>CM077668.1:115089310-117490560 GCA_039707655.1 Elymus sibiricus
AGAGCTATCCTAGGTTAAATAGGTCATTTTGGAGCTAATTAAGGTTGTTATGTCATTTTTAGCTAGGTAAGCATATTGAGTCATTTTGGAGGAATAAATGGTAACTATATAGGTCACTTTAGAGCTATCCTAGGTTAAATAGGTCATTTTTGAGCTAATTAAGGTTATTATGTCATTTTTGAGCTACCTAACCATATAAATTCATTTTTGGAGGAAAGAATGCTAAGTATAGGTCATTTTAGAGCTTTCCTAGGTTAAATGGGTCGTTTGAGAGCTAATTAAGGTTGTTATGTTCTTTTTGAGCTAGCTAAGCATATTAAGTCATTTTGGAGGAATAAATGCTAAGTATAGGTCATTTTAGAGCTATCCTAGGTTAAATGGGTCATTTGAGAGCTAATTAAGGTTATTATGTCATTTTTGAGCTAGCTAAGCATATAAATCCATTTTTGGAGAAATAAATGCTAAGTATACGTCATTTTAGAGCTATCCTAGGTTAAATAGGTCATTTTGGAGCTAATTAATGTTGTTATGTCATTTTTTAGCTAGCTAAGCATATTGAGTCATTTTGTTAAGCTAAACACTTGGGAAAACTTACCGTCATCACTTAGATGTAGGTGAAGGACCGGTCGCGCCAGTGGCAGACGGAGAAGCATCGGTCGATGCTTGTCGGGAGTTATGCTGCACCAAAGATCATTTGCAGTGTATCGTTAGCATGATGCAACTCAAATGTGAAGACTAGTAACTAATGACCATTCAAATGAAACTCACCGTGCCCGCCGGAGCAATGACTGGCATCGGCGGAGGGGTTGTGCCATTCTTTTCGCACATGCTCTGCACATTTGGTTTTCTCGAGTCAGTCATATTAGTTAGTAATGAAAGGAACATTACGTGCATGATTTGGCTAATATGCAGAAGAAACTTACCACGAAGAGCTCGTATAGGGCCCGTTGACCCGCCTCGTTCCGGTTCCTCTCCTCCTCCAATAGCTTAGCCGTCCTCTCCTCCGCCTCCCTCTCCCTCCCCGTCGCCTGCCGTCTCTCTTCCTCTAGAAGCGCCCGGGTCCTCGCTTCTGCTTCCTCAAGAGCAGCCTGGGTCTTCGCTCTCTCTGCCTCAATAGCAGCCTGCAACACCACTCGTTAGCATTGTAATCATCGACGGCCGCACACACAATGTAATGGAGGAAAGGTATCTGAGTCCGTATAACTAACCTGTAATTCGAGCTCCATTGGCCGTGCACGAGGCCTTATCTCAGGATCGGAGCTGGTCTGGCGCTTCTTGATCTACGGGAGAGTGCTAGTACAACGTATCAGTCCATCCCCAATGGCTAACAAGCCATGGTGCCTCCCGCCACCAGATATCATCACCAGCTCTGGATCAAGAGGTTGCTGGCTCGGGTTAAACTCCGGCCCTTTCCTCGCCTTCCCCTCGTCTCTGTACCTCACAAGCTTGTTGTGGGAGGCGCGGTTGCTGAATTTATCTGGATCATCGAGGTCAGACTCAGAGAATGCCTTGGCCTTCTTGTACGAGGCAGTATTGGACATGGCATAGAGGTCGAACAGCTCTGGCACTAGAGCCTTGTTGTGCCGCGCCTAAAAGAGAGGAATAGAGTATTAGTTAACGGCTCAAGCTAGCATGAAGAATGAATTTGCATGAATCATGAAGCAAACCACATACCCAGTTTTCCCCAAACCCATGTAGGTTGACGCTGCCTAGATGGTGTGGGACACCTTTCATTTGGGCACGCTTCTCCTTTGCACCGTCGTGGACGTTGCGCCATTGGGGAGTGCACCACTCATCCACCAACGCCTCCCAACAGTCCATCCTATCCGCACACCATCTCGGGGGCACCTAAGTTAAGCAAGAGAAATTTGAGCGCTACGCATACGAATCAAATCAAGGAACTAAGTACAAGGCCTTAAGAATAGGTAATTACCTTCATGTACTTCTCCTTACTCAGATAGTTGAGGCGGCACTTCTCTTTTTTCCTCCGAATACCAGTCGAGGCGTAGTAGTCTCGAATAGCCTGCGTCCGAGCCTCGTGCCGAAAGTTTTGAAGTAGGCGCCTGCACTCGTTGTCGATAACCCGAGCCGCTGCCTCCTCCTGTCCCTCAGCACACCTGTAGAAGGTCTGCAATCAAACAAGAAAACACGGATTAGTACAATCACTAGGGTTGCCAATCAAAGATGAAAACACAACGTAGACGGCAAAGGAGAAATTACCCAAAACGTCATCATTAATAATAATTGAATACCTGACATGAACTATAATATTAATCTTCATCGTCATCATTAATAAATGCATCATCATCGTCTATATATGCTTCGGGGTCAATAAATGCATCATCATCATCACTATCAGTAATGACGTGCTCATCATCATCATCAATAAATGCATCAACATGTGGAAGGCCTCATGTACGTAATCGGTCAAGCATTGACAGGTCATCCGCAGCAGTAACCTCTTCTTGTTCCGGCTCTTCTTGTTCCGGTTCAGGCTCGGATTCACTGCCGCTGTCTACTTCAATGTTCCGAGGTGAAGTAGAGCGGTTCTTGAAACGTTTTTTGGAAAGACGTGTTTCTTGGAAGAAATCTCCTTCATATGTGTCTGGGTTAATGTGAGGTTCATAATCCTCTTCATTGGGGGGAGGTGGTCTAACATGTGGCGGCACTTCATAAACGACATCCCAACCTTTGAGATTTGGATCACTTTGGTAGGCCCACGGTAGATAGAAAACTTGGGTTGCCTGTTGAGCCATAATATAGACATCGGGAACATCCAAATTGGTGCTTTGTTTGATTTCGACTAGCCCTAGATGTTCATGAGTCCTTCTAGTCTCCTTCGGCTGGAACCAATAACATTTGAAGACTACGACTTTCGGTGGGTTTGCACCATAGAATAGAAGTTCATAAATTGCTTCAACTCTTCCATAATACTCGGTACCTCCTTCGCCGATAGCAGAGACACAACAATTTGTAGACTTTCGGTCGGCCATAGATAGCTCTTTGCCATAGGTACGAAAGCGATACCCGTTGATGTCGGATTTGTCAAATGAACGGACCTTATAGTCAAAACCATTAGTGACTTGTCTCAATTCGGCGTCCATAGACTCTAAACTAGCCTACAAGTTTAATACGAAAGGATTGTTGCATTAGCCGGAAATTAGACGAAGAATGAAATGGTCTAATGGAAATTACCGTTTGTTTGAACCAAGAGATGAAACCGGGATAGCCGCCTCCATGCATTGCCAGAAGCTCATACTCTTCGACGGAATCCTTTTGGATCACCGCTCCATACGAGAATTTGGCGACGTATCGACTCTATCAAATATCCGGGAATAAGAGCAGTTCAAAGGAATTAGAGGTTGCGAAACAATGTACCAAGAACTTACTCGATGTACGGCTGCACTTCTGTTAGGTTGTTCAAGATATACAACGTAATGGTCCGCCATTCGTCGACATCCAGCGATAAGGAAGTATAAGCACCGGCTGGTGCTAGCTTCCCTTTGAATAGGCTGAGGTTGGATCCACCCTTTTTAGGGTCGCCAGCATTGTACCGAGGCTTCGGATTATGCAAATGACGATTTTTGGCTTCGTAGTGTGCTGTCACGAAGTTTGCCGCCTCCTCGGTAAGGAATACCTCGGCCATCGATGCTTCAATTCGACGTTTATTTTTACATTTTTCTCGAAGCGTCTTTTGCATCCTCTCAGTTGCGTAGCACCAACGATTCTGCACGGGCCCGCCCAATCGTGCCTCGGTCGGGAGATGCAAAATCAAATGCTGCATTGGATTAAAGAAGCCCGGTGGAAAGATCTTCTCTAACTTGCAGATCAACTCCGGCGCCAACTCTTCCAGTTCTTCTAACAAGCCAGGCGATAGTTCTTTCGCACAAAGAACACGGAAGAAATAGCTCAGCTCTGCCAGTACTAGCCATTCATCCTCAGGGATAAAGGCACGCAACATCACCGGCATTACCCGCTCAAGCCATATGTGCCAATCATGACTCTTGAGACCAAATATTTTCAATTTTTCAAGGCTCGCTCCCCTCTTTAGATTCGCTGCATACCCATCGGGGAACATCAACTCCTTTTTCACCCACAGGATAATTTCCCTCATAGCTGGCCTTCCAAGATTGAACCATGCCTTTGGCTTCGTCCAGTTCTGCTTTCCTTTCGGTTGTCGCATATTTTGTAGCGGTCTATCACATAGAGCCTCCTGATCAACTCTAGCCTTAGGATTATCCTTTGTTTTCCCCTCTATGCCGAACAATGTACCAAAGAGGGCCTCGCCGACATTCTTTTCAGTGTGCATCACATCGATGTTGTGTGGGAAAAGGAGGTCTTTGAAGTAAGGCAGATCCCACAAGCATGTCTTGTGAGTCCAGGCGTGTTTGGAATTATACCCCTTGAAATACCCTGGACGCTCCGGATCCGGCTCGAGAGAGTTGAATTGATCCAGGGTCTGTTGGCCTGTCAACGCAGGTGGTGCAGAGTTTTTGACAACTCTACCTTTGATGAAGTTCTTCTTGTCTTTTCTGAACTTATGGCGAGGATCCAGGAACTGTCTATGCATGTCGAAGCAAGAAAACTTGCCACCTGCCTGCAGCCGACGAAACTCAAGAGCTGCCTTGCATGTGGGGCACGGGAACCTTCCATGCACACACCAGCCAATGAATAGCGCATACACCGGAAAGTCATGCATCGAGTACATGTACCACGCACGCATTAGGAAGTTTTTTTTTGTAGCGGCGTCGTATGTCTTGATCCCATTATCCCAAGCTTCTTGCAGTTCATCCTTAAGCGGCTGCATGTACACATTCATATTCTTCCCCGGATAGTTGGGCCCCGGAATTATCAACGTCAGGAAAATGTTCTTTCTTTGCATAATCTGTCCGGGGGGGAGATTGAGTGGAATGATAAATACAGGCCAACAACTGTATTGAGCTGCCATCATACGAAACACATTGAACCCATCCGTGCTTATGGCGATTCGAGGATGCCTTGGATCTGCCGCTTTAGCATGATGTATTGCATCGAAGCGCTTCCACGCAAAAGCGTCCGATGTGTGTACCAACATCGGCTCCCCATCTGCATCTAGTTCGGTTCTTTTGCCCAATTTGTGCCATGTCATCTGTCTGGCCGTCTCTTCGACCATGAAAAGACGTTGAAGTCTTGGTATGATTGGCATATACCGAAGAACATTAACAGGGATTTTTGTCTGACTCTTCTCACCCATACCGTTGTCTACCTCAACATACCTGGAAGACTGGCAAACGGGACAATACTTCAAGTCCGCATACTCAAGCCTAAATAAGGCACATCCTTTCTCACAGGCATCTATCTTCTCATAGGGCATCTTAAGTGCACGGAGGATTTTGTCCGACTGGTACAGGTTTGCAGGCATTACATGGCCTTTGGGTAGAAAGCGTCCAAATAGTGTCATCATCGCGTCGTAGCATTCTCTGCCCAAGTTGAATTGAGCCTTCAGAGCCATTACTTGTGCGATGGCATCCAGCTGACAAAGGTCAGTGTGCTCGTGGAGAGGACGTTTTGAAGACTCCAACATATGATTGAAGGCCTTTGCAGATTCCTCCATCTCATCGTCCGAATCCCGAGCATCATCAAAGTCTTCCACCATGTCTTCCATCCCGGTACCATGCTCGTCGGTGCGACGACGGCCCTCCTCAGCTCTGGCACGTTGGGCAGACTCACCATGAAATGTCCAGACCGTATAATCAGGCGTAAAACCCAACTTCTGCAGGTGTTTGATCATTTCAAACTCGGACTTCTTATGAAAGTTGTCGCAGTCGACACAGGGGCACCAGTTTGTTTCCTGTCCATTTGCAAATGCGGCTCTCACAAACCCCTTGGTTTTTCTTAGCCATTCATGGGTCATGTCTTTCTGACTAGTGTGACCGGTGTACATCCACGCACGATCACTCATCTTGCCTAGCTACTGGACACACAAGAAATATATACATAATTCAGCAAACCATATTCATCAGTTAATAGAGTTTGTCAGTTTTATTACGTCCATGCAACCTAGACGCTAGTAGGTAAAGATAGGTCCTAATCCCACCCGAGTATGTGTAGAGTGGGTTCGTTTTCCCATGCTCTGCTCCGGATCCGACGCAAAATTTCGGCAGCACCTCCCTGCTGTTCTCCTGATACACGTCTCGGCAATAAGCAGAGAGGATGTGTACCCGGAGAACAATAGGGAGGCACTGACGAAATTCTGCATCGGATCCGGAGCAGAGCATATGGGAAAACGAACCCAATCTACACATACTCGGGCTGTCCATGGATAACGTTGGACAATTCGAAAGAATCACGGTTATAAATATGCAAATGCATGCATATTTATAGATGTAACCCTTTCGAACGGGAGACGCATAGTGGTCACGCATACTGATGATTGACACCTATAGCTAGCAAGTTTCATCGGCACGAAGACCGGAACAGAGCAAATGAAGGGGGGAGGAGGAGATGTCATTTGTGCTCACCCATGAACGCAGGGGCGGAGCTCGTCGAACGCACGGGGAGGTCGTCGAACACCAGACCCTCGCAGCCCCGAAAGAACTGCACATTTAAATCCACCCGATCAACACAAATATATATGATGTTTTTCTTAACAAAATCGGGAAATATACTTCCTAACTCATAATTCACAAATATATGACCCCATCGGCCTCTGGAAGGCCGAAGAGCACCTTTTCGGTCAACAGGAGGCCGAAGAGGTGTCGGGGGTCGGGGGTGTCGTGTCTGGGTGGCGTGGTGTCGGGGTGTCGTGGTGTCGGGGTGTCGGGGTGTCGTGTCGGGGTCGGGGTGTCGGGGTGTGTCGTGTCTGGGTGTCGTGGTGTCGGGGTGTCAGGGGTGTCGGGGTGTCGGGGTCGGGGTCGGGGTCGGGGTGTCGGGGGGTGTCGTGTCTGGGTGTCGTGGTGTCGCGGTGTCAGGGGTGTCGGGGTGTCGGGGTCGGGGTGCCGTGTCGGGGTCGGGGTGTCGGGTCGGGGTCGGGGTGCCGTGTCGGTGTCGGGGTGTCGGGTCGGGGTCGGGGTCGGGGTCGGGGTGTCGGGGTCGGGGTCGGGTTGTCGGGTCGGGGTCGGGGTGCCGTGTCGGGGTCGGGATCGAGGTCGGGGTGTCGGGGTCGGGGTGTCGGGTCGGGGTCGGGTTGTCGGGTCGGGGTCGAGGTGCCGTGTCGGGGTCGGGGTTTTTTCTTTTCTTCTTCTTCCTCTTCTTTCTTTTCTTCCTTTTCTTCCTTTTTTTCCTTCTTCTTCTTCTTCTTCTTCCTCCTTTCCTTTTTCCTCTTCTTCTTCTCCTCCTCTCCTCTTTTTTCTTCTTCTTCTTCCTCTTCTTCTTTTTTCTTCTCCTCCTCCTCCTCTTCTTCTTCTTCCTTTCCTTTTTTCCTCTTCTTCTTCTCCCCCTCTCCTCTTTTTTTCTTCTTCTTCTTCTTCTTCTTTTTTCTTCTCCTCCTCCTCTTCTTCTGTTTCTTCTTCTTATTATTATTTTTTGTTCTTTTTCTTTTTTATTTTTACTTTTTTTCATCTTCTTTTCTTCTTTTTTTTCTTCTAGGTTTTTTTTCTACCTAAATGTCTAAATATTTTTTCCTATTTACCCAAACACCTAAACAACTATTTGCAAAACATCTAAAAACAGAAAACTAAAAATCTAATTAGAAAAACAGAAAAAAAAATTAAAAGGGGGGCAGGGGAAGCTCACCAGAGAAGGGCAGGGGGCAGGGCGGCCGGCGGCGAGGAGAGGAGGCCGGCGGCGAGGAGAGGAGGCCGGCGGCGAGGAGAGGAGGCCGCCGGGGAGGGGGCGGCGGCGGCAGGAGGGCCGTGAGGAGGGGGCGGCACCGCGGTGGTGGAGGTGCGCCACGGGGAGGGGGGTAGGCGGTGGTGGAGGGCGGGAAGGGGGCGGCGGCGGCGGTGAGAGAGGGGGGGAGGGGGCGGCGGCAAGAGGGTGGGGAGGGGGCGGCGGCGGCGGCGGCGGTGAGAGAGGGGAACGGGCACGGGTGTGAGAGAGAGAGAGGTGAGAGAAAGAGAGAGAGGCGGGAGGCGCGGGGGGGTGGCGAAAATTAAGCCCCCTCTTTGCCGTCTGCCAGCAGACGGCAAAGAGGGGGGCCGTTAGCCCGTCCCCGCCGTTACACTGTGGGGCCCCCCCTCACCTCTTTGCCGTCTGCCAGCAGACGGCAAAGAAGTGGCCCGTGTGACCTGGCAAGTGCAGTACCAAGTGGGGCCCACTTTGTTCTTTGCCGTCTGCTGGCAGACGGCAAAGAACTCTTTGCCGTCTGCCAGCAGACGGCAAAGAAGTGCAGATGGCAAAGAGCCTCTTTGCCATCAGCATGTTCTTTGCCGTCTGCTTTATAAAAGCAGATGGCAAATATCCTCTTTGCCATCTGCCAGCAGACGGCAAAGAGCTGGCAGATGGCAAAGTCCCTGATTCCAGTAGTGAAGCCCGTCCAGCGATAAACCGGAATCTTCTCCGGCAAGATCTGGTGCCGACAAGCCAAAGGTAGCGCAAGCAAGTGAAGTTGATGAACAAGAGATACCAAAGAAGAGGGTGGTGCAGCGACCCGTGTATTTTGTTAGTTCCCTTCTGCAAGGGGCTACATCAAGATACTCTAGAGTGCAGAAATTGCTTTTCGGCCTCCTTATGGCCTCGAGAAAGCTGCGTCACTACTTCCAAGCACATGAGATCACCGTCGTCACTCGCTTTCCGTTGCAACACATCCTGAGAAATCCGGAAGCAACTGGCAGGATAGTGGAGTGGGCGTTGGAATGGTCAAGCTTTACACTCAAGTTTGAAAGCACTTCAACCATTCAGAGTAGGGCCTTGGCGGAGTTCATCGCCGAATGGACACCAACGCAAGACGAAGAAAATCGAGAAACAGCTCTCCCCGACAAAGAGACAGCAAAAGAATGGATCATGTAATTTGACGGTGCCTTCTCGCTGCAAGGCGCCGGTGCCGGAGTGTTGCTTGTCGCACCCACCGGAGAGCACCTCAAGTATGTGGTTCAAATGCACTTTCCCAGGGAGCAAGCTACAAAAAACACTGCTGAGTACGAAGGACTCCTTGCCGGTCTTAGGATCACAGTAGACCTTGGAATCAAGAAATTGATCATCCGCGGTGACTCGCAGCTTGTTGTGAAACAAGTAAACAAGGATTACCAGAGCCCGTTGATGGAAGCGTATGTGGAAGAAGTGAGGAAATTGGAAGAACACTTTGACGGGTTGCAAACAGAGCACATCCCTCGTGCGGAAAACAACATTGCTGATAGCCTGTCAAAGTGTGCCGCTCAAAAGCTTCCCGTGGAACCGGGAACGTTTGTGCTCCATTTGAATCAACCAACAGTCACTCCATCAACACAGGCCAGTAAGAGAAGGAAGTTGAATACCGGCAAGTATTTTCCGGTAGAGCTCCCGGAAGCCGCCGACAAGGATGTTGCCGAGAACAACGACACGGTTGCCGGTGAGAAGCCGCTTAGCGCAGAACCCCAGGTTCTTGCCACAGAAGCAAACGCTCCCATGGCCGAAGAAATGCCTTTAGTCCTTGTCGTCGAGCCGCAGGCTCCGGCATGGGCACAGCAGATAGTCTGTTTCCTTCAAACAGGAGAACTTCCCGATGAGCAAGAAGAAGCTGAGAGAGTAGCCCGTCAGTCAAATATGTACCAATTTGTGGATAGCATCCTGTACAGAAAATGACCAAACGGCGTGAAATTGAAGTGCATTTGCCGGGAAGACGGACTAAAGCTGTTGGCAGAGATACACGGAGGCATATGTGGCTCTCACATAGGATCAAAGGCACTTGCCGGCAAAGCTTTCCGGCAAAGCTTCTATTGGCCCACTGCCCTCCAGGATGCGACTGAGCTAATAACCAAGTGTGAAGCATGCCAGTTCCATTCAAAGAACATACATCAGCCAGCTCAAGCTCTCCAAACAATCCCTCTCTCCTGGCCCTTTTCGGTCTGGGGGCTCGATATCTTGGGCCCCTTCCCCCGTGCCGCTGGGGGCTTTGAGTTCTTGTACGTCGCAATCAACCAAGTTCACAAAGTGGCCTGATGTGGAGCCAGTGAGGAAGGTGACAGCGCAATCAGCCGTCAAGTTCTTCAAGGGATTAGTTTGCCGTTTCGGGGTTCCTAACAGAATCATCACCGACAATGGCACACAATTCACGAGCCGCACCTTCAGGCAGTATATCCAAGACCTTGGCAGCAAAATCTGTTTTGCATCTGTTGCTCACCCGAGAAGCAATGGCTAGGCGGAAAGGATGAATGCTGAAGTGCTGCGTGGCCTCAAGACAAGAACCTTTGACAAGCTGCGCAAGTGTGGAAGACACTGGATTGATGAGTTGTCGGCGGTTCTTTGGTCACTCAGGACGACACCAAATTGAGCTACCAGCGAAACACCCTTCTCCCTAATCTATGGTGCAGAAGCGGTGCTCCCCACGGAACTCATATACGGGTCACCTCGAGTGCTCACTTACGATGAAGCTGACCAAGAGCAGCTGCGGCAAGATGACGCAACGCTCCTTGAGGAAGATCGTCTTCGGGCGGCTGTGCGAGCTGCACGCTTCCACCAAGCCTTGCGCTGCTACCATAGTCGCGAAGTGCATGCCCGAAGCCTTGAGGAAGGCGACCTTGTTCTTCGGCGTGTTCAGTCCACCAAGAGATCAAACAAGTTGATGCCAAAGTGGGAAGGCCCTTACCGGGTAGTACGAGTCACCAGACCTGGCACAGTCCGTCTGGAGACCGAAGGTGGCACCCCAGTGCAGAACTCATGGAATATTGAGCATCTTCGCAAGTTCTACCCATAAGGCGCAGTTGCCAGGACACCTCCCGGCAACCCCTTTTGTACAAGCTTTGTCGGCCAGACATGTAACACTTTGTACAAAGCCAGGTGTAGATCCTATGCATAATAAAGCTAAGTGTTTCGCAACTCCTCGTACATATTCATTTATATGTGAATGCATGTGATGTTGTGGTTTACACTTTAGTTTGTATGGAATGACTGATGGACCGTCAAGGTTCCCAAACCACTCTTTTCTCTTCTTTCTTTTTCTTAAAAGGATAGAAGGATCCCTTGCGCGCAAGTTTCCCGGGGGGAGTGGAGATGGGATACCATTTTAATGACATTCAAGTGATCATCTCATGCAACGAGAAAAACGATGCAAGGAAAAGCTAAGTTGAAAAACTTTGGAAAGTTTTGTTTTTTACATTCACGATTTCCCTTGAACGATTCTATGCTTTTGTATGAGAAACCTACACGCGAAGGAACCTTGTTGCGATCGGTATGCGCTCTAACTTGCCTCGAGTCCGCTCGGCAAGCCTAGCAGCTGCATTCTGTCCCGGCAAGTTGCCTTGCTGGCAGCGGCACTTCCAGCAAGCTGCTAAGGACCCGTTCCTCAAAGCGCTCATGGCAAGTGTGCGCACCGACAAGTTTCCAAACAAGCGTAGGGAACACAATCATACAAAGGCAAATTAAAACAGGGGAAACGGCGCACGTACATTCAAGCAACACAAGTTATATTACATCACAGGAACAGTGCGGGACTAACATAAGATCAAATGTATCTTTCACATGCAGCACGGTGATGAATGTAATGGCAAACTCAATCCCGACGATCGCCCTGGACCCTGGGGATTTTGAGAACCTTGTCGGTGAGAGGGGCAGCAATCTTCTCGGCAGCAGTAACGTCGGTGCTCGCCGGCAGCCTCCTGAAGACCCCGGAGAGATCAACGCCGGGATTGCGATGGGCAATCTTGAGCAGCACCCTGTACACAATTTCACGTGCAAACTTCCGGGATTCATCGGCGAACGAAGAAGACCTGTCCTCGTGGTACGTCTTCAAGGCATCGATAAAGCCCTCGAAGAACTTGGTCAGGCAGACGCTGGTGGCCTCCTTGTCGTTGAAGGTGAAGCCCCATCTCTTCATGTCCATCACGGCGATTTGGGAGCTGATGAGTTCGGCGGCATTGACAAGCCTGCCGGTCTAGAGGGAGAGGTTCTCATGCAGTTGGGCATACTTGTTCTCAGCCTCCTTCTTCAAGGCCTCTTCCTTCTCTAGCTTCTCTATCAAGACCCTCTCCCTCTCCTTGGCGGATTCTAAAGTTGTTACCACGGTGGCCAGTTGAGATTTCAGGTCTCCAATCGTCTTGGCGGCGGCATCAAGGTCTTGGTTCTTGGATGACAGCTGCGTTTGCAAGTCCCCTAGAGTGCGGGCTGCGTTCAGCGCTTCGTCCTTGAGAGCCTCGATTTCTTTGCCACTGCCAACGAGATCTTCGCTCAATTTGGCCACCTGGGATTCCAGTTCTACCTTGGCGGAAGCAGCAGCAGCAGCCTTGTCAGCAGCCTCCTTTAGCTTGGCGGCATTCTCCAAGGCCTGGTCTTCGATAAATTTCTTGTGCCCGTCTTCCAGCTCCTGAGTCCGCTGCTTAAGGAGCGCTTCAATCTCATCATCCTTGCCACGAAGAGTGACGGCAAGGGCTCCTTCCCGTGCGGCAAGATCCTTCTCTTTAGCATTGAGCAGCGTTTCGCGCTCTGTCAGCTTGCCGTCATGGATTGCTACCTCTTCTTTGGTGGCATTGAGATTGCGGGCCTGTTGACTGTACCATGTGCGCAGCTCATCCGCCTTCTCTCTCAACTTCTGATCGACCAGATCCGCAGCTTTGCGTTCCTCTTGCACCTTGTCCCGCCTCCGACCGTACCGTTCCTGGACACCTTTGAAACCGACGGCCATGATTTCCATGAAGGCAAGATCTTCGGCGTTGTCGGCCACATCGGTGGACTCGTCAGTTCTTTGGACCAAAGGGAGCAGGATCCGACCTATTTCTTCGTCAAAGTTCGGCCCCGCAGTGCCAGATGAACTGGAGGCTCCGGACCCATGCTGGGAAGTAACCAACGCCAAGCTGCTTGATGGGGCCGGCAAGGTTGGCGCCGCAAGTTGGTGGCCGGGGCTCGGCACGTCGGTGCTAACGGACGCCTTCTCCAGATCCACCCTGGCGGGGTCAGATGTGTTGCCGGAGGACCTCTCGGACTCTTTGGGAAGGATTCTGGTCCCCTCGGCAACTTGTGCAAGGCCCTCCTTAGCGGCAATCTTGGCGGCTTCGCCAGCGGCGTCCCTTGCGATATTGGCTACCTCCACGAGAACTTCGCCTTCTTCGGGAGGGGTCGGGGCTGTGGATCGAAACAGGAACAAAGGTGAAATAGGGTTCCAAAATCACAAGTCAAGTATGCAAAGAGAAGAGGATTACCCGTTGGTGCTTGCTGAGGAAGGACGTCTCCTTCCCTGGCAACTCCCGTTGTCAGCGCACGGTCGTCGGCGGCCCCGCTCATCGGGGCGGCTCCCGTGTGGGCAAGCTCATCGGTGGAGGCCCTTGTCGGGGAAGCGCTCTCCGGAACATTGATCGATGGGGGAGCCACGGTTGGATTCGCCTCTTGGTGCTCCTCCTCTTGGCGGCCTCCTCCGTCTCCACGGCAGGCTCAGCAGTAGGAACTCTAGTACTGGTGCTAGTGGGAGGCACCTGCACCACATCCTCACGCAGGGGGCTGAGCTGGGGGCTGATAACAATGGCTTCAGCCATTGCAACCCCCTGCCCAGCGCTTGCCGCAGGATCCTGTGCTACTGCAGACCTGGGCCGCTTCGACCGATGCACAAGCGGTTCTGGGTCCCTGTCAAGACAAAAGGAATCAAGTTAAAATGACAATCAAATGGAATAGAGGCTTGACAGGAATAAGCAAAGTTACTTACTCCTCCTCCTCTTCGGACTCGCCGAGGACGTCGAAGTCGTACGTCACTGGCGGGGGCAATTCTCTGGCCCTCTTAAGTGCCGGGGGAGGTGAAATCGTCGGCTGGATGGATTCGACTTCCTCGACCACCTCCTGCTGAGGAGATGAGGGCTGAGTTCGGGGACGCCGGGTCGATTGCCGGCGTACTTCTTCTTGGCGGCTGGTCTTCGTGGTCGTCTTCTTCACCGTGGGTCCAGCTCTCAACGAAGAATCACGCACCGGCTCTTGACTGACCGCCCTCCGAAGACGGCGCCTCCTCTTCGGGGCTCGATGACCTTCCTCTTCTTCGGGCTCTCCGGCAGCCTCGGACCCGACGGCCTCGGACCTGGTGACCTCAGCCTCAGCAATCTCATCCCCGGCAAGCTCTTCTTGTCGCCCTTCGGCAGCCTCTTCCTCAGAATGCTCCTCTTCATCATCCTCGGCTGCCGCAGCACCAGAACCGCCCGCCACGTTGATCCTCGCGATCTCTGCGGCCTTGCTGGCGATGTACGCCAATTCTTCCTCGGTGGTGGCCCGGATGAGATCCGTTTCCTTCCGGGAAGCTTTCTCCGTCAGGCTGGAGGCCCAATCCATCTCGTGCTCCAAGGTGGGCAGATCCCAGTCCGCTTTCACTCCGTGAGCGTCGTAGTCCGGCATCACCGCCAGGATGGAATCCTTGGCGGAGTTGATGTGCAGTGGGACGATCTTATCCGGCAAGTGGAATGTGCCAGTCTTCCGGAATAGCTGTTCATAGAGGCAGGCGTGCTCCATAACCGACAAGTTGTTGCCGGTCCCAGGGTACAGCCGCATGACGTCGGCGGCGTTCTGGTATTGCCAAGCGAATCTCTCTCTCTTCTGTAGCGGCGCTATGCGTCGCCGGAGGAAATCGGCGCCAACCATTTCTATGGTCAGATTGGCGGCTTTGAGGCGAGCGATCCTGTTCAGTGCCGGACGAAGCTTGGAGTCAGCAGCACCCATACTGCTCCAGTTCTTGCCACGCTCGACCCTCACTGTGTGCGGTATGCAAAATTGGGGGAAATCCTTCTCCTGGATCCAGCACCACTCTGCCCTCCATTCTTCCCATTTGAGATGGAGTTGCCCGGCAAGGTACTGGCCTTTGGTCTTGGCCCAGGGGATCCATGCCACGCTACCGGAGAGCGACTTGTCTTCAATCCGAGGGACGAAGAAATGGCGGAACAAATCCACATTGGGGGCAACCCCGACAAAGTTCTCACACAGATGGGCAAAGACTGCCATGCAAGTCATTGCATTCGGAGTGAAATCCAGCAGCCTGAACCCGTAACTGAGCATCATGGCGCTGAAGAAATCCGAGAATGGGGGAACCAGGCCGCAGTAGAAATAGGCACAGAAGAACGGATATGAATCCAATGGATCCTTGTTGCCTTCGGGAAGCACTACAGGCACCTTGTGGTCCTTGGTATCTCTCCCCCACATGTATGCGTACCTTCTGATCAGCTCGTTGGCATCCAAGGAGCACGGCGAGAAAATCGCATTCTCCCTCCGCCGCTTCTCCAGCTCTTCCAGCGCCTTCTTCTTCTCCTCTGCCTTGGGATCGAGCGGCTTGGCGGGCTTCTTCCCCGCCACATCGGCTCTCTTGGGCGCCATCAGGAATTGGGGAAGATGAAAGTGGTCGAGCCGAGATGCGAAGCACTGGCAGTGGCGGCGGCGGCGGAAGCGGTTCTGGAGAGGAAAAGGAGACGACGCAAGGGGAAAACAGGGGCGAATGAGCAATGCCTCCTCGTGGTTGCCTTTTTATGGGGAAGACGTGAGGGGGTTGGCTCTTCACTGTTTTACCCCGGGCGGCACCCTTTTTACACGCGCACTACCGCGATATAACCGCAACAGTCCAAGTTCCCACGACCCACATTTAATGCGTGGGTTGGACGTGCGTCAGGATAACCATCATGACGAAATTTACAACCGCAGTTTCCCGCCGCGTGTCTGTGCATTGTTTGGGCCTAGCCCAACGACGCTTCGGACGCGCGTATGGCCCAGGCCCGGGGGCTCCTGTCGGTGTATAAAACATGGGTATTTTATACCCTGACTTATGCACAAACAGTAGCAGCCTCCTTGCCGGCCAAGCCTTGCCGGGAACCACCAAGACCAAGATTCAGGACCCAGTTGCGGAAGCCACTGGGGGGAAGCTCAAGGAACAGCACCAGCGAGCACTCAACCAGTACCAAAGATGAAGACATTCCCTGCCGGCAAGGCTAAACCGGCATGGGGAAGACCCGGCAAGCTCCGTACCGGCAAGCTTCTGCCAGTCCTCCAGCGCTCCACCTCACCGCACAGATGTTCGCTAATGGGTGAGGTGTCGACCGCGCAGGCTAGTTGGTGAGACTAGTCGGGCACGTGTCAGCACGCTCGGACAAGATTTGTCTTTAATGCCACCCGTCCAGGAGGTGTGTTAGAGTAATACGAGGTAGCTGGGCAAGCGGTGCAGAAACCTTGCCGGGACTACCTCTCCACATGACACCTAACAATGTATTTAATGCCTTTGTCCTAAACTGGCAGAGTTAGGTATGATAGCACTGTTTGCTATCTAATCGACATGTAATTACTGTTTTGCCACTGTGGTGACCCCTTTGAGCTATAAAAGGAGGGCCAAGGCAACCGTTAGGGGGATTTGGACCCTTTACACAACTCGTGCACCTTGCCGGGGAAGCGCTCCTTGTACTTGACGGGGAAGCGCTCCTTGTACTTGTGTTCATATGCATCTAATCCACCAAAGCAGGAGTAGGGTTTTACGCTTCACAAGCGGCCCGAACCTGGGTAAAAATCGCCCCTGCGCCCTCTGGTGATTCTACTCTTTGTGCTTGCGTCTCCCCTCACCAAACCACAAGGGGCTGGATGGCCCCATAGATGGTCGTTCCACCACGACATGTTATATTGGGATGCCTTGGGCATCCCCAAGCTTGAGCTTTTGTGTCTCCTTAATTCCTCTCATATCACGGTTTTCCTAAATCTTAAATACTTCATCCACACAAAACTCAACAAGAACTCGTGAGATAAGTTAGTATAAATCAACTCAAAACCTTAACATTCTCTACTGTAGAAAATTACTAAAATTATAATTAAACATTGCATACTAAATGCCTCTTCATATTTAATACTCCTATCCACAAATAGAACATTAAACACGCAAACATATGCAAACAATGCAACCATAACAGCAATCTGCCAAAACAGAACAGTCTGTAAAAGGGGAATAAGAATCCATACTTCCCTAACTCTAAAAATTCTGAAAAATTACCATGTGACAGAGAACTCATGCATTCTTACTGTGTAAAAATTTCAGATTTTATCATGTTCTGACTATTCAGGAATACTCTGGACATAACAGAAAACTTTCTGTTTTCAAACAGCAACACATGAACTTGCAAACTGAGCATGGTAAAGGCTATAATTGGCATTTTATTGAACTAAAAGATACAAAACATGATTATTGATAGCAGCAAGCAAATCTCAACAAAAGACAATGATGCTCCAAGCAAAACACATATCATGTGACGAATAAAAATATAGCTCCAAGTGAGGTTACCGATAATGTTGAAGACGAAAAGGGGATGCCTTCCAGGGCATCCCCAAGCTTAGTTGCTTGGGTCTTCCTTGAATATTACCTTGGGGTGCCTTGGGCATCCCCAATCTTAGGGTCTTGCCGCTCCTTATTCTCCTCATATCGATATCTCACCCAAAACTTGAAAACTTCAATCACACAAAACTTAACGGAACTTGTGAGATAGGTTAGTATGATAAAAATAAATCATCCACTTAGGTACTGTCAAGACAAGATTCATAATTGTTCTCACATAATGCCTACTGTAGTCTATCATTTCCACAATTTATATCTCATAATATAAGCTATGGAAACACTAAAACAAGCAAACTATGCAATAAAAACAGAATCTATCAAAAACAGAAGAGCATATAGTTACCGATTTAAAAACCATACTTCCATACCTCCAAAAATTATGAAAAATTAGGACAACGTAAAAATTTGTAACCCAATACTCTGTAAAAATTTCAGAATTTTCTCACGCTCCAGTATAGAATAGAAATTCCAGCGCTGGATGCAAAAGTTTCTGTTTTTGCACAGAATCGAATCAACAAGTATCCACACTATCCCAAAGGCTTTACTTGGCACATTATTGAAAGAAAACATATAAAGCATGATTAACACAGTAGCTTAATCATGTGAACACACAAAAACAGAAGGTATAAGTATTGGGTTGTCTCCCAGCAAGCGCTTTTCTTTAATGCCTTTTAGCTAGGAATGATGATTTCAATCATGCTCATATAAAAAGTGAAGAATTGAAACACAATGGGAGAATCATAAAGCATATGACAAGCACATTTAAGCCTAACCCACTTCCTATGCATAGGGATTTTGTGAGCAAACAATTTATGGGAGCAAGAATCAACTAGCATAGGAAGGCAAAACAAGCATAACTTCAAAACTTTCAACATAAAGAAAGGAAACTTGATATTATTGCAACACCTACAAGCATATGATCCTCTCTCATAATAATTTTCAGTAGCATCATGATTTAATTCAACAATATAGCTATCACATAAAGCATTCTTTTCATGATCCACAAGCATAGAATTTTTATTACTCTCCACATAAGCAAATTTATTCTCATTCTTAATAGTGGTGGGAGCAAATTCAACAAAATAACTATCATTAGATACTTGATTGAAATAACCAAATTGAAAATTAAAATCATGATGACAAGTTTCATGGTTATCATTATTCTTTATAGCATACATGTCATCACAATAATCATCATAGATAGCAACTTCGTTGTCATAATCAATTGAAACCTCTTCCAAAATAGTGGATTCATCAATAAATAAAGTCATGACCTCTCCAAATCCACTTTCATCAATATAATAATCATAAATAGGAGGCATGCAATCATCATAATAAATTTTCTCATCAAAATTTGGGGGACTAAAAATATCATCTTCATCAAACATAGCATCCCCAAGCTTGTAGTTTTGCATATCATTAGCATCATGGATATTCATAGAATTCATACAAGCAACATTGCAATCATGCTCATCATTCAAAGATTTTATGCCAAACATTTTATTGAATTCTTCTTCTATCAATTGAGCACAATTTTCCTTTCCATCATTTTCACGAAAGACATTATAAAGATGAATAATATGAGGTAACCTCAATTCCATTTTTTTGTAATTTTCTTTTTATAAAACCAATAGTGATAAACAAGATACTAAAAGATTCAATTGCAAGATCTAAAGATATACCTTCAAGCACTCACCTCCCCGGCAACGGCGCCAGAAAAGAGCTTGATGTCTACTACACAACTTATTCTTGTAGACTCGTGTTGGGCCTCCAAGCGCAGAGTTTTGTAGGACAGTAGCAATTTTCCCTCAAGTGGATGACCTAAGGTTTATCAATCCGTGGGAGGTGTAGGATGAAGATGGTCTCTCTCAAACAACCCTGCAATCAAATACAAGAAATCTCTTGTGTCCCCAACACACCCAATACAATGGTAAATTGTATAGGTGCACTAGTTCGGCGAAGAGATGGTGATACAAGTGTAGTATGGATAGTAGATATAGGTTTTTGTAATCTGAAATAATAAAAACAGCAAGGTAACTAGTAACAAAATTGAGCACAAACAGTATTGCAATGCTTGAAAATAAGGCCTAGGGTTCATACTTTCACTAGTGCAATCTCTCAATAATGCTAACATAATTGGATCATATAACAATCCCTCAACGTGCGATAAAGAATCACTCCAAAGTTCCTATTAGCAGAGAACATAAGATAGAAATTGTTTGTAGGGTACGAAACCACCTCAAAGTTATCCTTTCCGATCGATCTATTGAGCCATTCCTATAAGTGTCACAAACAGCCCTAGAGTTCATACTAAAATAACACCATATGATACACATCAACCAACTCTAATGTCACCTAGATACTCCAATGTCACCACAAGTATCCGTGAGTTGATTATTCGATATGCATCAAACAACTTTAGATCATATTATTCAATCCACACAAAGAACTTCAAAGAGTGCCCCAAGATTTCTACCGGAGAAAGTAGGACGAAAACGTGCATCAACCCCTATGCATAGATTACCCCAATGTCACCTCGGGAATCCGCGAGTTGAGTGCCAAAACATACATCAAGTGAATCAATATAATACCCCATTATCACCACGGGTATTCATATGCAAGACATACATCAAGTGTTCTCAAATCCGTAAAAGTATTCAATCCGATAATAGTGAAACCTCAAAGGTAAAAACTCAATTCATCACAACAAGATACAGAGGGGGAAAACACCATATGATCCAACTATATTAACAAAGCTCGCGGTACATCAAGATCGTGCCAAATCAAGAACATGAGAGAGAGAGAGATAAAACACATAGCTACTGGTACAAACCCTCAGCCCCGAGGGTGAACTACCCCCTCCTCGTCATGGAGACCGCCGGGATGATGAAGATGGCCTCCGGTGATGATTCCCCCCTCCGACAGGGTGCCGGAAAAGGGCTGTAGATGAGATTGTGGAAGTACAGAGGCTTGCGGCGGCGTAAAAACTCATCTAGGTTAACTTTTTGGGGTTTCTGAATATATTGGATTTTTCAGCGTTGGAATCACGCAAAGAGGTGCCACAGGGGGCCCACGAGGCACCAGGGCACGCTTGGGGGGCAAGCGCGCCCAGGTGGCTCATGGGGCCCCTGTGGCTCTTCTGCTGCTCCTCCGAAGCTTCCTGGGTATGTTTCTTTCCAGAAAAAATCGTCAAAAAGTTTCACTGCATTTCGACTTCATTTGATATGGATTTTCTGGAAAACCAAAAACAAGCAGAAAACAGCAACTGGCACTGGGTCAATATGTTAGTCCATGAAAATCATATAAAATACATATAAAAGTGGACCAAAATCATACAAAACTATAATAAACATGGCATGAATACTTCATAAATTATAGATACGTTGGAGACGTATCAACCAACACTTAGATGAGAAGTTAATAACAAGCTTTAATACCGATATTTCTACTAACCAATGATCAAGAACCAATATCCTTTCAAATTACGACATCAATATTATTAAACCATACATTTCATATTTAGTGATCTACATGAAAGTTTTTATTATATCCCCCTTGAATACCTATCCCTTTTGGACTAGTCTTATAACACGTGCATATTGCCATCACTATTTATTAGACTCTCAAAAAGATTTAAGTGAAGCATGAGAGTGCAATCATTTCTACAAAATATAACCACCGTCGTTCTCTAAAAGATATAAGTGAAGCACTAGAGCGACTGCCAAGCTCAAAAGATATAAGTGAAGCACATAGAAATTCTAACAAATCATGATAAATGTGTGTCCCTCTCAAAAGGTGTGTCCAACAAACAATGATTGTGGCAAACTAAAAAGCAAACAAAGAAAATAAAACTATGGCACAAGACGCTCTAAGTAAACCTCAATAATGATTGCCTCTTTGGATTTGTCGGAATATATACTACTTAATTCAGCTTTTTCAATCGAAGCACTTTCACGTTCCGAATCATCCTTCTTTTCAATGATACTTCCAATTGGCAATGCTTCTTTTATTTGAGCCAATTCTTTTTCAACCGAAGCACTTTCATGTTTCGAATCATCCTTCTTTTCATTGATACTACCAATTGGTAATGCTTCTTTTATTTGAGCCAATTCTTTTTCTGTTTGTTTCTGGCGGCGAGCGGCAAAATTGGTTTTAAGCTTTTTCTCAATTTCAGCCCACTCCGGATATGATTGCCCCCCAATGCTTTTAGACTCTTTCGGCAATGAAACATGAGTGTTGCTGAAACTTTGCAATTGTGTAGGGCGTGTATAATATGATGTAGTACTAGGTGAAGGCCTATGCATTGTTGTAAAACCATATTTTTTCTCGCCAATTTTATCAATTGGCAAAGGTTCATCTTCTTGCAAAACTCTAGCTTTTATTGCATTATAATCAGGAACTAGCCCCTTATCATGTTCTTGAAGGCAAAGAGCACTAATCTTGTTATTTCGGGCTATATCCCTTTTTAATGTAGCCTCTTCCCATTCTGTAAGGAATTGCTCCACAACACTTTTAGAATCTTTCGGCAATGACTCATGATTGTTGCCGAAATTTTGCAATTGTGTAGAGTATGCATTATATGTCACAACATTAGGTGAAGGCATGTGCGCTCCAACAAAAAAATCACTTATTCGGCTATGACCGTGAAGGTGCGGAGCCGAATTATGAATATCTACAATTGTGTATGGTGCCCAAAAATTAGTAACCTAAGGTGTAGCATATGATGATTTAGGGTAATTGGCCAAATAGCTAGTAGCATGGCCAATTCTCTCATCCATCGGCATGTTTGGATTAATATATTGCAAGTTTGTTGCTGGTGAATAAAAAGGTGAAACACTTTGTTGCATACTTTAGGAAGTTCCAATATGGGGTGTTTCAACTTGATTAACCGAACGCATTATGTTGTTCATCAACATACGAATTTGTGGGGTTGCCGATGCATGAGAGTTGGAATACATATGGTGCATGTTACTAGTATCATAAGAAGTATAAGCATGTGAATTATTTTGCATCGTCCTTTGCTCGTAACTAGATGCATGATTGATAAAACTAGGGCTAGCCAATACGTTATGCTCATTAAGCGATCTAGCAACACCATATGAATTATTTGCATCTACGAAGGGGAACTGGGTATTCATATTACCTTTGTAGATAACAAACCCTAGATGACGATCTCTTCATAGCAAGAACGGGCTAGAGACCGTTCAAAGCTTCGTCCCTAGCGGAGTTGCCAAAAAGTGTGTTCGCACACGAACACGTCACCGTGTACCCTCGACGCCGGGGGTGATGCACCGTAGCTCACGTCGAAGGAGACCCGTCCGGAAGCGCGGTACGCAAGCAATCCGGCAGGCGCTTTTGTAGACTCGAAACCCCCACACGCCCGGGAGGGACCCCGTCAGGGCGCGCGGCGGCCATGGGCTGCCCTAGGTCGAGCTGGTCGCCCCTAGCGCCTCGAGGTTCGCCGCCCTGCAACAAGAAGAACTAATGAAGAACGAGAAGAAGAAGAACAAGGGAGAAAATAAAGGTAAAAAGTGGTAGATGATTTGATCGATTGTGTGTTGTTCAATCGGCCGTCACCTCTCATCTATTTATGAGGCGGCTGGACTTCCCGTACAAGAAAAGAACTCCAAATCCCGTCCAAATCATTCCAAAATTAACCAAACCCGGATTTAGGTAAGTCTGAGACAGCAGTTTGGTTTTTAGGTCCCACAGTCCACAAATAAACTTGGATGAAGATAATCACAAAAGCAAATTTTACCGTTTCGACAAGGCGAACAACTTTCATGTTGAACGTTTTTTGATTCGAGGTCATCTTGAGGGCGTAATCGCCCTTGTACCGATCAGATTCGTAAAAAACTGACAGTTTCGGTCCGGACCAGACTGTCCGGAAGTCCATACGGGATTGTCCGGTCATAAAGGCAGGTTTGGACGATTTCGGCGAGCCTGACCGGACAGTCTGGTCCCAATTTCCGGACAGTCCGATCGCAACAGAAGGTTTTGGGCGTCCGGCCATCTCCATAGTTTATGGAGCATTGAATTGTTTTTACTACAACTTTTGCATACGACCTCGGATTAAGATGAGTTTTATATCAAAATCGTCCGTTTTGACGACACGAAGAACTTTCATCTTGAAATTTTTTCCATCCGAAGTGATCTTAATTATGTTTCATGCCATTTTATAATCTGATGTCAACACGGGTATCTCTAAAATTGTCGTAACTTTTGCCTCCGAGCTCCGTTTTGGACCATCTTCGTACCCTCCATAATGTTGTCAAAGAGAGCCATCCGATGGTGTATTCCAATCATAGGTTTGAAGTAATCTTGACATAGCTTAAGCTAATTTTACGATTGTGCCACTTTTGAGCGTCAACAGAAGCCCTGTCGGAGTTCCGCTGCCACCACCACCACCACGCCGTCGTGTTGGATCAGATCTCATCTACTCCTTCTCCCTCGCTTGCCGGATCAAGGAGGAGGAGACTTCACCGAGCCGTACATGTCCTAACTCGGAGGTGCTACATGTGCAGTGCTTGGATCGGATTGGATCACGACACGAGTACGACTACGCCAACCACGATCTCTAGATCGTTAACGCTTTCGGTCTACAAGGGTATGTAGACTCACTCCCCTCTCGTAGCTATGCATCTCCTAGATTGATCTTGGTGTTCGTAGGAATTTTTTTGATTTTCATGCTTCGTTCCCATCAGGCTGTGCCACAAATATCATGTCACCTCTGTATGATCATGCAAAGCAATATAATGATGAGCACACAAGTCATGAGACGGAATGGTGGAAGTTGCATGGCAATATATCTCGGAATGGCTATGGAAATGCCATAATAGGTAGGTATGGTGGCTGTTTTGAGGAAGATATAAGGAGGCTTATGTGTGATAGAGTGTATCATATCACGCGGTTTGGATGCACCGACGAAGTTTGCACCAACTCTCGAGGTGAGAAAGGGCAATGCACGGTACCGAAGAGGCTAGCAAATTGCGGAAAGGTAGGAATGCGTATAATCCATGGACTCACATTATTCATAAAGAACTCACATACTTATTGTGAAAGCCTATTAAAGTACTACTCGCATGCCCCTAGGGAATTGGTTGGTAGGAGTTAACCATCGCGTGCATCCGATTATAACAGCACTCATGGATTTCATTTCAGACAAAAAAATGCTCAAACCTCCCCACCATGCCATGACCAACATTTAGATGAGAAATTAATAACAAACTTTAATACCGATATTTCAACTAACCAATGAACATGAACCAATATCCTTTCATATTACGACATCAATATTATTAAACCATACATTTCATATTTAGTGATCTACATGAAAGTTTTTATTATATCCCCCTTGAATACCTATCCTTTTTGGACTAGTCTTATAACACGTGCATATTGCCATCACTATTTATTAGACTCTCAAAAATATTTAAGTGAAGCATAAGAGTGCAATCATTTCTACAAAATATAACCACCATCGTGCTCTAAAAGATATAAGTGAAGCACTAGAGCGACTGCCTAGCTCAAAAGATATAAGTGAAGCACATAGAAATTCTAACAAATCATGATAAATGTGTGTCCCTCTCAAAAGGTGTGTCCAGAAAACAATGATTGTGGCAAACTAACAAGCAAACAAAGAAAATAAAACTATGGCATAAGACGCTCCAAGTAAAACTCATATCATGTGATGAATAAAAATGTAGCTCCAAGTAAGTTACCGATAGATTGTAGACGAAAGAGGGGATGCCATCCGGGGCATCCCCAAGCTTAGACGCTTGGGCCTTCCTTGAATATTACCTTGGGGTGCCTTGGGCATCCCCAAGCTTAGGATCTTGCCACTCCTTATTCCTTCATCCATCGGGATCTCACCCAAAACTTGAAAACTTCAGCACACAAAACTCAACAGAAACCTCGTGAGTCCGTTAGTATAATAAACAAATCTTAAACTTTAGGTACTGTTATAAATCCATTCATAATTTATTCTTGCATGATACCTAATGTATTCTAACTTCTCCATGACTTATACCCCCCGATATAATCCATAGATTCATCAAAACAAGCAAACTATGCAATAGAAACAGAATCTGTCTAAAACAGAATAGTCTGTTAAGATCTGAATTAAAATCATACTTCTGTAACTCTAACAATTCTGAAAAATTAGGCCAACATAAACAATTTGTATTCCAATGCTGTGTAAAAAATTCAGGATTTTATCACGTCCCAGTACAGAATATAAATTCCACAACTGGGCGCAAAACTTTCTATTTTCAAACAGCATCAATTATACTACCATCCTAATCATCCCAAAGGCATTACTTGGCACAAACACTAATTAAAAAGATAAAAACACAATCATAAAAGTAGCTATAATTGTGTGACTCAAAAATAAAAATTTCAATAAAGATAAATATTGGGTTACCTCCCAACAAGCGTTATTGTTTTATGCCCCTAGCTAGGCATAATGCATAGTTTCAAGTATTATCATCCTTAGTTTCCAAATCCTTTTTAATCAAATCTTCCAAAACCTTTCTCATTAATTCTCTATGCTCATGTTCTTCTTTCCTAGCAGGAGAACTTAAATAATTGAAGTGACTTTGTTCGGTGATTTTAACATTCATTACTTCAAACTCGGAATCATCACCATAAAGGTCTTCAAACCATTCTTCACTAAATTCCTCATCAATTCCTTTAGTGATCCATTCAAATTTATCACATATATTCCGGTACAAGGTTTTAATTAATTCAGCATAAGGAACTCTCCTCCTAATATTTTCACCATAAGGAAAATAATCATTAGATTCCAACCTATGTATGGTGTCCTTATCATGGAGGATCTCTTCTATTGGAGGGTGCTCAAAATCAATTTTATAAAAAGCAAAGATGTCCCTAGCTTCTCGGATTATGTAGTCAAATTCATGCATAAGGATGATGGTGGCAATCTTTTTGGCCCTAGGATTATGAATATTGGGAAGTTCAAAAAATATTTTTTGTAAAGCAGGATGAATATGCAATAATTTTCTTTCTATTAACCACAAGCATAGCAATAGCATCCACATCGCAATTTGTTTTCTCAAGAATAGATCCTTTAATTACTGGTATGACTCCCATGCAATTAAAGAATTCTTGAATGATATTCTTCCCGATAATATTCCCACTACCCACATGATAGGTTTTAGTCTTGAAATTTGTGGGAGCTTTGTTCTCCGGAGGATCATGATCAAATAATTTAAGTTTTTCCTCAAGAGATTCACTAGTATTATCTTTAGTAGCACTTTCAATAATAACTTTCTCGAACTCAGATATGATAGCAACTACAAGCGCAGCAATCAAACAAACTAACTAACAAAGTAAAATATTTTTTTTTTTTTTATTTTTAGAGAAGTGGATGGAGATGAAAAAGAGAGGCAAATAAAAAGTAGAGCAAGTAGATGATAGTTTGAGTGAAGGTACTTGTAGTGATTTGATGATGTCTCCCCGGCAACGGCACGAGAAATTCTTTCTGCTACTTGTGAGCCGCGTTGGGATTTTCCCCGAAGAGGAAGGGTGAAGCAGTATAATAGAGATAAGTATTTCCCTCAGTGAGAACCAAGGTTTATCGAACCAAAAGGAGAACCATGCAAATCCTAGTGAACAGCACCTGCACACACAAAAGCAAATACTTGCACCCAACGCGGGCAAGAGGATTGTCAATCCCCTTGAACTCGTTACTTGCAAGGATCAAATCTTGTATAGGTAGATATATAGACTGCAAAACAAAATAAAAGTAATAAATTCCAGCAAGGTATTTTTGGTTTTTATAATATGTTTAAAGTAGACCCGGGGGCCATAGTTTTCACTAGAGGCTTCTCTCTCGAACACATAGCATACGGCGGGTAAACAAATTACTATTGGCCAATTGATAGAAAAGCGCATAGTTATGGCGTATTCATGGCAATGATCACATATATAGGCATCACGTCCGTGAAAAGTAGACCGACTCCTGCCTGCATCTACTACTATTACTCCACCAATCAAACGCTATCCAGTATGCATCTATGGTATTAAGTTCATGACAAACAGAGTAACGCCTTAAGCAAGATGACATGATGTAGACAAAGTAAACTCAATCAATATGAATAAACCCCATTGTTTATCCTTAGTAGCAACAATACAATACGTGCCTTGTCCCCTTCTGTCACTGGGCGAGGACACCGCAAGATTGAACCCGCTACAAAGCACCTCTCTCACTGAAGATATATTAATCTAGTTGGCCAAACCAAACGGATAGATCGGAGAGAAATACAAAGCTATAATAATCATGCATAATAAAGTTCAGAAAAGACTCAATTACTTTCAATGAATAATCTAATCATAAACCCACAATTAATCGGATCCCAACAAACACACCGCAAAAGAAGATTACATCGGAAAGAACTCTAAGAAGATCGAGGAGAACATTGTATTGAAGATCAAAGAGAGAGAAGAATCCATCTAGCTACTAGCTATGGACCCATAGGTCTGTGGTGAACTACTCACACATCTTCGGTAGGGCAGCAAGGTTGATGTAGAAGCCCTCCGTGATCGATTCCCCCTCCGGCAAAGTACCAAAAAGGCCTCGAGATGGGATCATGGAAGAACATAAGCTTGCGGCAGTGGAAATGTTATTTCGGGTGGCTCTTTGTTGGTTTCCCAATATTTGAGAATTTATAGAAGTGGAATTAGGTCAGACGGAGCCATATGGCGCCCACAAGGCATCAGGGTGCGCCTACCCCCAAGGGCGCACCCTGTTCCCTTGCCGTCTCCTCGTTTGCCATCTGGTCTCCTCCCAAAGCTTCTAGGGTCTCTTATGTCCAGAAAAAAAATCTTCAAAAAGTTTCGTAGCGTTTGGACTCCATTTGGTACTGATTTTCTGGAAAACCAAAAACAGGCAAAAAACCGCAACTGGCACTAGGCACTAGGTTAATAGGTTAGTTCCGAAAAATGATATAAAATTGCATATAAAGTATCCAAGATTGATAATATAATAGCATGAAACAATCAAAAATTATAGATACGTTGGAGACGTATCAACGAGGAGGAGGAATGGTGGAACAAAGAGGACGAGGACGAGGACATCAACGATGACGATGCCGACAAAAAGCCAACAGTCAGTGGCAAGAAGTGTCCTCGCTAAGGCGATGTCGTGGGGCCATCCAATAACAAGAAGAAGAAGAAGGACTAAAGCAGACTGTATATCTCTGTTGCCGTTTGCTCATATTAATTCCTTATGTCGATCCTCTCTAGCTATTATATATTTGGACCTTAATATGTAATGCACTTGATTTAATTACCAACCTGGCATGTGTTTCCCTTGTTGATCTCATCGCAAATGATTAATAATACGAAATCGTCCGCGATCTTTCACTTTATCGCACATGGTTGGTTTCTTCAATTGTGTGCCCTATAGAGCACACAATTCACAACAAACAATCGTATGCGCAGTCTATAATTATCACACACGAGTGTCCTTCAAAACCCATCTATGTACCTTTAAACTCATCACACACGCGTAATCTTGAAGTTGAACGTGTGCGCTGCTTTAAGTCATTGCACACACTTCGTTTTTGCAAAGCGTTTGCCAATCAATGCCCACAAGTACAAATCCAGAATCGTCTACGTTACGACGACTTATCGCACATGTAGAAGGACAATTTGTCATGTGTCGTTATCGCACACAGTCCGCGTGCACAAAATCGTGCCCAGTGGATGAGCCGTCGCACACGTTTCATTTTCTGGCACACGGGTATATTTTGTTGCCATTTGCGATTTGTGCATCGCACACAGTTTGGTCAAATGGTCTCCGACAGTGGCGGAGCTAGCATTTGAGAACAGGGTGGTCCGCCCCCTAAAAAATTGATAAGAAATATGACATATGAACGTTCTAACTAATTACCAATATCACATAGAAATAAATCAATATGGTCTTACAAACACACTAAAATTCTCAATTAATGCTATTTGGGCCAAAAATGATGTGCAAAATTATGCATGTGTTCGGTTCATCTACCAGATAGCATAGCACATAAAAAAACCTAAATCAGAAATTGGGTAGTTCATACCTCAAATCAGAAATTGGGAAGTTTAGAAAAGACTATGCTGCTGCCACCGGACTTGGGCACTGGGGCACTGGGCGCTGCCGTCGGCTTTGCAGGGGCTTCAGGCAAGTGGGCGCTGGGCACAGCTCCGCAACCGTGCAGGACAGGTGCGCACGCGCCCGCAGCTCGCAGGGGGGCGGGAAAGGGAGAAGGGATCCTCCTCGGCATCGGGACTCGGGAGTCGGGACGAGGCGGGTGGTTGCCTAGTTTTGCTCGATGCAGTCGCTGGATCAATCTGGACGAGGGTGTGCTATGTCTGCGCTCGGGCCAACAGGTAATTGTTATTGGGCCATTTTTTTCCTCTGGCCCAGTAACAGATCCATAGGTATATAAGCTGATCCAAAATCTCCACCCTGTAGCTCCGCCCCTGGTCTCCGATACATGTGTTGTCTTAGGACCTTCTTGCAGTAGTGCATGATGATGTGTGAGTAGTTCGTTCATGACCTAGGGGTCCATAGCAGTAGCTAGATGGTTTTCTCTCTCTCTCTCTCTCTCTTTTAATCTTCAATACAATGATCTCCTCTGAGATCTATTCGATGTAATTCTCGCGGTGTGTTGTTGGGATCCGATGAATTGTGGGTTTGTGATCAGATTATTCATTGAAAGTGTTTGAGTCTCTTGAAGATTTATTAATGTGTGATTTTATAGCTATGTATGCTTTCTGATCTGTGAGTCTTCTTTGGCCAATTGGATGATTAGATCTTTAGAGGGAGTGGTGCATTGTAGTGGGTTCAATCTTGCAGTGTCCTTACTCTGTGACAGGAGGAGTTGCAAGGCACGTATTGTATTGTTGCTACTAAGGATAAAATGATGGGGTTTGAACATATTGCTTGATCTTACTTTGTCTACATTATGTCATCTTGCTTAAAGCGTTACTTTGTTTGTCATGAACTTAATACTTTGAGATGCATGCTGGATAGCGGTCTTGGGGTGGAGTAATAGTAGTAGATGAAGTTGGATTAATGGTCTACTTGTCACGGATGTAATGCCTATATATGAATTATGCCATGAAGAATCACAATCATAACTATGCGCAATTCTGTCAATTGCCCAACAGTAATTTGTTTACCCACCGATGCTATGCTTATGAGAGACATGCCTCTAGTGAACCTATGGCCCGTGGTCCATTTTCCATTATTACTAAGAATCCTACAATTGCTCACTATTTTTAATTCCTCTATTTTATTTTGTTTGAATACTTATCACTACCAGATTTGATCCTTGCAATTGGCGAGAACAAGGGGATTGACAACCCTCTTGCCTTCGTTGGATGCAAGCATTTGCTTTGTGTGTGTGCAAGTATTGTTCATGTTGTCTGTGTGCCGTCTCCTTCTGGTTCAATAAACCTTGGTTCTTAACTGAGGGAAATACTATCTGTTACTATACTAATTCACCCTTCCTCTTCAGGGAAGCCCAACAACTCTACAGAGAGTAGCAATTACTTAAGCTTGAAGATCTATCGAGCGATGGAGTTAAGATGAAATTATTCCCTTTATGTTTGGAGGGAAAAGCATTGGCATGGTATAGGATATTGGATCGATGAATCTCGCCCATGGGACTGGAACCGACTGAAGCTGGAGTTTCATAATAAATTTTATCCTATGCATTTCGTTCATCGTGATCGGAAGTATATCTATAATTGTTGGCCTCGTGAAGGAAAAAGTATCGCTCAAGCTTGGGGAGGCTTAAGGACTTAATGCTCAGATGCCCCAATCATGATCTTTCGAGAGATATTATTGTTCATAATTTTTATGCTAGGATTTCTCCTCGTGATGTCTACTACACAACTTTAGTAGAGTTTTGTAGGATAGTAGCAAATTTCCCTCAAGTGGATGACCTAAGGTTTATCAATCCTTGGGAGGTGTAGGATGAAGATGCTCTCTCTCAAACAACCCTGCAATCAAATACAAAGAGTCACTTGTGTCCCCAACACACCCAATACAATTGTCAATTGTATAGGTGCACTAGTTCATCGAAGAGATGGTGATACAAGTGTAATATGGATGGTAGAAATAGGTTTTTATAATCTGAGAAAATTAAAAACATCAAGGTAACAAGTAATAAAAGTGAGCACAAACGGTATTCTAATGCTTAGAAACAAGTCCTAGGGTTCATACTTTCACTAGTGCAATCTCTCAACAGTGCTAGCATAATTGAATCATATAATAATCCCTCAACGTGCGACAAAGAATCACTCCAAAGTTCCTATCGGAGAAAGTAGGATGAAAACGTGTATCAACCTCTATGTCTAGATTACCCCAATGTCACCATGGGAATCCGCAAGTTGATTACCAAAACATACATCAAGTGACTCAATAGAATACCCCATTGCCACCGCGGGTATCCACATGCAAGACATACATCAAGTGATCTCAAATCCAAAATATTCAATCCAATAACAATGAAACCCCAAAGATCAAGACTCAATTCATCACAACAAAGATAGAGATGGAAGAACACCATATGATCCCACTATATTAACAAAGCTCATGGTACATCAAGATCACAAGAGAGAGAGAGAGAGAGAGATCAAACACATAGCTACTAGTACATACCCTCAACCCCGGGGGTGAACTACTCCCTCCTCGTCATGGAGGCAGCGGGGATGATGAAGATGGCCTCCGGTGATGGCTTTCCCCCTCCAACAGGGCACCGGAAAAGGCCTCCAGATGAGATCGCTTCGAAACAGAGGCTTGCGGCGTTGTAAAAGCTCATCTAGGTTAACTTTTGGGGGTTTCCCATTTTATAAGAATTTTCAATGTTGGATTCACGCCAGGGGGAGTCCCGAGGGACCCACAAGCTCAGGAGGCACGCCCCTAGGGGGGTGTGCCAGGTGAGCTTGTGGCCCCCTTGGACTTCGTCTGGTCCTTCCCCAAAGCTTCGTAGGTCTCTTCTTGTCCATAAAAAATCGCCTTAAATTTTTATTGCATTTGGACTTTGTTTGGTATGATTTTTCGGCGAAACAAAGAAATAGCCAAAAACTGGCACTGGGCACTGAGTTAATAGGTTAGTTCCAAAAAATCATATAAAAGTGCACCAAAACCATATAAAATTATCGTAAACATGGCATGAATACTTCATATATTATAGATACATTGGATACGTATCAGCATCCCCAAGCTTAATTCCTGCTCGTCCTCGAGTAGGTAAATGATAAAAGAAATAATTTATGAAGTGTGAATGCTAGCATAGTGCATAAGTTTGATCAATGATAATTTCAATCACTTTTCCTGGCATCATAAATAACAACTCTTCTCATAAAACTCATCATGGTAAAATAGCAATCAATTCATATATTATGGTTTAAACAATACATTCTCTTGAAACTTAACAACCTATGTTCTTAGTAACCAAACAATTACAAATCATATTATTTTTGGAAAAGTCTAAGTAAGAGCTCCACATAGTCAATTATCATATAGTCTTCTATGATTGCTAGTACTCAAAGCATATGTTTAGAACAAACAACATCCATCAGACATAGAGGAAGATATGGACTTAATGTTTTGCCTCCTAACTTACTTATCATATAGATAATTGTCAACAATAATAATTCTTGATCAAATATATTTGACTGGATATATGTGTCTGGATCTTTACCAGACTACTATGAAGATGCAATAACGGTTTGGATCAGATCATTACCGACTCTGAGTTGCAGAGGAAGAAGACGAGTCGGTGTAGTTCGTACTTGAAGTCCCTCGAACCGTTCACGAATGATCCCTCGAACAGAAGACCGAAAGTACGGCCTTTCCATAGTTTGCAAGTGTACGGTCTTCATGATCCGGTAGAGCTTCGCCGTCCAGAGCTAATCATCGCTGGAGAATTAGAGGGGAAGATTAGAACCACATTGGGCTTCTAATTATAAGGATTAGAGAGGATCTATATCTAGCTCTAATTGGATCAACTAGAACTAGAACTAGAGAACTAGAGGAGGCTCCAAAAACTTGTGTGTTCAAAAAGTGCCAAAACCTCTAGTATATATAGGTTGGAGGAGGTGGAGGAGGCGCCACACAAGGGGGAAAGGTTTCCCCCCCTTGGCCGGCCAAGACGAGGGGAAACCCCCTCCAATTCGGCCTCCCCCTTCCTTCTACAAGGGGAAAGGGGGCGCCACCTCCTATTGGGCCCAAGTGGCTGGGCCCAATATGCTTTCCACCACTTGGCCTTTTAAGGCCCATTGATAATTAAATAAATATAAAAGCCTCCTAATCATATTTAGAACCTTTTAATATTAATTTAACATCACCAAAAACTATTTCCACCTATATATAATTTATCGGTATTACCCGGTAAACCCCGAAACCCTTCCGGTGACCCTGAAACACTTCCGGTTCCTCTCGAAACTATTTTGAATATTAATGAAATTATTTCATAAATATTTTCTCATTACTTCTGTCATACTAACACTCAACAGATCGTGATTATCTCAAGCTTGTGATCCTATAGGTTCGGTAAAACATAGACATGAACAAAACCCCTTTGGTTCAATGACCGATAGCGGAACCGTGGACGTTGATGACCCACAAGTATCGGGGATCAATCGTAGTCCTTTCGATAAGTAAGAGTGTCGAACTCAACGAGGAGCAGAAGGAAATGATAAGCGATTTTCAGCAAGGTGTTTTCTGCAAGCACTGAAAGTAGCAGTAACTAATAGTTTTCCAGCAAGAAAATTCGTAACGAGTAGCAAGTAACAATAGTAACTGATACGTCTCCAACGTATCTATAATTTTTGATTGTTCCATGCTATTATAATATCAATCTTGGATGTTTTTATATACATTTACAAGCAATTATATATCATTTTTTGGGACTAACCTATTAACTTAGTGCCCAGTGCCAGTTGCTGTTTTTTTGCCTATTTTTGGTTTTCCAGAATATCAATACCAAATGTAGTCCAAATGCCATGAAACTTTTTGGAGATTTTTTTCTGGACATAAGAGACACTAGAAGCTTTGGGAGAGGGACAGAAGACAGAGGAGGTGGCCATGAGCCACCAGGGCGCGCCCCAGGGGGGTGGCGCACCCTGGTGCCTCATGGGCGCACCTCTGCTCCGTTTGACCTAATTCCACCTCTATAAATTCTCTAAACTCGGGAAACCAAAAGAGGAGTCCAAGAAATACTTTTTCCGCCGCCGCAAGTTCCTGTTCTCGAGAGATCCCATCTGGAGGCCTTTTTCGGCACTCTGCCGGAGGGGGATTCGATCACGGAGGGGCTCTACATCAACCTTGCTGCCCTTCCGATGATGCGTGAGTAGTTTACCATAGACATTTGGGTCCATAGTTAGTAGCTAGATGGATTCTTCTCTCTTTTTGATCTTCAATACAATGTTCTCCTCGATGTTCTTGGAGTTCTATCCGATGTAATCACTTTTTGCGGTGTGTTTGTTGGGATCCGATGAATTGTGAGTTTATGATCAGATTATCCATGAATATTATTTGAGTTTTTCTCTGAAATCTTTTATGCATGATTGTTATAGCTTCGTATTTCTCTCCGATCAATTGATTTGGTTTGGCGAACTAGATTGATTTATCTTGCAATGGGAGAGGTGCTTTGTAATGGGTTCGGTCTTGCGGTGCTCAATCCCAGTGACAGAAAGGGACATGACACGTATGTATCATTGCTATTAAGGGTAAAAAGATGGGGTTTATTCATGCATGAGTTTACTTTGTCGACATCATGTCATCTTGCTTAAGGCGTTACTCCGTTCTTTATGAACTTAATACTCTAGATGCATGCTGGATAGCGGTCAATGTGTGGAGTAATAGTAGTAGATGCAGAATCGTTTTGATCTACTTGTCTCGAACGTGATGCCTATATACATGATCATTGCCTTGGATGTCGTCATGATTATTTTCTTTTCTATCAATTGCCCAACAGTAATTTGTTCACCCACCGTATGCTATTTTCAAGAGAGAAGCCTCTAGTGAAAACTACGGCCCCCCGGGTCTACCTTAAGCATATATTGAAAATCCTAAAAATACCTTGCTGCAATTTTACTTTAATTATTTTATTTTGTATTTTTATTCGATCTATCTATCTATCACCATACAATTTAATCTTGCAATTAACCGCCAAGGGATTGACAACCCCTTGTTCGCGTTGGGTGCGAGGATTTGTTGTTTTGTGTGCAGGTACTGCTAACGAGTTGTTGCGTGATTCTCCTACTGGATTGATAACCTTGGTTTCATAACTGAGCAAAATACTTATCTCTACTATACTGCATCATCCCCTCCTCTTCGGGAAATCCCAACGCAGCTCACAAGTAGCAGGAAGAATTTCTGGCGTCGTTGCCGGGGAGACATCATCAACATCTGTCAAGTACCTACGCATAAACCTTCATCTCCTTACATTTATTTTATTTGTCTTTGCCTCTCATTTTCATCTCCCCCACTTCTAAAATGTTTTTACAAAAATACAAAAATATTTTTCGTTTGCCTCTTTCTTGTTTGCTTCTTTGCTTGCTTGCTTTTGTTGCCATGTCAACACTCAAGAACAGAAAGTGAAAGCAAAAAAAATTTAAGATCACTATGGATCCTCATCCACTTGCTAATATTTTCAAAAGATCGAATTATAATGAACCAATTGCTAGTGATTTGAGTGCTCTTGATTTTCTCTATGAAGTTTTGCTTGAAAATCATGAATCTGAAAATTGTGATGAAGTGTTAGAAGAAGAAATTTATAAAGTGATTCATGATAGCTCCTTGATTGAAAAGCATGATTGCAATGATGTTACTATAAATTCCATTAATGTGAATTGTGCTAATAATATGCAAAACTACAAGCTTGGGGATGTTAATTTTGTCATGTCCACTACTTATTGCAATGATCATGATTGGGGTGATAATGCTTCTTATGATCTTGAAAATTTATTTAAGCCTCATGATGAATATGTTATTGATAATAATGTTTGCAATGATATTGAAAGTGGTCTTGGAAGAGTGTCAACTGTAGGTAAAAAGAATCCCACATATTCGGCGAGTGTTCCATCTTATGCAATTTTTGATAAAAGTGGGTTTGGAGAGGTCATGACTTTAGTTGACGTTAATCCCACTATCTTGGAAGAATATAAAACTTTTATGCATGTGGATCATGAAGATAGTATTTTATATGATAGCTATATTATTGAATTTGATTATGATCCTACATGTAATTATTATGAGAGAGGAAAACATGGTTATAAAAACCTTCATATCACTAAATTACCTCTCCTTGTTCTGAAATTATTAATGCTTCATTCTTCCTATTTGCATATGTTAAATATTTCTTGTCTTGATAATTTGTTCTCCTATAAAATTCCTATGCATAGGAAGTATGTTAGACTTAAGTGTGTTTTTCATATGCTTCATGATGCACTCTTTGTGTTTCTATTATTATCTTTCATGAGAGCATCATTGAAATCTTAAGCCTATCTTAATGGCTATAAAGAAAGAGCTTGTTGGGAGACAACCCAATGGATAAAATAAGTTCTTGTGTGTTTACACAATTATGCTACTGTTATGATTCTGTTTTTATGTTTTAATTAGTGTTTGTGCCAAGTAATGCCTTTGGGATGATTTGGAAGATAGTATAATTGATGCTGTTTGGAAAACAGAAAGTTTTGCGTCCAGTGCTGGAATTTTAATTCTGTACTGGAGTGTTAGAAAAATATGAAATTTTACATAGTATTGGTATATGAATTGCCCACGTTGTCCTAATTTTTCAGAATTTTTGGATTGCAGAAGTATAGCTTTTAAATGGATCTTTACAGATTGTTCTGTTTTAGACAGATTCTGTTTTTGTTGCATAGTTTGCTTATTTTGATGAATCTATGGATCGTATCGGGGGATATGAGTCATGGAGAAGTTGGAGTATAGTAGCATTATGCCAATATTAAATATGAATCAATTTACCACAGTACTTAAAGTTAAGGATTTATTTGTTATACTAACGGATCTCACGGAGATTTTGTTGAGTTTTGAGTGATTGAAGTTTTCAAGTTTTTGGGTGAGATCACGATAGATGAAGGAATAAGAAGTGGCAAGAGCCTAATCTTGGGGATGCCCAAGGCACTCCAAGGTAATATTCAAGGAAGACTCAAGCGTCTAAGCTTGGGGATGCCCCGAAAGGCATCCCCTCTTTCTTCTACCAACTATCGGTAATTTTACTTGGAGCTATATTTTTATTCATCACATGATATGTGTTTTACTTGGAGCGTCGTGTGTTATATGAGTCTTTTCTTTGTTTGCTTTTTAGTTTGTCACAATCATCTTTGCTGGACACACCTATTTGAGAAAGCCACACATTTATCATGATTTGATAGAATACTCTATGTGCTTCACTTAAATTTTTTGAGCTAGGCAGTTGCTCTAGTGCTTCACTTAAATCTTTTTGAGAACCGCGGTGGATTTATTTTAAAGAAATATTTGAACTCTCATGCTTCACTTATATTATTTTGAGAGTTGATAAGATTAAAATTTTGAAGAAATATTTGAACTCTCATGCTTCACTTATATTATTTTGAGATTTGATAAGATTAAAATTTTGAAGAAATATTTGCACTCTCATGCTTCACTTATATTATTTTGAGAGTTGATAAGATTAAAATTTTGAAGAAATAATTGCACTCTCATGCTTCACTTATATCTTTTTGAGAGTTGATAATAGTAATGGTAATTTGCACAAGATATGAAATTGGTCCCAAAGTGATGAATATTCAAGAGGGATATAATAAAAACTTTAATGAAAGATCATTGGATATGATAAGTTTGATTCCTTGCAATAGTTTTGCGATATGGAGATGATAATATGTGAGTCATGATAGTAAGTAATTCTGATTTAGTAAGAATATTGGTGTTAAGGTTTGTGATTCCCTATGCATGCACATAAAGTCAATAGTTATGCAACGAAATTATATCCTACTTTTGGTGCATTATTCGGTGTTAGTTATGTTCAATGCATGTTTATGACCGTTTTCGCTTTTTGGTTGGTCGCTTCTCAATCTATTTGCTAGCCTTCATTTGTACTAAGCGGGAATACTGCTTGTGCATCCAATTCCTTAAACCCAATTTGTGCCAAATGAGTCCACCATATCTACTTATATGTGGTATTTCCATGCCATTCCAAGTAAATTTGCATGTGCCAACTCTAATTTTTCAAAATAATTTTCCGTTTTGTGTGCCCGTACTGCTCATGAAGCGGCAGGGGGTGGCCAATATTTTCCATGCTAGGTGTGTTATTCTCACGATGAGTGTTTATTCACTTGTCATTGCACGAGAGAGTGCCAGGTAATAGGGATGACCAGTCCGGAAATGAAAAAATAATAATATGATGATAATAATAAATTCCTTGGAAAGTGTTGGTATGGAGGGCACCTGTGAATACGGCTAGCCATGGATTGTGAAAGAATGGTGAAAAGGAAATAAACTTTATTTTCTGTTTGGGAACCGCCTATAATGTGTCTAGCATGGAAGATATTGGGAATTCTCGGTCGTTTTCGTTGACAGGAAAAGCATGCCTCTCAAAATAATTTTATCTCTCTAATTTAACCTTTGAGCTCTGGCACATCTGCAAATCTCTGCTTCCCTCTGCGAAGGGCCTATCTATTTACTTTTATGCAAATTTTATTTTTATTTTGAGTCTCCATCTTCTCTTACAAAGCACCAACTAGAGAGCACTATTGTCATACATGTGCATTGTATGTAGCCAATATTGAGTGTGTTTCATGAATGGATCAATGATTGAGCATAACGGGCTAGGGATAACTTTCTTTAGCGTTGATATTTTGAAAGACATGGTTACTTGTTAGTATGCTTGAATATTTATGTCTTCATGTCAAACTATAGACTATTGCTTTGAATCATTCAAGTCCAAATGTCCATGTTACAAAGAAAAGAATATATGATGAATATGATAGGTAGCATTCCACATCAAAAATTCTGTTTTTATCATTTACCTACTCGAGGACGAGCAGGAATTAAGCTTGGGGATGCTTGATACGTCTCCAACGTATCTATAATTTTTGATTGTTCCATGCTATTATAGTATCAATCTTGGATGTTTTTATATACATTTACAAGCAATTATAAATCATTTTTTGGGACTAACCTATTAACTTAGTGCCCAGTGCCAGTTGCTGTTTTTTGCCTGTTTTTGGTTTTCTAGAATATCAGTACCAAATGAAGTCCAAATGCCATGAAACTTTTTGGAGATTTTTTCTAGACATAAGAGACACTAGAAGCTTCAAGAGACGGCCAGAAGACAATGGAGGTGGCCACGAGCCACCAGGGCGCGCCCCGAGGGGGTGGCGCACCCTGGTGCCTCGTGGGCCCACCTCTGCTCCGTTTGACCTAATTCCACCTCTATAAATTCTGTAAAATCGGGAAACCAACAAAGGAGTCCATGAAATACTTTTTCCGCTGCCGCAAGTTCCTGTTCTCGAGAGATCCCATCTGGAGGGCTTTTCCGGCACTCTGCCGGAGGGGGAATCGATCACGGAGGGGCTCTACATCATCCTTGCTGCCCTTCCGATGATGCGTGAGTAGTTTATCACAGACCTTCGGGTCCATAGTTAGTAATTAGATGGCTTCTTCTCTCTTTTTGATCTTCAATACAATGTTCTCCTCGATGTTCTTGGAGTTCTATCCGATGTAATCACTTTTTGCGGTGTGTTTGTTGGGATCCGATGAATTGTGAGTTTATGATCAGATTATCCATGAATATTATTTGAGTCTTCTCTGAACTCTTTTATGCATGATTATTATTGCTTCGTATTTCTCTCCGATCTATTGCTTTGGTTTGGCCAACTAGATTGATTTATCTTGCAATGGGAGAGGTACTTTGTAATGGGTGCAATGCTTTATGTGATTTGGGTGCTAGCGTTTCCACAATTCCAAAATCTCTATGTGATGTGCTAGGTTTTACGAATATAGATGAGTGCTCTCTTAATTTACATCTTGCAGATTCTACTATTAAAAAGCCTTTGGGTAGAATTAATGATGCTCTTATTCTTGCAAATAGGAACTATGTGCCCGTTGATTTTATTGTACTTGACATTGAATGCAATTCTTCTTGCCCAATAATACTTGGTAGACCGTTCTTAAGAACCATAGGTGCCGTTATTGAAATGAAAGAAGGGAATATAAAATTTCAATTTCAATTAAAAAAGGGTATGGAACATTTCCCTAGGAAGAAAATTAAAGCACCATATGAATCTATTATGAGGGCCACCTATGGAATCAACTTGAAAGATGACAACACTTGAAACTATGCCTTGTGCCTAGCTAGGGGCATAAAACAATAGCGCTTGTTGGGAGGCAACCCAATGAATAAAATAAATTTTTATGTTTTTCTTCTGTTATTGTGTGTTTTCACAATTATGATACTGTTATGATTGTGTTTTTGTGTTTTTAATTAGTGTTTGTGCCAAGTAAAACCTTTGGGATGATTTGGAAGATAGTATAATTGATGCTGTTTAGAAAACAGAAAGTTTTGCGTCCAGTGCAGAAATTTTGGTTCTGTACTGGAGGGTCAGAAAAATCTAATTTTTTTACACAGTATTGGTATATGAATTTCCCACGTTGTACCAATTTTTCAGAATTTTTGGAGTTACAGAACTATGGCTTTTAAATAGGTTGCTACAGACTGTTCTGTTTTTGACAGATTCTGTTTTTGATGTGTTGCTTGCTTGTTTTGATAGAACTATGGATTGTATCGGGGGGGTATAAGCCATGGAGAAGTTAGAATACAGTAGGTATAATGCAAAAATAAAATATGAATGGGTTTGCAACAGTACCTAAAGTAGTGATTTATTTTGTTATACTAACGGATCTCATGAAGGTTTTGTTGAGTTTTGTGTGATTGAAGTTTTCATGTTTTGGGTGAGATCACGATGGATGAAGGAATAAGGAGTAGAAAAAACCTATGCTTGGGGATGCCCGAGGCACCCCAAGGTAATATTCAAGGAAGACTCAAGCGTCTAAGCTGGGGGATGCCCCGGAAGGCATCCCCTCTTTCTTCTACCAACCATCGGTAATTTTACTTGGAGCTATATTTTTATTCGCCACATGATATGTGTTTTGCTTGGAGCGTCGTGTATTATATGAGTCTTTGCTTTGCTTGCTTTTTAGTTTGTCACAATCATCCTTGCTCAACACACCTATTTTGAGAGAGCCACACGTTATCATGATTTGTTAGAATACTCTATGTGCTTCACTTAAATTTTTTGAGCTAGGCAGTTGCTCTAGTGCTTCAGTTAAATCTTTATGAGCACGGTGGTGGCTATGTTTAGAAGAAATAAACTCTCATGCTTCACTTAAATTATTTTGAGAGTTGATAAAATTTTGAAGAAATTGCACTCTCATGCTTCACTTATATTATTATGAGAGTTGATAAAATTTTGAAGAAAATGCACTCTCATGCTTCACTTATATTATTTTGAGAGTTGATAAAATTTTGAAGAAATATTTGTGCTCTCATGCTTCACTTATATCTTTTTGAGAGTTTATGAAAGTAACGGTAATTTGCACAAGATATGAATTTGGTCCCAAAGTGATGAATATTCAAGAGGGATATAATAAAAACTTTCATATAGATCATTGGATATGATAAGTGTGATTCCTTGCAATAGTTTTGCGATATGGAGATGATGATATGTGAGTCATGTTAGTGAGTAATTGTGATTTAGTAAAAATATTCGTGTTAAGGTTTGTGATTCCCTATGCATGCACGTTAAGTCAATAGTTATGCATAGAAATTATATCCTACTTATGGTGCATTATTCGGTGTTAGTTATGTTCAATGCATGTTTATGACCGTTTTCGTTTTTTGGTTGGTTGCTTCTCAATCTATTTGCTACCCTTCATTTGTACAAAGCGGAAATACTGCCTGTGCATCCAAAATCCTTAAACCCAAGTTGTGCCAAATGAGTCCACTATATCTACCTATATGCGGTATTTCCATGCCGTTCCAAGTAAATTTGCGTGTGCCAACTCTAATTTTCAAAATATTTTTTCCGTTTTGTGTGCCCGTACCGCTCATGAAGCGGCAGGGGGTGGCCAATATTTTCCATGCTAGGTGTGTTATTCTCATGTTGAGTGTTTATTCTCTTGTCATTGCACGAGAGGATGGTTGGTAATAGGGATGCCCAGTCCCACAATGAAATCAAAATTAATAACAACAAAATTCCTTGGAAAGTGATGGTATGGAGGCCACCGGTGGATACGGCTAGCCATGGATTGTAAAAGAAATGGTGGAAAGGACATAAACTTTACTTTCTGTTTGGGAACCGCCTATGATGTGTCTAGCATGGAAGATATTGGGAATTCTCGGTCGTTTTCGTTGACAGGAAAAGCATGCCTCTCAAAATATTTTCATCGCTCTAATTTAAGCTTTGAGCTCTGGCACATTTGACAAATCTCTGCTTCCCTTTGCGAAGGGCCTTTCTATTTACTTTTATGCAATTTTTATTTTTATTTGAGTCTCCATCTTCTCTTATAAAGCACCAACTAGAGAGCATTATTGTCATACTTGTGCATTGGATGTAGCTAACATTCGAGTGTGTTTCATGAAAGGATCAATGATTGAGCATAATGGGCTAGGGATAACTTTCTTTAGCGTTGATATTTTGAAAGACATGGCTGCTTGTTAGTATGCTTGAGTATTTATGTCTTCATGTCAAACTATAGACTAATGCTTTCAATCATTCAAGTCCAAATGTCCATGCTACAAAGAAAAGAATATATGATGAATATGATAGGTAGCATTCCACATCAAAAATTATGTTTTTATCATTTACCTACTCGAGGACGAGCAGGAACTAAGCTTGGGGATGCTTGATACGTCTCCAACGTATCTATAATTTTTGATTGTTCCATGCTATTATAATATCAATCTTGGATGTTTTTATATTCATTTACAAGCAATTATATATCATTTTTTGGGACTAACCTATTAACTTAGTGCCCAGTGCCAGTTGCTGTTTTTTTGCCTGTTTTTGGTTTTCCAGAATATTAGTACCAAATGAAGTCCAAATGCCACGAAACTTTTTGGAGATTTTTTTCTGGACATAAGAGACACTAGAAGCTTCGGGAGACCACGAGACACCAGAAGACAGAGGAGGTGGCCACGAGCCACCAGGGCATGCCCCAGGGGGGTGGCGCACCCTGGTGCCTCGTGGGCCCACCTCTGCTTCCGTTTGACCTAATTCCATCTCTATAAATTCTCTAAAATTGGGAAACCAATAGAGGAGTCCACGAAATACTTTTTCCGCCGCCGCAAGTTCCAGTTCTCGAGAGATCCCATCTGGAGGCCTTTTCCGGCACTCTGCTGGAGGGGGATTCTATCACGGAGGGGCTCTACATCAACCTTGCCGCCCATCCGATGATGCGTGAGTAGTTTACCACAGACCTTCGGTCCATAGTAGTAGTTATATGCTTCTTCTCTCTATTTGATCTTCAATACAATATTCTCCTCGATGTTCTTGGAGTTCTATCCGATGTAATCACTTTTTGCGGTGTGTTTCTTGGGATCCGATGAATTGTGAGTTTATGATCAGATTATCCATAAATATTATTTGAGTTTTTCTCTGAACTCTTTTATGCATGATTTTTATAGCTTCGTATTTCTCTCCGATCTATTGATTTGGTTTGGCCAACTAGATTGATTTATCTTGCAATGGGAGAGGTGCTTTGTAACGGGTTCGATCTTGCAGTGCTCAATCCCAGTGACAGAAAGGGACATGACACATATGTATCGTTGCCATTAAGGGTAAAAAGATGGGGTTTATTCATGCGTGAGTTTACTTTGTCTACATCATGTCATCTTGCTTAAGGCGTTACTCCGTTCTTTATGAACTTAATACTCTAGATGCATGCTGGATAGCGGTCGATGTGTGGAGTAATAGTAGTAGATGCAGAATCATTGCAATCTACTTGTCTCGGACGTGATGCCTATATACATGATCATTGCCTTGGATATCGTCATGATTATTTGCTTTTCTATCAATTGCCCAACAGTAATTTGTTCACCCACCGTATGCTATTTATATTACATATTGAAAACTATGGCCCCCGGGTCTACCTTAATCATATATTGAAAATCCTAAAAATACCATGCTGCAATTTTACTTTATTTATTTTATTTTGTATTTTTGTTCGATCTATCTATCTATCACCATACAATTTAATCTTGCAATTAACTGCCAAGGGATTGACAACCCCTTGTTCGCGTTGGGTGCGAGGATTTGTTGTTTTGTGTGCAGGTACTGCTAACGAGTTGTTGTGTGATTCTCCTACTGGATTGATAACCTTGGTTTCATAATTGAGGGAAATACTTATCTCTACTGTACTGCATCATCCCCTCCTCTTCGATGAAATCCCAACGCAGATCACAAGTAGCAGTAACAAAGTGCAGCAAGGTGGCCCAATCCTTTTTATAGCAAAGGACAAGCCGAAATGGTCTCTTATATAAAGCAAAGCGTTCTCGAGGACACATGGGAATTAGCATCTAGTTACTTTCATCATGTTTATTTGATTCGCGTTCGCTACTTTGATAATTTGATATGTGGGTGGACCGGTGCTAGGGTGTTGTTCTTACTTGAACAAGCAACCTTCTTATGATTACCCCCTCTCACAAGCATCGCCAATTACGAAATAAGAATTAAGATAAATCTAACCATAGCATGAAACACATGGATCCAAATCAGCCCCTTACGGAATAACGCATAAACTAGGGTTTAAGCTTCTGTCACTCTAGCAACCCATCATCTACTTATTACTCCACAATGCCTTCCCTTAGGCCCAAGTATGGTGAAGTATCATGTAGTCGACATTCACATGACACCACTAAAGGAAGCAACAACATACATATCATCAAAATATCGAACGAATACCAAATTCACATGATTACTTATAACAAGACTTCTCCCATGTCCTCAAGAACAAACATAACTACTCACAAATCATATTCATGTTCAAGAATGGTATTGAATATCATTAAGGATCTGAACATATAATCTTCCACCAAATAAACCAACTAGCATCAACTACGAGATGTAATCAACACTACTAGCAACCCACAGGTACCAATCTGAGGTTTTGGGACAAAGATTGAATACAAGAGATGAACTAGGGTTTGAGATGAGACGATGCCGGTGAAGATGTTGATGAAGATTGGTCCTCCCACGATGAGAGGATCATTGGTGATGTCGATGGCTTCGATTTCCCCCTCCCAGAGGGAAGTATCCCCAGCGGAATCGCTCCGCCGGAGGGCAAAAGTGCTCCTGCCCAAGTTCCGCCTTGAGACGGCGGCGCTTCGTCCCAAAAGTCCTCCTCCTATTTTTTTTAGGGCAAATGGCTTCATATAGCAGAAGGAGGGGCCAGAGGCCAGCTGTGGGCCTCACAAGGCAACTTGGCACGCCCCAGGGGGGCCGTGCCAGGTTGCCTTGTGGGCAGCTGGTGGGTCCCCTATGCTATTTCTTTTCTCCAGTATTTTTTATATATTCAATAAAAAATCTCCATAAAATTTCAGGTCATTTGGAGCTCTGTAGAATAGGTATCTCTGCTGTAGCTATTTCAGGTCCAGAATTCCAGCTGTCGGTATTCTCCCTCTTCATATAAATCTTGCAAATCAAGAGAGAAAAGGCATAAGAATTGCATCATAAAGTAAAATAATGACGAAATACATTATAAATAACAGTAGGAAATCATGATGCAAATTGGACGTATCAGACGTCCATATCGACTCCTATGAGTACACGAATTACATTCAAGTGAACCTTTGGTTATCATGTGCTATTCCCTTTGCTTCGCGATAATTTACAAAACCCGAGGTGAGATATATCGGTATCCTCTTGAGTCATACACATGCTCATTATACCAGTCTTCTTGTTACTGGTTTTGTTCTTCTTTCCCGTTGACATGTTCCGGCATCCCCGTGACCTAGTCAACTATGTCTGGCTAGACAATGATGGATGCCATCACACCGAGAGGGCCCTAAGAATATCTATCCATTGCCAGAGGAGCAAATCCCACTCTTGAGCTATCTAGTCCCTTGTCAAACTTTTCGATGAACCTGTAAGTTGTCATTATAATCACCGTATTACACATGACGTTTGAGCAACCCCAAAGTTCATTGTACAGTAAGAAGTGACTACGATACTCTCATGGTCTAAGGAACTAAATCACACGTTAACACTCCGTGTTATAACAATTGATCTTTGATGATTGCATCTCAAAGTATAACAAACAAGTTTGGGTCGATTCAATACGATCGTTCTTCTAACGTCATACTCTCAAAGTTGTTTTAGGACTATTGTTACAATTAATGGTATCCTAAGATCCGAAAAACATGATCACCAACAACATTTGAGCTAGTCTTAGAGGCGAGACTAGGAGTCTTATTTTACCGTTTATCATTCCACACGCGTGCATATGAGTTTTCCACTCAATCGCATATTCCAGGATCATATAGCAGTTATAGCATAGAATGTAAACTCTTAATTATGAACATGGAAATATAGTAATACTGTCGTGGTTTTGTCATCGCATAGTTCCTCGTGAAAGGACTAAGTTGTGAGGTCATCGCAACGTAGCTTGAACGGGGTTGATCGGAATCGAGAGACGCGAGTTTACCTTGATTGATATTGATGATGATCTCGATTACAAGGGTGCTGTTTCGCTACCTCTATCTCGAGAGCAACTAGTTTTTCTGTCTCTCATGACTTGTCTCTAAACTTGTCCTTCTTGGGGTGCCTTTCCCCTCCTTATATAAGTTGAAGGGGCCGGTATACATGTAGAGTCCTAGTAGGACTACAACTAGTCTCTTTTCTATTACAAGCCAGATACTAGTCCGGGTCTTATTCAATCGGTCCAAAACTGGCCTGCTGGGCCACCCCCATGTTGGGCCACGTTCTACCTCCGTGTGGGCACCCGTATTCTCTTCCGCACCAATCAACCTAGGCCGGGTTTGTCCTCCGCCGGGTCATCCTTCCTCCGCCGGGTCTTGCTTCCCTTGTCGGGTCTTGATTTTCCTGGCCGGGTTCCGTGCAGGCTCCTAGCTCATAGTGATCCGGCCCAAGTTGTTTCCTCGATAACCCAGGCCTGGGCCTTCTGGCCTAGCCGGGTCATGTCTTGGACTGCTGGGTCTAGCCGCGGGTAATTCCCCCGACATTAGCCCCCAGGTTAGCTTGAATTTATTCGTGCTAAGCTCCTGAAATAACAATAATCAATGTGTTAAGGGACCGGCTTTCTCAACTAGCCAGCTTACTCAATGAACCGGCTCCTCAAAAATCCAGGTCTCTTTGTCATATCAACAGACCGGCTTCAGAATCAACTTGCTAACGCTTGTTCCACGCAGAAAAAATATTAGAAAAATAACCCGTCTGACGGTTGAGTCGGTCTTCCAGTGCTCCGGCTTGATAAAAATATTGGGAATAAGAAATCCATATGATGTTGAGCCCGCTTTCAGTGCTTCCTATGAATAGCTTGGAGTAGATAAACTTGTGCAAATTTTCCACTAAGAACATGAAACCCGGCTCGATGAAAACTGAGAGCTTTGAAGATGTTCCTCCATTATCTCCATATTATCTGTAGCCCCCAAGCTCTGAGTGTATCACTTCGTGATGACTTGGTGCTTTGCATAGAAAAATGTTTTGACTGAGTAGCCCCCAAGTACCGGGTTGTTTTGCCTGCAGCAACCTGGGACTTGAACTTAGTCTTGAATGTTGTAGATATATAGCTGTAAATAGTGTAGCCCCCAAGTGCCGGGTTGCCTGGCCTGCGGCAAGATGGGACTTGTTAACCTTGTAGAATTTGAAATTCAGTAGTGTAGCCCCCAAGTATCGGGTTGACTGCCTACAGCAACTCGGGGCTTGTATTGAGAATGACCCTTTATTGTAATGTAGAAAAAAACAACTCCGCTATAGCCCCCAAGTACCAGGTCGCCAGCCTGTGGCGATTTTGGACTTTTTGAATGATCATTAATCACTTGTTTTGATGTAGGAAATGCTGGATCAAGCCAACTTGGAGATTTCGGGTTGAAGAAGAACAGGCTGGTGTCAACCCGGAAAATCCAACTACCGGTTCTCAGCTTTTAACGACCGTTCTGCTGGCTTGACTGTTGAAACAATAATGATAAGGGTCGCCCAGACGGGTGTGACGCCCCCGGCTCGACCGTGCACTAATCATACACGCAAATGCGCACGATCAAGCCCAGAGACTCACGGGAAGATATCACAACACAACTCTAGACACAAAATAAAATAATACAAGCTTTATATTACAAGCCAGGGGCCTCGAGGGCTCGAATACATAAGCTCGAGTTACACAAGAGTCAGCGGAAGCATAAGTATCTAAATATAGATATAATTAGACAAGGTCACCTTAAAAGGCTGAGCAAAGCAACGACATTTAGATCGAAAAGGCATAGGCCTCCTGCCTGGGAACCTCCTATCTGCTCCTGGTCGTCGATCTCCACGTAGAAGTAGGCTCCGTCGGTCTAGTAGTAGTCATCGATGGGAACAGCTGTCTCCGGTACTCCGTCATCTGATCGCAGCAATCGGGTATGGGGAAAAGAGGTAGCAAAGCAACCGTGAGTACTCATCCAAAGTACTCGCAAGACTTACATCAGAACTATGCTAATTATGCATCGGTATCAAAGGGAAGGGTCTGTATCTGTGGACTAGACTGCAGAAATGCCAAAATAGAGGGAAGGCCTAGCCTATCGAAGACTAGCATCTTGCAGCGTCTTGCAGCATTAGAAGAGTGCATATTAGCATATAAACAAAGTAGTAAGTAATAGTAGCAATGCCCAGAGATCCTTCATCGACTCCCTGCGAGAAAGCGATCCCGGAGCTTACAATTAATTAATATGTATCCAGTTCAAGTTGTAGTAGATCAGGATACAACACTGAGCGTCCTATTACCGTGGACACAACTATTCGAATAGATAACTTCCCTGCAGGGGTGCACTACTGTTACCCAACACACTCGATTAACTCTGGCCGGACACAATTTTCTGGGTCATGCCCGGCCTCGGCTGATCGACACAACGTAGTCCTACCTAGGCTCCACAGAGAGGTCCCCGTCGGTCTACATCCTAAGTGCTCAGGGGTCTTGGGCCCATCGCCCTTTGCACTTCGGGCCGTTGCGTGCAGGGCCAGCCTCACCACGTTGTGCCTGTGGGTATCTGCTGTCAGCCGTGCTGCAATGCTGAACTGGACATCTGACAGAGCTTTCGGCTGATACATACGGCGCCGAGGGCCCTATTAAACCATTATCCCGCGTGGAGGTAGTGCGTATAGGCCAGTGGCCAACTCAGATCAAATACCCAAATCTGTTAAGCATGTTATTAGTATCTCGCGGACACGAACAGGGCTCAAGGCTCACCTCCAACACCCTGCCGCACCGACTTGGTAACCCGCGGTCCAACGACCAGGGACCAGGCCCACCTCTCTCCTAGGTGGTCTCCACCTGCCCTGATGTCCCGCCACAATAATATCTCATGGGTACCCTCACGGTCAACCCGACTTCACACCTCTCGCGGGTACCCCTCGGGGACGACCCAACTTTAACAAGGGACTGAGGTAAGTGCCAAGGTAACCGTGTGGCCATGACATCAAGGGGGAAATCCGAGGAATCACCCTCGATGGATTCCCACTCGATGTATCCGTCAAGGTGAACTTGGAGGAATCACCCTCGATGGGTTCACACTTGAGGGGTTGCACGACAGAGGCATCATCGGAGGTGGTGAAAGAGGAATCACCCTCGGAAACCCACAACCGACTAGCTACGCTACAAAGGTAACATTAGGAGTGAGGTAAGAGGTATCACCCTTGGCACTCGATAGTAGCTCTGCAGAGTCATACAACTAAGGGGGTGTGCGGTGCTGTGTCGGTCTATGTCCATCGATCACATTGATCGGGGCACCGGTAACAAAGCGGGGCAACTAGGACAAGGATGAGGGGCCACTGATGGATCGCTAACCAACCTATACTAAGCATTTAGGATAGCAAGTAAGGTATCAACAGCAGTTACAAAATCAGGCTATGCATCAGAATAGGAGCAATCAAATACGGTAGCAAATTCTAATGCAAGCACGGGGAAGAAGGAATATGTGATATAGCAATGATCAAGGGGGGTTTGCTTGCCTGGAAGCTCTGCGGTAACGAGGGTTCGTCGGTGGAGTAGCAGTCCTCGGGGGCAACGTCGGTCTCGGGGTCTACCGGAGAGAAGAGGGGGAGGAAACAAATAAATACATAGCAAACAAATGCACTCACAGAGCATGACATGGCAATATGGCATGCAGGGGTGACCTAATACATCCCTAAACCATTTTAGTTAATTTAGGAATTAATTTTGGAATTATTTACCGGAGGTCAGGCACTATTCATCTATCGGAAACAGGCCTAAAGTTACAGGTTCTCCTACGCAGAGGGTTCGAACATGCATGCAGAAGACATATTCAAATTCGTTGGATTTTTCTGATCATTTTTCATATATAAATTATTTTCATCCGAGTTACGGTTTATTTTATATGAATTTTCAAAGTTTTAATCAATTTCTGGATTTTTATTAATTCGAAATTAATTGGACAAATTGCTATGTGCACCCAGAATTGCACACAGCAGTGTGTGTGTGAGACTGACAGTGGGGCCTAGTCAACTGCACAGTCAGCAGTTGACTGGTCAGCGTTGACTGGTCAACAGGACCAGTGGGTCCCACCTGTCATAGACTGGAGGTGCCCAGTCAGTAGGTTGACTGGGTCAACTGGGCCCAGTGGGATCCATTTGTCAGTGATTGAGCTAACTAACAGTGTTTATTTAATCCTAATTAGGTTAATTAGACCAGTGGGGCCCAGTATCAGTGACACAGTAGTTAGTAGGTTAGTTTAACTATAATCCTAATTGCTACAGTGTTAGGGCCCGCAGGTCAGTGGCTATTAGAGCGGCAGTTAGCCGCTAATGACCTTATAGGCGGGGCCCACCGATGTTTAAACGCCGGTGTGCGCGCCGGCGCTACTCCGGCGAGCACCAGACGCAGCGGCGTCGCGTGAAAATGGCTCACAGGTAGCGAATCGAGCCGTGGTTGAGCTCATTCGAACGAGCACGGAGCCGCGCATGCGATGGAACGAGCGGCGGCAGCTGGGGGTGGCCGAAACAACGGCGGCGACAACGAATGGCGGCGACCAGTACGGGAGCTCTACGGATTCGAAGCCACGGGCGCGCTCACGATGAATGGGTGGACTAGGGGGGCATCTACGCGATGGCACGAACTCGGTGGCGCGCTCATTTGAGCCAGAGTGGCACTACAGCAGCAGCAAGAGGCGCAGCGGCGGCGACGGGAGCGGCGACCATGGCAGGGGCAAGCAGCAGCAGCGGCTCGAGTAGTAGGGATATGGGAAGCGAGTGGAGCTCACCTAGGAGGGGCACGGGGGCCCATTGAATGCTTAGTAGCAGCAGGGGATGGCGAATCGAGGCGATGGAGCTCTGGTGACCCGAGGTGGACGACAACCTCGATCCGGCGATGGAGTGGCGTAGGGCTCGTGTTCGAGGTCAGAGAGGAAGTAGCAGTCGATGGTGGTATGAGCGAACGCGGAGATGCGGCGAGGGAGGCACGGTGGCTACATGGGCAGCACGGCCATGGCGACGGCAGAGGCGAGTGGCTGCACCAGGGAGAAAGCAGCGCGAGGGGGAGAGCGAGAGAGTGAGTCCAGGAGAAGGCCAGGGGAGGACAGGGCGCTGCCCTTATCCCTCCACGGTGACGGCAGGGACGCGGTGTCGAGCGGGGCGAGGGGGGGCCTGGCTGCGGGAGCGCGCACACGTGTTGCAGAGGACGACAGCGAGGAGAGAGAGGCGAGAGGAGGGAAAAAGTGGCCAGACGGGTTGGGTCGGGCACTGTGGCGACTGGAAGCCTAGGGGCACAGTGCCCCTTTGCCCTTTTCCTTTTTTCTTTTCTGCCTTTTCATTTCCTTTCTGTTTTGCAAATTGTTAGGCCACAAAATGACTTTTGTAAAATATGGAGTTGTGCCACATAATTACTTAGCAATATTTAGCACTACCATAAAAAGGTTTGGAGAAATTTTGAATTGATTTGAATTTTGCATAAATGGAAATGGATTTAATAATGTTCTTTTGGGTACTATTTTTGGATGTTAGGGTAAATTTAGGAGTTCAAATAATGTTTGCTTTATTTTTATAATTTCTTTGGGATTATTTGAAATATTATGAACTATTTTGCTTGCAAGTTTGGAGTTTTTCTAATTTCACTTGTTATTTGAATATTGAATTTGAGTTCAATTATTTCTTAATTGTATTTCTTAGGACATAATGATGATGACCTGTCATCATTACCATGTGGTCACTGTAGTTAACCACTGGGGGTGTTACAATTCTCCTCCTCTAAAAGAAATTCTCGTCCCGAGAATTAAGAGGTAGAAGGGAAAAGATCGGGGTATTTCGGGAAGTTCTTCTGGAAGTACCTCTTAAAAGTCGCGAACGACCGGAACATTTCAATTCCTCAAATTTAATGCCATGCATGTATGCAAAAGCTTATGATAAGAATGAATACGATATTTTAGAATCAAAAAGATAGAAGCTGGTACTGAATTAACAAGAGTACCCTTCACAGTAGCTGGCTGACCTTGAGCTTCATTCAGATCAAAATGGTAAGCATGACCACTACCATAGGAAGGTCTGGCATTGTTGTTGCGAGGCTGGTTGTTGTCACGGCCATTTCCACGGCCAACAGAGGGAAGTCCAAGCTGATTCTGATTCTGAGGGCATTCTCTGGAATGGTGACCTGGACGACCACGCATGAAGCAGAGCCCATCACTAGATCGGGGAGCAGGAGCTCGAAGCAGTGGTCTTGGCGGTGGAGGAGGCAGATGAGGTGCATCATAAGACGGCATTTAAGCAGGTGCGTCTGGACAGTACATACCATGAGGAATCCATATACGGTGTGTCTGCGATGACGAGCCTGAAGATGAGCCCGCATCATGGGTGCGCTTAAGAGCGTTCTTGTGTTCCTTCAGACCAGTCTCAACCTGAATGGCTTTGTTCACCAGAGTGGCCAAGTCAACGAAGTCTTGAACAAGGAGCGCGAGCTTGATATCAGGGTTGAGCCCTTCTCGGGACTTCTCCTGTCCACAAGAATCAGTAGCAATATCCTCTTCAGCACAGCTAGACAATTCAAGGAACTCCCGCTGATAGACCTCCACAGTCTTGCTACCCTGGGTAAGGTTGCAAAACTTACGCTTCTTCCGGTGCATAACTCCTTGAGGAATATAGCGGGCACGAAAAGCAGCCTGGAACTCCAGCCAGGTGATGATTGTTCCAGCAGCTAGGGTATGCCTGTGACTGTCCCACCATTGAGCTGCGAGTCCCTTCAGAAAGTAGGACGCAAAAATGACATAGCTGGTAGGAGCAACATTAGCAGACTCCATCTCATATGTGATATCCGGAGCCAGTCATCGGCATCAAGCGGCTTAACAGAGTTGTAGAATACAGCAGGGTTGAGGCGAACAAATTCTTGCAAGGTAATTGGGGTTGGCTGCTGGTTCAAGTTCGGACGTGGGAACTGATCCATTACCCCTTGCAAGAATTGACGGTTCAGCTCAAACGGTTGCATCATTGCAGCCATATAGTCGGGTGATGGTGGATCGTTGGCACCACGGCCACGACCGCGACCTGCTGGTCTAACCATTCTGCTAAAGATTAACAGAGGGTAGTTTAGCAACAAGCATTGCAGTTGTATGGAATCATTCATGAAGTAACACGCACAACAAAGGAAGTGCAATAGATACAATATCATAGTCAAACATGACATACAGATCCATACATAGATTCAGTTACAAGCCAGCATTACAACAACGGAAAGGAAAGCTAGACATACTAGGCAGCACGCAGGCACGCGGGGGAGGGATACAACAACGGGACATAGTGACAGCTACATCAACGCTGGAAAGGACGACTGGAGCCAGGCAACTACAAGTGACGACGTAGGGTGCCCTCGATATAAGGATCCTGCAGTCTGTGAACACTGTGAAGCAGAACCTGGCCCACAATTTGAAGAAGGGTTAATTCAAATCTCAGGGTGGATGTGATCACGAGAACCTAGAGTTAGGGTCAGTAAAATCATTAACCCGAATAGAAGAGAGATCAGAGTCCCAGAGTAAAGAAGAGGAATAAAAGATCCTAATCCCAACCATTGGCGACGTGGGCCCGTAAGCCACATAGCCATGTTAGTAAAACAGTTTTTGGAAGACTAGACTCAACTTCAGCCAAGGAGTTGGAAAGGGGCTTCCTACAGGCAGTTGGCTCTGATACCAACTTGTGAAACCCCCGGCTCGACCGTGCACTAATCATACACGCAAATGCGTACGATCAAGCCCAGGGACTCACGGGAAGATATCACAACACAATTCTAGACACAAAATAAAATAATACAAGTTTTATATTACAAGCCAGGGGCCTCGAGGGCTCGAATACATAAGCTCGAGTTACACAAGAGTCAGCGGAAGCATCAGTATCTGAATACAGATATAATTAGACAAGGTCGCCTTAAAAGGCTGAGCAAAACAACGACATCTAGATCGAAAAGGCGCAGGCCTCCTTCCTGGGAGCCTCCTATCTGCTCCTGGTCGTCGGTTTCCACATAGAAGTAGGCTCCGTCGGTGTAGTAGTAGTCGTCGACGAGAACAGCTGTCTTCGGTACTCCATCATCTGATCGCAGCAATTGGGTCTGGGGAAAAGAGGTAGCAAAGCAACCGTGAGTACTCATCCAAAGTACTCGCAAGACTTAAATCAGAACTATGCTAATTATGCATCGGTATCAAAGGGAAGTGTCTGTATCTGTGGACTAGACTGCAGAAATGCCAGAATAGAGGGAAGGCCTAGCCTATCGAAGACTAGCGTCTTGCGGCATTAGAAGAGTTTATATTAGCATATAAACAAAGTAGTAAGTAATAGTAGCAATGCCCAGAGATCCTTCCTCGACTCCCTGCGAGAAAGCGATCCCGGAGCTTACTATTAATTAATATGTATCCAGTTCAAGTTGTAGTAGATCGGGATACAACACTGAGCGTCCTGTTACCGTGGACACGACTATTCGAACAGATAACTTCCCTGCAGGGGTGCACTACTGTTACCCAACACGCTCGATTAACTCTGGCCGGACACACTTTTCTGGGTCATGCCCGGCCTCGGCTGATCGACACGACGTAGTCCAACCTAGGCTCCGCAGAGAGGTCCCCACCGGTCTACATCCTAAGTGCTCAGGGGTCTTGGGCCCATCGCCCTTTGCACTCCGGGTCGTTGCGTGCAGGGCTAGCCTCACCATGTTGTGCCTGTGGGTATCTGCTATCAGCCGTGCTGCAATGCTGAACTGGACATCTGACAGAGCTTTCGGCTAATACATACGGCGCCGAGGGCCCCATTAAACCATTATCCCGCGTGGTGGTAGTGCGTATAGGCCAGTGGCCAACTCAGATCAAATACCCAAATCTGTTAAGCGTGTCATTAGTATCTCGTCGACACGAACAGGGCTCAAGGTTCACCTCCGACACCCTGCCACACCGACTTGGTAACCCGCGGTCCAACGACCAGGGACCAGGCCCACCTCTCTCCTAGGTGGTCTCCACCTGCCCTGACGTCCCGCCACAATAATCTCTCGCGGGTACCCTCACGGTCAACCCGACTTCACACCTCTCGCGGGTACCCCTCGAGGACGACCCGACTTTAACAAGGGACTGAGGTAATTGCCAAGGTAACCATGTGGCCATGACATCAAGGGGGAAATCCTAGGAATCACCCTCGATGGATTCCCACTCGATGTATCCGTCAAGGTGAACTTGGAGGAATCACCCTCGATGGGTTCACACTTGAGGGGTTGCACGACAGAGGCATCATCGGAGGTGGTGAAAGAGGAATCACCCTCGGAAACCCACAACCGACTAGCTACGCTACAGAGGTAACATCAGGAGTGAGGTAAGAGGTATCACCCTCGGCAGTCGATAGTAGCTCTGCAGAGTCGTGCAACTAAGGGGGTGTGCGGTGTTGTGTCGGTCTCTGCCCATCGATCACATTGATCGGGGCGCCGGTAACAAAGCGGGGCAACTAGGACAAGGATGAAGGGCCACTGATGGATCGCTAACCAACCTATACTAAGCATTTAGGATAGCAAGTAAGGTATCAATAGCAGTTACAAAATCAGGCTAAGCATCAGAATAGGAGCAATCAAATACGGTAGCAAATTCTAATGCAAGCATGGGGAAGAAGGAATAGGTGATATAGGAATGATCAAGGGGGGTTTGTTTGCCTGGAAGCTCTGCGGTAACGAGGGGTTGTCGGTGGAGTAGCTGTCCTCGGGGGCAACGTCGGTCTCGGGGTCTACCGGAGAGAAGAGGGGGAGGAAACAAATAAATACATAGCAAACAAATGCACTCACAGAGCATGACATGGCAATATGCCATGAGGGGTGACCTAATACATCCCTAAACCATTTTAGTTAATTTAGGAATTAATTTTGGAATTATTTACCGGAGGTCAGGCACTATTCATCTATCGGAAACAGGCCTAAAGTTACAGGTTCTCCTACGCAGAGGGTTCTAGCATGCATGCAGAACACATATTCGGATTCGTTGGATTTTTCTGATCATTTTTCATATATAAATTATTTTCATCCGAGTTACGGTTTATTTTATATGAATTTTCAAAGTTTTAATCAATTTCTGGATTTTTATTAATTCGAAATTAATTGGACAAATTGCTATGTGCACCCAGAATTGCACACAGCAGTGTGTGTGTGATACTGACAGTGGGGCCTAGTCAACTGCACAGTCAGCAGTTGACTGGTCAGCGTTGACTGGTCAACAGGACCAGTGGGTCCCACCTGTCATAGACTGGAGGTGCCCAGTCAGCAGGTTGACTGGGTCAACTGGGCCCAGTGGGACCCATTTGTCAGTGATTGAGCTAACTAACAGTGTTTATTTAATCCTAATTAGGTTAATTAGACCAGTGGGGCCCAGTGTCAGTGACACAGTAGTTAGTAGGTTAGTTTAACTATAATCCTAATTGCTATAGTGTTAGGGCCCGCAGGTCAGTGGCTATTAGCGCGGCAGTTAGCCGCTAATGACCTTATAGGCGGGGCCCACCGACGTTTAAACGCCAGCGTGCGCGCCGGCGCTGCTCCGGCGAGCACCAGACGCGGCGGCATCGCGCGGAAATGGCGCACAGGTAGCAGATCGAGCCGCGGTTGGGCTCATTCGAACAAGCACGGAGCCGCGCGTGCGATGGAGCGAGCGGTGGCAGCTGGGGGTGGCCGAAACGACGGCGGCGACAATGAACGGCGGCAACCAGTACGGGAGCTCGACGGATTCGAAGCCATGGGCACGCTCACGATGAATGGGTGGACTAGGGGGCATCTACGCGATGGCACGAACTCGGTGGCGAGCTCATTTGAACCTGAGCGGCACTACAGCAGCAGCAAGAGGCGCAGCGGCGGCGACGGGAGCGGCGACCATGGCAGGGGCAAGCAGCAGCAGCGGCTCGAGCATTAGGGAGAGGGGAAGCGAGTGGAGCTCACCTAGGAGGCACACGGGGGCCCATTGAATGCTTAGTAGCAGCAGGGGACGGCGACTCGAGGCGATGGAGCTCCGGTGACCCGAGGTGGACGACGACCTCGATCCGGCGATGGAGTGGCGTAGGGCTCATGTTCGAGGTCGGAGAGGAAGTAGTAGTCGACAGCGGTACAAGCGGACGCGGAGATGCGGCGAGGGAGGCACGATCGCTACGTGGGCAGCACGGCCATGGCGACGGCAGAGGCAAGCGGCTGCGCCAGGGAGAAAGCAGTGCGAGGGGGAGAGTGAGAGAGTGAGGCCAGGAGAAGGCCAGGGGAGGACAGGGTGCTGCCCTTATCCCTCCACGGCGACGGCAGGGGCACGGTATCGAGTGGGGCAAGGGGGGGCCAGGATGCGGGAGCACGCGCGCGTGTTGCAGAGGACGACAGCGAGGAGAGAGAGGCGAGAGGTGGGAGAAAGTGGCCAGGCGGGCTGGGCCTGGTATTGTGGCGACTGGAAGCCCAGCGGCACAGTGCCCCTTTACCCTTTTTCCCTTTTTCTTTTCTGCCTTTTTATTTCCATTCTGTTTTGCAAATTGTTAGGCCCCAAAATGACTTTTGTAAAATATGGAGTTGTGCCACATAATTACTTAGCAATATTTAGCACTGCCATAAAAAGGTTTGGAGAAATTTTGAATTGATTTGAATTTTGCATAAATGGAAATGGATTTAATAATGCTGTTTTGGGTACTTTTTTTGGATGTTAGGGTAAATTTAGGAATCCAAATAATGTTGGCTTTATTTTTATAATTGCTTTGGGATTATTTGAAAGATTATGAACTATTTTGCTTGCAAGTTGGAGTTTTTCTAATTTCACTTGTTATTTGAATATTGAATTTGAGTTTAATTATTTCTTAATTGTATTTCTTAGGATATAATGATGATGACTTGTCATCATTACCATGTGGTCACAGTAGTTAACCACTGGGGGTGTTATAACGGGGCTTGTAATAATTGTTCATCTGAAACTCCGTAGAGCTGCCAATGCCATCGAGCACTTGTATTTTGCTTTAAAACTGATGATGCTTTGTGATGAAAGAAATCCTTGACCGTGGTTGCAGTGCAACCCGGAATTGTTTAATTTTGTAACTAACTCCTCAAGTTTGCATTTGGTTGAAGAAGAATCATAAGCTATGGTTGCCATGCAACCCGGCAAATCATGTTGCCGCGGAAAGTATAATTTATATGGTAATTGATAAGATCCGGCCTAGCGGAAGATAAAGCTGGCTTCTGCAAAAAATATGAGCAGTATATACTGATAATAAATTGTAATATAAATTAAAATTTGAAAATACATGATAAAAGGAAAAAAACAGCCAATATATAGCAAATCAAATAATATACAGTAAATAAAAAGCCGGCATTCGAGGCTCGACATAAAGACCGGCTTTCGAGCCTCGAGTCTGAGTTCGCTTTCCTACGGAAACAGGCCTTGTAGCCTCTTTTGGTTTGTCCTCGCTATCTAGAAGAGGGCTCTCACGTGACTTAAGCCGGTGTTTTAACTTTGATAAGTTCAGGGTCGACACAGTCCATAATAGGCATCAGTGTGATTGACTTATCAAAAGTACAGCCGGGTCACCTTTTTGGAGTAGCATCAAGCAAACAGGCAAGTATAACCAAGTATGATGATGGCATTTTCCAGGTCAAAAGGGATGTTAATAGCTAAACTCGATGAGTTGGAAGCCCCCAAGTGACCAATGATCAAAGAATAAAGATTCAACAACACACTATTATGAAGTGAAACGACAAAACTCTGGGGTCCAAAGGTGCCGACTTTATTCCATTGATCATTATTGAGCAGGATACCCATGTTTAGATTACGCATCATGGCGATTAGTCTTCTTTGGTAACCTTTTTTATGTTTTACCAATATGGCAGGATACCTATGTTTGAACTACGCATCATGGCAGCTAGTCCACTTTGGCAACCTTTAATTTTTCGCCAATAAGGCAGGATACCTATGTTTGAACTGCGCATCATGGCAGCTAGTCCTTGCTACTTGTGATCTGCGTTGGTTTTTCCCTGAAGAGGAAGGGATGATGCAGTATAGTAGAGATAAGTATTTCCCTCAGTTATGAAACCAAGGTTATCAATCCAGTAGGAGAATCACGCAACACCTCGTTAACAACACCTGCACACAAACAACAAATCCTTGCACCCAACGCTTACAAGGGGTTGTCAATCCCTTGGCGGTTAATTGCAAGATTAAATTGTATGGTGATAGATAAATAGATTGAACAAAAATACAAAATAAAATAAACAAAAAGTACAGCAAGGTATTTTTAGGATTTTTAATATATGATTTAGATAGACCCGGGGGCCATAGTTTTCACTAGAGGCTTCTCTCATAAAAATAGCATACGGTGGGTGAACAAATTATTGTTGGGCAATTGATAGAAAAGCAAATAATCATGACGATATCCAAGGCAATGATCATGTATATAGGCATCACGTCCGAGACAAGTAGACCGACTCCTGCCTGCATCTACTACTATTACTCCACACATCGACCGCTATCTAGCATGCATCTAGTGTATTAAGTCCATAAAGAACGGAGTAACGCCTTAAGAAAGATGACATGATGTAGACAAAGTAAACTCACGCATGAATAAACCCCATATTTTTACACTTAATAGCAATGATACATATGTGTCATGTCCCTTTCTGTCACTGGGATTGAGAACCACAAGATCGAACCCATTACAAAGCACCTCTCCCGTTGCAAGATAAATCAATATAGTTCGCCAAACCAAATCAATAGATCGGAGAGAAATACGAAGCTATAATAATCATGCATAAAAGAGTTCAGAGAAAACTCAAATAATATTCATGGATAATCTAATCATAAACTCACAATTCATCGAATCCCAACAAACACACCGCAAAAAGTGATTACATCGGATAGAACTCCAAGAACATCGAGGAGAACATTGTATTGAAGATCAAATAGAGCGAAGAAGCCATCTAGCTACTAACTATGGACCCGAAGGTCTGTGGTAAACTACTCACGCATCATCGGAAGGGCAGCAAGGTTGATGGAGAGCCCCTCCGTGATCGATCCCCCCTCCGGCAGAGTACCGGAAAAGGCCTCCAGATGGGATCTCTCGAGATTAGAAGCTTGCGGCGGCGGAAAAAGTATTTCGTGGACTCCTCTATTGGTGTCCTGATTTTAGAGAATTTATAGTGGAGGAATTAGGTCAAATGGAGTTGTGTGGGCCCCACAAGCCACCAGGGTGCGCCCCCTGGGGCACGCCATGGTGCCTCATGGGCCACTGCTTCATCGTCTCGTCTCCTCCCGAAGCTTCTAGTGTTTGTTATGTTTAGAAAAAAAAATTCCAAAAAGTTTCGTGGCATTTGGACTTCGTTTGGTACTGATATTCTGGAAAACCAAAAACAGGCAAAAAAAACAGCAACTGGCACTGGGCACTAAGTTAATAGGTTAGTCCCAAAAAATGATATATAATTGATGTAAATGTATATAAAAACATCCAAGACTTATATTATAATAGCATGGAACAATCAAAAATTATAGATACGTTGGAGACGTATCAGCATCCCCAAGCTTAATTCTTGCTCGTCCTCGAGTAGGTAAATGATAAAAAAAGAATTTTTGATGTGGAATGCTACCTATCATATTCATCATATATTCTTTTCTTTATAGCATGGACATTTGGAATTGAATGATTCAAAGCAATAATCTATAGTTTGACATGAAGATATAAATACTCAACCATACTAACAAGCAACCATGTCTTTCAAAATATCAATGCTAAAGAAAGTTATCCCTAGCCGATTATGCTCAATCATTGATCCATTCATGAAACACAGTCAATATTAGCTACACACAATGCACAAGTATGACAATAGTTCTCTCTAGTTGGTGCTTTGTAAGAGAAGATGGAGACTCAAAATAAAAATAAAAATTGCATAAAAGTAAATAGATAGGCCCTTCGCAGAGGGAAGCAGAGATTTACTAATGTGCCAGAGCTCAAACCTTAAATTAGAGAGATAAAATTATTTTGAGAGGCATGCTTTTCCTGTCAACGAAAACGACCGAGAATTCCCAATATTTTCCATGCTAGACACATCATAGGCGGTTCCCAAACAGAAAGTAAAGTTTATTTCCTTTCCACCATTCTTTCACAATCCATGGCTAGCCATATCCACGGGTGCCCTCCATACCAACACTTTCCAAGGAATTTTGTTGTTATTAATTTTTGATTTCATTGTGGGACTGGGCATCCCTATTACCAACCACTCTCTCGTGCAATGACAAGTGAAAACACACTCATCATGAGAATAACACACCTAGGATGGAAAATATTGGCCACCCCCTGCCGCTTCATGTAACACCCCCTGTAATTAAGCACAATGATCATCAGTTAATCATGCCAAGTCATCATCAATTACAATGCTTGATCACAGTGGAATCATATCTCATTTCAAATTCCAACTCAAATTGAAATTCAAATATGAGGTGAAAATAAAAGTTGTTCAAATTTGGAAACTAAATAGTTCATAATTTTGGAAATATTCCATAACTATTTATGTTCAGGAAAACAACATCACCTAAATTCCCTAGATGACTCTAACATCTTGAAAACAGGGCCAACAACACCATTTTGACTCTTTTAAATGCAATACAAAATTCAAATGAAATCTTTGGGCCCCCAATCTTATTATGACAGTGCCATATATTGCATTATATTTAAATGGCCAAGACCCACATTTTTGCAAAATGTTTGGTGGCTCAAATAAATGCAATTGTTGTCTGTTTTAAAAAGAAACAGAAAAAGGCAAAAAGGAAAAAAGAAAAGGGCCCCTGGCACTGGGCCTTAGTCTACAGTGCCAAGGCCCAGCCCAGCTGGTGCCTCCTTCCACCTCCCGCCCCCTCTCTCCTCGCTGTCGTCGCCATAGCACACTCGCGCGCTCTCACGCTCTGCCCCCCCCCCTCTCCTAGTCGACAGCGCGACGCCGCGCCCGTCCCTAGACGGTTAAGGCCCCCCTGCACCCCTGGCTCCCCTCTGGCCTCACTCCTCTCCTCTCTCCCTCGCTCTCCACTACCTCCTGAGCGCTGCCATGGCCGCTCCTCCGTAAACTGTGCGGCCATGTAACACCCCCATCTCCCCGCCGCCATGCCCGAACGATCCGCCGTCGCCTGCTACCCCATCTGGTGCCGCCAGCTCGAGCTTCTCGCCTCTGCAGCGAGCCCTACGACCCCACCTTCCTCTTTGGTCGCCGGAGATCGCCGCCACCCCATCGTCCTCTCCAGGACACCCCGAGCCCACTGCCATCCCCTACGGCTCCACTGTGAGCACCGCATCCCCTCCGCTCTATTCTCCTCATAGCACCATGCCCGTAGCCGCCGTCCCCAACGTGGCCGAGCCCACTGCCGTGGGAGCTCGTCGCTGGCAAGCTTTCGGTGACCAAATGGTCACGCGTCAATGCCCGTTAAGCTTGCCCGCGCGCGTAGACCACCCCCGGCCCCTTAGTTTCAGCTATCGCGCGCTGCTGCCGCTACTTCACCTACGCCCGAACGCCGCCGCCGCCTGCCGTCGACCCTGCGCCCTACTCCGGCCACTTCCAGCCCCCGCGACCCCCGCCATTCGATGTGCGGTGAGCTCCTTGTTCGATCTGTGCCACCCGCGCAACGAACGGCCATCTGTGCAGCGTTTCCGGCCAACTCCGGCGACGCACCGCCGCGAGAAGGCCCGCCGGAGCAGCTCCGGCGCCGACTGCTGACCTGGCCGCCACGTGGCCTCCCCTGTGACGCTGATAGTGGGCCAAGTGGGTCCCGTTGGCTGGGTTGACTAGGTCAACCCTGCTAACTGGGCGGCCTGGGTCACTGACAGGTGGCCCCCACTCTAATTAATTTTTTTTTATAAATATTTAACCTGCTAATTAATCTGTTAACTAAAACTGTTAGTTAAACAGTCACTGACAGTGGGTCCTACTAGATAATTAGTTAAATTAATCTACTGATTAAATGATTCAGTCAATGACAGGAGGGCCCCACCTGTCAGTTTGGCTGGTCAGTGGTCAACTCTGTTGACTGCTAACTGCGCTTTGACTGGCCCCACATGTCATTGACTGCGGCTGGCTCAGTCTGAGTATAAAAAGTATTTCACTGTTTAAATTCGAATTTAATATTTAAATTAATTCCAAAAATTTCAGAAAATGTTTAAATCTTTGAAAAATCGTTGAAAATAAACCGTAGCTCGGATCGAAAAGTTTTCTACATGAAAGTTGATCAGAAAAACAAGACGAACCCGAATATGCCCTCCATGTATCTGCCACATGCCCACAACACTGCAAACATGGAACCTTCCCCTCCGGATCATCTGTCTGACAGATGCCCAAAGCCAGGAAAACATCCCCAGATATTTTCCCGCTCCGTCTATAACGTGTAGTGCTGCATTAGGTCACCCCTAGCACATCATACTGCCATGCCATGCATCTGTGTTGCATTGTTTGCTTTTATTTATTGTTTCTTCCCCCTCTTCTCTCTGTTAGACCCCGAGACCGGCGCTGCTGCCGAGTACGACTACGCCCCTGACGACCAGACCTTTTCAGCAGAGCTTCCAGTCAAGCAAACCCCCTTGAACATGCCTATATCACCTATTCTTTCTCCCTCATGCTTGCATTAGAATTGCTACCATTGTTGTTCCGAAATACCTATTCTGATGCATAGCCTGTTTTTGTGAACTGCTATTGATACCTTACCTGTTATCCTAAATGCTTAGTATAGGTTGGTAGTGAACCATCTGTGGCCCCTCTTCCTTGTCCCAGTTGCCCCGCTTTAGTACCCGTGCCCCGATCGAGGTGATCGATGGGCTGAGACCAGTACATCACCGCACACCCCTTAGTTGTACGACTATGCAGAGTTACCATCGAGTGTCGAGGGTGATACCTCTTCTCTCACTCCTGATGTTGCCTCTGTAGTATAGCTAGTCGGTTGTGGGTTACCGAGGGTGATTCCTCTTTTAGCACCTCCAATGAAGCGTCTGTCTTGCAACCCTTCGAGTGTGAACCCAACGAGGGTGATTCCTCCGGGTTCACCTTGACATATACATCGAGTGGGAATCCAACGAGGGTGATTCCTCAGATTCCTCCTTGGTGTTATGGACACACGGATACCTGGTAATTATTTTAGTCCATGATTAAAGTCGGGTCGGCCCCGAGGGGTAACTGTGAGAGATGTGGAATCGGATTGACCGCGAGGGTACCCGAGAGATAATCACGTGGCACGGCCGGGCATTCCTGGCCCTTGCCGTAAGGCCACGAGACGGGGCGAAGGAGTCACATGATCGTGAGTCTCTGCTCGTTTCCGCGAGCTCCCAACACACTAATGGGTTAGGATATGTGATCTGAGTAGGCCTTTGGCCTTTTTCGCACTAACCACCATGCGGGAATAGTATGGGCACTCGGCGTCGTATGTATCAGCGGAAGCTCTCCAGATGTCAGCAGTTGAGCAGCGCGCGTCGGGTTGGACTGGGAAAGCCTGCGCTTGTATTAAGGGGGCTAGGTCTGCTCACCGGCTGTGTACGCAACGCGCAGGAGTGCAAAGGGCGATGGGCCCAAGACCGCTGAGCACTTAGGTTGTAGACCGGCGTGCTGGCCTCTCTGTTGAGCCTAGGTAGGGCTACGACGTGTCGATCAGCCGAGGCCGGGCATGGACCGAGTAAGTGTGTTCGGCCAGAGTTAATCGAGCGTGTTGGGTAAGTTGGTGAACCCCTGCAGGGAAGTATATCTATTCGAATAGCCGTGTCCACAGTAACAGGACGCTCGGAAAGTATCCCGATCTACTACAACTTGAACTAGATACTTGTGATGCTTAATAATATGTGGCTCCGGGATCGCTTTCTCGCAGGGAGTCGAGGAAGGATCACTGGGCGTTGCTACTACTTACTTACTACTTTTTATTATGCTAATCTGCACTCTTCTAATGCTGCAAGACGCTGAAGATGCTAGTCTTCGATAGGCTAGGCCTTTCTCTCTATTCTGGCATTCTGCAGTCCAGTCCATAGATACAGCCCTCTTTTGATACCAATGCATACCTAGCATAGATCTGATGTATGTCTTGTGAGTACTTTGGATGAGTACTCACGGTTGCTTTGCTACCTCTTTTTCCCCATACCCATTTGCTGCGACTAGATGAAGGAGCCTCGGAGCCAGCTGCCCCAGTCGACGACTACTACTACCCCTCCGGTGGAGCCTACTACTACGTGGAGACCGACGACCAGGAGTAGTTTCGGAGGCTCCCAGGCAGGAGGCATGCGCCTTTCGATCTAGTTATCATTGTTTTGCTCAGCCTTCTTAAGGCAAACTTGTTTCCTTTATGTATGTTCTCAGATATTGTGTTGCTTCCGCTAACGCTTGTTCGCGAGCTTATGTATTTGAGGCCTCGAGGCCCCTGGCTTGTAATATAAAGCTTGTATGACTTTTATTTGTGTTTAGAGTTGTGTTGTGATATCTTCAAGTGAGTCCTTAGGCTTGATCGTGTGCATTTGCGTGTATGATTAGTGCATGATTAAGTCGGGGGCGTCACAAGTTGGTATCAGAGCCGACTGCTTGTAGGAACCCCCACTTTCCAACTCCTTGGCCGAAGTTGAGTCTAGTCTTTGCAAAACGATTTTACTAACATGGTTGTGCGGCTTACGGGCCCACATCGCCAACAGGTGGTATTAGGATCTTTTATTCCTCTTCCTTACTCTGCGATTCTGATCTCTCTTCTATTCGGGTTAAAGATTTTACTAGCTCTGACATTAGGTTCTCGTGTTCACATTCACCCGGAGAGCTGGATTATCTGCAAACATTCCTTTCAAAGTTATCTTATGCTTCTCACACTGTCGTTTGACATCTTGCACTCCTTGTTTCAGATGCGTCCCGCGAGACAACTCGTACACCACACTATGGTTGTTGATGCGACTGGGTTCCCTGCTATCTTGGTTGATCTCTTGACCAAGCTAGGATATCGTTGATACTCTGAGTACACAGTTTACGAGGATTACCACGAGTTCAACCAGGAGCAGTACCACTCTTTGATCGGCAGAACAACTCCATCACTGAGTTGCACACCTTTCATGGTGTTGGAGTGACTGTCGACATGGCCGTCCATGATGCTTCCTATACTGCTATTGCCCGTCTCCGTGGAGAGCACAGTCGCTTGGAGGAGACTGCTTTCAGATATATCCCCTATGCCCCCGCTGGGGATGAGAGTGGATATTACACTGTTGTCTGTACCCCTTACGTGCCACGTTGTTATGACCCGCAGGTTTTGGCACAGTACACTCAGGCTCTGGATCGCACTGCCCGAGCTCTTGCTGTCGAGTTGTACGCCACTCGTGCTCGTCTTTACGACGCTCTGATGCAGTTGCTACCAGCAGTCAGTGCGAGGATGCATCCAGAGTACATCCTTTACCCGCGCAGGACGGAGATGCCACCAGGTCTTGAGTGGCCTGCTGTTGGAGGTTGTACTCCTCCACATGGTCCTCTTCTTCCAGTTCGGGACCAGGTTCTGCACTAGTGTGTTCACGGAGCACAGGATCCTTATATCGAGGGTACCCTGCGTCGTCACCTGCAGTTGCCTGGCTTCAGTGGTTTTCTCCGACATTGATGTAGCTATCGCTATGTCCCGTTGTTGTATCCCTCCACCGCGTGCCTGCGTGCCGCCTAGATGTTTAGCTTTCCTTTCCGCTATTGTAATGTCGGTTTGTAACCGACTTTATGTATGGATCTGTATGTCATGTTTGACTATGATGTTGTATCTATTGCACTTCCTTTGTTGTGCGTGTTACTTCATGAATGATTCCATACAACTGAAATGCTCGATGCTAAACTACCCCTGTTGAATTTTAGCAGGATGCTTAGACCCGCAGGTCATGGCCGTGGTGCCAACAATCCACCACCACCCGACTATATGGCTGGAATGATGCAATAGTTTTAGCTGAACCGGCAATTCATCCAAGGGGTTATGGATCAATTTCCCCGTCCCAATGCCAACCAGCAGCCAGCCTCAATAACTTTGCAAGAGTTTGTGTGCCTCAACCCAACTATCTTCTGCAACTCAGTTCAGCCGCTTCATGCTGATGACTGGCTCCGCGACATCACTTTAGAGATGGAGTCTACTAATGTGGCCTTTCGCATCATACTTTCTGAAGGGACCCGCAGCTCAATGGTGGCACAGTCACAGGCATACTCTAGCTGCTGGAACCATCATCACTTGGGTGGAGTTCCAAGCTGCTTTCCGTGCCCATTACATTCTGCAAGGAGTCATGGACCGGAAGAAACGTGAGTTCCGCAACCTTACTCAAGGCAGCAAGACTGTGGAAGTCTATCAGCGGGAGTTTCTTGAACTATCTCGCTATGCTAAAGAGGATATTGCTACTGATGCCCGCAGACAGGAGAAGTTCCGTGAAGGGCTCAACCCAGATATCAAGCTCGCACTACTTGTCCAAGACTTTGCCGACTTCGCCACCTTGGTGAACAAGGCTATACAGGTTGAGACTGATCTGAAGGATCACAAGGACGCTCTTAAGTGCACCCGAGAAGCGGGCTCATCTTCGGGCTCGTCTTCGCAGAAGCGCCGTATATGGATTCCTCACAACATGTACCGCCCGACTATTCCTGCTCCAAGGCCGTCGTATGCTGCACCTCGTCTGCCTCCTCCACCTCTGAGGCAGCCAACACCTCAAGCTCCACTACTTCGAGCTCCTGCTCTCCGTCCCGAAGACGGACTCTGCTTCAAGTGTGGCCGTCCAGGTCACCGTTCTAGAGACTGCACTCGGAACCAGAATCAGCTTGTGCTTCCGTCAGCTGGTCGTGGAAATGGCCGTGGCAACAACCATCCCCGCAACAACAATGCCAGACCTTCTTATGGTCGTGGTAAAGCTTATCATGTTGATCTGAATGAAGCTCAAGATCAACCTGCTACTGTGCTGGGTACTCTTCTCGTTAATTCAGTATCAGCTTCTGTTTTATTTGATTCAGGAGCAGCGCATTCATTCATATCATAAACTTCTGCATACATGCATGACACTAAATGTGAGAAGTTGCACAATCCGTTAATGGTAAACACTCCCGTGAGCCAATGCCAAACCTCTATGTTCAGCCCCAATGTTACCATCGAAATTGAAGGGTTACAGTTCCATGCTTTTCCTATTATTTTGAAGTCTTCCAACATTGATCTCATTCTGGGAATGGATTGGTTGAAAGCTCATACTGCTTCTATCCATTGTGCCACTAAAGTCGTCCAACTCCTGCACCCCTCGAACGAGATAGTAAACTACCATGCTCATTTCATTCAAAATGTCAAAGCCCAGATATATTCCCTGAATGCTTTGAATGCTTCTCCTCTTGAGGGAATCGAAAACGTTCCAGTCGTTTGTGACTTCCAAGATGTATTCCCAGAAGAACTTCCAGGAGTACCCCCTGTTAGAGCTGTCGAGTTTGTTATTGACTTCGCAAGGGTTTCATTCGTCCAAGTTCCTCTGCTTGGGGAGCACCTTCTCTCTTTGTCAAGAAGAAAGATGGTACGAATCGGTTGGTCCAAGATAACCGGCCCAATAACCAGGCAACAATTCAGAATAAGTATCCGCTTCCTCGGATCAACGATCTGTATGATCAACTTGCTAAATCTTCAGTATTCTCCAAACTCGACTTGAGGTTGGGTTATCATCAGATCCGAGTCCGCGAAGAGGATATCCCGAAGTCCGCTTTCGTTACTTGCTATGGTTCATACGAGTACACCGTCATGTCCTTTGGCTTAACTAATGCTCCAGCAACGTTCTCCCGCCTGATGAATTATATCTTCATGGATTACCTCGACAAGTTCGCCGTGGTTTATCTGGATGATATCTTAGTATTTTCCTAGAATAAGGAAGACCATGCTGAACACCTTCGTCTTGTGCTGGAAAAGCTTCGAGGGCATCAGCTATACGCCAAGTATTCCAAGTGTGAATTTTGGTTATCCGAAGTGACCTACCTTGGTCATGTGATATCCAAAGATGGTATTGCTGTTAACCCAGAACGAGTTCAGGCTATTCTTGACTGGACTCCCCCGAAGAATGTTAAGCAAGTCAGAAGTTTTCTCGGACTCGCAAGCTATTGTCGTCGATTTGTCGAGAACTTCTCAAAGATTGACAAGCCTCTGACTAATCTGCTTCACAAAGGCATGAAGTTTGAGTGGACAGATAAATGTCAGGAAAGTTTCCAGACTAGGACAAGCTGACTTCTGCACCAGTGCTTGCTCCTCCAGATTCTCGCAAGGACTTCGTGATTTATTGCCACGCCTCTCGTCAAGGATTAGGTTGTGTCCTGATGCAAGAGCGCAGAGTAATTGCTTATGCCTCGCGACAGTTGCATCCTCGTGAAGAGAACTACCCAGTGCATGATCTTGAACTTGCTGCAGTGATATATGCATTGAAGCTGTGGCAACATTACCTCCTCGGTAATCGATGTGAGATATACACGGATCATCAAAGTCTGAAGTATCTGTTTACTCAGCCGGATCTCAATCTCCGCCAACAGCGATGGTTGGAAACAATTACAGACTATGACTGCAGTATCTCTTATACCCCTGGCAAAGCTAATGTGATGGCCGATGCCTTGAGCCGCAAATCTTATTGCAACAATCTTATGGTTCAGCAAGCTCAACCCCATCTTTATGAAGAACTTCGCAAGTTGAACCTTCATATCGTTCCACAGGGTTCTCTTAATACCCTTGTTCTGCAGCCGAATCTTGAGAAAGCTGTTAAGTCTGCGCAAGCAAAGGATGCTGAAGTTGATCAGATGAAAAGAGATCTTGACCTTGAAAAGTCCAGAGATTTCTCGCTTGCTGAAGACGGAACTTTGTACTTCAGATATCGCATTGTAGTACCTCGGTTCGAGCTTATGACCGACAAAGTTATGAAGGAGCCACATGATACACCATTGTCTATTCATCCGGGTAGCACCAAGATGTATCGTGATCTTCGACAAAGGTACTGGTGGTCTAAAATGAAGCAAGACATTGCTCGATATGTTGCTGAATGTGACGTTTGCCGTCACGTCAAAGCAGAACATCAGAAGCCTGCCGGAATTCTGCAACCACTTCCTATTCCTGAATGGAAATGGGATAAGGTTCAAATGGATCGCATTACTGGCCTTCCCAGGTCACAAAAGGGTCATGATGCTATTCTTGTCGTCATCGATCAACTCTCCAAAGTTGCACACTTTCTGCCAGTCAAGGAGACGATCACTGCTAGTCAGTTAGCAGATTTATATATCTCCAGAGTTGTATCACTCCACGGTATTCCGAAGGAGATCAGTTCAGACCATGGCAGCCTTTTCACCTCAAAGTTCTGGGCAAGTTTCCAAGAAGTTATGGGAACTCATATACCCTGGAGCTCTGCTTATCACCCCCAGTCCCAAGGCCAAGTTGAACGAGTTAATCAAGTGCTTGAAGATATGTTGCGTGCTTGTGTCATTTCATTTGGCATGAAGTGGGAGGAATCTCTCCCGTATGCTGAATTCTCTTACAACAACAGCTATCAAGCTAGCTTGAAGATGGCCCCCTTCGAGGTACTATATGGACGGAAGTGTCAAACCCCTCTGAATTGGTCAGAAACTGGGGAATGACCGCTCATTGGTCCGGATATTATCCAACACGTGGAAGAGTAAGTCCGTATTGTCTGAGAAAATCTCAAGGCGGCCCAGTCTCGCCAAAAGAGCAACTATGATCGTAAACACTAGGGATCGATCTATCAACCTGGTGAGCAAGCTTATCTGCGTGTCACTCCTATGAAGGGCACTCATCGGTTTGGGATCAAGGGCAAGTTAGCTCCTCGCTATATTGGTCCTTTCCGCATTCTCGCCAGACGTGTACAGGTGGCATATAAATTGGAATTGCCCCCACAGTTCTCTCACCTCCACGATGTCTTCCATGTGCCGCAACTTCATCGTTGCTTCAAGGATCCGCACAGATGCTCGAATTGCAAGATGATATCTCTTATAAAGAGCATCCGATCCGCATCCTGGATCAAGCTAAATGTCGGACCCGTCAGAAGGCAATCAAGTTTCTCAAAGTGCAGTGGTCGAATCATACTGAAGGTGAAGCCACTTGGGAACATGAGGATCGTCTTCGTCAAGAATACCTCGATCTTCTTCCTTCTACCTCCTGAATTCTCGGGACGAGAATTTCTTTTAGAGGAGGAGATTTGTAACACCCCCTGTAATTAAGCACAGTGATCATCAGTTAATCATGCCAAGTCATCATCAATTACAATGCTTGATCACAGTGGAATCATATCTCATTTCAAATTCCAACTCAAATTGAAATTCAAATATGAGGTGAAAATAAAAGTTGTTCAAATTTGGAAACTAAATAGTTCATAATTTTGGAAATATTCCATAACTATTTATGTTCAGGAAAACAACATCACCTAAATTCCCTAGATGACTCTAACATCTTGAAAACAGGGCCAACAACACCATTTTGACTCTTTTAAATGCAATACAAAATTCAAATGAAATCTTTGGGCCCCCAAACTTTTTATGACAGTGCCCTATATTGCATTATATTTAAATGGACAAGACCCACATTTTTGCAAAATGTTTGGTGGCTCAAATAAATGCAATTGTTGTCTGTTTTAAAAAGAAACAGAAAAAGGCAAAAAGGAAAAAAAGAAAAGGGCCCCTGGCACTGGGCCTTAGTCCATAGTGCCAAGGCCCAGCCCAACCGGCGCCTCCTTCCACCTCCCGCCCACTCTCTCCTCGCTGTCGTCGCCACGGCGCACGCGCGCGCTCGCACGCTCTGCCCCCCCCTCTCCTGGTTAACAGCGCGACTCCGCGCCCGTCCCTGGACGATTAAGGCCCCCCTGCACCCCTGGCTCCCCTCTGGCATCACTCCTCTCCTCTCTCCCTCGCTCTCCACTCCCTCCCGAGTGCTGCCATGGCCGCTCCTTCGTAAACCGCATGGCCACCTTCGCCCCGTCGCCCCGTCGCCATGCCCGAACGATCCGTTGTCGCCTGCTACCCCGTATGGTGCCGCCAGCTCAAGCTTCTCGCCTCTGCAGCGAGCCCTACGGCCCCGCCTTCCTCTTCGGTCGCCGAAGATCGCCGCCACTGTACCGTCCTCTCCAGGCCACCCCGAGCCCGCTGCCATCCCCTATGGCTCCACTTTGAGCACCGCATCCCCTCTGCTCTCTTCTCCTCGTAGCACCGTGCCCATAGCCGCCGTCCCCAACGTGGCCGAGCCCACCGCCGCGGGAGCTCGTCGCCGGCAAGCTTCCGATGACCAAATGGTCACGCGTTAGTGCCCGTTAAGCTCGCCCGCGCGCGTAGACCACCCCCGGCCCCATAGTTTGAGCTATCGCGCGCTACTGCCACTCTTTCACCTCCGCCCGAGCGCCTCCGCCACCTGCCGTCGACGATGCGCCCTACTCCGGCCACTTCCAGCCCCCGCGACCACTACCATTCGATGCGCGGCGAGCTCCTCGTTCGATCCATGCCACCCGCGCAATGAACGGCCGTCTGTGCGGCGTTTTCGGCCAACTCCGGCGACGCATTGCCACGAGAAGGCCCGCCGGAGCAGCTCCGGCGCCGACTGCTGACCTGGCCGCCATGTGGCCTCCCCTGTGACACTGACAGTGGGCCCAGTGGGTCCCGTTGGCTGGGTTGACTAGGTCAACCCTGCTGACTGGGCGGCCTAGGTCACTGACAGGTGGCCCCCACTCCAATTAAAATGTTTTTATAAATATTTAACCTGCTAATTAATCTGTTAACTAAAACTGTTAGTTAAATAGTCACTGACAGTGGGTCCTACTAGTTAATTAGTTAAATTAATCTACTGATTAAATGATTCAGTCAATGATAGGAGGGCCCCACCTGTCAGTTTGACTGGTCAGTGGTCAACTTTATTGACTGCTGACTGGGCTTTGACTGGCCCCACATGTCATTGACTGTGGCTGGCTCAGTCTGAGTATAAAAAATATTTCACTGTGTAAATTCAAATTTAATATTTAAATTAATTCCAGAAATTTCAGAAAATGTTTAAATCTTTGAAAAATTGTAGAAAATAAACCGTAGCTCGGATCGAAAAGTTTTCTACATGAAAGTTGATCAGAAAAACAAGACGAACCCGAATATGCTCTCCATGTATCTATCATATGCCCACAACACTACAAACATGGAACCTTCCCCTCCGGATCATCTGTCTGACAGATGCCCAAAGCCGGGAAAACATCCCCAGATATTTTCCCGCTCCGTCTGTAACGTGTAGTACTGCATTAGGTCACCCCTAGCACAGCATACTGCCATGCCATGCATCTGTGTTGCATTGTTTGCTTTTATTTATTGTTTCTTCCCCCTCTTCTCTCCGATAGACCCCGAGACCGACGCTGCTGCCGAGTACGACTACGCCCCTGACGACGAGACCTTTTCAGCAGAGCTTCCAGGCAAGCAAACACCCTTGAACATGCCTATATCACCTATTCTTTCTCCCTCGTGCTTGCATTAGAATTGCTACCATTGTTGTTCCGAAATACCTATTCTGATGCATAGCCTGTTTTTGTGAACTGCTATTGATACCTTACCTGTTATCCTAAATGCTTAGTATAGGTTGGTAGTGAACCATCTGTGGCCCCTCTTCCTTGTCCCAGTTGCCCCGCTTTAGTACCCGTGCCCTGATCGAGGTGATCGATGGGCTGAGACCAGTACATCACCGCACACCCCTTAGTTGTACGACTCTGCAGAGTTACCATCAAGTGCCGAGGGTGATACCTCTTATCTCACTCCTGATGTTGCCTCTGTAATATAGCTAGTCGGTTGTGGGTTACCGAGGGTGATTCCTCTTTTAGCACCTCCAATGAAGCCTCTGTCGTGCAACCCTTCGAGTGTGAACCCAACGAGGGTGATTCCTCCGGGTTCATCTTGACGTATACATCGAGTGGGAATCCAACGAGGGTGATTCCTCGGATTCCTCCTTGGTGTTATGGACACACGGATACCAGGTAATTATTTCAGTCCATGATTAAAGTCGGGTCGGCCCCGAGGGGTACCCGCGAGAGATGTGGAATCGGATTGACCGCGAGGGTACCCGAGAGATAATCACGTGGCACGGCCGGGCATTCCTGGCCCTTGCCGTAAGGCCACGAGATGGGGAGACAGAGTCACATGATCGTGAGTCTCTGCTCGTTTCCGCGAGCTCCCAACACACTAATGGGTTAGCATATGTGATCTGAGTAGGCCTTTGGCCTTTTTCGCACTAACCACCATGCGAGAATAGTATGGGCACTCGGCGTCGTATGTATCAACCGAAGCTCTCCAGATTTTAGCAGTTGAGCGGCGTGCGCCGGGTTGGACTGGGAAAGCCTGCGCTTGTATTAAGGGGGCTAGGTCTGCTCATCGGCCGCGTACGCAACGCGCAGGAGTGCAAAGGGCAATGGGCCCAAGACCCCTGAGCACTTAGGTTGTAGACTGGCGTGCTGGCCTCTCTGTTGAGCGTAGGTAGGGCTACGACATGTCGATCAGCCGAGGCCGGGCATGGACCGAGTACGTGTGTCCGGCCAGAGTTAATCAAGCGTGTTGGGTAAGTTGGTGCACCCCTGCAGGGAAGTATATCTATTCGAATAGCCGTGTCCACGGTAATAGGACGCTCGGAAAGTATCCCGATCTACTACAACTTGAACTGGATACTTGTGATGCTTAATAATATGTGGCTCCGGGATTGCTTTCTCGCAGGGAGTCGAGGAAGGATCTCTGGGTGTTGCTACTACTTACTTACTACTTTTTATTATGCTAATCTGCACTCTTCTAATGCTGCAAGACGCTGAAGATGCTAGTCTTTGATAGGCTAGGCCTTTCTCTCTATTCTGGCATTCTGCTCTCCAGTCCATAGATACAGCCCTCTTTTGATACCGATGCATATCTAGCATAGATCTGATGTAAGTCTTGCGAGTACTTTGGATGAGTACTCACGGTTGCTTTGCTACCTCTTTTTCCCCATACCCGTTTCCTGCGACCAGATGACGGAGCCCCGAAGCCAGCTGCCCCAGAAGACGACTACTACTACCCTTCCGGTGGAGCCTACTACTACATGGAGACTGACGACCAGGAGTAGTTTCAGAGTCTCCCAAGCAAGAGGCCTGCGCCTTTCGATCTAGTTATCATTGTTTTGCTCAGCCTTCTTAAGGCAAACTTGTTTCCTTTATGTCTGTACTCAGATATTGTGTTGCTTCCGCTAACGCTTGTTCGCGAGCTTATGTATTCGAGCCCTCGAGGCCCCTGGCTTGTAATATAAAGCTTGTATGAATTTTATTTGTGTTTAGAGTTGTGTTGTGATATCTTCAAGTGAGTCCTTAGGCTTGATCGTGTGCATTTGCGTGTATGATTAGTGCACGATTAATTCGGGGGCGTCACACTTCATGAGCGGAACGGGCACACAAAACGGAAAATTATTTTAAAAATTAGAGTTGGCACAAGCAAATTTACTTGGAACGGCATGGAAATACCGCATATGGGTAGATATGGTGGACTCATTTGGCACAACATGGGTTTAAGGAGTTTGGATGCACAAGCAGTATTCCTGCTTAGTACAAATGAAGGCTAGCAATTAGATTGAGAAGCAACCAACCAAAAAGCGAAAACGGTCATAAACATGCATTGAACATAACTAACACCGAATAATTCACCATATGTAGGATATAATTTCTTTGCATAACTATTGACTTAATGTGCATGCATAGGGAATCACAAACCTAAACACTAATATTCTTACTAAATCACAATTACTCACTAACATGACTCACATATCATCATCTCCATATCGCAAAACTATTGCAAGGAATCACACTTATCATATCCAATGATCTTTCATGAAAGTTTTTATTATACCCCTCTTGAATATTCATCACTTTGGGACCAAATTCATATCTTGTGCAAATTACCATTACTATTATCAACTCTCAAAAATATATAAGAGAAGCATGAGACTGCATATATTTCTTCAAAATTTTATCTTATCAACTCTCAAAATAATATAAGTGAAGCATGAGAGTTTAAATATTTCTTCAAAATATGGCCACCACCGTGCTCAAAAAGATTTAAATGAAGCACTAGAGCAACTGCCTAGCTCAAAAAATTTAAGTGAAGCACATAGAGTATTCTAACAAATCATGTTGAACGTGTGGCTCTCTCAAATAAGTGTGTCCAGCAAAGATGATTGTGATAAACTAAAAAGAAAACAAAGCAATGACTCATATAAAACACGACGCTCCAAGCAAAACACATATCATGTGACGAATAAAAATATAGCTCCAAGTAAAATTACCGATGGTTGGTAGAAGAAAGAGGGGATGCCTTCCGGGGCATCCCCAAGCTTTGACGCTTGAGTCTTCCTTGAATATTACCTTGGGGTGCCTTGGGCATCCCCAAGCTTAGGCTCTTGCTACTCCTTATTCTTTCATCCATCGTGATCTCACCCAAAACTTGAAAACTTCAATCACACAAAACTCAACAAAACCTTCGTGAGATCCATTAGTATAACAAAATAAATCACTACTTTAAGTACTATTGCAAACCCATTCATATTTTATTTTTGCATTATACCTACTGTATTCTAACTTCTCCATGGCTTATACCCCCCGATACAATCCATAGTTTCATCAAAACAAGCAAGTAGTGCATCAAAAACAGAATCTATCAAAAACAGAACAGTCTGTAGAGATCTATTTAAAACCATACTTTTGTAACTCCAAAAATTCTGAAAAATTAGGACAACGTCGGCAATTCATATACCAATACTGTGTTAAAATTTCAGATTTTTTTGACACTCCAGTTCAGAACCAAAATTCTAGCACTGGACGCAAAACTTTCTGTTTTCCAAACAGCATCAATTATACTATCTTCCAAATCATCCTAAAGGCTTTACTTGGCACAAACACTAATTAAAAACACAAAAACACAATCATAACAGTAGCATAAATGTGAAAACACACAAGAACAGAAACAAAAGGTAAAAATTTATTTTATTCATTGGGTTGCCTCCCAACAATCGCTATTGTTTTATGCCCCTAGCTAGGCATAATGCATAGTTTCAAGTATTGTCATCTTTGGTTTCCAACTCCTCAATCACACATCCTTTTTTTCTAATAGATTTAGCATAGGTGCTTCTCATCATCACACTTCTAGGCACAAAATCAAGAATTTTACTTTTGTGGATAGGTTCCTTAATTATATCAATGAAAGTGGGGTGCACGCTAATCATTTTAAGATCCTCATTTCCCTTACTAGAAGTAGCACCATTGGTCTTAGGAACATACATAAACTTGCAGTTCTTCCTAGGAGTAGTCTTTTCAATAGTTTTAACGGAAGAAAACGCGGAACCCAAATTATTAATAATTTTTTCCAACTTATCAATCCTGGCGGGACTTTGTTCCATTCTTTCATAAATTATTGGTTCTTTCTCTTTTAGCATCTTAAGAGTAATCCCTACCTTTGATCCGAACTGAGTAACATGGTTATGAATCTTTTTATCCAAATTTTCAATATGCTCTACGGTAGGAATTTTATTTTCAATAGCATCTAACCTTTGCATAACATGTTCCAAGGTTAAGATAGTTTCATTGATAGTGATAGGTGGTCATCCCACTAAATTTCCCATAGCATTGAAAGCATCCATAGAGGGACACATCAAGAAATTCCCTTCGGTAATAGTATCAAGTACGAATCTATACCAAGTAGTAATACCCACATAAAAATCGAAGAAGGATTGTGGTGGATTTCTTACGAGTTGATCTATTATGAGCATCACAAATTCTATACCAAGCATCTTTTAAATTCTCTCCTCCCCTTTGTTTAAAATTAAGTACTTCATTTTCAGGGGTAATAGTAATGAGCGAAGAACTAGACATAATGGTAAAGCAAGCAAGCAAATAAGAAAAAGGCAAATGGAAAATATTTTTGTATTTTTGTAAAAACTTTTTAGAAGTGGGGGAGATGAAAACGAGAGGCAAAGGCAAATAAAGTAATAGCAAGGATATGAAATTTTATGCGTAGGTACTTGATAGATGTTGATGATGTCTCCCCAGCAAGGGCACCAGAAATTCTTCCTGCTACTTGTGATCTGCGTTAGTTTTTTCCTGAAGAGGAAGGGATGATGCAGTACAGTAGAGATAAGTATTTCCCTCAGTTATTAAACCAAGGTTATCAATCCATTAGGAGAATCACGCAACACCTCGTTAACAGCACCTGCACACAAACAACAAATCCTTGCACCCAACGCTTACAAGGGGTTGTCAATCCCTTGGTGGTTAATTGCAAGATTAAATTGTATGGTGATAGATAAATAGATTGAACAAAAATACAAAAAAAAATGCAGCAAGGTATTTTTAGGATTTTTCATATATGATTTAGATAGACCCGGGGGCCATAGTTTTCACTAGAGGCTTCTCTAATAAAAATAGCATACGGTGGGTGAACAAATTACTGTTGGGCAATTGATAGAAAAGCAAATAATCATGACGATATCCAAGGCAATGATCATGTATATAGGCATCACGTCCGAGACAAGTAGACCGACTCCTGCCTACATCTACTACTATTACTCCACATATCTACCGCTATCCAGCATGCATCCAGTGTATTAAGTCCATAAAGAACGGAGTAACGCCTTAAGCAAGATGACATGATGTAGACACAGTAAACTCATGCCTGAATAAACCCCATCTTTTTACCCTTAATAGCAACGATACGTACGTGTCATGTCCCTTTTTGTCACTGGGATTGAGCACCGCAAGATCGAACCCATTACAAGGCACCTCTCCCATTGCAAGATAAATCAATCTAGTTGGCCAAACCAAATCAATAGATCGGAGAGAAACACGAAGCTATAATAATCATGCATAAAAGAGTTCAGAGAAAACTCAAATAATATTCATGGATAATCTGGTCATAAACTCACAATTCATCGGATCCCAACAAACACACCGCAAAAAGTGATTACATCGGATAGAAATCCAAGAACATCGAGGAGAACATTGTATTAAAGATCAAAAAGAGAGAAGAAGCCATCTAGCTACTAACTATGGACCCGAAGGTCTGTGGTAAACTACTCACGCATCATCGGAAGGGCAGCAAGGTTGATGGAGAGCCCCTCCGTGATTGATTCCCCCTCCGGCGAAGTACCAGAAAAGGCCTCCAGATGGGATCTCTCGAGAACAGAAGCTTGCGGCGGCGGAAAAAGTATTTTGTGGACTCCTCTGTTGGTTTCCTGATTTTAGAGAATTTATAGTGGAGGAATTAGGTCAAACGGAGCTGTGTGGGCCCCACAAACCACCAGGGCGCCCCCCCTAGGGCGCGCCGTGGTGCCTCGTGGGCTACTGCTTCATCTTCTCATCTCCTTCCGAAGCTTCTAGTGTTCGTTATGTCCAAAAAAAATCTCCAAAAAATTTCGTGGCATTTGGACTTCGTTTGGTACTGATATTCTGGAAAACCAAAAACAGGCAAAAAACAGCAACTGGCACTGGGCACTAAGTTAATAGGTTAGTCCCAAAAAATGATATATAATTGCTGTAAATGTATATAAAAACATCCAAGATTGATATTATAATAGCATGGAACAATCAAAAATTATAGATACATTGGAGACGTATCAGTCCTCTTTGGCAACCTTTATTTTTTCGCCAACAAGGCAGGATGCATCGTGGCAGCTAGTCCTCTTTGGCAACCTTTATTTTTTCGCCAACCAGGCAACAACCCCTGGGACCGGGTTGTCTTCCCTGCAACAACCCAAGGTTCTTGTATTTGTTGAAACCGGCCAAATTTGCCGAGTCATGTCTGTGTAGCCCCCGAGTCTTAAGTCGACTCTAGGAGCTGGCTTGAGATTCTTTAAACTTGGTTGTGGCATAAATCGGCGTATAGTTGATAGCTGAAAGCTGGAATTTATTGAAGCCGGAGGTGATGTGGCGAGTTGATGATCTTTGCGATGCTCGTCGTATGTCCTCCCATTCCTTGCTATTCTCTATTGGTCCGGCTCTCCTCACTCCTCCAGGGCCATTTTCTTTTCTGTTTCATCGATGCCGATTTTTGAATTGCCGGTTCTACTGTGGCCGGCTCTCTTTGCTCTTTCGGGGACGTTTTTTTCCATGGACGACTCTCCTGTTTCTTCGATGTGCTGAAGTAGATCGGACCGCGGGGATGGCAGTCTACGTGTATATGTGTCGGGCAACCGGTCGTGGCAGCCATTTGTTTTTGTCAGCCTTGGGCTGATTGACCTGATGGTTTATTTGAGGTGTACATAACGACCTCGCAGCCGTTAAGTCGCCTAGCACATTGATGTAGACTGGACCATAGGGACGGTGGGTAAAGCATGAGTCCGCCTCCTAGCCCGATGTGTTGGTATTGACCGAGGACTGCGGGGACGACGGGATGTGCGTATGCGTCCGTCTGGTAGACTGGACCATTGGAAAGGCGGACAGACGCTGGCGTAGTCTTCGGCATGTCATTGTAGACTGGACCGTTGGAAAGGCGGTCTACGCGGCCGTCCGTCGGGTAGCGCGGTACGGATGGACGCCGGCATAGGATGGTGCTGACGCGAGCTCTGTATCCGTGATATGACGGTCACCCTTGTAGTGAAAAATTGTCCTGCGTAAAAGATATTGCAAACCAGAGTAATTGTTCTTGGATAAATTAATATGTGCTGAAAAATAAATAAGGCGAATAGCACCTGATTTTCTTTTTTGAACGAACGTGGACGTTTTCTCAGATGAACGTGGACGCAGGAAACTGAGTTAAGACAGCCAGATCGATCAAACCACAAAGTCCGTGCTCATTTTTTTATTATGAACACAGTAGCCGGAATAGCAGATGCATTTGTTCCTCTGTTGATCTTGATTTGGACAGAGATGTAGTATTACTGGTACTAGGACTAGGCTTCACGTGGAATACCTATATCCATCACTCCTCGATTTCTATGTCAGTACTAATAGTACTTTGGCTTGATTTTTCCTCATGGCTAGCTTGGCAGTTCCTTCTTGTTTTCCCTCTTTTTTTTTCTTTTGACATGTTGATCAGCCAGCTTCGGCCGTGTAGCAACTTTCGGCAGCTGGTAGTATGCCTTGGGTGACTGTAGTACTATGTTAATAAAATATCTGGAATAGTAGATGAGACTTCACGTGAGAAGCAGAGTGGTAGTACTACTTGGCTTTGGTTGATTTCCTTGTGTGATAACACGGAGTGTCAAGCTGTCTACGGATTGCTTTGGACTTGGACGGCTGTACGTGGAGTAGTAGCGACAGAGAAGATTGCTACTTGTGAGTTGCGTTGGGATTTCCTCGAAGAGGAGAGGATGATACAGAGCAGTAGAGATAAGTATTTCCCTCAGTTAAGAACCAAGGTTATCAATCCAGTAGGAGAACCACACAAAACCTCGTTAGCAGCACCTACACACACAAAAGCAAACACTTGCACCCAACGCAAATAAGAGGGTTGTCAATCCCCTTAGCGGTTATTTGCAAGAATTAATTCTGATAGTGATAGATAGATAAAGTAAATTGCAAAAGAAAATAAAAGTAAATAAATTGCAACAAGGTATTTTTGGATTTTAATATATGATAAAAGTAGACCCGGGGGCCATAGTTTTCACTAGAGGCTTCTCTCTCGAGCGCGGAACATACGGTGGGTGAACAAATTACTGTTGGGCAATTGATAGAAAAGTGCATAGTTATGACGATATTCAAGGCAATGATCATGTATATAGGCATCACGTCCGAGACAAGTAGACCGACTCCTGCCTGCATCTACTACTATTACTCCACCCATCAATCGCTATCCAGCATGCATCTAGGGTATTAAGTATAAAACAGAGTAACGCCTTAAGCAAGATGACATGATGTAGACAAAGTAAATTTAAGCAATATGATTAAACCCCATCTTTTTATCCTTAATGGCAACAATACAAATACATGTCTTGTCCCTTTCTATCACTAGGATATAGAACACCGCAAGATTGAACCTATCACAAAGCACCTCTTCCATTGCAAGATAAATCAATCTAGTTGGCCAAACCAAATGGATAGATCGGAGAGAAATACAAAGCTATAACAATCATGCATAAAAGAGTTCAGAGAAGACTCAAATAATATTCATGAATAATCTGATCATAAACCCACAATTCATCGGATCCCAACAAACACACCGCAAAAGAAGATTACATCGGATAGAACTCCAAGAACATCGAGGAGAACTTTGTATTGAATATCAAAGAGAGAGAAGAAGCCATCTAGCTACTAGCTATGGACCCGTAGGTCTGTGGTAAACTACTCACACATCATCGGAAGGGCGGCAAGGTTGATGTAGAAGCACTCCGTGATCGATTCCCCCTCCGGCAGAGTATCAAAAAAGGCCTCTAGATGGGATCGCGGTAGAACAGAGGCTTGCGGCGATGGTAGGTTTTTTTCTTCTAGCTCTCTGTTGGTTTCCGAATATTTGAGAATTTATAGAATTGGAATTAGGTCAAAAGGAGCCACGAGGGGCCCACAAGGCATCAGGGCGCGCCCCCTGGGCGGCGCCCTGTTCCCTTGTGAAGCCTTTGTGAGGCTTCTGGCATTCTCCCAAAGCTTCCAGGGTCTCTTTTGTCCAGAAAAAAATCATCAAAAAGTTTCGTGGCATTTGGACTTCGTTTGGTACTGATTTCCTGAAAAACCAAAAACAAGCAAAAAACGGCAACTGGCACTGTGCACTAGGTTAATAGGTTAGTCCCAAAAAATGAGATATAATTGCATATAATTGCATATAAAACATCCAAGATTGATGCAATAATAGCATGGAACAATAAAAAATTATAGATACGTTGGAGACGTATGAAGCATCCCCAAGCTTAATTCCTACTCGTCCTCGATTAGGTAAATGATAAAAACAGAATTTTTGATGTGCAATGCTACCTAACATGTTTCATCATGTAATCTCTTTATGGTATGAATATTAAGATCCGAATGATTCAAAACAATAGTCTATAATTTGATATAAAGAAATCAATACTCAGGTATACTAGCAAACAATCACGCCTTTCAAAATAAAAATGCTAACGAAAGTTATCCCTACAAAATCATATAATTCTGTCATGCTCCATCTTCTTAACACAAAGTATTTATCATGCACTACCCCAATGACAAGCCGAGCAATTGGTTCATACTTTTTAACGTGCTTAAGCTTTTTCAACCCCCACGCAATACATGAGTGCAAGCCATGGATATAGCACTATGGGTGGTATAGAATGTGGTGGTAGAGATTAATAAGGGAAGTCAAAAAGAAGAAGATAATCTCACATCGACGCGATTAATCAACGGGCTATGGAGATGCCCATCAATTGATGTCAATGCGAGGAGTAGGGATTGCCATGCAACGGATGCACTAAGAGCTATAAGTGTATGAAAGCTCAACATGAAAACTAAGTGGGTGTGCATCCAACTTGCTTGCTCATGAAGACCTCGGTCATTTGAGGAAGCCCATCATCGGAATATACAAGCCAAGTTCTATAATGAAAAATTCCCACTAGTATATGAAAGTGACAGAATAGGAGACTCTCTATATGAAAAACATGGTGCTACTTTGAAGCACAAGTATGGAAAAGGATAGTAAGACTGCCGCTTCTCTCTTTTTCTCTCATTTTTTTGTTTTTCTCATGGGCTCTTTTTGGCCTCTTTTTTTCTTTTTTTAATTTATTTCCCCACTGGGACAATGCTCTAATAATGATGATCATCATACTTCTATTTACTTACAACTCAATAATTACAACTCAATACTAGAACAAATATGACTCTATATGAATGCCTCTGGCAGTGTACCAGGATGTGCAATGATACTAGCGTAACATGTATAAAAAATGATGAACGGTGGCTAAGCCACAAATACTATGTCAGCTATATGATCATGCAAAGCAATATGACAATGATGATGTGTGTCATATAAAAAATAACGGTGGAAGTTGCATGGCAATATATCTCGGAATGGCTATGGAAATGCCATAATAGGTAGGTATGGTGGCTGTTTTGAGGAAGATATAAGGAGGCTTATGTGTGATAGAGAGTATCATATCACGGGGTTTGGATGCACCGGCGAAGTTTGCACCAATTCTCGATGTGAGATAGGGCAATGCACGGTACCGAAGAGGCTAGCAAATTGCGAAAGGTGAGAGTGCGTATAATCCATGGACTCACATTAGTCATAAAGAACTCACATACTTATTGCGAAAGTTTATTAGCCCTAGAAGCGAAGTACTACTACGCATGCCCCTAGGGGGATAATTGGTAGGAAAAGACCATCGCTCGTCCCCGACCGCCACTCATAAGGTAGACAATCAATAATAAATCATGCTCCAACTTAGCATAACGACATACCATACGTGCATGCTTCGGGAATCACAAACCTTAACACCAATATGTAACATCCCCTGATCCTAACCCTGTCATTAAGCTAATTAGATTGCCATGTCATCATGATCATCTTAATTAAATTGCGTTTAGAAAATAATCCAACCTCAAATTCAAATTGCAAGTGAAAACAAAAGTTGTTCAAACCTGCAAACTAAATAGCTCATGTTTGAGGAAATATTACATAGGTAATTGTTTTGAGGACAACAATATCACCCAAGGGCCCTAGGTGACTCTACCATCATGAAAACAGTAACAAAACAGTCCCATTTAAATCATTTCTAATTAATCCAAATTAAAGTGAAATCAAAGAAACCTCAAACTTTATGTGGCAGTGCAGAATATTGCACAGTATTTAACTTGGCAAGTTCCACATTTTACTAAAGTCATTTGATAACAAAAATTAATACAAAACAGGAGCTAAAGGAATAGACAGAAAAGAATAACGCAAAAAGGCACTACTGTGCACTTGTAGCCCAAATGAACAGTGCGAGGCCCAGCCCATCGAAAGCCTTCTCCCTCCTCTATACAGAGGAGGCAGTGGTTGTGTGTGTCGGCCATCCACGACGCCCTGGCCGCTGCTGTCACCGTGTCGTGCATCCAGCGAACCCCCGAGATGGATAAGGAGGCCCCCGACAGCTTTAACGAACCCTAGCCCCCGAAATCCCCCTCTCCCACTCGCGTTTCATCTCTGAACCTCGTGCCCGAGCTGCCGTCGCCGTCCACGCGGCCACTGACCTCGCCGGCGCCTGAAAAGATGTCCAGGAGCTGCGCGGTGGACGTCTCCTTTGACTAGGCCCACTGGTTCGTGCGGGGAGCCACCGTACGCTCAGGATCGAGCCGGTCTTCCGCCACGGCGTCGTCTCTTGTCTTCGGGCTCGTCGCAACCGGTCGTCCCCGCGCCACTAAGCCATGTCTACGAGCTTCGGGATGAGCTTCTCCTCCGATTCCCCGCGACCTCGGCTTCGATCCATGCCTTTTCGCCCTCATGCTCACCCATGGCCGTGACCGAGCTGCATGTACGCGTACATGCGTGCAGCTGCTGCTCTGCTTCGTTGCACTGCCGCTGCTCCTAGTTGCTTTGCTAGCTGCTGCTGTTAAGCTGCCGTTGCTGCTGCCCCTGCTAAGCTGCTGCGTGCTGCTCGCTGCCGCTCCTGCTGTCGCTACTGCCGCTGCTGCTGCCCGCGCTCGCCCGCTCCGCACTCCGCCTACGCCCGGCTCGCCCTGGGCCACTCCCTGGCCGCGCCCAGGCGGGCCCCCCGCAGCTGCGCTCGCCCTCGGCTGCTCCCGTACGAGCTCCTGGCCGTGGCCGCCGTGTGCCTGTACGTGCGTGCACCGCCGGCTGTGCCACTGCATATAGGCCGGCCCTGTTAGCTTAGGTTAGTGCTAATTAGATTTAGTTATGTTATATTAATTGCTTAGTTAGTCTAAAGTACATATGACATGTGGACCCTAGTGGTAGTTCAAAAGATAAATTAGAATTAAAAATATCTAAGCCTATGACATGTGGGCCACACCTTCACTTTTGACCAGTCAAATTGACTTGGTCAATTCGGATTAAATTAAAATACAAAATTTCCAGAAAATTGAAAGAACTTTGAAAAATCATATAAAATAAACCGTAACTCGGATGAAAATAATTTATATATGAAAAATGATCAGAAAAATATGACGAATATGAATACGCTACCCACATACCTATCAGCCCTCTCTAACATGATGAACATGGAACTTTCCCCTCCGGTTCAATATACCGATAACTGCCCGGAGCTGGGAAAATATCCCCAGATATTTTCCCGCTCCGTCTGCAACGTGTAGCACTGCGTTAGGGCACCCCTAGCATAGCCTATTGCCATGCCAAGCATCTGTGTGCATTTGTTTGCTTTATATTTATTGTTTCTCCCTCCTCTTTCTTCTCCGGTAGACCCTGAGACTTCAGCCAATGCCCCTGTGATCGACTACGTCACCGACGACCCTTCTTCCTTCTCAGGAGAGCAACCAGGCAAGCAAAACCCCCTTGATCATTCCTATATCACCTATTCCTTCTTCCCCATGCTTGCATTAGATTTTGCTACTGTAATTGATTGCTCCTATTCTAATGCATGGCCTGATGTTGTAACCTGCTGTTGATACTTTACCTATTGTCCTATATGCTTAGTTTAGGCTGGTTAGCAGTCCATCAGTGGCCCTACACCCTTGTCCGTGTTGCCTTGCTTTACTACCGAAGACTCGGTCAATGTGATCGACGTGCTGAGTCCGACACAGCACCGCATACCCCCTTAGTTGTACGACTCTGCAGAGCTACCATCGAGTGCCGAGGGTGATACCTCCTACCTCACCCCTGATGATAGTTGTGTAGCATAGCTAGCCGGTTGTGGGTTATCGAGGGTGATTCCTCTTGCACCACCTCCGACGATGCCTCTGTCGTGCAACCCCTCAAGTGTGAACCCATTGAGGGTGATTCCTCCTAGTTCACCTTGACGGATACATCGAGTGGGAGTCCATCGAGGGTGATTCCTCGGACATCCCCCTTGATGACAAGAACACACTATTACCTTTAACTGCTGCCCCTTTTATCTGTTACTGCGGGACTGAAGGGACAGGCGGTACCACTCCGGTATAGGTGGACCTGAGTTCCCGACAGTCTCTTGAGAGTCGGGTTGACCTGGAGGGTACCCGCGAGATAATTACGAGGCGCGGCCGGGAAGGCAGAGACCGCCCTAGAGAGGGATGGGCCTGACCCTTGTTGCACTTCCTCGAGACGGGGCGACAGGAGTTCTGATCGTCACCGCGAGCTCCCAACACACTTAACGGATTTGGGTATTTGATCTGAGTTAGCCACTGGCCTATACGCACTACCACCACGTGGGATAATGGTTTAATGGGGCCTTCTACGCCGTATGTATCTGTCGAAAGCTCTGTCAGACGTCTAGTTCAGCATTGCGGCACGGCTGGGCCAGCACCATCCAGGACAGAGGTGGTGCCTAGATTAGCCCTGCACGCAATGACCCGGAGTGCGAAGGGCGATGGGCCCAAGACCCCAGAGCACTTAGGATGTAGACCGGCGGGGACCTCTCTGCTGAGCCTAGGTAGGACTACGTTGCGTCGATCAGCCGAGGCCGGGCATGACCCGGAAAAGTGTGTCCGGCCAGAATTAATCGAGCGTGTTGGGTAACAGTAGTGCACCCCTGCAGGGAAGTTATCTATTCGAATAGCCGTGTCCACGGTAACAGGACGCTCAGTGTTGTATCCCGATCTACTACAACTAAAACTGGATACTTGTGGTAATTAATTAATATGATGGCTCCCGGATTGCTTTCTCGCAGTGAGTTGAGGAAGGATGTCTGGGCGTTACTAATATATATTTGTTACTACATGTTATGTTACTCTACTCTCTTCTGTTGCTGCAAGACGCTGCAAGATGCTAGTCTTCAATAGGCTAGGCCTTCCCCTCTATTCTGGCATTTCTGCAGTCTAGTCCACAGATACAGCCTCTTCATTTGATACCGTTGCATAAATAGAATAGATCTGATATAAGTCTTGTGAGTACTTTGGATGAGTACTCACGGTTGCTTTGCTACCTCTTTTTCCCCATACCCGATTGCTATGATCAGATGACGGAGCCCCGGAATCAGCTGATCCCGTTGATGGCTACTACTACCCCGACGAAGCCTACTACTACGTGGAGACCGACGACCAGGAGTAGTTTAGGAGGCTCCCAGGCAGGAGGCCTGTGCCTTTTCGGTCTAGTTGTCGTTGTTTTGCTCAGCCTTCTTAACGCAACCTTGTCTAATTATGTCTGTACAAAGATACTGATGCTTCCGCTGACTCTTGTGTAACTCGAGCTTATGTATTCGAGCCCTCGAGGCCCCTGGCTTGTAATATAAAGCTTGTATTATTTTATATTTGAGTCTAGAGTTGTGTTGTGATATCTTCCCGTGAGTCCTTGGGCTTGATCGTGTGCATTTGCGTGTATGATTAGTGCACGGTCGGGCCGGGGGCGTCACACAATATTCTTATTAAACCACAATTATCTACTAGTACCATCTTAATATCTCAAAACTATTGCAAGGAATCAAGCTTATCATATTCAGTGATTTACATGAAAGTTTTTATTATATCCCTCTTGAATACCTATCATATTAGGACCAATTTCATAACCCGTGCATATTGCCATTACTATTTATTAAACTCTCAAAAAGATATAAGTGAAGCATGAGAGTGCAACTATTTCTTTAAAATATAACCATCGTCGTGCTCTCAAAGATATAAGTGAAGCACTAGAGCAACTGCCTAGCTCAAAAGATATAAGTGAAGCACATAGAGTATTCTAACAAATCACGAATAATGTGTGTCCCTCCCAAAAAAGGTGTGTTTAGAAAAGATGATTGTGGCAAAATAAAAAACAAACAAAAGCAAGCAAACTATAGCACAAGACGCTCCAAGTAAAACACATATCATGTGATGAAAAAAAATATAGCTCCAAGTGATATACCGATAGATTGTAGACAAAAGAGGGAATGCCATCCAGGGCATCCCCAAGCTTAGACGCTTGAGTCTTCCTTGAATATTACCTTGGGGTGACTTGGGCATCCCCAAGTTTAGGCTCTTGCCGCTCCTTATTCCTTTATCCATCGTAGTCTCACCCAAAACTAGAAAACTTTAGCACACAAAACTCAACAGAAACCTCGTGAGATCCGTTAGTATAACAAATAAATCTTAAACTCTAAGTACTGTTGTAAATTGATTCATATTTAATATTTGCATAATGCTACTGTCGTGGTTTTGTCGCGATAGATGTCCAGGTAAAAGGACTTAGAGATGAAGCCATCGCACTAACGTGGAAGCTTAGCGGGGTTGAATAGGAAAGAGAAGACGCCGGGTTACCCAGGTTCAGCCCCTCACGGTGGAGGTAAAAGCCTACGTCCTGCTTGATTATAGTGCTGTAGATCTCGATTACAAGGGTGCGGTTTGGCTAACCTAGCTATCGAGGGGATTGCAACTTAGTCCTTTTTCGTATAGGTGCTCCCCTTTATATACACAGGTGGAACCCTAGATTACATGAGAGTCCGGGTCGTTCTTTGACCCGTCTCTTTATCCCTTCCTACTTGTTCTCCAAGATGGCCATCTTGCCTTCTATATCTCATCAAGCCGGCCCACCGCGTAAGCCGCCTCAACCTTGCCAGACTTCGTTAAGCCGGCCCACTGCCTAAGCCGCCTTAACCTTGCCAGGCCTCGTTACACCAGCCCAGTCTTCGGCCCGTAGTGAGTTGACCCGCTAAGCTCACCTTATGGCCGGGTTAACCCATGCCGGGTCTCCACACTGGTAAATATCGCCAACATTAGCCCTCAGTTTGACTTGAATTTATTCACGTTAAACTTTATCCTGAAAAAGAAAAACATTAGTAATACATTTCCAAGCTCATCCCAAGCCGCTCTTTTAAGTCGCCATCTTGGACCGGCTCAAGTCGCCGGGTTAAAGTGATCGTCAGGTTCGCCCTTTCAGATTCAAACTTAACATTTTCAATTCTTGTCCCTCGTGACGTCACAATCCACCTCCACGAAATCCGGATAATATCATCTCAAATCCCTTAGTGGGTACGTCCCGTCTTGTCAAGTACAAGAATCGAGGCACCACACCACCGAAAATTACTGCGCCTCCTGGTGTTCCGCCCCTGCCGTTTTAACCTTTACCGCTCCCATAAATACGCCAGCTCATCCCCACGTTCACTTTTTACCCCACATTCTTCTTCTTCCTCCTCGCGCCCGCTCATCAGACCTGAAACACCGTCGCCCTTGAGCTCTCCGATGACCTCGACCACGCTTCCTCCGACGCCCCATCATCGCCGGAGCTCAACCAAGCACCGCCGCCGCATTCGCCGCAATCAGGTACATCTCAACCCTCACTCCTCTGGATCTACGACGTCGTTTCTCTATAGCTCATCAGAGCTCTTCGTGCTCGTGCTTCTCCCCTTGCTTAGTAGATCCAAAACCAGCGAAATGATCCATGTAGGCACCTTATTCACTGCGGTAGTACTCATTTTCGCATCTAGATCTCTGCTTCTGCTTTCACAGATTTGCATTGACGACAGGCCATCGTGTTCATCCCCACTTAGGTCTTTTAAACTTTCTTTTTTGCAGTATTTTTAGATCCTGTAATAGCACTCGCTCCGTCAGATTCCTGTTTGTAGACATCTCAACACTTAGAAGAAACCCGACATCCCACTGATTAACCAACTTCGGCTCATTGTCATACCGGCTCAACATCACTCACTGCAGTTTGCATAACCCGGCCATGATTGCTTTAGTACCTCGCCGGGTTTCCCTTTATAAGCTTGATATGCCGGCTTATGACTCCTTTTTCTTCTTTTTCAGAACATGCCTCCCAAGCCCAAGATCGTCAACTGGGCCAAGTACAGTATGTCTGAATTGAGCCTGCAAGCTCTGACATACACCGGGTTGCTGCCAGCCAAGGAGATAATTTCATGGCGAACTCCTGAAGAAGAGATATACCCTCAACCCGGCGAAAATGAAGTGGTCGTATTTGCTGATCATGTCTCAAGGGGTTTTCGCCCTCCCGGCTCAAAGTTTTTCAGGGACGTGTTACACTTGTTCAACATCAGGCCCCAGGATCTGGCCCCTAATTCCATCTTCAATCTGTGTCAATTCCAAGTATTTTGCGAAGTCTATCTGCAGCTCGAGCCGTCTCTTATCCTGTTCCGAGAGCTCTTTTATCTAAACCGCCAAACAGAGCACAAGGACGGCCCCAGTATTGAACTCGGCGGGATTTCCATCCAACGTCGAAAAAATATCATCTTCCCCAATGCCAAGCCGGCCAGTCATCCGAAAGGGTGGCAGAGGACTTGGTTCTACTGCAAGGACACCTCTCCCGCAGGTCAGAATCCCTTGCCGGGTTACCGGGCAACCCGGCTTGCCAATACCGTCTTCCCGGGTCTTCCTTCCCAAGAAGAGAGGGAAAATATGGAGCCATTATATCCAAAAATGAACGCCTTACTTGCTCACGGCCTAACCGGTGCCGACTTGACCCGGACCTGGGTTGAATGGAGAATTCAGCCGCTGAGCTCTAGGACCCGGTTCATGCACACCTACATCGGCCATCGTGAAGATCCACAACGGTTCAGCCGGGTCAACCTCAAAGAGAAGGAGGTTATAAAACTATCCAAGAAATTGCTCGGAGAGACGATGGAAGACATCAAGACTGTGGGGCTTGCCCCATTCAGTGCTAACAAGCCGGCCCCTCCAGTAAGCCGCCTTCGCCCTTGATCATTACCAATATCATATTGCCTTTGCCTTCATTTCGCGAAACTGCCCTGGCACAGGAAAACGACAACTGGTGGCGGGTTGAGCCTGTAAACCCTACCCGAGAAGACGACGAAGAGGAGTCAAATAGCGACGAAGACAATGAGGTAGAACTTGACTCTCTTAAGCCGCCTCTTTAAATAGATCACTAATGCTCACTTATTCCAGGAAGAAGCTGAAGTTAGCCATGCAGTTGAGCCAGAGGTAACTTTAATTTCCTCAGATTCAGACTCTCCAATACCTATTCGGAATAAAACCCGGGCTGTGATCCACAAGGTTCGAAGGAAGCCCCGGCTTACCGTCCGTAAGGTCCCTTTTTCCCACGAAGATGCTCATTTGGACCCCCAATTTATTTTGAAGAAAACTCTACAAGCTGGCACCACTAAAAGGAAGACCCGGAGCGGCGAAGGCGAGTTAAGTAGCGGGCTTCCATACGAGCCACCGTCGCGCAAAGCACGCGCTGAGGTGCTTCTTAGCCCAACTTATTCTTTTCCTCTAGCTGGCCTTTACAAAGAACCCTTACCCTTTAATGACTCGGCATATCAGACGTCGCACTCTTCAGGCGAGTCAAGCGCCATGCAGGCGCCGGCTTTCAATATCAATCTTGGGTAAGCAGACGTTCCTGTAATGTATATTGACTTCTTGTTGTTTTACCTTTGTAAATGACTAATTCCCTTGCTCTTTGTACAACGCCAAAGCTTTTAAGAAGAAAACAGCCGTTGAATCATCTGACCCGGCCATTCAGACGGGCCCTCAAGCGGAGGAGACCCCCTTGGCTACACGGGATGAACCGGCCCTCCATAACAGCCCACCGTTATTAGACACGGCAAGCCCGGCTCGAGCCTCCCCTCCAGCTCAGGAGAGGGAAAATATAATTGTAGACCAAAATGCCCCACAACCTGAAGCGCCGGCTCAAGATAAAATACCGGCTTAGAAAGAGGTACTGGTGACGAATAAACATCAGACTGTCATACCAGAAACCTCCACAACCCTTGCCAAGGTCCCAGCCAAGCCTGAGCCAGCTCCAAAGGACAAGGGAAAATCAACTCTTGAATTTGCTACATTTGATGATCAAGACGCCAGTACTCTGCACCGAACTGTACTGACCCGGCTTTCTGAAAACCGGGACACGGAGATGGCTATGATTACATCCTTGAAACGAAAATACGAGCTAACCTGCGCCCTTTTCTGCATACCATATATATATGTAGCTCCCAAGGGCTGGGTCATTATGCAATAATGGTCCGGGACTTCCAATTGAATCTTGCAAGTAGAACCGCCCACTAGCGTCCTCAAGGGCCGGCTCGTTTATTGATGACAGGCGGGTCTCCATAACGCAACAGAATAGATCAATGGATGCATTAGCCCCCAAGGGCCGGGTTATTATGAAATAATGATCCGGGACTTCCAAAATATAATAATTTGTAAGCTCAACTTCAATCGATAACCCCAAAGGCCAACTCATCATGCATGATGGGCGGGTCTTCTGGACTGATCAGAAAAATCAACTCATGCTTTAGCCCCCATGAGCCGGGTTGCTCTTGAGGGCGACCCGGGCCATATATGCTGTGTATAACGGTCTGCTCTGCAGGAAATGCTGGACCAGGTAGAAACTCAGGCTGCCGGCTTCCGAAAGGAGGCTAGAAAAGAGAAGAAATTGCGCCAAGAATATGAGGAAGCCGCCGCAGAGGCAAATAAAGCTTTGGCCATTGTGAGGGCCACTTTGCAAGAAACTGAGGCTGCAAGAACCGCCCAAGCCATGAGAGCTGAAGAAGCGGAGGCCAAGCTCGAGCCGGTAACTCAGGAGCTGACGACTCTCAAAGGTCAAATTACCGCCATGTGTCGAGCCATCGTCGGTAAGTAAAACTGAGCATAACTCCTTGGACCGGCTAATCATCCTTAGCCGGCTTAACTGACCGTGTAGACTTGTGCTTTACAGGCCGAAAAAATCAAACTCTTGTGCAACTACCAGTGGTGAAACTGAAGGCGGTCTATACCTTGGTAGAACAACTATACATTGACAGCTGCCGGTGCATAATGGCCGCCAAAAGCACCACGGCACCGCCTCAGCTGATTGCGGATACACTGAAAGAGCTGTCCATCGTGCCCAAGTGGCTCAACGACTGGAAAAGGGCGTGCTACCGCACAGGAGCTCTGACCGCGCTTGCGTGGGCCAAGGCATACGTGCCGGAGTTTGACCCGGCTCAGGTGGCAGGCGGATACCCAGAGTTCAATATCGATGACACGCCATTCTCCAAGAAGGACTTCCAACTCTGCCTCAAGGAAACCCGGGTTGCAGCCACCGCCATTGCAGAAGAAGCTGACTTGAGTAGATATCAGGCGCCTTATTCAAAGAACAATGAACGGATCAAGGCCCCAAATCATCAGCCGGTGGCTCTAACCCGTACACGTAAGCAATCCTTTGTTCCTGACGTCGATCCGTCCTCCCTGATATCCGAAGACGCCCTATTTGAAGCATTGCGCTCAATTCAGTGGTCGACCGGCGACTCAAGCCAAGAAGAGGAGGATGACGACGGCCACGAAGAGCCGGCTCATGGTGATCCATCAGGCACTGGCGCCAGCTCTGACCCGGCGGCATAAACGCCGGCTTATCGTAGCAGGCCGATCCTTGAGAGAAAAATTGTGCCAAGGCCGCAGCTGATGGGCGGCTTGTAATAGGGCAGCATAAACTTCTGATACCAGTGTAAATACTTTGCATTTCTGTGAATCCTCCTTTTGGCCTTGAGAGCCGTCCTGCAATGGAATGAATCTGCCGAAACAATATAACCATATGTGATGGTTAGTGACAATGCCACTTTGAACGAGTAATCTTTGTTACTGTTTTCAACAAGTCAAGTAGCTCAAATAGACCTAAGTGAATGACACGCATGGATGTATGTATGTATGCAGAGATGATATGCCTGAATGTAAGTATGTGTGCAAGAATGTATGTATGCGAAAAAAGTGCAAGTCGGACTATGCTTGAAACGGCCGGCTTAGAAAGCCCAAACCGAAAGACGCTTTCATGAAGCTGGCACTTGGCCTGCTGGTTTGTCCTCGCTTTCTGAAAGCCGGCTCTCCACAACCAATCGAACGTTTTAACTCGGGTGAGTTCAGGGTCACATATGTGATTGACTCATCAGACGTACGCCGGGTCGTTTACATAGGGAGTAGCATCGTGCTAACAGGCAGGTTTAACCAACGTTGTGGCATCTCGCCGGGTTAGGAGGGTTTTGTAAGCTAAACTCAATTGAGTTGGAAGCCCCCAAGTAACCAAGATCAACAAATAAAGATCCAGTACACAAGTTTTAAGGCTAAACAAGCCCCCTCATAAAGTGTTGCTGGTCGAAATTATATTTGATCAAAAAGAGGTATATACATGATAGAAGGTATGTACAAGGTCTAACCTAGTCAATGACTTAGTTGTAATACGGCCGGAGCTGGGCAATGTTCCAAGGCCGTCCTGTTTCCTCCTCAGTCGTGCGTGACTTCTCTGCTTCCCGTATATCAACCAGGTAATATGACCCGTTGTTGAGATTCTTGCTAACCACAAAGGGCCCTTCCCATGGCGGCGAAAGCTTGCGCATGCCTGTCTGGTCTTGAATCAGACGGAGCACTAAGTCACCTTCCTGGAAAGCACGGCTTCGAACTCTACGGCTGTGATAGCGGCGTAGGTCTTGCTGATAGATTGATGATCTGGATGCAGCAAGGTCACGCTCCTCCTCCAAAGCATCAAGAGCGTCTTGATGTGCCAGCTCATTATCTGCCTCCACATAAGCCGCCACTCGAGGGGAGTCATGACGAATATCGCTTGGGAGCATGGCTTCTGCACCATAGACCAGAAAGAACGGCGTATAGCCTGTCGACCTATTGGGAGTAGTCCGTATGCTCCAAAGTAATGAAGGTAACTCTTCTTCCCAGCAACCCGGCGTGCGTTGTAGAGGCACCATGAGCCGGGGTCTGATACCGCGCAGTAATTCCTGATTAGCCCTTTCCGCCTGCCCGTTGGACTGAGGATGCACAACCGATGCTAGGTCAAGCCGGATGTGCTCCTGTTGACAGAACTGTTCCATAGCCCCCTTGGAGAGATTGGTTCCATTGTCTGTAATGATGCTATGCGGGTAACCAAATTGGAAGATCAGCTTTTTCAGAAACTTGACAGCCGTTGCTGCATCGCAGTTGCTGACCGGCTCTGCTTCCACCCACTTGGTAAACTTATCCACGGCCACCAGGAGGTGCGTATGCTTGTTCTTGGAATGCTTGAAGGGCCCCACCATGTCAAGCCCCCAGACCGCGAACGGCCAAGTGATTGGAATCATCCTCAACTCCTGAGCCGGCACATGGGCCTGACGAGCGTATTTCTGGCAAGCATCGCACTTACGGACAATGTCCTCTGCATCAGCATGAGCTGTAAGCCAGTAGAACCCATGCCGGAAAGCCTTTGCGACCAGTGATCTTGAGCCGGCATGGTGCCCGCAATCGCCAGAGTGAATCTCATTGAGAATTGTGCGGCCTTTGTCAGGTGAAACACAACGTTGAAAAACACCAGTGACGCTTCGCCTGTGTAACTCGCCATTGACAATCGTCATAGACTTAGATCGTCTGATGATCTATCGAGCGATGAGCTCCTCTGTTGGCAGTTCTCTCCGGCTTAAGTAAGCCAAGTAGGGGACCGTCCAATCAGGGATGTCATGGATAGCTGCCACGAGAGCCACCTCCGGGTCAGGAATAGCCAGATCCTCCTCCATTGGCAACTTGACAGACGGGTTGTACAGGACGTCCAGGAACACATTGGGTGGCACTGGCTTACGCTGAGAACCCAAACGAGAGAGTGCGTCTGCCGCCTCGTTCTACCGGCAATCAATGTGGTCGACCTGATAACCTTTGAAGTGTCCAGCAATATTGGTGACTGCCTGTCGGTAAGCCGCCATAAGCGGGTCCTTGGAATCCCATGTACCTGAAACTTGCTGGGCCACCAGGTCTAAGTCGCCCAGGCACCTGACCCAGCTCAGATTCATTTCCTTGGCCATTCTAAGCCCGTGAAGCAGCGCCTCATACTCAGTTGCGTTATTCGTGCAAGTGAACATGAGTCTCAAGACGTAACAGAACTTGTCTCCTCATGGGGAAGTAATCACAACTCCAGCCCCCGAGCCTTCGAGCTGCCTCGAGCCGTCGAAGTGTATAGACCAGTATGTTGTGTCGGGCCTCTCTTCAGGAGCCTGCAACTCTGTCCAATCATTGATGAAGTCAACCAACGCCTGAGATTTGATTGTTGTACGAGGCAGGTACTTTAGATTATGCGGGCCGAGCTCAATGGCCCACTTAGCAACCCGGCCTGTTGGCTCCCGGTTCTGGATTATATCCCCAAGGGGCGCTAAACTAACCACCGTGATTGGATGCTCGTGGAAGTAATGCTTCAATTTGCGGCTAGCCATGAACACTCCGTAGACCAGCTTCTGCCAATGCGGGTATCGCTGCTTAGACTCGCTTAACACCTCGCTGACGTAATACACAGGATGCTGGACAGGATATTCTTTGCCATCCTCTTTGCGCTCAACGATAACCGCCACACTTACAGCCCTGTTATTCGCAGCAATATACAACAGCATTGGCTCCTTCTCGCGAGGGGCAGCAAGGACAGGCGGCTCAGATAGCTGCTTCTTAAGCGCCTCAAAATCCTGATCTGCCTCCTTATTCCAGACGAAGTCATCCGATTTCTTGAGCAACTGATATAGCGGAATTGCCTTTTCACCAAGCCGGCTTATAAACCGGCTTAAAGCCGCAACCCGCCCAGCCAACTTCTGCACTTCATTTAGCTTGGCCGGCTTAGCCAGGGTCGTGATTGCTTTGATTTTTTCTGGGTTAGCTTCAATGCCACGCTCAGATACAAGGAACCCCAGAAGCTTTCCTGCAGGGACACCAAAAACACACTTCTCCGGGTTAAGCTTCATTTTGTAGATACGGAGATTGTCAAATGTTTCCTTGAGATCCTCCAATAGAGTCTCTTTCTTCCGCGACTTAACGACGTTGTCGTCCACATAAGCATGAACATTACGCCCGATCTGCTTGTGGAAACAGTTCTGAACACAACGCTGGTAAGTCGCCTGGGCGCTCTTCAGACCAAATGACATTGTTGTATAACAGAAGGCTCCAAAGGGAGTGATGAAAGCCGTCTTTGCCTGGTCTTCCGGCTTCAGCTTGATCTGATGATAACCAGAATAAGCATCCAGGAAACATAGACTCTCACAACCAGCCGTAGCATCGATGATCTGGTCAATACGGGGTAAGGCGAAGGGGTCACTTGGACAAGCCTTATTCAGGTCTGTGTAATCAACACACATCCGCCAAGTCCCGTTTTTCTTCAGAACAAGCACTGGGTTAGCCAACCACTCGGGATGAAAGACTTCGACGATGAACCCGACAGCTAGGAGCCGGGCCACTTCTTCTCCAATGGCTTTCCGCCTCTCCTCGTTGAAGCGACGGAGAAACTGGCGAACTGGTTTAAACTTTGGATCCACATTAAGGGAGTGCTCAGCGAGTTCTCTCGGTACACCTGCATGTCAGAAGGTTTCCATGCGAACATGTCCCGATTTTCACGGATGAACTCGATGAGCGCGCTTTCCTATTTGGGATCCATATTCGCCCCGATGGTGAACTGCTCCGAAGAGTTGCCTGGGGTGAAGTCAACTTGCTTTGTATCTCTGGCCTACTTAAACTTGAGCAGGGGGTCAGACTCCGTAGTGGGCTTCTTTAAAGACGTCCTGTCAGCCGGGTCAACATTATCCTTGTAATACCGCAACTCCTCCGCGGCGCAAGCCGTCTCCGCGTAAGCTGCATCTCCTTCCTCGCACTCGAGTGCGATTTTTCGGTTTCCTTCTACTGTGATGGTTCCCCTTGGCCCTGGCATCTTCATTTTCAGGTAGACATAACATGGGCGCGCCATGAACCGCGCGTAAGCCGGCCGGCCAAAAAGGGCGTGGTATGGGCTCTTGAGCTTGACCACCTCGAAGGACAGGAACTCAGAACGCCGGTTATCTTCTGAGCCAAAGGCCACCTCAAGGGAAATTCTTCCCATGGGATATGCCGACTTGCCAGGAACAATGCCGTGAAAGACTGTAGAAGACGGAGTTAACTGCTTATCAGACAGATTCATCCGCCTGAACGTGTCATAATACAGGATGTTGATGATGATGCCCCCGTCCATGAGTACCTTTGTCAAGGTATAACCGCCAACTTGTGGCGCAACCACCAGAGCCAAGTGGCCGGGGTCATCGAGCATGACTGGATGGTCCACCCTGCTCCAGGTGATCGGCTGCTCCGACCAGTTGAGGTAGTACGGTGTTGCCGGCTCAACCACGTGGGCGGCTCTCTGCTGCACCTTCCGATCCCGCTTACAGGTGCTAGTGGCGAAGACATGATACTGTCCCCTATTTAACTGCTTCGGGTTACTCTGAAATCCTGTCGCGCCAGCCTGGTGCTGGTTTCCCTGGTTGCCTCTCTGATTGCCGCCTCCCAGATTCCCAGGCCCCTGGAACCCACCGCCTTGGCCACCATTTCCCTGGAAGTCGGGTCCGGCAAAAGGCCCCTGCAAGCCGGACTCTGAGAAGCCGGGTCCTGGGTTAGCGGGTTGTGCGCCGCTGCCCCCACCATGATGATGATGCTGGAAGGCATGCTTGGCAAACTCTTGCATCACATAGCAATTTTCCCAGGAGTGAGTGGACGGTTTACCATTATAACTGTGCTTCAGACAAGGAGCTTTGAGGAGTTCCTCATAAGTGAGAGGGCGATTGCCGGAGGGCGGCTTCCTGGAACCGTCATCCTGACGCTGACCCTTGTTTGCTGCGTTCGTGTTCGCCACCAAATCCGAGCTACCATCGTGACCCTTGCGCTTCCCACCATTGTTGCTCTGGCCGTTGTCGTTGTTCTGCTGCTGACCCTTACCGCTAGCCTTCTTTCCCTTGCCAGATTTCTTCTCGTCTGACAGCAGATCCTTGGTGTTATCCGACTCCGCATACCGGGTTAAAACATCCATGAGGTCTCCCATGTCCTGAACCTTTCGCTTGAGTCGCCCGAGCTTCTGAACCAGCGGCTGGAACTTACATGTTTGCTCCAGAACAAGCACCGCCTGAGCCGCCGTGATGCTGTCAGAACTGTGCATAACTTCTGCAACCCGGCGAGCCCAATGGTGTGCTGACTCATCCTCGCGCTGGACACAACGCTCAAGATCCACAATTGTGGTTGGCCTCTTGCAGGTCCCCTGGAAGTTCTTGATGAAACACTCCTTCAGCTCCTGCCAGGTGTTGATAGAGTTTGCCGGTAACTTTTTCATCCAGGTACGTGCAGGGCCCTCCAACATCAACGGCAAGTAACGTGCCAGGACTGATTTGCTTGCACCCAACAAGTCCATCGCTAGCTCATAGCTCTCGACCCACTCCGTAGGCTCCAAATTCGCTGTGTAGTTAAGAACCTTGCGAGGCCCCTTGAAATCTGAGGGAATGCGCGCCTCTCGCAGCGCTGGTACCAAGCAGGGGGTTCCAACTAGGTGGCTCGACGAGCTCTCAGGCCGTCCGTCAGGCCGGGTTATCTCAGGCGAACGATGTACTTCTGGCGGGTTAGCATTCGGCGGCGGGTTTACGCGTGGAAGCAGAGCCGGCGCGCTGACGTGTGCCGGCGGGTCACGCCCTGCACGCGCGTTTTCTTCCTCCCATGCTCGCAGAATCCGGGCTGCGTCGACTATGTCCTGCGGGATCCTGGGCTGCTGCTACTCCGCCAGTGGCTGGGCGGCCCTCCGGCGGTGCGCGCTGCTGGAGACCGCGGGCGACTCAGGGTGCTGACTCCTGGAGCGGCTCTGATGAGGGGTTGAGTGAAGCCGATGCTGGCTATGCGAGTAATTGGCCTGTTGCACCACTGCCGTCTTGAGCATCGCAATGGCATTCCTGGCCTCTGTCTGAATCGGGCCGTCCCCCTCAATCGGAATAGCTACCAAGTTGTGGGTTGCTGCCAGCACGTTAACCACCGGGTTGGAGTAGTGTCCAATTGGGGTCTGGAAACGGTGAGACGGCGGCTGCTGCTGCTGATCTGGTGTACGAAGTCGGGCCGGCTCTCGCTGCTGAATAAGCTGCTGTAGCGGCTCTCTCGGGGGGATAACTCCAGCCCCCAGGTTTGTGGGAGCCGGTGGCGTTGTGAAAAGCTGAGTCGGCTCGAGATCAGCCGGAAGCCGGCTCTGGCGACGCCTCCGGAGAACAAGCTCGGACTCAGCCTGCCGGCGGCTCGGGTACTGTGTCTCCTCGTCAAGGCGCTGCCTCTCCGCGGCGATCTGTGCCTGCTCCTGTAACATGCGGGCGCTCTCTGCGTTGATGTCCTCCTGGATCTTGGCCATCTCCTCGCGACACTTCACGATCTCCGTGTTGCGCGCCGCCGCGTTCTCTGCAGTAACCGGCTCAGCCAACAGGGTCGCCAGCGTTGTCATCAAGTCCGCGAGTGCCTGAACCACGGTCTTCTGGGAGCCGAAGGCCGAGGCGCCGGCTCCTCCTGAGCCGGCCAGGAGGTTGTTCTGTCCCGCTGTCGGATTGGCCGGGTCTCGCGCTGGATCCTGCCTACCTGCCATGTACACCGCCGCGAAGCGAGGCGGATCAGGGCTTTCTGGGAAGACGTCGTCCGTGTGCCATCATGCAGCGGGAGAATTGACTCGGTTTCCCCCATCGAGGACTCGCCGTCAGATTGGACCAGCGTGTCGTCTTGAGACAGGGAGTTCTCTGACAGGGCCACCCCTTGGGTGAAGCCCACGAAGGCGTCATTTTGGCCGGCTTGACACGGGCCGGGTCTCGCCCTCCAACCCGGCGGCCGGTTCGCCGACCACACCGATGAAGGTATGGATCTTCCCGAAGGGGACACGGTACCCGTACTCGACTGAGTCGGCGTCGGGGCCCCAGTATGAATCGTCGATGCACAACTTCCCGCGGCGGCTCTTGGTCATCATGCCAACCGCATACTTCCCGAACCCTGGAAGGGATCCCGCTAAGAACTCAACTCCACCGTGCGTGAGGCCCACGGTGGGCGCCAACTGTCGTGGTTTTGTCGTGACAGATGTCCAGGTAAAAGGACTTAGAGATGAAGCCATCGCACTAACGTGGAAGCTTAGCGGGGTTGAATAGGAACGAGAAGACGCCGGGTTACCCAGGTTCAACCCCTCACGGTGGAGGTAAAAGCCTACGTCCTGCTTGGTTATATTGCTGTAGATCTCGATTACAAGGGTGCGGTTTCACTAACCTAGCTCTCGAGGGGATTGCAACTTAGTCCTTTTTCGTATAGGTGTTCCCCTTTATATACACAGGTGGAACCCTAGATTACATGAGAGTCCGGGTCGTTCTTTGACCCGTCTCTTTATCCCTTCCTACTTGTTCTCCAAGATGGCCATCTTGCCTTCTATCTCTCATCAAGCCGGCCCACCACGTAAGCCGCCTCAACCTTGCCAGACTTCGTTAAGCCGGCCCACTGCTTAAGCCGCCTTAACCTTGCCAGGCCTCGTTACACCAGCCCAGTCTTCGGCCCGCAGTGAGTTGACCCGCTAAGCTCGCCTTACGGCCGGGTTAACCCATGACGGGTCTCCGCAATGGTAAATATCCCCAACAGCTACTGTACTCCAACTTCTCCATGACTCATACCCCCCGATACGATCCATAGATTCATCAAAATAAGCAAACTATGCAACAAAAACAGAATCTGTCTAAAACAGAACAGTCTATAAACATCTGAATTGACGTCATACTTATGTAACTCCAAAAATTCTGAAAGTTTAGGAAACCGTGGGACATTCATATTCCAATACTATGTAAAAAATTCAGAGTTTTATCGCACTCCAGCAAAAAATAAAAAATCCAGTACTGGACGCAAAAGTTTCTGTTTTCAAACAGCATCAATTATGCTATCTTCCAAATCATCCCAAAGGCATTACTTGGCTCAAACACTAATTAAAAGATAAAAACACAATCATAACAGAGGCTATAATTGTGTAAACACATAATAACAGAAAGTGAAACAAAAATTTATTTTATTTATTGGGTTGCCTCCCAACAAGCGCTATTGTTTTATGCCCCTAGCTAGGCATAATGCATAGTTTCAAGTGTTGTCATCCTTGGTTTCCAAATCCTCAATTACACACCCACTCTTTCTAGGAGACTTAACATGGGGGTTTCTTATCATCACGCTCCTAGGCACAAAATTAAGAATTTTGTTTTTATAGATAGGTTCCTTTATTATATCAATGAACTTGGGGTGCATGCTATTCATTTTAAGATCCTCATTTCCCTTACTAGAAGTGGCACCCTTAGTCTTAGGAACATACATAAACTTGCAATTTTTATTTGGAGGGGTCCAATCAATGGTTTTAATGGAGGAAAAGGCGGAACGCAAATTATTAATAATTTCCTCTAACTTATCGATTCTAGCGGGACTTTGTTCTATCCTTTCGTTAATTATTGGTTCCTTTTCCCTTAAGGTTTTCAATGTAATTCCCACCTTTGAACCAAATTGATTAATATGATTATGGACCTTTTTGTCTAAATTCTCAAGATGTTCAATAGTAGGCATTTTATTTTCAATAGCTTCTAACCTTTGCATAACATGTTCCAAAGTCAATGTCGTTTCATTAATAGTGATAGGTGGTGATCCCACTAAATTTCCCATAAATTGAAAGCATCCATAGAGGGACACATCAAGGAATTCCCTCCAGTAATAGTACCAAGCAAAATCTATACCAAGTAGTAATTCCCACATAGAAATTGCGAAGAAGAACGGCAGTGGATTGCTTATGAGTTGATCTATTTTGAGCATCGCAAATCCTATACCAAGCATCTTTTAAATTCTCTCCTCCCCTTTGTTTAAAATTAAGCACTTAATTTTCAGGGGTAATAGTGGCAAGCGAAGAACAAGCCATAGTGGTAAAGCAAACTAACGAGCAAGCAAATAAAATATTTTGTGTTTTTTTTTTGCAAATTTGTTTTAGATGTGGGGGAGATGAAAACGAGAGGCAAATGCAAATAGAAAGGCAAATAAAATAAATGCAAGTGAATGAAAGTTTGTGCGAAGATACTTGATAAGTTTTGGTGATGTTTCCCCGGCAACGGCGCCAGAAATTCTTCCGGCTACTTGTGAGCTGCGTTGGGATTTCCTCGAAGAGGAGAGGATGATGCAGTACAGTAGAGATAAGTATTTCCCTCAATTGAGAACCAAGGTCATCAATCCAGTAGGAGAACCACACAGAACCTCATTAGCAGCACCTACACACACAAAAGCAAACACTTGCACCCAACGTAAATAGGAGGGTTGTCAATCCCCTTAGCGGTTATTTTCAAGGATTAATTCTGATAGTGAAAGATAGATAAAGTAAATTGCAAAAGAAAATAAAAGTAAATAAATTGCAGCATGATATTTTTGGATTTTAATATATGATAAAAGTAGACCCGGGGGCCATAGTTTTCACTAGAGGTTTCTGTCTCGAGCGCAGAACATACGATGGGTGAACAAATTACTGTTGGGCAATTGATAGAAAAGCGCATAGTTATGACGATATTCAAGGCAATGATCATGTATATAGGCATCACATCCGAGACAAGTAGACCGACTCCTGCCTGCATCTACTACTATTACTCCACCCATCGACCACTATCCAGCATGCATCTAGGGTATTAAGTATAAAACAGAGTAACGCCTTAAGCAAGATGACATGATGTAGACAAAGTAAATTCAAGCAAAATGATTAAACCCCATCTTTTTATCCTTAATGGCAACAATACAAATACGTGTCTTGTCCCTTTCTATCACTGGGATATAGAACACCGCAAGATTGAACCCATCACAAAGCACCTCTCCCAATGCAAGATAAATCAATCTAGTTGGCCAAACCAAACGGATAGATTAGAGAGAAATACAAAGCTATAACAATCATGCATAAAAGATTTCAGAGAAGACTCAAATAATATTCATGAATAATCTGATCATAAACCCACAATTCATCGGATCCCAACAAACACACCACAAAAGAAGATTACATCGGATAGAACTCCAAGAACATCGAGGAGAACTTTGTATTGAAGATCAAAGAGAGAGAAGAAGCCATCTAGCTACTAGCTATGGACCCGTAGGTCTGTGGTAAACTACACACACATCATCGGAAGGGCAGCAAGGTTGATGTAGAAGCCCTCCGTGATCGATTCCCCCTCCGGTAGAGTACCGGAAAAGGCCTCCAGATGGGATCACAGAAGAACAGAGGCTTGCAGCGGCGGTAGGGTTTTTTCTTCTAGCTCTCTGTTGATTTATGAATATTTGAGAATTTATAGAAGTGGAATTAGGTCAAAAGGAGCCACGAGGGGCCCATAAGGCATCAGGGCGCGCCCCCCGGGACCGCGCCCTAATGCCTTGTGAAGCCCTCGTGAGGCTTCTGGCATCCTCCCGAAGCTTCCAGGGTCTCTTTTGTCCAGAAAAAATCGTCAAAAAGTTTCGTGGCATTTGGACTTCATTTGGTACTGATTTCCTGAAAAACCAAAAACAAGCAGAAAACAACAACTGGCACTGGGCTCTAGGATAATAGGTTAGTCCCAAAAAATAATATATAATTGCATATGATTGCATATAAAACATACAAGATTGATACTATAATAGAATGGAACGATCAAAAATTATAGATACGTTGGAGACGTATCAAAGATCGCCTCGGGACTTGAAGCATGTACACAATAGAGGCAACTCGGCGGATCGTGTAGAACAGCTGCGGTTGGGTGACTTGCACGCGTACGAACGGAACTCCTGTAGGTCTCAATTACATACAACTGCAGTAGCGGCATACAGTAGCTTTTCAGCAGAATCAATCTATGGTCGGATTGATTACAGACTCGTCTTCGACTTGCAGCGGTGGCGGCGCACTCGACGCAACCCTAATTTCTCTTGAACTCAAAACTCGTACTGCCATCTCCAAAGTTAATCACGATTACGATCACAAAAACGATGAATTTGCAGGCTCTGCCCAAGGTTGTCCCATGTCGAGTTTGTCCTGCGTGATTGTTATGTGCTGGCTCTTCTTCATCTGGCCAATCATGAGCTCTTCGATCCCTGAAGAGCTCCCTCCAAGAACACAACACCACCATGCACTGGCCCCACGGTGGGCGCCAAATGTCGTGGTTTTGACACGGCATAGGTCCTCTTGAAAGGACTAAGTTGTGAGGTCATCGCAACTAGGTGGTAGCTTGAACGAGGTTGATCGGAATCGAGAGACGCGAGTTTACCCAGGTTCACCCCCTCACGGTGTAGGTGAAAGCCTACTCCTGCTTGATTGATATTGATGATGATCTCGATTACAAGGGTGCTGTTTTGCTACCTCTATCTCGAGAGCTACTAGTTTGTCTGTCTCTCATGACTTGTCTCTAAACTTGTCCTTCTTGGGGTGCCTTGCCCCTCCTTATATAAGTTGAAGGGGCTGGCTTAGATGTAGAGTCCTAGTAGGACTACATCTAGTCTCTTTTCTATTACAAGCCAGATACTAGTCCAGGTCTTATTCGATCGATCCAAAACTGGCCTGCTGGGCCACCCCCATGTTGGGCCACGTTCTACCTCCATGGGCACCCGTGTTCTCTTCTGCATCAATCAACCCAGGCCGGGTTTGCCCTCCGCCAGGTCATGCTTCCTCCGCCGGGTCTTGCTTCCCTTGCCGGGTCTTGATTTTCCTGGCCGGGTTCCATGTAGGCTCCCAGCTCATAGTGAGCCGGCCCAAGTTGTTTCCTCGATAACCCAGGCCTGGGCCTTCTGGCCTAGCCGGGTCATGTCTTGGACTGCCGGGTTTAGCCACGAGTAATTCCCCCGACAAATACAATATTATTTCCTCTAGGGCATTTTTCCAATAGACTCTCACTTGAACTAGAGTCAATAATCTAGTTACGTAGTTTCTTTTACACCAATGGCTATCCGGTGTTTGTCCATGCTCTGCTTGTGGTATAGCTTTCATCCTATTGGATCTTGACAACTTCAGATCCGCGTGTATCATTTGCATTTCAATGCATCTATCATGCTTTCAGATGAATTCATAATTTGTGTGAAACTGGCTTTGAATGTATTGAATCATTGGCAGGACCTATGATTCCTTAGATTGAGCTATGAAACCACTATTAAGAACAGTGTTCCATTGGCACAATCATTTAGAAACCCTACCAAGCTCATAAATGAACTTTTGATTCATCACCCTCCATTGTTACTTCTAAATCAACAATATACTCAGCCTTCAGTTATAGAATTCACCACAGTAACTTTCTTGGACCGATTCCAACTTACCGTGCCACCATAAATCATTTAATTGAAATTGAAAATCATTTGGAGCATCGATGAAGATTTTGTCGATGTACTACTTACAACGATCATGTATTGATGTAATTCCTTACAACAATCTCTTCATTTTCTCTGTATGCGAGAAACATGTCGTCAGTACTTAACAACATTTTATTGTTGTCCTATGATCAACAATTTGACCATTCTGGTAACTTTACTCACAACTTACTTGGAGTACTGGACATATCTGGTTGTTTACATACCATGGGATATAATTAACACAAGTGTGATTGAAATCATGTATTTCGCTCATCAGTATTTTAGGATACCGATTCTTGCTTAAAACTCCTTCCATATGACTTTGACAAGAAACTCTTCTTGGCGTTTTTCATACTAAACTGCTTTTAGTATCTTGTCAATATGTATTTTGGCTAAGCCCAATTAGGCACTACTATCTCCATAGATTATAATGCCTAATACCAAGGCTATATTGCCAAAGCACTTCACTGAAAACTATTTAATAAAGTCCTAATTTGTGTCAAGAATATTATTTCCAATCAACAATATGCTATGCACACATAGTTGTTTAGAAATATTATTACGCTCCCACTTACTTTCTTGTAAACACAGGTATCTTCGCTTTCCTCAATGAAATCAATTTTTTTGATCATTTCATCAGAACAAAGATCCCAACTCCACTAAGCTTGCTTCAGATCATTATAGGATCTCTTGAAGTTTGCACACTTACTAGCATCCTCTGGATCGACAAAATTACCTTAGACCGTATCAAATATACAACCTTGGTTCTATTTCCATCTCATGGGAATCATTTTGACATCCATATATCTCATAATTGAAATATTTAGTAATCGCTAGTTTAATCTGAACTGACTTTAAGTATTGCTATGATAAGACAATCTCGTCATAATCAACTCCTTGATCTTGTCCTAAACTATTTGTAACAAGTAAAACATTTTTATCTTTGTCCGTCTATAGATCCATTACTATACTTTAGACTCTGAGTCTTACAGAGGGTCCATCAAGTTCTAAACTTTAATTATGTATATGGATACTATCTCGGATTATTTCGCCATATAGCCAATTCCGGAGTCAGGGCCCATCAACGCTTCTTTGTGTATTATAGGTTCATTGTTTGTTCAACAATATTTTGTCTACATACCATGAAGGTCTGCATGAATTTGCCCAACCTATATAGTTCAGCTGCAAGTTTGACTGAAGTCTCTATATCTCATGTAGAGTCTTCCGTATTAGTCGTGGTAGGAAATTCTAGAATTACTTTTAGCGTTTCTTATCTTTGACCTGATTACGAAGATTCTGTAATCTCATCGAGTTGCACTATCCTCCCACTCACTCTTTTGCATAAAATACTTTCTTCAAAATTTTACCGCACTCTTTTGAAAAACACATTGCCTTGGCGTAGTGATAGAGGAATACCCAACTATTTGGGATAACCAACAGAGTAGCACTTATCTGACTTGGGACATAAACTTGCATACACTTTTACTTATGTATTATATTCCCAAATGTTAAGAAAAGACCAAATGGTTTTTTCATACCATTCCATATCTTATATGGTGTCATTTCAACAGATTTGATGGCGCTCCTTTTCAGTGTAAAAGTCGCAGTCTCTAAAGCATCACATTAAAAGTATATTGACAAATTGATTAATGTCATCTTTGATCTCACCATGTCATACATAGTTTGATTACATCTACTCAAAACATTCCACTCTTAGTGATGTTCTGGGAAGTGCAAGCTATAAATTTCTTTTCACAACTCATCAGACATTCGCTAAACTTGTAGCTCAAATATTCCTTTCTGCAATCTAATTGCAGAAACATAATTTTCTTGTTACAATAATTTCTACTTCATTCTAAAAAAACCTTTTGAAACATTTCAAAAGATCCAGATTTATGTCTCAATAAGTAAATATAAATATCTACTCGAGTCATCCTTGAAGATAGATAAATCCACTGCTTGCAACAACACTTATTGGACTACATACATCAATATGCGTATTTCCAATTATTTTGTTGCTCGTTCTTTATGGCCTGTGAACTGTATTTCATTTTACTTCACTATTTGGACAAAAGTTGCAAGTGTCAGATGATTCATAATCTGTTGACTTCAAAATCCATCACTATGGAATTTCTCCATGCCGGTTTCTCCAATGTGACTAAATGCATTGCCACACATATGTGGTATTCTTTTAGACTTGCGATATTTAGCGTCGGTGTTATATATGTTCAATTTTATCGTCAATATTCATAACATACATGCTATTCATAATAGGAGTACGACCTATTGTTCATGATATCGAGCAACTATTGTCCTCTCATGAACAACCTCCTTGCAACTTTCTATGCAATGGGCTAGAGTGTACAAAACTCTAAAATGAATTATGACAATAAACACAGAGGTAATATGTTGATGAAAAGTATCATAACTTTTACAAAGTTTTCAACACATATTTTAACCTCATTGTTTTTTAGTCATTTAGGCCGTTGTAGTTTCTTGCAACGATTCGCAACAACATGCAATCGAGTCAATATCCTTGTGATCAACTTTTAACCACAATCTCGAGAAATTAGTGATCAACAATTTAGTCATAATTCCCAAGAATTACACTTACTTGACCAACTTTATCTACATCTTATAACTTGTATGACATTCATACCTGAGCTGGACATTCCAGTCTTCTTTTTTTTTGCCTTTTTACTTCTAATGTTTCTACTTTTTTTGGATCGCATTCATCCAGCTTTTGTTCTTTCTGTCGAAAATCACTCTTCTTTACTGTGATTCCAGTACGAGACTATTGCTTTTGCCTTTACCACTCGTAATAATCGTGATCTTATATTTGTATTGCAAAATCGAGAGGGAACTACTCGCTAATGATAGTAAAACTATAGTTTTACTTCAATATTTCTCCTACTCACGGAAGAAACATCCAACTTTAAGAGTTGCGTGAGCCCCAAACTTTCCTAGGCATGTAAGTGTAATTACATCCTTTGGTTTTGTTCTTTCTCTTTATGTTCTCACCGCCAACTCATGACTGGCGTTCTTCCAGATCTTACGCATTTTAGTCTAAACATAATTGAACGCTTCACTAGAACTTGCAAACAAAACACTTCTTTAGATATCACATATCTTTTAACCTTTGTTTGTTTCTGAAAACAATTTTCAGTTCCAAGAATATCACATAACTATCCCAAACATTTTGAAGTTCGGGTTTCTCAGAAGCAAGCAGACCATAATGTAATTCTAGCCTTTTGGATCGAAAGGCGTGAGTCTCATCATCCATAGCATCAGCAGGAGAGTATTGTAAGCATCTAGTAGGACAAAATCCTTCTTGGCAATTTAGAGGACGATCCTCTCATTATGTTTACCAATCCTACAGATTCAAGCAGATAATTAACAGCTAATCTATTTCAACAGCAAAGGTGGAACCATGAGCCATTATTCTACAACTATAATGCAAACTACACATAGATATTGTTCATAATTAATTTGCACTAGTGATTAAACTAAATTAATACAGAATTGTGCTCCCACTCAAACCAATATCTCTCATAATTGATTTTAAGTGATTCAAGACCCTGATCTTACTCACAACCATTGATGTGGACATCACTGATGACGTGAACTTCAACCGGTAGGCAAACTTTTGCCGATCTTATCTCCATATGACTCTGGTTCATCTTTCGATGCTTCATGCTCCGAGCTCAGAACAATTCTACTAGAACTTCAAGAAAACTAAGTGTTTATGCTTGCATGGTCTAACCTTTCATCTGTCTTACACCTCATGGTCCGTTTGTACTCATGTGGACATTACGCACTCCGGATTGCTATGTGTTATAGACGGTTGCAACACTAGGAAGAGCACTTTTAACTTGATATTTTCTGCAAGAGATCACCCTAATAATTGGCTACTACAAAATCAAAGGGTGCAAACAATAAAGGGATAAACATCTCAGGCAATTCATAAAAAGCATGATATGGTATAGCCCTTGGCGCCAGGGATGTATTCATGATCCTCCGAGGTGATGCGGTAGCCACCACCATGATCTCTTGCGCCTGGTGAAGCCACCTTGCTTCGGGGGTCCTCCGTAGCACGTTCATCACTCCCATCGATAAAATAAAATAACAAATTTTGACACGCAGGTCATTAAAGTGACAATCATTTCGCTCCAACCATCATGTCGTACTATGACGCGCAGGCCACTTAATGTTACAACATATAACCATCTCATACATAAACTGATTATCATGACAAAGGCTATACCACATCACATGCAACCTGCAAAACCAAGTTAGACGTCCTCTAGTCAGTTTGGCAAATTTTAATTACGTGGCTTCTAGGGTTTCTGGATAACTCTAGCTACCTACGTCCACCATCAAGGTGATAATTCTTGTTGCCAGATTAACTTTCAGGGTGTGTGAGGGAAGAGACTTAATTAAAAATCTCTAGCCCCACACTAAAATTTGTTAATACACGTGACCCCCTAGAAGATCGAACATCTTCATCACCCGTGTTTGCGACAGTTCACTATTCTTGACTATGATGAAGCCCAAAGAATTGTTAGCAGATCATCGACAGCCAAAGCTAATCGATTGTCAGAACTTTGTACAAAGCTACATCATGCCGTCAATGAACTGAACCGAAGCAACACTCGAGGGAAGCATAGCAAGAAAATCAAACCCTCACATCCACATGTGATCTAGATCGAAACCTGCATCTAGTCATAGAACCGCTCATGATGCCACTGTTGGGAAACATAGTACAAAACAAAAAAATCGACCTACGATCAACCAGGAACACTATGAAGATGCAATAACGGTTTGGATCAGATCATTACCGATTCCAAGTTGTAGCGAAAGAAGATGAGTCAGTGTAGATCATACTTGAAGTCCCTCGAACTGTTCACGAACAATCCCTCGAATGGAAGACCAACAGCATGGCCTCTCCACAGTTTGCAAGCATACGATCTCCATGATCCGGCAGCGCTTCGCCGTCCAGAGCTAATCGTCGCCGGAGAATTAGAGGGAGGAGATTAGAACCACGCTAGGCTTCTAATTATGTGGATTAGAGAGGATCTAGATCTAGCTCTAATTGGATCAACTAGAACTAGAACTAGTGGAGGCTCCAAAAACTTGTCTGTTCAAAAAGTACCAAAACCACTAGTATATATGCTACTTGTGAGCTGTGTTGGCATTTTCCCTGAAGAGGAAGGGTGAAGCAATACAATAGAGATAAGTATTTCCCTTAGTGAGAACCAAGGTTTATCGAACCAAAAGGAGAACCACGCAAATCCTAGTGAACAGCACCTGCACACACAATTATTTCTATAAAATATAGCCACCGTCGTGCTCTAAAAGATATAAGTGAAGCACTAGAGCAACTGCCTAGCTCAAAAGATATAAGTGAAGCACAAAAAGTATTCTAAAATATCACGATAAATGCGTGTCCCTCTCAAAAGGTGTGTCCAGCAAACAATGATTGTGGTAAACAAAAAGAAAACTATGGCACAAGACGCTCCAAGTAAAACTCATATCATGTGATGAATAAAAATGTAGCTCCAAGTAAGTTACCGATAGATTGTAGACGAAAGAGGGGATGCCATCCGGGGCATCCCCAGGCTTAGACGCTTGGGTCTTCCTTGAATATTACCTTGGGGTGCCTTGGGCATCCCCAAGCTTAGGGTCTTGCCACTCCTTATTCCTTCATCCATCATGATCTCACCCAAAACTTGAAAACTTCAGCACACAAAACTCAACAGAAACCTCATGAGATCCGTTAGTATAATAGACAAATCATAAACTTTAGGTACTGTTATAAACTCATTCATAATTTATTATTTCATAATACCTACTGTATTCTAACTTCTCCATGACTTATACCCCCCGATATAATCCATAGCATCATTGAAACAAGCACACTATGCAATAAAAACAGAATATGTCTAAAACAGAACAGTCTATAAATATCTGAATTAAAATCATACTTTTGTAACTCCAAAAACTCTGACAAATTAGGAAAACGTAAAAAAAATTGTATTCCAATAATGTGTAAAAAATGCAGGATTTTATCGCATTCTAGTACAGAATATAAATTCCATAACTGGGCACAAAACTTTCTGTTTTCAAACAGCATCAATTATACTATCATCCCAAAGGCATTACTTGGCACAAACACTAATTAAAAGATCAAAAACAATCATTACATTAGGAATAATTGTTCAAACACACAAAATAGAAAATAGAAGTAAAAATTTAAGATAACTATTGGGTTGCCTCCCAACAAGCGCTATTGTTTTACGCCCTTATCTAGGCATAAGGCAAGGTTTCAAGTACTGTCATCCTTAGTTTCCAAATCCTTAATCAAATCTTCAAAAACTTTTCTCATTAATTCTCTACTCTCATGTTCTACTTTCTAGTAGGAGAACTTAAATAATCGAAGGGACTTTGTGGCACCCCGGCTCAGAGAGACCGAAACACCCTGTATTCCAGCCCAGAGATCAAGTCTTCTAGAATATGGCACTGCTTGGCATAGAACAAATCAGCTGTTTATTACGAATAAATGGGGTACAACGGTCCGATATTACAAAGGTTACAGGGGCACGACGACACTACGCCTGCTCAGATAGCTCTATGCTAGCATCGGAACAACTCGTAGCGGAATAACTTCTAGCAGCGGAACAACGGCGACGGTGATGAACTCCACTCCGCAGGGACTCTGGCTGGGACGTATCCTAGAGCGCAACCACGGGATCCTCGACAAACAAGCAATCATGGCATCACCTACAATCTGGCATGACACTCCAGGTGAGTACTTTGAATGTACTCGCAAGCTCACAGCAACCAAAGCAATCAAGGCAAACAACAGCATGGCATTTACAGGTTAATCATCAATGATACTACTAGAACAACATGAGCATGGCAACAATATGAGCATGGCAACAACATGAGCATGGCATGTACATATAATTCATGACATGAACAGGATGATACTAGCACTAGCATGCAAGGGGGTCGACGTTTAAGGTCTCATGGACCAACTTACTCTGCTCGGAGGTTATCTCATAACCACCATGAATATCAACTTACTTACCATCGTGACCACCACGTGGTCACCTCATAATCAACCAACATCGGTATCCACGATACCATCGTGATCCTCTCATGATCACGTAAAGATTAACCAACTTCTTTCTCATCGAACCGGGGTTGTTTATTAGTCAGGTTATTATTTCTGTTGACCCATAGTGTGACCTACTACGAACTGTGTCCATGATCGAGGACGCGGCTATCGATAGATTATACACTCTGCAGAGGTTAGTACATTGTACCCACACTACGGAACTCATGGCCTCGTGCTCCCATTCGGGTGGACCAACGACGTTCTGACAAAACCAATCTATTGCATGACACTCTCCCGGCCACTCCGACAAACTCCCCTTTGGGCTATGTCCTGGGTGACCCCGGTGTCAACATGTGACACCTGCCACCTCTGTGGTTGCCACCGTCGTGGCCAAACAAAACTGTCCCAAACGGGGACCTCGGTATACCATCAAAACTTGGGTCCTCAAGGCTTATGGTAGCCCACCTGATCAGGGTAGCGCGCACCCATAACCTTCCCTAGTAGGAGGCACCGGCGAGAGGCATGACAATAGACTGCATTAGGGCCTCCCCATCCAGGCAAGTGTGGTTGCACTGGTGAGCTCGATTCGGTGGCACCATGACTCAGCCAACAGATTTGTTCAAGTTCGATTAATGTCAGGTTCAACTTGAATAGTGATGAGCTGAGTCATAATGAAATAACAATGCATATGAGCATGACAACAGTGTAACCATGGATGGGAAACATAACTATTTAACAATATAGCAACAACAATGATAAATCATTTAGTCTATGGGATGCAAATGAGCATGGTATAACGATGATCACGAATATCACAAGTAATTTCATAACCAACCGGTAACTATTCATATGAGCATATTATTATCAATAGCATCGGGAATGATTACAAGAATAAAACATGATAAGAATATCCTTAGCAATTAATCATATCACTTACTAGATGAAAATGAACATGGCATAAGCAATGAGCATGGATTCACAAGCACATTCGAAGCATTCACAAAATAATTAAATGAGCAAACAAATATTAAATATTCAAGTGGAAACCATGGCTATTGCAATGCCATCATGCAAGTGGCTGTTGTGGCTTGCCTGGGGATGGAGGAACCATCGGGGAGAGGTGCGATGAACTCGCGGAAAGAATTGCCAGAAAAGTTTCCCTCCCGGTGGAGCTGTTTTAAGGGCAAGGGCAAAATGGTCATTTTCACAGTATGAAAACCTCATGAAAATGATACCATCGGAACGGGCTCGACGAACTGAGATCGTGGGCTTTGGAATCACTTGATTCGGAGTCACGGTTGCGAAGTTACGGCCGTTCGTTCGTTAGGCAGAAAAAGAATTAAAAACTGTCCATTTCTGGCCTTAACGGACGAACGTCCGCTAATTAACAGATTCGGCCGGCGGCTGAGGGCGAAATCGCATTATAGCGAATATGCTTCCATCGCGGGAAAGCGTATTTTGCCCCGAGGCCGTGGCCGTTACCGCTTTCATTTGTGGAAAACATATTCCGAAGAATACGCTTCCACTTAACGGGCTGGGCCCGGCGCTCGGTGGATGACGAGTGGGGCCGGTGAGGAGGAGGGTCCCGCTGGTAGAGTTGTCTTCCTCCTCCCGCGCCTGAGCTTAGCTGAGGGGAGGCAAGGACCCCGACGGCGATTGCCGGAGCAACCGACCACCGCTCGCGATGCTCTGCACACCGGCGTGCTCAGGGCGAAGCGGCGCATCCACCCAGGTGGTGCACGGGCCTCGAGGACGACAGGAGTAGGCACAACTCCGGCCGGGGCGGACGGCGGCTACGGCGATGTTGGAGCGCACGGCTCTAGTTGAGGAAAGGGTAGCGTAGGGTGTTGGGGAGCTTCGGGGCGGCTAGGGGAGCTCCTTGGTGGGGTCAGGAGGGAGAGAGAGGGCTCGGGTGGCTCCAATTTAGGAGGAGGCCGAAGGTGGTCATGGCGGCAATGGCGGTCGAGGGCAGCTCCTCGAGCTCGATTGGGTGGTTGGGGCGACTGCTAGGAGAGAGGAGAGGCTGTTGGTGGTCTCGGGAGACCTCGGGGAGGGCTTATATAGCCGCGGCGCCGATGCCTTTCCCGGATGCCGCCACGAGCACTCGGGGGAACGCACTGACGCGACCGCGTACGCATGCGCACGCGGACTGGCTCGGACGGCGACGGGAGAGGGGTAGTGGGTTGGCAGACGCGGGCGGTGCGGTGTCCGGTCGGCCACCGGCCACTGTGCGCACGCGGTCGGGGCTGCCATGGCGCGAGGAGAGTGAAGGAGGTGGGGGCCCGGCGACGAGCGGACGCGGGGGACTGTGGGCAACGCGGTAGACACGGTGAGATGAGCGAGAGCGGCCGGGAAGACAGTGCTTGGAGCTAGCCGACGCGCAGAGCGCGCCAAACGCATGCCAACGGCGTGGTCACCGCGTGGCATGGCGAGGAGAGGGCACGATGGCCTGCAAAAAGTTGTCTATCGTGTTGTCCCTCCAACCTACAGCCCCACGGAAGTGATGGGTCGACCAAAGTGACTGTGATATGATGGGAAGGATCGACTGAAGGTTGCTGTTGCAAACTTAGGCATGAAGTAGTGATCAACTGGGATGAGATAAGGGCTAACCAGGATGTCACAGAGTCTTAGGGTAGGAAGTACTATGATCCTGTGAATTTTGAGGTCATTTGGACAAGGTTAGAGTGCAGTTGCTTCACAACTGCAAAAAATTTGCCAGAATTTAGATTAGGAAGTAGCACTCACATGTTTGCTTGTATTGAGCTGAAAATGGGTGAAGGGTGATCATTTGGGCATATGAAGGTGCCATAAAACTTTCATACCATTTGGATAAACCAAAATGGTACTTCCTTCACAATGATACCCACTGGACAGAAACTTGGGGGAATTTTACAGAGAAAATGGCTTCCCAAATAATGTGAGTTTTGGCATGCTCACATTATTTAGGGAAATTTAGGTCCTGGATTAATTTCAGAATTTTAGAAGCAATATAAAATATAGTTGCTTCACAAACTGGAATTGTGACCAGAAACCAAGATTTGAAGGTGTGCTCACATAGATTGTTGGATAGAGATGAAATTAGGTGGAGAGTCATGATTTGATCATATAAATGATATCCCAAAATTTCAACTCATTTGGATAAGCCTAGCTAGTACTTCCTTTACAAAGCTTCTCTCTGGACAGAAACTTTGGAAATTTGCTGAGGAAGATTTACTAGGCAAATGAAGTTTAATTTTGGCATGAGACAATAATTTGGGTATGAGAGAGTGCCCAAAACTTTTGAGGGCAATCAGGAAAAGATAAATAGCACTTCCTTCACAAAGTGCCAATCTGGACAGAATGGAAAAGGAATATTCCTGAATTATTTTTGAACTAGGCAAGGATGGATTTTGGCATATTTGTGGAAGATATGATCCAAAGAATTTATGAGAATTTTGTGGGAATTTTGTGGAAGGCAGAAATATAGGTTGCTTCACAACCTAGAGCAAACAGGGTTATTCCTTTAATAGAAAAAGGAATATTCCCAATAAATAAATATTGGGATTGGGCTAAGATGGAAATGACATGGCCTTGGGATAGATTTGAGAGTGACAAGCCACTAGGAAGTGGTAGGAGAGAAGATCTTCCCAGGTTTCCAGACCACCTAGCCACGGAAAAAGGAACTCCAAATAAAAATTCGAAGAAATTCAAAAGAAAAAGAAAGGGCCAAAAATCGGGGTGTTACAGACTTTGTTCGGTGATTTTAACATTCATTACTTCAAACTCCGAATCATCACCATAAATATCCTCATATAAAACATGTATTTCATCATCAATAGGATCTCTAGTTGTACCTTCAAACCATTCTTCACCTGATCCCTTATCAATTCCCTTAGTGATCCAATCAAATTTATCACAAGTATTGTGATACAAAGTTTTGATTAATTCAGCATAAGGAACTCTCCTTCTAATATTTTCACCATAAGCAAAATAATCCTTAGATTCCAACTTATGTATAGTGTCCTTATCATGGAGGATTTCTTCTATTGGAGGATGCTCAAAATCTATTTTATAAAAGGAAAAGATGTCCCTAGCTTCTCGGGTTATATAGTCAAATTCATGCATAAGGATGATAGTGGCAATCTTTTTAGCCCTTGGATTATGGATGTTGGGAAGTTCATAGAATATCTTTTGTAAGGCAGGATGAATATGCAAAAAAAATCTTTCTAACTTAACCACAAGCTTAGCAATAGCATCCACATAGCAATTTGTTTTTTTCAAGAATAGATCCTTTAATTATTGATATGACTCCCGTGCAATTAAAGAATTCTTGAATGATATTCTTCCCAATAATATTCCCACTACCCACATGATAGATTTTAGTTTCAAAATTGTGGGAGCTTTGTTCTCCAGAGGATCATGATTAAAATCAAATAATTTAAGTTTTTCCTCAAGAGATTCGCTAGTACTATCTTCACTAGCACTTTGAACAATTACTTTCTCGAACTCAGACATGATAGCAACTTCAAGCAAAGCAAGCAAACAAAAATATTTTTGTGTTTTTTGATTTTTAGAGAAGTGGAGGGAGATGAAAAAGAGAGGCAAATAAAAAGTAGAGCAAGTAGATGATAGTTTGAGTGAAGGTACTTGTAGTGATTTGATGATGTCTCCCCGGCAACGGCGCCAGAAATTCTTTCTGCTACTTGTGAGCTGCGTTGGGATTTTCCCCGAAGAGGAAGGGTGAAGCAGTATAGTAGAGATAATATTTCCCTCAGTGAGAACCCAAGTTTATCGAACCAAAAGGAGAACCACGCAAATCCTAGTGAATAGCACCTGCACACACAAAAGCAAATACTTGCACCCAACGCGGGCAAGAGGGTTGTCAAACCCCTTGAACTCGTTACTAGCAAGGATCAAATCTTGTATAGGTAGATAGATAAATTGCAAAACAAAATAAAAGTAAATAAATTGCAGCAAGGTATTTTTGGTTTTTATAATATGATTAATGTAGACCTGGGGGGCATAGTTTTCACTCGAGGCTTCTCTCTCGAACACATAGCATATGGTGGGTAAACAAATTACTGTTGGGCAATTGATAGAAAAGTGCATAGTTATGACGTATTCATGACAATGATCATGTATATAGGCATCACATCCGGGACAAGTAGACCGACTCCTGCCTGCATCTACTACTATTACTCCCCCAATCGACCGCTATCCAGCATGCATCTATGGTATTAAGTTCATGACAAACAGAGTAACGCCTTAAGCAAGATGACATGATGTAGACAAAGTAAACTGAAGCAATATGATTAAACCCCATCGTTTTACCCTTAATACCAACAATACAATACGTGCCTCACTACCCCTTCTATCACTGGGTGAGGACACCGCAAGATTGAACCCATTACAAAGCACCTCTCCCACTGAAGATAAATCATTCTAGTTGGCCAAACCAAATGGATAGATCGGAGAGAAATACAAAGCTATAACAATCATGCATAATAAAGTTCAGAAAAGACTCAATTACTTTCAATGAATAATCTGATCATAAACCCATAATTCATCGGATCCCGACAAACACACTGCAAAAGAAGATTACATTGGATAGAACTCCAAGAAGATCGAGGACAACATTGTATTGAAGATCAAAGAGAGAGAAAAAGACATCTAGCTACTAGCTATCGACCCGTAGGTATGTGATGAACTACTCATGCATCATTGGAAGGGCAGCAAGGTTGATGTAGAGGCCCTCCGTGATCGATTCCCCCTCCGGCAGAGTACCGGAAAAGGACTCCAGATGGGACCACGGAAGAACAAAAGCTTGCGGTAGCGGAAAAGTTATTCGGGTGGCTCCCTATTGGTTTGTGAATATTTTTGAATTTATAGAGGTTGAACTAGGTCAAACGGAGCTATGTGAGGCCCACGAGCTTAGGGGGCTCGCCCTGTGAGCTCGTGGCTCTTCCGTAGATCTTCCGGCCTCCTCCTGAACCTTCTAGGGTCCCTTCTGGTCCAGAAAAATCACCGTAAAGTTTCATCATGTTTGGGCTTCGTCTGGTATTGATTTTCTGAAAAGCCAAAAACAAGCAAAAAACTGGAACTAGCACTGGGCACTGGGTTAATAGGTTAGTCCCAAAAATGATATAAAATAGCATAAAAATGCATATAAAGCATCCAAGATTGATAATATAATAGCATGAAACAATCAAAAATTATAGATACGTTGGAGATGTATCAATATATAGGTTGGAGGAGGGGGAGGAGGCGCCACAAAAGGGGGAAAGCTTCCCTCCCCCCTGGCTGGCCAAGGGGAGGGGAAACCCCCTCCAATTCGGCCTCCCTCTTCCTTCTACAAGGGGAAAGGGGGTGCCACCTCCTATTGGGCCCAAGTGGCCCAATATGCTTTCCACCACTTGGCCTTTTAAGGCCCGTTGATATTTAAATAAATATAAAAGCCTCCTAATCATATTTAGAGCCTTTTAATATTAATTGAACATCACCAGAAACTATTACCACCTATATATAATTTATCGGTATTACCGGATAAACCCCGAAACCCTTCCGGTGACCCCGAAACGCTTCCGGTTCCTCTCGAAACTGTTCCGAATATTAATGAAACTATTTCATAAATATTTTCCCATTACTCCTGTCCTAGTAACCCTCAACATATCGTGATTACCTTAAGCTTTTGACCCAATAGGTTCGGTAAAACATAGACATGAACAAAACCCCTTTCGTTCAATGACCGATAGCGGAACCGTGGATGTCCATATCGTCCCCTATGAGTACACGAATTACATTCGAGTGAACCTTTATTTATCATGTGATATTCCCTTTGCTTTGGGAAATGTTACAAAACCCGAGGTGAGATATATCGGTATCCTCTTGAGTCATACACATGCTCACTATACCGGTCTCCTTGTTACCGAGTTTGTTCTTCTTTCTCGTTGACATGTTCAGGCATTCCCGTGACCTAGTCACCCGTGTCTGTCCAGACGATGATGGATGTCGTAACACTGAGAAGGCCCTAAGAATATCTCTCCATCGTCAGAGGAGCAAATCCCATGCTTTAGCTATCTAGTCCCTTGTCAAACTTTCCGATGAACCTGTAAGTTTTCATTATGATCACCGTGTTACAGATGACATTTGAGCAACCAAAGTTCATCGTACGGTAAGAAGTGACTACGTTACTATCATGGTTTAAGGAAATAAATCACACATTAACACTCCATGTTATAGCAATTGACTTCTAACGATTGCATCTCCAATTATAACAAACAAGTTTGGGTCGATTCAATACGATCGTTCTTCTAACATCATGCTCTCAAAGTTGTTTGAGGACTATTGTTACACTTAACGATATCCTAAGATCCAAAAAACATGATCACCAACAAGATTTGAGCTAGCTAGTCTTAGATGCGAGACTAGGAATCTTATTTTACTATTTATCATTCCACACGTGCATATGAGTTTTCCACTCAATCGCATATTCCAGGGTCATAGCAGTTATAGCATAGAATGTAAACTCTTAATTATGAACATGGAAATATAGTAATACAATATTATTGCCTCTAGGGCATAATTCCAACAGATCCTGTGTTTGAATTAAAGAAACTCCCTAATACACTAAAATATGCTTATCTTGATGAAAAGAAAATATATCATGTTATTATCAACTCTAACCTTTCAATTCACGAAGAAAAGAGATTATTGAAAACTCTAAGGAAACATCATGCTGCAATTTGATATACTCTGGATGGTCTCAAGGGCATTAGCCCTACTATGTGTCAACACAACATTAATATGGAGCCAGATGCTAAACTCGTTGTTGATCATCAACTCCGCTTACACCCTAAGATGAAGGAAGTGGTAAGAAATGAAATATTAAACCTTCTGGAGGCAGGTATAATTTATCCTATAGCTGATAGTAGATGGGTAAGTCATGTTCATTGTGTCCCTAAGAAAGGTGGCATTACTGTTGTTCCTAACGATAAAAATGAGCTTATCCCACAAAGAGTTGTAACTGGTTATAGGATGGTGATAGATTTCAGAAAATTAAATAAGGTTACTAGAAAGGATCATTATCCTTTGCCTTTTATTGATCAAATGTTAGAAAGATTGTTTAAGCATACAAATTTTTGCTTTCTAGATGGTTATTCTGGTTTTTCTCAAATACATGTCTCTCCCGAGGATCGAGAGAAAACTACTTTTACTTGTCCTTTTGGATCTTTTACTTATAGACATATGCCATTTGGTTTATGCAATGCACCTGCTACCTTTCAAAGATGTATGACTGCTATATTCTCTGATTTCTATGAGAAAATTGTTGAAGTTTTCATGGATGATTTCTCCGCTATGGGACTTCTTTTGATGACTGCTTGCACAATCTTGATAAAATTTTGCAAAGATGTGAAGAAACTAGTCTCGTATTGAACTAGGAGAAGTGCCACTTCATGGTAAATGAAGGTATTGTCCTCGGTCATAAAATTTCTGAAAGAGCCATTCAGGTAGATAAAGCTAAGGTAGATGCTATTGGGAAAATGCCATGTCATAAAGATATCAAAGGTATAAGAAGTTTTCTTGGTCATGCTGGTTTCTATAGAAGGTTTATTAAGGACTTCTCTTAAATTTCTAGGCCTCTCACTAACTTATTGCTAAAAAGATGTTCCTTTTGTTTTTGATGATGATTGTGTAGAAGCCTTTGAAATACTTAAGAAAGCTTTGATTACTGATCCTATTGTTCAGCCACTTGATTAGAATTTACCCTTTGAAATTATGTGTGATGCTAGTGACTATATTATAGGGGTTGTCCTTGGTCAAAGAGTTGATAAGAAATTAAATGTTATTCATTATGCTAGTAAGACTCTTGACAGTGCCCAGGAAAAATATGCTACTACTGAGAAAGAATTTTTAGTAGTTGTGTTTGCTTGTGATAAGTTTAGACCTTATATTGTTGATTCCAATGTAACTATTCACACTGATCATGTTGCTATTAAGTATCTTATGGATAAGAATGATGCTAAGCCTAGGTTGATTAGGTCGGTTCTTTTATTACAAGAGTTTGATTTGCATATTGTTGATAGGAAGGGAGCTAAAAACCCTATAGCTGATAATTTGTCTAGGATGGAAAATATTCTTGATGACCCAATTCTAGTTAATGATAGTTTTCCTGATGAGCAATTAGCTGTTATTCATACTTCCTCTCACGATAATCCTTGGTATGTTGATTATGAAAATTACAGTGTTGCTAAATATATACCACCTAACTTTACATACCAACAAATGAAAAAAAATTGATTTGAGACATTACTTTTGGGATGACCCACATCTATATAAAGGAGTAGATGGTATGATTAGACGTTGTATACCTGAGCATGAACAGGAACAAATCTTGAGGAAGTGCCACTCCAGTGAATATGGAGGACACCATGCTGGAGACCGTACTGCACACAAGGTATGACAATCTGGTTTTATTGGCCTACTCTTTTCAAGGATACACGTAAGTTTATCCTTTATTGTGATGAATGTCAAAGAGTTGGAAATATTGCTAGACGTCAGGAAATGCCTATGAATTATTCACTTATTATTGAACCATTTGATGTTTGGGGTTTTGATTATATGGGACCTTTTCCTTCTTCGCATTGTAACACTCATATCTTAGTTGTTGTTGATTATGTCACTAAGTGGGTAGAAGTTATTCCAACTAATAGTGCCGATCATAAGACTTCTATTAAAATGCTTAAAGACATTATCTTTCCGAGGTTTGGAGTCCCTACATATCTAATGACTGATGGTGGTTCACATTTCATTCATGGTGCTTTCAGGAAGGTTTTAGCTAAATATGATGTAAACCATAGAGTAGCATCACCTTATCATCCTCAGTCTAGTGGGCAAGTAGAATTGACTAATAGGGAAATTAAATTAATCTTGCAAAATACTGTTAATAAATCTAGGAAGAATTGGTCTAAGAAACTAAATGATGCACTCTGGCATATAGAACTGCTTATGAAAACCCTATGGGCATGTCCCCTTATAAAATGGTTTATGGAAAAGCATGTCATTTATTACCTCTTGAGTTAGAACATAAAACTTATTTGATTTCAAACTTGCTGGAGTAAAGAGGTAATTTGATATGAGTTCCTTAGATGAATGGAGAACCGAAACTTATGAAAATGCCAAGGTGTTTAAAAAAAAGTTAAAAGATGGCATGATAAGAGAATTCAGAAACAATAATTTAATATTAGTGATAAAGTTCCTTTGTACAAGCCTCATTTTAGAAATTTTGCAGGCAAACTTCTTTCCAAATGGGAAGTTCCTTATAGCATCGAAGAAGTTTACCATTCTGGAGCTATCAAGATAAATAACGCTAAAGGAAATAAATTGAAGGTGGTTAATGGGCAAAGACTAAAACAATATATTTGTAGGTAAGCCCATTAACATTGATTCTGACATTATTTGTCACACCCCTAGTCTGGTAATGACCTAGGCTAGCCTTCCATGTTTGCATCATGTTTAAATTTCAAATGAATTTGAAATGGGGGATGATCAAACCCTAGCATTTGGAATTCAAATAGGTTTAACCAAGATAAATTTCAATGAACCCAAAATGGTTTCCAAAAATGTTCAACATTTCTGGAAAATGCTAAAAACAGTAACCAGAGGTGATGCATATTTTTCCTAGCCATCTTGAATTTTGAATTAATACATATTGTATTTGTTTTGGGGCTTTTAAAATGCTATAAATAATTTTATAGCTCCAAATATGTTGAAAATAATTGTGGGTCACTGGTATATTGCAGAGAGTTCCCACAAATAATTTCAGCATTTATAAAAATGGTTTAGGGCCTAAACTAAACCAAGACATAAAAAAAGAAAAGTAGAAAACAAAAACAGAAATAGAAAAAAAGGGGAAAGAACTCACCGGCCCAACTTACCTGGCCGGCCCACTGGCCCAACTGCCAGTCATCACCTACCTCTCGACAGGAGGATGGCGCGCGCGTGGCCGACGCGCGCAAGCATGCGCCAGGCCACCTCCTGCTTTCCGCCGCTACCCCAGAGCAGCTAAGGACGCCAGCGCGACGCCCAGAGATCTCTCCGAGATCCGCCGAGAGGAGCCGAAGTACGCCGTCGCCACAGCCGCAACCACCGTGCTCCCCTCGCCTCTTCTTTGTGTTCCAGAGCTCCGCAGCGACTCCATTGTCCTCTCCACCGAGCCACGTGAGCTCGGCCGCCCTGCAACGGCGTCCTCGCCCGCTTCTTCAACCTTCGGCCGTGAAGATCGCCGGCGACCGTACACCGTTGTCAGCGCATCCCTGAGCCCGCTGAGCTGCTCTACCGGCCCGCTGTGAGCCCCGCCGCACTCTCCCCCTAACCGCGCCGTCTTTTGCATCCGCTAACTAGCCCCGTCGTCGAAGCCGAACTCCGGCAGCCGCCGCGAGCTCAGCTCCGGCGAGCTCCAGCCACCCCTCACCCAGCCGCCTGGTTCCCTGGATGCGGTCGAGCGCGGGCTATCCTCCGGTGGTCTCCGCGCGTCCAACCGTTGAGCGTAGCGCAAGTCCGGCGAACCTCCGCTGTCATTTTGGTCACAACCGGCCGAGCTCCGGCGAGCGCTGACGTGGCGTTGTCATTAGGGCCTAATCACCGCTAATTAAACCCCCCTCAGCCACTGACAGCGGGCCCTACCGCTGGTCAAACCCCAGTTAGCGCGAGTTTGACCAGGATTAGCCCCTGGGTCACTGACCAGTGGACCCCACTGGTCAGGTTTGACCTGGGTCAACCCTGTTGACCTGCTGACATCATACTGACGCAGTTAACAATTTTCTGGATTTAATTTAAACCAGGAAATTCCAGAAATTTGTATAAACTTCAAAAATTCATAGAAAATTAACCGTGGCTCAGAATGAAATAATTTATATATGAAAAATTATCAGAAAAATCTAAAGAATCCATTTGGAACATTTTCATGCATGTTTAAGCAACTTAAACCCACTGAATGTGAGGAAACATAATAATGGCTATTTAAATAACTAACTTAGAGTTTGCAAATGAACCCTTGGCTCATTTGGACTTCATTCAAATTGTGACTAGATGCATTAGGGTAAAACACAGCATAATTGACATGTCATGATCATGCATCATATTGCTGCATTTGATGTGTATTGATTGCTCCTCAGGTACTGTCCTTCTCGATAGGTTCTGCTCCTGCGAGTGGCACCGAGTATCTATCTGGGGAGCAGTGCTACCGTGTTGATCTTTCAGGCAAGCAAACCCCCATTGAGCATTCCGATACAATCCCACTCTCTCGCTCTTGCTCTCTTTTACTGCATTAGGACAACAACGATTCTCTGTTAATTGTTGCGGTAGTTGAACCCATTCCTCTGCATGACCTGTCTTTGCCACAGTAAATAGTTGAAACCCACTAGCATGAGTAGGAGTTGTTTGAGCCATGGTGTGCCTACTCATTCATGCTTGTTTGTTATGCCTGCTATTGCTTAGAGTTGTGTCAGGTCTGATTCATTGGGTAATGAATTGGAATGGTGATCATGTTCTGATGTTGAGAGCTAAGTGTGTGAACACGATTTGGTAAAGGTAGCGATGAGAGGCCATGTAGGAGTACATGGTGGGTTGTCTCATTGAGACCATCCTTAAGAACCGAGTTCTGTGTATGTTGTCCAAGAACAGTTACTACCACACATTGGGCTCCGGGCGCTCCAAGCTCTCTCGACTTATTAATCGCCTTGATCTATGTCCAGGAGTTGCAACTAGTTTCTGGTGTTTGTAGGTCGTGTTATTTGTCTACCAAGTGGCACCCGGCAGGGTGGCCTTGGGACAGACTAGGCACCGTGGCCCGGTGTACCAAGTGGCACCCGGATGGTGGACTTGGGAACCCTGCACACATCGTTTGGGGCCGTAGTGGAAACCTCGGCCGGACTTCCTTGCGGATGGAACTCAAATAGGCGATAAACCTGGACTAGAGACTTGTGTGGTTAGTCAGGTCGTGGCCAACACCCTCGCCAGGCTTCCGCTTGAAGGTTGCCGAGATACATGGCATGTACATGGTGGTAAGTGGTGAGAGCGTGTGTGAAGAGGTACATCCCTGCAGGGTAATATGATCTATTCGAATAGCCGCGTCCGCAGATATGGACTACTTGGAAGACTTATATGGTTCATAGATAACTTGAAGTGGATACTCTAAAATGCGCCAGATAAGTGTGAGTGCTATGGATGGCCTTCCCGTAGGGAGACGGGAGCGGATCCATAGTGGTGTATTGTTATAGTGAATATGTGGACTCGTGTGCGCTTTTCTCACCTCCAGGAAAATACTGGTAGTCGATAGCCACTGAGTCAAAGCTGGCTTGCTGCAGTTAAACTCCACAACCCCTTTGTTGATACTGATGCATATGTACTTAGATCTGATGTAAGTCTTGCTGAGTACCTTGTACTCGCGTTTGCTTAACTTATGTTTTGCAGAGGAGACCTCAGTCTCATTAGTAGTTCTTCGTGGGCTTCGATGAATAGTTTGGGAATCCCAGACAGAGGTCTGGTCCCTATGGAGGGTCTTGTGTGGCGCCCCGCCTGATTACCACTGTAGCCAGACGGTCGCCGCACACGCCAGCCCAGGAAATCACACTGGCGCGTGCCTTTACAACAAGTATCATGAACACAGACATTTCTATTAATGGATATATCAGTCTTACATGATATATTACAAGGGTGATGGCAGCGGAAAAGCTCTATCTAAGGCAGCATGGTCCTGGTGCAGCTCCAATCCACAGGGATCTGACTGGGTTACTCTTCTAGCCCGCGAACACTCCGGCTCCTTGCTAGGGGACGTCAAATCCTTAGGTGAACCTGGCCACATTAAAGGCCGCTGAGTACTTTTGAATGTACTCGCAAGCAAACCAAACCAACATATACACCAAGCAATGCAATCCATGGCATTCAAGCATGCATTCATTATCTTAACAATATTAACTATCATGTATTAGCAGGATTATCTAGCAATATTATATCATAATAGGAATATCTAACCTGATAACTACCAAAGTAACTGCAGTATGACGAAGATACAACATATCAAGTAATTAATCCATCCTCCGAATAATCTTAGGATCCAATCCAAATCTTGTGGTCATCCGACCACTCATCGCATAGCCATCGCGTGGCCAGCATTTCATATACCTGACATCATCTGATGTCCATGCATCTGTACTATAAGTCTGACAAACCTTACCATTCTCTGGTTCAGTCATAGCCATAACATTATATAGTTTGTTCCTCCAGCCTCGACACAGACCAAATAGTGGCCTAGTACGAACTGTCCATGACCGAGGACACGGCTATTCGAATAGATTTACACTCTGCAGAGGTTGCGCACTTTACCCACACCATGGAGCTCCTGGCCTCGTACTTTAGTACATGTTCCCATTCGGGTGGACCGGTGATGCTCCAATGAAACTTGCCTAACCCGTGACTCCTCTACCGTACCACCGACAATCATACCCTCCAAGGGTCATGTCCTGGGTGGCCCCTGTGTCACCCCGTGACACCTGCCACCGTCGTGGCCAAACAAAACTGTCCCAAACAGGGATCGCGCGCAAACAAACAACTGGGCTCACAAGGTTATCGCAGCCTATCGGGCCAGGGTAGCGCGCACGCATAATCTTCCCTGATTGGTGGTACCGATAAAAGAGCACGAGGTTAGACCAAGTCAAGGCCGTCCCATACCGGCAAATGTGGCTGCACGGATAAGTCCGGATAGGTGACACTATGACTCGATCCAGCCGACGGAGGAGGTTGTTATTATTAAGTCACATTTCTTAATCATTGCGATAACCACACTAATGCACGATGAAAACATAACAACCTATCTCCATATTGTTACATACGAGTCACTAGTGCAATAACAAGACGAGCATTAATGAGTAATGTAAATAGCAAGTTCAACTAGCAGGAGTTTAATTACTTTACAAATCTTAGCTGTAAGTGACAACCATCTGAACCCTTGTATGAAACCGGCAAATAAACCAGTAGCCACCAGAACGGTCTTTACAATTCAGATCTGGGACGTTACTGGAATAACTCAACCCCGGCTCAAGACGGCTGAAAAGTAGCTCAGAGCATGAGACGGTGTTGATAAAAAGAGTGTAGCAGTTCCCTAAGACGGCCGAGAAACAGCTCAGAGCATAGGGTCACTGTTACAAAAAGAAATTCAACAACTGCCCGAGACGGCCGAAAAGCAGCTCAGAACACGGGACAGTGGTTGAAAAGAGAACATAAAGTCGGCATCCACCCCGGACGGCCGAAAGCAGCTCAGAACACAGGCGTGGTGCCGTCATCAAAGAAAGGCAAGCAAGGGTTCATCAGTGTCACATGCAGCTCACCACTATGCACACGAGCATAAGCACATTAATTTAAACACGCAAGATTAACACAGAGCAATGCTTTAGGGCATATATCATATGGTCGGCTTTCCTGGGGGTGAAGAAATACTCCGGGAGGAAGTGTGGGAAGCTCGCGGAAAAATTTGCCGAAAAGGGTTCTCTCTCGGAGGGGCTGATAGAAGGGCAAGGGAAAAAGGGTCATTTTCAGAAAGTGTAACCATGGTGAAAGTGATGGCATCGGAACGGGCTCGACGAACTGAAGAAGTGGGCTTTGGAATCACCTCGATCGGAGTGGCGGATGAACAGATATAACACTTTTTCTGCCAGGGGTCAATCTGTAAAAGAAATATTCACAACCGGGTCCCTGACAGCACAGCTGGTCGCGCACTCAGGAGAAATACGTTTTTCTTCAGAGAAAACGTATTATGAGGTGAAACGCTTTCCAGAGAGAAAAACGTCCTCCCCGCTAGTACGTTTCCCTTGTGGGAAACGTATTTCAGAGCGTGCGCGTCCACTTAAGTTGCGGGGCCCGCCGGCGGAGTCACTTACAGCCGGGCCCCACGCCCCCTTCTCTCTCCTCCTTCTCCTCCTTCTTACTCCTCTCTCCTCTCCCCCAACACCGTGCCTGGGCCCTCTGCTCCGGCGTGGCTCTGGCGCTCCGGTGGGCCTCGGGGTCCGGCGACTGGACGGACGGGCTCGCCGCCGACGACATCTTCCGGGGGTGGGTCGCGCGGGCGCCAGAGATGGCTGCAGATGCAGCGACGAAGGGCGGCAATGGGCGGCGGCCACGGCCAATGGCGACTCTCCGGCGAGGGATTGGGCTGGGCGGGGGCATGGGAGAGATCACCGGGAAGGGGCGCACCCGATGGTGGAGTCCAGGGGCACCGGGGATGGCTGGGTGCGGGGCTGCGGTGGTGGCCGTGGGCGGCGGCTCGCCGGAAATTGAAGCGCTCCGGCGAGATATTCGGCAGGGCAAAAGTACAGGGGAGGTCCAGAGGGAGAGGGGAGGAGGTTGAGGCACTCGGGGCAGCTCGGGTGCGGCTATTTATAGCCGAGCGAGCTCGCCGGATAAGCTCGGCCGCCGTCGCCTTCTTATCCGCGCACTGGAGCTCCGGCGACACGCGGAGGGAGGAGGCGATGTCGGCAAGGTCTCCAGGAGGGGCGTAGAAGCTCGTAGGAGCTTCGGGAGAGCTCGAGGAGGAAGAGACAGGAGAGGAAACGACGACGGCGTCACGGGCGCACAGTGCGGCGAGGCTGCCGTGGCGTGGGGAGGAAGAAAGAGGAGGGGGAAGGTGCTGGAGGGGGTGCACGCGGACGCAGGGGAGCGGTTGGACATGCCCGGACGAGCCATGGCCGGCTGGAGCTTGCTGTCCGTCGCGGTTCGTCGAGCATAGCGCCGTTTTGGTGTGGCCAACTCGTGGTCACCGCAGGCACCACGCGTCCAGAGCGCCTATTGGACTCCAGGCCATGTCAAATAGATGCAATAGTGGTCAGTGAGTTGACATTCGAGGGTTTGGATGGAAGTGGGGGCAAGAGCTGACTGATTGGAGCTCACAAAGGTTTTGAACAGGAACTTTGGTGGATTTTTGTGGAGAAATGGATAAGGTTATGAGGCTAAAACTTTGTCACAACGAAATATGGTAGGAAGGTGTATATGCTGGCAAAGTTTGAGGCCATTTGGACCAAGTTTGCATATACTTCCTTTGCAATGCCAAAGTTGGTCCAGAAACTGGACTTTGATGTTGTCCTCAACTGGCTTGGTGAAATGAACTGAATTTTGGTGTAGGGTTATGGTTTGGAGATATGGAGGTGCTGGAAAAATTTCAGCTCATTTGGAAATGCCAAAGTGGTACTTCCTTCACAGAGCTTTCTGCTGGACAGAAACTAGATGGAATTTTTGGGAGAAATTGGCTAGATAAAATGATGTGAATTTTTGCATGATCACATCATATAGGGAATTGGAGGTCCTGGATTAATTTGAGAATTTTTGAAGCAATATAAAATATAGTTGCTTCACAACCTCAAAATAGATCCAGAAACAAGAATTGGATGATGTGCTCAAAATTTGAATTATGGAACTTGGGATCTTGATGGAAATAGTGAAGATAGGGATAGGAGTAGCTCCACAAATTATTTGGGATTTTTCCTGGCTACCAAAATGGTAGCTCCTTTGGAAAGTGCCCAAAATGCAGTATTGGCATTAAATAGGAAAATGCAAATTCCCTTATTTAATTATGGCCAATATTTTTATTGGAGCTCAATATGATCACAAAGAATATCTCCACAGGTTTTCGTAAACTTTGGAGATGGATAGATATTTTCCTGGATTTAATTCCTTTAACTGGTAGAAAAAGGAATTAATTTTAAATGAAAAATATTGCAAATGACTTGGCAATATTTTTGCATATCCAGGGTTTATAAATATGGGATGATCACTGGGAAAAGTTTGGGAGGCAACAGATCAAAGGAAATTGGGGTTCCTTTGTAACTGGAAGAATTAGGGTTTCCCTTCCGGCAACTCGGAAGGTAGGGTTTTGGTGGCGGAATCCTGAGAAGATGTCTTGGGTGGCAAGGTTGGGTTGGAGAGAGTCCCCGGTTGGATAGGAAAGGCAAGGCTAAATGACCATCTTGATATACCCAAAGGCAAGAGAAAATCCGATAACACTGAAAAAAAGACGGGAGTCAAATCCCGAAAAAGGAAAAAAACAAGGAGCGAAAACCAGGGTGTCACAAAACTACCCCCCTTAAGAAAATCTCATCCTCGAGATTTCCGGGCTTACCTCCCGGTGAAGGGGACTTTCCTGTGTGCCACTTGGATCCATCAGCTGTCTTGTCTTCGTCAGTTCACTGACCCTTTTAACTGCCTCCTCCGATGACTCAGGTGTTGTCTTTTCACATAGCTGCATTGAATCCTTCTCTTTCCTGTCAGGCAAACCTTCTCTCCTGGTAGTTTGTAGCCTGAGGTTGGTTGGTAGCTAGTAGTATCAACAGAATAGCTCATCTTCAAGGTTTGGAGCTAGCTGCTTCGGGTCTCATTGCGAAACTTCGTATACTGACTGCTAAGGGCGAAACATCCTTCCTTGGTGCATGGTATTGCATGCATACATCCACTATTCCTCCTGAGTATCTGTGGACAAGGGTCCCTATGTCTTGCTCAGGATAAATCCTTAGTCTGGCTGTGGGTTCTATACGGGTGCTTTCTTCTGTCAAATGCATTCGGGCTTTGTCCTCATGGGATCCCCAACTGAATTGTCCGGCATGGTCACAAAGTAATCATAGACAGTAGTCTCTTATCTTGGTTGATGGCCCATATTCATGATGAGTATGACATGCTGGCTGCATTGTCGTGGCCGTATATGCAAGAATCTGACAAGAATTGGTAATGTTACCTTGTCTGTGAAATTTCATTTTATTGACTGTCACGGAGATTATTTTTCCAAAACTTCTTGTTCTTGAGGGTTCCTTTTGGGGGACTTGTCATGACCTACCCTCATGGCTTCTTGATCATATCCCAGCTTGTTGGGCTCGTATTCACAATTTACTCTTGCATATCTCGTCGGGGTTGTTGTGCACATATCCTTCCTTGACGTATGGGGCCAATGTTTTCTCTAAACGCAGTCATTCCCGTGTACGAGTGGCTCGCATGAACTGATCCACTGGACTGCATGCTCACAACATATGCAGGGGTAGGGTAAATCCTTTCATAACCACTGAGTTATGAGGCGGATGTGTGTCCAGACTAGGTCGTGCTTCTGACAAGATTGTTGATGGGCAGGATGGCGTGCTGAAGAAAGCTGAATTCCTTATGCTCGAAACTTCGGCCAAGGTAGCGTGCCGACGAAGACTGGGTATCGTACCTCAGAAGTTTTCCCTCATGTGGCTTACTGAGGAAGGTTGAGTACCTTATGCCGGAAGCTTTCCGCGGTAGCGTGCTGAGGAAGACTGGAGTACCGCATCCCAGAAGATTTTCCCCCTAGTAGCATAGCGAGGAAGACTGGAGTCTTGCTTTGTAAGCTCTTCTCGATAGCTTGCGGAGGAAGGCTGGGTTTCTCACACCCGAATCCTTTCACTGTGTATGCAGTCGGATCTATGGCCGATTCTGGCTTCCTTCCGAAGTATCCGGAATTTACCCATAGTGAAGCCAGTACTTGGTATAGACCATACCTAGTCTGAAGATATTCCGTTGGTCATGCACACCGCTTGTCCTTCTGCTGATCTGCTCATTGTTGCTGTAAAGGTTGCACAACTGATGCAGACTTCATGTTGACAATTAATTCGGAATACCCTTTGCATTCAAACCAAGTGTTGCCGGTAGTAAGCAGTTGACGAATAATTCCATTCAGTTCCGCTGAGCTTCCAAGCATGTGAAATTCTCATTGATTTTGGGCAACCATGAACTTACCCATATTCCTCGCAAACCTTGTTCACATGCCCAGAAATTTTTGTATATGCAGTGATAAATTCCAAAATATGCTTTGAAATTTGTATCAACATACCAGAGTTTTGTTGTTGCTCTCGGCACCTTCACATTCTTGTAATATGTCTTCTATGGGAAATAAATGATTCTTGAGTCCATTGAGAAAAGACTCAAGGTTCACCCCACTGACTGAAATAATCCTTATATCGAGGATGGAATAATTTGTTCTCACTGGTGTCCATTCCTGATAGCTCATCCCGCTATTCCTTTGGTGTCATCAATTCTGAGGCAAACTCCTTCTCAAGTATATTCTGGCCTTATCCATTGCCTGCAAATTCTGCTTCTGACCCATTCTTCATTCTTGATAGATCCGGTGATAGTGTTCTGAATATCAGGCAGTTGGCTTGACTTGACTCTTACTGAATTTGGATTATTGGGTATTATCCAAGTTGTATACTGGTCTTCCTTGACAGTTCTTGCATATGGATCCAGTTGGAGCGACAGAACGGAAACGAGAAAAGAAGCAAGAACCGCGAAAAAACAAAAGCAAATAAAGCTCAAATTTTTGTGGACCTTACACATGTGGCCGAAGATTCACTAGTATAACTAATATACCGCACTCAATGCACCACTAAGGACTTAGAAGCAAAACCACAAAATGCTCCTGGTAGCGATTGGTGTCAAGCTCCTACTATTTCCTTAGGGAACATCAAACTCAACGCACAACCATAGCCAAAGTGGCTTAGTCAACGATTCCTAGGGTTGTCGGGGAAAGATGGAATTTATAGGCGTTTCCCGAAGGAAACTGGATTTGAGGAGAGAAATGCCATGGTTAGCAAGCAAGGTAGGGATATCTGGTTTACCTAGGGGTTCAGGGCTCACGGGTCAATGCCTGGGCGGACATTTCGTACCGGAGGCAAAGGCCACGAGAGTTGGGGTCTGATGGAGCCTTAAACCTATGGGGGTTGCCTTATGATCAATAGTAGCCGTGCCTGTTTGGCAAACATGGCTGAAATCCATCGAGGCTTTCTACCGATCAAGAGGCAATGAAATCTGGCTAGGGTAACCTACGGTCAGCCTGGCTCTGATACCATCCGTTGTGGCGCCCCGCCTGATTACCACTGTAGCCAGACGGTCGCCGCACATGCCAGCCCAGGAAATCACACTGGCGCGTGCCTTTACAACAAGTATCATGAACACAGACATTTCTATTAATGGATATATCAGTCTTACATGGTATATTACAAGGGTGATGGTAGCGGAAAAGCTCTATCTAAGGCAGCATGGTCCTGGTGCGGCTCCAATCCACAGGGATCTGACTGGGTTACTCTTCTAGCCCGCGAACACTCCGGCTCCTCGCTAGGGGACGTCGAATCCTTAGGTGAACCTGGCCACATTGAAGGCCGCTGAGTACTTTTGAATGTACTCGCAAGCAAACCAAACCAACATATACACCAAGCAATGCAATCCATGGCATTCAAGCATGCATTCATTATCTTAACAATATTAACTATCATGTATTAGCAGGATTATCTAGCAATACTATATCATAATAGGAATATCTAACCTGATAACTACCAAAGTAACTGCAGTATGACGAAGATACAACATATCAAGTAATTAATCCATACTCCGAATAATCTTAGGATCCAATCCAAATCTTGTGGTCATCCGACCACTCATCGCATAGCCATCGCGTGGCCAGCATTTCATATACCTGACATCATCTGATGTCCATGCATCTGTACTATAAGTCTGACAAACCTTACCATTCTCTGGTTCAGTCTTAGCCATAACATTATATAGTTTGTTCCTCCAGACTCGACACAGACCAAATAGTGGCCTAGTACGAACTGTCCATGACCGAGGACGCGGCTATTCGAATAGATTTACACTCTGCAGAGGTTGCGCACTTTACCCACACCATGGAGCTCCTGGCCTCGTACTTTAGTACATGTTCCCATTCGGGTGGACCGGTGATGCTCCAACGAAACTTGCCTAACCCGTGACTCCTCTACCGTACCATCGATAATCATACCCTCCCAGGGTCATGTCCTGGGTGGCCCCTGTGTCACCCCGTGACACCTGCCACCGTCGTGGCCAAACAAAACTGTCCCAAACGGGGACCGCGCGCAAACAAACAACTGGGCTCACAAGGTTATCGCCGCCTACCGGGCCAGGGTAGCGCGCACGCATAACCTTCCCTGATTGGTGGTACCGATAAAAGAGCACGAGGTTAGACCAAGTCAAGGCCGTCCCATACCGGCAAATGTGGTTGCACGGATAAGTCCGGATAGGTGACACTATGACTCGATCCAGCCGACGGAGGAGGTTGTTATTATTAAGTCACATTTCTTAATCATTGCGATAACCACACTAAGGCACCATGAAAACATAACAACCTATCTCCATATTGTTACATACGAGTCACTAGTGCAATAACAAGACGAGCATTAACGAGTAATGTAAATAGCAAGTTCAACTAGCAGGAGTTTAATTACTTTACAAGTCTTAGCTATAAGTGACAACCATCTGAACCCTTGTATGAAACCGGCAAATAAACCAGTAGCCACCAGAACGGTCTTTACAATTCAGATCTGGGACGTTACTGGAATAACTCAACCCCGGCTCAAGACGGCTGAAAAGCAGCTTAGAGCATGAGACGGTGTTGATAAAAAGAGTGTAGCAGTTCCCTAAGACGGCCGAGAAACAGCTCAGAGCATAGGGTCACTGTTACAAAAAGAAATTCAACAACTACCCGAGACGGCCGAAATGCAGCTCAGAACACGGGACAGTGGTTGAAAAGAGAACATAAAGTCGGCATCCACCCCGGACGGCCGAAAGCAGCTCAGAACACAGGCGTGGTGCCGTCATCAAAGAAAGGCAAGCGTGGGTTCATCAGTGTCACATGCAGCTCACCACTATGCACACGAGCATAAGCACATTAATTTAAACACGCAAGAATAACACAGAGCAATGCTTTAGGGCATATATCAGATGGTCGGCTTGCCTGGGGGTGAAGAAATACTCCGGGAGGAAGTGCGGGAAGCTCGCGGAAAAATTCGCCGAAAAGGGTTCTCTCTCGAAGGGGCTGATAGAAGGGCAAGGGCAAAAGGGTCATTTTCATAAAGTGTAACCATGGTGAAAGTGATGGCATCGGAACGGGCTCGACGAACTGAAGAAGTGGGCTTTGGAATCACCTCGATCGGAGTTGCGGATGAAAAGATATAACACTTTTTCTGCCAGGGGTCAATCTGTAAAAGAAATATTCACAACCGGGTCCCTGACAGCACAGCTGGTCGCGCACTCAGAAGAAATACGTTTTTCTTCAGAGAAAACGTATTATGAGGTGAAACGCTTTCCAGAGAGGAAAACGTATTACCTGCTAGTACGTTTCCCTTGTGGGAAAACGTATTTCAGAGCGTGCGCGTCCAGTTAAGTTGTGGGGCCCGCCGGCGGAGTCACTTACAGCCGGGCCCCACGCCCCCTTCTCTCTCCTCCTTCTCCTCCTTCTTCCTCCTCTCTCCTCTCCCCCGACGCCGTGCCTGGGCCCTCTGCTCCGGCGTGGCTCTGGCGCTCCGGTGAGCCTCGGGGTCCGGCGACTGGACGGACGGGCTCGCCGACGACGACCTCTTCCGGGGGTGGGTCGCGTGGGCGCCAGAGATGGCTGCAGATGCGGCGACGAAGGGCGGCAATGGGCGGCGGCCACGGCCAATGGCGACTCTCCGGTGAGGGATTGGGCTGGGCGGGGGCATGGGAGAGATCACCGGGAAGGGGCGCACCCGATGGTGGAGTCCAGGGGCACCGGGGATGGCTGGGTACGGGGCTGCGGTGGTGGCCGTGGGCGGCGGCTCGCCGGAAATTGAGGCGCTCTGGCGAGATATTCGGCAGGGAAAGAGTGCAGGGGAGGTCCAGAGGGAGAGGGGAGGAGGTTGAGGCACTCGGGGCAGCTCGGGTGCGGCTATTTATAGCCGAGCGAGCTCGCCGGATAAGCTCGGCCGCCGTGGCCTTCTTATCCGCGCACTGGACCTCCGGCGACACGCGGAGGGAGGAGGCGATGTCGGCAAGGTCTCCAGGAGGGGCGTAGAAGCTCATAGGAGCTTCGGGAGAGCTCGAGGAGGAAGAGACAGGAGAGGAAACGACGACGGCGTCACGAGCGCACAGTGCGGCGTGGCTGCCGTGGCGTGGGGAGGAAGAAAGAGGAGGGGGGAGGTGCTGGAGGGGGTGCACGCGGACGCAGGGGAGCGGTTGGACATGCCCGGACGAGCCATGGCCGGCTGGATCTTGCTGTCCATCGCGGTTCGTCGAGCAGAGCGCCATTTTGGTGTGGCCAACTCGTGGTCACCGCAGGCACCACGCGTCCAGAGCGCCTATTGGACTCCAGACCATGTCAAATAGATGCATCAGAGGTCAGTGAGTTGATATGTGAGGGTTTGGATGGAAGTGGGGGCAAGAGCTGACTGATTGGAGCTCACAAAGGTTTTGAAAGGGAACTTTGGTGGATTTTTGTGGAGAAATGGATAAGGTTATGAGGCTAAAACTTTGTCACAACGAAATATGGTAGGAAGGTGTATATGCTGGAAAAGTTTGAGGCCATTTGGACCAAGTTTGCATATACTTCCTTTGCAATGCCAAAGTTGGTCTAGAAACTGGACTTTGATGTTGTGCTCAACTGGCTTGGTGAAATGAACTGAATTTTGGTGTAGGGTTATGGTTTGGAGATATGGAGGTGCTGGAAAAATTTCAGCTCATTTGGAAATGCCAAAGTGGTACTTCCTTCACAGAGCTTTCTGCTGGACAGAAACTAGATGGAATTTTTGGGAGAAATTGGCTAGATAAAATGATGTGAATTTTTGCATGATCACATCATATAGGGAATTGGAGGTCCTGGATTAATTTGAGAAGTTTTGAAGCAATATAAAATATAGTTGCTTCACAACCTCAAAATAGATCCAGAAACAAGAATTGGATGATGTGCTCAAAATTTGAATTATGGAACTTGGGATCTTGATGGAAATGGTGAAGATAGGGATAGGAGAAGCTCCACAAATTATTTGGGATTTTTCCTGGCTACTAAAATGGTAGCTCCTTTGGAAAGTGCCCAAAATGCAGTATTGGCTTTAAATAGAAAATGCAATTTCCCTTATTTAATTATGGCCAATATTTTTATTGGAGCTCAATATGATCACAAAGAATATCTCCACAAGTTTTCGTAAACTTTGGAGATGGATAGATATTTTCCTGGATTTAATTCCTTTAACTGGCAGAAAAAGGAATTAATTTTAAATGAAAAATATTGCAAATGACTTGGCAATATTTTTGCATATCCAGGGTTTATAAATATGGGATGATCACGGGGAAAAGTTTGGGAGGCAACAGATCAAAGGAAATTGGGGTTCCTTTGTAACTGGAAGAATTAGGGTTTCCCTTCCGGCAACTCGGAAGGTAGGATTTTGGTGGCGGAATCCTGAGAAGATGTCTTGGGTGGCAAGGTTGGGTTGGTGAGAGTCCCCGGTTGGATAGGAAAGGCAAGGCTAAATGACCATCTTGATATACCCAAAGGCAAGAGAAAATCCGATAACACCAAAAAAAAGACGGGAGTCAAATCCCGAAAAAGGAAAAAAAAACAAGGAGCGAAAACCAGGGTGTCACATCTTGTAGATAGTCTGGCTTCTCAGCCTTTTTCTTTTGTAGATGTCTATACTCAGACATGTATATACTTCCGTTGCCTGTATGACTTTGTATGCTGGGTCATGAGACCCATGTTTGTAATATCATATTATGTATGGCTCTTCGGAGCCTCTTAAATAAATACTTGAGTCATAGAGGTATGTTGTGATGCCATGTTGTATCTACACATATCGTGCATATTGTGTGTATGTTTGAAATGCATTGGTATGTGTGGGATCCGACACCTAGTTGTTTATTCCTGGTAGCCTTCCTTATGGGGAAATGCCTCCTAGTGCTTCCATCCGGAACACCTGGATTGACCGGCATGTGTCCTTCTTTGCTCCTGTGTCTGTCCGTACGGGGAAACGTCACGCGGTGTTTTACTGGAGTCCTTGTAGCTCGCTACGACTCGGTTACACTCGCTGCTGACCGACACGTGCATTGCTGGGTCATGTATGTTTGTCCCTGTAAGTTTGTGCCACCTTGGTTTATGACGAGTCATGTCGGCCCGGGTTCTCTGTCATATGGATGCTAGCGACACAGTCATATACGTGAGCCAAAAGACGCAAACGGTCCTGGCCTAGGTAAAGGCAGCAGCCGTGGGTTACCGTGCGTGAGGCCGCAAAGTGATATGATGTGTTACCTGCTAGACCAGTGTGACTTAGGATCAGGGTCCTGACATTATTCAAGTAATTACACCAGAAGAATACATAGAATAAACCTTCCGGAAGACTCCAGAATCCTGAAAAAGGAATAGGTACGTGATACGGTAAGTAATCCGACTCCGAAAATTCCATAAAAATTATTTATGTCAGTTTTGGAATATTTAATGATTTTAGCAAAAAAGAAACAACTGAGGCGGTGCCCGAGGGCTCCACATAGACCAGGGGCGCGGCCACCCCCTAGTCGCACCACCTATCCATGTGGGGGCCACATGCACCTTCCCGACTTCGTTTTCCTCCCGTATGCTTGTCCTGCACGGTAAAAATTCCTATAAAATCCCCAGGACGATCTGAGCTCTACATCGCAAGTTTTCCTCCTGTTTTTGTTTCGAGTTGTTTTCTACCAGGGTTCCGAGGTCTAGATCACCTTGTCGTCGTCAAGCTCCTCCAAGGATCAGTTCTTCGAGAAGGTCATCAACCCCTATCTCCCTGGGGTCATGACGCATCTCAAAACCTTGGAATTATAGGGATGGGGTGCTTCACATTCAGGATCTCGAAGGGCCTAAGAAGGAGGAAGACGAGAAGGTCAGGCTTAGGGACGTGCAGCAAGAACTCTTCAAGTGCCAGAGGATGGTGGAGCATGGACTTGATGCTAACCACACCATGATCACAGATTTCCTTGATGAGCAGTGGGAAAGTGCCAAGGTTTAGGAGGCAATTGATCGCCTCCATGTCAGAGTTGAAGCTCTTCAAGCACAAATCTATGACCTGCAAAACCAAAACTATGAGTATGAAACTAGGTTTAAAAGGATGAGTTTAGCTGCAGATTTCAGGATGCTGGAGACCACCTCTTCTTTTCTGGATGGAGAACCTATGCCCTGGAACAAAGATGACAAGCGTGCTCCTTCACCGCCTCCATCACCAAAGAAGAAAACTTGACTACTTGGGTATGGGCACCACCCTCAGGGGTGGAGACAGGGGGCGAGCAGGGGCTAGACCCCTGCCAATCACTCGCCCCCCCCCCCCCCAGCGATTTTGAGCAGGTAGTAGTGTAGGTAGTATACTGTAGATGCGCTAATTGGCTGGAGATAATCACATCATTAGCCCATATAAGATGTTTTAGGGAAATTAGCCCATATAAGTACTAATAATATAATAACTATCCTAGACCGAAAGCCCAATAGCCCATGTCATTGTCATGTGGTTGTGGCTGCCTTTTGTTGTTTGCCCCATGCGATCCGATCCATTGATCGTGTCCTCACACTAGGGCGTTGTTTGCCGCTGCCGCCCAGCCGTCGGCTGCCCGGCTGCCGCTGCCGCTCCCGCTAAGGTAAGGCACTCACCACGACGCCGCCCCTACCCTATCGGCTGCGCTGATCTATCGTCTTTTTCCGCTATTTGTCCAGTGTCTAAGGACCAAGGCAGGAGGAGGAGGCTTCATTAGATCAGAGTTTTACCGGGAGAAAGGAAGATCAGATAGAGGAAGGTACCAGTACGTACTTATAGCTATCAGTTATTATGAATTAAAATCCTACTATCCTAGTCTGTTGCGTTAGTGTTGTCCATATAATAGTGAATTAATCTATTAATCATGGTTTTTCATTCTATATAGTAGTCAATGATGAAGCGAAAGGCACCAACAACTAGGGGGATAAATTCCTTTTTCAAGCCAGTTGGGTCGACTTCAAGCTCCAACATGACTGGTGCCGAAAATGTGATTCCATCTGAGGAGCAACCTATTGTAGATAACCAAACAAATGATATTCCTGTCGATATGCAAACTGATGACCAACAGGTTGTGGCACCGGAAGAAGTTGCAGCATGAGAAGGTACAATTGGAAGCCCAAAATATGTACGGGACCCCGGTATGCGCTAGCAAATTTGGGAACTCCCTCATGATAAGCAAGAAGAAGCAGGCCGCTTCTATATTTTGGAGGGAGTTTATCAACCATACATGAGAGAATATCCATATAATGGAACAGGAAAAAATCGTCGTCGATTTCAATACAGTTATTTCAATTCTTTTCCTTGGCCTGAGTATTCGACGGAAACACATCGTGCGTACTGCCTACCTTGTTTTCTCTTCACAAAAAGGCCAAGTGGAAGGTGTGGCTCTGATGCATTCACAGTCAGGGGATTTAATAATTGGAAGAAGGTGAATGATGGAAATGAATGTGCTTTCTTAACTCACATGGGTAAATATTCCAACTCTGCTCATAACTTTTCTCAGCGGTGTCATGATAATCTGAAAAATAGTGTGACTCACATCGACAAGGCGATGGTGAAAGCATCTGCAAAAACTGTCGCAGACGCAAGGCTAAGGCTTAAAGTTACAATTGATTGCATCAAGTAAGCAAAATTTTCTGTTTTGAGAATTCAAATATTCTATAATGTATAATAAAGCAAGTTATAACCTTTTTTCTTGTTGATTTCATCAGGTGGTTAACATTCCAAGCTTGTGCTTATAGAGGCCATGATGAATCTCCGGGATCAAGTAATCAAGGTAATTTTCTTCAACTGGTGAGGTTCTTAGCTTCTTATAGCAAAGAGGTGAATGCGGTTGTTTTGGAAAATGCTCCAAAGAATGCGAAGTACACCTTCCATACAGTGCAACTAGAAATCCTCACATTACTTTCTAGAAGAGTTAAGAGAAAAATTAGAGATGAAATTGGTACTAGCAAGTTCTGCATAATGGTAGACGAAGCACAAGATGAATCTAAAAAAGAGCAAATGGCATTGGTTCTGCGATTCCCGAGCACCGAGGGGTTCATACAGGAGCGTTTTCTTGATGTAATTCATGTCACTGACACTACTACTTTGACTCTCAAGAAGGCAATTTGCAAAGTCCTTTCTAATAATAATTTGAATGTCCAAGACATAGAGGACAAGGCTCTGACAGGGCAAGTAATATGAGAGGTGAATGGAATGGATTGAAGGCTCTAATTCTGAATGACTGCCCTTATGCATACTATGTGCATTGCATGGCTCATTAGTTACAGTTGGCGCTTGTTACGGTGTCAAGGGAGGTACATGATGTGCATAACTTTTTCCAAAATGCAAATTTCATTATAAATGTTGGTAGTGCATCGACTAAACGTAATGATGAGTTGTTAGCAAATAAAGCTGCAGAGATTGCACGTGCAATTGAATTGGGAGAACTCGATACAGGAAAAGGGCAAAATCAGATAGGAACTTTACAAAGACCCGGGGACACTAGATGGAGTTCCCACTTCAAGTCAATTCAGAGTTTACAGAAGATGTTTGGCGCTACAGTTGAGGTCCTAAGGAGTATAGCAAATGACCGTGCAGCCTCGAAATATTCTAGAGGAGATGCCGTAGGAGCCCTAAAAATAATTATGTCATTTGATTTTTGTGTTTATTTTACATCTAATGGAGAAAATCATGAAAATCACTGATGTTTTATGTCAAACACTCCAAAAGAAGTCACTGGACATTCTGAATGCATTAGATTTGGTCTCAAACACAAAGGTGCTACTTGGTAAGCTGAGAGAAGATGGTTGGGACCCCCTTCTAAAGGAGGTTAAATCTTTTTGTTTGAAGCATGAGATTGACATCCCTGATCTGAATAGCAGGTAACATATATTTTCTTGTACATACAATTTAGAATATTATTTATCATATTTACTAATATATGATGTGATTTGTAGGTACGTTGATGTAACAAAGTCTCACAACAAACATGATAACACTACTACATTACATCACTACAAAGCAGATGTGTTCAATGTTGCCATAGATCAGCAATTGGTTGAGCTAAATGATCGCTTTGGTGTTCAAAACACAGAGATTTTTGACACTTTGTGCATCTTTGGACCCATGGCATGACTCATTTGACGTGTCTAATATATGCACACTAGTGGAAAAAATTTATCCTGCCGACTTTTCTAGTCAAGAACGAGCTCAATTGGAGTCTCAACTTCCCAATTTCCAGCTTGATGTTTGCAACCATCCGGAGCTAAAGAGTTCGCTCTCACTTGCTGATTTGACTATTGGATTATTTAAAACAGGTATAGGTGCTACATACTCAATGGTTGAATGATTGATAGATTACTACCGTTGTTCATAACTCTTGCTTATTTGACTGCTTGATTATTAAATACAGGTAAAGCTGCTACATACTCAATGGTTGATAGATTACTACGGTTGGTCATAACTCTTCCGGTGTCAACTGAGACAACCGAGAGAGCTTTTTCAGCTATGAAACTAGTCAAGACACGTCTTCGAAACAGAATGGGAGACGACTTTCTTTGGCATTACATGGTCATCTATATTGGGAAGGAAATAGCTGCAAAGATCACATCTGATGAGATAATCAATTTGTTCGACACTGGTGGTTGTAGAGCTCAATTTAAGCTAATAGATATGTAACTTTATTTTATAGTTCTATGAATATTTCTTATGCTTTGTCCTCAACATTATTGTGAGACTTAATATGTCATGATATTTCGTCTATTCTATAAGCATTGGTTTCTCGCCCCCTCATGTTCAAATCCTAGCTCCGCCCCTGACCACCCTTGGCTTGTTCCAAGCTTGGGGGAGGTGCCCCAGTATCGTATCACCATCACTTTTATCACCACTATCTATCTTAGTTCGATCCTTAGTTACATCATGATCTAGAAAAGTTATAGTATGAAATAGTTTGCAATATGTGCTATCGTTCCTTTGTGTTTTCATTGTATCCGTTGGTGAGAGTATCTATAATAAAGATTAGTTTGAGTATTGTGCTTGCTTTTTCGTTATCGTGTGTCTTAGCATTGCAATTCTATTTCATATGCTTATCTCATGGGAAATAGTGGCTTCACATTGGGTGTGGGAAGTTAATCTATTGGAATTTAACAAACATAGCATTGTTCATTTGAACAATTCATGAAAGATTAGTACAAAGAAGAGAGATTTCACATGCAAATACACTATCTTGGACATCCTTTATGATTGTAAACCCTCATTAAATATTTCCATGCTTGATCAAATGGTTGATGTTGGACAAGGAAGATAATGTAATGAGTTATGTTTATGTATATTTGCATAGAAGTTATATTGTCATGGATCCTCCAACATGTGGTGTTTGTTTATAATCTTTTCTAGCCAAATACTTTCGCACTAAGTAGAGATACTACTTGTGCATCCAAAAATCCTAAACCCAGTTTCTTCCATGAGAGTCCACTATAACTGCCTATGGATTGAGCAAGATCCTTCAAGTAAGTTGTCATCGGTGCATGCAACAAAAATTACTACTGCAGGAGGCTGCTAACGCGACACATGTTTCAGAGACCCTTCGACCAAACTGTGTGAGATGCATGAATCGCAAACGGTATCGTAATAAAACCATAACCAATAAGACGAACTGTGTGCGATGGTGGAGACATCAAGCACGATTCAGATTAGGGACGCGTGTGCGATACGTGGCATACAGTTGATCCATATGAACTGTTTGTGATGAGCCAGAACAACAGGAACGGTCAGCCAGATCGAGGTGTGTGTGATAGACGGCATACAGTTCACTCAGCTGAACTATTTGCGATGATCCAGAAGAACACAAACGATTAGCCAGATCAAGGTGTGTGCGATAGATGGCATACAGGTCACTCGGATGAACTGTTTGCGATGAGCGAAAACAACATAAACGGTTAGCCAAATCAAGGTGTGTGCGATAGACGGCATACAGGTCACTCGGATGAACTATTTGCGATAAGCCAAAATAAACACAAACGATTCAGCTTAACAAGATGTGTGTGATGCTCGGCAAACAGGTCAGTAATCAGAATTGTGTTGGAAGACCAATAATAACACACACGATTCCTCCTAATATGCTATGTGTGTTGTGGGCAAACGGTTGGTGGTAAATAATTGTCAGCGATTGATGAATTCATCACCGACGGGTTCCCTAGTTTAGTCCATGTGTAATGTGATTTGCTCTGTCTGCACAACATCTATGCTTTGTCTAAAGAACAACAATATATATACTTATAAGAACATGATTGCATAACCAAATTAAACATCCAATTACATAACTGACTACATATAGCATTTGCACACCTAAGTAAACAATTACATGCATAATAAACTAGGAGAAACGATCATCAAATCAACTACTTCCTGTTGTGACGCTTGCCTCCAGTGCTCTGCTTGTGGCTCGATCCCTCATCATCTACAGGAAGGAGGCACTTCCTCATGTCAATGATCCGCATGTACATCTCGTAGCATGTGTACGCGTCCATGGCCGCGTACTTGAGGTGATCTTCATCCAGTAGCTGGCGGGGAAGGAGGGCAAGTCACCTCACCTACAATGCATGCCCAGCGCCGCCGCTGCAGCGGGTTGGGTGATTTGGCTTCTTCTAGCGCCCATCTAAACAGCCGCACCCGGTTCGGATACCATTCCGCAGGCATGCGCGTTCTCTCCTCCGAAGTCGACTCTGTGAATATTATCTTTGCCATTAGTGCCAGCTCCAAGTTAGCGTGACGCTGCCAGATGCTGACATCCCTCAGCATCTCTGTCCTGAGATTGACTTGCACCTCCGCCTTGTGCTTCACCATGTGCAGCTCCTTCGAACATGTCTCCAATCGATGACTCGCTTCCTCGATCCGATTTGCCCTTGCTCCCCACCACCTCTAACGCAGCCCTGGCATGTCCTCCGGCGCCACCAATCTGTGAGTCCAGAGCAATGGACCCCCTCTGATAGATACGTGGGTTTCGCTCAACGACAGCAGTGCCGCGGGCCGCAGCGAGAGGGAAGCCCACGGGATGCTGGGATCTAGGGGATTATCCATGGCGGAATCCGATGGGTGAGGCGGGGAGGCGAGCGTGGAAGGCCAGATTTGGGGGTTGCAAGAGGAAAGAGACGATAGAGAGCAAAGAGAGGATAGAGAGCGAAGGAGGAGCAGCACAACCAAGGTGGTCAGGGAGTGGGCAAGGCGAAAAAATTGATCGCGACAAATTGCCAATGAACACATCCCATTAATTAAGTTATTAATTTCCAGAGTTAAATCACTGCCCACTTCCTTCCCGTTTTCCTCTTCCACCACGCATGCATGCCAACATAATTAAAATTTGGAGGTAGTTGGTTGGCTCATACGTGGGACGGGAAAAACTAAAAACTAAAAACACTTTCTATGATGAGAAAGGCAGTCGGACAATTAGTGCTAATTAGGTGCCCTACACACCTGGACGGAGGGAGTACAGCTATTTCGTGTGCGATTATGTGTGTACAAAACCTTTGAAAATACAAACGAGTTGTTTGCGATGGCTAGGAGCATCGCACATGATGCGTGGTGCGAGTACCCGTGTGTGATGATTTGTAAGTTACACATACAATTCCTTATGTTAACATGTGTGTGATAACACGTGACACCGCATACGGTTGTGTGCTGGGAATTGTGTGCTCCACTTAGTCTTCCCGCGCTCCAGCGAAGGCTTCCCACGCAAGCGCCAGCCACAGTGGTAAATTGTAAATCCCCAATGCCCTAGACAGCTGCTAACTATAAATAACCACAACAATGGCCGGCGGCGGCGACTAACTACTGATCCCCTTGCTAGCTAGTTACCCACACATACTGGCATACCCGGCCCCAACGATAGGATGGAGTTGGGTGACAGCGGAATCAAGGCTGCCGGCGCGATGGTCAGGTTTGCGGTCGACGGCCATGCCGCCGCCTCTCCCGCCGACAACCGGAGGAGGCAGGAAACGCGGTACGAGCAAGCCACCAGGTTAGCCAGGGTCGTCCTGAAAGGGGCTAGGGATCGCCAGTGGGCGATACTGCGGGCTCGGCATAGAGTGCGGAGGATGGTGCGGGCCGCGGAGCAGGAACCGCGACGACGCAAGGACAACTGCGGCAGTGGCGGCCGCCGCACGAGGCACAGGCTTATGTCCCAGATGCAGGAGGGCGCAGCGCCAGGCGTTGCCAGGGCAGTGACGGGAGCCCTGGCGAGAGCCAACGTCTCGCCGGCCGCCAGGACGATGTACGCAGAGCCGCCGGTCGCGGTAGCCCTGGTGAGAGCTGCGCCTGAGGCAGTGCCGGCGATCACCGATGTCGAGGCTGCCCCAGCCTCGATCGATCAAGGTGTGGAGGTCATCGACTTGGCGATCGACCTCCTCTCCTCCTGAGCCCAGCAGGATCGACACGATGATGGACGATGGCAGCTGTGTATGCTGGGTCCGCGTCAGGGGCAGTAGCTCTTTTGTGCGTGTATGGTTCATTATATTGATGTAAATTAGGGAGCTATTAATTAATGGTTTGTAAATTACTCCTCGAACTAGGCACTGGACCAATTTGAGCATATATATGCTCGTTTGATTTGTTCATGCATGTCAAATATGTCAATTGTATGGGCTAGCCTATCTATATATTATCTCATTTTGCAATATGGACAATTAATATGCAAATGCCTTTTGGACATCGGCACTGATGGCCACTTCGAAAACATGGACATCCTCTACTCTACCGGGCACGCACTTAAACTGAATGAACTGTGTGCGATACTAATACTTTCCATGAAAATTTAAGAACCTGAAAAACAGCATTTGAGTAACATATAGTGGTGACACTATTTATCAAAAGGTGATACTAATACTTTCCGTGAAAAATCCATACTGAACAATTTTGACAACCATATGGTCCATATCTACATACTTAAGATAGGCCAACAACCACAACTATCTGCTGGAAGCAGCTTGATCACGGCGACTCGGCATCTCGTCAATGAAAAGGAAGATACCTCATGTGCCTTCGTAGAGCATGAGTATAACAGTGTCTCCGATTTTCAAGTGTGGATGCATTGCCAGGACAACCGAGAACCTATTAATTTGAATGGTTCCATTTGTGCGGGAAATGCAGTACCTTGCAATCACTTTGGCGTTCTTAGCAGGCACAAGTGTAATTCGACCATGCCGGGAAATCAATACAAGAACAGCTGCAGCGGGCAATTTCTGTTGCAATGAAGAATAAAAACCAATTGTAACAAATCGTTGAAGCTATATATAGTTTATGTACAGCAACATACAAATAAGACTTTGTACCAGAATTTTGTTCACACAATTGGTATTGTTCAATGTGTGCACCAGTGGTAGATTTATTCCCATCCCAAATCCGTCGTTCATACGATGTGCTAGGTCTTTCAGATTATCAACAAATTGTATGACATGCTCCAAGTCTTTCCAGTGAAATTTGGTATGCTGAGTAACATACAGTTTGTTAACTATGCATCCAACATATCCTGCTTAAAAGGTGGAAAGGGATTATTTATTCAGAACATGGCAGAAGAATAGTGGGCATAAATTGGTAATTGCAAGTTGTTACTGGCTAGGAACAGAGTCAGAAAATGAAATCCCAATTGGTTGCTCAAATAGTGATCATTTAGTCAGAATAATTGCTTTAATTTTGCTAATAAGTAATATGCCGACATGGAGAAAGTTGAAAGAACACTAACCCCGATCAGACTGTGGTCGGCTGATGACGTCGGGGAAGTAAACATCCATGTTTATTTGACCAGACTATGGTGCACGCACTAGAATTTTAATGCCAGCTTTCAGTTCATAAAACTTAGAAAATTTTCTCCAAAGGTCCGCATCAAAATAGGAGTGACCATCTTTATCAACTTTTACCCTAAATGTCATTGTAAATCCATGCTGTGTAGTCAATATGACCTCCATGGAGTCAACAAAGTAAAGGCCAAGATTTCCTTGTACACGTGTTCTTGCAAAGCAAGGGATGTACTGCGGGGAATGAAAATTAAGATCGTTACATGCAAATATGGGAATAAATGATAGAAAATAGAACAATAGCTGAAAGCAATGTACAAAAATATATAATTAAACAGATAATGTAACCAAGATTTCATGCAAATATGAGAGTAACTAAAAGAACAATACATCATTTTTAAGGGAACAAATACATCATTAATTTGGCTACTTTAGAAAAAAAAATCCTCTTTGACGTCTATGGTGCATGTCACACCTTTTATCCAAATATAGCAATATATGGTATATGTTCATAAAATTGGGACATGCCAACCGTGGTAGGATGAGATTGAACATACCGTGCGCTCCCTGAAGTCATCTGGTATGGTGAGATAGAACTTATTGTCCGACTGGCCGCGACCACAGTGGCCTGATTTGTGCTTTCACTGTGGACACTAGAATGAAAAACCTCGAATCAGCTATAAGAAAAATGAATCCACAGCGATTACCGCCAGGTGATTAACAGGGACAGACGGACTGCGATAAGAGATGAGCGAATATTTCGCTAAATTAATTACCTTGTTCTCCATGAGAGAGAGAGAGAGAAACCCCGGCCCAAGCCCGTGGAAAATCCTGCAAAAAACAACAATCGACCAGAGTCGAGAAAGTCAGTGCCGATAGGCGTCGGCGAGGGGAAGAAACAAAATGCGGTGGCGTTTGTTGGTGGCAGCCGGCTGCGAGGGGCGCCGTCGAGATCAAAGATTTGGGCAGACCTGCCGAAAACGAGCAACTACGACATCTGCGCAAGTCGGTGCAGACAGGCGGCGACAAGCGGCAGCGGCGAAATCCTGTGACGTTTGGCACGGGATCCGAATCCCGCCGGCGATAGTCGTCGAGCTAAGGGGTTGCCGCAGCGATAGAAGTTGACATGCAGAGTTGCGGAGGAGTGCAGTGCGAGTGAGGAGTGGGGACGAAGGGGGGTGAGTTTTTTTGTTTCTTTATTGACGTGTTGGTGAGGGTTTTCTGTGCCAACATTGCAAGGGAATCCAAATTCATTGGTTGTTTGTCCTTGAGTTTTTTTTATACGATCAACATAGACCCTAGAATGCACCTTGTTCAAATTTGGCACTTTTCCAGGCTCATTTACTATATTTGGGCCATTATTTGCATTTTCTAGACATATATGCACATAATTCAAATTTGCACAATCGGTGCATGAAAAAGGTGCACAATAACCGTTTGAAAAATCAAGCTTGTGGTATTTAGTAAATTTCCATGCCTTTTACAATGGAATGGGGAGAGATTTCAATGATATGTGTGGCAAGAGTCAACCACAAACGTGTCGTTTATTGATTTTTCAACTCTAGAAAATTGAAAAACATGCCTGAAAAAGATGATATCTGGCATGGTGCCATGGTATGACCTATGCATGCCGTGGTAATTTTTTGAGAAGGTTTGGCTAATGTCGTTATACACGCTCTTCATAAATTGAACCATCACAAAGGAAGTTTTTTGGTTTCGAGAGGGAAATCACCAAGTTTTAAGGGGGGGTCAAAATTTCCTTCATCGTTTGTCCTTGAGTTTTTTTCTACAATCAACATACACCCTAGAATGCACCGTGTTCAAATTTGGCACTTTTCCGGGCTAATTTACTATTTTTGGGTCGTTATGAGCATAGGCATTAATGCACATAATTCAATTTCGCACAATCGGTCCATGAAAAAGTGCATAAAAACGGTTTGGAAAATCATGCTTGTGGTATTAGTAAATTTTCATCCCTTTTACGAGGAATGGGGAGAGATTTCAAGGACATGTGTCGCAAGATTCAACCACAAACGTGTCGTTTATTGGTTTTTCAACTCTAGAAAATTGAAAAACATGCCTGAAAAATATGATACCTGGCACGGTGCCATGGTATGACCTCAGTATTCTGTGGTAAAAAAATGGCAAATTCTAGCACAAGTTGTAACGATAACTCCTTGAAAATGAGAGCATCTCACAAGAAGAATCACTATTTCCAAAATGATAAATGGCAATTTGGAGTTGAATTTCGGTGACTTCATCGTTTCACGTCCAAACTATTTACACGGTGCGCAAGCACCATCAGCCGCTAGATTTGATTTGATTTTTGCACATTTCAGGACTCGTTTGATATATTTAAGCACTTTATAGCATTTACCTGACATTTAGCACATATAAGTCAAATCCCAGCTACAGCTACACGGGTGTGATAGGAGGATGTGGATTGCCGTTCGATCGTTGTGCATCCTACGGTGCACATGCGTGATCCACGTGGACGGGGTTCCGGCCAATCAGAACTCATCGCACAATAGAGTTAGCCCACATGGCTTTCATAAGCAACGAAAATGAACCGTGTGCGATAATAAATCACCAAGATTTCAAGGGAATCCAAATTTCCTTGGTCATTTGCCCTTGTTTTTTTTCTACAATCTACATAGAACCTAGAATGCATCGTGTTCAAATTTGGCACTTTTTCGGGCTCGTTTACTATATTTGGGCCATTATTTGCATTTTCTAGGCATTTATGCATATAATTCAAATTCGCACAATCGGTGCATGAAAAGGTGCAAAATAGCAGTATGAAAAATCAAGCTTGTGGTATTTACTAAATTTCCATGCCTTTTACAAGGGAATGGGGAGAGATTTCGATGATATGTGTGGCAAGAGTCAACCACAAACGTGACGTTTATTGGTTTTTCAACTCTAGAAAATTGAAAAAATGCCTGAAAAACATGATACCTGGCATGGTGCCATGGTACGACCTCAGCATGCCATGGTAATTTTTTGAGAAGGTTCAGCTAATGTCGTTATCCACGCTCTTCATAAATCGAACCATCACAAAAGGAAGTTTGTGGTTTCGAGAGGGAAATCACCAAGTTTGAAGGGGAATCCAAACTTCCTTCGTCATTTGTCCTTGAGTTTTTTTTCTACGATCAACATACACCCTAGAATGCACCGTGTTCAAATTTGGCACTTTTCCGGGCTAATTTACTATATTTGGGCCGTTATGTGCATTTTCTAGGCATTAATGCACATAATTCAATTTCGCATAATCGGTCCATGAAAAAGTGCACAAAAACGGTTTGGAAAATCATGCTTGTGGTATTTACTAAATTTTCATGCCTTTTACGAGGAATGGGGAGAGATTTCAAGGACATGTGTCGCAAGAGTCAACCACAAACGTGTCGTTTGTTGGTTTTTCAACTCTAGAAAATAGAAAAACATGCTTGAAAAAGATAATACCTGGCATGGTGCCATGGTATGACCTCAGCAAAGCGTGGTAATTTTTTGAGAAGGTTCGGCTAATGTCGTTGTACACGCTCTTCATAAATCGAACCATCACAAAGGAAGTTTCGTGGTTTGGAGAGGGAAATCACCAAGTTTGAAGGGGAATCCAAATTTCCTTCGTCATTTGTCCTTGAGTTCTTTTCTACGATCAACATACACCCTAAAATGCACCGTGTTCAATTTTTCCACTTTTCCGGGCTAATTTACTATATTTGGGTCGTTATGTGCATTTTCTAGGCATTAATGCACATAATTCAATTTCGCACAATCGGTCCATGAAAAAGTGCACAAAAACGGTTTGGAAAATCATGCTTGTGGTATTTACTAAATTTTCATGCCTTTTATGAGGAATGAGGAGAGATTTCAAGGACATGTGTGGCAAGAGTCAACCACAAACGTGTCGTTTATTGGTTTTTCAACTGTAGAAAATTGAAAAACATGCCTGAAAAAGATGATACCTGGCATGGTGCCATGGTATGACCTTAGTATTCTGTGGTAAAAAAATGGCAAATTCTGGCACAAGTTGTAACGATGACTCCTTGAAAACGAGAGCATCTGACAAGAAGAATCACTGTTTCCAAAATGATAAATGGCAATTTGGACTTGAATTTACGGTGACTTCATCATTTCACGTCCAAACTATTTACACGGTGCGCAAGCACCATTAGCTGCTAGATTTGAATTATTATTTTTGTGCATTTCAGGACTCGTTTGATATATTTAAGCACTTTATAGCATTACCTGACATTTAGCGCATATAAGTCAAATCCTAGCTATAGCTACACGGGTGTGATGGGAGGGATGTGGATTGCCGTTCGATCATGGTGCATCCTACGGTGCACACGCACGACCCGCGTGGCTGGGGTTCCGGCCATTCAGAACGCAACGCACAATAGGGTTAGCGCACACGGTTCTCATAGGCAATCAGATCTCGAGTGCTCTAAAAAACCACCGCACTATACGGTTGTCTGGCTACTCCGTCCCAGAGCTCTCTCCAAGCGTCTCGTCCATGCCACCGCGCCGCACACTAACTGGTAAGGAAGTGATGGCATTCCGGCGCGCCGAGTTCATCGCCTCCCGCGACCGTACACTAACTGGTAAGGAAGCGATGGCATCCCGCCGCGCCGAGTTCATCGCCGCCCGCGACCGCATACCTACGTGGGCGGACTTTGAAGCTGCCATGGCCGAATGGGCGGTGGAGCAATAGGAGGCCAAAGCTGCACAGAAGGAGCGGAAAAGGCAGACAGCACTCTAGAAAAGAGAGTTCTGCCGCCGCAAGAAAGAAGCGGCCGCACGCGCTGCTGAGGAGAGCTGGGCGGAGATCCAAGCATGGTGGGCTGCCGCCGACAAGGCCAGGAAGGAGAACGGCGACGTCTGGGTCTGGCCAGCATGCAAGAAGTAGTTAGTGTGTGTGTGTGTGTGTGTGTGTCGCCCGTATGTTTGTTTAATTAATTATGAGCATCTACCAATACTACTTACTACTTTTTTAGCAAATTAGTACCCGATCAAAAAAAGTTGACTCAACCGAGTCATAGCGGTCCCACCCGTAGCCACCCTGGAGCTCCTTCCTCTCTCATCTCTACACAACCGGGTCAGAGATGAGTTCGCCGGAGCTGGTTTTTAGTCCCACCTTGCCGCGCGGGGCGGACACAGACCGGCTTAAATAGCAGCGCCGACGGGAGGCAGCAAGCATCTCTCTTGTTGCATAGGTCGATCAATTCTCGCTGTGTGAGCGAGGCAGGTTGACACTTGATTGCATTTCATAAACTTATGATTGTTCATCGAGTGTCAACTTCGCCTCGTTCATGTACGCTGATAGCCCTACTACAATGAAAGAGATTTTTAAATTTGCAGGTTGCGGCTATAGATGCTGATAGATATTATAATTTTTAGAAGACCACAAAACACACAGTTGCTATGGCGTACTGTGTGCATTAATGATCCATAAGTCAGTTAGAAAACATCGCACACGTACCATCACGACCGCCCATGACTGATTTAATCAACTACATGTGTACACGTTTTTGAATACGGGATCCGCCAATTTTCTCTTCGTTTGCGTTGTGTGTTTCTCCCGCGTAAGTTTCGAGTTTCGCAGTGAAATTTTCAGTAGGCGCAGGATTTCAGAATTTATCCCCCCACCCCATCCCCACCCATCACATTTCCACAGTATCTCCCCACCCTCCCCCCTCCCGGCCTCTTAAATCGCCGCCACCGCAACCACAGCTTCAACCACATCTACATTCTGCCCGAGCCTCGTCGATCCAGTCAATTAACCCACCAATCTCCATCACCGCCCCGGCCTGATTGCTTAGATGGCGCCTACGAAACATCCTCATGCCTCCAAATCCCCACCCCCTACTCCAGAGCATCGCCACGTAAGCATAACCACATATCACGCGGGAGGTCCGGGAGCTGATGGCAGTCGATGGCGCGGTGGCCGTTGTGCATGTTGACCCGGAGGAACACCTCGCTTCCGCCGCCGCTGCTACTTGTAGCTTGCGTTGATATTTCCCCGAAGAGGAAGGGATGATGCAGCACAGTAGAGATAAGTATTTCCCTCAGTTATGAAACCAAGGTTATCGAACCAGTAGGAGAATCACGCAACACCTCGTTAGCAGCACCTGCACACAAACAACAAATCCTTGCACCCAACGCAAACAAGGGGTTGTCAATCCCTCGGCGGTAAGTTGCAACATTAAATTGTATATGACAGATAAATAGATTGAAACAAAAATACAAAATAAAATAAATAAAATAAAATTGCAGCAAATATTTTTAGGGTTTTAGTATATGACTTAGATAGACCCAGGGGCCATAGTTTTCACTAGAGGCTTCTCTCAAGTAAATAGCATACGTTAGGTAGACAAATTACTGTTGGGCAATTGATAGAAAAGCAAATAATCATGAAGATATTCAAGGCAATGATCATGTATATAGGCATCACGTTCAATACAAGTAGACCGACTCCTGCCAACATCTACTACTATTACTCCACACATCGACCGCTATCCAGCATGCATCTAGTGTATTAAGTCCATAAAGAACGGAGTAATGCCTTAAGAACGATGACATGATCTAGACAAGATAAACTCATGTATGAATAAACCCCATCTTTTTACCCTTAATAGCAATGATACATACGTGTCATGTCCCTTTCTATCACTGGGATTGAGCACCGCAAGATCGAACCCATTACAAAGCACCTCTTCCCATGGCAAGATAAATCAATCTAGTTGGCCAAACCAAATCAATAGATCGGAGAAGAAATACAAGGCTATAATAATCATGCATAAAAGAGTGCAGCAAAGACTCAAATAATATTCATGGATAATCTTATCATAAACTCATAATTCATCGGATCCCAACAAACACACCGCAAAAAGTGATTACATCGGATAGAACTCCAAGAACATCGAGGAGAGCATTGTATTGAAGATCAAAAAGAGATAAGAAGCCATCTAGCTACTAACTATGGACCCGAAGGTCTGTGGTAAACTACTCACGCATCATCGGAAGGGCGGCAAGGTTGATGTAGAGCCCCTCCGTGATCGATTCCCCCTCCGGCAGATTACCGGAGAAGGACCCCAGATGGGATCTCTCGAGAACAGAAGCTTGTGGCGGCGGAAAAAGTATTTCGTGGACTCTCCTGAGGGTTTCTGATTTTTTGGGAATTTATAGTGGAGGAATTAGGTCAAAAAGAGTTATGTGGGCCCCACGAGGTACCAGGGCGTGCCTGCCCCCCCCCCAGGCGCGCCCTGGTGCCTCGTGGGCACCTCCTGGGGCTTCTGTCCTCCTCCCGAAGCTTCAAGTGTTGGTATTGTCCAGAAAAAAATCTCCAAAAAGTTTCGTGGAATTTGGACTTCGTTTGGTATTGATATTCTATAAAATAAAAACGGGGCAGAAAATAGCAACTGGCACTGGGCACTAAGTTAATAGGTTAGTCTCCAAAAATGATATATAATTGCTGTAAATGCATATAAAAACATCCAAGATTGATAATATAACAGCATGGAACAATCAAAAATTATAGATACGTTGGAGACGTATCAGCATCCCCAAGCTTAATTCCTGCTCGTACTCGAGTAGGTAAATGATAAAAACAGAATTTTTGATGTGGAATCCTGCCTATCATATTCATCATATATTCTTTTCTTTTATAGCATGGACATTGGACTAGAATGATTCAAAGCAATAGTCTATAATTTGACATGAAGATATAAATACTCAAGCATGCTAACAAGCAACCATGTCTTTCAAAATATCAATGCTAAAGAAAGTTATCCCTAGCCCATTATGCTCAATCATTGATCCATTCATGAAACACACTCAAATATTAGCTACACACAATGCACAAGTATGACAATAGTGCTCTCTATTTGGTGCTTTATAAGAGAAGATGGAAACTCAAATAAAAATAAAAATTGCATAAAAGTAAATAGATAGGCCCTTCGCAGAGGGAAGCAGAGATTTGTCAAATGTGCCAGAGCTCAAAGCTTAAATTAGAGAGATAAAAATATTTTGAGAGGCATGCTTTTCCTGTCAACGAAAACGACCGAGAATTCCCAATATCTTCCATGCTAGACACATCATAGGCGGTTCCCAAACAGAAAATAAAGTTTATTTCCTTTCCACCATTCTTTCACAATCCATGGCTAGCCGTATCCACGGGTGCCCTCCATACCATCACTTTCCAAGGAATTTTGTTGTTATTAATTTTTGATTTCATTATGGGACTGGGCATCCCTATTACCAACCATCCTCTCGTGCAATGACAAGTGAATAAACACTCATCGTGAGAATAACACACCAAGCATGGAAAATATTGGCCACCCCCCGCCGCTTCATGAGCGGTACGGGCACACAAAACAGAAAAATTATTTTGAAAATTAGAGTTGGCACACGCAAATTTACTTGGAACGGCATGGGAATACCGCATATAGGTAGATATGGTGGGATCATTTGGCACAACTTGGGTTTAAGGATTTTGGATGCACAAGCAGTATTTTCGCTTAGTACAAATGAAGGCTAGCAAAAGATTGAGAAGCAACCAACCAAAAAATGAAAACGGTCATAAACATGCATTGAACATAACTAACACCGAATAATGCACCATAAGTAGGATATAATTTCTTTGCATAATTATTGACTTAACGTGCATGCATAGGGAATCACAAACCTTAACACTAATATTCTTACTAAATCACAATTACTCACTAACATGACTCACATATCTTCATCTCCATATCGCAAAACTATTGCAAGGAATCAAACATATCATATCCAATGATCTATATAAAAGTTTTTATTATATCCCTCTTGAATATTCATCACTTTGGGACCAAATTCATATCTTGTGCAAATTACTGTTACTATTATCATCTCTCAAAAAGATATAAGTGAAGCATGAGAATGCAAATATTTCTTCAAAATTTTCAGTATTATCAATTCTCAAAATAATATAAGTGAAGCATGAGAATTCATTTCTTCAAAATATAGCCACCGCCGTGCTCAAAAAGATTTAAGTGAAGCACTAGAGCAACTGCCTAGCTCAAAAAATTTAAGTGAAGCACATAGAGTATTCTAATAAATTATGATAACGTGTGGCTCTCTCAAAATAGGTGTGTCCAGTAGAGATGATTTTGACAAACTAAATATCAAACAAAGCAAAGACTCATATCATACAAGACGCTCCAAGCAAAACACATATCATGTGACGAATAAAAATATAGATCCAAGTAAAATTACCGATGGTTGGTAGAAGAAAGAGGGGATGCCTTTCGGGGCATCCCCAAGCTTAGACGCTTGAGTCTTCCTTGAATATTACCTTGGGGTGCCTCGGGCATCCCCAAGCTTACGCTTTTGCTACTCCTTATTCCTTCATCCATCATGATCTCAGACAAAACTTGAAAACTTCAATCACACAAAACTCCACAAAACCTTCATGAGATCCGTTAGTATAACAAAACAAATCACTACTTTAAGTACTGTTACAAACCCATTCATATTTTATTTTTGCATTAAACCTACTGTATTCTAACTTCTCCATGGTTTATACCCCCCGATACAATCCATAGTTTCATCAAAACAAGCAAGCAACACATCAAAAACAGAATCTGTCAAAAACAGAACAGTTCGTAGCAATCTATTTAAAATCCATACTTCTATAATTCCAAAACTTCTGAAAAATTAGGAAAACGTGGTAAATTCATATACCAATAATGTGTAAAAATTTCAGATTTTTCTGACACTCTTGTACAGAACCAAAATTCCTGCACTGGACGCAAAAATTTCTGTTTTCCAAACAGCATCAATTATACTATCTTCCAAATCATCCCAAAGGTTTTACTTGGCACAAACACTAATTAAAAACAAAAAACACAATAATAACAGTAGCATGACAGTGAAAACACATAATAATAGAGAAAAATTATTTTATTCATTGGGTTGCCTCCCAACAAGCGCTATTGTTTTATGCCCCTAGCTAGCCATAATGCATAGTTTCAAGTGTTGTCATCTTTCAAGTTGATTCCATAAGTGGCCCTCATAATTGATTCATATGGTGCCTTAATTTTATTCCTAGGTAAATGTTCCATACCCTTTTTTAGTGGAAACTGAAATTTAGTATTCCCTTCTTTCATGTCAATAACGGCACCTATGGTTCTTAAGAACGGTCTACCAAGTATTACTGGGCAAGAAGGATTGCATTCAATGTCAAGTACAATAAAATCAAAGGGCACATAGTTCCTATTTGCAAGAATAAGAACATCATTAATCCTACCCAAAGGCTTTTTAATAGTAGAATCCGCCAAGTGCAAATTAAGAGAACATTCATCTATATTGGTGAAACCTAGCACATCACATAGAGATTTTGGAATTGTGGAAATGCTAGCACCCAAATCACATAAAGCATTGCACTCATAATTTTTAATTTTAACTTTAATGGTGGGTTCCCACTCATCATATAATTTTTTAGGAATTGAAATTTCTAGTTTGAGCTTTTCTTCTAACGCTTTCATCATTGCTTCTACGATGTGTTTAGTAAAAGCCTTATTTTGCTCATAAGCGTTGGATGAATTTAGCATGGATTGTAACAAAGAAATGCACTCAATCAAAGAACAACTATCATAATTAAAATCTTTGTAATCCAAGAGAGTGGGCACATCACTATTTAAAGTTTTTACCTCTCCAAACCCACTTTTAACAATTTTTTCATCAAGATTTTCACCCTCCAAATTATGGGGACGCTCTTTAACTAAAGTTGACTATTCTTCAGTCCCCTTTTCATTAAGTTTAATATTGCTAAACAAAGAATCAATAGATGAAACACCAATCATTTTAATATCCTCATCATTACTACGATAAAAACCGGGAGGAATCGCTTTTTCTAAAAATTATTGTTTAGCTTTTAGCATGGCGGTTCTTTTCTTAATCTCATCCATGGAGACATATAAAGCTTTAATTGATTCACTAATATCAATTTTAGGTGGCAAAATTTTAGTCTTGAGATTTTCCACATCATGAAAAATTATATCAATGCTCCTAGACATATCATCAAGTTTACTCAATTTTTCTTATATCGTAGTGTTGAAAACTTTTTGAGAATTAATAAATTCTTTAATATTACTTTAAAGATCAGAGGGCATCCTATTATTATTATTGTAAGAATTACCATAAGGATTGCCATAATTATTAGAGGAATTTCCAGGAAATGGTCTAGCGTTGAAATTACCTCTATAAGCATTATTATTAAAATTGTTTCGCGAGACAAAGTTCACATCTACGGGATCATAATTTTGCTCAATCAAAGTAGACAATGGCACATCATTAGGATCAATATGAGCATTTTTACTAGCAACCAATTTCATGAGCGCATCAACTTTATCACTCAAACTATTAATTTCTTCACCGAATTCACTTTCTTACTAGTGGGAACTCTTTCAGTGTGCCATTGTGAATAATTTGCCATAATATTATCAAGCAATTTAGTAGCTTCTCCCAAAGTAATTTCCATAAACGTACCACCCGCGGCGGAATCTAAAAGATTTCTAGAAACAAAATTCAATCCCGCATAAATTTTTTGTATGATCATCCATAAATTTAAACCATGAGTATGGCAATTTCTTATCATTGATTTCATCCTCTCCCAAGATTGGGCAACATGTTCATGATCAAGTTGCTTAAAATTCATAATTTGATTTCTAAGAGAAATAGTTTTCACGGGAGGAAAATACTTGGTAATAAAAGCATCTTTACACTTATGCCAAGAATCGATACTATTTCATGGTAAAGATGAAAACCAAATTTTTGCACGATCCCGCAATGAGAATGAGAACAATTTTAATTTCACAATATCATTATCCACATCTTTTTTCTTTTGCATATCACACAATTCTACGAAAGTGTTAAGATGGGATGCAGCACCTTCATTAGGACTACCAGAAAATTGATCTTTCATCACAAGATTAAGCAAACCGGCATTAATATCACAAGTCTCCGCACTAGCGGCGGGAGGAGCGATTGGAGTACTAATAAAATCATTATTATTAGTATTGGAAAAATCACACAATTTTGTGTTTTCTTGAGACATCGTGACTACGCAATCAAGATAGCAAGCAAGCAAACAAGAAAAAGGCGAACAAAAAATATTTTTGTATTTTTTGTAAAAACTTTTTAGAAGTGGGGGAGATGAAAACGAGAGGCAAATAAAGTAAATGCAAGTTGATGAGAGTTTATGCAAAGGTACTTGATAGATTTTGATGATGTCTCCCCAGCAACGGCGCTAGAAATTCTTCCTGCTACTTGTAGCTTGCGTTGGTATTTCCCTGGAGAGGAAGGGATGATGCAGCACAGTAGAGATAAGTATTTCCCTCAGTTATGAAACCAAGGTTATCGAACCAGTAGGAGAATCACGCAACACCTCGTTAGTAGCACCTGCACACAAACAACAAATCCTTGCACCCAACGCAAACAAGGGGTTGTCAATCCCTCGGCGGTAAGTTGCAAGATTAAATTGTATATGATAGATAGATAGATTGAAACAAAAATACAAAATAAAATAAATAAGATAAAAATTGCAGCAAATATTTTTAGGGTTTTAGTATATGATTTAGATAGACCTGGGGGCCATAGTTTTCACTAGAGGCTTCTCTCAAGAAAATAGCATACGGTGGGTAGACAAATTACTGTTGGGCAATTGATAGAAAAGCAAATAATCATGACGATATCCAAGGCAATGATCATGTATATAGGCATCACGTCCAATACAAGTAGACCAACTCATGCCTGCATCTACTACTATTACTCCACACATCGACCGCTATCCAGCATGCATCTAGTGTATTAAGTCCATAAAGAACGGAGTAATGCCTTAAGAACGATGACATGATGTAGACAAGATAAACTCACGTATGAATAAACCCCATCTTTTTACCCTTAATAGCAACGATACATACGTGTCATGTCCCTTTTTATCACTGGGATTGAGCACCGCAAGATTGAACCCATTACAAAGCACCTCTTCCCATGGCAAGATAAATCATTCTAGTTGGCCAAACCAAATCAATGGATCGGAGAAGAAATACGAGGCTATAATAATCATGCATAAAAGAGTGCAGCAAAGACTCAAATAATATTCACGGATAATCTGATCATAAACTCACAATTCATCGGATCCCAACAAACACACCGCAAAAAGTGATTACATCGGATAGAACTCCAAGAACATCGAGGAGAACATTGTATTGAAGATCAAAAAGAGAGAAGAAGCCATCTAGCTACTAACTATGGACCCGAAGGTCTGTGGTAAACTACTCACGCATCATCGGAAGGGCAGCAAGGTTGATGTAGAGCCCCTCCGTGATTGATTCCCCCTCCAGCAGATTACCGAAGAAGGACCCCAGATGGCAGCGGAAAAAGTATTTCGTGGACTCTCCTGAGGGTTTCTGATTTTTTGGGGAATTTATAGTGGAGGAATTAGGTCAAACGGCGCTCTATGGGCCCCATGAGGCACCAGGGCGCGCTTGTGGGCACCTCCTGGGGCTTCTGGCCTCCTCCCGAAGCTTCTAGTGTTGGTATTGTCCAGAAAAAAATCTCCAAAAAGTTTCGTGGCATTTGGACTTCGTTTGGTATTGATATTCTGTAAAACAAAAAACAGGCAGAAAACATCAACTGGCACTAGGCACTAAGTTAATAGGTTAGTCCCAAAAAATGATATATAATTGTTGTAAATGTATATAAAAACATCCAAGATTGATAATATAACAGCATGGAACAATCAAAAATTATAGATATGTTGGAGACGTATCAGCATCCCCAAGCTTAATTCCTGCTCGTCCTCGAGTTGGTAAATGATAAAAACATAATTTTTGATGTGGAATGATGCCTATCATATTCATCATATATTCTTTTCTTTTGTAGCATGGACATTGGACTTGAATGATTCAAAGCAATAGTCTATAATTTGACATGAAGATATAAATACTCAAGCATGCTAACAAGCAATCATGTCTTTCAAAATATCAACGCTAAAGAAAGTTATATTGAAGATCAAAAAGAGAGAAGAAGCCATCTAGCTACTAACTATGGACCCGAAGGTCTATGGTAAACTACTCACGCATCATCGGAAGGGCGGCAAGGTTGATGTAGAGCCCCTCCGTGATCGATTCCCCCTCCGGCAGATTACTGGAGAAGGACCCCAGATGGGATCTCTCGAGAACAGAAGCTTGCGGCGGCGGAAAAAGTATTTCGTGGACTCTCCTGAGGGTTTCTGATTTTTTGGGAATTTATAGTGGAGGAATTAGGTCAAACAGAGTTCTGTGGGCCCCACAAGGTACCAGGGCGCGCCTCCCCACCCCCCAGGCGCGCCCTGGTGCCTCGTGGGCACCTCCTGGGGCTTCTGTCCTCCTCCCGAAGTTTCTAGTGTTGGTATTGTCCAGAAAAAAATCTCCAAAAAGTTTCGTGGCATTTGGACTTCGTTTGGTATTGATATTCTGTAAAAGAAAAACAGGGCAGAAAACAGCAACTGGCACTGGGCACTAAGTTAATAGGTTAGTCTCCAAAAATGATATATAATTGCTGTAAATGCATATAAAAACATCCAAGATTGATAATATAACAGAATGGAACAATCAAAAATTATAGATACGTTGGAGACGTATCAGCCGCCGACTTGGTGCGAGCTCTGGCCCAGATGAAGTGCCCTAGTAACTACCCCTCGGGATTTACCAAGTACGAACTGTCCAGTTCAATTTTACCAATACCAGTTGCAATGGCTATGTTTTATACGGTCGATGTATTAAGCCGGTTCCCCGCAAAAAAAAGAAAGATGTATTAAGCTTGTTGTAGTAAACACGCCTAACCCGTCTTAGCTATTTTCCCTACCTTTTTATAGACAACTGGGCCATTCTCTGCTCTAGCAGCACTTGCCTTGCGATGTTTAACTCTGTCAATTTCAATTTCATCAGTACCAGTTTCAATGGCTATAGTTGGTTGTCTGTACTTAACACATGCCTTGTTTATTTCAGTAATGTACACTGTGATGTTCAAGTATGAACTGCCCAGTTCAATTTCACCAATACCAGCTAGAAACTGACAATGCCTCACTTAGGTTGCTGTTAAGCATGTTGTAGCAAATAGTTCTATCCATTTTTTAATCTATCCCATTGCTACCGTGCTACTCTTCGCAATGAAGGTATCACTAGAGATGATGTTGTTTTATTACCATTTGCTATTTTGGTGGATGTTAACCATGTTGTAGTTAACATGCCTTTCCATGTACTTACACAGGGCCACAATGGGAAATGTTGTTGTTTACCGTCGAGGTTAGTTCCATCCCAATGTCTTATAGTATTTTACATCATTTGTGCAATTGCAGTTTAGCTTGTAGCATTTACTTGCTTCTTGTAGGTACACACGTCAGTGGCACTGATCCACGCTTCGACCGGGAGGAACACCTCGCCTCCGCCGCCGCCGACTTGGGGCGGGCTCTGGCCCAGATGAAGTGCCCCAGCAACTTCCCCTCGGGATTTATCAAGTAGGAACTGTCCAGTTCAATTTTACCAATACCAGTTGCAATGGCTATCTTTTGTACGGTTGATGTATTAAGCCTGTTGTAGTAAACACGCCTAACCATTCTTAGCTATTTTCCCTACCTTTTTATAGACAATTGGGCTATTATCTGCTCTAGCAGCACTTGCCTTGCGATGTTTAACTCTGTCAATTTCAATTTCATCAGTACCAGTTTCAATGGCTATATTAGGTTGCCTGTAGTTAACAGATGCCTTGTTTATTTCTGTTACACTATCATGTTCAAGTATGAACTGTCCAGTTCAATTTCAAAAATACCAGCTAGAAACTTATAATGCCTGACTTAGGTTGTTGTTAAGACTGTTGTAGCAAATAGTTCTATCCATTTTTAATCTGTCCCTTTACAACCGTGCTACTCTTCGCAATGGAGATATCACTAGAGATGCTGTCGTTTTATTTCCATTTGCTATTTTTGGTGGATGTAGTTAACATGCCTTTCCATGTACTTACGCAGGGCTGCAATGGGCGATGTTGTTGTTTGCCGTCGAGGTTAGTTGCATCCCATGTCTTATAGTATTTTACATTATTTGTGCAATTGAAGTTTTGCTTCTAACATTTACTGGTTGCTTGTAGGTACATATATCAGCGGTACTAATCCACGCTTCGACCCCTTTTGCGTATGGGACAATGAGATATTCATGAGCAAGCGTCAAGTGAGGAAACTAAGAAAGATTTTTAGGCGAAAGAGACGGGTGATGGGAATTAAACTCTTTATTTACACTTTATCCAAGACAACGGTGAACTTTAGGATGATAAGTAATTTGTTGCCTTTTCCCCCTGCCCACAACAAGTTACTCTATTAGACATGAATTTCTGAAAGTTTTCTCTTTTCAGTGGTTTCCAAAGCAATTTACTCATGATTACCTTGCAAACTACATGACCGGAGTGGAGGCAACTAAGGTTAAAATATATAATTCATACTACCATGATAATGGTCTAGAAGTCTTCCTGAAGGCGGTGAAGGATGGGCGGGCGATCATCACAAGGGGTTGGACAAAAGTTGTGCACACCTTTGGCATGGAGGAGGGCACATTGTGGGCATTCCGCTTCTTCAGCACTATCAGCAGCCAAAATGATTTACACTTCTCTCTTCACCTTTACCGCCTCTAAATATTGTGGTTCATCATAGTTAATCTGCTGCCTAATTCTGTAATTACTGAACACATTGTACTGAGATTTTGATATATGGATTGGTTGTTGAACCATTGTGATGAGAATATGAAATATTTAAATTCCACACTTCATAATTCAATTACAGAATAAAATAAAATTAAACAGCAGGGATTAAAACACCGTACACACGGTTGGAAAGAAAACATCATGTGCGATGGTAAAATAAAGAAACACGGTTCTTTCACGGAAAACGTATGCGATACTCAGCGGTCGAACGCATGGTTTATTCTCATACGCGTGTGGGATTGCCATAAGTATCACACACGTTTCCGTACGATGTGCGTGTGCGATTCTTGGTAATACCACACACGTTTCAAACCTGTATGCGTGTGTAATATCGGATAAAAAGAAGACAGCTCACATTTGGAGACCGTGTGTGATAGGTATACCTATCGCACACACTTATGAAAATGGACACGTTGGCAATAGTGGAGACACCGCACACATTTTATAGTTCTGAACTGTGTTTGATAGTGTACGTATCGCAAACAGACTGGTAAAAATAAATGTTTGTGATATCCACTTTTTGCACACATGGATATCTGCGAAATCATTTCGGATGTCTCGCGGATCACAAACGTAGTGCCGGTCTCTAACGTGTGCGATAGTCTGTGACTTCGCATATGATTACTTTACGAAAATCGTCAGTAGTGGGTCACCCTATCATAGACATTTTATGGGTCGTGTGGGATAGACCCCTCCTATCGCACACACAGGCAAGGCGACGGTTTAAAACTCTGTCACGAAAAGGGGGTAAAAACCGTTTGTGTAGTACGTAACGGTACCAGTGAATTGCCATTAAACTGGAAGGAAAATAAGCTTTTGTACGAGTTTGTGGTGGTGGAGTAATAAAAGAGACAAACTGCTCAATAAAGGCCACTCTCACAAGGGGCAATATTAAAGTGATGTTCCTTTTCATTAAAAACTCTGACATCCAAAGTCAAAAAGCACATGACAACCTCTGCTTCCCTGTGCGAAGGGCCTATCTTTTACTCTATCTACAACTTTACTTTTCATGTTGAGTCAAATTCTCCTTATTCCAACCTCCATTATTCTCCACTTGGCAAACAACATGTGGTGGGGAAAGATCCGAGCACATATATCCAGTTGAATACATATGATCCTGAGTTATTATTGTTGAAAATTATCTCTATGGTAAATAAGTTGGGAGGTGAAACACTAAACCCCCATCTTCCTTTGTGTCTGATGGAAACAGTTTGTTCTAAAAATATGATCTTGAGTGCTAGCAATCATTAGAAGACTATATGATAGTTGAGTATGTAAAGTTTGCTAAACAAAAACTCTTACATAGACTTTTCTGGAAGATAAGATGAATTGTGATTGTTTGATGACTGAAAACATAGTTTGTTGGATTTCAAGAGAGTTTATTGTCTATACCTTAACATGTGAATTGATACATTATCATGAGAAGTTGAGAAAAAGTTGCTGGTTATGATATATAATGATGTTAATAATATGATGCTTTCACATCCGTATTCTTTATTATCGACACCTCTCTTTTAAACTTGTGGCCATGTTTACTGAGCTTGGTATTCCCTTGGGGACAGGCGGGGTCTAAGCTTGGGGGAGCAGATACGTCCATTTTGCATCATTATTTCCTACTATAATTTATCCTATTTCAATGTTATATTTCACATTATGGTGCAATTCTAATGCCTTTTCTCTCTTAAAATGCAAGTTATACCAAGGAGAGGGAGATTGCCGGCAGCTGGAATTCTGGACCTAAAATATCAACCGAAGAAAAAGCAAGCTCCTGAGCTCAAAATGAAGCGTGAATTTTTGGAGAATTATTTTGGAATATATAATGAATATTGGAGAAAAGAAGTAGCAGAGGGGGGCCTCCAACCAGCCACATCGACAGGTGGCGCGGCCACCCCCTGGCCGCGCCAGGTGTCCATGTGGGGCCGTGGTGGCTCGCCTCCCGATGCCCTTTGGCCATAAAATCCCATTTGCCTTAGAAAAAATCATAGAAAAGTTTCAGGACTTTTCGCAGCCGTCTGTGAGGGGGAACAGAGGCGGAGCACTTTTGCTCTTCGGCGGAGTGATTCTGCTGGGGAAACTTCCCTCCAGGGGGGGGGGTCGAAGCCTTCATCATCACCAACACTCCATTCATCATGGGGATCATCATCTTCATTAACATCTTCATCAACACCATCTCATCTCAAAACACTACTTCATCCTTTGTGTTCAATCTTTTTATCAGACCTCAGAGTGGTACCGAGGGGTGCTAGTAGTGTTGATTACATCTCGTAGTTGATGCTTGTTGGTTTAATTTGTGGAAGATTATTATGTTCAGATTGTTAATCATATATTTATACCCACTTATCATGATCAATATGATGAGCTATGAGTAGTTCTATTTGTTCTTGAGGACATGGGAGAAGTCTTGTTACTAGTAATCATGTGAAGTTGATCACAGTTCAATGTTTTGATATTATGTTGTGTTGTTCTTCCTCTAGTGGTGGTATGTGAACGTCGACTACATGACACTTCACCATGTTTAGGCCTAGGGGAAGGCATTGTGGAATTAGTTTGTAGATGATGGGTTACAGGAGTGATAGAAACCTAAACTCCAGTTTATGAATTATTTCGTAAGGGGCTGTTTTGGATCCAATTGCTTAATGTTACGGTTAGATTTATCTTAATTACTTCTCTTGTAGTTGTGGATGCTTGCATGCATGGAGAGTATAATCATAAGTAGGTATTTGTTCAAGTAAGGACAATACCTTAGGTCTGATCCACCCACATAACACTTATCAAGGCAATGAACGTAAGTCGATGAATCATGGTGAAAGTAACTTGGTGATATTCCCGTGTGTCCTCAAGAGTGTTTTAACAATAAGAAGTATCACCGGCTTGTCCTTAGCACAATTAAGGATTGGACCGATGACCCACAAGTATAGGGGAGCAATCATAGTCCTTTTGATAAGTAAGAGTGTCGAACCCAACGAGGAGCAGAAGGAATCGATAAGCAGTTTTTAGCAAGGTATTCTCTGCAAGTGCTGTAAAGTAGTTGTGACAGATAGTTTGATAGCAAGATAATTCATAGCAATTAATAAGTAACAAAAGTAAAAAGATTCAGCAAGGTGGCTCAATCCTTTTATTACAAAGGACAAGCTGGAAGTACTTCTTGTAGTGAGCAAAGCCGAGGACACATGGGAATTTTGTCTAGTCATGTTCATCACGATTCATTGACCCGCGTTCACTGCTTTGATAAGTTGTTTTGTGGGTGGACCGGTGTTAGGGTGTTGTTCTTACTTGAACAAACAACCCACTTATGACTACCCCCTCTCGCAAGCATCCGCAACTACGAAAGAAGAATTAAGATAAATCTAACCATAGCATGAAACATATGGGTCCAAATCAGTCCCTTACGGAATAACACGTAAACTAGGCTTTAAGCTTCTGTCACTCTCGCAACCCATCATCTACTTACTAATCCCACAATGCCTTCGCCTAGGCCCAAGCATGGTAATGTGTCATGTAGTCAACGTTCACACGACACCACTAGAGGAAGAACAAAATAACACATCATCAAAACATTGAATGAAAACCAACTTCACATGATTACTTATAACAAGACTTCTCCCATGCATGTCCTCAAGAACAAACAGAACTAATCACAAATCATATTCATGTTCCTGATCAGAGGAGATAAATATATGATTAACAATCTGAACACATGATCTTCCACGAAATAAACCAACTAGCATCAACTACAAGATGTAATCAACACTACTAGCAACCCACATGTATCAATATGAGGTTTTAGACAAAGATTGAATACAAGAGATGAACTAGGGTTTTGAGATGAGATGGTGCCGGTGAAGATGTTGGTGGAGATGAGTCCTCCCACGATGAGAGGAGCATTGGTGATTGATACGTCTCCAACGTATCTATAATTTTTGATTGTTCCATGCTGTTATATTATCAATCTTGGATGTTTTTATATACATTTACAGCAATTATATATCATTTTTTGGGACTAACCTATTAACTTGGTGCCCAGTGCCAGTTGCTGTTTTCTGCCTGTTTTTTGTTTTACAGAATATCAATACCAAACGAAGTCCAAATGCCACGAAACTTTTTAGAGATTTTTTTTCTGGACATAACAAGTACTGGAAGCTTTGGGAGAGGGCCAGAAGATGAAGCAGTGGCCCACAAGGCACCACGGCACGCCTGGGGGGGCACGCGCGCCCTGGTACCTCGTGGAGCCCACAGAGCTCCGTTTGACCTAATTCCACCACTATAAATTCCCAAAAATCGGGAAACCATCAGGGGAGTCCACGAAATACTTTTTCCGCCGCCGCAAGTTTCTGTTCTTGAAAGATTCCATCTGGGGGCCTTCTCCGGCACTCCGCCGGAGGGGGAATCGATCACGGAGGGGCTCTACATCAACCTTGCTACCCTTCCGATGATGCGTGAGTAGTTTACCATAGACCTTCGGGTCCATAGTTAGTAGCTAGATGGCTTCTTCTCTCTTTTTGATCTTCAATACAATGTTCTCCTCGATGTTCTTGGAGTTCTATCCGATGTAATCACTTTTTGCGGTGTGTTTGTTGGGATCCGATGAATTGTGAGTTTATGATCAGATTATCCATGAATATTATTTGAGTCTTCTTTGATCTCTTTTATGCATGATTATTATAGCTTCATATTTCTTCTCCGATCTATTGATTTGGTTTGGCCAACTAGATTGATTTATCTTGCAATGGGAAGAGGTGCTTTGTAATGGGTTCGATCTTGCGGTGCTCAATCCCAGTGACAGAAAGGGACATGACACGTATGTATCGTTGCTATTAAGGGTAAAAAGATGGGGTTTATTCATACGTGAGTTTATCTTGTCTACATAATGTCATCGTTCTTAAGGCGTTACTCCGTTCTTTATGGACTTAATACACTAGATGCATGCTGGATAGCGGTCGATGTGTGGAGTAATAGTAGTAGATGCAGGCAGGAGTCGGTCTACTTGTCTCAGACGTGATGCCTATATACATGATCATTGCCTTGGATATCATCATGATTATTTGCTTTTCTATCAATTGCCCAACAGTAATTTGTCTACCCACCGTATGCTATTTTATTGAGAGAAGCCTCTAGTGAAAACTATGGCCCCCGGGTCTATCTAAATCATATACTAAAACCCTAAAAATACTTGCTGCACTTTTTTTTTATTTATTTTATTTTGTATTTTTGTTTCTATCTATCTATCTATCATATACAATTTAATTTTGCAATTACCGCCGAGGGATTGACAACCCCTTGTTTGCGTTGGGTGCAAGGATTTGTTGTTTGTGTGCAGGTACTGCTAACGAGGTGTTGCGTGATTCTCCTACTGGATTGATAACCTTGGATTCATAACTGAGGGAAATACTTATCTCTACTGTGCTGCATCATCCCTTCCTCTTCGGGGAAAATACCAATGCAAGCTACAAGTAGCAGGAAGAATTTCTGGCGCCGTTGCCGGGGAGACATCATCAACATCTATCAAGTACCTTTGCATAAACTCTCATCTCCTTGCATTTATTTTATTTGCCTCTCGTTTTCATCTCCCCCACTTCTAAAATGTTTTTACAAAAATACAAAAATATTTTCCGTTTGCCTTTTTCTTGTTTGCCGCTTTGATTTGCTCACCATGTCATCATGACTAGCATAACTATCCCTCCTTTGTCACCAGATTTTGAAGTGATTTACTTCAAACAGAAACAAGGAGAAAATCTTAAAGATGCTTGGTATAGGTTAATGGAATCCTACCGTGTTTGCTCTATAAAAGGGGATTTAAAAATTTTGCTTCACAATTTCTATATAGGTTTGACCATGCACCATAGACAACTTTTGGATTTTGCCGCAAAGGGGAATTTTATTGAGAGTGAGGCCAATACTGCCTATGAAATAATAGAAGGCATATTGGGGATTCCACCACCATAAAAGGGTTTTGCTTTTACTCAAGAGGGGGCTCAAATATTAGACAAATTCGGTGATATGCATAAAAATTTGGTTGAGTTGCAAAAGTCTAACGAGCCTCTTAAAAATATTAGTGGAAACCTCAATCGCACGAACACTTTGATTTCTTTATGCAATAAGCGATTGGATATTTTAGACCTTAAAATTGCCTCTTTTTCTGAGAATAATGGGAAGCGTAAAGAACCTCCCGGGTTTGAGAAAACTCCTATAAAGATTACTAAAACCAAAGATGACAATACTTGAAACTATGCATTATGCCTAGCTAGGGGCATAAAACAATAGCGCTTGTTGGGAGGCAACACAATGAATAAAATAAATTTTTATCTTTTGTTTCTGTTATTGTGTGTTTTCATAATTAAGCTACTGTAATGATTGTGTTTTTGTGTTTTTAATTAGTGTTTGTGCCAAGTAAAACCTTTGGGATGATTTGGAAGATAGTATAATCGATGCTGTTTGGAAAATAGAAAGTTTTGCGTCCAGTGCTGGAATTTTGTTTCTGTACTGGAGCGTCAGAAAAATCTGAAATTTTTACAAAGTATTGGTATATGAATTTCCCACGTTGTCCTAATTTTTCAGAAGTTTTGGAGTTACAGAAGTATGGCTTTAAATAGATTTCTACAGACTGTTCTGTTTTTGACAGATTCTGTTTTTCATGTGTTGCTTGCTTGTTTTGATGAAACTATGGATTGTATCGGGGGTATAAGCCATGGAGAAGTTAGAATACAGTAGTTATAATGCAAATATAAAGTATGAATGGGTTTGCAACAGTACTTAAAGTAGTGATTTATTTTGTTATACTAACGGATCTCACGAAGGTTTTGTTGAGTTTTGTGTGATTGAAGTTTTCAAGTTTTGGGTGAGATCACGATGGATGAAGGAATAAGGAGTGGCAAGAGCCTAAGCTTGAGGATGCCTGAGGCACCCCAAGGTAATATTCAAGGAAGACTCAAGCGTCTAAGCTTGGGGATGCCCCGGAAGGCATCCCCTCTTTCTTCTACCAACCATCGGTAATTTTACTTGGAGCTATATTTTTATTCGTCACATGATATGTGTTTTGCTTGGAGCGTCTTGTATTATATGAGTCTTTGCTTTGTTTGCTATTTAGTTTGTCACAATCATTCTTGCTGCACACACCTATTTGGAGAGAGCCACACGTTATCATGATTTGTTAGAATACTCTATGTGCTTCACTTAATTTTTTTTTGAGCTAGGTAGTTGCTCTAGTGCTTCACTTAAATCTTTTTGAGCACGGTGGTGGCTATATTTTGAAGAAATAAACTCTCATGCTTCACTTATATTATTTTGAGAGTTGACAAGATTAAAATTTTGAAGAAATAAACTCTCATGCTTCACTTATATTATTTTGAGAGTTGATAAGATGAAAATTTTGAAGAAATATATGCACTCTCATGCTTCACTTATATATTTTTGAGAGTTGATAATAGTAATGTTAATTTGCACAAGATATGAATTTGGTCCCAAAGTGATGAATATTCAAGAGGGATATAATAAAAACTTTCATATAGATCATTGTATATGATAAAGTGTGATTCCTTGCAATAGTTTTGCGATATGGAGATGATGATATGTGAGTCATGTTAGTGAGTAATTGTGATTTAGTAAGAATATTGGTGTTAAGGTTTGTGATTCCCTATGCATGCACATTAAGTCAATAGTTATGCAAAGAAATTATATCCTACTTATGGTGCATTATTCGGTGTTAGTTATGTTCAATGCATGTTTATGACCGTTTTCGTTTTTTGGTTGGTTCCTTCTCAATATTTTGCTAGCCTTCATTTGTACTAAGCGGAAATACTGCTTGTGCATCCAAACTCCTTAAACCCAAGTATTGCCAATTGAGTCCACCATATCTACCTATATGCGGTATTCCCATGCCGTTCCAAGTAAATTTGCGTGTGCCAACTCTAATTTTCAAAATAATTTTCCGTTTTGTGTGCCCGTACCGCTCATGAAGCGGCAGGGGGTGGCCAATATTTTCCATGCTAGGTGTGTTATTCTCACAATGAGTGTTTATTCACTTGTCATTGCACGAGAGAGTGGCTGGTAATAGGGATGCCCAGTCCCATAATGAAATCAAAAATTAATAACAACAAAATTCCTTGGAAAGTGATGGTATGGAGGGCACCCGTGGATACGGCTAGCCATGGATTGTGAAAGAATGGTGGAAAGGAAATAAACTTTACTTTCTGTTTGGGAACCGCCTATGATGTGTCTAGCATGGAAGATATTGGGAATTCTCGGTCGTTTTCGTTGACAGGAAAAGCATGCCTCTCAAAATATTTTTATCTCTCTAATTTAAGCTTTGAGCTTTGGCACATTAGCAAATCTCTGCTTCCCTCTGCGAAGGGCCTATCTATTTACTTTATGCAATTTTTATTCTTATTTTGAGTCTCCATCTTCTCTTATAAAGCACCAACTAGAGAGCACTATTGTCATACTTGTGCATTGTATGTAGCTAATATTGAGTATGTTTCATGAATGGATCAATGATTGAGCATAATGGGCTAGGGATAACTTTCTTTAGCGTTGATATTTTGAAAGACATGATTGCTTGTTAGCATGCTTGAGTATTTATATCTTCATGTCAAATTATAGACTATTGCTTTGAATCATTCAAGTCCAATGTCCATGCTACAAAAGAAAAGAATATATGATGAATATGATAGGCATCATTCCACATCAAAAATTATGTTTTTATCATTTACCTACTCGAGGACGAGCAGGAATTAAGCTTGGGGATGCTGATACGTCTCCAACGTATCTATAATTTTTGATTGTTCCATGCTGTTATATTATCAATCTCGGATGTTTTTATATACATTTATAACAATTATATATCATTTTTTGGGACTAACCTATTAACTTAGTGCCTAGTGCCAGTTGCTGTTTTCTGCCTGTTTTTTGTTTTACAGAATATCAATACCAAACGAAGTCCAAATGCCACGAAACTTTTTGGAGATTTTTTTCTGGACATAACAAGTACTGGAAGCTTCGGGAGAGGGCCAGAAGATGAAGCAGTGGCCCACGAGGCACCACGGCACGCCTGGGGGGGGCAGGCGCGCCCTGGTACCTCGTGGGGCCCACAGAGCTCCGTTTGACCTAATTCCACCACTATAAATTCCCAAAAATCGGGAAACCATCAGGGGAGTCCACGAAATACTTTTTCCGCCGCCGCAAGTTTCTGTTCTCGAGAGATCCCATCTGGGGGCCTTCTCCGGCACTCCGCCGGAGGGGGAATCGATCACGGAGGGGCTCTACATCAACCTTGTTGCCCTTCCGATGATGCGTGAGTAGTTTACCACAGACCTTCGGGTCCATAGTTAGTAGCTAGATGGTTTCTTCTCTCTTTTTGATCTTCAATACAATGTTCTCGTCGATGTTCTTGGAGTTCTATCCGATGTAATCACTTTTTGCGGTGTGTTTGTTGGGATCCGATGAATTGTGAGTTTATGATCAGATTATCCATGAATATTATTTGAGTCTTCTCTAATCTCTTTTATGCATGATTATTATAGCTTCGTATTTCTTCTCCGATCTATTGATTTGGTTTGGCCAACTAGATTGATTTATCTTGCAATGGGAAGAGGTGCTTTGTAATGGGTTCGATCTTGCGGTGCTCAATCCCAGTGACAGAAAGGGACATGACACGTATGTATCATTGCTATTAAGGGTAAAAGGATGGGGTTTATTCATACGTGAGTTTATCTTGTCTACATCATGTCATCGTTCTTAAGGCGTTACTCCGTTCTTTATGGACTTAATACACTAGATGCATGCTGGATAGCGGTCGATGTGTGGAGTAATAGTAGTAGATGCAGGCAGGAGTCGGTCTACTTGTCTCGGGCGTGATGCCTATATACATGATCATTGCCTTGGATATCGTCATGATTATTTGCTTTTCTATCAATTGCCCAACAGTAATTTGTCTACCCACCGTATGCTATTTTCTTGAGAGAAGCCTCTAGTGAAAACTATGGCCCCCGGGTCTATCTAAATCATATACTAAAACCCTAAAAATACTTGCTGCACTTTTTCTTTATTTATTTTATTTTGTATTTTTGTTTCAATCTATCTATCTATCACATACAATTTAATCTTGCAATTACCGCCGAGGGATTGACAACCCCTTGTTTGCGTTGGGTGCAAGGATTTGTTGTTTGTGTGCAGGTACTGCTAACGAGGTGTTGCGTGATTCTCCTACTGGATTGATAACCTTGGTTTCATAACTGAGGGAAATACTTATCTCTACTGTGCTGCATCATCCCTTCCTCTTCGGGGAAAATACCAACGCAAGCTACAAGTAGCAGTGATGACGATGACTTCGATTTCCCCCTCCCGGAGGGAAGTATCCCCAGTGGAATCGTTCCGCCGGAGAGCTAAAAGTGCTCCTGCCCAGGTTCCGCCTCGAGACGGCCGCACTTCATCCTGAAAGTCTCCTCTTATTTTTTTTTCTAGGGCAAATGGCTTCATATAGCAGAAGATGGGCATCGATGGACCTCTGTGGGCCCCACAACTGGGCGGGCCCTGGGGGTAGGGGCCCCCTGCCTTGTGGACCATCCGAGGCTCCTCTTTGGTACTTCTTTCTTCCAGTATTTTTCTATATTCCAAAATAATTCTCCGTGAATTTTCAGGTCATTTGGAGCTCTAGAGAATAGCTATCTCTGTTGTAGCTTTTTCAGGCTCAGAATTCCAGTTGCCCCCCTTCAAGTGTATCTTGCATTTTAAGAGGGAAAAGGCATTAGAATTGCACCATAAAGTGAAATATAGATCTAAAACATTATAAAAAAACAGTAGGACATCATGATGCCAAATGGACGTATGATGTGCCACTTGCTGCACCTTGCTATCTTGTTACTTGTTACCTTGTTACAAATTATCTTGCTATCAAACTATCTTACAACACTTCTAGTGAAATCCTTGTTTAAAATTGCTTATCAATTCCTTCTGCTCCTCGTTGGGTTCGACACTCTTACTTATCGAAAGGACGACGATTTATCCCCTATACTCGTGGGTCATCAGCAACTCTAAAGAGTAATAGGCACAGACTATCTCAACTTAGTTCTATGTGATGCTCAACCACAAGTAAGTTTTGGCTCTAGTGTTTTCTCTCAGTGGATTCACTCAAAACTTTCAGAGAGGGGTGCTCAGACAAATACTTGTCAAAACAAACGAAGCAGCCAACCAACAACGGTTAGAGCAGGGTGGCTATTTATAGCAGGAGCAATCCCGAGGGGAAATGACCAATAGGGGCCTGCAGCCAAACCAATGGCCAACTGACACGTTTCTAATGGTCGGATTTCAAACTCACACGACAACTTTACTCGAGGAACAAGTAAAGCTGACTTCACTGCCTGAGGATTTCTCTCGAAGCCTAAAAGAACCTCATCTCGGGCTTGTGAGTAAAAACTCAGCGCAGTTAGATATTACTCTCATCTCATTTGGGATAGTTCTCGTTAAGCATCATTATAGACATAAGTCTCGACACACTTGAACCCCCTTAATAGTATGGTTGCCCTATGACTCAAATGAAGAAAATGAAACTACGAAAAAGAACTACGTCTTCATTCTTCTTTGTTGCAGTCAATTCTTCTCGAATGGCACTCCGTAGCAATTGCTTCAGCTCAACAATTTTTAGGGGTCGTCTTCGACTCGCAATCTTCTCATAAGCAATCTCCTCGATAGCTTAGCATGCTTCTCTTCTTGGCATAAAATCATCAAAGGTGTTTAAACTCCTCAATACCCCCGAGACCATTTTACTCTGTGTGCACTAGCAAACACATTAGCCCCTCACTGTTTTGTCCAACAATCTCCAAAACTTGTTGCAATCTAGGCTTTGTACAACACTCAAAGAGTTGCGCTCTGGCTATGCCGCCCAGAGACTTAAAACCCATCACTTCTTCCTCGCACCCCATTTCGCACTTCCCAAGTGCGCCCTCGCACGCGAAAATAATAATTCGAAGGTCAGTGAGTCTATCTAGGGACCGAAGCAACTTCTTCATAACCTCATGATCAGTAATATCCTCGGCACTGAGACCTTGCAGTTCATTTGCGATATCACTTAGACGATCGGAAGTTTCCTGACAGTTTTCATTACCAAGCCTCTTGAAGCGGTTGAACCTTGCACGAAGAATGTCAATGCGAGTCTCTTCCTCTGTGGAAACACCTTCATTAATTTTCTCAAGCCTGTCCCAGATTTCTTTCACTCATTCAAGTCTTTGGTATCGAAGGAATTGCGTTCTGGAAAGATGGTTGCAGATGATGTCCTTTGCTTAAGCATCTAGTTGAACAAGCCTCTTCTTGTATGCTGTGAGATAGCCAGGCGTCTCAATCATGTATCCATGCCGCACAATGTGCCACATATCATCATCGATAGCCTTGATACGAATCCTCATCTTCTCTTTCCAGAAAAGGGTAATCCGTGCCATCAAAGACGGGAATCTTCTCCGTAGACTTGAAGTTAACTATGGAAGACATACTCAACTCCAAAGTTGTTAGACCTTAAAAAGTAGAGACAAGGAGAACCTGGCTCTGATACCAATTGCAGGATCGAGAGTATATCTACCAGAGGGGGATGAATGTGAGATTTTTTTTCAAAACTTAAATACTCTTAGAATAGCACATCGGAAATAAAATAGAGATTTAGGCAGAACTACAGAAGAAAAAAACTACGAAAATAAAACAAGGCAAGACAGAAAGGATAACTCTCTGAAACACAACTACTGGAGCACAGATGGAAAACTCACGACAGAAACATTACTGAAAGTAAATTACAAAATGTAATATAAAGGTGAGATGAAACCAGTGGTGCTCGACAGCGACAAGGTATTTCGTATTTGTTCGACCAGTTCACTCTTCTACAAAAGAGCTACGTATGGTTGGTGGGACTTATGATTGAACATAGGAGCAAAACTCTCTCTGTCCTATTCTCCTTGACCAAGTGCGTCCACTTGCGTCAATTACTCTCGATAGATACTTCAGACGATCTCCATAACCTTCACAGACTTTGTCTTCGGATACCATAATTACTCTTGGTCACTTAGACAGACACCTAACCATCTAGAGAGTTAGCAGCCCTCAAGAGTAATAGGTTCAAAACTCTCAACTTAGATCTCTATGATGCTCAATCACTATATAAGTTTTGGGATTTGGGTTTTCTCCCGGTGGATTTAACTCAAATATTTCTGAGAGGGTTGCTCACACAATCTTCTCGACAAATCAAACTGAGAAGTCGACTGAAACGTCGGGCAGGGGTTGGCTATTTATAGCCGGAGCTATCCTGAGGGTTAAATGACCATTTGGGGCCTCGAGCCCAGCCAATGGCCAACCGACCCGTATCCAACGATCGGATTCCAAAGGCACCTGGAAAATTTACTTGAGGAACAAGCAAAGCTGACTCCTCTGTTGGAGCAATTCTCTCACAACCCAGAAGATCATCGTCTCTGGCTGACAAGTAATTACTTTTCACACGAAGAGATTTCTCTCAACTCTCTTGGGATATATTTCGGTTAAGCATCAGACAGACATAAGTCTCGAAGCAATAAACCTCCTTAATAGTACAGTGGTCCTATGACTCAATGGAAGAGAAAAATGAAACAACGAAAAAATGGTACGTCTTCATTCTTCTCTGCTGCAGTCATTTTCTCTTGGACGCCTCGCGCATCAATTGATTCGACTCAGCAATATTTTTGGGAGGTTGTCTCCGACACGCAATCTCTTCGATATCAATTTTCTCGATTGCCTTGGCATTCTTCTCTGCTTCGCAGATAATAATCTTCTGAGTTTATAGCAAACTCTTTTGAACTCCAGAGATCTAATCTCTCTATGTGCACTAGCAAACACATTAATCCCTCACTATTTTTGTCCAACAATCTCCAAAACTCCCGGGCACTCGATTGCACCAACATACCCACTCGATTGCACCAACATACCCACCTTGAATAAAAACACAAAGTAGGACGTAGGGTATTATTCCTCACCGGAGGCCCGAACATGGGTAAAACCCATGTGCGACCTCCGATCTAATACTTCCGGCCACGTTAACAACCCTACCGAGGGTACTGACCGGATTATGCATCGTTAGAAACAGACGTCGCTGGGGCCGGCGATCATTTAAACTAGGTCAAAAAGCCTAGTCCGTTATAGTTTAGTTGAAATATGTCGAAAATGTAATGATTATGGTCTTGTTTAGATGAAAACCATCAAAAGTCGCCCGGTTTGAAATATATGCGGGTATGGTTGGATGACTGGCTCCCGTATCTTGTTCACGGACGCATCCACAAACAAATACTGTGTCCCTTTTAGGGGTTTGCATTGGAGATGGCCTTAACTCTGTGCTTCAGTTTATTTAGTTTACAGGGTTTGGTTCATACGGTTTTCCGGTTTGTACGTTATTAATAATTATGTAAATATGGTATGAAATCAAGATACGGTTCGGTTTTGGTATATACAAATTATCTTGGTATGGTTTCGGTATATACCATAATAATCAAAGTTGACGTGAATTTGAAAATGACTTAATGATAATTTATGAATTTATGACTCAAAACACATAGTACTTTTTTTATACAAACCTTTCGTCCCAAAATATAAGATCATTTTTGACACTATGATAGTGTCGTAAATGATCTTACATTTTGGGACGGAGGGACTAGTATAGAACTATATACAGGTATATGCATGCATAGATTTCATGCCTTGATGGTTATGAACGTCCTTAGCATTCTTTTCAAGAGAAAAATGACTACGTTACAAGAAAAATGGACGTGTAGAAGAAATGACAACTTGTATGGTTGTTCGACTCAAGAAATATAAATATATACTAGCAAAAGGGCCCGTGCATTGCAACGGGAGAAAACACCAGTTACCAAGCAAACCCAGGGTGACGGGGAGTGACCGTCGTCGTCGACATCGATCTTGTCCTCGTATATATATGAATACAGTCTTTAATTAGACCGTACCCCGTGGCACGTATTGCATCATGCATGTCACAGTTTTTAAATTAGCCCACCACGTAGCACGTACGGGTGTGTTTGGTAGCATTCCCAACCTAGCATGGTTGTTCTCCTCTAATACATGCTGAGTGTAGACATGCTGAGTACATGCATTTGCTGTTGTTTGGTAGCGGTGTATGTGCTGAGACATGCTAAGCTGAGACTCTGTTTGGCAGCTTGCATCTGCTTAGACATGTCGGTCGGTATTGTAGCAACCGGTATTTTCAAATAAGTGAACAAAACATTTGAAAAATGTCAATAATTTTTTGAAACATGGAAAAAATAACAATTTTTGAAATTCTAAAGGCTTTTTAAAAAAAATTGATATTTTTTAAAATTTAAACAAATTTTGAAAATCTGAACATTTTTTGAAAAATCAAAATTTTTAAATATCCAAACATTTTTCGAAAATTTAAACAAAATTTGAAATTCTAAACATTTTTTGAAAAAAATTACAAATTTTGAAAATCTGGACATTTTTTGAAAATTTTAACAAATTTTGAAAATCTGAACAATTTTTGGTACTCTGAAAATTAAATTATTTTTTAGAAATTTTGAACATTTTTTAAACACGTTGTCGCTCGCTTCGCTCATGCATGCTGACCAGCGAACGACTGTTGGGGTGTTCTCTCTTCGTGCATGCTAAGAGGGTATTTGGGCTGAGCTCGTGTGCTGAGGAGGCCCCGTGCAGGCTACCAAACACCCAAAAGTGGGTCGAGGAGGGAACTGTTGAGCTCATGCACCCTCATGCACTCTACCAAACACACCCTACGTATATGCAACATGCAAGAGGGTATTTGGGCTGAGCTCGTGTGCTGAGGAGGCCCCGTGCAGGCTACCAAACACCCAAAAGTGGGTCGAGGAGGGAACTGTTGAGCTCATGCACCCTCATGCACTCTACCAAACACACCCTACGTATATGCAACATGCATGTGTCATGAATCGATGCGGTGTCCTTTGGCCAATTTTTTTTGCGAGAAGTCCTTAGCACTCCGTTTGGATGTAGACATTCAAGGCCTTGGAATTGAATTGGCTTCAATATCAAATCACTGAGACATTGACATTGAGATTCAACCCGAATTCTGCTGATCGGATGTGTACGCATTTGGCACTTGGAATTCAAGGAAAGAGACCGATGTTAATTCTTGTTTGGATGTTCAAAGTATTGAATTGGCTCATTCGTAAGATTACAAAGCACAACACACACAGCCATGACGAGGTCCCCAAGGCCGAACCATAGCACACAACAGCGACGTGAGAGACGCGCTAGAGTCGCGAGCGCACACGAAGCCGGACTAAGTCCTTGCCGGTCAACCCAAGCAAACACGCGGGCGATCTAGGACAACCGCGGCAGGTGGAGGAGCCGGGAGGTCCAATAGGCGGCGGAGTTCTTCAATTAGGAGAGAGACGTCGAGGCAGAGGCCGACGGTTATTGCCGGCGGCGATGGCCGCCATGGACAACAACATCACCAGCCCGACGGGGGCACCACCCCGCCACGAAACATGGCTGTGCATCCCCATCTTGCGGTCCGGGCCTTGGCCGTAGACGTCCGCATCTTGCAACGGCGACCACGCCTCAGTCCCCCACCGCTGGGACATGGGGCGATGGGATTGATGCGGACTAGATCTCGACGGAGTTCCGGTGGCGTTTGGGTTGAAGAGGGCCAACCGGTGACTGCGCGAGCGCTGCATATGCCTGCCCTGCTGCAGGTCCGGCGGCTGCTGGCGTGCGAGTACCTGTTCCGCGGGAGCTGCATCGACCGGTGACTGCGCGAGCGCTGCTCTCTTTTCTTTTTCGAGGACAAGACGAAGGGGTACGTGGGGGCGAGGCAATATCAAGCAAATCGGAGGGGCCGAGGTCCGAATTCGGGACGGGGTGGCGCTAGTGTTGTCGAGGATGGTTCGATATCGAGGTGCGATTCCGTGCGCGAATGCTGAGACCATCCAAACAGCCACATTCGGGTAGGCAAATGCTACATGCGAATGTCTACATCCAAACGAAGCGGGCCAATTTGTGTACGTCCGTTCTGTGATCGCTTAGGCAAGAATCCATCCAGAAGCCAGCTTCCACGTAGGAGCAAATTTCACACATGTATTTTAACTGGTGCCATTAGATCTATTAAAGCGAGGTGGGACTAAATCACAAACTGTATCTAGCTCAGCTGGCTGCAGCCTTTACGCACTGCCTGAGAGATCATTGGCAGGTGTGATTTTCTACTGGGCCTGCTTCATTGGCGGGTGAGGCCCGAGTGGGCTGTCTGCGTACGAATTTTAGACGCCGTCTGTTTTTTCATATCTATACCTAATAATAAGATTAGTACCGCTTCAGATATAGAAAATAATATGGACGAAGTGGACGGACGACGGACGGACGAAAAACATACGAAATTACGATGGTAAGAAGCAATAGCCCCTTTATTATTAGGTATTAGGTATATAGATATAGATATAGATTTTTACTTCATTTTATTCGGTGAACCGATCGATTTTTTGGTATATTCCATAAAAACTGAAATTCAAAACAGTATGGCCGTGCCGAAACTAGAAACCATAAAAAACGGAAAATTGGTTCGATTTGGTTTATTTTTGACACGGTTTTTTCATATTTTTTACGGTTTTAAAATGCACACAGTGAGTCGTCCTTATCCGTGGTCCACGGCCAGCCTCGACCACTACTGCTCTCACACCTCGCGTCTCGTGCACACGCCCCTCTCTCGAGGCTACCACTTGTTGCAACCTAGGCTTTGTAGAGCACTCGGAAGGTCTGGCTCTGGCTCTGCCGCCCGGAGACTTCAAACCCCATCACTTCTTCCTCGCGTTCCTCGCACCCCTTTTCCCACTTCCCAAGCGCGCCCTCGCACGCGAAAATAATACTAATTCGAGTCAGTGAGTCTAGGGTCGAGTCCCGGCTGGGGATGACGAGCCCTCGCCGGCGATGGACTTGCCGCTAGCCCTCGCAGCTCTAATCCTCCTCCTCCTCGTGCTCCTCGCCGCCCCGCCGGTGGCGCTCTTCATTGCCCTCCACCTGCACCGCCGCCGCCGCCTCCTCCGGAGGCCCCGGCTAACGCCGCCCGAGCCGGCGGCCGCGGCGCTCGAGCCGAGCGCGCCGGCCGAGGTGGACGAGGGCCGGGAGGAGAAGAGGCGGCGGCGGAGGGCGCGGCGGAAGCAGCAGCAGAAGCAGGGCGGTGACGGGGCCGCCTCGCAGGCGGCGGGCGGCGGCGGGGACGACGCGCTGCCGCCGCGGCCGCGGTTCCCGCTCGCTTCGGTGGCCGGCGCGCTGCAGCGGCGGATCACCGCGCGGTACGACGAACTCGCGCGGGCCAGCCAGGCCCAGTCCCTCACCATTGACCAGGTTGGTGGGTGCGTCCTATGCAATGCGACCCTTCTCGGCATCCTTATTAGCTTCCTTGCACTAGGGTGCTGAGCGTAGGATCCCTGCTCTGCTCCAATGACAGGTGTTGCTCTGCTACCAATTGTGGGATTGGTTTGGTGCCCTCAACAACTGTGAAAACAGATAGCCCCTACTAATGTTAGAATTGGTGTTTGTTTCGATTACAAGCTAGTATTGGAGTTTAATGGCTTGATTAAAGAAGTACTCTCCATTCCAAATTATTTTAAGTTCTATGTTATCTCTATTCCAAGGAAGTTTGACTAAAAGTCTATAGAGAACTATATCAACATCCACAACACCAAATTAGTTTCATTAGATTCATCGTAAACATGTTTACATACTATATATGTTCGATGTTATAGATATTATCACACTTGTCTGTAGACTTGGTCAAATATAAAGAAGATTGACATAGGACAAAACCAGATTCAAATAATTTGGAATGGAGGGAGTAAGATACCAAATGGGCTCCCATTGCTAGGCAGGCGCATGCTTCATCAGTTCATCTCTGACAGGATGTCGGTGTGCTGTTGGTTCTGCTAAATGCTTTGACTTGAATTTTTACCACCAAAAATTATTATGGATTTTACGATGCTACTCCAATGACACTGAAACCCATTCCAAAAAAATGGGTCCAGTTTTAGTTGTGGTTGATTGTCATCACCGTCAAATTGGGCTTTGGTCAGTAACTATGGCACATAATGCTGACATCCTTTTGTAATTACAGCCTGGTGCCATTTGAGTAACTGCTTTAGCAGGGAATCAGTGGTTTTGTTGCTTCGATATGTTAAGTTTAATCATACTCAAAATGAAAACCTAGTATATCCTTGTTGTGTGCCAATGTTCACATATGGAGCTATTCTAACAAAGTGTTGTCTTCCTAATAAACAACCTCAACTGACAGTTTTATTTCTTTGATTTGGAGGGATGTATACACAACTTGATTGTCAGAGGCTCAATACAGTAGACAAAAGAAATGAGATTTTTTTTTCCATTTTGATGGACTTTGATATAGTTATAACTTTCCGTAGTGGTAACTTACCATAAAATACACCTTCCCCCAAAGCTCAGTTACATAGTTGCAATTTGAAAGAGAGAAAGCGAGGCAAGTGCCCCCTTCCTGCCCTGTGGTAGGTCAGACCTGATTATACGCTCTTAATTACATATTATTTCCTCCGTCTGGGTTTATTAGCCCCCCTCGTAACTTTGACCATGAATTTAACTAATACTAAAACATAAATTATATGTCACAAAAACACACGGTGGGAATTCTCTTTCGAATACGAATCTAAAGGTATACTTTTTGTAGCATATAAATCATATTTTGTTATGATATAGATAGTCAAAATTTGACCCAAAATACGTGGTGGTGTGGGGGGTGGGGGGCGGTAAACTCGGATGGAGGAAGTGGCTAGAAGAGATTAGGACATACTGATTGAGAATGACGCATCTGTTTTCTCAGTCAACTGGTGGTGCGATTCGGGAATGCTATTGATGACATCAGTAGCTCTATTGACTTGCGAACAAGGTTTACGAGTCGACGAGTCGTTCCGAGGTAGAGACTCATAGACTAATCGTGACTAGTCTAGACTAGTGCTAGACTAGTCGACATGGTACTGTAGTACTCAGCTACTAATACCTAGTAGTAGTATGTAGTATATACTAACAGTACAGTATGCAATAAAACCAGCCACTGTCTAAATAATTGAGCTATGCAGTGTTTTGGGCCCAAGTGGGTATGCAATAGGACCAGCCACTGTCTAAATACTAGCCCAGCACCACGCAGCACCCCCCAGCTGGCCCATTTGGGCCCAAATGGCCAGCCTACTTAGCCCCCCAGCCACTGGAACCCTAGCTCCCGATCTATCCAATCGCCGCCGCCAGCGCCATCATGCACGGGAGCACGCGCGCACGCGACCCGCGCCTCGTGCCGCCTTCCGCCGGCCCCGGCCGCTGCCGCCGGCGAGCCCGCCGACCACCGCCATGCCTCCTCCTTTCCTCTCCTCTCTCTCTCTCTTCCTTCTCTCTCGTCTCAAGGCCGCGTACGCCTACGGGTCACGGCCATGGCCGCCGCCTGAGCACGAGCTCCGGCCGGCCGCCGCACCTGGCTGCGCCATCCGCCGTTCCGGCGGTGGCAGAGCAGTGGGTGCTGGCGGCGCCTCGTCCCAGCTGAGGCAGCTCTCTCTGGAAACTTAGCGGGGCCAAATTTTCCCTCCACGGGCTGCGGGCTGGGCGGCTGGGTGACTTATCCCCTCCAATTTTTGAGTCGATCGACTCAAATAGCGCGACTAGTCCAGACTAGTCTACGACTAGTCTGTCGACTGCTCGACTCGACCAACTAGTCTACACGAGATTTGTAGTCGACATGGAAGTTGCGACTCGTAGACTAGTCTATCGACTAGTCTCGACTAGTCCTTCGACTCGTAATCAGTGCTTGCGAAGTTCACAGAAAGGGAAGGAGTTCCAAAATGAAATGTCTAGCGTGAAATCCTCCATCTTTTAGAGCAACTCTAGCAGATGCGCTATAATCCTGACCAGCAAAAACGTTATACGGGAGAGGCGGCGCCGATTGGGCCACGACGGAAGTTGGTGCGGCGGCAGCCATGGCTCCATGGACGACGTGGTTGCCCTGCCGCTTCCGCTTCACGTTGATGTCGGAAGGAATAGGCGCGGCTGCGGGCAACATGGACGAGGAGGCGCCAATTTTGCTTGGGAAACGCCGGCCGGGGGCTGATGTGGCTCCATGGCGGCGATTGGGGAGGGCGGCGAGACGGTGTCGGGCTGGACGGATTAGCGCGGAAGAGAGGAAGTTTCCCTCCCGCCAAGTCGTCGCAGGTCGGATAGCGCGAGCGGCAAAAGGGGGGGGGGGGCGATTTGGCGGTTGCGGGCAGATTTTTAGAGCTCGCTGCCAAAAATAATACGAGTCCGGCCGATATACGGTACCTGTTCAGGATGTTTTTTCGTCCGGTACCGTATATCAGCGCTTATTTTGCGGGTAGGGCGGATTTGCGGCATCTGCTAGAGTTGCTCTTATGCAAACACGCTGCAAGCAAAGTGATAACCCGTGACCCCCACTAGAATACAAAATATTATATAGAAAGTAAATCTAGATCTAGCTTTATAATGCTCTTGCGATCGAGGGTTTCGGCGCAAACCTTCCGCGGCAGATCTACAACAATGCGGGTTTCCTATCTCGTCCTCCTTGCTATTAGTGTCATCCTGTCCCGTCAGGTCCCACCTCAATCACCCCAACCATCATTGCCACTTGCTGGTGGCAGTGGGAAGAAGAGAGAAAACCCGAGGAGGAAGCAGGAGGGCATGGATGGCACAGATAAGTTGGGGGCTGTTGAGGAGGAAAAGGGGCCAAAACCGAACACCTTGCTCCTCCCCCGGTTGAGTGGTCCGATGAAACGAAGGATCACCGAGGGGTATCATCGGTTGTTTGGGGTTTTTGGTGGTATTGAAGAATTCTTTCACCAGGTTGCACACTACTTTCTTCGGTTCTGCTTTGCATCTTCAATTGATTTGAATGTGGAGGTTGGTGTGGTTTGAGTGCGTTCTAAAAGAGGAACATAATTTTTTGGTGGTTCTGTGAACTTCCATAGCTAAATTGTGCACCAGTGTGGAGTTATTGTGCAGTTCAAGTGGGGCATGGTAGAATCTGTGCGTCTAATTAGTGTTTATATGAAAAGTTAAGGTGTTCAGTGCTTATATGATTAAAGATTTACCTTTATTTGGTTAGATCACCATGGACCATACCTGTATTGGAGGGTTTGTCCATAGCAAGTTTGCAGCTGAAAACAGTATATTTTGTTATCTTCACGGCTTCGTGCCTTCTACCAATTTCTTCATGTACTTCTACCTTGTTTTTTCAGGTCCGTGAGTTTCTTAACACTCTTGTAGATGCGAGGGACGAACTACTACAAAAGTATGTGACTATTTGCATTCAGCTTTACCCTTCAGAGTTCAGACATGCATTACCCCACATGTTGTACAAACTCTCAGTAATGTGTTGTGCATCTCAGGTCTGAGAACACCCGAAGAAGCATCACAATAAGGAAGGCCATGTTATCCAACAGTCGTAACGGTAGGTCTTCACATGACCACCTTCGCCTATGTGAACAGGTGAGGCATTTGAGAAAAGAAATCCACACCGACATCAACTAAGAAATGCTGTTAACATTCGAAGATGCAGACATGCAGTGTTTTGCCAACTTCAGCCTTTTTAATACCCTTGGGCATTGTTGTAGGTGGATAGATTGGAATTCGAATATGAAAGACTAAAGAAAGATGCCAGCATTTACCATAATCTCCATGAGCAGCTTCAGCTGTCATCGTGCTACAAACTGGTACGCGCTTCTGTTCTGCTCACAAGCAAGCACCTTTGCCCCGTGATATGAACTGCCAGATGTTTTGACACCAAACCTTTCATCGTGGCAGATGGAGGAGAGCAACGATGAAGCGGAGAAGAAAATCCGTGAAGGAGCCTTCGCCAAAGGGGTGCGCGATACCGCCTTCGAGGACCTGCTGGCTGTGGAGAAGAAGGACGACGCTTTCTGGCGTCGTGATGGGAAGCTGAGGTCGATCTCGGACAGCATGTAGGCAGCGAGGCAGAAGACAAGGCGATCACACCAACTGTCATCTTCGTCATCATCAGTCTAGAATCCAGGAACTAGAAACTGAATCTGTCCCTTGGAGAACTTGTGTGTTGAAACCATTGACGGTGTGATCATGCTCGTGGAGCTCTCGATCCTCCCCCTGTGCCTTGAACTCTTGAGTCATGGCTTTGAATAAGATCTGAACTGGGCAGATCCAAGTGAAAATGTGTTGTCCTTGGGTGGTGGTGACTGATGAATGCCTCTCCATGTGATGCTGTGCATGTTGTTGCTGCTGCTGCGCTCTGGATCGCTGGCGCTGGCGCCATTTACTGCTGTTTGTTTCTCCATCTAACTCCGGGCCTTCTTGTCCCCCTCCTGCTCAGTCTGCGATCCAGAGATTTCAGTGCCGCAATTACTTCTCACCTTCAGAGAGTTGCCTTTTTCATTTCCAACACGAAGAGCCATTGTAACTCACTAGGGCCATGGCCACGCGAGAGCAGCCGTCACAGGGTGGGATGCCGGACGCCGGCGCAGCTCAGCCTCGGAGGCCCCGCGTCCTGGTCGCCTCCTCCGGCAGCGTGGCGGCGATCAAGTTCGAGATCCTCTGCCGGAGCCTCGCCGAGTGGGCCGACGTCCGGGCGGTGGCGACGGCCTTGTCCCTGCACTTCATCGACAGGGAGTCGTTCCCGAGCGGTGTCGCCCTCCTCACCGACGCCGACGAGTGGTCCACCTGGGGGAGGATCGGCGACGAGGTCCTGTACATCGAGCTGCGCAAGTGGGCCGACGCCATGCTCATCGCGCCGCTCTCGGCAAACACCCTGGCCAAGGTAACAGTAATACCGTGAACACGCCGTGGAGCGTCTCGTCGCTGTCCTGTTTTGACCATTTTTTTCTTCTTTCGATCTGCCGCGCTCAGATCGCCGGCGGGCTGTGCGACAACCTCCTGACGTGCGTGGTGCGCGCGTGGGACTACAGCAAGCCCATCTACGTCGCGCCGGCCATGAACACCTTCATGTGGGACAACCCCTTCACCAGGCGCCACCTCGACGTCGTCGCCGGCCTCGGCGTCTCCCTCATCCCTCCGGTGACCGAGCGGCTCGCCTGCGGGGACTACGGCAACGGCGCCATGGCAGAGCCCGCCGAGATCTGCAGGACCCTCAGGCTCTTCTTCGGTTCACAAGATCCACTCTGAACACTTACTCTGTTTGCCTGCTGTACGAGATAGGTGGTGTATCCGCAAACACTCTCTTCTATCGAACACTTACAATGTGATGATCGTCCTCCATGGTGCGTCTCTCGTCGTCCATTACGCTATACAAATCGTCGAGCACTCTGAAGATCTCCTCAGCTCCGGGCATTGACGGCGGCACGCTGCCAGCGACGAAGGCGAACACCTTGTTCTTCGCCTCGATCCAGCTCTGCCCCGGGCTCTTCCTCAAGCCGGCCTCTCTCGTCATCACCCTCACCCTCTTGGAGTCGTCCCACATCCCGCACGCGGCGTACAGGTTCGTGATCAGCGTGTGGTTGCCGGTGGTCTCGGCGCTGGCCTGCAGAACCTTCGCGATGGTGGCTTCGGCCATGGCTGCGTCCCCATGGATCCTGCAGGAGTTGAGCAGTGCCCCCCACACGCACAGGTCTGCCACCGGCATCGTCTCGATGAGCTCAGACGCGTCCTTGAGCAAGCCGGCACGGCCCAGGAGGTCTACCATGCACGTGTAGTGCTCCATGGATGGGGAAACCTTGTGCTCCAGTATCATCTGATCAAACAGACGGCGGCCCTCCGACACGCGCCCTGCGTGGCTGCACGCCGACAGAACGGCGACGAAGGTGACGCCGTCAGGATCGACCTTAGCTTCGGCCATGTCTGCGAAGACTGCGGGGGCGTCGTCGCACAGGCCGTGCATCCCGTAGCCGGCCAACATCGAGTTCCAGGAGACCAGGTCCCTGCTCTTCATACCGTCGAACACCGTGCGTGCAGCGGCGACTCTCCCGCACTTGGCGTTCATGTTGATGAGCCCGTTCGCGACGAGCAAGTGCCGGTCGAGCATGGATCTGATCGCGTCGGCATGGACCTCCCGACCCAACCGCACCGCCAGTAGCTCGGCGCAGGCTGAGAGAACGGTAGCTAAGGTCACCACGTTCGGCGAAAGCCATTGCCGTTGCATCCGCCGGAACAGCTCCAATGCCCGCTCATTGTCCCCGGACGACGCGAAGCCGCCAATGACAGCGCTCCAGCTCACCACATTGGGCGCAGCCGTGCCGCCACGCTGCTCCATCCGGACGAGCACGCCCAACGCTTCGTCGCACATCCCTGCCGCGGCGTAGCTGGTGATGAGGGCGTTCCATGTCACGGTGTTCTTCTCCACGGCGTCCTTGAAAATCTCCAGGGCGTCATCCATCTCCCCCAGCTTGCCGTACATGCACACCAGCGAGTTGGTGACGAACAGGTAGCCACGCGCGATTCCCTTCCTGACGCCGTAGCCATGTATCGCCCTCCCTTTCGCCAATGCGAGGTCGACGGCGTAGGGGCACGCCGACAGCGCCACGGCCACGGACTCGGCGTTCCCTTCGCAACCGCTGCGGTGCATGTCTCCCAACAGTTCAAGAACCACCAGGTGCTTACCGCACCTCGCGTGCGCTGAGAGCAACGTCGTCCACGTCACGGCATCAGGGAGCGCCTCATCTGCGGCGGCCATGCGCGCGAACGTGGCCATTGCTTTGTTGGGGTCGCAGTTGATCGAGTACGCGGAGATGAGCGTGTTCCAGGACATGGTGGTCCTCTTCGACGGCATTGTGTCGAACACGTGGTGGGCCTCGTCGGCGCGGCCGTGCCTGGCAAAAGCGGCGAGGAGCTGGCCGGCGACGTCCGGGTGGGCGTGCAGGCCAAGGTGGAGGGCGTGTGCGTGGATGGCGGACGCGATTTGTGGGGAGGTCGCCGCGCGGAGGGCGAGGGGAAGCGTGTAGGTGTTGGGAAGCGCGGGGCAGAGCGCGCGCATGCGGCGGTAGAGCGCGAGCGCAAGGTCTGGGCGGGAGCGGCAGATGTGGGCGCGGAGGAGGCGGTTCCATGGGACCGCGCAGGTGGTCGGCGGGAGGTCGCGGATAGGTTGGTCGCCGCCAGCTACGGCGGAGAAGAGGCGGCGGCGCTGACGGCTGCATCGACGAGAGGCGGTTGCTCGGTGGAGACGATGCATCTGGCAATAGGTCCCACGAGTCAGCGTAGCATAACGCCCAGTGGGGAAGATTTCTTGTCATCATCAGATTCATCACCCCCTTCAATAGCTTGTGACAATAGTTAGAGCATCTAGCTAATCCGGCTTCTCAAACGTCCACGGACGCGCCCGACCGTGACCGGTCATCCCTCATTTTGCTGTCTCGACAATCGTCTCCCTCATATTCCCTAAATCTATGCAACCCATGCAATGTAAAACTAGCAACTACGTAGATCAAACACACTTAGCAACAAACGAACATGATTCAACGGACAGTCATCATACAACCAAAACATCATAGTTCATCGAGCCACGTACTAGCAAACTAAAAAATAAAATACTTCCTCTGTTCCAAAATAAGTGTCATGGTTTACCTTTTCAAAAAAAAGTATCGCGGTTTACTAAAACCACAACACTTATTTTGGAACGAAGGGAGTAGATACCAGAGATGGAGAAGGATGGAGGAAACCACCATTTCCTCGCCGTCCTCTTCCCCTTGCGGTCGCCGGTGCGGATGTACCCCTCTGTGTAGGCGTTGGCGGCCAGAGGGGCGGCGTTCGTCGAAGCTGGAGCCGTCGGAGAGGACGGAGTCGTCGGAGGAGATGACGCCGCCCATCCTCCGGATAACGCGCTCATGCGCCTTTGCAAGCCAAGTGGCATTAGCTTTGGTAGCCTTTTTCGCCGCCAACTCCCGCTCGGACTGCTCGATGCACGAGCCGGAGCACAGAGGCATTCTTGCGGCGGAGACGCCGCGCGTCAGTCTCCGCCGTGGTGAGCGACTGGCGAAGGACCTGCGCGAGGAGCTAGTCCTCCGGATCTATCGGCGCTCACGCGGGACCGGCGGGAGGCCAGCGCATTCGCCGCCACCGCCCTCTCCCTCGCCAGCGCCTCTCACGGTGTGCGGCCCGCACCTCAGAATCGGGCGTCCGCATCCGCGTTGGTGCGGGCATGGGCACGAGTACCCAACGATGGTCGAGGATGCCGCTACAAAAGAAGATGGAGAGGGATTTTGGGGACGACGAACCTGAAGGGGTGCGAAGCAGCTGGAGCTGCACGAAGGACGCGACGGGCCGGCAACGTCGTCCGCACTGTGTGGCCTGGCGACGGGGGACGACACGGAGCCAGAGCTTCCGCCATCACCTTGGTCCAGCCGCGACCGACACAGCGTGATGCGGAGGGCGATCTCCTCCACGTTGTGCAACAGCGACTCCCAGTCGACGTAAGCGCCAGATCCACCGCCAGACGCTGCTACCTTCGCTCGCCATAGATTGGAAGGGGAGGGGTCGGGGAAAGGTTCATCCGGATTCATGATATATGTGGTGTCGGGGTGAGCAGGCCGATCCGACATGGCAGACATGCCCGGGCCTCCCCAAACCCGCCCCAAATTTGGGCTGGGTTTGAGGTGTGCCGGTCAGCCGGAGGTCCGCGCCGGATTTGAGAAGCCCGGTTGGGTCATGTTTTTTGACCAAGGCACTGACCGGCTGGGTCATGTTTTTGTGACCGGGGCACTGACCGGCCCGTCCGGTCATTTTGAGGAGTCCAACTGTAGATGCTCTTACATCCCTGATCAATAGAGGGATCAGTTCACTTGGAGCCTATCAAACCAACTACTACTACAAAATCCAGACCTAGCAATTCTAGCCAATTCATGCGCAACAGATTTTGCTTCTCTATAACAATGTTCAAAAATACTTTGCGAGAATTCACAAGCGTGGTGAGAGCAGTCGTCGAAGATTGCTGCAGCTACTCCCAAAGATCTGCCTCCAGCGACCATTGTCTCAATGACCTCAACATTGTCGGAATTACACCGAAAATCAAACCGTACCGAAGTGCCATGGCCTCTGCAGAAAGAACATCTGCGCATACATCAATCTTCCAGTTCCCTCCCGCAATAAATTTTCCGTTTGTATCCCTCAAAACTGCTCCAGCTGCTAGAGCAAGATTTCGGGCCAGTTCTTTTGCTAGCTTCCAGAATAAGCTGAGATAAGCTGCACCCTACCCAGCTTATTCTGGAAGCCCAACCAATTTTTTTTCTTTTAGAAGCCTACTAGTCAAGGTTGGGCTTCTAGATTAAGCTGGGTAGGGGGCAGCTTATTCTGAAAGCCCAAAAAAGCAACCAAAAGAACTGGCCCTTCTTGTTGTTAGCCAGTACTCCCTCTGTAAACAAATATAATATACCGTTTAGATAGTGATCATTACAGAGGGAGTAGCTACTAAACAATCCCTTTTTTCGAGGGAAATCAACTGAACAAACCTCAAACAATCAGCGGATGCAAACTATGGTGAGCAACAAATCTATGGTATTGTGATAGCAGGAATCTGTATAAATTGCAATATAGTCCTCCAATGCTAACAAGCTCCAAACACAAACAACTCACGACATGAACACACATTGAAATAATCTCACAGGACTTATCTATGCCGCTTAGGGATGGAGGGCACCAGTCTAGTGGGAAAATAGGATACATAGATCACCTATTTATGTTTCTTCAGGTGCTTCCGGACTCTGGAGGGGCTCTTCCGAACATAGAAATTCCGACAGGAAATTTGCCATGTGTTACAAGCAAGCAATGGTGGAGTTGTAGTCACGAGTTCCTGTCAAGAAGACACAGAATGGTAGATTAATCAAAAGCTTGTAGCTTGCGTTTTGTGCACATGATTTGTCAAGCGCAATGAACTACAGAAGCCATTGGTACTAAGCAACTACTAGCATATTAATATCTAGAGAGGACCAACCACCTTCGTAGGTAACAAACCCTAGCAAACTACCAAATAAAACTGACCAGAGTGATTCAAGAAAGCAGCTCTTCAGAGAATCTAAATGTGACAAACATCGGTTGATTGGTACCTAGCAATCTTAATATTTCTGAAGGATAGCATCACAGTAAGTATCAATGTAACCATGGCGAAGCAAAGGTGCTCCAAGGAATGGCCGCTAATGAAGTATCTATTCACACTGTAAACCTTTCTGTCGGCAAGGCCTTCGAATCTTGCCAGAAGGTAAAAGCCTGCACTGAGACACTGATTAAATAAGAGTTTTCTAAGGTTAATAAGTTTTGATGCATTGAATCAATTCACTGTTACCTTACCTGTAGCAAGAAACCAGAATCTTGAGTGTGTATACTTTGGCGGGAACAAGAAGACCATTGCAGGAATGGCAACACAAGGAACCAGGTTTAAAACTACCCACAGGCGCATATCATCAAGAATCCTGCAGCCAACCAAGCCAGAACAGCACATTAAACAGAACACATTTTCAGAACTTATTTGACACCAATATTAGAATAAAGAAGCTCAAGCAGTGGGCACTTGTCTATACCTTTCACACACACTGCTCACCAGTAAAAGAGACAAGAGCGAGATCAAACAAGATAACCCAGCCCTCTCATCAACTCTTTCAATTACTAATATAGACAAAAGCGAGGAGGCTGACATCATCATCTGCGTTGTTAGAGCATCCAGTAAACATTCATCTCAACAAAAGGTTCGTCAAAACTTATTGATCCCATTGATTTATGCACCAAAAGAATATCGAGATCAGATATATAGCACAATAATATTCAAGTCAAAATCACATGGAAACCCAGATACAGATATTTTTTGCCTATGGTGAATGCTTGGCCTAAAATGTAAGTAGGCAAACTGCATTTTTTAACAGAGTAATTTACCAATAGAATCCAAACTACGTACATCAGAAGTTAAATTATCAAAAAGGCATTTCCATAAGTACGCCAAAAAGACCAACTAATAATTAAGAAACAGCAGAGGGGAAGATGGCAGAAAGAAGAAATGTTTAGAGTACCGGCAACCTGTCCCAAATTAACCGGTCATCATCTGGCTTGAGGTGATAGTAAGCTGAGCCAAATGCTGCCCCTACATTCCCCGCATAGAAGAGGAACCATCCCAAGGCCTCCCACCTTAAGCTACATAATTTCCACAGAGTAACATATATTTCATTAAACACCAGTATAATTGATTTGACATATTCAACAGAACACGAGAACAATTTTCTTTGAAGTGACAAATCCTAGCTACAAATTTGTCTTTTGTGAAACGTAACCCAATGCAAGGAGCACACCATCATTTCACTCTGGCTTGTTCTTTTAATAATGATAGCATATTTCTTAAGGCAGCAAAGCCACAGGACAATTAGTTGTGCACTAAATTATAGATTTCTGCAAACACGAATATCACACACATCCTAACTGATACATTTTAAATTACCACCCACATTTCAAATCCCATTGACTGATTTATTCTACTCTGTTGCAAGACTGCGGATTTCTAAAGCTGATGCATTCCATCAAGAAATCTAGCAATAGGTAGGAAAACATGGTAAATTTTCAACATAACAGCGAAACATTTCAATCTCCACTGGATAAGCAATATTCTCTTTGATTAGAGCATTATCACAAATTCTCAATCAGTGGAGATGGAAGCCTCATTGGGGCCATGGTGAATTATGGTCATGGCCACCCCTTTCAGCAATATTCTCATCTAACTCGAGCATCATCGATTAATACTGTGCTTGTACGTGTTACGTCCAACTAAGAACTCTCTTGTACAGTTCTCAAGCATAATTCATAAGATGTGCCTCCTTCATAATATTGTTCAGGTGGGAGCGACAATCAGAGAGAGCAGTCCCCCCCCCCCCCCCGCGCCGCCAGAGGAGGGCGACACGGGGGGAACCCTAACTCGCGCCGCCGCCAACCCCCGCCTGCCCCCCTCCGTCTCGCCGCCGCTTGAGGTGCCGCCGGCTAAGCCCGCGCTGGCCCCGATGAAGGTGGCGGCGGGGCGCTCCACGGGTGCGCCTGCGCGTCTCGGTGCTAGCGCCTATGAGCGGCGCGGTGACCGCGGCCTCGTGGCGAGGCGGCGCTTGCCTGCGGCGCGGCGACCGCGGCTTCGTGGTGAGGCGGCGGTGGCTTGTGGGCGTTGGGGTTGCTCTGCACATGGTTCAGCTCGGTGGCGGCTGGAGCACTGCTGCTCTGGTTGGCGCATCGATCTGCTGCGGCTAGGGTGTGGCGGCGTGAGGACGGGCCAGATCCGGCGGGTTCCGGTCCCGAGCGTGTGGCCCCTGCTGTCGCGTGCGCGCCCTCCTTCCCGCCTCGCTGGCCCGTGCCCAGCGAGGGTTTCTCCTCCCCTCTCGGTGTCCAGATCCAGCGGCACGGCACCGCGTGCGTGCCGTCTTCGGCCGTGCCCGTGGTGGCCCTGCTTGGCTCCACGCTCCAGGGTCGCGCAGGTCTGCCTCCGGTTGGCGGTCAACGTGCGCCATGGCCTCGTGTCGCCATGGCCTTCGGCCCTCCCGTCGCTCCGCTCTGGCCAGACCTACGCGGCTCGTCCTGTTTCTCTGGTTTGGAGCTTCGGAGGTGTGGTGGCTGGCCTTCTCCGGATGCGAGGGGGAGGAGGCTCTGTCGGTTTGGCATCGTCTTCCTCCCCTCCTTTGCAGTCAGTTCTCGGGAGAAATCCCAGATCCAGACTTTCTCGGATCGGGCGATGTTGACGCCTCTGCGTCATCTCCTCCTTGGGCATCGTCTTGAGGATTGTGCTGCTCCGGGTGGTATTCCTTTCGCCGCTTCGCCGCCCCGCTCAAGTTGGATCCTGGCTGGGCTTTGTTCACGGCGACCCAAGTGGCTCTTGCCTGGACGTCCTGGGGTGGCCGCGGCGGCACGTCGCCCTTCGACCTCGGCGGCAGTACACCGGTGCTGCGCCCTTCGGTCTCGGCTGCGTTCTGTCCTTCGGCTTCACCGGTGGCACACCGGTGTCATCACATGATCTCGGCTATCCGACGCCCTTCGATCGTGCCACTGACGCTCCTCGGCGCGTGTTGCTTTGGTGTCTCTGTCTTGCAGGGCTATTTTCTTGGTGGCTCGGGCGTTGCTTGCTTGGACGCCATGGGCTGGCCACAAGTGGTGCGCTGCCCTTCGACCTCGGTGGCGGTACACCGGTGCCGCGCCCTTCGGTCTCGGTGGCGTGCTGTCTTTCGGCTTCGCCGGCGGCACACCGGGTGTTGCCGCACGATCTCGGCTGTCCGATGCCCTTCGATCGTGCCAATGACGTTCCTCTGTGATCTCTGCTATGGTGCCTACTCTTTCTCCCTTGCCCTTCAGGTGGTAGTTTGTATATGGGTGAAGAGGGTCTCTTTGAGCTCCTTGTCTGGCCTTCGGCTTTAGGTGTCAGCTGCTGGGGGGTTCGGTGTGGCTTCTCTAGCCATCCTCCCCTTCCGTCTTTGTCTTTCTTCTAGTGTTTGGCTCTCGTCTTGGGTGCCTGCCTCTGTTTTTTTCTTTTGCACCTCGTGTGCGCACTCATGTATTTGTACCGACTGCCAAGTCACCCTTCGAGTTGGAATATAACAAGCGGTGGGGTTTATCCCCCCCGTCAATCTCGAAAAAAAAAAAATTTGTTCAGGTCTGTTACTGCGAGTTTGACAATTTTGTTTGTGTAGCAAAACCCACCAAATGGTGCATATTATGTAGCAAATAAAAATGTATTCGCTTCTTTAGTTCTTTATAAGCTAGACATTTCACCAAACAGCTGGTGTGCGAGCAAGGGAAAGGGCATGGCTCACCTTATGCCGAAGCATCCACTGCCGAAGAGGCAGAGGATGAGTCCTGGTACTCCAGCAAGGAGAAGCGGATAGGCGGTGAGCACGTTGAGGGTGTTGGGCACGCCGAGGAGGTTGCGCATGTCGGCGAAGAGGTGGAGCGCCGGCGAGTGGCGGAGGCGTGGCGTGGCCACGAGAAGCAGCGCCGACGCGAGGACGGCGCCGCCCGCAATCGCACGGCGACGGTTATCGGCGCGGAGCACGGCGGCCGCGAATGGCCCTAGGCCGAGGCGGCCACCGCCGCGGTTGGGGTAGTCGGCGGCGAGATGCATGCCTAGATTTTCAGATGCGGTGACTCCGGCTGCAGGCCTAGATTTCTATTCTCATGGGCCGTCTTATTCTTTTCGGCCTTCATTTTTAGGGATTCTCTCTCCCTTTACACCACATCGCCTAAAAAAATCTGATAGCTTGCTGCTCCATCATCTTCGAAGGACGAGAAACCAATATTAAGGCAAATAGCCTCGTTAAACACGCTCTTGGACTTCCTTTGAGACGCCATGTGTGGCTCCTTAATACTCCAGACCTAAGTTGTACTCCTATAAACTTGTTATTTGAGCAATAAAATGAAGTGTGTTTAGACTAAAAAAAGCTTTAAAAAATGGATGGCTCTCAAAAACAAATTCTAAAGAACATCTGCCACATAAATTAGTATTTTTGTCTAAAATAAAAGTTTTTCTCCCCTAAAAAACACAAACTACTTTATCTCAACTATCTAAGACATTCTTTCTGAGCAAACTGAGGTCTTTTGTGTGAGGAAGTTCGTATTCAATTGTCAATAGAAATGTATTGTCAAAATAGTATGAATACTCTTAAATAGGAGGCATTTTCCGTATGTTGTTCTGCCATCTTTTTTAAAACCCCACCATACTGTTAAAATAGTACTCCCTCCGGTCCATAATCCTTGTCGTGATTTTAGTTCACGGTTTTAGATTTGAACTAAAACCATGCACGAATTATGGAACGAAGGGAGTACATCTTGCTTAACAAATGTTAATACATTCACCATACAAAACAGAGCTCGCAAAGCGCGAGGGGGAGGGGGGGGGAGGGGGGGGGGATATCACGAAACAAAACACCATCAACCGTATATCTAAAACAAAATACAATCACCATACAAAACAGAGCTCGCAAAGAGGGGGGTGGGGGTGGGGGGGGGGGGGGGGGGGGGGATATCACGAAACAAAACACCATCAACCTTATATCTAAAACAAAATTTAGCAATCTTGTGCGCTACCTTATTCGCTTACCTCTTAATCTTCAGGAAGAGTAAAATTTCAAACAAATGGATAACCCCTAATGCTTCTTTTATTCAATTCAGTTGTTCCACCAATTCTAATTCGCTTCAATGGTTGATCAAAGAAGATGGACGAGCAGGGAGAACACTTTTTGTCCGAGAGAACAACAATTTTCTATTTTTGACAAAACACTACTCCCCCGTTCCATAACAAGAATTATGGAACGGAGGGAGTAATAACTAAATTGTGTAAATAGACTAACCTACTTTTTAATAAAAGAGGTAAGGTTATTTTAGATGGGAACACTGTCGACCAATCTGCGTGTGCCGCGGGAAGAGAAGATTCGGGGTCCATCGATCTATCGCTTGGTCATCCTATACCTGCTGGCGCTGTGGGCCGCGCTGTCTGGATCCATCGGTGTACTGTCTACAGTGTACCGAAATGCAAGCTCGAGCTCGATCCAACTGAGTGGCAGCCATCGATCGTATCCTGGTAGCTACCGCGAGGCACAGAGACAGCATGCACTGCACAGTATTACCGTGGATACGGCGCAGTCAGGCGATCCCGCGTGGAGAATACGGCGGGCCGACTGTAGCTGGGACATGCGGAGTACCATCAACCGGGATCGAATATTTAGTACAAGACACTTATTTTGGGGCGAATGAAGTATATGCATGCAGCATGCCTGCATCCAGTGCACAGTCCAGGCCAGGGCATGCAGATATGTGCAGACCCTTCATTGATCGATGGATCGAGTTGACGTCGGCAACCTGGCATTCACGTCGTCGAGGCATAGATTGATCGCTCGACCCTGTCGCCGCCTCGCACGGTTTTGCCATGCGTATAGTAGCTAGCTAGCCGGCCAGTACGTTCAGATGCAACTATGCGTGCTTTCTTTTGCTGGCCAGCTGCACTCGTCTTTAAAGTTTCTTTCTAACAGTGCAAGGAGTACCAAGTACATAAAGGCATCTCCAATGAAGGGAGGGGCGTTTTGGCTCCCGGGTCCAGATGAACCCGGAATCTGGGCCGTGCGTTTGCGCTGTGGGATGTGTGCCAGACATTATTTAAATCGAAATACGGGTACAGAATATGATGGAATACACAAGCGTGGGGGCCTGTACGTACAGCGTCAGACAACGGCCGGTGCTCCCCCATTATTCAAATCGAAATACGGGTACAGAATATGATGGAATACACAAGCGTGGGGGCCTGTACGTACAGCGTCAGACAACGGCCGGTGCTCCCCCGTGGATGCGCCGTTAACGGCGGGTCAGCGCGCAGCCGTTTCTCGCGTGGCCCGCGCCATGTGCATCTGTTCGGTACCGTACGCTACTGGACCCACGAGTCAGCCCGTGCTAGAATGAATGCATCCTCGTCCACCAGTTTCGGCCTCTGTTTTGGGGCAAAGGGGATCGAGCCGAGGGGAAAACATTGAGTTGGGTAGGCGGCGGAGGCGGCGTGGTTCTCCGATTTGCGGCGGCACAGGCATGGCTATGAATTTCCCCGTCTCTCCGGTAGACAGGTAAGAAGAGCACTACCTGGAAAAGAATTGTTCTTTCTTCCGATTTACTATCGAGCATTCAGTCCTAAGCTTAGAGAGGGCGGTTCAATGCTCGCAGGTTGTCAATCTTCCCCGATGAGGCGGCTAGCGCGGTGGGGGTGTGGCCGGCGTAGTGACCGGTGTAGCTTTCCAGTGGCGACGAACTTCCCCGTGCCCCCAGTGGACAGGTAAAATGATGATTTATTTTCTTGATGTGTTTACTTTCTTTGTTGGATCCCTTCTGCAATCGCCTGATTTGTGCTCACAAAATCGTCTGAAGGCTGCCTATTTTCGCGGACGAGGCGTGCAGCGCAGCCATTGTAATGGACATGGTCGGTGGTGGTGTGCGGGCGATGGATGAATCCGACGACGGATCTAGATGGGGGATGGAAGAAGCGGGAACAGTTCAGTGGCAGGATGTCGGGGCGAGCGTGGTGAGGGGCCGAGTAGTGGTCCGCCCTACGGCGAGCAAGTGTTCATGCAGGACCCGGGGGCGTGACCGATTTCAGTGCGAGTGAGGGAGACAACGCAGAGGTGGTTGAGCAAGGCGACACCCAGATTAACAAGAAGGCGGATCAAGATGCTGTCATTGCAGAACAGGTGGAAAATGGTGATGCAACTTCTGCTCAATCGGTCTAACCTTTAAATGTACTCTACTGGTTTGGGTGACTTATTTGCCTGGTAATTTGCAAGGGGGTGGATAACATTATGCTGGTCATACAAGAGGCTGTTATGCGAATGATGATGGATGCAGTAGTTAGGGTTGCAGCCGAAATGACTGAAGCAAATAGGAGTTCAATAATAGAGGACATGTTCAGCAAGGTTGAGGTATAAAAGAAAAAAATGCAGTTCTGCTTTGGGTGCAAGCTGTACCCAGATGATGTGTGCATGTCGCCCATGTTGCCTGTAATTAAATGTATGTATTAGGCCCGAAAAAAAGCATTAGCATATTATTAAAAAAATATCTATTTGGCAACTGAATTGGCTGGAATTTATTTTTTCCAGGTGGTGGTGGAGGAGTCTCACGAGGTGTAGCTATTGAAGATTGCCGTGGTAGCTCTTCGTGTGGTATGTCAGGAACCGATGGTACATTTGACACCCTTGTTGATTCACGAATGCCATTCATCTCACATGCTAGTTGTTCTTGTTCGGCAGAGTATATAAGGTGGCTGATATCATGTGGTCTGTTAGGTTTTGCCATGGATGTCGACCGTGATGAAAGGCAAGATGGCACCGCAACAGGTGCTGGCTCTGGTGGATGTGTGCCAGCCCTGGAGACGGGAAGTGGCTGGTGTAGGTGCTGAGCATCTGCCGGGGTCCATGACAGCATCCATTCGCTCATGCCCATTGGCCACAAATGAAGAAGAGGTTGATCTGCCTGACGATGATGTTGCTTTCTCCCTGCGGTCAATGTTTACAGAAGCAGGTTATGATAAATGAATTCAGACAAGTAACATCATATTGTATTTTGTGGAGTTGTTTCCACAGAAAAAAATCTGATTTGCTAACTCGATGAAGAAAAAATTATTACAGGTGGATTAGGGACATCGAGCTCACAAGCTGAAGCAAGTGTGGCGATGGATCATGCTGCGAGTCGACAGTATAATGACGAAGCATATGCACGAGAACTAGACAACAAACTTGAGAAGAAAGGTAAGCATATCTACAAAACTGGAAAAAATACATATGTTTTTTCTGTGTGATTCATAGAGAGAAAAACTATTTTGTTTTGTGGATTATTTCAGAGATAGACGCAGATACTGTTGTGGAAGATCCGCTTGCTGTAGCTGAGCGAGTCAACCAGAAAGATAATATGTCGAGCATGGCCTCAGGTATGTCATCTTGCAGTTGCAGCAACATTTTTTTTATTTTTTGGCAGACAAAGTGCATCGGCAAAGTTTACTATATGTGATGATGAAAAATGTCTGCAAATGTGCAGGAGGTTCCCACATGCTGGTGGTTGAAGATCTTAGAACCATGGAACCAGTGAGAGTTTGTTCACCTATTGCTTTAGGCACTGAAGGGAGTGATGGATCAAGGAGGAGGGGTGCTCCCAGGGACACAGGGGTTGCTGGCAAGAAGGTGAAGTTCTTGTCAGAGATAATGACCCAGGTCTACCCGAGGGACAATGAGGATGCTTCAGCAGAGGAAGCAGTTATGGACATTAAACAGAAGTGTCGTGGGTGTTTTCCAGGAAATGGTATTGCCATACGCATCCATACACAGTTCAGCTCGGACTTCAGGCTTGGGGTCAGTGCTGGCAACATACTAAGTTTCTACATTTTTTCATTTCTGTTTGGCTCGAGACGTGAAAAGAAGACCATTATTCATAACCGCATTAATGCAGGCCGAGTTAATGGAGGCAGAGAGGGCATCAGACCTTGATTTCGACTACATTGCGACAATGATAACTGAAGAGCACACTGGTGTGAGGATTGAGGCTGCCAAGAAGGTAAACAACCAAACTGATAACGGTCGAGTATGGTTGATGTGCGATTTCTTTGTTTTGGTTCACAAGAAGTTGCAATGTTCGGTTTCAGATCATGTTGCTGCTGAAGCATATGGACAGCTGGGCTGTGTATGCTATTGACATGGAGAAGAAGATCTGCATGGTGTTGGATCCAGTTGAAACAGAGGAGCCAGGCATGAGGTGGAGGCCAAGCACAAAAGGAATGCGATCAGGGTGCTGTCTAACCTGCGCCGATGCATACATGAATGCATCCCGGGCGTCACGATATCATCTGCATGTACTATCTGAGGTAGAAGTTTCAGCCCTGTCGGATGTAAGTGTATCTACAAATCCTGCTGTCTCGTTTTTGCATTTAAAAATTATGTTTGTAGTTGGACTGACAAAACCTGTGTGACCTTGTGTTGCAGAGCCAGATGAAGTTCATGGCCAAGTCGATTGTCTACCGAACTGGTTACCATGCATGCAGGAGAACAGGGCAGTCCTGTCGTACTGCATCATGGGCGAAGCGGTAGAGGAGTCCAGTATCGTGCTAGCTGGACTAATCATTCCATTGCGCGGGGATGGCAAGCAAAAAGTTGTTTTTTGTTTCCTTGAATATTTATGTAAGGATCTATATGCAAAGACCAATGACCGTACCGTATGTATGTTGGCTATATGTATTGTTCATATAGCCAAAGCTAAAACAATCTCCCTCCCGAGGTGGTTTGTATGCAGAAAAAAATGTTTACATGTCGTATATTTGTTTGAACTAGTTCATTTGTTTAAAAATGTCAGTAGTCAGTGTGATTGATTGGTGGTGAAGTTTGGCTCATAGCCTAACTGAGTTGGCATGCGTATGAATCAGTGTCGAGTTGAAAATGACATAGGGGTTCAGGTTGTGTTACTCTTTTTATTCGAAAAGAATAAAAAATGGTATCCAGGGTGCCTTGACGACCTTGATGATTAGCCAACTAAGTGAGATGCATCGCTAGCCACACCCCAATATTCAGAAGGGATCGAAAAAACGGGTATGATGCGAATGGAAAGTGTACAGAACGATGACTTGTTCGATAAGTGGGCGTGCAGATATTTGGATTTAGTAACGGCATCATGTAAATAGTGCCAGGGAGAGATCGTGGAGCTGGCAAAAAATCCTTGCGCTGGCTCGTCGACGAGGAAGACTCCATGGGTGCTGGCGATGGAGCTCTGCAACAACTGGAGATATTTTGCGTGGCGCATGGAGGAAGATGGACCAGGACGTGGAATAAGTGGGGGGGGGGGGGTGGGGACATGACCGTTGTCTCCCGTTTGCTGGTACTGGCCCAGGTCCGCAGGCTCGTCTATACAAACCACGGTCCCGGAATTTTGTCCAGCGAATACTGAATGGAATACGGGCCTGCATGCCGATCTCCACGCGCCCGATCGGTCCAGATTCCGGGATCATCTGGACCCGGGAGCCGAATTGGTTTTCCGCATCTCCAATGCCAAACCCTGTTCCAAACGAGACACAATATCATCCAACGCTATCCCCTAAATGTCCGCAAGTATGGTCAATTTGAAATTCAAATCCATCTGATCGCATAGCGCGCACCGGATCACATCAGGCCCCGATCACAATCAAAAAGGATCAAGTCTACATAATTTTTACATGCCCGATCATCAAAAAATATCAGTCCGGCTGTCCATGCAAAAAATTGGATTTTCTGCCCTGCCGGACCGGCAACCGAGGTTCCACGCTTAATCTGCCGTCGCCGCCTCTGCCTCCTTCTCCGCCGTCTTGGCCGCCTCTTTGTCTGCCGTCTCCTTCTTCGCCTCCTCCAACTCTTCCTTCTACCAGTTCAACATCTTGAAACGGACGGCTTGCACGATCATCCTTGCGCCATCTAAATCCTCCATCTTCAAGGGCAACATCTTCACGTCCTCTGAAGCGACTGCGATCTCAACCTTCTTCTCTTTGAGCATGGCCTTCTTCTCTTCGAGCTTGAGCTTCTTGTCGGTCGCCGCCATCAACATGTTAAACCTCTCCACCTTTTTTTCCTCCTTGACGTTGGAGCGCTTCACGTATGCTTTCTTCTTCTTCGACAAGATGTCCTCGAACCTCTCCGTCATCTTGGCCGCATCCCCTTCTCACTTCGCCCTCTGCTCCTCCCACTTCTTTCCCCGGGACCCTCTTCTAACCTTCTTGGGCGGTTCTTTTGTTGAGTCAGATGGATCACCGGTTTCTTCCTCGGTGCCATAGGCGATGGTCTTGGCAATGTATAGATTCCACTTGGGTTGCCCATTCAACTTCAACCAACAATGCATGACGGTGAAATTCTTCTTCTCCAACTTCAAGAACACACTACACGCACGGAAAGGCTACAAAATAAAGTATTATTGCATATCCGGCCAAATGATCTACAAAACAATGCATATCCGACCAAGTGATCTACAAAACAATTCATATCCGGCCAAGTGATCTACAAAACAATGCATATCTAACCAAGTGATCTACAAAACAGTGCATAGCTGGCCAAATGATCTACAAAACAATGCATATCCGGCCTGGGTGTACGAGCCGACCTCGGTGGCTCCAAGTCATCCACCTGCCCGTCCTCGTAGAAACCTCCTTCTCCGCCTCCGTCGTGGATGATGTCAAACATCTCTCTGTCCGCGTCATCGTACGCTGGTGATACGTCTCCAACGTATCTATAATTTTTGATTGTTCCATGCTATTATAGTATCAATCTTGGATGTTTTTATATGCAATTATATATCATTTTTTGGAACTAACCTATTAACCTAGTGCCCAGTGCTAGTTGCTGTTTTCTGCTTGTTTTTGGCTTTTTAGAGAATCAGTACCAAACGAAGTCCAAATGCCACGAAACTTTTTGGAGATTTTTTTTCTAGACAAAAGAGACCCTGGAGACTTGGAGAGGAGACCAGAAGGTTCACGAAGCCTCCACAAGGCAACAGGGCGCGGCCCCAGGGGGGCGCCCTGATGCCTTGTGGGGCCCCCGTGGCTCCGTTTGACTTAATTCCACTCCTATAAATTCACAAATATTCGGAAACCATCAGGGAGCCAGAAGAGAAAACCTTTCCGCCGCCGCAAGCCTCTGTTCTTCCGCGATCCCATCTGGAGGCCTTTTCCGGTACTCTGCCGGAGGGGGAATCGATCACGGAGGGCTTCTACATCAACCTTGCTGCCCTTTCAATGATGTGTGAGTAGTTTACCACAGACCTACGGGTCCATAGCTAGTAGCTAGATGGCTTCTTCTCTCTCTTTGATCTTCAATACAAACTCACAATTCATTGGATCCCAACAAACACACCGCAAAAGAAGATTACATCGGATGGAACTCCAAGAACATCAAGGAGAACATGGTATTGAAGATCAAAGAGAGAGAAGAAGCCATCTAGCTAGATCATAAACTCACAATTCATCGGATCCCAACAAACACACCGCAAAAGAAGATTACATCGGATAGAACTCCAAGAACATCAAGGAGAACATGGTATTGAAGATCAAAGAGAGAGAAGAAGCCATCTAGCTACTAGCTATGGACCATAAACTCACAATTCATCGGATCCCAACAAACACACCGCAAAAGAAGATTACATCGGATAGAACTCCAAGAACATCAAGGAGAACATGATATTGAAGATCAAAGAGAGAGAAGAAGCCATCTAGTTACTAGCTATGGAGCCGTAGGTCTGTGGTAAACTACTCACACATCATCGAAAGGGCAGCAAGGTTGATGTAGAAGCCCTCCGTGATCGATTCCCCCTCCGGCAGAGTACCGGAAAAGGCCTCCAGATGGGATCATGGAAAAACAAAGGCTTGCGGCGGCGAAAATATTTTTTCTTCTGGCTCCCTAATGGTTTTCGAATATTTGTGAATTTATAGGAGTGGAATTAGGTCAAACGGAGCCACGGGGGCCCCACAAGGCATCAGGGCGCGCCCCCCCTGGGCCGCGCCCTGTTGCCTTGTGGAGGCTTCGTGAACCTTCTGGCCTCCTCTCCAAGTCTCCAGGGTCTCTTTTGTCCCGAAAAAAATCTCCAAAAAGTTTCGTGGCATTTGGACTTCGTTTGGTACTGATTCTCTGAAAGGCCAAAAACAAGCAGAAAACAACAACTGGCACTGGGCACTAGGTTAATAGGTTAGTCCCAAAAAATGATATATAATTGCATACAATTGCATATAAAAACATTCAAGATTGATACTATAATAGCATAGAACAATCAAAAATTATAGATACGTTGGAGACGTATCATCCCCCGAGCTGCAGGCCCTGCTGGCCGCATTTCCCCCAAAGGCTCCCGCGAAAGCGAAGGAGCCGGGGAAGAAGAGGACGGGTCTTCGGATCCAAGATCCCTCGGACGCTAAGCCTGAGGAAATCTAAGCTCTCTCCTCTGATGAGGAGGAAGAAGAGGGAGAAGAGCGCTTCTTCCCCGAAGAGGAAGAGGGCAGTGTCCGAGGACGTCGCAGGGGCTAACGTGCCTCAGAGGCGGAGGCGCCTTATAAAGGCCACCGACGTTGCCTCCAACAAGGCCCCTTCCGAGGCCGAGGTCGCCTCCTCCGAGTCAGAGGACGATCTCTTCAGGCGACGCAGGGAGAGGCCCCCGTCGAGGAGGTACATATTTTAATCTCCTCTTCCTTAGACACTGTACTTGCCTGCCCCCCTAAACCTTGACCGATTAAATTTTACAGCCCACAATGCTCCCATCTTAGCGATAAGACATCGTCGACCGGGCTCCCTCCTCCCAGCGCCTCGGAGGAGCATCACCCTTCCCCCGTGGCCCACGACGGGCTGGTGGAGGCTACTTCACAGCCGGCCCCCTCGATAACTACCATGGGAGGCGGTGCCGATGCCTCCATGGCTGAGGCCGAGGCCTCAGCCTCCAAAGGTGCACCGGAGAGGACCTCCTCCTTGAAAGGAGGGGAAGAGTGGGAACAACCGATAATCTCGGCCCCCGTTGTCCCAGAGCCACCTCGGCAGCCGACCTCAACGGCGGCTCCTCCTTCATCGGAGAGGCCCGAGGCGACCCATCCATCCCGACCTGCTGGAGGGCAGGTGTCCATGGGATGGACCGAAGAGATGGAGGTGTCCCTGACGGGCTCCGCCATCGTAGCCGAGCACCGCGTCATACTGGGCGCGGCGCTGAAGAGCTACCGGTCTGCAGAGGCTGGTATTCGGGAGGCCTTCAAGGGCCTATATGAAGGTTTCGAGGTAAGTTCAAATTGAGTTCTTTTTTCAGAATCGCGTGAATGCACAGAACTTTTTAGCACTAGATGTGTCTGATATCCTTTAGGGGATAAGTAAAATTTGATATGTCCGAAGACATTGCCTACTGTATAGACTTGTTACAAGTGTATAACCACAGTAGTCCCCAAGTCCCGAGGTAGATTTGATAATCTTGCGCGGGGATTATAGGGAAAGGTAGTATAGCAAAGCGAATAGATAGTAGTCCCCGAGACCCTGGTCGAACGCACAAGGCCGACCAGGGGATCGATTCGTCCGAGGAAGCTAACGACGTCATTTGCAGGTTTCGGCCTCGGTTTCAGCATCCAGCTCAAGGGAGTTGGAGGAGCTGAACCATAAGCTCGACCGGTCCGAGAAGGATGCGGATCTGCTTAAGAAGCAGATGGAGCAATCTCAAGGTAAGCAAGAGTTTGAATGCTTTGGTGTAATGCTATAAGTGCTGGTGCAGTTGCTTTGAGCTCTAAAGGCTGTATTAATATACTGCAGCTGCCTTCGTGGACCTTGAGAGGCTCCGGTCCGAGCTGCAAACAGCTCGGCAAGAAGCCGAGCAGCAGAGGGCTGCGACGCAGTAGGCCAGCTAAGCGCTGGCCAAGGAGAAGGAGGTCAGAGTGAAGCACGCGGCCCGGGTCATGGAGGTCGAAGGCGACCTGGAGGGGCTGGCCAAGCAGCGCGACGCCCTCTGATACGTCCAATTTGCATCATGATTTCCTATTGTTAATTAATATGTTTTTGATCATTATTTCACTTTATGGCACAATTCTTATGCCTTTTCTCTCTTATTTTGCAAGATTCACATGAAGAGGGAGATTGCCGGCAGCTGGAATTCTGGACCGGAAAGGGGTGAAACAGAGATAGCTATTCTGCACACCTCCAAATGACCTGAAATTTTTTGATACGTCTCCAACGTATCTATAATTTTTGATTGTTCCATGCTGTTATATTATCAATCTTGGATGTTTTTATATACATTTACAACAATTATATATCATTTTTTGGGACTAACCTATTAACTTAGTGCCCAGTGCCAGTTGCTGTTTTCTGTCTGTTTTTTGTTTTATAGAATATCAATATCAAACGAAGTCCAAATGTCACAAAACTTTTTGGAGATTTTTTTCTGGACATAAAAAGTACTGGAAGCTTCGGGAGAGGGCCAGAAGATGAAGCAGTGGGCCACGAGGCACCACGGCACGCCTGGGGGGGGGCAGGCACACCCTGGTACCACGTGGGGCCCATAGAGCTCCGTTTGACCTAATTCCACCACTATAAATTCCCAAAAATCAGGAAACCATCAGGGGAGTCCACACAATACTTTTTCCGCCACCGCAAGCTTCTGTTCTCGAGATCCCATCTGGAGGCCTTTTCCGGCACTCCGCCGGAGGGGGAATCGATCACGGAGGGGCTCTACATCAACCTTGCTGCCCTTCCGATGATGCGTGAGTAGTTTACCACAGACCTTCAGGTCCATAGTTAGTAGCTAGATGGCTTCTTCTCTCTCTTTGATCTTGAATACAATGTTCTCCTCGATGTTCTTGGAGTTCTATCCGATGTAATCACTTTTTGCGGTGTGTTTGTTGGGATCCGATGAATTGTGAGTTTATGATCAAATTATCCATGAATATTATTTGAGTCTTCTCTGATCTCTTTTATGCATGATTATTATAGCTTCGTATTTCTTCTTCGATCTATTGATTTGGTTTGGCCAACTAGATTGATTTATCTTGCCATGGGAAGAGGTGCTTTGTAATGGGTTCGATCTTTGCGGTGCTCAATCCCAGTGATAGAAAGGGACATGACACGTATGTATCATTGCTATTAAGGGTAAAAAGATGGGGTTTATTCATGCGTGAGTTTATCTTGTCTACATCATGTCATCTTGCTTAAGGCGTTACTCCGTTCTTTATGGACTTAATACACTAGATGCATGCTGGATAGCGGTCGATGTGTGGAGTAATAGTAGTAAATGCAGGCAGGAGTCGGTCTACTTGTCTCGGACGTGATTCCTATATACATGATCATTGCCTTGGATATTGTCATGATTATTTTCTTTTCTATCAATTGCCCAACAGTAATTTGTCAACCCACCGTATGCTATTTTCTTGAGAGAAACCTCTAGTGAAAACTATGGCCCCCGGGTCTATCTAAATCATATATTAAAAACCCTAAAAATACCTTGCTGCACTTTTATCTTATTTATTTTATTTTGTATTTTTGTTTCAATCTATCTATCTATCACATACAATTTAATCTTGCAATTAACCGCCGAGGGATTGACAACCCCTTGTTTGCGTTGGGTGCAAGGATTTGTTGTTTGTGTGCAGGTACTGCTAACGAGGTGTTGTGTGATTCTCCTACTGGATTGATAACCTTGGTTTCATAACTGAGGGAAATACTTATCTCTACTGTGCTGCATCATCCCTTCCTCTTCGGGGAAAATTCCAACGCAAGCTACAAGTTGCAGGAAGAATTTCTGGCGTCGTTGCCGGGGAGACATTATCAACATCTATCAAGTACCTTCGCATAAACTCTCATCTCCTTGCATTTATTTTATTTGCCTCTCGTTTTCATCTCCCCCATTTCTAAAAAGTTTTTATAAAAATACAAAAATATTCTCCGTTTGCCTTTTCCTTGTTTGATTCTTTGCTTGCTTGTTATCTTGTTTGCTTAAATATGATGTCCCGAGAAAATTATCATGACATCTCCTATTATAAAATTTTGTCCGAAATCGAGAAAAATACTAAAGATTACATGACTACTCAATTTGAGCACAACCAATTTTTTACCAAAGAACTAAAAGAACATTCTACTTTGTTGAATGCTATCACAAAACAACTCGATGATGTTAGTAAAGAAGTTGCTAATCTTCAATCTCAATTTGCTCTTACTGAAAATTTGCTAGGAAAAATTTCTGATGCGCAAGCTACGCTAGTAAATCAAATGGCAGCTAAGCCGGAATCATTAGAACTTAGTAACGATGAGGATATTAAAATGATTGGTGTTTCATCTATTGATTCTTTGTTTAGCAATATTAAACTTGATGAAAAGGGGACTGAAGAAGAGTCAACTTTAGCTAAAGAGCGTCCCCATAATTTGGAGCGTGAAAATCTTGATGAAAAAATTGTTAAAAGTGGGTTTGGAGAGGTAAAAACTTTAAATAGCGATGTGCCCACTCTCTTGGATTACAAAGATTTTAATTATGATAGTTGTTCTTTGATTGAGTGCATTTCTTTGTTACAATCCATGCTAAATTCACCCAACGCTTATGAGCAAAACAAGGCTTTTACTAAACACATCGTAGAAGCAATGATGAAAGCGTTAGAAGAAAAGCTCGAACTAGAAATTTCAGTCCCTAGAAAATTATATGATGAATGGGAACCCACCATTAAAGTTAAAATTAAAAATTATGAGTGCAATGCTTTATGTGATTTGGGTGTTTGCGTTTCCACAATTCCAAAATCTCTATGTGATGTGCTAGGTTTCACCAATATAGATGAATGTTCTCTTAATTTGCACTTGGCAGATTCTACTATTTAAAAGCCTTTGGGTAGGATTAATGATGTTCTTATTCTTACAAATAGTAACTATGTGCCCATTGATTTTATTGTACTTGACATTGAATGCAATCCTTCTTGCCCAATAATACTTGGTAGACTGTTCTTAAGAACCATAGGTGCCATTATTGACATGAAAGAAGGGAATATAAAATTTTAGTTTCCACTAAAAAAGGGTATGGAACATTTCCCTAGGAAGAAAATTAAAGCACCATATGAATCTATTATGAGGGCCACTTATGGAATCAACTTGAAAGATGACAATACTTGAAACTATGCATTGTGCCTAGCTAGGGGCATAAAACAATAGCGCTTGTTGGGAGGTAACCCAATGAATAAAATAAAATTTTATCTTTTTCTTATGTTATTGTGTGTTTTCATATTTATGCTATAGTTATGATGTTTTTAATTAGTGTTTGTGCCAAGTAAAGCCTTTAGGATGATTTGGAAGATAGTATAATTGATGCTGTTTGGAAAACAGAAAGTTTTGCGTCCAGTGCTGAAATTTTGTTTCTGTACTGGAGCGTCAGAAAAATCTGAAATTTTTACACAGTATTGGTATATGAATTACCCACGTTTTCCTAAATTTTCAGAATTTTTGGAGTTACAGAAGTATGGCTTTTAAATAGATTTCTACAGACTGTTCTATTTTTGACGTGTTGCTTGCTTGTTTTGATGAAACTATGGATTGTATCAGGGGGTATAAGCCATGGAGAAGTTAGAATACAGTAGTTATAATGCAAATATAAAATATGAATAGGTTTGCAATAGTACTTAAAGTAGTGATTTGTTTTGTTATACTAACGGATCTCACGAAGGTTTTGTTGAGTTTTGTGTGATTGAAGTTTTCAAGTTTTGGGTGAGATCACGATGGATGAAGGAATAAGGAGTAGCAAGAGCCTAAGCTTGGGGATGCCTGAGGCACCCCAAGGTAATATTCAAGGAAGACTCAAGCGTCTAAGCTTGGGGATGCCCTGGAAGGCATCCCCTCTTTCTTCTACCAACCATCGGTAATTTTACTTGGAGCTATATTTTTATTCGTCACATGATATGTGTTTTACTTAGCGTCTTGTATTATATGAGTCTTTGCTTTGTTTGCTATTTAGTTTGTCACAATCATCCTTGCTGAACACACCAATTTTGAGAGAGCCACACGTTATCATGATTTGTTAGAATGCTCTATGTGCTTCACTTAAATTTTTTGAGCTAGGCAGTTGCTCTAGTGCTTCACTTAAATATTTTTGAGCACGGCGGTGATTATATTTTGAAGAAATATTTGAACTCTCGTTCTTCACTTATATTATTTTGAGAGTTGACAAAATTAAAATTTTGAATAAATAAACTCTCATGCTTCACTTATATTATTTTGAGAGTTGACAAGATTAAAATTTTGAAGAAATGAACACTCATGCTTCACTTATATTATTTTGAGGGTTGATAAGATTGAAATTTTGAAGAAATATTTGCACTCTCATGCTTCACTCAAATCTTTTTGAGAGATGATAATAGTAATGGTAATTTGCACAAGATATGAATTTGGTCCCAAAGTGATGAATATTCAAGAGGGATATAATAAAAACATTCATATAGATCATTGGATATGATAAGTGTGATTCCTTGAAATAGTTTTGCGATATGGAGATGATGATATGTGAGTCATGTTAGTGAGTAATTGTGATTTAGTAAGAATATTGGTGTTAAGGTTTGTGATTCCCTATGCACGCACATTAAGTCAATAGTTATGCAAAGAAATTATATCCTACTTATGGTGCATTATTCGGTGTTAGTTATGTTCAATGCATGTTTATGACCATTTTCGTTTTTTGGTTGGTTGCTTCTCAATCTATTTGCTAGCCTTCATTTGTACTAAGCGGAAATACTGCTTGTGCATCCAAATCCCTTAAACCCAAGTTGTGCCAAATGAGTCCACCATATCTACCTATATGCGTTATTCCCATGCCGTTACAAGTAAATTTGCGTGTGCCAACTCTAATTTTCAAAATAATTTTTTTGTTTTGTGTGCCTGTACTGCTCATGAAGCAGCAGGGGGTGGCCAATATTTTCCATGCTAGGTGTGTTATTATCACGATGAGTGTTTATTCACTTGTCATTGCACGAGAGAGTGGTTTGTAATAGGGATGCCCAGTCCCACAATGAAATCAAAATTAAGAAACAACAAAATTCCTTGGAAAGTGTTGGTATCGAGGGCACCCGTGGATACGACTAGCCATAGATTGTGAAAGAATGGTGGAAAGGAAATAAACTTTACTTTCTATTTGGGAACCGCCTAGGATGTGTCTAGCATGGAAGATATTGGGAATTCTCGGTCGTTTTCGTTGACAGGAAAAGCATGCCTCTCAAAATATTTTTATCTCTCTAATTTAAGCTTTGAGCTCTGGCACATTAGCAAATCTCTGCTTCCCTCTGTGAAGGGCCTATCTATTTACTTTTAGGCATTTTTTATTTTTATTTGAGTCTCCATCTTCTCTTATAAAGCACCAACTAGAGAGCACTATTGTCATACTTGTGCATTGGATGTAGCTAATATGGAGTGTGTTTCATGAATGGATCAATGATTAAGCATAATGGGCTAGGGATAACTTTCTTTAGCGTTGATATTTTGAAAGACATGGTTGCTTATTAGTATGCTTGAGTATTTATGTCTTCATGTCAAACTATAGACTATTGCTTTGAATCATTCAAGTTCAAATGTCCATGCTACAAAAGAAAATAATATACGATGAATATGATAGGCAGCATTCCACATCAAAAATTCTGTTTTTATCATTTACCTACTCGAGGACGAGCAGGAATTAAGCTTGGGGATGCTGATACGTCTCCAACGTATCTATAATTTTTGATTGTTCCATGCTGTTATATTATCAATCTTGGATGTTTTTATATACATTTACAGTAATTATATAACATTTTTTGGGACTAACCTATTAACTTAGTGCCCAGTGCGAGTTGCTGTTTTCTGCCTGTTTTTTGTTTTACAGAATATCAATATCAAACGAAGTCCAAATGCCACAAAACTTTTTGGAGATTTTTTTTCTGAACATAACAAGTACTGGAAGCTTCGGGAGAGGGCCAGAAGATGAAGCAGTGGGCCACGAGGCACCACGGCGCGCCTGGGGGGGGGCAGGCGCGCCCTGGTACCTCGTGGGGCCCACAGAGCTCCGTTTGACCTAATTCCACCACTATAAATTCCCAAAAACCAGGAAACCATCAGGGGAGTCCACAAAAAACTTTTTCCGCCGCCGCAAGCTTCTGTTCTCGAGAGATCCCATCTGGAGGCCTTTTCCGACACTCCGCCGGAGGGGGAATCGATCACAGAGGGGCTCTACATCAACCTTGCTGCCCTTCCGATGATGCGTGAGTAGTTTACCACAGACCTTCGGGTCCGTAGTTAGTAGCTAGATGGCTTCTTCTCTCTTTTTGATCTTCAATACAATGTTCTCCTCGATGTTCTTGGAGTTCTATCCAATGTAATCACTTTTTGCGGTGTGTTTGTTGGGATCCGATGAATTGTGAGTTTATGATCAGATTATCCATGAATATTATTTGAGTCTTCTCTGATCTCTTTTATGCATGATTATTATAGCTTAGTATTTCTTCTCCGATCTATTGATTTGGTTTGGCCAACTAGGTTGATTTATCTTGCCATGGGAAGAGGTGCTTTGTAGTGGGTTCGATCTTGCGGTGCTCAATCCCAGTGACAGAAAGGGACATGACACGTATGTATCGTTGCTATTAAGGGTAAAAAGATGGGGTTTATTCATGCGTGAGTCTATCTTGTCTACATCATGTCATCTTGCTTAAGGCGTTACTCCGTTCTTTATGGACTTAATACACTAGATGCATGCTGGATAGCGGTCGATGTGTGGAGTAATAGTAGTTAATGCAGGCAGGAGTCGGTCTACTTGTCTCGGACGTGATTCCTATATACATGATCATTGCCTTGGATATCGTCATGATTATTTGCTTTTCTATCAATTGCCCAACAGTAATTTGTCTACCCACCGTATGCTATTTTCTTGAGAGAAGCCTCTAGTGAAAACTATGGCCCCCGAGTCTATCTAAATCAAATATTAAAAACCCTAAAAATACCTTGCTGCACTTTTATCTTATTTATTTTATTTTTTATTTTTGTTTCAATCTATCTATCTATCACATAGAATTTAATCTTGGAATTAACCACCGAGGGATTGACAACCCCTTGTTTGCGTTGGGTGCAAGGATTTGTTGTTTGTGTGCAGGTACTGCTAACGAGGTGTTGCGTGATTCTCCTACTGGATTGATAACCTTGGTTTCATAACTGAGGGAAATACTTATCTCTACTGTGCTGCATCATCCCTTCCTCTTCGGGGAAAATACCAACACAAGCTACAAGTTTTGCTTCGCAATTTCTATAGACAACTTTTGAACTTTGCCGCAAAAGGGAATTTTATTGAAAGTGAGGCTAATACTGCCTATGAAATAATAGATGGTATATTGGGGATTCCACCACCACAAAAGGGTTTTGCTTTTACTCAAGAGGGGGTTCAAATATTAGACAAATTGGGTGACATGCAGAAAAATTTGGCTGAGTTGCAAAAGTCTAATGAACCTCTTAAAAATATTAGTGGAAACCTCAATCGCATGAACACTTTGATTACTATATGCAATAAGCGATTGGATATTCTAGACCTTAAAATTGCCTCATTTCCTGAAAATAATGGGAAGCGTAAAGAGCCTTCCGGGTTTGAGAAAACTCCTATAAAGATTACTAAAACCAAAGATGACAATACTTGAAACTATGCATTATGCCTAGCTAGGGGCATAAAACAATAGCGCTTGTTGGGAGGCAACCCAATGAATAAAATAAATTTTTCTTTTTTTTTCTGTTATTGTGTGTTTTCACATTTATGCTACTGTTATGATTGAGTTTTTGTGTTTTTAATTAATGTTTGTGCCAAGTAAAGCTTTTAGGATGATTTGCAAGATAGTATAATTGATGCTGTTTGGAAAACAGAAAGTTTTGCATCCAGTTCTGGAATTTTGGTTCTGTACTGGAGCATCAGAAAAATCTGAATTTTTTACAATGTATTGGTATATGAATTGCCCACGTTGTCCTAATTTTTCAGAATTTTTGGAGTTACAGAAGTATGGCTTTTAAATAGATTGCTACAGACTGTTCTGTTTTTGATGCACTACTTGCTTGTTTTGATGAAACTATGGATTGTATCGGGGGGTATAAGCCATGGAGAAGTTAGAATACAGTAGGTATAATGCAAAACTAAAATATGAATGGGTTTGCAACAGTACTTAAAGTAGTGATTTGTTTTGTTATACTAACGGATCTCACGAAGGTTTTGTTGAGTTTTGTGTGATTGAAGTTTTCAAGTTTTGGGTGAGATCACGATGGATGAAGGAATAAGCAGTGGCAAGAGCCTAAGCTTGGGGATGCCCGAGGCACCCCAAGGTAATATTCAAGGAAGACCCAAGCGTCTAAGCTTGGGGATGCCCCGGAAGGCATCCCCTCTTTCTTCTACCAACCATCGGTAATTTTACTTGGAGCTATATTTTTATTCGTCACATGTTTTGTGTTTTGCTTGGATCGTCGTGTATTATATGAGTCCTTGCTTTGTTTGCTTTTTAGTTTGTCACAATCATCTTTGCTGGACACACCTATTTGAGAGAGCCACACGTTCAACATAATTTGTTAGAATACTCTATGTGCTTCACTTAAATTTTTTTGAGCTAGGCAGTTGCTCTAGTGCTTCACTTAAATATTTTTGAGCACGGCGGTGGCCAAATTTTGAAGAAATATTTGAACTCTCATGCTTCACTTATATTATTTTGAGAGTTGATAGACTCAAATTTTGAAGAAATACTTGAACTCTCATGCTTCACTTATATTATTTTGAGAGTTGATAAGATAAATTTTTAAGAAATATTTGAACTCTCATGCTTCACTTATATTATTTTGAGAGTTGATAAGATAAAATTTTGAAGAAATATTTGCGCTCTCATGCTTCACTTATATCTTTTTGAGAGTTGATAATAGTAACGGTAATTTGCACAAGTTATGAATTTGGTCCCAAAGTGATGAATATTCAAGAGGGATATAATAAAAACTTTCATATAGATCATTATGATAAGTGTGATTCCTTGCAATAGTTTTGTGATATGGGGATGATGATATGTGCGTCATGTTAGTGAGTAATTGTGATTTAGTAAGAATATTAGTGTTAAGGTTTGTGATTCCCTATGCATGCACATTAAGTCAATAGTTATGCAAAGAAATTATATCCTACTTATGGTGCATTATTCGGTGTTAGTTATGATCAATGCATGTTTATGACCGTTTTCGCTTTTTGGTTGGTTCCTTCTCAATCTATTTGCTAGCCCTCATTTGTACTAAGCGAAAATACTGCTTGTGCATCCAAAATCCTTAAACCCAAGTTGTGCCAAATGAGTCCACCATATCTACCTATATGCGGTATTTCCATGCCGTTCCAAGTAAATTTGCGTGTGCCAACTCTAATTTTCAAAATAATTTTTCCATTTTGTGTGCCCGTACTGCTCATGAAGCGGCAGGGGGTGGCTAATGTTTTCCATGCTAGGTGTGTTATTCTCACGATGAGTGTTTATTCACTTGTCATTGCACGAGAGATTGGTTGGTAATAGGGATGTCCAGTCCCACAATGAATCAAAAATTAATACAACAAAATTCCTTGGAAAGTGTTGGTATGGAGGGCACCCGTGGATACGGCTAGCCATGGATTGTGAAAGAATGGTGGAAAGGAAATAAACTTTACTTTCTGTTTGGGAACCGCCTATGATGTGTCTAGCATGGAAGATATTGGGAATTCTCGGTCGTTTTCGTTGACATGAAAAGCATGCCTCTCAAAATATTTTTATCTCTCTAATTTAAGCTTTGAGCTCTGGCACATTAGCAAATCTCCGCTTCCCTCTGCGAAGGTCCTTTCTATTTACTTTTATGCAATTTTTATTTTCATTTTGAGTCTCCATCTTCTCTTATAAAGCACCAACTAGAGAGCACTATTGTCATACTCGTGCATTGTGTGTAGCTAATATTGAGTGTGTTTCATGAATGGATCAATGATTGTGCATAATGGGCTAGGGATAACTTTCTTTAGCGTTGATATTTTGAAAGACATGGTTGCTTGTTAGCATGCTTGAGTATTTATATCTTCATGTCAAATTATAGACTATTGATTTGAATCATTCAAGTCCAAATGTCCATGCTACAAAGAAAAATAATATGTGATGAATATGATAGGTAGCATTCCACATCAAAAATTCTGTTTTTATCATTTACCTACTCGAGGACGAGCAGGAATTAAGCTTGGGGATGCTGATACGTATCCAACGTATCTATAATTTTTGATTGTTCCATGCTATTATATTATCAATCTTGGATGTTTTTATATACATTTACGGCAATTATATATCATTTTTTGGGACTAACCTATTAACTTAGTGCCCAGTGCCAGTTGCTGTTTTTTGCCTATTTTTGGTTTTACAGAATATCAGTACCAAACGAAGTCCAAATGCCACGAAACTTTTTGGAGATTTTTTTTGTGGACATAACAAACACTAGAAGCTTCGGGAGAAGGTCAGAAGACCCAGGAGGTGGCCACGAGCAACCAGGGCGCGCCTGGAGGGGGGGGGGGCAGGCGCGCCCTGGTGCCTCGTGGGCCCACCTCTGACCCTTTTGACCTAATACCACCACTATAAATTCCCAAAAATTGGGAAACCAATAGAGGAGTCCACGAACTACTTTTTCCGCCGCCGCAAGCTTCTGTTCTTGAGAGATCCCATCTGGAGGCCTTTTCCGGTACTCCGCCGGAGGGGGAATCGATCACGGAAGGGCTCTACATCAACCTTGCTGCCCTTCCGATGATGCGTGAGTAGTTTACCACAGACCTTCGGGTCCATAGTTAGTAGTTAGATGGCTTCTTCTCTCTTTTTGATCTTCAATACAATGTTCTCCTCGATGTTCTTGGAGTTCTATCCGATGTAATCACTTTTTGCGGTGTGTTTGTTGGGATCTGATGAATTGTGAGTTTATGATCAGATTATCCATGAATATTATTTGAGTCTTCTCTGATCTCTATTATGCATGATTATTATAGCTTCATATTTCTTCTCCAATCTATTGATTTGGTTTGGCCAACTAGATTGATTTATCTTGCCATGGGAAGAGGTGCTTTGTAATGGGTTCGATCATGCGGTGCTCAATCCCAGTGACAGAAAGGGACATGACACGTATGTATCATTGCTATTAAGGGTAAAAAGATGGGGTTTATTCATGCGTGAGTTTACCTTGTCTACATCATGTCATCTTGCTTAAGGTGTTACTCCGTTCTTTATGCACTTAATACACTAGATGCATGCTGGATAGCGGTCCATGTGTGGAGTAATAGTAGTAGATGCAGGCAGGAGTCGGTCTACTTGTCTCGGACGTGATGCCTATATACATGATCATTGCCTTGGATATCATCATGATTATTTGCTTTTCTATCAATTGCCCAATAGTAATTTGTTTACCCACCGTATGCTATTTTCTTGAGAGAAGCCTCTAGTGAAAACTATGGCCCCCGGGTCTATCTAAATCATATATTAAAAACCCTAAAAATACCTTGCTGCACTTTTTCTCTATTTATTTTATTTTGTATTTTTGTTTCAATCTATCTATCTATCACATAGAATTTAATCTTGCAAGTAACCGCCGAGGGATTGACAACCCCTTGTTTGTGTTGGGTGCAAGGATTTGTTGTTTTGTGTGCAGGTACTGCTAACGAGGTGTTGCGTGATTCTCCTACTGGATTGATAACCTTGGTTTCATAACTGAGGGAAATACTTATCTCTACTTTACTGCATCTCCCTTCCTCTTCAGGGAATTACCAACCCAGCTCACAAGTAGCACACAGATGCCCCAATCATGAGCTCTCAAGAGAAATAATTATTCAAAACTTTCATGCTCGGGTTTCTCATAATGATCAATCCATGCTCGATACTTCTTCTGCTGGTTCCTTTATGAAGAGAACTATTGAATTCAGATGGGATCTTCTGGAAAGAATTAAATGTAACTCTGAAGATTGGGAAATCGACAAAGGTAATGAGTCAGATATAAATCTTGAGTTTGATTGTGTTAAATCTTTTATGGAAATTGATGCTTTTCATAAGTTTAGTACTAAATATGGACTTGACTCTGAGATAGTAGCTACCTTTTGTGAATCTTTTGCTGCTCATGTTGATCTCCCTAAGGAGAAATGGTTTAAATATCATCCACCTATTGAATTAAATGAAGAACCTGTTAGTGTTAAAGAAGAAACAATTGTTTACAATGTTGATCCAGTTGTGCCTACTACTTACTTTGAGAAACCTCCTTTCCCTGTTAGGATTAAGGAACATGCTAAAGCTTCAACTGTGGTTAATAAAAGTAATATAAGAACACCTAGACCTTCTGAACAAATTAAGGTTGAACCTAATATTGCAATGGTTAAAGATCTTTTGGTTGATGATATTGATGGGCATGTTATTTACTTTTGCGATGAGGCTGCTAGAATTGCTAAACCTGTTAGAAATGAACGAGATATGCTAGATAAGAACAAGCCCGTAGTTGGCATGCCTGTTGTTTCTGTTAAGATTGGAGATCATTGCTATCATGGTTTATGTGATATGGGTGCTAGTGTGAGTGCCATTCCATTTTCTTTATATCAAGAAGTAATGCATGATATTGCAGCTATTGAGATTGAAGATATCGATGTTGCTATTAAGCTTGCAAACAGAGATACTATTACACCACTTGGGATTGTTAGAGATGTTGAAGTCTTTTGTGGTAAAATCAAATACCCTATTGATTTCTTAGTACTTGGTTCACAACAAGATAATTTTTGTCCCATTATATTTGGTAGACCTTTCTTGAATACCGTTAATGCTGAAATTGATTGTGTTAAAGAGAAGGTTAGAGTTAAGTTTGGTGATATATCTCATGAATTTAATTTTTCTAAGTTTATTAGACAACCTCATGATGAAGACTTACCCAATAAAGATGAAATTATAGGTCTTGTTTCTATTGCTGTGCCTCCTACCGATCCTTTAGAACAATATTTGCTAGACCATGAAAATGATAAGCATATGAATGAAAGAAATGAAATAGATGAGTTGTTCTTTAAGCAAGCACCTATCCTTAAACATAATTTGCCTGTTGAAACCTTGGGAAATCCTCTACCACCCAAGGGTGATCCTGTGTTTGATTTAAAGCAATTACCTAATACACTTAAACATGCTTATCTTGATGAAAAGAAGATATATCCTATTATTATTAGTGCTAACCTTTCAGAGCATGAAGAAAAGAGATTACTTAAAACTCTAAAGAAGCACCATGTAGCTATTGGATATACTCTCGATGATCTTAAGGGCATTAGTCCCACTTTATGTCAGCATAAAATTCATATGGAGCCAGACGCTAAACCCGTTGTTGATCATCAAAGAAGGCTGAATCCTAAAATGAAGGATGTGGTAAGAACTGAAATATTAAAACTTCTGGAGGCAGGTATAATTTATCCCATAGCTGATAGTAGATGGGTAAGTCCTGTTCATTGTGTTCCTAAGAAAGGAGGTATTACTGTTGTTCCTAATGGTAAAAATGAACTCATTCCACAAAGAATTGTAACCGGTTATAGGATGGTAATTGTTTTCAGGAAATAAAATAAAGCTACTAGGAAAGATCATTATCCCTTGCCTTTTATTGATCAAATGTTAGAAAGATTATCTAAGCATACACACTTTTGCTTCCTAGATGGTTATTCTGGTTTCTCTCAAATACATGTTTCACCTGAAGATCAAGAGAAAACCACATTTACTTGTGCTTTTGGAACTTATGCTTATCGTTGTATGCCTTTTGGTTTATGTAATGCACCTACTACCTTTCAAAGATGCATGACTGCTATATTCTCTGACTTTTGTGAAAAGATTGTTGAAGTTTTCATGGATGATTTCTCCGTTTACGGAACTTCTTTTGATGATTGCTTGAGCAACCTTGATCAAGTTTTGCAGAGATGTGAAGAAACTAATCTTGTCTTGAATTGGGAGAAGTGCCACTTTATGATGAATGAAGGTATAGTCCTTGGGAATAAAATTTCTGAAAGAGGTATTGAAGTTGATAAAGCTAAAGTTGATGCTATTGAGAAAATGCCATGTCCTAAAGATATCAAAGGTATAAGAAGTTTCCTCGGTCATGCTGGTTTCTATAGAAGTTTTTTAAAATACTTCTCTAAAATTTCTAGGCCTCTTACTAATCTCTTGCAAAAAGATGTGCCATTTGTTTTTGATGATGATTGTGTAGAAGCATTTGAAATACTTAAGAAAGCCTTAATTTATGCACCTACTGTCCAACCACCTGATTGGAACCTACTCTTTGAAATTATGTGTGATGCTAGTGATTATGCTGTTGGTGCTGTTCTAGGATAAAGAGTTCATAAGAAATTGAATGTCATTCATTATGCTAGTAAAACTCTAGACAGTGCTCAATGAAATTATGCTACTACTGAGAAATAATTTTTAGTAGTTGTGTTTGCATGTGATAAATTCAGATCTTACATTGTTGATTCTAAAGTTACTATTCATACTGATCATGCTGCTATTAAATATCTTATGGAAAAGAAAGATGCTAAACCTAGACTTATTAGGTGGGTTCTGTTGCTACAAGAGTTTGATTTGCATATTATTGATAGAAAGGGAGCTGAGAATCCCGCAGCTGATAATTTGTCTAGAATGGATAATATTCTTGATGACCCACTTCCTATTAATGATGATTTCCCTGATGAACAATTAGCTGTGATAAATGCTTCTCGTAATACTCGGTATGCAGACTATGCTAATTACATTGTTGCTAAATACATACCACCTAGTTTCACATACGAACAAAAGAAAAAGTTCTTCTTTGATTTAAGACATTACTTTTGGGATGACCCACATTTATATAAAGGAGTAGATGGTGTTATTAGATGTTGTGTACGTGAGCATGAACAGGAACAAATCCTACGAAAGTGTCACTCTGAGGCATATGGAGGACACCATGCGGGAGACAAAACTGCACACAAGGTACTACAATCTGGTTTTTATTGGCCTACTCTTTTCAAGGATGCACGTAAATTTGTCCTCTCTTGTGATGAATGTCAAAGAATTGGTAATGTTGGTAGAAGTCAGGAAATGCCTATGAATTATTCGCTTGTTATTGAACCATTTTATGTTTGGGGTTTTGATTATATGGGACCTTTCCCTAAATCCAATGGGTATACACATATTTTAGTTGCTGTAGATTACGTTACTAAGTGGGTAGAAGCTATTCCAACTAGTAGTGCTGATCATAACACTTCTATTAAAATGCTTAAAGAAGTTATATTCCCAAGGTTTGGAGTCCCTAGATATTTGATGACTGATGGTGGTTCACATTTTATTCATGGTGCTTTCCGTAAATTGCTTGCTAAATATGATGTTAATCATAGAATTGCATCTCCTTATCATCCTCAGTCTAGTGGTCAAGTTGAATTAACTAATAGAGAAATAAAATTAATTGTGCAAAAGACCGTTAATAGATCTAGAAAGAATTGGTCTAAGAAACTTGATGATGCAGTATGGGCTTACAGAACTGCTTATAAAAATCCTATGGGTATGTCTCCATATAAAATGGTCTATGGAAAAGCATGTCATTTACCTCTCGAACTAGAACATAAAGCATATTGGGCAATTAAAGAACTTAACTATGATTTTAAACTTGCCGGTGAAAAGAGGTTATTTGATATTAGCTCTCTAGATGAATGGAGAACTCAAGCTTATGAAAATGTCAAGTTGTTTAAAGAAAAAGTTAAAAGATGGCATGATAGAGAATTCAAAAATGGGAATTCAAAGTAGGTGACCATGTTCTATTATACAATTCTCGTTTAAGAATTTTTGCAGGAAAACTTCTCTCTAAGTGGGAAGGATCGTACATCATCGAAGAAGTTTATCGCTCCGGAGCCATCAAAATAAACAACTCCGAAGGCAATAATTCGAGGGTGGTTAATGGGAAAAGAATTAAACATTATATCTCAGGTACACCCATTAATGTTGAAACTAATATTATTCAAACAATGACACCGAAAGAGAACATAGACGAAACCTTCCGGAACGCTCCAGAATCCTGAAAAGGAGTAGGTACGTGGTACGGTAAGTAAACCAACTCCAAAACTTTCATAAAAGTACTTTCTGTCCGTTTTGGAATATATAAAAAATTAGGAAAATAATAAACAGTCCGAAAAGTGCACGAGGAGGCGACAAGCCTGGGGGGCGCGCCCTACCCCCCAGGGCGCGCCTACCAGGCTTGTGGCCCCCTCGTGGACTTTCCCGACTCCGTTTTTCTTCCATATTACTTGTCCTGCATGGGAAAAATTCATTATATATACTCACGGGTGTTTTGACCACCGCATCGCAAGTTTCTCCTCTGTTCTTGTTTTGGGCTGTTTTTCTGACAGATCTAGATCACTATGGCTCCCCGAAAGCTCCGCACCAAGCACTGGATTGTGCAACCTTCGCCCAACAAGCGTCCTTTCAGCGAAGTCTATTATGAGTGGTCGTCCGGAGAGGAGGACACCGAGATGGAGGAAGGATCAGGAAAGGCCATGGAGGACCAGGTTCAGGGAGAAGAAGGGTTAGCCCCACACATGGGAGAAGCACAAAAAAGGGAAGATACATGGCAAAATCTTTATAAAAATCTCTCCCCATCTGAAATCAATACACTTAAGGTTTTTGAAGCAGTTTGTGCTCAGAATACGTCGCTTACCAGTGAAGTTATTGTGTTAGAAGAGCAGAATCGTGCACTTCGGAGGATCAATGGCAATTTGGAGTACTTACTGAAGTTGAAGGACAAGCCCACCACTTCATCACCATCTTCACCGAAGAAGGAAACTTGAGTACATGGGTATGGGCACCACCCTTGGCTTGTGCCAAGCTTGGGGGAGGTGCCCCGGTATCGTATCACCATCACTTTTTATCATCATTATTTATCTTAGTTCGATCCTTAGTTATTTCGTGATTTAGAGGAATAAGATTTTAGTATGATTTAGTTTCGAGTGCTTGCCTAGTGATCTATCTATCTATGTAATCATGTGTGAAAGTTATATAATAAAGAGTAGTTTGAGTTGAGTGTTTTGCTTTCGATTGATCCAATCTTAGAAATAAATGAAGAGAATAAAAAGTAAAGATCATATGCTAATCCCATGGGGAGTGATGACCTCACATAAAAGAAGTATAATTGATAAAACTTGTTGGAAGTTAACAAACATAGCATTGGTCATTGTTGCAATTCATGAAAAAGTAATAAAGGAAGAGAGGTCTCACATATAAATACACTATCTTGGACATCTTTTATGATTTTTTTGATTATGACATCTTTTATGATTGTGAGCCCCCATTAAATATTCTATGTCAAATAGTCGACGTTGGACAAGGAAGACAACGTAATGAGTTATGTTTGCTTATATTCACATAGAAGTTATATTGTTTTGGATCCTCTAACATGTGGTGCTTGTCCCCTATCTTTTGCTAGCCCAAAATTCTGCACCAAGTAGAGATACTACTTGTGCATCCAAAAACCCTTAAACCCAGTTTCATGCCATGAGAGTCCATTATATCTACCTATGGATTGAATAAGATCCTTCAAGTAAGTTGTCATCGGTGCAAAGCAATAAAAATTGCTCCTAAATATGTATGATCTTTTATTGTAAGGGAAAATAAGCCTTGTACGATCTTGTGATGGTGAAGAAATAAAAGCGACAGACTGCATAATAAAGGTCGCTATCACAAGGGGCAATATAAAGTGACGTTCCTTTACATTAAGAGCTTGCACATCCAAAAACAAAAAGCGCATGACAACCTCTGCTTCCCTCTGCAAAGGGCCTATCTTTTACTTTTATGTATTTACTTTCATGCAAGAGTCAATAGTATTCTCCTCTATTCCATTTTTATTTTCTCTCTTGGCAAGCATCATGTGGTGGGGATTGATCCAGGCATATATATCCAGTTGGATGTAGGTGATCATGAGTTATTATTGTTGACATAAGCCCCTATCTTTCTATGTGTCTGACTGAAACTTTTGCTCCATAAGTATACCATGAGTGTCAGCAATCATAGAAGACTAAATGATAGTTGAGTATGTGAACTTGCTAAACAAAGCTCTTACATAGACTCTTTCTGATAATATGATGAATTGCAATTGCGTCAGTGACTGAGATCATAGTTTGTTAGTTTTCAATTTGGTTTGTGGTTCGTATTTTAACTTGTGATTGAATTGTCACTTTTTCATGAGAAGTTTTATGATGATACATTGCTGTTATAATAAAGATCATGATGCTTCATGTCCGTATTTTATTTTTATCGACGCCTCTCTCTCTAAACATGTGGTCATGATTATCGATTTCGGCTTTCGCTTGAGGACAAGCAAGGTCTATGCTTGGGGGAGTTGATACGTCCAATTTGCATCATGATTTCGTACTGTTAATTAATATGTTTTTGATCATTATTTCACTTTATGGTACAATTCTTATGCCTTTCTCTCTTATTTTGCAAGATTCACATGAAGAGGGAGATTGCCGGCAGCTGGAATTCTGGACCGGAAAGGGGTGAAACAGAGATAGCTATTCTGCACACCTCCAAATGACCTGAAAATTTATGGAGAATTATTTTGGAATATATAAAAAATACTGGTGAAAGAATTACCAGGAGGGGGCCCACCAGGAAGCCACAAGCCTGGGGGGCACGCCCCCCGTGCTTGTGGGGCCCCTGGCAGGCCTCCGGCCCCCTCCTTCTGCTATATGAAGCCATTTACCCTAGAAAAAAAATAAAGAGAAGACTTTCAGGATGAAGCGCCGCCGTCTCGAGGCGGAACCTGGGCAGGAGCTATTTTGCTCTCCGGCGGAGCGATTCCACCGGGGATACTTCCCCCCGGGAGGGGGAAATCAAAGCCATCGACATCACCAACGATCCTCTCATCATGGGACGACCAATCTTCATCAACATCTTCACCAGCACCATCTCATCTCAAACCCTAGTTCATCTCCTATATTCAATCTGTGTCTCAAAACCTCAGATTGGTACCTGCGGATTGCTAGTAGTGTTGATTACATCTTGTAGTTGATGCTAGTTGGTTTATTTGGTGGAAGATTATATGTTCAGATCCTTAATGCTATTCAATACCCCTCTGATTTTGAACATGAATATGATTTGTGAGTAGTTACTTTTGTTCTTGAGGACATGGGAGAAGTCTTGTCATAAGTAATCATGTGAATTTGGTATTCGTTCGATATTTTGATGCTATGTGTGTGGTGCTTCCTTTAGTGGTGTCGTGTGAACGTCGACTACATGAAACTTCACCATCTTTGGGCCTAAGGGAAGGCATTGTGGAGTAGTAATTAGATGATGGGTTGCTAGAGTGACAGAAGCTTAAACCCTAGTTTATGCGCTATTCCGTAAGGGGCTGATTTGGATCCATATGTTTCATGCTATGGTTAGAGTTATCTTAATTCTTCTTTCATAGTTGCGGATGCTTGTGAGAGGGGTAATCATAAGTGGGAGGCTTGTTCAAGTAAGAACAACACCCAAGCACCGGTCCACCCACATATCAAATTATCAAAGTAGCGAACGCGAATCAAACAAACATGATAAAAGTGACTAGATGAAATTCCCATGTATCCTCGAGAACACTTTGCTTACTATACGAGTTCGTTCCGGCTTGTCCTTTGCTACAAAAAGGATTGGGCCACCTTGCTGCACTTTATTATAATTGTTACTTGTTACGAATTATCTTGCTACCGAAACTATCTGTTACCGCTACTTTCAGTACTTGCAGAGAATACCTTGCTGAAAACCGCTTGTCATTTCCTTCTGCTCCTCGTTGGGTTCGACACTCTTACTTATCGAAAGGACTATGATTGATCCCCTATACTTGTGGTCATCACCCTCCAGGAGGAAAGGAACAAGCTCGCCTCCGAGCTCGAGACCGCGAGCTCGGCCTGCAAGGAGGCCACGACCCAGGCCAAGGCGGATCGTGAAGTGCTTCAGCAAGTGAGGCAGATTGCCACTGGTAAGCCATACCTGCTCCGCTGCATTTTTGTTGACCGTCGATTTGCCCGTCTTATGCAAGTCTGGTGTTCTTCAGAAGCCTTTAGGGATCTGCGACAGAGCGCTTCGGACGCCGGCGCCTACTTTGCTGCCCACCCTGAGGAGTCGACAGAGAAGGCCTTCTGGGCCCAATTCCAGGCGCCCGAGCATCCTCCGTTGTTGAATAATCAGATGAAGCAGCTGGCCGATTCGCACGGCTCGGCCAATGATGGAGGATGTGTGCGTCAATCTCTGGCCGCAGGAGCCACTACCGACCAGCCTATTCGGCTTGGTTCAGAGATTGCGAGGTGCGTGCCTCCAGGTTGAGAACTGGAAGCGGTCGGCCTGCCTGGAAGGCGCGGAGCGGGCCTATGCGCCAACCATGGCGCATTACCTGAAGATTAAACCGCTTGCGATCGCATCGGGGCCTCCGGAAGGGAAGAATCGGACGCCCGAGCAATTTCTTTCTGAGGTCCATGAAGGGGCTCGGGTGACCAAAGTACAGTGCTCGAAGACCGAGCTCCGGTTCTAAAGAACCTCTCTGTATGCTGTGGCAACTTTTGTAAAGACTATTATTATTATGCTAATTAGTCGTTGTCTATCCGACATGTGTTATTTATTCATGTGCGACCGTTTATACTGAAAGAGGCCGGTCGTCGGCTTCTACCCCCTTTGTAGATACTACATGGGGTGTTCCGTAAAAACGCGTAAACCCTTAGCCGACGTCTCGGTGTCCTGGGGCGGTTGCGTATTTACGAAACGAGGCAATCAGACCATAGTGGCTTTATATCCTTCACTTAGTCATAGGAGTTCGAAAAGTTGGGGTAGTTGATCTAGCCCCTATTGTAGTGGTGATCGGACATGCCGAAGTGCATCAGTTAAAACACCTCGGTTCTTATAACAAGAACCCTTCATTTATCATGGCGTAACCACTAACGGCTTATAGTTTGCCACTGTCTTCGGATAGCAGACCAGTTTACGCCTATCGTGACAGTCGATTTTTGGCTTTCTCCAACTAAGGCGCTTGACCAGGCCGAGCTGGAAGCACAATCACAGTGGTTCTCCCTTTGCGCACCTAGCCAAATAGAGCGGAACGTAGGAGGCAAGCACAGGAGCCGGGCAACCCAATCATTGACCAAAATCACGATTCGAAACTTATGCATATAATGCAATATCCGAGACGCCGAACAGATATCAGACTTAAACATAGGCTCGGTTTCATATCCGAGCCCCCGGTCGAAAGCCGGACTCATCTGTATATTTCTAACGGTATCCACATTGCTACAAGGCAAAAAGTAGAAGAAATGACACGTAATTTGTGTGGAGACCGAAAAAAGGTCTGTTCATTCATTCATTAGGGCATAGCCATAGATGCCGAGCTGATATCAAGGGGAACCTTACAAGATATAGAGAGTATGTAAAAAGAAGAATGGGAGGTATTTGGTACAGAGCTTTAGAAAAGCAGGGACTATTCCCAGTGCCTTCCCTGTCGCACGTCTGTGCCTCCGTGCTGTTGAACAGCTATCCCTTGTCTAATCCAAGGCTTGGTGAGCATTCTTGGCTAGTCCACCTCGATTACATAGAACGTATCTAAGGTATGGGGCCCCCGAAGAGGTAATTGCTGGAGTGTGGCTGCTTGATGCTTTCAAAGATGTAAGTCCTGGTTGGCCTTTATATGCTGTCGAAGAGAAAACCAGGCGCTGGGTGATCGGTCATTCCAAGATGACGTACCCATTGACGTTGGACAAGGAAGACAACGTAATGAGTTATGTTTGTTTATATTCACATAGAAGTTATATTGTCATGGATCCTCTAACATGTGGTGCTTGCTTAGGATCTTTTGCTAGCCACAACTTCGTACTAAGTAGAAATACTACTTGTGCATCCAAAAACCCTTAAACCCAGTTTCTTGCCATGAGAGTTAACCATATCTACCTATGGATTGAATAAGATCCTTCAAGTAAGTTGTCATCGGTGCAAAAGCAATAAAAATTGCTCCTAAATATGTATGATCTTTTATTGGAAGGGAAAATAAGTTTGTACGAACTTCTGATGGTGAAGAAATAAAAGCAACAGACTGCATAATAAAGGCTGCTATCACAAGGGGCAATGTAAAGTGACGTTCCTTTCCATTAAGAGCTTGCACATCCAAAACTAAAAAGCGCATGACAACCTCTGCTTCCCTCTGCGAAGGGCCTATCTTTTACTTTTCTGTATTTACTTTTATGCAAGAGCAGTAATGTTCATCCCTATTCCGCTCTATTTATTCTCTAGTGGGCAAGCATCATGTGGTAGGGAATGATCCAGGCACATATATCCAGTTGAATATAGGTGATCATGAGTGATTATTGTTGACATTATCCCTGAGATAAATAAGTTGGGAGACGAAACATTAAGCCCCTATCTTCCTATGTGTTTGACTGAAACGGTTTGTTCTAAAAATATGCTTTGAGTGTCAGCAATCATGGAAGACTAAATGATAGTTGAGTATGTGGAATTTGCTAAAACAAAGCTCTTACATAGACCCTTCCTGAAAATAAGATGAATTGTAATTGTTTGATGACTAAAAACATAGTTTGTTAGTTTTGAAGAAAGTTTATGGTTTATACTTTAACATGTGAATAGTTTGCTACTTGATCATGAGAAGTTTTATGAGATGAGATACTATTTATGATATATATTGATGCTATAAAAAGTGATTGCAATTATCATTGATCAAGCTTATGCACTATGCTAGCATTCATACTTCATAAATTATTTCTTTTATCATTTACCTACTCGAGGACGAGCAGGAATTAAGCTTCGGGATGCTGATACGTCTCCAACGTATCTATAATTTATGAAGTATTCGTGCCATGTTTATAACAGTTTTATATGGTTTTGGTATGATTTGATTAGAACTAACCCAGACTGACACTGTTTTTAGCAGAACTACCGTGGTGTTGTTTTTTGTGCAGAAATAAAAGTTCTCGGAATTGGACGAAACTTTTTGATGATTTTTTAGACCAAAAGAGACCCCCAAAGCTTTGTGGAAGGACCAGAAGCCTCACGAGGAGGTCACAAGGTATCACGGCGCGACCTAGGGGGGGGGGGGCGTGTACTGTTGCCATGTGGGCCCCTCGTAGCTCCTTTTCGCGTGATTCCAACGCTAAAAAAACCTAGAAATAGAGAAACCCCCAGAAATAAACCTAGAACTTCCACGCCACCGCCGCAAGCCTTTGTACCAAATAAATCTCATCCAGAGCCCTGTTCCGGCACTCTGCCGGAGGGGAAATCATCACTGGAGGCCATCTTCATCATCCCGGCGGTCTCCATGACGAGGAGGGAGTAGTTCACCCTAGGGGCTGAGGGTATGTGCCAGTAGCTATGTGTTTGATCTCTCTCTCTCTCTCTCTCTCTCTCTTGTATTCTTGATTTGGCACGATCTTGATGTACCACGAGCTTTGTTAATATAGTTGATTCATATGGTGTTTCTTCCCTCTCTATCTTCTTGTGATGAATTGAGTCTTTCCCTTTGAGGTTTCGTTATTGTCGGATTGAATATTTCAGATTGAAGAACACTTGATGTATGTCTTGCATGTGGATATTGTTGGGGAACGTTGCATGGGAAACAAAATTTTTCCTACGCACACACAAGATCTATCCATGGTGATGAGCATCTACGAGAGGGAGAGTGAATCTACATACCCTTGTAGATCGCTAAGCGGAAGCGTTTAAGAAACGCGGTTGATGTAGTCAAACGTCTCCGCGATCCAAATCGCAAGTCGTCCCTCGATCCGATCACGAACTAGTGCCGAACGGACGGCACCTCCGCGTTCAACACACGTACGGTTTGATGACGATCTCCACCTTCTTGATCCAGCAAGAGGGAGCGGAGAAGAAGAAGAGTTCCAGCAGCACGACGGCGTGGTGGTGTTGATGAAGAACTATTTCAGCAGGGCTTCGCCTAAGCACTACTGAAATTATGACGTAGGAGGAACTAGAGGTTGCCGGCACACGGCTTGGGGCAATCTTGATCTGTCTCGTGTGCTAGCCCTACCCCTCTATTTATATGTTGAGCCTTGGGGTCTAAACTTGGAGTAAAAACCTCCTCCAGGTCGGTTTTGCCCGCACAAGGTCGGTTTGGCCCGCAGGGAAAGAGTCCAACTCGGATCCCTGCAGTACCGCGCACAAGCGGTAGTACCGCTTACGATAAGCGGTAGTACCGCTTGGGCGGTAGTACCGCTTCACAAAACGGTAGTACCGCTTACGCGGCAGCAAAACTACTTTTTGCACTTTCCAATACCTCGTGGGCTTTATCCCTTTGGCCCATATAAAGTGTTGCTGCACCCGAACACTTCGGTAAACATCCGGAACCCCTTTCCGGTGAATTCCGGAACCCTTCCGGTAACCAAAAACACTATTATCACATATATCAATTTTTACCTCCGGACTCTTCCGGAGATCCTCGTCATGTCCGGGATCTTATCCGGGACTCCGAATAACCTTCGGTCACCAACAAAATAACTCAACTATACTAATCATCACCAAACGTTAAGTGTGTAGACCCTGCGGGTTCGAGAACTATGTAGACATGACCGAGACACCTCTACGGTCAATAACCAATAGCGGGACCTGGATGCCCATAATGGCTCCTACATATTCTACGAAGATCTTTATCGTTTGAACCTCTATGTCAAGGATTCAGTTAATCCCGTATGCTGTTCCTTTTGTTCTTCGGTATGTTACTTGCCCGAGATTCGATCGTCGGTATCTCTATACCTAGTTCAATCTCGTTACCGGCAAGTCTCTTTACTCGTTCTGTAATACAAGATCTCGTGGCTAACACTTTAGTCACATTGCTTGCAAGGCTCATTGTGATGTTGTATTACCGAGTGGGCCCTGAGATACCTCTCCGTCACACGGAGTAACAAATCCCAGTCTTGATCCATGCCAACCCAACAGACACCCTCGGAGATACCTGTAGAGCACCTTTATAGTCACCCAGTTACGTTGCGACGTTTGATACACACAAGGTATTCCTCTGGTGTTAGTGAGTTGCATGACCTCATGGTCATAGGAACAGATACTTGACATGCAGAAAACAATAGCAATAAACTGACACGATCAAATGCTACGTTCTTAGTTTGGGTCTTGTCCATCACATCATTCTCCTAATGATGTGATCCCGTTATCAAATGACATCTCATGTCAATGGCTAGGAAACCTTAACCATCTTTGATCAACGAGCTAGTCAACTAGAGGCTTACTAGGGACACAGTGTTTGTCTATGTACCCACACATGTATTTGAGTTTCCAATCAATACAATTATAGCATGGATAATAAACGATTATCATGAACAAGGAAATATAATAATAACCAATTTATTATTGCCTCTAGGGCATATTTCCAACAGTCTCCCACTTGCACTAGAGTCAATAATCTAGTTCACATCACTATGTGATTTACATTGTAATGAATCGAACACCCATGCAGTTCTGGTGTTGTTCATGTTTAGCCCTTGGAAGAGGTTTAGTCATCGGATCTGCAACATTTAGATCCGTGTGTACTTTGCAAATATTTATGTCGTCCTCCTTGATATAATCGCGGATGGAATTGAAACGTCGCTTTATGTGTCTGGTCCTCTTGTGAAATCTTGGTTCCTTGGCTAGAGCAATGGCACCAGTATTATCACAAAACAGAGTCATTGGGTTAAGCGCACTAGGCACTACTCTAAGATCTGTCATGAACTCCTTCATCCAGACACCTTCCTTCGCCGCCTCCGAGGCAGCGATGTACTCCGCTTCGCATGTAGAATCAGCTACCACGCTTTGCTTGGAACTGCACCAGCTAACCGCTCCTCCATTAAGAATAAATACGTATCCGGTTTGCGACTTAGAGTCATCCGGATCAGTGTCAAAGCTTGCATCGACGTAACCCTTTACGACGAGCTCTTGATCACCTCCATAAACGAGAAACATATCCTTAGTCCTTTTCAGGTACTTCAGGATATTCTTGACCGCCGTCCAGTGTTCCATTCCTGGATCACTTTGAAACCTTCCGACCATACTTATGGCAAGGCTGACATCGGGTCTTGTGCACAGCATTGCATACATAATAGAGCCTATGGCTGAAGCATGGGGGATGACACTCATCTTTTCTCTATCTTCTGCAGTCACCGGGCATTGAGTCCTACTCAACTTCACACCTTGCAAAACAGGCAAGAACCCCTTCTTGGACTGATCCATTTTGAACTTCTTCAAAATCTTATCAAGGTATGTGCTTTGTGAAAGTCCTATTAAGCGTCTTGATCAATCTCTATAGATCTTGATGCCTAATATGAAAGCAGCTTCTCCTAGGTCCTTCATTGAAAAACTCTTGTTCAAATATTCCTTCACGCTTTCCAACATTTCTATATTGTTTCCAATCAGCAATATGTCATCCACATATAATATTAGAAACGCTATAGAGCTCCCACTCACTTTCTTGTAAATACAAGCTTCTCCGTAAACTTGTATAAACTCGAACGCTTTGATCACCTCATCAAAACGAAGATTCCAACTCCGAGATGCTTGCACCAGTCCATAAATGGATCGCTGGAGTTTGCAAACTTTGTCAGCATTCTCTGGATCGACAAAACCTTCTGGTTGCATCATATACAACTCTTCCTTAAGGAAATCGTTAAGGAACGCTGTTTTGACATCCATCTGCCAAATTTCATAATCGAAAAAGGCAGCTATTGCTAACATGATTCTGACGGACTTAAGCATCGCTACGGGTGAGAAGGTCTCATCGTAGTCAACTCCTTGAACTTGTGAAAAACCCTTTGCCACAAGTCGAGCTTTATAGACGGTGACATTACCGTCCGCGTCCGTCTTCCTCTTAAAGATCCATTTGTTCTGAATGGCCTTACGCCCTTCAGGTAATACTTCCAAAGTCCATACTTTGTTTTCATACATGGATCCCATCTCGGATTTCATGGCCTCTAACCACTTCTCGGAATCCGGGCCCATCATCGCTTCTCCATAGCTCGTAGGTTCATCGTTGTCTAACAACATGACCTCTAAGACAGGGTTGCCGTACCACTCGGGAGCAGTACGCGTCCTTGTCGACCTACGAGGTTCGATAGCAACTTGATCCAAAGCTTCATGATCATCATCATTAACTTCCTCTTCAGCTAATGTAGGCTCCACAGAAACAACTTTCTGCACTGCGCTACTCTCAGGTTGAAGTAAAGGTTCAACAACCTCATCAAGTTCTATCTTCCTCCCACTCAATTCTTTCGAGAGAAACTCTTTCTCAAGAAATGTTCCGTTTTTAGCGACAAACACTTTGCCTTCGGATCTGAGGTAGAAGGTATACCCAACTGTCTCTTTTGGGTATCCTATGAAGACGCATTTCTCCGCTTTGGGTTCCAGCTTTTCAGGCTGAAGCTTTTTGACATAAGCATCACATCCCCAAATTTTAAGAAACGACAGCTTTGGCTTCTTGCCAAACCAAAGTTCATATGGCGTCGTCTCAACGGATTTCGATGGTGCCCTATTTAAAGTGAATGCAGCTGTCTCTAATGCATAACCCCAAAACGATAGTGGCAAATCGGCAAGAGACATCATAGATCGCACCATATCCAATAAGGTTCGATTACGACGTTCGGACACACCATTACGCTGTGGTGTTCCAGGCGGTGTCAATTGTGAAACAATTCCACACTGTCTTAAGTGACTACCAAACTCATAACTCAGATATTCTCCTCCTCGATCAGATCGTAGGAATTTAATCTTCTTGTTACGATGATTCTCAACTTCACTCTGAAATTGTTTGAACTTTTCAAATGTTTCAGATTTGTGTTTCATTAAGTAAATATACCCATATCTACTTAAGTCATCAGTGAAGGTGAGAAAATAACGATAACCACCGCGCGCCTCAATACTCATCGGACCACACACATCAGTATGTATGATTTCCAATAAGTCACTTGCCCGTTCCATTGTTCCAGAGAACGGCGTTTTAGTCATCTTGCCTATGAGGCATGGCTCACATGTGTCAAGTGATTCAAAATCAAGTGACTCCAAAAGTCCATCAGCATGGAGCTTCCTCATGCGTTTTACGCCAATATGACCTAAACGGCAGTGCCACAAGAAAGTGGTATTATCATTATCAATTCTACATCTTTTGGCATCAATGTTATGAACATGTGTATCATTACTATTGAGATTCAATAAGAATAAACCCCTCACATTGGGTGCATGACCATAAAAGATATTACTCATATAAATAGAACAACCATTATTCTCTGATTTAAATGAGTAACCGTCTCGCAATAAACAAGATCCAGATATAATGTTCATGCTTAACGCAGGCACCAAATAACACTTATTTAGGTTCATCACTAATCCCGACGGTAATCGAAGAGCGAGCGTGCCGACGGCGATCACATCAACCTTGGAACCATTTCCCACGCGCATCGTCACTTCGTCCTTTGCCAGCCTCCGTCTATTCCGCAGTTCCTGTTTTGAGTTGCAAATATGAGCAACCGCACCGGTATCAAATACCCAGGCACTACAACGAGAGTTGGTAAGGTACACATCAATAACATGTATATCATATATACCTTGTTTGTTGTTGGCCGCCTTCTTGTTAGCCAAATACTTGGGGCAGTTCCGCTTCCAGTGTCCAGTTCCCTTGCAATGAAAACACACAGTTTCTGGTTTGGGTCCAGCCTTGGGTTTCTTCACGAGAGGAGCAACTGCTTTGCCACTCTTCTTGGAGTTACCCTTCTTACCCTTGCCATTCTTCTTGAAACTAGTGGTTTTATTGACCATCAACACTTGATGCTCCTTCTGAATTTCAGACTCAGCGGCTTTCAGCATCGCAAACAGCTCAGCGACTGACTTGTTCATCCCGTGCATGTTATAGTTCAACACGAAGCTCTTGTAGCTAGGTGGCAATGATTGAAGAACTCTGTCAGTGATAGCCTCTGGCGGAAGGGGCATCCCCAATTCAGCCAGACGGGTGGAGTACCCAGACATTCTGAGCACGTGATCACTGATAGACCCGTTCTCCTCCATCTTGCAAGCATAGAACTTATCGGAGATCTCATATCTCTCGATCCGGGCATTCTTCTGAAAGATAAACTTCAACTCCTGGAACATCTCATATGCTCCATGACGTTCAAAACGTCTTTGAAGTCCCGGTTCTAAGCCATACAACATTGCACATTGAACTATTGAGTAATCATCAGAATGAGCCTGCCAGGCGTTCACAACGTCTAGAGACTCAACTGGAGCGGGTGGATCACCAAGCGGTGCATCAAGGACATAAGCCTTCTGGGAAGCCGTAAGGATAATCCTTAGATTACGGGCCCAGTCCACAAAGTTACTTCCATCATCTTTCAACTTAGCTTTCTCTAGGCACGCATTAAAATTCAGGGGTGCTACTGCGCGAGCCATGATCTACAACATAAATATAGCAAAGACAACTTAGACTATTGTTCAAGATAATGAGTTTAATTAATCATATTACTTAAAAACTCCCACTCAAATTGACATCCCTCCGGTCATTCGAGTGTAACATGATCCAAATCCACCAACTCAAGTCCGATCATCACGTGAGTCGAGGTGGTTTCAATGGTGAACATCTTCATGTTGATCATATCTACTATATGACTCATGTTCGACCTTTTGGTCTCTTGTGTTCCGAGGCCATGTCTGTACATGCTAGGCTCGTCAAGTTTAACCCGAGTGTTCCGCGTGTGCAACATGGCTTGCACCCGTTGTATGTGAACGTGGAGTCTATCACACCCGATCATCACGGCGTGTCTCGAAACGACGAACTTTCGCAACGGTGCACACTCGGGGAGAACACAATTTATCTTGAAATTTAAGTGAGGGATCACCTTATAATACTACCGTCGTCCTAAGCAAAATAAGATGCATAAAAGGATTAACATCACATGCAAATCATAAGTGACATGATATGGCCATGAACTTGTGCTTTTGATCTCCATCTCCAAAGCACCGGCATGATCTCCATCGTCACCGGCATGACACCATGATCTCCATCATCTTGATCTCCATCAACGTGTCGCCATAAGGTTGTCGCGCCGACTGTTGCTTCCACGACTATTGCTAACGTTTAGCGATAAAGTAAAGCATTACATAGCGCTTAATGATTGACACGCAGGTCATACAATAATTAAAGACAACTCTATGGCTCCTGCCAGTTGCTGTACTCATCGACATGCAAGTCGTGATATTCTATACAACACATGATCATCTCATACATCACATATATCTCATCATGTAATTGGCCATATCACATCACATCATACCCTGCAAAAACAAGTTAGACGTCCTCTAATTGTTGTTGCAAATTTTACGTGGCTGCTACGGGTTTGCAAGAACCGTTCTTACCTACGCAAAACCACAACGTGGTGTAGTGATTGCTTTTTGATCTTCTAAAAGAACCCTCTTCATTGAAATCGATTCAACTAAAGTGAGAGAGACAGACACCCGCTAGCCATCTTTATGCAACGAAGTTACATGTCAGTTGAAGGAACCTGTCTCGCGTAAGTGTACGCGTAATGTCGGTCCGGGCCGCTTCATCTCACAGTACCGCCGAATCAAATATCAACTAGTAACGGCAAGCAATATGTATACACCCACGCCCACAACTCGTTTGTGTTCTACTCGAGATCTCATCTACGCATAGACCTGGCTCTTGATGCCACTGTTGGGGAACGTTGCATGGGAAACAAAAATTTTCCTACGCACACACAAGATCTATCCATGGTGATGAGCATCTACGAGAGGGAGAGTGAATCTACATACCCTTGTAGATCGCTAAGCGGAAGCGTTTAAGAAACGCGGTTGATGTAGTCGAACGTCTCCGCGATCCAAATCGCAAGTCGTCCCTCGATCCGATCACGAACTAGTGCCGAACGGACGGCACCTCCGCGTTTAACACACGTACGGCTTGATGACGATCTCCGCCTTCTTGATCCAGCAAGAGGGAGCGGAGAAGAAGAAGAGTTCCAGCAGCACGACGGCGTGGTGGTGTTGATGAAGAACTATTTCAGCAGGGCTTCGCCTAAGCACTACTGAAATTATGACGTAGGAGGAACTAGAGGTTGCCGGCACACGGCTTGGGGCAATCTTGATCTGTCTCGTGTGCTAGCCCTACCCCTCTATTTATATGTTGAGCCTTGGGGTCTAAACTTGGAGTAAAAACCTCCTCCAGGTCGGTTTTGCCCGCACAAGGTCGGTTTGGCCCGCAGGGAAAGAGTCCAACTCGGATCCCTGCAGTACCGCGCACAAGCGGTAGTACCGCTTCACAAAACGGTAGTACCGCTTACGCGGCAGCAAAACTACTTTTTGCACTTTCCAATACCTCGTGGGCTTTATCCCTTTGGCCCATATAAAGTGTTGCTGCACCCGAACACTTCGGTAAACATCCGGAACCCCTTTCCGGTGAATTCCGGAACCCTTCCGGTAACCAAAAACACTATTATCACATATATCAATTTTTACCTCCGGACTCTTCCGGAGATCCTCGTCATGTCCGGGATCTTATCCGGGACTCCGAATAACCTACGGTCACCAACAAAATAAGTCAACTATACTAATCGTCACCAAACGTTAAGTGTGTAGACCCTGCGGGTTCGAGAACTATGTAGACATGACCGAGACACCTCTACGGTCAATAACCAATAGCGGGACCTGGATGCCAATATTGGCTCCTACATATTCTACGAAGATCTTTATCGTTTGAACCTCTATGTCAAGGATTCAGTTAATCCCGTATGCTGTTCCTTTTGTTCTTCGGTATGTTACTTGCCCGAGATTCGATCGTCGGTATCTCTATACCTAGTTCAATCTCGTTACCGGCAAGTCTCTTTACTCGTTCTGTAATACAAGATCTCGTGGCTAACACTTTAGTCACATTGCTTGCAAGGCTCATTGTGATGTTGTATTACCGAGTGGGCCCTGAGATACCTCTCCGTCACACGGAGTAACAAATCCCAGTCTTGATCCATGCCAACCCAACAGACACCCTCGGAGATACCTGTAGAGCACCTTTATAGTCACCCAGTTACGTTGCGACATTTGATACACACAAGGTATTCCTCTGGTGTTAGTGAGTTGCATGACCTCATGGTCATAGGAACAGATACTTGACATGCAGAAAACAATAGCAATAAACTGACACGATCAAATGCTACGTTCTTAGTTTGGGTCTTGTCCATCACATCATTCTCCTAATGATGTGATCCCGTTATCAAATGACATCTCATGTCAATGGCTAGGAAACCTTAACCATCTTTGATCAACGAGCTAGTCAACTAGAGGCTTACTAGGGACACAGTGTTTGTCTATGTACCCACACATGTATTTGAGTTTCCAATCAATACAATTATAGCAAGGATAATAAACGATTATCATGAACAAGGAAAGTGGGTTTGGAAGAGTGTCAACTCTAGGTACTAATGATCCCACTATTTTGGCGGCTGTTGAGTCTTACTATAATGATAAAAGTGGATTTGGAGAGGTCGCAACTTTATTTAATGATGATTCCACTATTTTGGAAGAGGTTTCAATTGATTATGACAACAAAGTTGCTATCTATGATGATTATTGTGATGACATGTATGCTATAAAGAATAATGATAACTATGAAACTTGTCATCATTATTTTAATTTTCAATTGGATTATGCCAATCAAGTATCACATGATAGTTATTTCATTGAATTTGCTCCCACTATTATTGATGAGAAGAAATTTGCTTATGTGGAGAGTAATAAAATTTCTATGCTTGTGGATCATGAAAAGAATGTCTTATGTGATAGTTATATTGTTGAATTTATTCATGATGCTACTGAAAATTATTATGAGAGGGGAAGATATGCTTATATATATTTCAACAACATCAAGTTTCCTCTCTATGTGTTGAAAGTTTTGAAGTTATACTCGTTTTGCCTTCCTACGCTAGTTAATTCTTGCTCCCATCAATTTGTTTGCTCGCAAAATCCCTATGCATAGGAAGTGGGTTAGGCTTAAATGTGCTTGTTAGATGATTCATGATGCTTTCTTTGTGTTTCAATTCTTTACTTTTATGCGAGCATAATTGAAATCATCATGCCTAGCTAAAAGGCATTAAAGAAAAACGCTTGTTGGAGACAACCCAATATTTATCCCTGCTGTTTTTGTGTGTTCACATGATTAAGCTACTGCAGTAATCATGTTTTATATGTTTTCTTTCAATAATGTGCCAAGTAAAGCCTTTGGGATAGTGTGGATGATAGTTGACTTGATTCTATGCAAAAACAGAAACTTTTGCGTCAAGTGCAGAAATTCCTATAATTTATTGGAGAGTCAAAACCTTCTGAAATTTTGCACATGATTTCTATAAAAATTATCTACGTTTCCCTAATTTTTCAGAATTTATGGAGTTGCAGAAGTATGGTGTTTGTTCAGATAATGACAGACTGTTCTGTTTTGACAGATTCTGTTTTCAATGCATAGTTTGCTTGTTTTATAGTTTCTATGGCTTATATTGGTAGATATAAATTATGGAATACAGTAGGAATTATGTGATAAAAATTATGAATCTTGTCTTGACAGTACCTAAGTGGATGATTTATTTTTATCATACTAAACTATCTCACGAAGTTCCATTAAGTTTTGTGTGATTGAAGTTTCCAAGTTTTGGTGAGATAAAGATATGAGGAGAATAAGGTGTGGCAAGAACCTAAGCTTGGGGATGCCCAAGGCACCCAAAGGTAATATTCAAGGAAGACCCAAGAAAATAAGCTTGGGGATGCCCCGGAAGGCATCGCCTCTTTCGTCTTCAACACTATCGTAACCTCACTCGGAGCTATATTTTTGTTCGTCATATAATATGATTTTTGCTTGGAACATCATTTTATTTTGTTGAGATTTGCTTGCTGTTATTTAGAACAATGTTTTGTATCCATTATTTTAATAAAAATGTCAAATATAGCCTTTACCATGCTCAGTTTGCAAGTGTATGTGTTGCTGTTTCAAAACAAAAAGTTTTCTATTATTGTATGAATTATCCAGAAATGTCAGAAAGTGATAAAATCTTGAAATTTTGACATAGTAATCTATAATAAATTTTATTCTGTGTGGTAATTTTTCAGAATTTTTGGAGTTAAATAAGTATGGATTTGCTTCATCCTTTACCGACTCTTCTGTTTTGGCAGATTGCTGTTATAGTTGCATTGTTTGCATATGTTTGCTTGTTTAATGTTTCTATTTGTGGATAGGAGTATTAAATATGCAGAGGCATTTAGTATGCAATGTTTAATTATAATTTTAGTGATTTGCTACAGTAGAGAATGTTATGGTTTTGAGTTGATTTATACTAACTTATCTCACGAGTTCTTGTTGAGTTTTGTGTGGATGAAGTTTTTAAGATTTAGGAGAAGCCATGATATGAGAGGAATTAAGGAGATACAAGAGCTCAAGCTTGGGGATGCCCAAGGAACCCCAAGATAACATTCCAAGAAGTCTCAAGCAATTAAGCTTGGGGATGCCCCGGTAGGCATCCCACCTTTCTTCATCAACACCTATCGGTTAGGCTAAGTTTTTACTTGTTCACATGATATGTGCTATTCTTGGAGTGTCCTTTTATTTTCATTTTGTTTGCTGTTTGAATAAAAGATCGGAAATCTTTATTTGGAGAGAGTCTTCACATAGCTACTTAATTGTTTGACTACTCATTGATCTTCACTTATATCTTTTGGAGTAGTTTGTCATTTGCTCTCGTGCTTCATTTATATCCCAAGAGTAAATTGTTGAATGAATTGAATATCATAAATTTGAAATTATATATGCTTCATATACTTGTATGAGGAGTAATGTCTTCACATATAATAAGTATAAGTGGTAAATTTTTTTGGAAGTTAGCAAACATAGCATTGGTCACTTGAACAATTCATGAAAGAATATTGAAGGAAGAGAGATTTCACATATAAATATACTATCTTGGACATCTTCTATGATTATGAGCCCCCATTAATTATTTTCAAACTTGATCATGTAGTTGACGTTGGACAAGGAAGACAACGTAATGAGTTATGTTTGTTTATATTCACATAGAAGTTATATTCGCATGGATCCTCTAACATGTGGTGCTTGCTTAGGATCTTTTGCTAGCCACAACTTCGTACTAAGTAGAAATACTACTTGTGCATACAAAAACCCTTAAACCCAGTTTCTTGCCATGAGAGTCCACCATATCTACCTATGGATTGAATAAGATCCTTCAAGTAAGTTGTCATCAGTGCAAAAGCAATAAAAATTGCTCCTAAATATGTATGATCTTTTGTTGGAAGGGAAAATAAGCTTTGTACGAACTTGTGATGGTGAAGAAATAAAAGCGACAGGCTGCATAATAAAGGTTGATATCACAAGGGGCAATATAAAGTGACGTTCCTTTCCATTAAGAGCTTGCACATTCAAAAATAAAAAGCGCATGACAACCTCTACTTCCCTCTGCGAAGGGCCTATCTTTTACTTTTTTGTATTTACTTTTATGCAAGAGTCAGTAATGTTCATCCCTATTCCACTCTATTTATTCTCTAGTGGGAAAGCATCAAGTGGTAGGGAATGATCCTGGCACATATATCCAGTTGAATATAGGTGATCATGAGTTATTATTGTTGACATTATCCCTGAGATAAATAAGTTGGGAGGCGAAACATTAAGCCCCTATCTTCCTATGTGTTTGACTGGAATGGTTTGTTCTAAAAATATGCTTTGAGTGTCAGCAATCATGGAAGACTAAATGATAGTTGAGTATGTGGAATTTGCTAAAACAAAGTTCTTACATAGACCCTTCCTGAAAATAAGATGAATTGTAATTGTTTGATGACTAAAAACATAGTTTGTTAGTTTTGAAGAAAGTTTATGGTTTATACTTTAACATGTGAATAGTTTGCTACTTGATGATGAGAAGTTTTATGAGATGAGCTACTGTTTATGGTATATATTGATGCTAGAAAAAGTGATTGCAATTATCTTTGATCAAGCTTATGCACTATGCTAGCATTCACACTTCATAAATTATTTCTTTTATCATTTACCTACTCGAGGACGAGCAGGAAATAACCTGGGGATGCTGATACGTCTCCAACGTATCTATAATTTATTAAGTATTCATGCCATGTTTATAACAATTTTATATGGTTTTGGTATGATTTGATTTGAACTAACCCGGACTTGACGATGTTTTCCGCAGAACTACCGTGGTGTTGTTTTTTTGTGCAGAAATAAAAGTTCTCAGAATTGGATGAAACTTTTTGACGATTTTTTTGGACCAAAAGAGACCCCCGAAGCTTCGTGGAAGGACCAGATGCCTCACGAGGAGGTCACAAGGTATCACGGCGCGACAAGGGGGGGTGTGTGATGTTGCCTTGTGGGCCCCTCGTAGCTCCTTTTCGCGTGATTCCAACGCTGAAAAATCCTATAAATGGAGAAACCCCCAGAAATAAACCTAGAACTTCCACGCCGCCGCTGTAAGCCTCTGTACCGAACAAATCTCATCCGGAGCACTGTTTCGGCACTCTGCCGGTGGGGAAAATCATCACTGGAGGCCATCTTCATCATCTTGGCGGTCTCCATGACGAGGAGGGAGTAGTTCACCCTCGGGGCTGAGGGTATGTACCAGTAGCTATGTGTTTGGTCTCTCTCTCTCTCTCTCTCTCTATTTCTCGTGTTCTTGATTTGGCACGATCTTGATGTACCGTGAGCTTTGTTAATATAGTTGGATCATATGGTGTTTCTTCCCTCTCTATCTTCTTGTGATGAATTGAGTCTTTCCCTTTGAGGTTTCGTTATTGTCGGATTGAATATTTCAGATTTGAGAACACTTGATGTATGTCTTGTATGTGGATACCCGTGGTGATAATGGGGTATTCTATTGAGTCACTTGATGTATGTTTTTGTGAACAACTCGCGGATTCCCGTGACCTTGGGGTAATCTAGGCATAGGGGTTGGTTGCACGTTTTCATCTTCTTTTCTCCGATAGAAACTTTGGGGTACTCTTTGAAGTTCTTTGTGTGGATTGAATATTATGAATTTGAAGTTGTTTGATGCATATCGAATAATCAACTCACGGATACTTGTGGTGATATTGGAGTATCTAGGTGACATTAGAGTTGGTTGATGCGTATCATATGGTGTTATTTTAGTACGAACTCTAGGGATGTTTGTGACACTTATAGGGATGGCTCAATAGAGTGATCGGAAAGGATAAATTTGAGGTGGTTTCGTACCCTACAACAATTTTATCTTATGTTCTCCGCTAGATAAGAACTTTGGAGTGAGTCTTTGTCGCACGTTGAGGGATTGTTATATGATTCAATTATGTTAGCACTGTTGAGAGATTGCACTAGTGAAAGTATGAACACTAGGCCTTGTTTTCAAGCATTGCAATACCGTTTGTGCTCCGTTTTATCACTTGCTACCTTGCTGTTTTTATATTTTCAGATTACAAAAACCTATATCTACTATCCATACTACACTTGTATCACCATCTCTTCGCCGAACTAGTGCACCTATACAATTTACCATTGTATTGGGTGTGTTGGGGACACAAGAGATTTCTTGTATTTGATTGCAGGGTTGTTTGAGAGAGACCATCTTCATCCTAGACCTCCCACGGATTGATAAACCTTAGGTCCTCCACTTGAGGGAAATTTGCTACTGTCCTACAAAACTCTGCACTTGGAGGCCCAACAACATCTATAAGAATAAAAGTTGCGTAGTAGACATCAGGATCCAGGACTAAGGCGGCCGACCCGCAATGACGGATACTGGTCGGATGGTCCTTCTTGTCGAAAGTGATCGGGTAAGCCGACCAAGGGTTGTACTTTGGTGCTACAGGCTTGATGTCTACTATGCAACTTTTATTCTTGTAGACGTTTTTGGGCCTCCAAGTGCAGTGTTTTGTAGGACAGTAGCAAATTTCCCTCAAGTGGACGGCCTAAGGTTTATCAATCCATGGGAGGCGTAGGATGAAGATGGTCTCTCTCAAACAACCCTGCAATCAAATACAAGAAATCTCTTGTGTCCCCAACACACCCAATACAATGGTAAATTGTATAGGTGCACTAGTTCGGCGAAGAGATGGTGATACAAGTGTAGTATGGATAGTAGATATAGGTTTTTGTAATATGAAAATATAAAAACAGCAAGGTAGCAAGTGATAAAACGGAGCACAAACGGTATTGCAATGCTTGGAAACAAGGCCTAGGGTTCATACTTTCACTAGTGCAATCTGTCAACAGTGCTAACATAATTGGATCATATAACAATCCCTCAACGTGCGACAAAGAATCACTCCAAAGTTCCTATTAGCGGAGAACATAAGATGAAATTGTTGTAGGGTACGAAACCACCTCAAAGTTATCCTTTCCGATCAATCTATTGAGCTATCCCTATAAGTGTCACAAACAGCCCTAGAGTTCGTACTAAAATAGCACCATATGATACGCATCAACCAACTCTAATGTCACCTAGATACTCCAACGTCACCACAAGTATCCATGAGTTGATTATTCGATATGCGTCAAACAATTTCAGATTCATAATATTCAATCCAACACAAAGAACTTCAAAGAGTATCCCAAAGTTTCTACCGGAGAAAAGAAGATGAAAACGTGCAACCAACCCCTATGCCTAGATTACCCCAAGGTCACGGGAATCCGCGAGTTGATCACCAAAGCATACATCAAGTGAACCAATAGAATACCCCATTGTCACCACGGGTATCCACATGCAAGACATACATCAAGTCTTCTCAAATCCAAAGTATTCAATCCGACAATAACGAAACCTCAAAGGGAAAGACTCAATTCATCAGAAGAAGATAGAGAGGGAAGAAACACCATATGATCCAACTATATTAACAAAGCTCGCAGTTCATCAAGATCGTGCCAAATCAAGAACACGAGAGAGAGAGAGAGATCAAACACATAGCTACTGGTACATAACCTCAGCCCCGAGGGTGAACTACTCCCTCCTCGTCATGGAGACCGCCGGGATGATGAAGATGGCCTCTGGCGATGATTTCCCCCTCTGACAGAGTGCCGGAATAGGGCTCCGGATGAGATTACTTTGGTACAAAGGATTGCGGCGGCGGCGTGGAAGTTCTAGGTTTCTTTCTGGGGTTTTTGGTATTTATAGGAATTTTTGGCGTTGGTTTCACGTCAAGGGGGCCCATGAGGGAGCGACAAGCTCGCTAGGCCCTCCCTACCCCCTGGGCGCGCCTAGCAGGCTTGTCGCTTCCTCATGACTCTTCTGGTCCTTCCACGAAGCTTCGGGGGTCTCTTATGTTCCAAAAAAATTACCAAAAAGTTTCAGCCAATTCCGAGAACTTTTATTTCTGCACAAAAAACAACACCACGGTAGTTCTTCTAAAGACAACGTCAGTCCGGGTTAGTTCCATTCAAATCATACCAAAACCATATAAAATTGTTGTAAACATGGCATGAATACTTCATAAATTATAGATACGTTGGAGACGTATCAACATCCCAAGCTTAATTCCTGCTCGTCCTTGACTAGGTAAATGATAAAAGAAATAATTTATGAAGTGTGAATGCTAGCATAGTGCACCAGTTTGATCAATGATAATTTCAATCACTTTTTCTAGCATAATTATATATCATAAACAGTAGCTCATCTCATAAAACTTCTCATGATCAAGTAGCAAGCTATTCACATGTTAAAGTATACATCATAAACATTCTTGAAAACTAACAAACTATGTTCTCAGTCATCAAACAATTGCAATTCATTTTATTTACTTGCTTTCGTATTGTTAATGTTTTCAATTGTACACGGAAGGGGTAGGAAGGGTCTATGTAAGAGCTTTGATTTTGCAAATTCCACATACTCAACTATCATATAGTCTTCCATGATTGCTGACACTCAAAGCATATTTTTAGAACAAACCGTTTCAGTCAAACACATAGGAAGATAGAGGCTTAATGTTTCGCCTCCCAACTTGCTTATCATAGAGATAATGTCAACAATAATAACTCTTGATCACCTATATTCAACTGGATATATGTGCCTGGATCTTTCCCCACCACATGATGCTTGCCAAGAGAGAAAATAAAAACGGAATAGAGAAGAACACTATTGACTCTTGCATAAAAGTAAATACATAAAGTAAAATATAGGCCCTTCGTAGAGGGAAGCAGAGGTTGTCATGCGCTTTTTATTTTTGGATGTGCAAACTCTTAATGCAAAGGAACGTCACTTTATATTGCCCCTTGTGATAGCAACCTTTATTATGCAGTCTGTCGCTTTTATTTCTTCACCATCACAAGATCGTACAAAGCTTATTTTCCCTTACAATAAAAGTTCATACATATTTAGAGGCAATTTTTATTGCTTTATGCACCGATGACAACTTACTTGAAGGATCTTATTCAATCCATAGGTAGATATAGTGGACTCTCATGACATGAAACTGGGTTCAAGTGTTTTGGATGCACAAGTAGTATCTCTACTTAGTGCGGATTTTTGGCTAGCAAAGGATAGGGGGCAAGCACCACATGTTAGAGGATCCAAGAACATATAACTTCCATGTGAATACAAACAAACATAACCCATTACGTTGTTTTCCTTGTCCAACATCAACTACTTGATCAAGGTTGAAAATAATTAATGGGGGCTCATGATCATAGAAGATGTCCAAGATTGTATATTTATATGTGAAATCTCTCTTCCTTCAACATTCTTTCATGAATTGTTCAAGTGACCAATGCTATGTTTGCTAACTTTCAATAAATTTTACCAGTTATACTTCTTATATGTGAAGTCATTACTCCCCATGGGATAAGCATATGAAGCATATATATATTTTTATTTATGACATTTAATTCATTCAACAATTCACTCTTAGGATATAAGTGAAGCACGAGAGTAAATGACAAACTACTCCAAAAGATATAAGTGAAGAACAAAGAGTAGTTAAACAATTAAGTAGCTATGTGAAGACTCTCTCTCATTCAAGATTTCAGATCCAAGTATTTTATTCAAACATCAAACAAAATGAAAATAAAAGGACATTCCAAGAATAGCACATATTATGTGAATAAGTAAGAACTTAGGCTAACCGATATGTGTTGATGAAGAAAGGTGGGATGCCTACCGGGGCACCCCCAAGCTTAGTTGCTTGAGATGTCTTGGAATGATATCTTGGGGTGCCTTGGGCATCCCCAAGCTTGAGCTCTTGTGTCTCCTTAATTCCTCTCATATCATGGCTTCTCCTAAATCTTAAAAACTTAATCCACACAAAACTCAACAAGAACTCGTGAGATAAGTTAGTATAAATCAACTCAAAACCTTAACATTCTCTACTGTAACAAATCACTAAAATTATAATTAAACATTGCATACTAAATGCCTCTGCATATTTAATACTCCTATCCACAAATAGAAACATTAAACAAGCAAACATATGCAAACAATGCAACTATAACCGAAATCTGTCTAAACAGAACAGTCTGTAAAGGGTGAATAAGAATTCATATTTCCCTAACTCGACAAATTCTGAAAAATTACCACATGACAACTCATGCATGCTTAATGTGTAAAAATTTCAGATTTTTATCATGTTCTGACAATTAACAAATATTCAGGACATAACAGAAAACTTTCTGTTTTCAAACAGCAACACATAAACTTGCAAACTGAGCATGGTAAAGGCTATAATTGGCGTTTTATTGATTTAAAAGATACAAAAAATTATTCTAAATAACATAAAGCAAATACAAATAAAAGGAAATGATGTTCCAAGAAAAACACATATTATGTGATGAATACAAATATAGCCCCAAGTAAGATATACCGATAGTGTTGAAGACGAAAGAGGGGATGCCTTCCGGGGCATCCCCAAGCTTAGACACATGAGTATTCCTTGAATATTACCTTGTTGTTCCTTGGGCATCCCCAAGTTTTGGGTCTTGCAGCTCCTTATTCTCCTCATATCGATATCTCACCCAAAACTTGAAAACTTCAATCACACAAAACTTAACGGAACTTGTGAGATAGGTTAGTATGATAAAAATAGATCATCAACTTAGGTACTGTCAAGACAAGATTCATAATTGTTCTCACATAATTCCTACTGTATTCCATCATTTCCATAATTTATATTGACCAATATAAGCCATAGAAACTATAAAACAAGCAAACTATGCATTGAAAACAGAATCTGTCAAAAACAGAATAGTCTGCAATGATCTGAATAAACACCATACTTATGCAATTAAAAAAATTCTGAAAATTTAGTAATACGTAGGAAATTTGTATATAAATTATGTGTAAAAGATTCAGAAGGGTTTTACGCTCCAGTAAATTATAGGAATTTCTGTACTGGACGCAAAAGTTTCTATTTTTGCACAGAATCAAGTCAACTACCATCCACACTATCCCAAAAGCTTTACTTGGCACATTATTGAAACAAAAGATATAAAACATGATTACTACAGTAGCTTAATCATGTGAACACTCAAAAACAGTAGGTATAAATATTGGGTTGTCTCCCAACAAGCGCTTTTCTTTAATACCTTTTAGCTAGGCATGATGATTTCAATGATGCTCGCATAAGAATTAAGAATTGAAACACAAAGAGAGAATAATGAAGCATATGACTAGCACATTTAAGCCCAACCCACTTCCTATGCATAGGGATTTGGTGAGCAAATAATTCATGGGAGCAAGAATCAACTAGCATAGGAAGGGAAAACAAGCATGACTTCAAAACTTTCAATAAAAAGAGAGGAAACTTGATGTTGTTGAAATATATATAAGCATATGATCCTCTCTCATAATAATTTTCAGTAGCATCATGAATGAATTCAACAATATAGCTATCACATAAATCATTCTTTTTATGATCCACAAGCATAGAAAATTTATTACTCTCCACATAAGCAAATTTCTTCTCATTCATAATAGTGGGAGCAAATTCAATGAAATAACTATCATTTGATACTTGATTGGCATAATCCAATTGAAAATTAAAATCATGATGACAAGTTTCATAGTTATCATTAGTCTTTATAGCATACATGTCATCACAATAATCATCATAGATAGCAACTTTGTTATCATAGTCAATTGAAACCTCTTCCAAAATAGTGGAATCATCATTAAATAAAGTCATGACCTCTCCAAATCCACTTTTATCAATATTGTAAAAAGATTCAACACCCTCCAAAATTGTGGGGTCACTAGTACCTAGAGTTGACACTCTTCCAAACCCACTTTAATCAATATAATCATCATAAATAGGAGGCATGCTATCATCATAATAAATTTCCTCATCAAAACTTGGGGGACTAAAAATATCATCTTCATCAAACATAGCATCCCCAAGCTTGTAGCTTTGCATATCATTAGCATCATGAATATTCAAAGAATTCATACTAGCAACATTGCAATCATGCTCATCATTCAAAGGACTCACATTAAACATTTTATTAAATTCTTCCCCTAACAATTGAGCACAATTATCGGAATCCATATTTTCAAGAAACACATCATATAGATGAAACATTTGATGCAACTTCAATTCCATCTTTTTTGTAGTTTTCTTTTATAAACCAAACTATGATAAAACAAGAAACTAAAAGATTCAATTGCAAGATCTAAAGATATACCTTCAAGCACTCACCTCCCCGGCAACGGCGCCAGAAAAGAGCTTGATGTCTACTACGCAACTTTTATTCTTGTAGACGTTTATGGGCCTCCAAGTGCAGAGTTTTGTAGGACAGTAGCAAATTTCCCTAAAGTGGATGACCTATGGTTTATCAATCTGTGGGAGGCATAGGATGAAGATGGTCTCTCTCAAACAACCCTGCAATCAAATACAAGAAATCTCTTGTGTCCTCAACACACCCAATACAATGGTAAATTATATAGGTGCACTAGTTCGGCGAAGAGATGGTGATACAAGTGTAGTATGGATAGTAGATATAGGTTTTTGTAATCTGACAATATAAAAACAGCAAGGTAGCAAGTGATAAAATGGAGCACAAACGGTATTGCAATGCTTGGAAACAAGGCCTAGGGTTCATACTTTCACTAGTGCAATTTGTCAACAGTGCTAACATAATTGGATCATATAACAATCCCTCAATGTGCGACAAAGAATCACTCCAAAGTTCCTATTAGCGGAGAACATAAGATGAAATTGTTGTAGGGTATGAAACCACCTAAAAGTTATCATTTCCGATCAATCTATTGAGCCATCCCTATGAGTATCCGTGAGTTGATTATTCGATATGCATCAAACAATTTTAGATTCATAATATTCAATCCAACACAAAGAACTTCAAAGAGTATCCCAAAGTTTCTATCGAAGAAAAGAAGATGAAAACGTGCAACCAACCCCTATGCCTAGATTACCCCAAGGTCACGGGAATCCGCGAGTTGATCACCAAAGCATACATCAAGTGAACCAATAGAATACCCCATTGTCACCACGGGTATCCACATGCAAGACATACATCAAGTGTTCTCAAATCCAAAGTATTCAATCCGACAATAACGAAACCTCAAAGGGAAAGACTCAATTCATCAGAAGAAGATAGAGAGGGAAGAAACACCATATGATCCAACTATATTAACAAAGCTCGCAGTACATCAAGATCGTGCCAAATCAAGAACACGAGAGAAAGAGAGAGAGAGAGAGATCAAACACATAGCTACTGGTACATACCCTTAGCCCTGAGGGTGAACTACTCCCTCCTCGTCATGGAGACTGCCGGGATGATGAAGATGGCCTCCGGCGATGATTTCCCCCTCCGACAGAGTGCCGGAACAGGGCTCCGGATGAGATTACTTTGGTACAAAGGATTGCGGTGGCGGCGTGGAAGTTCTAGGTTTCTTTCTGGGTTTTTTGGTATTTATAGGAATTTTTGGCGTTGGTTTCACGTCAAGGGGGCCCACGAGGGAGCGACAAGCTCGCTAGGCCCTTCCTACCCCCTGGGCATGCCTAGCAGGCTTGTCGCTTCCTCGTGACTCTTCTATTCCTTCCACGAATCTTCAGGGGTCTCTTATGTTCCAAAAAAATCACCAAAAAGTTCCAGCCAATTCCAAGAACTTTTATTTCTGCACAAAAAACAACACCACGGTAGTTCTGCTGAAAACAGCATCAGTCCGGGTTAGTTCCATTCAAATCATACCAAAACCATATAAAATTGTTGTAAACATGGCATGAATAGTTCATAAATTATAGATACGTTGGAGACATATCAAGGCTCTATGGCATAGACATCCCAAAGTACTCGGTTCCATTCCTTCTTAGGAATATGCATGACATAGATCATGTTCATGTTTTTAACATCGGAAGGGAATTGCTTTTGGCCACCGCTACTTGGCCTATGAGGTTCATCCTCGTCATCGCCACGGGACCCGCTCCTGGTTGGTTCCTCGGTGACTGCTTTACCGGCTTGCTTAAACACCCAACAATTTCAATTGGTGTGGTTGGAAGGTTTGTCTGAGGTGCCATGAATTTGGCAAGACCTATCCAGTATTCTATCCAGGGTGCTAGGGCCATCCTTGTTCCCTTTAAAGGGTCTTTTCTTGGGTCCAGCTCATGGGGCGCTAAACCCTGCATTGACTGCTGGGTCCTCGGTATCGCTGCCACCATGCTTATTCTGGCGCTTGTTTCTATTGCGCCTGGGTTTGCCGTTTCCGTCGCATGCCTCTGAGGTTCCGGGATCATTCCTGTGGGAACTGCGGGCAAGCCAACTGTCCTCGTCCGCGTAAAAGCGGGTCATTAAGGAGGTAAGGGCCGCCATAGTTCTCGGCTTGTCCTGTCGGGCGAGCCACTCATCCTGAATGCTGTGCTTGAATGCGGCAATAGCTTCGGCTTCGGGGCAATCGACGGTCTAGTCCTTTTTAGTTAAGAACCGATTCCAGAATTTCCGAGCAGATTCGCCCTCCTGCTGGACGACGTGACTGAGGTCGTCGACGTCTGGGGGTCGCACGTAGGTGCCCTAGAAATTTTCCCTATAGGCTTCCTCAAGTTCTTCCTAGTTTCCGATAGAGTTGCTGGGGAGGCTGTTAAGCCAGTGCCTTGCCGGCCCTTTAAGCTTGAGCGGCAAGTACTTTATGGCATGGAGCTTATCACCTCGGGCCATGTGTATGTGGAGGAGAAAAACCTCGATCCAAACAGCCGGGTCAGTTGTTCCGTCGTATTGTTCAATGTTGATGGGTTTAAACCCTTCTGGGAACTGATGCTCCATGTCCTTGTCTGTAAAATAGACCGGATGGGTGGGTCCTCGGAATCGAGCTGCCTCTGGTCACGCAATGGCCGTTGTCCTGGCCCGCGTATGCTCCTGAGCTCTGTCGTGCTTGTCTAACCAGGCGTCGTAGCCCTCGAAGCCAGCGGGCGCACGATCCCGGGATCCATAGATGGATCGGGGAGGGGCCTTATAGGCCTTTAACTTGTCGCACAGGTCATACGGCTCATTGAATGATACCGCACTCTTACCATGAGGGCAGGTTTTTGCAGGGGGTTCTATGTTTGCCCCTGCTGGCCTGTCTCGCCCTCTAGGGGGGCCGTCAGCCTGTCCTTCAGTGTCGTGCATGAACAGTTCGTCGTTTGCTGCCTCGTCGTCAAAATCAGGCAGCAGTCGCCTTTTAGGGTATGACTTGGCGACGGTACATTGGGCCTCGAGGTCCGCTTCGACAGTGAGGACCTTTAACCATTTTTCATTAAGCGCGTTCTTGTGAGAGTACAACTCTTGCTGTTTTCTCTTCATGCTTTGCACCGTTGCGAGTAGCCGCTATTGGAACCGTGCCTGCTCGATGGGCTTATGGGTACCACAAAGTCCTCGGGTCCGAGGCTAAGATCGTCCTCAGACTCCGCCAGGTAATCCTCGTCTGACGCGTTGTTGAAAGTGCCCATGTCCTCGGGATCATCCTCCGCAGGTGCCTCTATGGGCTCTTTGGGCGAGGCTTGATTGTCCTCACCCAGGTTCTCAGTGTTATCAGGAGCAGCGCCGTTACCGGCGCCGTCCGTGGTGTTGGTCGTATTTCTGCTTCCATTACCTCCCTTTGATCGCCTCTTCGGGCGATGACGCTTAGTGTTCTCCTTGGGTTTATCCTGAGGGCTGTCTTTGGGAGTGTCGACCATGTAGACGTCATAGGTAGACGTTACCGCCCAATCCCCTGTACGGGTTTTGGTGGGTGGGTTCGCTCCGGTATTGCCATAGACATCTTCATCCATGTCGGTGGCTTCATCAGAGCCGTAGTCGAGCTCATCGGTGAAGGCTTCGACCATGGCGACTAAATGGGTGGTTGGTGGGATGAAAATTTCCCGATCGTCGGCTTTACATCCGATCTGATTGTAGATGGCGGATGAGATCGCCAAGTCTTGGATTCGGTCCAGCACCTCGTTTAACTGTGAGACCTCCTCCGTGCTCAAGACATGGCTATAGGCCGGGCCGATCTGGAGTGGTCTGGTCAGGCCGCCTGACGAAGCGCTGTTACCCTGCCTGTCCGAGGTCGATCCCTGGTTGGCAGGAGAAGGGGTCTCGTCGGCCATAGGTGACGAGACAATCGCCGTCAGGCCCATTGTTGAACTCGGCTCGAAGCCAGGGTCGGCAGACGCGGCGGCGGGGCTAGAAGAGACGATCGTAAGATCTATCTCTGGGATCGGGTTTGCTGAGAGGTCGGATCCGAAAGTTAGGCCGGGAATGTCCTTCGGAGCCTCCGCGCCGGAGGGATCCTCAAGCCGATCTAAGGTCCATCCCGAAAAGACCAGCTCACCTCGGGCGTCTGTGGTGTACTCCAAGTTCCCGAACGTGACGACCTGATCCAGGGTGATGTTCTCGATGCGACGCAAATGGCCAGTCGAGTCGGCGTGCAGCACGATGCTGCCGAAGACAAAATGCTAGTCGGGGACAAAGATGTCACCGCAGCCGGTATCGCTGTCAATCTGCAAGCGAGCCATCAATCTTTTGGGATCAACACAATGAGCTCTCAATGAAAGCACCAATGTTGGTGTTAAAACTGGCAGATCTCAGGTAGGGGGGCCCGAGCTATGAGATCGGATTGATGGGTTAACAAGAGACGTAGGACACGATGATTTACCCAGGTTTGGGCCTCTCTAAGGAGGTAAAACCCTACGTCCTGCTCTTTGTTTATATTAATGGATGTATCAAGAGTACAAAGTTGATCTACCTCGAGATCGTAAGATGTGGTCTAAGCCTAGGGGTATGGTGAATGAATGTTGCCTCTACGGACTAAACTCTCTAGTTTATATAGACACCAGGGGTATCTAGGGTTACACATGGTCGGTTACAATTAAGGGAATACATGCCGAATCTCGTATCCTTGGGGTACATGCCAAGTCTTCGGTGAGGCCCGATACGTCAGCTCTTCAAGTTGGAAGCTTCCGGAGTCCCTGCTCTCTGATGGGCCTTGAGCTCGGCCCACAGACTAATCAACTAGGCCAGGACCCCCTAGTCCATAACACCGTCAAAGGGGGCGCGGCCAGGGGGGTAGGCCGCGCCCTGTTGCCTTGTGGAGCCCTCGAGCACAGTCTTGCGTTTGATTCTTCCTCCCAAAAATCACATATATTCCAAAAAAAATCTTCGTAAAATTTTATCGCGTTTGGACTTCGTTTGGTATAGTTTTTCTATGAAACAAAAAACATGCAAAAATAGGAACTAGCACTGGGCACTAGATTAATAAGTTAGTCCATAAAAATAATATAAAAGTGCATGAAAACCATATAAAACTATTGTAAACATGACATGAATACTTCATAAATTATAGATACGTTGGAGACGTATCAACATCCCCAAGCTTAATTCCTGCTCGTCGTCGAGTAGGTAAATGATAAAAATAATAATTTATAAAGTGTGACTGCTAGCATAGTGCATAAGTTTGATCAATGATAATTTCAAACACTTTTTCTAGCATCAATATATTTCATAAACAGTAGCTCATCTCATAAAACTTCTCATGATCAAGTAGCAAGCTATTCAAATGTTTAAAGTATAGACCATAAACTTTCTTGAAAACCAACAAACTATGTTCTCAGTCATCAAACAATTACAATTCATCTTATTTTCAGGAAGGGTCTATGTAAGAGCTTTGTTTTAGCAAATTCCACATACTCAACTATCATTTCGTCTTCCATGATTGCTGACACTCAAAGCATATTTTTAGAACAAACCATTTCAGTCAAACACATAGGAAGATAGGGGCTTAATGTTTCGCCTCCCAACTTATTTATCTCAGGGATAATGTCAACAATAATAACTCATGATCACCTATATTCAACTGGATATATGTGCCTGGATCATTCCCTACCACATGATGCTTGCCCACTAGAGAATAAATAGAGCGGAATAGGGATGAACATTACTGACTCTTGCATAAAAGTAAATACAGAAAAGTAAAAGATAGGCCCTTCGGAGAGGGAAGCAGAGGTTGTCATGTGCTTTTTATTTTTGGATGTGCAAGCTCTTAATGGAAAGGAACGCCACTTTATATTGCCCCTTGTGATAGCAACCTTTATTATGCAGTCTGTCGCTTTTATTTCTTCACCATCACAAGTTCGTACAAAGCTTATTTTCCCTTCCAATAAAAGATCATACGTATTTAGGAGCAATTTTTATTGCTTTTTGCACCGATAAAAACTTACTTGAAGAATCTTATTCAATCCATAGGTAGATATGGTGGACTCTCATGACAAGAAACTGGGTTTAAGGGTTTTTGGATGCACAAGTAGTATCTCTACTTAGTACGAATTTTTGGCTAGCAAAAGATCCTAAGCAAGCACCACATGTTAGAGGATCCATGACAATATAACTTCTATGTGAATATAAACAAACATAACCCATTACGTTGTCTTCCTTGTCCAAGATAGTATATTTATATGTGAAATTTCTCTTCCTTTAATATTCTTTCATGAATTGTTCAAGTGACCTATGCTGTGTTTGCTAACTTTCAATAAATTTTACCAATTAAACTTCTTATATGAGAAGTCATTACTCCCCATGGGACAAGCATATGAAGCACATATAATTTCAATTTTATGATATTCAATTCTTTCAACAATTTACTCTTAGGATATAAGTGAAGAACGAGAGTAAATGACAAACTACTCCAAAAGATAAAAGTGAAGATCAATGAGTAGTCAAATAATTAAGTAGCTATGTGAGAACCCTCTCTCTCATTTAAAACTTTCAGATCTACAAATTTTATTCAAACAGCAAACAAAAATAAAAGGGCACTCCAAGAATAGCACATATCATGTGAACAAGTAAAAACTCAGGCTCAACCAAAACTAACCGATAGTCGTTGATGAAGAAAGGCGGGATGCCTACCGGAGCATCCCGAAGCTTAGATGCTTGAGACTTCTTGGAATATTAAGTTGGGGATCCTTGGGCATCCCCAAGCTTGGGCTCTTGTGTCCCCTTATTCCTCTCATATCATGGTTTCCCTAAATCTTAAAAACTTCATCCACACAAAACTCAACAAGAACTTGTGAGATAAGTTAGTATAAATCAACACAAAACCTTAGCATTCTCTACTGTAGCAAATCAATAAAATTATAATTAAACATTGCATACTAAATTCCTCTGCATATTTAATACTCCTATCAACAAATAGAAACATTAAACAAGCAAACATATGCAAACAATGCAACTATAATCGAAATCTGTCTAAATAGAACAGTCTATAAAGGGGGAATAAACATTCATACTTCCCTAACTCTAAAAATTATGAAAAATTACCAAGTGATAGAGAAATCATGCATGCCTACTGTGTCAAAATTTCAGATTTTTATCATGTTCTGACAATTCACAAATATTCAGGACATAACAGAAAACTTTCTGTTTTCAAACAGCAACACATAAACTTGCAAACTGAGCATGGTAAAGGCTATACTTGACATTTTATTGAGATAAAAAGGTGAAAACATGATTATTAATAATAGCAAGCAAAGCGAACTAAAATTAAATGACGCTCCAAGCAAAACACATATTATGTGACGAATAAAAATATAGTTTTGAGTGAGGTTTCCGATAGTGTTGAAGACGAAAGAGGGGATGCCTTCCGGGGCATCCCCAAGCTTAGACACTTGAGTCTTCCTTGAATATTACCATGGGGGTGCCTTGGGCATCCCCAATATTAGGGTCTTGCCACTCCTTATTCTCCTCATATCGTTATCTCACCCAAAACTTGAAAACTTCAATCACATAAAACTTAACGGAACTCCGTGAGATAGGTTACTATGAAAATAAATCATTCACTTTGGTACTGTCAAGACAAGATTAATAATTGTTCTCACATAATACCTACTGTATTCTATCATTTCCAAAATTTATATTACTCAATATAAGCTATGGAAGCTCTAAAACAAGCAAACTATGCAATAAAAACAGAATCTGTCAAAAACAGAACAACATGCAGTGAGAGAATTAATAAGCATACTTCTGTACCTCTAAAAATTCTGAAAACTTAGGAAAACGTAAAAAAATTGTAACTCAATACTTTGTAAAAATTTCAGAATTTTATCACGCCCCAGTTCAGAATAGAAATTCCAGCGCTGGACGCAAAAGTTTCTGTTTTTGCACAGAATCTAATCAACAAGCATCCACACTATCCCAAAGGCTTTAATTGGCACATTATTTTTATAATACAATGAGTTTGTACAAGGGGATAATTATTTTTGTGAGAAACTTCCATGAAAAATTCTACATTGTTTCCATGAGCATGAACACAGGTGTTCAAGATCGACCCTCACTTCTTCAATGCATAACCTTCCAATCGCTTCTCTTTTTGAAAAAGTTTTTAGGTTCCCCTCTATATATTTTTGTTTTTAAACCTTTGAAAAGCACACAACAGAATAAAATGACTCTTTAAAACTTCCGGGTTGTCTCCCAGGCAGCGCTTTCTTTAAAGCCATTAAGCTAGGCATATAGTGCTCAAGTAATTGATCCACCCGGATCCCAAGGTATATCAATGCCAATTTTAATTAACAATGATTTATAATTTAGTAATGAGCACAAATAAACATATATCATAGAACAACGGAGTCTAAATCTCTTCCTATGCATTGACATGTCATAAAAGAACAATTCATGCACACCAAGTAAAGGCCAATGCATAGTATAAACAGTTTCTTGCAATTTTATTGTGTTAGAAACATAGAGAGGCGGAGATGTAGTTCCTCTCTCATAATAATTGCAAGTAGGAGCAGCAAGCACATGCATATTATATCCATCAAGATCATCATGTGCAACGGTAAAACGCAACCCATCAATATAATCCTTAATAAGCACAAACTTCTCCAATATAGTGTAGTTTGAAGAATTCAAAAAGATAATAGGACTATCATGTGTGGGTGCAATAGTAACAATTTCATATTTAACATAAGGAACTATAGCAAGTTCATCTCCATAAGCATCATTCATATTGGCATCTTGGCCATAAGCATAGCAAGCATCAAGTTCATCAAAAAGGGATATTTCAAACGAATCCAAGAAATCATAGCAATTATCATAGCATTCATCATTCGGTAAGCACGAAAGGAAATTAAACAATGTATGAGTTGAAGAGTTACTCTCATTAGAAGGTGGGCACAGGTAGCTAATCCACTCTTCCTCCTTTTGTTCTTCGCTCTCCTTCTCATCTTTTTCATCTAATGAGCTCACAGTGTCATCAATTTCTTCTTCCATAGGAGCCTGCAAAATATTAGTCTCTTCTTGGACAGCGGAGACTTTCTCAATAAAATCATTAATATTGGCATTGTATTCATAATTCTCATAGCAATATTTAAGTATAGCATAATTTTTAGATCTATAAAGAGCATCATCACAATCTTCATACTTTTCAAACAAAGATTCAATTTCATAAGCACCCTTAAAAGCAACAAATTCTTCTATTTTTTCACATCATAGTAATCATATATATCATTAGCATAAGAAGCCAACGTTTCATTATCATTAAATTCACATTGAAAGGGGAGGTGTGGAGCCTCCATCTTAGAGCAACAAGTATAATCACACCTTAAGCACAAATTCCAAGCATACCAAGGCAACATTTTAATTTGATCCCATAAGTGCTTCCCTTTTTGAGACAAGCGATAATACCTAAAGTATTCCCGTTGATCCAAAGTATCTCCCATTATCAAGTTGAATGGAGATTTATCAGGATTATCAAAGTAGTATTCAATGTTTTCCACATAACCAGCATCAAGGGTTTTAGGAGGTTCCCCATCTCCATGAGTAGCAAGTACAACTAATATGTTTGGTATTTCGTGTTCCATATCCATAACTAAAGATATAAAACAAATTAAAATAGAAAATAAAAACTACTTAGTGGAACAGAAAATAAAAACTACTTAGTGATAAAGCCAACAAGCGCACACGAGAATATTCACCCCACGCTATTGCTCCCCGGCAACGGCGCCAGAAAAAGGTCTTGATAACCCACAAGTATAGGGGATCAATTGTATCCTTTCTCGATAAGTAAGAGTGTCAAACCCAACGAGGAGCTAAAGGTAGAATTAATATTCCCTTCAAGTTCTATTGACCACTGATACAACTCTACAGACACTTAACGTTTGCTTTACCTAGAACAAGTATGAAACAAGAAGTACTTTGTAGGTGTAATGCTAGAACTCCTTTGCAAGAATAAAACTAGGAGTACTTTGCAAGATAATAAAAGTTAGTTGTTTAGTAGAAAGCTTTTTGTAACACAAGAAAAGGGTTTGTCCCTAGGCAATTGATAACTAGTTCGGTAATCATTATTGCAATTTTATATGAGGGAGAGGCATGAGCTAACATACTTTCCATACTTGGATCATATGCACTTATGATTAGAACTCTAGCAAGCATCAGCAACTACTAAAGATCATTAAGGTAAAACCCAACCATAACATTAAGTAACAAGTCCTGTTTACTCCCATACGCAACAACCCCCTTACTCGGGTATGTGTTTCCGTCACTCACGCAACCCACTATAAGCGAATTATGAATGTATTGCAACACCCTACAGCGGTAATCCCACATGCTTGCGCGACACAGAGGGCACCATAGGACAACACCAAAATAAAACATACAACTCAAACCAATCACGATCATCAATCAACCCATAGGACAAAACAAATCTATTCAAACATCATAGGATTGCCACACATCATTGGATAATAATATATAGCATTAAGCACCATGTTTAAGTAGAGATTATGGTGGGGAGAAGAGGTGTTACACCACTGCATAGTGGGGGAGAGAGTTGGTGTTGACGGCGGCGAAGTTGTTGGTGTAGATCGTCATCACGATGATTGCCCCCGCGGCGTTTCGGTGCCACCGGGAGAGATGGGGAGAGAGCCCCCTCCTCCTTCTTCTTCTTCCATGGCCTCCCCCTAGATGGGAGGAGGGTTTCCCCTCCGATCCTTGGCCGCCATGGCTCTCAGAGGGCAGGAGCCCCTCCGAGATTGGATCTCTCTCTCTGTTTCTCTTCTGTTCTGCATTTCTGTTTCTGGCCGAAAACTGTTTCTTATATTCCTGGAGATCCGTAACTCCGATTGGGCTGAAATGTTGAGGGGATTTTTATCCAGAAATTATCTTTCTTGCAGTGAAAGAAGGGATCCAACCGACCTACGAGGTGCCCACAAGGCAAGGGGGCGCTGCCAGGGGGTAGGCCACGCCCTGTTGCCTTGTGGAGCCCTCGAGCACCGTCTGTGGCACCCCGGCTCAGAGCAACCGGTTTACCTTACATTGCCAGTCCAGAGATCAAGTCTTCTCGCAACACACAACAACTTGGTACAAAAAATAACATCTTTATTGAGTTCTAGCGGATACATAGGTTCAGATATTACAAGATAAGCGAGGCCAAGCGGCACACATGGTGCGGCTGCACTTATGTACATTATTTAGTAGACATCTCAGGGGCCTCGATGATATAGGGAACTACTACACGGTAGCGGAACGACGAGGTAGTGGAACTCCACTCCACAGGGACACTGCTGGGACACGGCCTAGACCGCAACGTACTCTTGCACAGCTTCTCCTGCATATGGCATGATAAGCCAGGTGAGTACTTTGAATGTACTCGCAAGCTCACAGCAAACAAAGCAAATACGACAAACAATAACAAGGCATTTAACAAGTTTAATGCATGAGCATGAGCATGATACTATCAATCATGAAGTGCACGTGGATTATTGCCATGGTCCCTGGGACCAACTTACCATTCCAGGGTTACCTCGTAACCACCGTCAACATCTTACCATAGTGATCCTCACACGATCACCGCAATGCCGACCATAGTGATCCTCACACGATCACCAACTTCTGCATGTTCCATTGTAGAGATATTAAGTGTGCAGGTTATTTATTTATGTTGACCCACGGTGTGACCTACTACGAACTGTGTCCATGACCGAGGACGCGGCTATCGATAGATTATACACTCTGCAGAGGTTAGTACATTGTACCCACACCATGGAATTCATGGCCTCGTGCTCCCATTCGGGTGGACCAATGACATTCCGACAAAACCAATCTATTGCATGACACTCTCCCGGCCACTCCGACAAACTCCCCTTTGGGCTATGTCATGGGTGGCCCCGATGTCAACTCGTGACATCCTGCCACCTCATGGCTGCCACCGTCGTGGCCAAACAAAGCAAAGTCGTCCCAAACGGGGACATTGGTACCATACAACTCGGGCACACAAGGTTATGACTGCCTACCGGGCCAGAGTAGCGCAAGTGCACAACCTTCCCTAGTTGGAGGCACCGGCGAGAGGCATGACAATTGACCGAATTAGGGCCTCCCCATCCAGGCAAATGTGATTGCACTGGTGAGCTCGATTCGGTGGCACCATGACTCGATCAACAGTTGTTCAAGTTGGATTAACATCATGTTTACCTTGAAATAAAATGATTCGAGCCATAGTATGCAAATGGATGCACGGGTCATGATCATATGGAAATGAGCAACGAATGCATCATGCTACCATGAGCGTATACGACATGCTCTCTACTGCACATAATAACAAAATGGCATATATTTTACTGCATGAAAGCAATATAACATGTAACAAATAGAGTGCAACAAGTTATACATAGCAAATCATTTTAATAGTGAGGCATTTCATGATTTTAATTCAAATAAACCATTGTCATTGAAATGTCATCCTTGCATATGAATGTTGTGGCTTGCCTTGGTTCAGAGGAGTGTCACAATACTCCCGGTCTTCTCCAACACAATTAGGAACTTCTGAAAAGATTTTAAATGCAAAAAGAAAATGTCACATAAAGCATTTTATTGCACCAGAAATTCCAAACAGAAAGGAAAATTCTGAAATTTGGCACACAGAAACTTTGGCTTAATACAAAACTAATGCAAAAAGAATCAACTCATTTGGACTTATAGAATAGAAACTAGAGCTGGTCAAAGTTAGGGTCAAAATCTAGATTTAAATGAATTTAACTGAATTTCCAGAAAAGGCCACATCGAAAGCGTATTCTCAGCATACGCCTCCACTTATAACCCTTCGGGCGAGAGAGAGAGAGGCTGACAGTGGGGTCCGCTGTCAGGGTTAAAAGGGAGAGAGAGAGAGGGAAACAGGAGAGGCGGCGCTGTCGCCGGTGATTCTCCGGCGAGGAGACCCCGGCGACCGCCAGAGAGGAGGGGGATGGATCCAGCGCATCGACACGAGCACGGGCCGTGACGCCCCGAGACCGATGCTCTAGATTCCTTCCATTTATTTTTGCGTCGTTGCCATGTGATTCGTTTGCTTGTTGCACCTTGCCATGTCATCATGTGCATTTCATCCACATGTTTTCATAAAACTTGCATCCGTTCGTAGTTGCCGCCTTCTCCGCATCCCTTCCGTTGTCCGTTTCGAGACCCGACACACTCGCACGCGCCCGCGGCACCTCCGAATTCTTATTTTATAAAACGTTCTCGGCATGAGTTAAAAGTTGGCGTGCGGTCTTATTATATTGTAGGTAGACCGCCTGCCAAATTTCGTCCCATTCGGAGGTCGTTTGATGCCCCAATGAATAACCTATAGCGGCACTATAGCCGGTCAAATCATCGGACATTTTTGGTGTTCCGAAAACCGTGCCGGGCTGCCATCCTCCCTCTCTTCTCAGCCCACACCCTCCTACACAGTCCACCTAGCCCAGCCTAGCCCCCTCCGACCGGAGCCGTCGGATCGCGATCGGAGGGCTCTGAATCGCCCTAAAACCCTCTTCCTAGCCCCCCTTTCCTATTTAAACACCTCCTTCCCTTCCATTTCTGTCAAAACCCTAGCCTAACCCTACTCCCCTAACCTCCAGCCGCCACTCCCTCGTTCTCCGCACCGGCGACTCAGCCCCGCCACTTGGCGCCGCCCGAGCGGGCAGCCGCCACTCAGCCGCCGCCTCCCGGCCAATCCGGGGGTGCCACGTCACCACCCAGCCGCCTCCACCTCGCCTCCTCTCTCCTTCCCCTGCGCCTCTAGCCGCTGCGGCCCGCCCGGGCCTGGGGCAGGCCCCCCGAAGCCCATCGTGGCCCGCCCGAGCCCGCGTGTGCCCAGCCGCCCCGCCGCTCGGCTCTGCCTCCTCACCGCCGCTCGCCGCAGCCCGCCGTCGCCAGATCCGCGCCGCGCCACCGCCTCCTGCCGCCTCGCGCCGTGCCGCCGCCTCCGGTTCCCCGTCGCCTCTGCCTCGACCTTGCCTCTGCCCCTGCCGCCGGTGACAAGCTCTGCCCCGAGCCGCCTCCGCCCGCGCTCCCGATCCACCCTGCCACTGCAGCTCGCCGTCCCGCGCCGCCTCGCGCCCGGATCCGGCGAGATCTGGTCGGGGAAGGCTCCACCACCCGGATCCCGGCCTCCCCGCCGCCGCCGCCGCCATGGCTGGCCTCGACCTGCCGCCGGATCGCTCCATTCCGGCGCCGCCGCGTCCCCCGTACCAAACGGGCACCCGCACCGCGTCGTCCGTGAGCCGCTTCGTCCTAGCTCCCCAAGGTCTATTTTTCACCAAGTCCCTGAGATTTCAAAATCATGCATGCATTTTGTGTGGGCCGTATCTTGGGGTATGTTGATCCTATGATGATGATTTATATATGTAAAATGCCCTACTCTTCGTGCTCTACATGATGGTTGCTGTTGCATGCATATTAGGACTCATATACATGTCATATTCTCTATTGCAAAAGTGCCTCATGATGTTACTGCAGAAAACTGTTAATATGTGTCACTTTGTCATTTTTGTGTGATTTAATGCAAATGTCATATGAGCATCTTGTCAACATGTCTTTGAGGTATTTTCATGTCTTCTTGTTGTTAGTATTTTTTTTCATGCCATGATATGCCATGATGTGACTGCCATGAGCTTGTAAACATGCCTAGTCAATGTTGCTGTTTTAAGTCAAAACTGTCTGTGATAAAACTTGCCAACTTTGCTTGATGGTTGCCACTAATCTAGAGCTCATATGTATTTGATTCCTTCATGTGATTTGGCCTATGTGATGTGTACTTTGATGCCATGCCTTTGGTTGCCATGTAAAGCTCCTGTAGCATGTCTCTTTGTTGTTCCCAAGTTGCCATCATGTTAAATCTGTCAACCTGTTAACAGAATGTTCCATTTTGTAAAAATCATAGTAATTAATCTGTGCATCCTATGACTTTGTGCCAATGGAGTAATTTGAAGATTGCCATGTCTACATCATGCTCATATCAATTTGATAAATAGTAGAATTGATTTGCTTGCTGTTATGTGCGTCCCAAGTCAGCATCATGATATAACTGTTGCAATCCTAGATTTTCTAGAATCAGCATGTTTCATAGTTGGATATTGTTTTGATGATTGCCATGAATCTATTGCTCCTATGATTATGCCCATGTTGAATGATTTGAGCTCCATGCTATGTACTACCATGACATGCCATTTGATGCCATGTTCTAGCACTGTAGCTTGCTGTTTTGATGCTTGCTAAGTGCTATGTTGCTGTTTTGGGCAGATTGTTAATACAACTTGTGTTGATTGTAATAGTTGAACCGTTGCTCCGTTTTGATCATGCCCTATATGAAACTTGCTTAGATTTGTGTGTAGTTTCATATTGTCATGTTGCATCCTTGGTTTGAGTGTTTGTGGTGGATGTTTGCATGCATTTTGCATTATTGCCATGTTAAACTTGTTTAGCTCATATCTTCTAGGCCGTAGCTCCGAATTAAATGTTCTACATATGTAACTTGATTAAATAAATAGGTAGATCATCATGGTGCATGTTAACTTGCTGTTTAACAACTTCAACATTGTGTTTAATTCAGATCAGCAACAATTTCGAAATTTGCATATGGGGAAATTGAAATTGTTGTTTGTGTTTCCTGCCTCATTTAAACTTGCCTAGTTGTATGGATTGCTTATGCTTCATCTCTTGCCATGTTTAATAACATTTAATCTTGTCATGCATCATATTTGGTTGTGCATCATGTCATGTTTATGCTTGTGTGTTTACCATGTTGTTTGCTTCTTTCCGGTTGTGCTTCTTCTCGATATTTCCGATTTCGTTGCGATTGTGAGGATTCGTTTGACTACGTTGGGTCGTCTTCTTCATGGACTCGATCTTCTTCCGAGCGGGATTTCAGGCAAGATGATCATTGTGGCACCCCGGCAGAGTCACCGCAGCACCCCGTATTCCAGCCCAGAGATCAAGTCTTCTGGAATACGGCACTGCTTGGCATAGAACAAATCAACTCTTTATTACAAATAGTTGGGGTACAAGGGTTTGAGATATTACAAAGGGTTACCTTGGCAAAGCTACGCTTGCTATGACAGCTCTATGCTAGCAGCGGCTTGAATCCTGGTAGTAGAATTACGGCATCAAAATGGACTCCATTCTGCAAGGACTCTGGCGGGGACACGTCCTAGCTCGCAACTCGAACACCTCCACTATGCAAACATGGCAGCACCTACAAACTGGCATGACACGCCAGGTGAGTACTTTGAATGTACTCGCAAGCTCGCAACAAACAAGAGCATAAAGGCATAACAATGTCACAACAATCATGCTTAACTCAGATTTAAATGCTACTAAAAAGGGTAGAAGAAAATAATAACATGCTGTTTCTACAACTATCAAACTTGTTACTACTACGGAACCACTTTGCCTTGAGCCACATAATTAAACCACTTACTATCGTGACCAACTCATGGTCACTTTGAGAACTTCTGACGATCGTCCCCAAGAATCATCCTCAACACTTACCAGCGGTCCACAACAATCGGTCTTCTAACTATACTGGGACGAGTTCTTCTATCATTAACACGTCATCCCCTCATTGGTGTTGATCAGACAGTGTGACTTAGTACAAACTGTGTCCAATACCGTGGACGCGGCTATTCGAATAGATTCTTACACTCTGCAGAGGTTGCGCACTTTACCCACACGATGAAGCTCCTGGCCCCGTACCTCGGTACACTTCCCTTTCGGGTGGACCGGGGCTGCTCCAACGAAACTTGCCTAACCCGTGACCCCTCCATCGTACCACCGACAATCATCCTCCCCTGGAGTCATGCCCTGGGTGGCCCCTGTGTCACTCTTGACACCTGCCACCATCATGGCCAAAGAAACTGTCCCAAACGGGGTCCTGAGCTCAAAAACCAAACCGGACTCACAAGATTATGGTCGTCTACCTGATCAGGGCAGCACACACGCATAACCTCCCCTCTTTGGTGGTACCGATAAAAGAGCACGCTGTTAGACCAAGCCAAGCCCGTCCCATTCCGGCAGGTGTGGCTGCACTGGAAAGTTCGGTTCAGTGGCACTTGATCAACAATGAAGGAATTTATCCCCAAATAATCATAGTCATCACTGACACTCCGATATACAAGTGATCTAAGTTACCACAACAATCAACTAGAAATCCAATGAGGATCATGATCAACTTCTACTACTGATCCCATATATGCAGTACCAGCGGAATCACAAAATAATCATAGACGGTAATCTCACAGTCCGACAGCATTACCACATCTATCTAGAAATCTACTACTATTCTATAATCCCATCATCATCATGACAGTAACTTATCCAAGGTCCTCAAAGTATTGCATGAATTAATCCATTCATAAATAATTCATATTTGGCATTAAAATAATTATTTAAACTATGATATTGCAATGCAATTATGCAAATGAGAGTTGTGGCTTGCCTTGCACCAATAGAGTGTGGGAGTACTCCTGGCCTTCACCAACTAGGCAAAACAATCTGAAAAGCATTTTTAAAAGCATTTTCAAATACCACATAAAGCATTTTCTTTTGACCAGAAATTCTAAACAGCAGAGAAAAATACCAAATTTTTACAGCAAATAGAGGAGCTCATAAGAAAAATAATGCAAAAAGAATGAACTCATTTGGACTTATGGTTTAAAAGATATTGATGGTCAAAGTTCAGTCAAAGTTTCTGTAATTATTTGAATTAAATAGAAAACTGGAAAATCCCAGAAGCGGCCACGTCGAAGACGTAAACCGGCCAGGCGCCTCCACTTACATACCGGTTCGGGCGCGCGTGGAGTCGCCGATGGGTGGGGCCCACTTGCCAGGTTTGAACAGAGAAGAGAGGGAACAGAGGGCGGCGGGACTCACCGACGACGTTCACCGGCGTAGAGGCTGCGGCGGAGCTGGGCAAGGGTGGGGATGGATCAGGCGGACGCCGGCGAGCACGCCCGTACCCGTGGCTCCTCGAACGGTGGCCGGATGAGGTCGCCCCCTTCATCTCAGGCGGCGGCGAGCTTCGGGTGGCGATCGATCCGGCGACTCCGGCGAGCACTCGGGCTGGGAAAGGGCTGGGTCGGGTCAGTGGAGTGCCACGAGCTCGGGGGTGGCCTCCACTAGAGCTGGGGTGGGCGGAGGTGAGCGGACGGAGCTGGGGCAGAGTGGCGGAACTCTTCGCCGGAGACGGAGAAGGAGGGCTCTCCGGCTTGCCCTGGCGCTGCTGGTGGCGATTGAGAGGGAGAGGAGTGAAGTGGTGAAGCGAGACAAGGCCGGGGAGGGCCTTTTATAGGTGAACGAGGGGTGGCCGAGCCGGATCCCGCCACGGTTGAGCTGGCCGGGTGAGGACGGCGAGCTGGCCGTCGCGGCGTGGGCTGAGGTGACGAGAGAGGTGGGAGAAGTCAATGCGACGGCGACGGCTCGAGGCAGAAGACGCCAGCCAGCTAGGCCACAGTGCCCGTACGGTGCACAGCGGCGGAGCTTGGCCGTGTCTGCCGGCGAGCTTCGCCGGAGGGGGAGAGAGTTCCAGACGGGCCAGGTGGACGGCGGCAACGACGTCGGCACGACGGGACAAGGAGAGGCATCGCGAAGTGGCCGGAGCAGTCGCGTCCGACGCGGTCGACGTGCAGAGCACGGTTTTGGCCTGGCCAGACGCATGGTCACCGCGTGCACTGGCGCACGTGGCGTGCTCTGGCCCGAGTGATCATGTCTACGCGGTAGTCTTCTCAACATGGGGCCTCCCTGTGCCCTTGGTTTGAGAAGAGGTGGCTGGGACAGCTGGCTAGGCTCCATGCAAGTTTCTGGATAGAAACTTCTGCAGCAAGTTGGGGAGAAATGGCTAAGGCTTTGAGGAAGATAGTTTGCCATGCTAAAGTGCAGTAGGAAGATGCACATGCTGGGAAAAATTCAAACCAAATGGATCAGTGTAGAGCATGGTTGCTTCACAACTGCCTCTTTGATCCAGAAATCTTGCAGAGGATGTTGCATTCACTTAGATGGGTTCCTGGAGCTGAAACTTGGTATTGGTGGGTTATTTGGGAATGCCAACATGCTATAAAAATTTCAGTCCAATTGGGTTAGTGTATAGGGTACTTCCTTCACAACACTTCCCACTGGACAGAAATTTGGAGGAATTTTATAGAGAAATTGGCTAAATGAAATGAGCCAGAAATTTGTGGAGACTGATAATATGGTAGGAGAATGTCCTGGATTAATTTCAGAATTTTTGAAGCAATATAAAATATAGTTGCCTCACAAACTGAGATTATGACCGGAATAAAAGATTGGATGCTGTGCTCACCATGAGGAGTAAATCTTGAGTATTTTCACATATCCAAGGTTCACATGGCCCAAAAGATTTATGGGAATTTTATTGGGATTTTTGGGAGAACAGAAATATAGGTTGCTTCAGAACCTAGAGCTCAAAGGGTTATTCCTTTAATGGAAAAAGGAATATTAAATTGGAATAAAATTGAGATTGATCAAGAATGGAAGTGACATGACTTGAGAGATGTTTTTGAGAGCCTGAGTCAATTGGGAAAGAAAATCAAGAAAATATTCCCAAGTTTAAGTCCATAGAGCCATTCAGAAACAAATCCAAGCTAAATTCCAACTAAAATTTGGAAAGGAAAAGCTAAGAAAAACCAGGGTGTTACAATCATGATATAACGCTCCGGACACACCCGCCGGTGGTCGTTACTCTTGGCGGGATCTAGACTGGCCCCACAGATCAATACTAGTCTTTCCTGCGCACTTTATCCTCATTCGTGCGCACCCAGGACTAACTTCCCGGTCGGTCACCCATCCTAAAATTACTCCAAGCTGAGCACGCTTAACTTTGGAGTTCTGTCCGAATGGGCTCCCAGAAAAGAAGGAATTTCTTATTGATATGAGTAGTCTATCATCCCTATTAAGCCAGGCTATCACACATGACCTTGGATATCTTTACTATCTTTGCCTGCTAGTTGTCTCGTTGCTATCGCTATGTCATGCTTCCTACCACATATATATGTCAGCCTCCCATATGTCATGATACAACCTCTAACCACCCTTACCCAGCAAACCGTTGTTTGGCTATGTTACCGCTTTGCTCAGCCCCTTTCTTATAGCCTTGCTAGTTGCAGGTGCAGTTGCAGGTTGTTCCATGTTGGGACATGGATATCATGAGATATCACAATATCTCTTATTTAATTAATGCATCTATATACTTGGTTTTTGGGTGGAAGGCTCAGCCTTTTGCCTGGTGTTTTGTTCCACTCATGCCGCCCTAGTTTCCGTAATACCGGTGTTATGATCCTTGATTAGCGTTCCTAACATGCTCAGGGGTATGGGACCCTCTTGACAGTTCGCTTTGAATAACTGCTTCCAGCAAGGCCCAACTTTGGTTTTAACTTTTGCCAACATAATAATACTGAATTAAATAATTAATTTGCATAGGGAGTTAGCGCTACTCGAGGATTCTTAATTCAACATAATACAGGTGGGCTAGTGCCGATGGTGTTGGTCCGAAACGGGCAGACTGCAGGGCCACCATGAGGAAACTCAAGGTTATGGTTTTACTCGTAGGCTGACCTATCTGGTCGTGGCCTGAGACGAGATACCCGTGGCTACTATCAGGGTGTCGACACGCCGGGAGGTCTTGCTGGACTTGCGTTGCCATTGTCGAAATGTCTTGTGCACCGGGATTCCGAGGATACTTCGGGCTGACTCGAGGTTGATCGGGTTTTCTTGAGGTTGAGGTCTTCCACTGTAGCTTGTGTTGGTTTGTGATGGACCAGGGTGGAACACCCCTGCAGGGTTAAATCTTATGCGAAGCCGTGCCCGCGGTTATGTTGCGACTTTAATATTTATAACCTCCGGTTGTAGAGAACTTAACTCTAATTCTAATTAAAATACACCAACCGCATGCGTAACCGTGATCGTCTCTTTTCTAGGGAGTTCGGGAAGAGAACACGGTGGGGTTATGTTTGACTCGTAAGTAGGTGTTCAGGATCACTTCTTGATCATTATTAGTTTGCGACCGTTATGCCTAGTTTACTCTTCTTATTCTTGTACCCGTAAGTTAGCCAACATATAATGCTTAGTGCTTGCTGCAACCTCACCACCTTACCCTTCCATACCCAATAAGCTTTGATAGTCTTGCTACCCATGGTTATGGGATTGCTGAGTCCTCGTGGCTCACAGAGTACTACAACAACAGATGCAGGTACAGGTAATGCGATGATCTGATGTGAGAGCGATGCGCGTTTGCTTTTGGAGTTCTTCTTCTACTTCTTCCTCGTCGTCGATCTTGGGATAGGTTCCTGGTCGGCAGCCTAGGCTAGCAGGGTGGATGTCGTTCGTGTTTTTCATTTGTGTTTCATCCGTAGTCGAATTCTGCTCTTCTGTATGGTGTTTGCTATGTATTGATGTATTCCTGTGATGACTGTATGTATTTGTATGTATCCCCATCTATTATGTACATGGTACGATGTAATGATATCCACCTTGCAAGTGTCTTCGATATGCGCTTCTATCCCTGGTGGGACCTCCGAGTTCCTCGAGGATAGGATCGCATATTGGGCGTGACAAGTTGGTATCAGAGCCTCAACCGACCATAGGAGCCCCCTTGATTGATCGAACCATTGGCGAGTATAGAAGAAAAACTATTTTGAGTCTAGCTATATATCGGAGAGTAGGAATTCTTTTTACCCCTTATCCCCTTCGTCGCTCTAGTGAGGAATTGTGACGTAGGTGTTTTGATTCTGCTACTCTTCTCACTCAATTTTTTTAGGGTCACGCGGGTATTTTGGAATCATTATGATATCGTTATGACAAGAATTCTGTCTTGGTGACTCCTGACCGTATGGATTGGACCCGGGGAGTTGAGCTCCAAGGTGTTCTTGTCACATTCACTATCGTTTCATTTCCTAAATACCGGAGGACGCCGACATCGAAACGCCTCTATACTTTTTGTGGTGGCAAATAGTGCCATGACTTTTCCCCAGTACTGGAGGAGATAGCTCGGATGATCCATCGTGACTAGTATCACTGTGTTTTCGAAGGTCTGACGTAGACGAGATTGCGGAGTTTCTCGGTTGTGTGTTAAGGGTTGCGGATGCAGTTGCAGCTGATTAGGTTGTTGTTTGCTGAGTAGGTTCCTGGACCCGCAACCTGATCGCATAACCAAGAAGTTTTGGGAGTTCTTATGTGGGAATTCAAGTAGTTACCTAGGATTATCCTTCTGACAAATGCATGAGGGGTTATGTATTTGTTTCCGGCTTATTCTCCAAGCCAAATCCTTTGTTTTGTTTTTTGTTGTGGTATTTGAGTTGCTTCGAAGTCAAGTGTTGATTCCATACCTTTCCTAAGCGGTGTTCTCATATTTCTATGGGAGTGCTAATCCTTCTTGATCAGCGAGATTGTCATGTAAATTCTTTTTCAACCGACGTGCTTCTCCTCGAATTAATTCGATCCTTTCAACATTCGCAAGATCAATTCTCAGTTTTCTCAACGGAGTTCATTTGATCCATCCTAAGTTGTCCTTATTTTTCCCACCCTCCCACCCTTTTTCTTCAAGGAGTCAGAGATCTCAAATCAAGTATCCATTTTTTTCATGAGAAGTCTCTCCATTCTTTTCCTTCAGTGTTCTTAACCGGTGATTCTCATGAAGATGCTCAGGAGCTACAGGTTCAATATTCTTCATTCTCGTTTTCTTCTCCGGTGGTCTAAATTCAAGATTTCGTTGGTCATTTTATCCTTTTATTTTATTCAAATGTTTTCCTATGTTGGAAATTCTTACCCAAGCCTATCTTGTTCATTCACCTCTCTCTATTCTTTTCCGGTGCGAAGAAATTATCTCAGAAGATTCGTGTTTCCATTCAAGATCCGTTCGAGCTATTTCGGGGTTGTTACCTCATTCAAGTCTTTCAATCAACCGGTGCAATCTATCTTTCAAACAATTGTTTCAATGGTGTTCTCTTTGAGTGGGCCCATAACCCACAGGTCTTTTCCCAGGATCTTACCTGACTCTTCTAATTTCCCGGAGTTATCCTCAAATCTTCCAAGTTTGACGTAGGAATGGATTCCATCAGTCATTGCCTTCTCCAAGAGCGCTTTCAAATTATTTTCATATTTGGCTCAACCTTTGTATTCTTCATTGTCCCGGAGTGTCTCAACAATTTAGATGGTAGTTTTCATCGTCATTCTCAGCATTTGAAGACCGAAGAAGACTTTCTCTTAAATCATATTCGTTCTCTTGAAGATTCGTGGTTCTAGCTTCATGCCATCCTCTCAAATCATTTCCGATTGTGAGAAATTCTTTTCATACCCATCCGGAGTATTTCAGGAGTTATTTTTGTTTTGATTCTCCGAAGGCCATCATTTCAGAAGATTTATCCATTCTCAACGCTCATCTCTCATTATCAAATTCTTCCGGTGCATCGTTCAAGTATTCTCCAATAAGCTCGTGATCGCTTCGTTCTCTTGTAATTAATTTCCCTCAAGTATCCTCGTTCGTTTGCTAATTCTTCCCGGTGATTCGTTCTCTTTTCTTCGTTCGTTTTCAATTCTTACGGTGGTTCATTCAACATTCCTCTTCCTTGTTATTGTATCAATTCATTCGTTCTTTTCCAATCCTACCGGTGGTTCGTTGAAGACCTTCCCAAGTTTTCGTTATATCTCTCTTCAACCTTCTTTTAAAAAGAATAAGTAGTATGCAAATCCATTACTTTTCATCAATTTAAATTGATGAAGGATATGCATAACATAATTCTTATTCTTATTTCATCGAGGTGATTTAATTCCTTCTTTCGGAGTCCGTTCATGATATCATGTCTCAATTCAATTCGCTTCATCTTTTTTTCCGGAGTTCCAAGTTTTTTCTCGGTTGTCTCGTCACGAAGCTCCATCTAAATCATTGCAAGGCTTCATCTTGTTCTTTTCAACTTTCATTTCGTTTCAATCATCTTGTTAGCTATCCGGAGTTCTTCGAGAGTTTATTCATGATGTTTTATTAGGGATTTAATTCATTCTTGAAGTTCGTCAAGATTCTTGTTGGAGCTCAAGTATTCTTCTTCTTGCATTTCAAAGTGCAATTAATCCTTCATTGTCTTTGGGAGATGTTGTTTCACATATTTTCTTTCGGCTCGAGTGATCAATTGTTTCCGTTAGTGGCCGGTTGTCACCTCATAATTTTGAGATGTTTTTATAAGTCCACTACAAGATTAATCTTTTAGTTGTTGAATTTCCAACAACTCCATTCAATCCATCATTGTAACGATGCTTTTCAAATTCAATTATGGTGGAAGTTGTCTGTTCTTTTCCCCTTTCTTTTCTTTCCAACGATTTAGCTTCTATTCTTTCGTCCGGAGGTATGGTGATGTTGCTCTCTTCGACCCATTATCTCATTTCGCCAAGACCATGTTATTTCCTTGCTTATCCATTTTACCAAAGTGTTGTATCCTCTTTTCAAGCCTTTCTTCTTGTCAACCTCTGCTTTTCTTTTCTACCGGGATGCTATACGAATTCTTTCGTTCTTGTTCCTTTCCTATCTTGTTCTAACCGGAGTGCTCTCGACTTCGTTCATCTCTGTTGTATTCTTTCTTCCAATTTTTTCCTACCTTTCAAAGGTCTTTGATGTCACTCGTTTGTCCAAGAGCAACTTTGTTTTCATCTTCCTCTTCAATCTTCCGGTTCCTTCCTGAGATCTCGGGTCGAGATCTTCTGTTAGTGGGGGAGAGTTGTGATGCCCCGAGACCGATGCTCCAGATTCCTTCCATTTATTTTTCCGTCCTTGCCATCTGATTCGTTTGCTTGTTGCACCTTGCCATGTCATCATGTGCATTTCATCAGCATGTTTTCATAAAACTTGCATCCGTTCGTAGTTGCCGGCTTCTCCGCGTCCCTTCCGTTGTCCGTTTCGAGACTCGACACACTCGCACGCGCCCGCGGCACCTCCGAATTATTATTTTATAAAACATTCTCGGAATGAGTTGAAAGTTGGCGTGCAGTCTTATTATATTGTAGGTAGACCGCCTGCCAAATTTCGTCCCATTCGGAGGTCGTTTGATGCCCCAATGAATAACCTATAGCGGCACTATAGCCGGTCAAATCGTCGGACGTTTTTGGTGTTCCGAAAACCATGCCGGGCTGCCATCCTCCCTCTCTTCTCAGCCCACACCCTCCTACACAGCCCACGTAGCCCAGCCTAGCCCCCCTCCGACCGGAGCCATCGGATCGCGATCGGAGGGCTCCGAATCGCGCTAAAACCCTCTTCCTAGCCCCCCTTTCCTATTTAAACACCTCCTTCCCTTCCATTTCTGTCAAAACCCTAGCCTAACCCTACTCCCCTAACCTCCAGCCGCCACTCCCTCGTTCTCCGCGCCTGCTGACCCAGCCCCGCCACTTGGCACCGCCCGAGGGGGCAGCCGCTGCCTCCCGGCCAATCCGGGGGTGCCACATCATCACCCAGCCGCCTCCACCTCGCCTCCTCTCTCCTCCCCCCATGCCTCCAGCCGCCGTGGCCCGCCCGGGCCCGGGGCAGGCCCCCCCGAAGCCCATCGTGGCCCGCCCGAGCCCGCGCGCGCCCAGCCGCCCCGCCGCCCGGTTCTGCCTCCTAGCCGCCGCTCGCCCGCAGCCCGCCGTCTCCAGATCCGCGCCGCGCCACTGCCTCCCGCCGCCTCGCGCCGCGCCGCCGCCTCCCATTCCCCGTCGCCTCCGCCTCGACCTCGCCTCTGCCCCTGCCGCCAGCGACGAGCTCCGCCGCGAGCCGCCTCCGCCCGCGCTCCCGATCCACCCCGCCACCGCAGCTCGCCGCCCCGCGCCGCCTCGCGCCTGGATCCGGCGAGATCCGGCCGGGGAAGGCTCCGCTGCCTGGATCCTGGCCTCCCCGACGCCGCCACCACCATGGCTGGCCTCGACCCGTCGCCGGACCGCTCCGTCCCGGCGCCACCGCGTCCCCCGTACCAAACGGGCACCCGCACCGCGTCGTCCGTGAACCACTTCGTCCTAGTTCCCCGAGGTCTATTTTTCACCGTCCCTGAGATTTCAACATCATGCATGCATTTTGTTTGGGCCCTATCTTGGTGTATGTTGATCCTATGATGATGATTTAGATATGTAAAATGCCCTACTCTTCATGCTCTACATGATGGTTGCTATTGCATGCATATTAGGACTCATATACATGTCATAATCTCTATTGCAAAAGTGCCTCATGATGTTACTGCAGAAAACTGTTAATATGTGTCACTTTGTTATTTCTGTGTGATTTAATGCAAATGTCATATGAGCATCTTGTCAACATGTCTTTGAGGCATTTTCATGTCTTATTGCTGTTAGTATTTTTTTTCATGCCATGATATGCCATGATGTGACTACCATGAACTTGTAAACACGCCTAGTCAATGTTGCTGTTTTAAGTCAAAACTGTCTGTGATAAAACTTGTCAACTTTGCTGATGGTTGCCACTAGTCTAGAGCTCATATGTATTTGATTCCTTCATGTGATTTGGCCTATGTGATGTGTAATTTGATGCCATGACTTTGATTGCCATGTAAAGCTCTTGTAGCATGTCTCTTTGTTGTTCCCAAGTTGCCATCATGTTAAATCTGTCAACCTGTTAACAGAATGTTCCATTTTGTAAAAATCATAGTAATTAATTTGTGCATCTTATGACTTTGTGCCAATTGAGTAATTTGAAGATTGCCATGTCTACAGCATGCTCATATCAATTTCATAAATAGTAAAGTTGCTTTGCTTACTGTTATGTGCGTCCCAAGTCAAGTATTATGATATAACTGTTGCAATCCCAGATTTTCTAGAATCAGCATTTTTCATAATTGCATATTGTTTTGATGATTGCCATGAATCTATTGCTCCTATGATCATGCCCATGTTGAATGATTTGAGCTCCATGCTATGTACTACCATGACATGCCATTTGATGTCATGTTCTAGCACTGTAGCTTGCTGTTTTGATGCTTGCAAAGTGCTATATTGCTGTTTTGGGCAGATTGTTAATACAACTTGTGTTGATTGTAATAGTTGAACCGTTGCTCCGTTTTGATCATGCCCTACATGAAACTTGCTTAGATTTGTGTGTAGTTTAATATTGTCATGTTGCATCCTTGGTTTGAGTGTTTGTGGTGGACGTTTGCATGCATTTTGCATTATTGCCATGTTAATTTGTTTAGCTCATATCTTCTAGGCCGTAGCTCCGAATTAAATGTTCTACATATGTAACTTGATTAAAAAAACATGTAGATCATCATGGTGCATGTTAACTTGCTGTTTAACAACTTCAACATTGTGTTTAATTCAGATCAGCAACATTTTCGAAATTTGCATATGGGAAAATACCAGAATTGTTGTTTGTGTTTCCGGCCTCATTTAAACTTGCCTAGTTGTATGGATTGATTATGCTTCATCTCTTGCCATGTTCAACAACATTTAATCTTGTCATGCATCATATTTGGTTGTGCATCATGCCATGTTTATGCTTGTGTGTTTACCATGTTGTTTGCTTCTTTCCGGTTGTGCTTCTTCTCGATAGTTTCGGTTTCGTTCGACTACGTTGGTTCGTCTTCTTCATGGACTCGATCTTCTTCCGAGCGGGATTTCAGGCAAGATGATCATGACCTTGGATATCTTTACTATCTTTGCTTGCTAGTTGTCTCGTTGTTATCGCTATGTCGCACTTCCTACCACATATATATGTCAGCCTCCCATATGTCATGATACAACCTCTAACCACCCTTACCCAGCAAACCGTTGTTTGGCTATGTTACCGCTTTGCTCAACCCATTTCTTATAGCATTGCTAGTTGTAGGTGCAGTTGCAGGTTGTTCCATGTTGGGACATGGATATCATGGGATATCACAATATCTCTTATTTAATTAATGCATCTATATACTTGGTTTTTGGGTGGAAGGCTCAGCCTTTTGCCTGATGTTTTGTTCCACTCATGCCACCCTAGCTTCCGTAATACCAGTGTTACGATCCTTGATTAGCGTTCCTAACATGCTCAGGGGTATGGGACCCTCTTGACAGTTCGCTTTGAATAACCGCTTCCAGCAAGGCCCAACTTTGGTTTTAAGTTTTGCCAACATAATAATACTGAAATAAATAATTAATTTGCATAGGGAGTTAGCGCTACCCGAGGATTCTTAATTCAACATAATACAGGTGGGCCAGTGCCGATGGTGTTGGTCCGAAACGGGTAGACTGCGGGGCCACCATGAGGAAAATCAAGGTTAAGGTTTTACTCGTAGGCTGACCTATCCGGTCGTATCCTGAGACGAGATACGCGCGGCTACTATCAGGGTGTCAGCATGCCGGGAGGTCTTGCTGGACTTGCGTTACCATTGTCGAAATGTCTTGTGCACCGGGATTCCGAGGATACTTCGGGCTGACTCGAGGTTGATCGGGTTTTCTTGAGGTTGAGGTCTTCCACCGCCGCTTGTGTTGGTTTGTGATGGACCGGGTTGGAACACCCCTGTAGGGTTAAATCTTACGCAAAGCCGTGCCCGCGGTTATGTGGCGACTTGGATATTTATAACCTCCAGTTGTAGAGAACTTAACAGTAATTCTAATTAAAATACACCAACCGCGTGCGTAACCATGATCGTCTCTTTTCGAGGGAGTTCGGGAAGAGAACACGGTGGGGTTATGTTTGACTCGTAAGTAGGTGTTCAGGATCACTTCTTGATCATTATTAGTTTGCGACCGTTATGCGTAGTTTACTCTTCTTATTCTTGTACCCGTAAGTTAGCCAACATATAATGCTTAGTGCTTGCTGCAACCTCACCACCTTACCCTTACATACCCATTAAACTTTGATAGTCTTGCTACCCATGGTTATGGGATTGCTGAGTCCTCGTGGCTCACAGATTACTACAACAATAGACGCAGGTACAGGTAATGCGATGATCTGACGTGAGAGCGATGCGCGTTTGCTTTTGGAGTTCTTCTTCTGCTTCTTCCTCTTCATCGATCTTGGCATAGGTTCCTGGTCGGCAGCCTGGGCTAGCAGGGTCGATGTCATTCGTGTTTTTCGTTTGTGTTTCATCCGTAGTCGGATTGTGCTCTTCTGTATGGTGTTTGCTATGTATTGATGTATTCCTGTGATGACTGTATGTATTTGTATGTATCCCAATCTATTATGTACATGGTACGATGTAATGATATCCACCTTGCAAGCATCTTTGATATGCGCTTCTATCCCTGGTGGGACCTCCGAGTTCCTCGAGGATAGTATCACATATTGGGTGATGATCTGACGTGAGAGCGATGGCTAGAGGGGCTCGGGGGTGACTCTATTTATAGGTGGAGGGGTGGCCGTGCACTGGAATCCGCCGGCGATGAGCTGCAGAAGAAATGAGAGAGGGAGGAGCTTGGGCGCGACGTGGAGACGACGTAGCGGAGCACAACGACGCGGTGCATGCACAGGGACACAGTGCAGCGCACTACGTGGGGCAGGCGGCGCACACGGGCGCACTGTTCTGCCCGCTAGTGCCTCGGCTGCTTCCGGCGAGCTGCTTGCCGGCGTCGGGGAGGAACAAGGCGAGGCCAGGTGGCGTGCTGGAGGCTGCGGGGAGGCTAGGACAGGCTGCGGTGGCGAGAGGAGGGCGAATGGGCGGCGGCAGAGGGGCCCGATGCGCAGAGCGCGGCGAGTGCGCGCTTAACACCTCGCGCCCGCGTGGTCACCGCGTGCACTGCCACATGCACTACTTTAGTCGATGCCAGACCATGTCAAATGTGAAGTCGCTTCAATGCGGTGCCTAGATATGCGCTTGGTTTGCCACCTAGCTCACTGGATGGGACTGGAGCTTGCTGCAAAGTTTCTGGACAGAAACTTGGGACAATTGCTGGGGACAAATGGCTAGGAATAAAAGTCTGAAATTTGGGGGTTAAGCATCCCCTAGGAAGGTAGTCATGTGGTAAAATTTTTAGATCCAACAGATCAAGGAAAAATATACTTGCTTCACAAAGTGTCATTTCTGACCAGAAGCAAAAATATTTTCCTTAGCTGAAAATTTCCAAATGACTATAGGATATTTTTGCATGGAGAGGTGAGGAATGATCCAGAGAATATTTGGGAATTTTCTGAGAATTTTCTGAGCAATAAAAGTGAGGGTTGCTTCATAGCTTATTGAGAAAACATGCATTTTCAGGAGGAAAATGAACATAATGCTATTAAAGAAAATTATCCAATGGCATTATGGTGAGAGGGATGAGGTCTAGGGAGGGTTTAAGGATGATAGAACCCACTTGGAAGAAGATCAAAAATAATTTCCAAGTGGCAAGTCCAAAAGAATTGACAGAAAAACCAAATGCAAATTCAAATATTCAATAAATCCCAATAAAATAAAGAGGGCAAAAACCAGGGTGTTACAAACCTCCCCCCCCTTAGGATGAATCTCGTCCTCGAGATTTGGTTGCTCAAGAAACAAATATGGATATGCAGTCCTTAAGAAATCCTCTCTTTCCCAGGTGGCCTCATCCTCGGTGTGATGCTCCCATTGCACTTTGTAGAATTTTATAGCTTTGCTGCGAGTGGCTCTGTCCATCTCATCCAAGATCCTCAAGGTTTCTCTTCATATGTTAAATCTTTGGCGAGCTCTAGTTCTGCCATATCCGTCTGTTTTGCGGGTGGTGCGATGCACTTCCGTAACTGAGACACGTGGAAGACATCGTGAACCTCGGATAGCTCTGTAGGTAACTCTAACTGATAAGCCACTTCGCCCACTCTGGTCATGACTGGAAACGGACCAATGTATCTTGGTGTGAGTTTTCCCCGAGTATGAAACCTTTTAACTCCTTTCATGGGGGTAACTCAGAGATATGCATATTCACCTGATTCAAAACTAATCTGCCTATGCTTTGAGTCATAGTAGCTCTTTTGACGAGATTTTGCTACTTGTAATCGGTCTCGAATTTCTCTAACTTGCTTTTCTGCTTCCATCATCAAATCAATCCCAAAGATTCGGCTGTCTCCTGTCGGAGACCAGTTTAGCGGGGTGCGACATTTACGTCCGTATAGAGCCTCAAAGGGTGACATCTTGAGGCTAGTTTGATAGCCGTTGTTGTAGGAAATCTCAGTGTATGGCAGGCTGTCTTCCCATTTGGGTCCATGAGCAAGAGCACATGCCCGCAGCATGTCTTCCAAGATTTGATTAACTCGTTCTGTTTGTCCATCTATCTGCGGGTGGTAAGCGGTGCTGTGTTTCAAAGCGGTTCCCAGGGCTTGGTGGAGACGTAGCCAGAATGCCGAGGTAAACAAAGATCCTCGGTCTGAAGTGATAGTCCTGGGTACTCCAAGCAGACTGACAATCCCGGATATGTAAAGTTGAGCGAGTTGGGCTGCACGGTAGGTTATCCTTATTGGAATAAAGTGAGCCACCTTTGTAAGCATGTCGACCACAACCCATACATCGTTATTTCCTCGTGGTGTCTTTGGCAATCCCACGATGAAGTACATGCAAATATCATCCCATTTCCAATGTGGAACTGGTAAGGGTTGAAGTAAACCGGCGGGTTTCTGATGCTCAGCCTTCACCTTATTGCATATATCACAACAAGCGACATAATATGCGATATCTTTCTTCATACGTTCCCACCAGAATGTTTGCTTCAGATCTTGATACATTTTAGTGCCTCCGGGATGAATAGAGTATGCAGACTCATGAGCTTCCTTCAGAATCCGCTACTTTAATTCCCCAAGGTCAGGTACACAGACTCGATTCCGAAATCGAAGGGTACCTTGATCATCGATGTTAAAATCTTGTGTCTTCCCTTCTCGTACTTGGATCATTATCTTGAGTAACATTGAGTCACCCGGTTGAGCCTTATAGATTTCATCTTCCAAAGTAGGGGTGACTTCCAAGGTAACTGAGCATGTTGCATCATAAATGATCATATTGAGCTGAGCTATTTCTTCTCGAAGTGCTGGGTGCAAAGACTCGATTAATGAGTTTGCGGTGGCCGGTTTGCAACTAAGAGCATCGGCGACCACATTAGCTTTTCCTGGGTGGTAGTTGATACCCAGGTCATAGTCCTTGACCAATTCAAGCCATCTTCTTTGCCGAAGATTTAAGTCCGGTTGAGTGAATATATACTTGAGACTCTTGTGGTCGGTGAAGATTTGACATCTCTTTCCAATGATGTAATGCCTCCAAATTTTTAAGGCATGAACCACAGCTGCCATTTCCAAGTCATGCGTCGGATAGTTCTCCTCGTGCGGCCATAATTGTCTGGATGCATAGGCCACGACCTTTGCATCTTGCATAAGCACACACCTAAGGCCACGCCTGGATGCGTCGTAATAGATGTCGAATCTTCGGTAGATGTCTGGTAGAGTCAACACTGGAGCGGTGGTCAACCGAGTCTTCAGCTCATTGAAACTGTTCTCACATGCCTCTGTCCAAATGAGTTTTTGATTCTTCTTAAGCAATTCCATCATTGGCTTGGCAATCTTTGAGAAACCTTCAATGAATCGACGATAATAGCCTGCCAGACCCAAGAAACTTCTGATTTCTGACACAGAAACAGGTGTCTTCCAATTTAATACTTCTCTAACTTTGCTTTGATCCACGACCACTCCTCGAGCAGAAAGAGTATGCCCAAGGAATCCCACTTCTTTAAGCCAAAATTCACATTTGCTAAATTTGGCGTAGAGTTGATGAGTTCGCAATCGCTCTAATACCGCTCGGATGTGTTGTTTGTGCTCTTCTTCACCTTTGGAATAGATAAGGATATCATCAATGAATACCATCACAAACTTGTCCAAAAAGGCCATGAGCACTTTGTTCATCATGTGCATGAAGAATGCAGGAGCGTTGGTCAGCCCAAAGGACATGACCGTATACTCATACAGCCCATATCGTGTTGTGAACACAGTCTTGGGAATATCTTCTTTTCTGATTGTCAGCTGGTGATACCCGGTTCGCAAATCAATTGTGGAGAACACCTGAGCTCCACTAAGTTGATCGAAAAAATCATCGATCGGGAAGCGGGTATTTATTCTTGATAGTGACATCATTGAGAGCGCGGTAGTCAACACACATCCGTAGACTCCCATCCTTTTTGCCCACAAATATGGTAGGTGCACCCCAAGGAGACGAGCTGGGGCGGATATACCCTTTCTGAAGCATCTCATCCAATTGCTTCTTCAATTCCACTAATTCGGATGAAGGCATTCGATAATATTTCTTGTAAATTGGTGTTGTCCTGGGCACAAGCTCAATTGAAAATTCAAGCTCTCGATCGGGTGGCATGCCTGGCAATTCCTCTGGAAACACATCTGGGAATTCACAGACCACTGGGATTAAATTCATGTCTGTAGCAATCGCTGCATAAACCTTCCCCTGCTTTGGCATGGTTCCACCGGCAAAGAACCGAGCTGGCTGGCCCAAGGGATTTATTAACGTGACTTCTCTTGTTGCGCAGTTGATGCAGACCTGGTGTCTTGTCAACCAATCCATCCCCAAAATAACATCCAATTTTGGAGATTCAATGGATACCAGGGATGCGGGGAAGATAATTCCATGGATTGATATTTCCAATCCTCGGCATACAATATTTGTCCTGAGCATGGATCCAGGGGATTGTACCACCATAACTTTTTCCAAAAGAGTATAGGGAAGATGGTGCTGGGCAACAAAACTCCGCGAAATAAAAGAATGGGAAGCCCCGAAATCGAATAAATTTTTTGCAGGTATATTATTAACAGGGAACATACCAATGATCACATCGGGAACTTCGTGAGCTTCTTCGGCGGAGATGTGATGAACTTGCCCTTGAATATACTTCCGGTTGGGGAATTGTCCCATATGATTGACTTGAGGCTTCATGTTGGTTGGCGGCTTTCCGTTCTTGGGACACTATGTAGCGTAGTGCCTAGTTTGACCACATGAGTGGCATGCATTGTTACGCTGACAGTCTTCCTTTACTCTTTTTGTAACCCCAGTCTTGAACTGGTTTTCATTCTTGACGTTCCCCTGCTGCCATGTTGGCTTAAACTCGAACTGTGGCTGCTGCCAAGTACGAACCTTCTGAAAAACTTGTCCTTCCTTCTTAGGTTCAAACTTGCGTTTGCGATCTTCATATGTAGACTTATGATCATTAACAAGCTTGTGTTCCCTTTCGGCAATGAGTGCCTTGTTCACCAAAGTTTGGAAGTCGGGGAAATCCAGCATACTGAGTGCACATCGGAGGGTATGGTTAAGCCCTCCGAGGAACCGATCTATCTTCCGTTCTTCGGTGGCTATATCATGTGTGGAATAACAGGCCAAGTGATTGAACTTGTTTAAATACTCACTTACAGTCGAGTTCCCTTGAGTAAGGGTGAGAAATTCTTGCTGCTCGACCTTCATGATACTGGCGGGAATATGATACTTGCGGAATTTATCTTTGAATTTGTCCCAAGTAATCTCGTCTTCAGCAGGCCACATAATTTTGGTATTGTCCCACCATATAGCAGCAGGTCCTTCCAGATAATGAGTGGCGAAAGGGACGTTATCAACATCTTCAGTGCGAGAAATTTCTAGTTTCTTTTAAATGGTCCTCAACCAATCATCGGCTTCCATTGGATCTACTGCTTGAGTGAAGCTTGGCGGCTTGGTCCTTTGAAAATCTGACAGCTTGGAATGGTTACCATTATAATTATTCTGCCCAACCATAGTCTGCATGCTTCTCAGGAATTCCATCAGGTCTTGGTTTCTTTTTTCCTCAAACATCCGCATAATCTGCTCTATTGTGGGTGCTTGAGGTGGAGGAGGGGGTGGCTGATATGGTTCTGGGGAATGCCCTGCTTGCCTGGCGGATCGACGAACGAGGGTATCGTCGCCACCATGATAGCTGCTGCCACACCTTGTCATCCTATATATGTTTCCCAATACGAAGCATCGAGATGAGCAACATCCATTAGGGAAAAAAATAGGAAGGTGAAGCAACAAACCCGAAAGAGAATTGCGAGGAAAAGCCAAAGCAAATAACAGAAAACAACATAATTATACAATACATCCTCCAACATACATAACAGGACGACAGCATGGATAGTACTACTACACGCATACAACCAAACACCACATCATCCTCGTCTACTCGTGACAACAGTGATCGCACTGGCACTCTGATGGTCCTGCGGGTGTCTCCTCGGTATCGGACTCCGAATCGGAACTGATAATGTTAACGGAAACCTTCGTGGCAAAGGAAACACGATGACGCTGACGGGATGGCTCTCCCTCAGGGTCTGGAGCAGGGTGGCTCTGCAGCATAGGAGCAGCTGGGGTAGCGAGAAGTAAAGCCCACTGGGCTGGGGATTCATGAAGAGTCACCATTGAGGTGTCCGAGTTACTCTGGGAAGGCACGGGCGTAATCGGGGTAGGTGGAGGTAGAGTAACTGTAGGAACGAGAGGTGTATGAGCAAGTGAAGGTGGAGCGAACGAGGATCGAGCGGCAGCTAGCTCGTCTTGAGTGCGGTTCAGCTCCTGGGCTAGGCTGACGATCAGAAAGTATCCAGCCATTATGTAACGAGATAGGTGGCTGGCTGAACGGTCACACTCCGGATCAATAAAAGGGAAACAGATCTGTCCCGAGTCAAATAAGGATGGATAGAAGTAGAAACCTGGGTGAGTTTGCATCTGAATCTTGTTGTAGTGCAAGTCAGTGAGAGCCTCGAATGCTGCAAACTGGATCGCCTGGTCGGGTGTAGAAGCAGTCCCGCCCTTGGAGGAGCGAGTGTACGTTCCCACCAAGGTACTATTGTGCATGACGACCTCCGAGTGATACTCGTACACACCATCTGCAAGCTGCTCTCGATACACCTGATACACAGGGTCATCACCGTCGAGGTAGAGTCGACGCCACACATTGCTAAGCAGACGCGGAAAGGTTGAAGGTGCCAGATCAGGTTGATACGGATATGGAACTGGTGCCATCTACACTCACAATATTAGCTGATCGGCATCAAAAGTAAACTATATGCATGCAATGCAACACCCAAATGCAGAGGCAAACTCAGATCACCACAGAGACTAAAACTACCGTTTTCTAATGCGTCGGCTGTCTAGGGTGTCCTACAGTCAGCGCGGCTCTGATACCAAGCATTGTGGCACCTCGGCTCAGAGCAACCGGTTTACCTTGCATTGCCAGCCCAGAGATCAAGTCTTCTGGCAACACACAACAACGTGGTACAGAAAATAACCGCTTTATTGAGCTCTAGCGGATACATAGGTTCAGATATTACAAGATAAGCGAGGCCAAGCGGCACACACTGTGTAGCTGCACTTATGTACATTATTTAGTAGACATCTCAGGGGCCTCGATGATATAGGGAACTACTACACGGCAGCGGAATGATGAGGTAGCGGAACTCCACTCCACAGGGACACTGCTGGGACACGACCTAGACCGCAATGTACTCTTGCACAGCTTCTCCTGCATCTGGCATGATAAGCCAGGTGAGTACTTTGAATGTACTCACAAGCTCACAGCAAACAAAGCAATACGACAAACAATAACAAGGCATTTAACAAGTTTAATGCATGAGCATGAGCATGATACTATCAATCATGAAGTGCGCGTGGATTGTTGCCATGGTCCCTGGGACCAACTTACCATTCCGAGGTTACCTCGTAACCACCGTCAACATCTTACCATAGTGATCCTCACACGATCACCGCAATGCCGACCATAGTGATCCTCACACGATCACCAACTTCTGCATGTGCCATTTGTAGAGATATTAAGTGTGCATGTTATTTATTTCTGTTGACCCACGGTGTGACCTAGTACGAACTGTGTCCATGACCGAGGATGCAGCTATCGATAGATTATACACTCTGCAGAGGTTAGTACACTACACCCACACCACGGAATTCATGGCCTCGTGCTCCCATTCGGGTGGACCAACGACATTTCGACAAAACCAATCTATTGCATGACACTCTCCCGGCCACTCCGACAAACTCCCCTTTGGGCTATGTCATGGGTGGCTCCGATGTCAACTCGTGACATCCTGCCACCTCCTGGCTGCCACCGTCATGACCAAACAAAGCAAAGTCGTCCCAAACGGGGACATCGGTACCGTACAACTCGGGCACACAAGGTTATGACTGCTTACCGGGCCAGGGTAGTGCAAGTGCAAAACCTTCCCTAGTTGGAGGCACCGGCGAGAGGCATGACAATAGACCGAATTAGGGCCTCCCTATCCAGGCAAGTGTGGTTGCACTGGTGAGCTCGATTCGGTGGCACCATGACTCGATCAACAGTTGTTCAAGTTGGATTAACATCATGTTTACCTTGAAATAAAATGATTCGAGCCATAGTATGCAAATGGATGCACGGGTCATGATCATATGGAAATGAGCAACGAATGCATCATGCTACCATGAGCGTATACGACATGCTCTCTACTGCACATAATAACAAAATGGCATATATTTTACTGCATGAAAACAATATAACATGTAACAACTAGAATGCAACAAGTTATACATAGCGAATCATTTTAATAGTGAGGCATTTAATGATTTTAATTCAAATAAACCATTGTCATTGAAATGTCATCCTTGCATATGAATGTTGTGGCTTGCTTTGGTTCAGAGGAGAGTCACAATACTCCTGGTCTTCTCCAACACAATTAGGAACTTCTAAAAAGATTTTAAATGCAAAAAGAAAATGTCACATAAAGCATTTTATTGCACCAGAAATTCCAAACAGCAAGGAAAATTCTGAAATTTGGCACACAGAAACTTTGGCTTAATACAAAACTAAAGCAAAAAGATTCAACTCATTTGGACTTATAGAATAGAAACTAGAGCTAGTCAAAGTTAGGGTCAAAATTTGGATTTAAATGAATTTAACTGAATTTCCAGAAAAGGCCACGTCGAAGGCGTATTCTGAGAATACGCCTCCACTTATACCACTTCGGGTGAGAGAGAGAGGCTGACAGTGGGGTCCGATGTCAGGGTTAAAAGGGAGAGAGAGGGAAATAGGAGAGGCGGCGCTGTCGCCGGTGATTCTCCGGCGAGGAGACCACGGCGACCGCCGGAGAGGAGGGGGATGGATCTAGCGCATCGAGACGAGCACGGGTGTACTCGAAGTGACGGCGGGGCTGGACAGACGGCGGCTCAGGCTTCTTCTCCAGAGACGGTGGCGGCAGAGCTCGTAGGCTAAGGCGATTCCGGCGATGATCCGACGAACCAACGACACCGGCGTGCTCAGGAGATCACCACGACCTCAACGGGAGCAGAGGACGGAGCTGGGGACGACTAGAACGAGTGCACGATTGAGGTGGATCCGTGGCAAACTCCGGCGATGATCGGCGGCAGGAGGCCTTCCCGGCCTTGCCGCACTTGCTGGGGAGTGATTTGTGGCCAGTGGAGGTGAGAGCGATGGCTAGAGGGGCTCGGGGATGGCTCTATTTATAGATGGAGGGGTGGTCGTGCACTGGACTCCGCCGGCGATGAGTTGCAGAAGAAATGAGAGAGGGAGGAGCTTGGGCAAGACATGGAGACGACGTAGCGGAGCACAGCTATGCGGTGCATGCACACGGACACAGTGCAGTGCACTACGCGGGGCAGGCAGCGCACTCGCGCGCACTGTTCCGCTCGCTAGTGCCTCGGCTGCTTCCGGCAAGCTGCTTGACGTCATTAGGGCGGAACAGCGCGAAGCCAGGTGGCGTGCTGGAGGCTGCTGGGAGGCTAGGACAGGCTGCGGTGGCCAGAGGAGGGCGAATGGGCGGCGGCAGAGGGGCCCGATGCACAGAGCGCGGCGAGTGCGCGCTGAACACCTCGCGCCCGCGTGGTCACCGCGTGCACTGGCACACGTGGTGCTTTAGTCGATGCCAGACCATGTCAAATGTGAAGTCCCTTCAACACAGTGCCTAGATATGCGCTTGGTTTGCCACGTAGCTCACTGGATGGGACTGTAGCTTGCTGCAAAGTTTCTGGACAGAAACTTGGGACAATTGCTGGGGACACACGGCTAGGAATAAAAGTCTGAAATTTGGGGGTTAAGCATCCCCTAGGAAGGTAGTCATGTGGTAAAAATTTCAGCTCCAACAGATCAAGGAAAAATATACTTGCTTCACAAAGTGTCATTTCTGACCAGAAGCAAAAATATTTTCCTTAGCTGAAAATTTCCAAATGACTATGGGATATTTTTACATGGAGAGGTGAGGCATGATCCAAAGAATATTTGGGAATTTTCTGAGAATTTTTTGAGCAATAAAAATGAGGGTTGCTTCATAGCTTATTGAGAAAACAGGCATTTTCAGGAGGAAAATGAACATAATGATATTAAAGAAAATTATCCAATGGCATTATGCTAAGAGGGATGAGGTCTAGGGAGGGTTTAAGGATGATAGAACCCACTTGGAAGAAGATCAAAAATAATTTCCAAGTGGCAAGTCCAAAAGAATTGACAGAAAAACCAAATGCAAATTCAAATATTCAATAAATCCCAATAAAATAAAGAGGGCAAAAACCAGGGTGTTACACCGTCTTGAATTGATTCTTCCTCCCAAATATCACATATATTCCAAAATAAATCTCCATAAAATTTTATCGTGTTCGGACTTCGTTTGGTATGGTTTTTCTACGAAACAAAAAACATGCAAAAAACAGGAACTGGCACTGGGCACTAGATAAATAAGTTAGTCCATAAAAATAATATAAAAGTGCACCAAACCATATAAAACTATTGTAAACATGGCATAAATACTTCATAAATTATAGATACGTTGGACACATATCAGTAGGCCGGGTGTGTCGGAGTCGTACGTGGCTCGTGTTTGGACTCCCGCAAAGCCTCCCTCGTTTGATCTCGGTTTATGAAAAAATTACAGTCCGGACCACTCCACGAACCGATGAGGTCGCCGTTAGATGGCTTATGAGATCCGGATAGCTGCGTGCAAACTAATACAGGCAGTTTGTGGGTCGGTGTTGAAGATGACCTAACACAGTCGTGGCCTACGGAGCTAGCTGCTGTCCTGCCTCTGCCCGCATGCATGCCGCTGGCTTGGCCAGTCGGCTACCGTCTGGATGCATAGACTTTGAGCCTCATTGCCAAAATTTTGCGACCTGTCATCTATCCTGCTACTTTAAACAACAGCACAATCTAGAGTCCAGCTATATATCCGTCAAGCAACTGGTAAGCGTTCGTCGCATGAATAGTTCTAGCTTTGTATTCCCAAATGATAAGTGCCACATGTCAGGTGTGTGGCACTCCGGTCCTGACATTTTCGATGGCAATTTCACACAAGGATGGAAAATTTCAGTGACACGACAAGTTTCTGTCAAAAATAAACTGAAGCACGAAAGTTGTCATGTTTTGCAACTAAAGTTGCCATCCTCGCATAACTAAACTTCTCATCGAAGACATTCGGAGTTACCATGTGCTCATACCTAACGTTCGGCACTTATCAGGGTCTTTTGTCTTTGCCTTAAGTACATATGTTTTTTTTCCGGATGAAGTACATACGTTAGCGTACACCAGGTAGCATCAATTTGATTTGATATGCCGTCGTCCGGCCAAACCTTACAAGTTATCTTCTCTACTATTAACAGAGAATCGGTTGTCGTTGCGATGGTTACGCCCTCGTACGACCCCACATGAAAAAATCACAAGAAAAAAAATCGTACTTTATACCTCCTCGTAATCCCTTCACCTCTTTATTTTCAATTTGGATAGATACAATTTGTAATTTTTGCCCACAAAAAAAGACACAACTAGTTTTTTTATACGACCGTAGGCGTGAGTGTATGTATGTTAGAAAAAACTGGAGTAGATTAGATTTTGATACTATTCTTGTTTGTATGTATATAACTTTATTATTGATTGAAAATACTGTAGAACAATTCTAAGGTTTCTGGGTAAGAGAGAAGGTAAGATACAAAAGGTCATAAATTGTCGCCCTTGGCGAGGTGGGGTCTGGCGACATTTTCGCCCTTGGCGAGGTGGGGTCTGGCGAGGATGGCCAAGTCCGAAGGAGGGAGCATGATGTTCCTCAGTATCATGGTTGCCGGTGGAGATGGTCATCTCAGGCGTTGCAGCGGTGGCTATCGTGGTTACTAATCTGATAATGAATACTGGGGGTACGAATGAAGGGGCAGAGCCTAGCTACAGCACAGGTGTGGCACTCGGGTTTTATGAGTTCGGGCCCCTCTCGGAGAAGGTAACAGTCCCACGTCTCATTGCCCGGAGGCTTGTTTGCTCTTAGGGTATGTGATTATAGGGGGAAGCTGAACCCTGCAACGGAGGGAGAGGGCGGCTTATATAGGAGTGCGCTGCGGCCTCGTCACCACCACATCGCTAGGGCGTTTATGACAATAACTACACCAGTTATGGATGTTTAACAGCTATGACTATGGCAGTTATAGGTAACGATAACCATAACTATGATTAAAGCCTAGTTGAAGACTACTCGACCATTGTAGTTCCCACACCGTCCTTACGTCTCCTCTATCCGAGTGGTGACTCGCCGGCTGACTGGAGGGTGGACATCCGAGTGTTGTCCGTGCAAGGTCCGAGTGTATCCTTCATGGTGTGCATCCGATTGCACCTGTGACCCTGGGGTCTCTGAATAATGGTGCGGGCCTTAGGTGGGCCCTAGATGTCAGGTCCTTGTCCCTACCAGTGGTAGGTGACCCCATCATTAGCCCCCGAACCAGTTGAGGCTTAACATGATGAGTGAGTTGAGCTTTTGGAGTGGTCCGAGTGCTTCGGGGGCGCTCGGCCTTCGCCCTCTCGCAGTTATCCTTAGGAGAAGCAGCAATGGGTTCTGGACTAGAGGTTTTCCGAATGATCGGATGGTCGATTGCTGGGAAAAACTTGGTGGCATTCGCGTGTCTCTCGGGAGAGATGGACTTGAGGCCCGAGTGAGGGAATGCCATGAAACTCGAGTGGCGGCGCTGGCGCGTGGACTGACTCTCCACAGAGATGCCACTCCTTATCTCTGGGGAATGCTAGCGCGGGCCAACTCCGAGTCCAAATTTATGAGGCTCACGCCCTGGTGCCTAGTGACAGGGCCAAGTTAACCCGCGGAGGGGCGTCGAGCTCATCCTTTCGCAATCCTGAAGGTGACTCCAGTCGGGTGTTTAACGTGTCTGAGTGCACGGCAACCCGCGGAGGGTGGTCGGTCAGGCCGACGGGTGTTTTTTAGGAAACAAGGCGGATGCAATCCGTCAGAACGATTCACTGCGGGAATTCCGGGATTTGAAATCACGCGTGCGCACGCGCGGAAGCGGTTACGCCGCAGCTAGTGGGGAAAGTGGTGCATGTCGCCGCGATCCTCGCCCGAAAATCCGCCACGTGCCGTACTTTTCCTGTGCGCACGACCGTCGTGGGCGCCATCGATCTGAGATCCGATGGCTGAGGGCTGGTGTGTGATTCTGCCCATGGTATAAAAGCAATTTTACTATGTTAGGGTAACTCTAGATCCCCTTTGTCTCCACCTCGCACTCTGCTCTCCACGCTCTCCTCCCCACCGTGCCCGAGCACTCGAGGCCATGTGGAGGGACTCCACAACCAAGCTGGAGAAGGCGAAGAAGGCGGGAAGAGCCGCGCCGTCGAGCTCGGTGCCGTCAGCGAGCCGCATCGCGGGGGAGTGGATCCCCTCGCGTGTCACAGTGAAGCGGTTGGAAGAGCTCGCCAAGGAGGGCCTCATCCCAGCGGACGGGTGGAGGCGGCCGGATGCGGCTGAAATCAAGCCTGCGCCTCAGGGAAATGAGCGTGTCCTGCTCGTCACCCACATCGAGCGAAGTTTCTCCATGCCCCCTCTTCCTTTCTTTTCGGCATTTTTGGAATTTTTTGGGGCGCAGCTCCACCATCTTCCCCCCAATGCAATAGTGTATTTGTCGGCCTTCATCTCCCTCTGCGAGAACTACATTGGCTGCCCTCCACACTAGGGTCTGTTCAAGCACATCTTCACGTGTCGGTCGATGACCGTGAAGAAAGACTCGCCGAGTGGGGAGAAGACCCACGTGACCCAGCTCTGCGGAGGCTTGGGGATTCAAGTGCGAGGGCGGAGTGCCTTACCGAAGATGAGTTTCCCCGACTCAGTGAAGGGGTGGCAGGACAACTGGTTTTACTGCAATGACGTCCCGAGTGCGGGGTCTTCGATTGGTCTTCCCCCGTACTCGGGAGCAAGGGTTGCCGCGCCTCCGTCTCTGGAGGTGACCAAGGAGGAGAAGGCAGACGTCGGGATCTTGACCGTCGCCCTGGTTGGGGCTGTAAATGCCGGGGTTAATGAGATGGATCTGCTGGAGATCTTCCTTGCTCGGCGGATCCAACCGCTGCAGGCCAGGTCACTCCCGATGTGGATGTACGAGGGCCTGGGTGATCCGACTCGAGTGCATCCGGAGGAGCTGACCGACGAGGCCCTGGCCGGCAAGATCAAGGCCATCACCTCGGCCCGAGACAACCCACGCGGAGCCAGGAGAGTGCCTCCATACGAGAAGGACATCTAGCCGGTTGAGGTAATCTCACTTTTGATCAGTCGGATTACAAATAAGGCTCTTTTAGTGTTTCTGGATCTTGACTACGTGTTTTCCTCCATTTCAGAGTTTCCAGCAGATGATTTCCAATGTGCCGGTGGTCAACCGGTCACCGGCAGACGTGACGAGTGACACGGAGCACCAGCACTCGGATGGCAGCGATGAGGAGGAGGAGCATGACGAAGACGAGGAGAGTGACACCGAGGAGGGCGAGAAGGCTGAGTCTTCCCCATCCGAGACCGTTCCCCGGGAACGCCGCACCAAGGAGAAGAATGACCCGAGTGCCCGCACGGGAGGTGCCCGGGCGTCGAGTGACCCAAAGCCGACTGCTTCGGCTTCCTCGCGTGGAGCGAAGCGCCTGCGGGCGGAGGCTGCTGACTCGGCGGAGAAGCAGCCCAAGCAGCCCAAGCAAGTCTCCGCCAAGCCCCGGAAGGCGGTGGTGCCAAAGATCAGGTACCCGAGACCAAATCTCCTTTCCTCGCAGTTTTCATTCGTCTGGTCCACCGAGTGATTTCTTAACTTGCAGCAACGAGACGTCGACGACTTCGTTAGATCCGAATGCTTCCAAGCAAGGACAGACGGAGGGCGACGCCGCTGACGCTGCTACTTCCAAGGGTATGGTTTTGCCGATTGACATTCATCTCGAATCTTGTCCGATTGATTTTCAACTTGACATTGTCTCCCGAAAGTTCATGTAGCGCCGACTGAAGTCATCCATCTGGACGAAGATGGCAAGGCCGACCCGCCAAACCCAGAGGTTGACAAGGGGGCGATGACTGGCACCGACATCGTCATGCGGGAGGCTTCACCCGGCCAGAAGACCCGCGTTTCGCCTGCTAAGGTTGTAAAGAAACCCATCGGTCAAAGTCCTCCAGCTCAAACCAGTTACGCGCTTGTAACCACGGCGTCTGCGTCTCAGTCGGCACCCGTACCACACTCGGCTCCTGCAACTGCTTTCATGCTGCACAAGATCCCGGAAGACCAAGTGAGCATGAGCAAGGAGGCTTTGATCTAGGCGAAGTTGATGTACGACCGGCTGAAGGAGGTGTATGACGCGAGTGAGGCACTGCAGACCAATGTCCGAGTAAGTACCATCGTAAGTATAATTTCCAGTCGTAGTCTTGGAGATGCCTCTTTTTTTCCTCTTTGTCTTCCGAATGGATAGTTGCATTTCTGTCAGTGGGTTTGCTGCGCGGGGCAAGCACACCCACTGGGTGTTGTCATTCCGGTGGGGGCATGCTGAGTGCACCCACTGGGTGTAGTCCCCGAGACTGTCGTCGACTGGAAGCAGTCGGCGGGAGCCTTAGAACTCTGCATTTTTGTTATTTTCACTCGGGCTGACCAGGGTCTTTACCGAGTGTGTCCATTCCAGTGGGGGCATGCCAAGTGCATGTAACACCCCCTGTAATTAAACACAGTGATCATCTTCTAATCATGCCAAGTCATCTTCATTTGTAGTGCTTGATCACTAGGGAAATCATATCTCATTTCAAACTCCACTTTAAGCCATAATTCAAATTCTAAGTGAATTAAAAATTTGCTCCAATATGAGAACTAAATAGTTCACAATTTAGTAAATATTCCATAACTAATTGTGTTAAGGAAAACAACATCACTAAAATTCATAAAAAGCCCCTGGAAATTCAAAACAGTGCCAAACAGCTCCTTTCTAGTGCTTTTAAATATGAATCAAATTCAAACAAATTCAACTGACCCCCAAACTTTTTGTGGCAGTGCTAGTTGTTGCAAAGTATTTAATTTGTCCAGATGCATCTTTTACAAAAGTCCAATAGTGGCTAAATAAATTACAAAGCATCTACTGAAAACAAAACAGAAAAGAAGAAAAAGGAAATGGAAAAATGCAACTGTGCACTTAAGCCCACAGCCGCACAGTGCCCGTGGCCCAGCCCACCGCGGACACCCTCAACCTCCTGCTCATCCCCTCGCTCGCTGTCGCCCGCGCGCGCGCGCCCACTGCCGGCCCCCCTTGCCTGCTCGACAGCGGCTCCGCGCCCGTCACTGTGTGGATAAGGGCAGCGCCCTGCACCCCCGTGGCGCCCTGGCCTCACTCCTCCTCTCTCTCCCTTGCCCTCCACCCTCTCCCGAGTGCCGCCATGGCCGCGCCTCCTTGAGCTACCGCAATCACCACCAGCGATTCACCTGCCCGCCGTGTCCGTGAGGTCTGCCTCGTGGTCTTCTACCTCCGCGCCGACGAACGCAACCGGAGAAGCACCAGGACGATGCGCCCGACCCCGCCTTCAACCTTCTGCATTGCCGGCCGCCGTCTTCGATTCGCCACCACCGGAGCCTCCCCGAGCCCGCTGCCTATCCCTACAGCACCATCGTGAGCGCCACCTTAGTTCCCCTCTTCTTTCCCTCACGCCCGAGCTCTGTTTTGTCGTTTGCCATTGCCGAAGCTCCGCCGCTGCGGTTGAGCTCCATGCCATTCCCCTATAACCCCTCGGGCTCGTCCGAGCACGCCGTCATGCTAGTGGTGCTGCATAGCTGCTGTCTGCGTGTTTAGTTTGTCGAATGCGCGACCGTGGGGTCGAAACTGACGAGGCCCGAACTCCGGCGCCGCCTGTCGTCGTCGTGGCGCTCGATTCCGGCCGCCTCCGCTCCTGCCACTGCCCTCATCCGATGTGGCGCGTCATGGGCGTTCCATAGGGCTGATACGTCTCCGTCGTATCTACTTTTCCAAACACTTTTGCTCTTGTTTTGGACTCTAATTTGCTTGATTTGAATGAAACTAACTCGGACTGACGCTGCTTTCAGCAGAACTACCATGGTGTTGTTTTTTGTGCAGAAATAAAAGTTCTTGGAATTGGACGAAACATTTTTGAGATTTTTTATAGAATATATAAAAAATATTGGAGCCAAGACCTACTTGAGGGGGGCCACCTGCTGCCCACGAGGCACCAGCGCGCGCCACCCCCCCTGGCGCGCCCTGGTGGCTTGCGGGGCCCATGAGGCTCCGCTGACCCTAATCTCAGGCCTATAAATTCACAATTCTAGAAAAAAAATAAAGGATGAAGTTTTATTGCGTTTCACGATACAGAGCCACCGCTACCTCCTGTTCTTCATCGGGAGGCTAGATCTGGAGTCCGTTCGGGGCTCCGGAGAGGGGGATCTTCCGGCATCGTCATCATCAACCATCCTTCATCACCAATTTCATGATGCTCACCGCCGGGAGTGAGTAATTTCTTCGTAGGCTTGCTGGACAGTGATGAGTTGGATGAGATTTGTCATGTAATCGAGTTAGTTTTGTTAGGGCTTGATCCCTAGTATCCACTATGTTCTGAGATTGATGTTGCTATGACTTTGCTATGCTTAATGCTTGTCACTACGGCCCGAGTGCCATGATTTCAGATCGGAACCCTTTATGTTTTCATGAATATATTTCTGTTCTTGATCCGATCTTGCAAGTTATACGCACCTGCTACGTGTTATGATCCGCATACCCCAAGGTGACAATAATTGGGATTCTTTCCGGTGATTGCTGTAGTTTGAGGAGTTCATGTATTCACTATGTGTTAATGCTTTGTTCCAGTTCTCTATTAAAAGGAGGCCTTAATATCCCTTAGTTTCCTTATGGACCCCGCTGCCACGGGAGGGTAGGACAGAAGATGTCATGCAAGTTCTTATCGCAAGCACGTATGACTATATACGGAATACATGCCTACATTATATTGATGAATTGGAGCTAATTCTATGTCGCCCTAGGTTATGACTATTACATGATGAATGTTATCCAACAAAATCACCGATCCAATGCCTACGAGTTTTTCACATATTGTTCTTGCTAAGTTACTACTGTTGCTACTGCTGTCACAATTGCTACTACTATTGCTGCTACCGTTACTATTACCGTTACTCTCATTGCTACTGCTATCAAACTATCATACTACTGTGCTACTGATCACTCAGCTGCAGATATTTAGTCTCCAGGTGTGGTTGAATTGATAACTCAACTGGTAATACTTGCAAATATTCTTTGGCTCCCCTTGTGTCGAATCAATAAATTTGGGTTGAATACTCTACCCTCGAAAACTGTTGCGATCCCCTATACTTGTGGGTTATCAAGACCTTTTTCTGGCGCCGTTGCCGGGGAGCATAGCTCTATTTGCTGAGTCACTTGGGATTTATATCTGTTGATCACTATGAAGAATCTGAAGGATGCTAAGACCAAGATCGTTCCCTCTAAGGCGAGGGGAGGTAAGGAACTGCCATCTAGCTCTGCACTTGATTCACCTTCTGTTTTGAGTAAACTTGCAACACCACCACATGCTATTAATTTTGATATGTTGCAAGTTATTAATGATACCACTTTTGCCATGAATGATACTCATGATGATGCTAGTATTATGCTTGATAATGTTGTGCCACTTGGTGAATTTCTTGCTGAACAAATTGCTAAAGCCAAAGAAATTGAAAATGTTGAAACTCTTGAGAATTATGATTCACCTATTTTGCCTAGCTCTCCTACTAGAGTTGAAACACCTGATGAACATTGCTTTGATAGGGAGATGGCTAGAGCCATCCTTGCTTGTAATGATAGAGATGAAGTTATAAAATTGCTTGCTGAAATGAAAGAAAAATCTATGAGGGAGAGAATGAAATATGATCCTAAGTTTGCCACCTCTCCCATATTTGTTACTGATAAGGATTATGAATTCTCTGTCGATCCAGAGTTAATTACTTTGGTTGAATCTAATCCTTTCCATGTTTATGAAACTGAAACAGTTGTGGCACATCTCACTAAATTAAATGATATAGCCACCCTATTCGCTCATGAGGAAAAAATTCGCTATTACTATATTCTTATGTTATTTCCTTTCTCATTAAAGGGTGATGCTAAGGAATCGTATAATACTCTCGCTCTTGGTTGTGTGCGTAGTCCCCAGGATATGATTTATTACTTCTCTGAAAAATATTTTCCTGCCCATAAGAAAGAAGCTGCTCTACAGGAAATATTTAACTTTGTGCAAATTAAAGAAGAGAATCTCCCTCAAGCTTGGGGGAGGCTTCTCCAATTACTTAATGCTTTGCCTGATCATCCTCTTAAGAAAAATGAAATACTTGATATCTTTTATAATGGACTAATAGATGCTTCTAGGGACTACCTAGATAGTTGTGCTGGTTGTGTTTTCAGGGAACGGACTATTGAACAAGCTGAGGAACTATTGAATAATATATTGAAGAATGATAATGATTGGACACTTCCTGAAACACCACCTAAACCCACTCCGAAGAAGAGGGGTATTTTATTTCTTAGTCCTGAAGATATGCAAGAAGCAAAGAAATGTATGAAGGAAAAATGTATTAAAACTGAAGATGTTAAGAATTTGCCACCTATTGAAGAAATACATGGTCTTGACACACCGCCACAGGTAGTAGAGGTAAATTCTCTTATAAAGTTTGATAAAGGTGATATCCCTTATAACAAACCTCCTAGTCAATGTTTGTATGAATTTGACAATTATATTATTAAGCAAGATCATTTCAATGCAAATGTTATGAAACAATTGAAACGAAATGCCTACATGATTGATCGCTTGAGTGACTTGTTATTTAGAATTGCTAATGATGTTAAAGGTGTAAGTAAACATGCATCTATGGTTCAATCCCAATTAGAACATGTTGCTAAATCTCAAAGTGAATTGCTTAATGAAATGAATAACAATATGAATGATCATGCTGTTAGAGTAATGACTAGAGGAGGTAGAATAACTCAGGAGCCACTTTATCTTGAAGGTCACCCAAAAAGAATTGAACAAGATTCTCAAAGAATTAATGTTGATGCACCTAGTCCATCGATGTTCCTATTTCTGGTGCTGAAACACAATCTGGTAATGAACATTCACCTGATGATAATAATAATGATGATGCTCATGTGGATACCCAACCAGATAATGATAAAGAACCTGATAATGATGTTGAAATAGAACCTGCTGTTGATCTTGATAACCCACCTTCTAAAAATAAATGTTATGATAAAAGAGACTTCATTGCTAGAAAACATGGTAAAGAAAGAGAACCATGGGTTCAAAAACACATGCCCTTTCCTCCTAAACCATCTAAGAAAAAAGATGAGGAAGAATTTGAACGCTTTGCTGAAATGCTTAGGCCAGTCTTTTTGCGTACTCGTTTGACTGATATTTTAAAGATGGCCCCTTATGCTAAATATATGAAAGACATTGTCACAAATAAAAGAAAGATACCTAAAGCTGAAATTTCCACCATGCTTGCAAATTATTCTTTTAACGATGGAGTACCTAAGAAACTAGGAGATCTAGGAATACCAACCACTACTAGAAAAAGGCTTATCCCCAATATCTCTACTAGTGGCGCACCATGATGGTGGTGCGCCACTGCTATATAGCAGTGGCGCACCAGAATCAGGTGCGCCATTGATATTTTTTTACTAATGGCGCACCACATGAGCAGTGCGCCATTGCTATTTTTTTGGGGTCCATCCCCCCCCACCAGACATAGCAATGGCGCACCACACCTAGGTGCGCCACTCCTATGCTACATAGTAGTGGCGCACCTAGGTGTGGTGCGCCATTGCTATGTCTGGTGGGGGTGTGCCTGCGTGTGTGTGTGAGGTTAGTAATGGCGCACCCTCCCTGGTGCGCCATTGCTAGGGTTAGCAATGGCGCACCAGGGAGGGTGCGCCATTACTAACGTCTCACACACACAAACACACACAAACACACCCCCCCCTGGTGGATCGCCTTTTAGGTTTTTAAAAAAATAAAAGAAAATGATAAAAGATTAAAAAAATTCAAAAAAATAGATGCCCATGTGTTATGTGTTCTAGTTGTTAGGAAAATTAACAAACATGAATTTTGATTTTTTTTGCAAAAGGCCGCCATGTTTCGGTAAAATGGCCGTAACTTTTGCATACGACCTCCGATGAAAAAGTTTTTTATATGAAAAATCATCTACTCGAAAAGTTACATCCGAATTCAACGGGCTATGCCCGTTATCGATTTTCTAGAATCCTCAAAAACCTAACAGAAAAAAATTTACGATGTTTTTAAGATCTGGAGGCAAAAAAATTCGAAAAAAATGCAGAAAATAAATAAATTAGCAATGGCGCACCACCCCCTGGTGCGCCATTGCTATGTGCTGCACCGACCGGCCCGCCTTTTTCTTTTCTTTTCCCCTCTCACCTATCCACCGCATAGCTCGAGCTCCCTCTCACGATTCCTCACCTCCACCAACAGCCGCCGGCCACCACGTCCCCTCACCTGCGCCGCCGGCCGGCCACCGCAGCCCTCCTTCCGCTGCCGGCCCTAGACCTCTCCTACCCCATCCGCCTCCCAGTCCTCTCTCGAATCCCCCTTTGTCCCTGAGCTCGCGTGAGACCCAGCCTCGCCCCACCTCCGCCCCTCCAGCCTCGCCGCCTACCAGCCCTCCCGAACCTCGCCACCGTCCGGGGAAGCTCCGACGCCGCCCCCCTGCAGATTCCCTCGCGGACACGCCTCCAATCGAGCCTCAAGCGCGCCGCCACGAAACCCTAGGCCAGCCGGGACCTCGCATCTGGATGCCGTGTCCGTGCTGGTGGAGGCGTCTAGCGGCGTCGCCGGCGCCGTGATGTCGACCACCGTAGCTTCTGGTCAAGGTATGAGTCGTACCCCAACAGGCAGCCCCCAATCCTCTTCTCCCCCCGCGGGATGCAGTGGTAGCACGACGCAGGTGAGACGAATTCGTCGATCTGCTGCATTGATTTGTAGCTGCAGGATTTTTTTAAGGGAGAAGAAATGCAGTTTCTTGTCACGTTTTGCTGTGCATCGATGGAAATCAGCTCTATAGATGCAACAGTCCCGGTGCATGCACTTTCCTTATCGATTTTCTGATGAGATTGTGATTGACTAGCTAAAGAAATTACTACCTGGGATGATATTTGTTTGCTTCCATAAAGCTAATGCTAAAGCAATTATTTTTCTTCTGTAACACTTTAAAGCACTTCCTTGCATAATATTGAACCTGAAGCTTGTAGTTCTACACTTCTACTGATATATTGTATATCCACTGCCTCAAGGGAGCATAATAATTGCTTCCCATTTCTTATTTTCTGCTAAGCTTCATTACGTAGTTGTTTGCTAAATGATGCCCGTGATTGACTGAATATTGTTTGGAATTTCACAATCATAATTAATCTTTGATCAGACCGTCTCGATTGATTCAGATGTGCATTCTGTGTTCTGCCAAAAAAAAATTACATGCTAATCTGCGAAAAATATTATGCTGTTAGTGGATCCTTTTAATTTAGGATCTATTCTCCTACTCTCTGAATATTGTTTCCATAAGCTCCATTTTATCTTCAGTTACCTCAACTTGTACAATGTTAAGTGAGTTATCAAAACAGTGAATTACTGTATTTTGTACAATGTTGGTTAACACTTAACTTGACTATTCTTCATTTTGAAACATTAGCCGGCAACCTCTCCGACATGCTGCTCATGACCACCTCCCCAACCAGATGCTGTTGGTAAGCTCTCTCTTCTCCCCCTCCATCTATTTGCTAAGCACACATGTATGCAAGATGGAAATCCATCTATTTAACTCGATTTTGCTGAAAAATGTTTCTTTTTATCCTGTTGGATGTGTAGGCAGTAGAGGAAGTATGGATGGTAATTTTGTTTCACTCAATAAAATCCTTGTGTGTGCTAATTATGCATTGGCAGTAGGCAGTAGACTTAGCCATTTGTCGTATTTCATTTTGCGTTGCCCATTTTTAACCCGATAAATCAGAATTCAGGCTTATCATCATTTCTATAATGTAATATCCATGGTCATTGTCCCATTGTCCCAGTAGACTTAGCATTATCTATAAGCAGCTCATTTGGCAACAGCGGTATTGGTTAGTTATAAGAATTCATACTGATCATGAAGAATATGCCGCATGATACTTGAAGCAATACTGCCTGGTTTTGGAGATTTGATCTGCCAATGCTGCTACTACTCTTTTGCAGGTTCTTCTAGTCGGTGGTTTGGAGGACGAGATGCCTGTGAGGAGCAATGAGCAAGGATTTGAGATGGCTCGCTTCTAGTCTCATGTATAAGAATATGCCCTATTTTGACTTTGGGGCTTTATTGCTTTTGTAATATATTGTAAACATTGTATTTGTATTAAAGCAATAAAAATTAGTTTAGGATTTTTAAAAATTAGTTTTGTAATATATTTGTAAACATTGTATATTTGTATTAAAGGAAGAGTAGAAGCATGACCTGTTTGCAAGCCCTAACTTTTTTTTTGTATACACTGGTGGTGCTGGCGTCTCTGGTGCCGCCGTTCGGCGCTGTGGTGCCCACCGTGGCTGGTGTCGTCTGCTGGTGCAACAGAGGGTTCCGCCATGGATGGTACTATGGTGCTACGCCTTCACTGCCTCGCCTCTTCACTGCATCGACGCTCCTTCTGCATCGAGATCTCCAGGTAATCCTCCTTCTTCTCTCTCTGCTCTGCTTCTGCATTCTGTACTGAACTGTCACTAGCCTAGGGTTCAAGCTCTGAATTTTTAGATGTTTAGATCGATTCAGTAGTTGCTTAGGTATATAGGAATCTATGTAGTGCTTAGGATGTCCTAGTTGCAGTAGAACATGTGTAGGTGTTTTACTGAATTTTACTTCTGATTCAAGGTTTCGTGAGTGGCTGAGATACATGTTGAGAGAACATGGAGGTCCCTTATTGGATGCTTTCAGATCAAAATACTTGCTACTCTTATTCTTCTCAAAATTTTGCAACTTTGTTATAGCTTGTTACTCCATGTCCTAAGAACCAACAATGTAAGTACATATTTTACTATTGGTTAGACAATGTCCTCAGAACTTTGCACGTATCAGTGCTGGTTTCCATCTTTGAACAACTAAAAGAAGTTAGTAATTTGCTGATGTGGTAGGCTGTGAGGGCAGGAAAAATGTTCAGTGGGGATTGACTTTATAGTTATATAGGATTATTACAACTATAGTGTACTTCATGATAATCACATGCTAACGATGTACCGTATGCTTCCTTCATTTGTTTTGTGCAGGGAGGGAACTTATACTTGCTTTAATCAAACCGTTGGAGCTGAAGAATTCAGTTATGGTTCTAGAATAGATCACATTCTCATTTCAAAACGCACACACTGTCGAGATGAGGACCCTACGGCACAACGAGCCGCACTGGACGGTGGCGCAATGCATGAGGTACAGAACTTAAACTCCTTCATCGTCACATCAATCACAACGTTTATTTCACTGAATAGTTAATTTCTTAGGAATAGAGCATGTCTCCTTGGGCTAAACTGTAACAAAGTTCAGAATATTAAAGTTTAGATTATTAACCTTAACTTTCATTTATCAAAGATCTGCACACTTTGTTTTGGATCCACACACCTAGGCTCGTCTAATGTGATCGGATCTGGCCAGATTCCTTTTGATGCATCACCTGTTACTCTTTTCGGTGAATTATGTTAGTAGTAATCTTGATTAGCTAGTTGCATGTGTGTTGTTAGCAGGATTAGCGTGGCCGTAGCTTAGGTCAAGCATGTACCTTATGTTTTGTCTCATGTAAAAAGCTTAGGACTGTGTTTACTGAATAATTAAATTCTTCTGACAGGGAACTATGCATCCTGAATGGCATAGACTCTTGGCTTCATGAAATGACCCATGTCTATGATTCAAGGTATCTTGGATATTCGATGTCGGATGCAAATAATTGCTCAATTTCACTTCTCTGCAATGTTCATTCTCACATATTTCTATCATTCTTTGCAGGGATAAAGTAAAGAAAAAGAAGAAAAGATTACTAGAAGATTAGTTTTAGAATTTTCTTTTATTTCCTTGTAATTTTTCTTTTATTGGATACTTGTAAAGACATTGTAATATTCTTACTATAATAAATTTTTTGATTCTATTTCATTTTTTGTTTTTAAATTATTTTTCCTTATAGGTTGTTTTCTGTAAATTTGGATTTTTTTTTGTTTTCCAAATACATTACTAGTGGCGCATTTCAGCCCTTATTAGTGGCGCACCTTCCTTTATTACTAGTGGCGCACCTATAAGGTTGTTAGTGGCGCACCTAGAGGGAATACCAGTGGAGCACCTAAGGGTTAGTAGTGGCACACCAGAGGTGCGCCATTACTATCTGGATTACTAATGGCGCACCAGAGGTGCGCCATTACTATCTGTTACTAGTGGCGTGTTAATAGTGGCGCACCTATAGTGCGCCATTACTAACGAAAACAGGTGCGCCACTAATAGGGCTTTTTCTAGTAGTGACTATACCATGCTCCATTAAAAGAAATTATGTCAAAACTGCTTTGTGTGATTTAGGAGCCGGTGTTAGTGTTATGCCCTTCTCTTTATATAAAAGACTTGATTTGAATAAACTAACTCCCACTGAAAAATCATTGCAAATGGCTGACAAATCAACTGCCATTCCTATCGGTGTTTGTGAGGATGTGCCCGTTGTAGTTGCAAATGTTACTATCCTAACAGACTTTGTTATACTTGATATGCCCGAGGACGACAACATGTCGATTATCCTTAGTAGTCCCTTTTTGAATACTGCAGGGGCTGTTATTGATTGCAACAAAAGCAATGTCACTTTTCATATAAATGGTAATGAACATACGGTGAACTTTCCGAAGAAACAATTTCAAGTAAATGGTATTCGTGTTATTGGAAAGACTCCGACAATCACTATTGGAAGTTTTCAACTCCCTTTTCCTACTGTTAAAAAGAAATATGAAACTCTTATTATTGGGGAGATGCATATCCCCGTTGAGGTAACTTAGTGTTATATGAAAATTCTTCGGTTTCATGTCACTCGGAAATGGTTTGTTAATAAGACTTGATCAACCTTATTAATGGATTCTTTTTGAGAGGCATGTGGTCGATGAATTTAGTAAGCACAAACTTTTGTACCCACCTTTTGTTTTCTGTTATTTTTAGTTAAATGCAATAAAATGCCATGATTATCCTGTTTTCTGAATTATCCGTGCAATAAAAAAATGCCCAGAAATGAAAGTGCTCAGACTGCAATAAAATTTTGATATGAATTTTTATATAATATTTAAGAATTCTTGGCACTAAAATCATACCAGGGGGATGCCCCAGGTGCCCACGAGGCACCAGGGCGCGCCACCACCCCCCTGGCGTGCCCTGGTGGCTTGTGGGCCCCACAGGAACCCCTCACTTATCCCTTCAGCCCACTTCATCTCTTACCTCTAGCAAAAATTCCTGGTAGCTCTCTCTCTCTCGTGTACTTGCTCCCAAACCTGTGATTTTCGATCTCTTTGCTCGAAGCTCCGTTTCCGAAACTGTTTTGGGAGATTTCTACTTGGTATGTGACTCCTCCATTGCTCCAATTAGTTTTTGCTTTAGTGGATTATATTTTGCATAATTAGCTACTCTTGGTGCTACTGAAAATGAGCTTGCATGTTGAATTCTTTGAGTTCCAAGTAGTTTGAATGCTTGATATAGCCTCTAGACATCCATATGAGTAGTTGCTATCAATCTTGTGAAGTTTCATTGATATCATTTTGTGACCCAAAATTTTCAAAAAATTGTTCTTAGGAAAATGAATATCTTCCGGAGGAGTTCTTCGAGGAGGAGGTCCACCGAGGCATCATCTAGCGAAGACCCCGCACGTCAATCTTACGTTGAACCAAGGGCAAGTTCGGTGCGAGGTGCCGAAGCAAAATCATGTAGATGGCCGTGCAACGAGTTCATGCTAGGTGCATGCATCAAGGAAGAATTTGACCAATATATTCACAACACCGAGCTCTCTGCCTTTATCGCAGATAAGCCACCACAGCATTACTACCTCACTCATTCGTTCACTCAAAACTTTGAATATCATCCGCGCACTTCTAGAGTTTTGTTTCACCTCTATGACAAATCCTATAGTATGTCTCTAGAAGAATTCTATAATGCATGCAAAATTCCATATTGGGGTTCGTTAGATGAACCACAAAAATCTGATTATGAGTAATTTCTTAACAGCCTTTGCAACGGTGAGGATAGGAGAGTTACGCAGGCCAGAATAGTTAGCATCCACTTTCCTGCTATTCGGTATTTTGCACTCTTTAATGGTAAATGCATTGCTGGTAAGCAAGACTGCAGGGCACTTTGCACCCCTGATCTGAGTCTTATTCATACAGCTTTGACTGGCAGCAAGTATTATAATCTTGGGGCTATTGTCGCACGTAGGTTGCAGTGTAACGCGGGTAATGGTGATTTGTATGGAGGAATTTATGCCTCCCGCGTTGCTGCGAGGTTAGGGGTCTCGCCCAATTCCAATGATCCCCTCTTACCTGATAAATATTTAAATTTCGAAACAATGCGAGAACATAAGTTTTTGAAATGCGAAGCATACGGATATGAATATAACTTAGTTTTTAATAAACATCGATCTGTGTATGTTGCTTTGCCTGTTCCTGCCCTCTTTGATTTTCAGAACAAACAGAGATATTTTCTATAGGAGAGCAAGGTGCATGAGTACAAGGCGGCGGTCGAGAATGCCCGTCTGGCTGAGGAGGCGGCTCTGAATGCCTCTACGAGCTACCACTTTGATTATTACCCAGACCAGGGATGGCAATGACCAAGCTAGGCCAAAAGCCTAAGCTTGGGGGAGTACGTATCTCTCACCGACATTACATTCATGATCACACATTTCATTCCAGTTGTCGGTGTTCATACTTTTTCATTGTATAATCCATGTTAGTTTTATTTTCTCGCTTTCTTCTTGTGTGTATGAAAAACTTTGAGAAAATCCAAAAACATTTCTCGTTTCTTTTCGTTTTTTCTTTCTAGCTTAATTAGTTGTAGAATTAAAAGAAAACCCAAAAAGATTTCCCGTTTCTTCTTTTGCTTGTTGGGAGCTCTCCCGTGTAAATAGTTTTCTTTTCTCTTTTTCGTTTTTCTTCTTTATTTGTCTTCTTCAGAAAAACTAAAAACTCCAAAAATATTTCAGTGTGTTTCTCTGAAATTCTTTTATTTTGTTGAGTCATCATAGGGAGAAGACCACGATGAAAATGTTGAGTGGCTCTCGTATGCATTATTGTTGATCTAACAAAGAGCCCATATTACCTTGTCTTCTCCTTTGAATAAAATGCTTGCAGATTCCAGCTTAGTCCACGGCACACTTACACTATTTTTATTTTCATATCATTCGGTCGTGCAAGTGAAAGGCAATAATGACGATGATTTGATGAAGTGACTGTGGCAAGGAAAAGCGGGTATGAACTCAACTTGTTCTTTGTTTTTGTAAATATGTTTAACTCAGTATCCATGATTCAGCATATTATGATTAAACATGTTTATGATGACAATTAGAGATTATAGTTGCTCATGCCATGCTTAAGTAGCTAGGAGTGGATAATGATTCATCTTGGGTGTCAACATGCATTAAAATGTTCATGATGTAGTATGATGATATGGTATCCTCCTGTGAATGTTTCGAGTGGCTTGACTTGGCACATGTTCACGCATGTAGTTGATTCAAAACCAACATAGCCTCCACGATATTTATGTTCATGGTGCTTATATCCTACTCATGCTAGTATTCAATGTTGATTATTCATAATGCATGATTATGACCGTTTTCGCTCTCTAGCTGGTCGCTTCTCAACTTATTTACTAGCCTTCACCTGTACTAAGCGGGAATACTGCTTGTGCATCAAAACCCCTAAAGCAAAGTTATTCCAGATGAGTCAACTATATCTACCTATATGCGGTATTACTCTGCCGTTCTAAGAAAATTTGCATGTGCCACCTCTAAAATTCAAATGAACATCTGTTTTGTGTGCCCGTACCGCTCATGGAGCGACAGGGGGCGGTCAGTATCTTCCATGCTAAGCGGGTTATTCTCATGACAAGTGTTTATTCACTGGTCCTTGCATGAGAGGGGCTGGTAATTAGGATGCCCAGTCCCATAATTAAAATTGCAAAATAATAAAACAAACTCCCCCGGAAAGTTGTTGGTATGGAGGGCACCCGAGGATTCGGCTAGCCATGGCTTGTGTTTGTTGGTGGAGGGGGAGTAAACTTTACTTTATCGCTTGGGAACCACCGCTAATGTGTTTAGCATGGAAGATATTGAAAACTCTCGGTCGTGACGTTGAAAGGAAAGGCATACCTCCCAAAATTTCACTTATCTCTGATTTAAGCTTCGAGCTCTGGCACCTCTGCAAATCCATGCTTTCCTCTGCGAAGGGCCTATCTATTTACTTTTATGTTATTTTACTTTTATTGTTGAGTCACCACCTTCTCAAACAAGCACCAGTCCTGAGAGCACTATTGTCATTCTCATGCATTGTGAATAGTTAATGTTGTGTGCATCATGACTGGATCTCTTCTACCATGAATTACAATGTTTAGTTGCTGCTTGAACTTTGGAGGTGCTCTGCATTTATGTTTTGCGGTCTCAGAAAGGGCTAGCGAGATACCATGTTGTCATATTATATCATGATTGTTTTGACAAAGTGTTGGCATTTGAGATATCTTATTATTGCTCGCTAGTTGATTATGCCATAGATATGTGTGAACATAATTTCTAAGAGTTATCATTTGCATGGATAGTTATAATCTTTGCTGAAAACTTGGGTACTATTTAAGCATATATGTAGATACAAGAACAAAAGAGTTTGTAAAAGTTTTTCTTTATCACTTTCAGTTTGTCAACTGAATTGCTTGAGGACAAGCAATGAGTTAAGCTTGGGGGAGTTGATATGTCTCCATCGTATCTAGTTTTCCAAACACTTTTGCTCTTGTTTTGGACTCTACTTTGCATGATTTGAATGAAACTAACCCGTACTGACGCTGTTTTGAGCAGAACTACCATGGTGTTGTTTTTTGTGCAGAAATAAAAGTTCTTGGAATTGGGCGAAACTTTTTGGAGACTTTTTATGGAATATATAAAAAATATTGGAGCCAAGACCTACTAGAGGGGGGCCACCTGCTGCCCACGAGGAACCAGGGCGCGCGCCACCCCCCCCCCCCGGCGCGCCCTGGTGGCTTGTGGGGCCCATGAGGCTCCGCTGACCCTAATCTCAGGCCTATAAATTCACAATTCCAGAGAAAAAAAATAAAGGTGGAAGTTTTATTGCATTTCATGATACGGAGCCGCCGCCACCTCCTGTTCTTCATCGGGAGGCCAGATATGGAGTCCGTTCGGGGCTCCGGAGAGGGGGATCTTCCGGCATCGTCATCATCAACCATCCTTCATCACCAATTTCATGATGCTCACCGCCGGGAGTGAGTAATTCCTTCATAGGCTTGCTGGACGGTGATGAGTTGGATGAGATTTGTCATGTAATCGAGTTAGTTTTGTTAGGGCTTGATCCCTAGTATCCACTATGTTCTGAGATTGATGTTGCTATGACTTTGCTATGCTTAATGCTTGTCACTAGGGCCCGAGTGCCATGATTTCAAATATGAACCCTTTATGTTTTCATGAATATATTTGTGTTCTTGATCCGATCTTGCAAGTTATATGCACCTGCTACTTGTTATGATCCGCATACCCCAAGGTGACAATAATTGGGATTCTTTCCGGTGATTGCCGTAGTTTGAGTAGTTCATGTATTCACTATGTGTTAATGCTTTGTTCCGGTTCTCTATTAAAAGGAGGCCTTAATATCCCTTAGTTTCCTTATGGACCCCGCTGGCACAGGATGGTAAGACAAAAGATGTCATGCAAGTTCTTATCACAAGCATGTATGACTATATACGGAATACATGCCTACATTATATTGATGAATTGGAGCTAGTTCTGTGTCGCCCTAGGTTATGACTGTTACATGATGTATGTTATCCAACAAAATCACCAATCAATGCCTACGAGTTTTTCACATATTGTTCTTGCTAAGTTACTACTGTTGCTACTGCTGTCACAATTGCTGCTACCGTTACTGTTACCATTACTCTCATTGCTACTGCTATCAAACTTTCATACTACTGTGCTACTGATCACTCTGCTGCAGATATTTAGTCTCCAGGTCAGGTTGAATTGACAACTCAACTGCTAATACTTGCAAATATTCTTTGGCTCCCCTTGTGTCGAATCAATAAATTTGGGTTGAATACTCTACCCTCGAAAACTGTTGCGATCCCCTACACTTGTGGGTTATCAAGGGCCAAACCCCGGGTCCGGAGACCCTCTGTAGCCAAATCCCACCACCCTCCCGAGCCTCCGCCGCATGTTTTGGGCGCCGGCGGATGAACGCCAGCCGCGCGCCGATGTGGCTGGCCTGGGGCCCACACTGGGTCGCTTCCAGTGGGTCCCATTGGCTGAGTTGACCTGGTCAACTCTGCTGACTGGGCAGCCCCAACCACTGACAGGTGGCCCCCATGTTTAATTAAACCATTTTTATAAATTAACTTAATCTGTTAAATTAATCTGACACTGGCAGTGGGTCCCACTAGTTAATTAATTAATTAGTTAACTTAATTTGCTATTTAAATATGTCTCAGTCTATGACAGGCTGGTCCCACCTGTCAGCTTGACCAAGTCAACTGCCAGTGTTGACTGCTGACTGGGCTTTGACTGGCCCCACATGTCATTGACTGTGGCTCGCTCTGCCCTGAGTAATAAAAGCATTTTACTGTTTAATTTTCGAATTAAATAATTAAAACAATTCCAGAAAATGATTAAAACTTTGAAAAATCATATAAAATAATCCATAACTCGGATGAAAATAATTTATATATGAAAAACGATCAGAAAAATATGACGAATCCGAATATGCCATCCACATACCTGTTACATGCCTCCAACACTGCAAACATGAAATCTTCCCCTCCGGTCCATGTGTGTGACAGATGCCTAAAACCGGAAAATATGCCCAGATATTTTCCCGCTCCGTTTGTAACGTGTAGCACTGCGATAGGTCATCCCTAACACAACATATTGCAATGTCATGCATCTGTGTGCTTTTGTTTGCCCGTTATTTATTTGTTTCTTCCTCCTCTTTCTTCTCCGGTAGACCCTGCGATTGCTGCCGATGCCCCTGTGATCGACAACGTCACCGACGACCCTTCTTCCCTTTCAGCAGAGCTTCCAGGCAAGCAAAACCCCCTTGATCATTCCTATATCGCCCATTCTTTCTCTCTCGTGCTTGCATTAGATTTTGCTACTGTATTCTACAACTCCTATTCTGATGCATAGCCTGATTTTGTAACCTGCTGTTGATACTTTACCTGTTGTCCTATATGCTTAGTGTAGGCTGGTTAGTGATCCATCAGTGGCCCCGCACCCTTGTCCTTGTTGCCATGCTGTACCACCGATGACTTGATTAGGTGATCGACGTGCAGAGACCGACACATCACCGCACACCCCTTAGTTGTACGACTCTGCAGAGCTACCATCGAGTGCCGAGGGTGATACCTCCTGTCTCACTCCTGATGATATCTCTGTAGCGTAGCTAGTCGGTTGTGGGTTATCGAGGGTGATTCTTCTTTCACCACCTCCGATGATGCCTCTATCGTGCATCACCTCAAGTGTGAACTTATCGACGGTGATTCCTCCAAGTTCACTTTGATGGTTACATCGAGTGGGAATCCATAGAGGGTGATTCCTCGGATTCCCCATGATGTTATGGACACACGGGTACTTTGACCTTCACGTCAGACCATTGTTAAAGACGGGTCGGCTCCAAGAGCACCCACGAGATATTGTTGAAGTCGGGCCGACCCCAAGGGTACCCGCGAGAGAGTCCTGTGGCGGCTGGCTGTTAGCGGTACCACCCAGGATGTGGTGTTAGCTCTGGACTTGTCCCGACAGCTGACACGGAACTTACACTGTAGTCAGAGCGACAGGGTAGGCGGAGACTACCTAAGAGAGAGGTGGGCCTAGTCCCTGGTCGTGGTCCGCGAGAGACCTAGTCGGAATGGCCGAAGCACTGGTCGTCTCCACGAGCTCCTAATAATTCACTAACGCATTTGGGTATTTGATCTGAGTTGGCCACTGTCCTATACGCACTACCACCACGCGGGATAATGGTTTAATGGGGCCGTCAGCGCCGTATGTATCAACCGAATGCTCTGTCAGACGTCCAGTTCAGCATTGTGGCCGGGCCGGATCACACCATCCAGGCAGAGCTGGTGCTGGTATCCCCCTGCGCACAACAACCTAGAGTGCAAAGGGCGATGGGCCCAAGACCCCTGAGCGCTTAGGATGTAGACCGGCGGGGACCTCTCTGCCGAGCCTAGGTAGGACTACGTCGTGTCGATCAGCCGAGGCTGGGCATGACCGAGAAGAGTGTGTCCGGCCAGAGTTAATCGAGCGTGTTGGGTAACAGTAGTGCACCCCTGCAGGGAAGTTATCTATTCGAATAGCCGTGTCCACCGTAATAGGATGCTCAGTGTTGTATCCCAATCTACTACAACTTGAACTGGATACTTGTGATACTAAACTGATATGATGGCTCCGGCATCTCTTCCTCGCGGGGTAGTCGAGGAAGGATTTCTGGGTGTTACTAATATATACTTGTTACTATATTATATGTTATTCTACTCTCTTCTGTTGTTGCAAGACGCTGCAAGATGCTAGTCTTCGATAGGCTAGGCCTTCCCCTCTATTCTGGCATTTGTGCAGTCTAGTCCACAGATACAGCCCCTTCATTTGATACCGATGCATAAATAGAATAGTTCTGATGTAAGTCTTGCGAGTACTTTGGATGAGTACTCACGGTTACTTTGCTACCTCTTTTCCGCATACCCAATTGCTGCGATCAGATGACGGAGCCCCGGAGCCAGCTGACCCCGTCGACGACTACTACTACCCCGACGGAGCCTACTACTACGTGGAGACCGATGACCAGGAGTAGTTTAGGAGGCTCCCAGGCAGGAGGCATGCGCCTTTTCGATCTAGATGTCGTTGTTTTGCTCAGCCTTCTTAAGGCAATCTTGTCTAATTGTGTCTGTACTCAGATACTGATGCTTTCGCTGACTCTTGTGTAACTCGAGCTTATGTATTCGAGCCCTCGAGGCCCCTGGCTTGTAATACAAAGCTTGTATTATTTTATTTTGTGTCTAGAGTTGTGTTGTGATATCTTCCCATGAGTCCCTGGGCTTGATCATGCGCATTTGCGTGTATGATTAGTGCACGGTCAAGTCGGGGGCGTCACAAGTTGGTATCAGAGCCGACTGCCTGTAGGAAGCCCCTTTCCAACTCTTTGGCCGAAGTTGAGTCTAGTCTTTGAAAAACTATTTTACTAACTATGTTCTGTGGCTTACGGGCCCACATCGCAAATGGATGGGATTAGGATCTTTTATTCCTCTCCTTTACTCTGAGATTATGATCTCTCTTCTATTCGGGTTAAAGATTTTACTAACTCTAACATTAGGTTCCCGTGTTCACATCCACCCGGAGAGCTGGATTACCTGCAACTACTTCATTAAATGTCTGACACATCATACACACACTGTCATTTGACATCATTGAACTCCTTTGTTTCAGATGCGTCTTGCAACGCTGCTCATTTTGGAGTCTTCTAAAATTGGCCTCATTGTGGGTATGGATTGATTGAAGGCTCATACTGCTTCAATCGATTGTGCCACTAAAGTCTTCCAACTCCTGCATCCTTCGGATGAGATAGTAAACTACCATGCTTATCTTACACGAGATGCCGAAGCCCAAATTTATTCTTTGAATGTGTTGAACGCTTCTCCTCTTGAGGGAATCGAAAATGTTCCAGTCATTCGCGACTTCCAAGATGTTTTCCCGGAAGAACTTCCGGGAGTACCCCTATTAGAGCTGTCGAGTTTGTCATCGATTTAAAACCAGGCTACTCCTATTGTGAAGCGTCCTTACAAGATGCCACCACAGTTCTCTCACATCCACGATGTCTTTCTTGTGTCGCAACTTCGTCGTTGCTTCAAGGATCCGCACCATGCACTGGATCATGAGATGCTCGAATTGCAAGATGATCTATCTTATAAAGACTATCCGATCCGCATTCTTGATCAAGCTGAACGTCGAACCCGTCAGAAGGCAACCAAGTTCCTTAAACTGCAGTGGTCGAATCATACTGAAGATGAAGCCACTTGGGAACGTGAGGATCGCCTTCGTGAAGAATATCCCGATCTCTTTCCTTCTACCTCTTGAATTCTCGGGATGAGAATTTCTTTTAGAGGAGGAGAATTGTAACACCCCCTATAATTAAGCACAGTGATCATCTTCTAATCATGCCAAGTCATCTTCATTTGCAGTGCTTGATCACTAGGGAAATTATATCTCATTTCAAACTCCACTTTAAGCCATAATTGAAATTCTAAGTGAATTAAAAATTTGCTCCAATATGAGAACTAAATAGTTCACAATTTAGTAAATATTCCATAACTAATTGTGTTAAGGAAAACAACATCACTAAAATTCATAAAAAGCCCCTGGAAATTCAAAACAGTGCTAAACAACTCCTTTCTAGTGCATTTAAATATGAATCAAATTCAAACAAATTCATCTGACACCCAAACTTTTTGTGGCAGTGCTAGTTGTTGCAAAGTATTTAATTTGTCCAGATGCATATTTTACAAAAGTCCAATAGTGGCTAAATAAATTACAAAGCATCTACTGAAAAGAAAACAGAAAAGAAGAAAAAGGAAATGGAAAAATGCAACTGTGCACTTAAGCCCACAGCCGCACAGTGCCTGTGGCCCAGCCCACCGCGGTCACCCTCAACCTCCTGATCACCCCCTCGCTCGCTGTCGCCCGTGCGCGTGCCCGCGGCCGGCCCCCCTTGCCTACTCGACAGCGGCGCCGCGCCCGTCGCTGGGTTGACAAGGGCAGTGCCCTGCACCCCCTTGCCCCCTGGCCTCACTCCTCCTCTCTCTCCCTTGCCCTCCACCCTCTCCCGAGCGCCGCCATGGCCGCGCCTCCTTGAGCTACCGCGGCCACGGCCAACGATTCACCCGCCGCCTCGTGGTCTTCTACCCCCACGCCGACGAACGCAACCGCAGAAGCACCAGGACGACGCGCCCGACCCCGCCTTCAACCTTCTGCATCGCCGGCCGCCGTCTTTGATTCGCCACCACCGGAGCCTCCCCGAGCCCGCTGCCTATCCCTACAACACCGTCATGAGCGCCACCTCAATTCCCCTCTACTTTCCCTCACGCCCGAGCTCTATTTTGCCGTTGCCATTGCCTAAGCTCTGCCGCTACGGTCGAGCTCCATGCCATTCCCCTAGTATCCCTCGGGCTCGTTCGAGCACGCCGTCATGCTAGTGGTGCTGCGTAGGTGCTGCCTGCGTGTTTAGTTTGTCGAATGCGCGACCGTTGCGTCAAAACCGACGAGGCCCTAACTCCTGCGCCGCCTGCCGTCATCGTGGCGCTCGATTCCGGCCGCCTCCGCTCCTGCCACTGACTTCATCTGATGCAGCGCGTCGTGGGCGTTCCGTAGGGCCAAACCCTGGGTCCGGAGACCCTCTGTAGCCAAATCCCGCCGCCCTCCTGAGCCTCTGCCGCGTTTTTTTGGCGCCGACGGCTGAACGCCGGCTGGACGCCGACGTTGCTGGCCTGTGGCCCACACTGGGTCGCTGCCAGTGGGCCCCGTGGGTCCCGTTGGCTGAGTTGACCTGGTCAACTCTGTTGACTGAGCAGCCCCAGCCACAGACAGGTGGCCCCCATGTTTAATTAAACCGTTTTTATAAATTAAATTAATCTGTTAAATTAATCTGACACTGGCAGTGGATCCCACTAGTTAATTAGTGAATTAGTTAACTTAATCTGCTATTTAAATATGTCTAAGTCTATGACAGGCTGGTCCCACTTGTCAGCTTGACCAAGTCAACTGCTAGTGTTGACTGCTGACTGGGCTTTGACTGGCCCCACATGTCATTGACTGTGGCTGGTTCTGCCCTGAGTAATAAAAGCATTTTACTATTTAATTTTTGAATTAAATAATTAAAACAATTCCAGAAAATGATTAAAACTTTGAAAAATCACATAAAATAATTCGTAACTCGGATGAAAATAATTTATATATGAAAAACGATCAGAAAAATATGACGACTCCGAATATGCCATTCACATACCTGTTACATGCCTCCAACACTGCAAACATGAAATCTTCCCCTCCGGTTCATCTGTCTGACAGATGCCTAAAACCGGGAAAATATGCCCAGATATTTTCCCGCTCCGTCTGTAACGTGTAGCACTGCGATAGGTCACCCCTAACACAGCATATTGCCTTGTCATGCATCTGTGTGCTTTTGTTTGCCCATTATTTATTTGTTTCTTCCTCCTCTTTCTTCTCCGGTAGACCCTGCGATTGCTGCCGATGCTCCAATGATCAACTACATCACCGACGACCCTTCTTCCCTTTTAGCAGAGCTTCCAGGCAAACAAAACCCCCTTGATCATTCCTATATCGCCCATTCTTTCTCTCTCATGCTTGCATTAGATTTTGCTACTGTATTCTACAGCTCCTATTCTGATGCATAGCCTGATTTTGTAACCTGCTGTTGATACTTTACCTGTTGTCCTATATGCTTAGTGTAGGCTGGTTAGTGATCCATTAGTGGCCCCGCACCCTTGTCCTTGTTGCCATGCTTTACCACCGATGACTCGATCAGGTGATCGACCTGTAGAGACCGACACATCACCGCACACTCCTTAGTTGTACGACTCTGTAGAGCTACCATCGAGTGCCGAGGGTGATACCTCCTGTCTCACTCCTGATGATATCTCTGTAGCGTAGCTAGTCGGTTGTGGGTTATCGAGGGTGATTACTCTTTCACCACCTCCGATGATGCCTCTGTCGTGCAACCCCTCAAGTGTGAACTTATCGAGGGTGATTCCTCCAAGTTCACCTTGACGGTTAAATCGAGTGGGAATCCATAGAGGGTGATTCCTCGGATTCCCCACAATGTTATGGACACACGGGTACTTTGACCTTCACGTCAGACCATTGTTAAAGACGGGTCGGCTCCAAGAGCACCCGCGAGATAATGTTGAAGTCGGGCCGACCCCAAGGGTACCCGCGAGAGAGTCCTGTGGTGGCTGGCTGTTAGCGGTACCACCCAGGATGTGGTGGTAGCTCGGGACTTGTCCCGACAGCCGACACGGAACTTACACTATAGTCAGAGCGACAGGGCAGGCGGAGACTACCTAAGAGAGAGGTGGGTCTTGTCCCTGGTCTTGGTCCGCGAGATACCTAGTCGGAACGGCCGAAGCACTGGTCGTCTCCGCAAGCTCATAATAATTCACTAACGGATTTGGATATTTGATCTGGGTTGGCCACTGGCCTATACGCACTACCACCACACGGGATAATGGTTTAATGGGGCCCTCGGCGCCGTATGTATCAGCCGAAAGCTCTGTCAGACGTCCAGTTCCGCATTGTGGCCGGGCCGGATCGCGCCATCCAGGCAGAGGTGGTGCTGGTATCCCCCTGCGCACAACGACCCGGAGTGCAAAGGGCGATGGGCCCAAGACCCCTGAGCGCTTAGGATGTAGACCGGCGGGGACCTCTCTGCGGATCCTAGGTAGGACTACGTCATGTCGATCAGCCGAGGCCGGGCATGACCGAGAAGAGTGTGTCCGGCCAGAGTTAATCGAGCGTGTTGGGTAACAGTAGTGCACCCCTGCAGGGAAGTTATCTATTCGAATAGCCATGTCCACGGTAATAGGACGCTCAGTGTTGTATCCCAATCTACTACAACTTGAACCGGATACTTGTGATACTAAACTGATATGATGGCTCCGGGATCTCTTCCTCGCGGGGTAGTCGAGGAAGGATTTCTGGGTGTTACTAATATATACTTGTTACTATATTATATGTTATTCTACTCTCTTCTGTTGCTGCAAGACGCTGCAAGATGCTAGTCTTCGATAGGCTAGGCCTTCCCCTCTATTATGGCATTTCTGTAGTCTAGTCCACAGATACAGCCCCTTCATTTGATACTGATGCATAAATAGAATAGTTCTGATGTAAGTCTTGTGAGTACTTTGGATGAGTACTCACAGTTACTTTGCTACCTCTTTTCCCCATATCCGATTGCTGCGATCATATGGCGGAGCCCCGGAGCCAGCTGACCCCGTCGACGACTACTACTACCCTGACGGAGCCTACTACTACGTGGAGACCGACGACCAGGAGTAGTTTAGGAGGCTCCCATGCAGGTGGCCTACGCCTTTTCGATCTAGATGTCGTTGTTTTGCTCAGCCTTCTTAAGGCAGTCTTGTCTAATTCTGTCTCTACTCAGATACTGATGCTTCCACTGACTCTTGTGTAACTCGAGCTTATGTATTCGAGCCCTCGAGGCCCCTGGCTTGTAATATAAAGCTTGTATTATTTTATTTTGTGTCTAGAGTTGTGTTGTGATATCTTCCCGTGAGTCCCTGGGCTTGATCGTGCGCATTTGCGTGTATGATTAGTGCACGGTCGAGTCAGGGGGGGGGGTCATAGTGCACCCACTGGGTGTAGTCCCCGAGACTGCCATCGATTGTCGGCAATCGGTGGGAGTCTGATAGAACACACACACACACACACACACGTTTTTTTAGCTCATCAATATGAGTCATTTTCCGGTGTGGGCACGCTGAGTGCACCCACTGGGTGTAGTCACCGAGATTGCCGTCGACTGGGAGCAGTCAGTGGGAGTCTTAGAGTTTTCTGTAGGGTAACACTAGGAGTGCGACCTCTCACTCGGCTAGCCAAGTGGGAGGCTTGGTAGATTAGGAAGCTTTGAACTAATCGAGCTTGTCTGCATTGAGGTCAACGATGAAGACCAGTGTGTTTTCGTCCTCGATTTTCTTCATTGCTGACTCGGTTGTAAGAGGGTACTTCAGGATCTGGTACCGATCGAGCTTGTTCCTCCTTCAAGGAGGGAGCTTGTTTTTTCGGCTGGCTGACAATTTCCTTGTTTTGTAACAGAGGGCTTGCGAGCTGGGTTCTCACTATGCCACCTTGGAGAAGGAAATGTTGCAGCTCCGGGTGGACCTGGACGCGGAGAAGCATAAGAGCGGCCATCTCGAGAAGCAGAAGAATGCCCTGGGAGGTATCTTCCGCTACTCTACTGTTCGCCGAGTCATATTTTTCTTTTGATCCGAGTCAATTCGCTTCAACAGATGTCCGTGGTGAGAACGCCCAACTTGTAATGAGGCTGAGGACTTCTATTTCTTTAGAAACCATGAAGCAGGCCCTCGACGACAAGGACAAGGACAAGGAGTTGGCTCTTGCGCAGAAGGAGGCTAGGGGTAAGACCAAGGCTGCCGAGGAGAAGCTGGCTTCCGTCAGCAAGCTCGAGGAAGAGATCAAAGTCCTGAAGGCTGCAGCTGAGGCGACCAGGAGTGAAGTTTCTGAGCTTAAGAAGGTCAACGCCGAGTGGGAGACGAAGCATAGAACTCAGGCAAATGTTTTTGAGGAGGAGAAGAAGACTTTGAACGACCAAATCATGAAGCTCCTTGGGAAAAAAGCTGAACTGGAGCAGTACGTCCAGGAGTTCGGTGAGGAGATGGGCAAGAAAATTGAAGGTAAGCGACGCTGCCAAGTGAACTTTCTTCATTTCTTAATCTGTTGTAAGCATTGATCTTGAACTGTTTCTCTCGGCAGAATTCTGCTTTAACTTCGAACTGGAGACGGACCGAGTCGAGAAGGATCTGGACCACTCAAGACAGCTTCTCAAGGACAGTGCCGCCATGGCCATTCTCCGTCTAGAGGAGCGTCTCGAGAGTGCCGTGGGGTACATCATCCGACTGAGGTCTGCCTTGACCAAGATTGACCAAGAACTCCACCCGGGTGAAGAACTTCAGAGTGATGTGGAGTCTATGATGACTCGACTGAAGGACATCCCGAGCCGGGTGCATGCCTGGAAGAAATCTGCCGCTCGCTGGTGCCGATGTGGCTCTCGCGCTCGTCCGGGTCCACTGGAAGGGCATGGACGAAGGGAAGTTGAAGTCCCGGAAGGTTGCCAACATGAAGAACCTCAAGTTTGAGGACTTCATGGAGACCTTCATGAAAGCTTCCACTCAGATCGCAGATGGCATCGACCTTGATACCTTCATTGACCCAGCCAGTCCTCCCACAGAGGAGTGATCAAAAACATTTAAGCCGTGATTTGCCTCGGAATGCCGAGTGGTTAATGTAACCGTGATACTTTAATGGGCTTCGGGCTCGCATACTTTGCTTTTGCTAGGAGTACTCGAACGGATCGGAGTTTACTCAAATATTCGCATCTTTGCTTCGTTTGCCGATGTTGTTTCTTCTAACTTAGGCAGGACCTGGTTCACGGCTAAGCCCCCGAGTGTGGAGCGTGTCCACACTCAGATAGCTTTTAACTTAGGCGAAATCTAGTTCGTGGCTAAGCCCCCAAGTGTGGAGCGTGTCCGCACTCGGATAGTTTTTGACTTAGGCGAAATCTGGTTCACGGCTAAGCCCCCGAGTGTGGAGCGTGTCCGCACTCGGATAGTTTTCGACTTAGGCGAAATCCGGTTCGCAGCTAAGCCCCCGAGTGTGGAGCACGTCCGCACTCGGATAGTTTTTAACTTAGGCGAAATCTAGTTCGCGGCTAACTTAGGCGAAATCTGGTTCGCGACTAAGCCCCCGAGTGTGGAGCGTGTCCGCAGTCAGATAGTTTTCGACTTAGGCGAAATCTGGTTCGCGGCTAAGCCCCCGAGTGTGGAGCGTGTCCGCACTCGGATAGTTTTTGACTTAGGCAAAATCTGGTTCGCGCCTAAGCCCCCGAGTGTGGAGCGCGTCCGCACTCGGATAGTTTTTAACTTAGGCGAAATCTGGTTCGCGGCTAACTTAGGCGAAATCTAGTTCGTGGCTAAGCCCCCGAGTGTGGAGCGTGTCCGCACTCGGATAGTTTTTAACTTAGGCAAAATCAGGTTTGCGGCTAAGCCCCCGAGTGTGGAGCATGTCCGCACTCGGATAGTTTTTAACTTAGGCATAATCTGGTTCGCAGCTAAATCGATACGCCCACTGGGGGTGTGTGTGTTAGTTTTCGAACGCTGTTAGTCACCGGAGTGAAAACACGGTACTGGCCCAAATTAGATGAAATACAGGAAAAGTAAGACTTTTATTCATCTAATTTCATTCGGAATACTATTACAATGGGAATAAATTTATTCTAAGTGACGAATTTGTGGACCAGATCGGCATTCCAAGCTCGGGGCTCTTCTTCGCCTTTAACGAAGTTGTAGAGCTGATAGGCTCCGTTGTTCAGTACCTTCCATATCGCAAAGGGCCCTTGCCATGGGGGCGCCAGCTTGTGAGGTTTCTGCTGATCCAGTCAAAGGATTAGGTCCCCTTCCTGAAAAGCACGCCCCCTGATACGTCTTCAACGTATCTATAATTTTTGATTGTTCCATGCTATTATAGTTTCAATCTTGGATGTTTTATATGCAATTATATGCAATTATATATCATTTTTTGGGACTAACCTATTAACCTAGTGCCCAGTGCCAGTTGCTGTTTTTTTGCCTATTTTTGCCTTTTCAGAAAATCATTATCAAACGGAGTCCAAACGAAGAAAAAACTTTGAATTAATTTTTTCTGGACCAGAAGGGACCCTAGAAGCTTCGGGAGAAGACCAGAAGAGTCACGAGGGAGCGACAAGCCTGGAGGGCGCGCTCAGGGGGGGTAGGTGCGCCCCCAGGCTTGTGGGTCCCTTGTGGCACCTCTTGACCTAATTCCAGCACTATAAATTCCAAAATATTCCCCGTATACCAAAAAGACAGAAGAGAAAACCTTTCCGCCGCCGCAAGCCTCTGTTCTTCCGTGATCCCATCTAGAGGCCTTTTCCGGTACTCTGCCGGAGGGGGAATCGATCACGGAGGGCTTCTTCATCAACCTTGCTGCCCTTCCGATGATGTGTGAGTAGTTTACCATAGACCTATGGGTCCATAGCTATTAGCTAGATGGCTTCTTCTCTCTCTTTGATCTTCAATACCATGTTCTCCTCGATGTTCTTGGAGTTCTATCCGATGTAATCTTCTTTTGCGGTGTGTTTGTTAGGATCCGATGAATTGTGGGTTTATGATCAGATTATTCATGAGAAATATTTGAGTCTTCTCTGAACTCTTTTATGCATGATTGTTATAGCTTTGTATTTCTCTTCGATCTATCCATTTGGTTTGGCCAACTAGATTGATTTATCTTGCGATGGGAGAGGTGCTTTGTGATGGGTTCAATCTTGCAGTGCTCAATCCCAGTGACAGAAAGGGAAATGACACGTATTTGTATTGTTCCATTAAGGATAAAAAGATGGGGTTTAATCATATTGCTTGAGTTTAGTTTGTCTACATCATGTCATCTTGCTTAAGGCATTACTCTGTTTTATACTTAATACCCTAGATGCATGCTGGATAGCGGTCGATGGGTGGAGTAATAGTAGTAGATGCAGGCAGGAGTCGGTCTACTTGTCTCAGACATGATGCCTATATACATGATCATTGCCATGAATCCGTCATAACTATGCGCTTTTCTATCAATTGCCCAACAGTAATTTGTTTACCCACCGTATGCTATGTGTTCGAGAGAGAAGCCTCTAGTGAAAACTATGGCCCCCGGATCTACCTTTATCATATATTAAAATCCAAAAATACCTTGCTGCAATTTATTTACTTTTATTTTATTTTGAATTTTACTTTTCTATCTATCACTATCAGAATTAATCCTTGCAAATAACCGCTAAGGGGATTGACAACCCTCTTATTTGCGTTGGGTGCAAGTGTTTGCTTTTATGTGTGTTGGTGCTGCTAACGAGGTTCTGTGTGGTTCTCCTACTAGATTGATAACCTTGGTTCTTTACTGAGGGAAATACTTATCTCTACTATACTGCATCATCCTCTCCTCTTCAGGGAAATCCCAACGCAGTTTACAAGTAGCAGGAAGAATTTCTGGCGCCGTTGCCGGGGAGACATCACCAAAACCTATCAAGTACCTTTGCATAAACTAGCATCTACTTGCTCTTATTTTCATTTGCCTTTTTATTTGCATTTGCCTCTCGTTTTCATCTCCCCCACTTCTAAAACAATATTACAAAAAAATACAAAAATATTTTGTGTGCTATCTTTGCTTGTGTTGCCATGTGCCTTCTATTTGCTTGCATCTTCGCATGCTAAAAATCTATTGATATGGATCCTCATCCACTTGCTAATCTTTTCAAAAAACCCAATTATGATGAACCAATTGCTAGTGAGTTGAGTGCTCTAGATTATCAATATGAAGTCTTGCTTGAAAATCGTCAATCTAAAAATTGTGATGAAGTGTTAAAATAAGAAATTTATAAAGTGATTCATGATATCTCCTTGAATGAAAAGCATGATTGCAATGATTTAATTATAAATTCTATTAATGTCAATTGTGTTAATAATATGCAAAACTACAAGCTTGGGGATAATGATTTTGTTATGTCCACTACTTATTGTAATGATCATGATTGGGGTGATGCTTCTTATGATCTTGAAAATTTATTTAAGCCTCATGATGAATATGATATTGATAATAATGATTGCAATACTATTGAAAGTGGGTTTGGAAGAGTGTCGACTTTAGGAAATAAGAATCCCACATATTTGGAGAGTGTTCAAACTTATGAAATTTTTGATAAAAGTGGGTTTGGAGAGGTCATGACTTTAGTTAATATTAATCCCACTATCCTGGAAGATTATAAAACTTTTATGCATGTGGATCATGAAGATAATACTTTATATGATAGCTATATTGTTGAATTTGATTATGATCCTACATGTAATTATTATGAGAGAGGAAAATATGGTTGTAGAAATCTTCATGTTACTAAATTGCCTCTCGTTATGTTGAAATTACTAATGCTTCATTCTTCCTATTTGCATATGCTAGATATTGCTTGTCTTGATAATTTGTTTGCTTATAAAATGCTTATGCATAGGAAGTATGTTAGACTTAAATGTGTTTGTCATATGTTTTATGATGCTCTCTTTGTGTTTCAATTATTATCTTTCATGAGAGCATCATTGAAATCTCAAGCCCATCTTAATGGCTATAAAGAAAGAGCTTGTTGGGAGATGCTACTTGTAGCTTGCGTTGGTATTATCCCCGAAGAGGAAGGGATGATGCAGCACAATAGAGATAAGTATTTCCCTCAGTTATGAAACCATGGTTATCGAACCAGTAGGAGAATCACGCAACACCTCGTTAGCAGCACCTGCACACAAACAACAAATCCTTGCACCCAACGCAAACAAGGGGTTGTCAATCCCTCGGCGGTAAATTGCAAGATTAAATTTTATGTGATAGCTATATAGATTGAAACAAAAATACAAAATAAAATAAATAAGATAAAATTGTAGAAAATATTTTTAGGGTTTTAGTATATGATTTAGATAGACCCGGGGGCCATAGTTTTCACTAGAGGCTTCTCTCAAGAAAATAACATACGGCGGGTAGACAAATTACTGTTGGGCAATTGATAGAAAAGCAAATAATCATGACGATATCCAAGGCAATGATCATGTATATAGGCATCATGTCCAATACAAGTAGACCGACTCCTGCCTGCATCTACTACTATTACTCCACACATCGACCGCTATCCAGCATGCATCTAGTGTATTAAGTCCATAAAGAACGGAGTAACGCCTTAAGAACGATGACATGATGTAGACAAGATAAACTCATGTATGAATAAACCCCATATTTTTACCCTTAATAGAAACGATACATACGTGTCATGTCCCTTTCTATCACTGGGATTGAGCACCGCAACATTGAACCCATTACAAAGCACCTCTTCCCATGGCAAGATAAATCAATCTAGTTGGCCAAACCAAATCAATAAATCGGAGAAGAAACACGAGGCTATAATAATCATGCATAAAAGAGTGCAGCAAAGACTCAAATAATATTCATGGATAATCTGATCATAAAGTCACAATTCATCGGATCCCAACAAACACACCGCAAAAAGTGATTACATCGGATAGAACTCCAAGAACATCGAGGAGAACATTGTATTGAAGATCATAAAGAGAGAAGAAGCCATCTAGCTACTAACTATGGACCCGAAGGTCTGTGGTAAACTACTCACGCATCATCGGAAGGGCAGCAAGGTTGATGTAGAGCCCCTCCGTGATCGATTCCCCCTCCGGCAGATTACTGGAGAAGGACCCCAGATAAGATCTCTCGAGAACAGAAGCTTGCGGCGGCGCAAAAAGTATTTCTTGGACTCCCCTGAGGGTTTTTGATTTTTTGGGAATTTATAGTGGAGGAATTTGGTCAAACGGAGCTCTGTGGGCCCCACGAGGTACCAGGGCGCGCCTTCCCCCCCCCCCCCCAGGCACGCCTGGTGCCTCGTGGGCACCTCCTGGGGCTTCTGGCCTCCTCCGGAAGCTTCTAGTGTTGGTATTGTCCAGAACAAAATCTCCAAAAAGTTTCGTGGCATTTGGACTTCGTTTGGTATTGATATTCTGTAAAACAAAAACAGGGCAGAAAACAGCAACTGGCACTGGGCACTAAGTTAACAGGTTAGTCTCCCAAAATGATATATAATTTCTGTAAATGCATATAAAAACATCCAAGATTGATAATATAACAGCATGGAACAATCAAAAATTATAGATACGTTGGAGACGTATCAGCATCCCCAAGCTTAATTCCTGCTCGTCCTCGAGTAGGTAAATGATAAAAACAGAATTTTTGATGTGGAATGCTGCCTATCATATTCATCATATATTCTTTTCTTTTATAGCATGGACATTGGACTAGAATGATTCAAAGCAATAGTCTATAATTTGACATGAAGATATAAATACTCAAGCATGCTAACAAGCAACCATGTCTTTCAAAATATCAATGCTAAAGAAAGTTATCCCTAGCCCATTATGCTCAATCATTGATCCATTCATGAAACACACTCAAATATTAGCTACACACAATGCACAAGTATGACAATAGTGCTCTCTAGTTGGTTCTTTATAAGAGAAGATGGAGGCTCAAAAAAAAATTGCATAAAGTAAATAGATAGGCCCTTCGCAGAGGGAAGTAGAGATTTGTCAAATGTGCCAGAGCTCAAAGCTTAAATTAGAGAGATAAAAATATTTTGAGAGGCATGCTTTTCCTATCAACGAAAACGACCGAGAATTCCCAATATCTTCCATGCTAGACACATCATAGGCGGTTCCCAAACAGAAAATAAAGTTTATTTCCTTTCCACCATTCTTTCACAATCCATGGCTAGCTGTATCCACGGGTGCCCTCCAAACCATCACTTTCCAAGGAATTTTGTTGTTATTAATTTTTGATTCATTGTGGGACTAGGAATCCCTATTACCAACCATACTCTCGTGCAATGACAAGTGAGTAAACACTCATCGTGAGAATAACCCACCTAGCATGGAAAATATTGGCCACCCCCTTCCGCCTCATGAGCGGTACAGGCACACAAAACAGAAAAATTATTTTGAAAATTAGAGTTGGCACATGCAAATTTACTTGGAATGGCATTGAATTACCGCATATAGGTAGATATAGTGGACTCATTTGGCACAACTTGGGTTTAAGGGTTTTGGATGCACAAGCAGTATTTCCGCTTAGTTCAAATGAAGGCTAGCAAAAGATTGAGAAGCAGCAAACCAAAAAGCGAAAACGGTCATAAACATGCATTGAACATAACTAACACCGAATAATGCACCATAAGTAGGATATTATTTCTTTGCATAACTATTGACATGATGTGCATGCATAGGGAATCACAAACCTTAACACGAATATTCTTACTGAATCACAATTACTCACTAACATGACTCACATATTATCATTTCCATATCGCAAAACTATTGCAAGGAATCGAACATATCATATCCAATGATCTATATGAAAGTTTTTATTATATCCCTCTTGAATATTCATCACTTTGGGACCAAATTCATATCTTGTGCAAATTACCATTACTATTATCATCTCTCAAAAAGATTTAAGTGAAGCATGAGAGTGCAAATATTTCTTCAAAATTTTCAATCTTATCAATTCTCAAAATAATATAAGTGAAGCATGAGAATTCATTTCTTCAAAATATAGCCACCGCCGTGCTAAAACATATTTAAGTGAAGCACTAGAGCAACTGCCTAGCTCAAAAAATTTAAGTGAAGCACATAGAGTATTCTAACAAATCATGATGAACGTGTGGCTCTCTCAAAATAGGTGTGTCCAGTAGAGATGATTGTGACAAAATAAATAGCAAACAAAGCAAAGACTCATATCATACACGACGCTCCAAGCAAAACACATATCATGTGACGAATAAAAATATAGCTCCAAGTAAAATTACCGATGGTTGGTAGAAGAAAGAGGGGATGCCTTCCGGGGCATCCCCAAGCTTAGACGCTTGAGTCTTCCTTGAATATTACCTTGGGGTGCTTCGGGCATCCCCAAACCTAGGCTTTTGCTACTCCTTATTCCTTCATCCATCGTGATCTCACCCAAAACTTGAAAACTTCAATCACACAAAACTCAACAAAACCTTCGTGAGATCCGTTAGTATAACAAAACAAATCACTACTTTAAGTACTGTTACAAACCCATTCATATTTTATATTTGCATCATACCTACTGTATTCTAACTTCTGCATGGCTTATACCCCCCGATACAATCCATAGTTTCATCAAAACAAGCAAGCAACACATCAAAAACAGAATCTGTCAAAAACAGAACAGTCTGTAGAAATCTATTTAAAAGCCATACTTCTGTAACTCCAAAAATTCTGAAAAATTAGGACAACGTGGGAAATTCATATACCAATAGTGTGTAAAAATTTCTGATATTTTTGACGCTCCAGGACAGAACCAAAATTCCTGCACTGGACGGAAAACTTTCTGTTTTCCAAACAGCATCAATTATACTATCTTCCAAATCATCCCAAAGGTTTTACTTGGCACAAACACTAATTAAAAACACAAAAACACAATCATAACAGTAGCATGACAGTGAAAACACATAATAACAGAGAAAATTTATTTTATTCATTGGGTTGCCTCCCAACAAGCGCTATTGTTTTTTGCCCCTAGCTAGGCATAATGCAAAGTTTCAAGTGTTGTCATCTTTGGTTTTAGGGAACCTAGCAATATCTATTTCACCTTCTTTGCAATTGTCAATAATAAGTACTAGATGATCAAGCTTAGTGCAAAGGGTTTTTATTTCTTTCAAAACACAAAGAGAGATCTTTTGATCTAAAGTATCAACCCTTCTAGATTGTGACACCACATTGCTATTTATCATAAAGGCAAGATTAAATATTCCTCGAAAGTTAGAATCCATACTAGCCTTGATTTCTTTTATTTGCTCAGTTTGATGAAAGCATTCTTGAGTGATAGGTTCGATAGTTTCAACTTTTGGCTGTCCAAACATACTTTTCATCTTTTCGTAGGTTGCAAAGGCATCACCCCCAAGAAAATCGCTTTCGAATATAGAATCCAAGACACATCTATGAGCAAGGAGTAGACCAACATAAAAACCTTTAAGGAACAATTTAAGGTGAAACTGATGCCTAGCACTTACTTGTATTTTTAATAATCTATCCCATGCTTCTTTTAAAGATTCGTCACCCAAATATTAAAAGTTTAAAATTCCTGGATCGTCTCCTAAGTACGGAGGGAAATGCATAACGGAAATAGAACTAGCCATAACGATAAAGCAAGCAAACACACAAAAAGGCAAACAAAAAATAGTTTTGTATTTTTGTAAAAACTTTTTAGAAGTGGGGGAGATGAAAACGAGAGGCATATAAAGTAAATGCAAGGAGATGAGAGTTTATGCGAAGGTACTTGATAGATGTTGATGATGTCTCCCCGGCAACGGCGCTAGAAATTCTTCCTGCTACTTGTAGCTTGCGTTGGTATTTCCCCGAAGAGGAAGGGATGATGCAGCACAGTAGAGATAAGTATTTCCCTCAGTTATGAAACCAAGGTTATCGAACCAGTAGGAGAATCACGCAACACCTCGTTAGCAGCACATGCACACAAACAACAAATCCTTGCACCCAACGCAAACAAGGGGTTGTCAATCCCTCGGCTGTAAAATGCAAGATTAAATTATATGTGATAGATAGATAGATTGAAACAAAAATAAAAAATAACATAAATAAGATAAAATTGCAGAAAATATTTTTACGGTTTTAGTATATGATTTAGATAGACCCGGGGGCCATAGTTTTCACTAGAGGCTTCTCTCAAGAAAACAGCATACGGTGGGTAGACAAATTACTGTTGGGCAATTGATAGAAATGCAAATAATCATGACGATATCCAAGGCAATGATCATGTATATAGGCATCATGTCCAATACATGTAGACCGACTCCTGCCTTCATCTACTACTATTACTCCACACATCGACCGCTATCCAGCATGCATCTAGTGTATTAAGTCCATAAAGAACGGAGTAATGCCTTAAGAACGATGACATGATGTAGACAAGATAAACTCACGTATGAATAAACCTCATCTTTTTACCCTTAATAGCAATGATACATACGTGTCATGTCCCTTTCTGTCACTGGGATTCAGCACCGCAAGATAAATCAATCTAGTTGGCCAAACCAAATCAATAGATTGGAGTAGAAATACGAGGCTATAATAATCATGCATAAAAGAGTGCAGCAAAGATTCAAATAATATTCATGGATAATCTGATCATAAACTCACAATTCATCGGATCCCAACAAACGCACCGCAAAAAGTGATAACATCGGATAGAACTCCAAGAACATCGAGGAGAACATTGTATTGAAGATCAAAAAGAGAGAAGAAGCCATCTAGCAACTAACTATGGACCCGAAGGTCTGTGGTAAACTACTCACGCATCATCGGAAGGGCAGCAAGGTTGATGTAGAGCCCCTCCATGATCGATTCCCCCTCCGGCAGATTACCGGAGAAGGACCCCAGATGGGATCTCTCGAGACCAGAAGCTTGCGGCGGCGGAAAAAGTATTTCGTGGACTCCCCTGAGGGTTTCTGATTTTTTGGGAATTTATTGTGGAGGAATTAGGTCAAACGGAGCTCTGTGGGCCCCATGAGGTACCAGGGCGTGCCTGCCCCCCCAGGCGCGCCCTGGTGCCTTGTGGGCTCCTCCTGGGGCTTCTGGCGTCCTCTCGAAGCTTCTAGTGTTGGTATTGTACATAAAAAAATCTCCAAAAAGTTTCGTGGCATTTGGACTTCGTTTGGTATTGATATTCTATAAAACAAAAACAGGGCAGAAAACAGCAACTGGCACTGGGCACTAAGTTAATAGGTTAGTCTCCAAAAATGATATATAATTGCTGTAAATGCAGATAAAAACATCCGAGATTGATAATATAACAGCATGGAACAATCAAAAAGTATAGATACGTTGGAGACGTATCAGGAGACAACCCAATAATCTTTTGTTTTCTGTTTTGTGTGTTTACAAAATTATAGGCTCTGTTATGATTGTCTTTTTATCTTTTAATTAGTTTTTGTGCCAAGTAATGCCTTTGGGATGATTTGGATGATAGTATGATTGATGCTGTTTGGAAATCATAAAGTTTTACGTCCAGTATTTGATTTAAAAATCTATACTGGAGCATCAGAAAAATTTGAAATTTTTACACATTATTGGCATATGAATTTTTTACGTTTTCCTAATTTTTTCAGAATTTTTTTAAGTTACGGAAGTATGGTTTTTAAATAGATCTTTACAGACTATTCTATTTTAGACAGATTCTGTTTTTGTTGCATAGTTTGCTTATTTTGATGAATCTATGGATCGTATCGGGGGGTATGAGTCATGGAGAAGTTGGAGTACAGTAGCATTATGCCAATATTAAATATGAATCAATTTATAACAGTACCTAAAGTTTAAGATTTATTTGTTATACTAACGGACCTCACGAGGTTTCTGTTGAGTTTTGTGTCATGAAGTTTTCAAGTTTTGGGTGAGACTACGATGGATAAAGGAATAAGGAGCGGCAAGAGCCTAAGCTTGGGGATGCCCAAGGCACCCCAAGGTAATATTCAAGGAAGACTCAAGCGTCTAAGCTTGGGGATGCCCCGGATGGCATCCCCTCTGTCGTCTACAATCTATCGGTAACTCACTTGGAGCTATATTTTTATTCATCACATGATATGTGTTTTACTTGGAGCGTCTTGTGCTATAGTTTGTTTTGCTTTTGTTTGCTTTTTAGTTTGCCACAATCATATTTGCTGAACACACCTTTTTGAGAGGGACACACATTATTCGTGATTTGTTAGAATACTCCATGTGCTTCACTTATATCTTTTGAGCTAGGCAGTTGCTCTAGTACTTCACTTATATCTTTTAGAGCACGGCGGTGGTTATATTTTAAAGAAATAGTTGCAATCTCATGCTTCACTTATATCTTTTTGATAGTCTAATAAATAGCAATGGTAATATGCACGTGTTATGAATTTGGTCCTAATATGATAGGTATTCAAGAGGGATATAATAAAAACTTTCATGTAGATCACTGAATATGATAAGTTTGATTCCTTGCAATAGTTTTGCGATATTAAGATGGTAATATGTGGGAGGTACTAGTAGATAATTGTGGTTTAGTAAGAATAGTGGTGTTAAGGTTTGTGATTCCCGAAGCATGCACATATGGTCTGTCGTTATGCTAAGAAGTTGGAGCATGATTTATTATTGCTTGTCTTCCTTTGCGTGGCGGTCGGGGGCGCGCGATGGTTAACTCCTACCAACCTCCCCCCCCCTAGGGGCATGCGCAGTAGTACTTTGCTTCAAGGGCTAATAAACTTTGCAATAAGTATGTGAGTTCTTTATGACTAATGTGAGTCCATGGATTATACACACTCTCACCTTTCCGCAATTTGCTAGCCTCTTCGGTACCGTGCATTGCCCTTTCTCACATTGAGAGTTGATGCAAACTTCGCCGGTGCATCCAAACCCCGTGATATGATACGCTCTATCACACATAATCCTCCTTATATCTTCCTCAAAACAGCCACCATACCTACCTATTATGGCATTTCCATAGCCATTCCGAGATATATTGCCATGCAGCTTCCACCGTTCCGTTTTTATGACATACATCATCATTGTCATATTTCTTTGCATGATCGTATAGCTGACATAGTATTTGTGGCTCAACCACCGTCCATCATTTTTCATACATGTTATGCTAGTATCATTGCACATCCTGGTACACTGCCAGAGGCATTCATATAGAGTCATATTTGTTCTAGTTTTGAGTTGTAATTTTGATTTATAAGTAAATAGAAGTATGATGATCATCATTATTAGAGCATTGTCCCAGTGAGAAAAAAAAGAGAAAAAAGAGGCCAAAAAGAGCCCACGAAAAAAAGGAAGAAAGTAAAAAAAAGAAAAAAAAAGAAAAAAAAATAAAATGAGAGAAAAAGAGAGAAGGGGCAGTGTTACTATCCTTTTCCATACTTGTGCTTCAAAGTAGCACCATGTTTTTCATATAGAGAGTCTCCTATTTTGTCACTTTCATATACCAGTGGGAATTTTTCATTATATAACTTGGCTTGTATATTCCGATGATGGGCTTCCTCAAATGCCCGAGGTCTTCATGAGCAAGCAAGTTGGATGCACACCCACATAGTTTTTCATGTTGAGCTTTCATACACATATAGCTCTTAGTGCATCCGTTGCATGGCAATCCCTACTCCTCGCATTGACATCAATTGATGGGCATCTCCATAGCCCGTTGATTAGCCTCGTTGATGTGAGACTATCTTCCTTTTTTGACTTCCCCTTATTAATCTCTACCACCACATTTTATTCCACCCATAGTGCTATATCCAAGGCTTGCGCTCATGTATTGCGTGAGGGTTGAAAAAGCTAAAGCGCATTAAAAAGTATGAACCAATTGCTTGGCTAAAACCGGGGTTGTTCATGATTAATATTTTGTGTTAAGAAGATGGAGCATGACAGGATTATATGATTTTGTAGGGATAACTTTCTTTAGCATTTTTATTTTGAAAGGCATGATTGTTTGTTAGTATGCCCGAGTATTGATGTCTTTATATCAAATTATAGACTATTGCCTTGAATCATTCGGATCTTAATAGTCATACCATAAAAGCGAATTACATGATGAAACATGTTAGGTAGCATTCCACATCAGAAATTCTGTTTTTATCATTTACCTACTCGAGGACAAGCAGGAATTAAGCTTGGGGATGCTTGATACGTCTCCAATGTATCTATAATTTTTTATTGTTCCATGCTATTATAGTATCAATCTTGGATGTTTTATATGCAATTATATATCATTTTTTGGGACTAACCTATTAACCTAGTGCCCAGTGCCAGTTGCTGTTTTTTGCCTGTTTTGGCCTTTTCAGAAAATCATTATCAAACGGAGTCCAAACGAAGAAAAAACTTTGGATTAATGTTTTCTGGACCAGAAGGGACCCTAGAAGCTTCGGGAGAAGATCAGAAGAGTCACGAGGGAGCGACAAGCCCGGAGGGCGCGCCTAGGGGGTAGGGGCGCCCCCAGGCTTGTGGGTCCCTCGTGGCACCTCTTGACCTAATTCCAGCGCTATAAATTCCAAAATATTCCCTGTATACCAAAAAGACAGAAGAGAAAACCTTTCCACCGCCGCAAGCCTGTGTTCTTCCGCGATCCCATCTGGAGGCCTTTTTCGGTACTCTACCGGAGGGGGAATCGATGACGGATGGCATCTTCATCAACCTTGCTGTCCTTCCGATGATGTGTGAGTAGTTTACCACAGACCTATGGGTCCATAGCTAGTAGCTAGATGGCTTCTTCTCTCTCTTTGATCTTCAATACCATGTTCTCCTCGATGTTCTTGGAGTTCTATCCGATGTAATCTTCTTTTGTGGTGTGTTTGTTGGGATCCGATGAATTGTGAGTTTATGATCAGATTATTTATGAGAAATATTTGAGTCTTCTCTAAACTCTTTTATGCATGATTGTTATAGCTTTGTATTTCTCTTCGATCTATCTGTTTGGTTTGGCCAACTAGATTGATTTATCTGGCAATGGGGGAGGTGCTTTGTGATGGGTTCAATCTTGCGGTGCTCAATCCCAGTGACAGAAAGGGACATGACACGTATTTGTATTGTGGCCATTAAGGATAAAAATATGGGGTTTAATCATATTACTTGAGTTGAGTTTGTCTACATCATGTCATCTTGCTTAAGGCGTTACTCTGTTTTATACTTAATACCCTAGATGCATGCTGGATAGCGGTCGATGGGTGGAGTAATAGTAGTAGATGCAGGCTGGAGTCGGTCTACTTGTCTCGAACGTGATGCCTATATACATGATCATTGCCATGAATCCGTCATAACTATGCGCTTTTCTATCAATTGCCCAACAGTAATTTGTTTACCCACCGTATGCTATGTGTTCGAGAGATAAGTCTCTAGTGAAAACTATGGCCCCCGGGTCTACCTTTATCATATATTAAAATCCAAAAATACCTTGCTTTATTTTATTTTGCAATTTACATTTCTATCTATCACTATCAGAATTAATCCTTGCAAATAACCGCAAATGGGATTGGCAACCCTCTTATTTGCGTTGGGTGCAAGTGTCTGCTTTTGTGTGTGTATGTGCTGCTAACGAGGTTCTGTGTGGTTCTCCTAATGGATTGATAACCTTGGTTCTTAACTGAGGGAAATACTTATCTCTACTATACTGCATCATCCTCTCCTCTTAGGGGAAATCCCAACGCAGTTTACAAGTAGCACCCCCTGACGTGTCTATCATGATAGCGGCGCAGGTCTTGCTGATATGCAGTCGTCCTGATAATAGCCAATTCGCGTTCCTCCTCCAGTAGGTCGAGGCCATCTTGACGTGCCCCCTCAGCCTCCACCTCCGAGTACAGATTCACTCGAGGGGAGTTGTGGAGCAAATCACTTGGCAAGACAGCCTCAGAGCCATACACCAAAAAGAAGGGAGTGCGCTTCGTGGACCGATTCGGGGTCGTCCGCAAGCCCTAGAGGACCGATGGCAGCTCAGTGACCCAGGCTCCTGCTGCGTGCTTTAGGTCACGCATGAGACGTGGCTTGAGCCCCTGGAGTATTAAGTCATTCGCCCATTCTGCCTGTCCAATCGACTGAGGGTGAGCCTTGGAGGCGTAGTCAACTCGAGTGCCCTGAGAATAGCAAAACTCGCGGAATTCGTCCGAGTCGAAGTTCGACCCATTGTCCGTGATGATGTTGTGGGGGACTCCAAACCTGAAGATTATCTCCCTGATGAACTTGATTGCAGTCGGAGAGTCCAACTTCTTTATAGGCTTTGGTTCGATCCACTTGGTAAACTTATCCACTCCCACCAACAGATGTGTGAACCCGCTGGCCCCGGTCTGGAGTGGACCGACCATGTCGAGTCCCCAGACTGCGAACGGCCACGCGAGTGGGATTCTCTTCAGCACGGACGCTGGCTTGTGCGACTGGTTCACATAAAACTGACACCTGACGCACTGGTCAATGATATCACGAGCAGCCTCATTGGCTCTGGGCCAATAGAAACCTGCCCGGAACGCTTTGGCTACCAGAGTCCGAGAGGAAGCATGGTGACCACAGGTGTCAGTGTAAAAACCGGCAGACCTCGGCGTAGGGAGTCCCGAGCTATGGATCTCGGACAGATGGTAATAGGAACGGGGAGACGATATTTACCCAGGTTCGGGCCCTCTTGATGGAGATAAAACCCTATGTCCTGCTCTTGTTTATATTGATTGAGTTGTATCAAGTACAGAGTTGATCTACCTCGAGATTGTAAGATATAGTCTAGTCCTAAGTATAGGTGAATGAGATTGCATTGAGGTCCCCCCTAAGGGCTAAACCCTTCGGCTTATATACATGTTGGATAGGGTATCTAGGGTTACAAGGTCGGTATCTAGGCGAGGAGGCAGCAGGGGAAGTCTTGGAGTATACGTCAAGTCTTCGGCAGATGTAATCTTGTTCTTTCTTATCGCATGCGTCCACCGGAGTCCATCTTTATAAGAATGAGGGCCCACTGGCCCAGCCCGAGGAATATGGGCCGACTAGGTTTGTACCCCCTAGTCCAGGACACCGTCAATAGCCCCGGAACTAGTCTTCTACGCCGAGGACGAGCTCTTCAACGATGGTAACTTCGGATCCGAAGTCCTTGGCTTAACAGATGAGTTCCCCTTCGAAATTCCTGATCTCTTAGCCGCCCTCCCAAGGAATGGTGTTTGTAAACGAGGTTCAGCCGAGTTCTCTCCCCATCCAGGGTCGTGAGTTTACTTAACCTCGAAGGCGAGCCACCTAGGTGTGAATAGTTCCCCATAGCCTGACAAATTTATCGAAGCGGCACTACCCACGATGGGTCAGGCAGTTACTGCCTATATCAAATCGTGGTTTGACGCTGCCTTTTTACTGGCATGTCCCGTCGAGGTGGGGACCGTGCCCGTATTTTCAGGGATATCATCAAGATTTTGTTTCCCGCATGCGTATAACATCATCTTCGGATGGGGAGAGTGGCGGTTTTATCAGCGCGGCAAGGGGGACTCTTGGCCTTTCAGCAGCCTATAAGAGTAAAAAGCTAACGAAGCCAGTAGTTACGCTCCCATTTCCCCTGCCTTTTGCCTCCTCGAGCTCCAGTGCCCAGATCCAATCTCGCCTCTTCCCCCCTCTGCGCATCTGAGCTTTCCCATCGATCCATGGTCGACACCCTCAAAGGGCACTGGGGGCTCCATCGCGATGGAGGGCATGTTCCAAGAGTTGCGGAGTGCGGGGTATATCCCCGCCAACGTCGCCGCCCGTGCTCCCGACGCTGACCAGCAGGTGCCCGCTCCCAACCTAGGGGAGCGGGTAGTCTTCATCCCTCACCTCATCAGAGGCTTAGGGTTCCCGCTGCACCCGTTCGTGCGCGGGGTCATGTTCTATTATGGACTCGACTTCCACCACATGGCCCCGAACTCCATTCTCCATCTTGCCTCTTTCATCACAGTGTGCGAGGCCTTCCTCCGCATCAAGCCGCACTTCGACCTATGGCCGAAGACCTTCAGTGTTAAGCCGAAGTCCAGCGGCTCCGATCTAGCGGAGTGTGGAGGCGCCATGGTCAGCAAGAACAAGGGGGCCGCCTGGTTCGAAGGCATCTTCATCGAGACGGTCAAGGAATGGCAGCGGGAGTGGTTCTATATCACTGAGCTGCTCTCCGCTGGCCAGACCAAGGTCCCAGCCTTTTCGGCTGGGCCTCCAAGGAAGCTCAAGTCCTGGAAGGAGAAGGGCGTCCTTTGGGGAAACCCAGAGGAGGTGGAGACACTGATCAAGAAGATCTAGTGGTGGTCCCTCAAGAAGAAACTCCAACTGCCCGACGTGGTCAACGTCATGCTCCATCGCCGCATCCTCCCTCTCCAACTCCAGGCCGCCCCAATGTGGGAGCACAAATCCGGAGATGCGGGACCCGTCCTCAACTTCTTCCGCTCCTCCCTGGCCGGGATGTGGACGTGGCTCTTCAAGCTGACCAAGGACAAGATCCATGAGGAGGGGAGGGACCTCGGCTTCGAGGTCGGCTACACCGCACACCGGTAAGTGCTCAATATACACGTTCATATTCCTCCCCTGCTAAGTGGACAGGCCTTAATGAATCGACCCATTCCGTGTTTGCAGAACTGGGTGAACAAGGTGTAGCAGATGCTGTGCCCGGCACCACTTCCGAAGGGGGAGAGGTCCCCTCTACTTACTGCGCTCCTCACCGAGGAGCCGCACGTGGTGATCCCCAGGGCGCCGAAGCCCCAGAAGGGCAGGACGGGTCTTCTGAGGCGGGAGACCTCAGTCACCTGGTGCGAGGAGACCCACACCTCCTCCACCCACGAAACGATGGGGAGGAGGACGAGGAGAACCTTCCCTCAAAGGGGAGGAGGGCGGAGTTGGAGGACGCCAAGGCCGGAGCCCGGCCTATAGGCCAAAATAGGTTGAAAGAAACCTCGGCCGGGGCGGACGACAAGCCCCAGCCGTCGGAGAAGAACGTGCTCTCCGACGAGTCCGAAGACGACCCCCTCGCGTTGGGGAGGAAGAAGCCGGCACCTCGAAGGTTCGCCGCCGTCCTTTGTATTTATCTTTATATTAAGTTTTTTCGGTAGGACTAATGCCTCAGTGACTCCTCTAGCGGGTTGTCGCCCACTAGCGGGACGCCGAACCGTGCTGCCCCGGCTCCAGAAGGGCAGGGCGAGGTGACGTCGACTCTGGCCCCTCAGGTTGACGCAGCGGGGGTCGAAGAGGCGGTCGTTATGGCCGAGGTTGACACCTCGGTCCCTCAAGGCCAAGGGGACGAGGTCCCCGAGGTCGTCCAGGAACGGCTGGGCCAATCAGTGGCCCAGTCGGAGTCTGCTCCAGCTCCACCGCCGTAGCCGGAGACCCACGTACCCAGCACCCTGGTGCTGGGGCCCGAGGTCTTTCCACCCTCACCTCCCGCTCCAGGGCGGGTTAGCGCGGGGTGGACTGAAGAGATGGAGGCAGCCCTGACGGGCTCCTCCCTCAAGGAAGAGCACCGCGCACTAATTGGCGCGGCACTGCAAGGATTCCGGTCCGCAGAGGCCGGAATGCATGAGGTCTTCAAGGGCCTCATCATGAGCTTCGAGGTAATCCTTCGTCTTTGAGAAAAAAGGGGCCTCTTCTGCTTAGATTTATCAATCTTTGTAACTGTCTGAAGGCATAGGTTACCCATCGCTTAGACAGCCTGCCCAGTGAGTAGCCCTCGAGCCCAGGGCCAGTTTGAAAAACTGGTGTTGGGGTCAAAATATAGGTTCAGAGGAAAGAGTAGCCCCCAGGACTGATAAAACAAGATGTGTATCTGAAATGTCATTAAATTGATTATGGGGCTCATTACAAATTGTTTATGCAGGTTTCAATCTCGGCTCCGGGCTCTGTCTCCGAGGAGATTGCGGAGATGAGCCGGAAGCTCGAGAGGTCCAAAAAGGACCTTGACCTGATGAACAAGCAGGTCGAGCAGTCTCAAGGTAAGCGACCGATGCGTCATGTTTTTTTCGAAGTTAATTTTGAACAAGGATAACTTTGTTGTTTGAAAAACTGATGCCGAACTAGTTTAATGACAGCGGTCTTGGCCGAGCTTGAGGGGCTCAAGGCCGAGCTCTTGATGGCTCGGTGAGAGGTCGAGCAGCAGAAAGCTGCCGCGGCCCAAGAAGAAAAGGACCTAGCCGCTGAGAAGGTGGCTAGGAGGAAAGACCAGGCGCGGGTCCTGGAGGTCGAGGAGACTCTCAAGGGCATGTATCTCGAACGCAATTCCCTTGAGAAAAAGGAGAAAGAGACGGGCGAGCAGATGCGAAAGCTACGTCTGTCTCATGCCGAGCTCCAGACCCAGAACCGGGCCGACCACTACATGCTCCAGCAAGTGGAGCGGATAGCCGCGGGTAAGCTATATTTACTTCAATGTGTATTTGGCAGCAAAGGGTTCGTGGAGCTCACCCAACTATGGCGATCCGCAGAGGTCTTCGCCGATGTCCCAAAGAACATGGTGGACGCCGTCCTTCATTTTGGCCAACTAGAGGGCCATGAGGCGGAGAAGGCCTTCTGGATTCAGTTCCAGGAGTCGTCGCAGCCGCAGTTGCTCAATCATTGAACGAAGCAGCTGGCAGAACTTCTTCGGATGGTGAGACCAGTGCTCCAAGACCTCTGCATCAATCTGTGGCCCACGGAGGTGTTGCCAGCTAGCTTCTTCGGGCTCCTGGTGCGACTGCAAGAAGCCATCACGCAAGTCAACCGCTGGAAGCGATCCGCATGTCTGGAAGGAGCGCGGCGGGCGTATGCCTGCGTGAAAACGCACTTCCGGAAGGTGGAGGCGGATGTTGTTGCTGCGGGGCCCCCTAAAGGGAAGGCGTGCACTGCGGAGCAGTTTTTTGCCGAAGTGGAGGAGGGCGCCCGTCTTACCGAGGCCATGTGTCCTAAGGACAAATTGTATTTCTAGGTAGCACTTTGAAATGCCAAAGTGCGTGTAATGTACAAAAATTATCAGTTGTTTTAATGAGTACAGTTTAAGTTCCTTTCATGCATTTATGTTTTGTTTTTAATATTCCCCCTGTTTGACCGTGTTTAAATTGAAAGTGGCCAGACGTCGGCTTCGACCCCTTTGTACAATATACGAAGGGTGTCCCTTTTAGGTGTTCATGACCCTTAGCCCACGTCTTGGTTCCCGGGGGAGGTCTGCGCACATAGGGACTTGGCAATCAGACTATGGTGGCTTTATAACTTTCACTTAGTCATAGGAGTTTGACGGTGGGGACCGATGATGAGCCCCCGGTGAGTAAAGTAGTTGGCTTGGTCAGCCGAGGTCTATGCCCATGCCCACTTTGGCCAATTCAAGGAAGAAGCCCTTCGTTTAACACGGGTGATCTCTAACGACACGTCGCTTGACGCGGTCTTCGGATGGCCGACCAGTTTTTGCTTACCTAGATAGTCAGTCTTCGGCTTTCTCCATTGAGGCGCTCTGCCAGTTAAACTAGCGGCACTATCGCAGTGGTTCTCCCATTACACCCTTAGCCGAATTTGTCAGGAATGTAAGGGGTACACATAGGAGCCGGGCAACCCAACTATTGACCAAAATCTAGGTTCGAAACTGATGCATATAATGCAACATCTGAGATGCCAAGTACTTCGGACATGTGCTTCAGCGTGTAAAATCGAGGCCCTTTAGCAATTGTATCTTAGAGGTGTTCTCATAGTTCTTGGGCAGTGCTTGTAAGAGAATGCATTTGATGACCTTTATGGGTACGATTTCTTTATTTCGAGTAGCCAAGCTTTACATGCCGGACATTTGAGGAAAGGAACTAAGCAAGATACAATGCGTGTAAAGATAATGAGGGAGAAACTACAAGAAAACATGGCGGATCATGTCATCGGGTCTATGAGCCCGGGCCGCTTCCAGCCGTATGTCTGCGTCTCCGTGCTGTTGACCAGCTCATCCTCGTTGATAGTGGGGGTTGATATTGGTAACATGCAGCCTCGGCCAAGCATGCGCTTGATGCGTCCATTGGTCGATCCCTTCGAAGAGGTCTGCAGCTGTTAGTTATGCGGTTAAAGCCACATGGGTATGCTAGTGGCTGGCTTCTTTGACAGAACCCTGCCGATGCGTGAGCCAGGGGTTTCGTCGTTGTTCGGTCTAGCCGACCCGACGTCTCCATTGTCGTGGCTCCTCGGCGACCCAGGGAATTTTCAGTGCGAAGTTGTGCACCCTGGGGACATAGTGCCCCTTCCAAGGGAGGCGCGCGAGGAGCCCGTACCCCTACTTAGGGTGGGGAGGTGCCTGTCCGAGGTCAACTGGCGCAGCCCACGTATGCTTTGAAGAGATGGGGGTGCATTTACCGCCACGGGCGGCCTCCTCGGATGCCTGTACCTCGGCTGCGAAAGCCGTAGTCTGCTCCTCCGTCCGGGGAGAGCATTCGGTGTTACCATTTATTGTAATAACACCGTTGAGTCCCGGCATCTTGAGCTTGAGATAAGCGTAATGCAGGACTGCATTAAAGCGGGCGAATGCGGTGCGTCCTAGGAGCGCATGGTATCCGCTACGAAAAGGTACGATGTCAAAGATTAACTCTTCGCACCTGAAGTTCTCGGGTGATCCGAATACTACCTCCAGGGACAGGGTTCCTATGCAGCGAGCCTCGACCCCTGGTATTACACCTTTGAAGGTGGTGCTGCTAGGCTTAATCCGAGATGAGTCAATCCCCATCTTCCGTATTGTGTCCTCATAGATCATGTTGAGGCTGCTTCCTCCGTCCATAAGGATGCGCGTCAAATGAAAACCGTCGATGATCAGATGTAGGATGAGGGCGGCCAATCTGCCATGCCTGATGATTGTCGGATGGTCATGTTTGTCGAAGGTGATCGGGTAAGCCGACCACGGATTGTACTTCGGGGCCACAGGCTCTAACGCGTAGATGTCCCGAAGTACCCGTTTCCTCTCCCTTTTAGGGATGTGGATAACGTAAATCATGTTTACCTCTGTTACCTCATTAGGAAACTTCTTCTGACCTCCATTGTTTGGCCGCCGAGGTTCATCTTGGTCTTCGCTGCGATTTTGGGTTTTATTTTGACCCTCTGTTGCTATCTTGCCAGCCTGCTTGAGACCCAGCAATTCCTGTTGGTGTGGGTTGCTGGTTTTTCTTGAGTTCCATGAATTTGGCACGGTCGATCCGGGATCTTGTCGAGCTGGCTCGGTCCATCCTTATTCCCTTTAAAGGGCTCTCTTTTCTTTCCGGATCGAGGTCCGGTGAAGCCTGCATTGACTGCTGCGTCTTCTGTGTCGCTTCCACCGTTTATATGCCTGCACTTATTTTTCTTGCGCTTAGGCTTGCCGTTGGCGTCGCGAGTCTCCGAGGTCCCAGCCTCACCGTCGTGTGTGTTGTGGGCCAACCAACTGTCCTCTCCCGCGCAAAAGCGGGTCATGAGTGAGGTTAGGGCTGCCATGGTCCTCGGTTTGTCCTGGCTGAGCTGGCGGGCGAGCCACTCATCTCGGATGTTTTCTTGAATGCAGCGATGGCCTCGGCGTCTGAGCAGTCTGTGATCTGGTTCTTTTTAGTAAGAAACCGGTTCCAGAATTTCCGAGATGATTCGCCAGGCCGCTGAGTGACACGGCCGAGGTCATCGGCGTCCGGAGGGCGGACGTAGGTTCCTTGGAAATTTGCCCTGAAGGCGTCGTCAAGAGCTTCCTAGCTTGCAATGGAGTGGGGCGGTAGGCTATTCAACCAGTGCCTTGCCGGCCCCTTTAGCTTGAGCGGCAAGTACTTGATGGCATGGAGGTCATCTCCATTGGCCATGTGTATATGGAGAAGAAAGTCTTCAATCCATACGGCTGGGTCTGTCGTGCCATCGTAAGATTCTATGTTGATGGGTTTAAACCCATCGGGGAACTGGTGTTCCATTACCCTATTTGTAAAACAGATCGGGTGGGCTGGTCCTCGGAACCGAGCGGTGTCGTATCGGGCTTCGGGAGAGAACCTTGTATGAGTTTGATCTCGGGCGTGACCGTTCCTGTCCAACCAGGTGTTGTAGCCGTCGTGCCTGGCCGCAGCGCGTCCTCTTGATCCGTAAATGGACCGGGGTGGTGCCCGGTTTGCCTCTATCCAACGTCGAACATCCTGAGGGTCAAGATAGTCCATAGGGTCCGTGTCGTGATGGCGTGGAGCTGGTTGGGTGTGGAAATCCTCCTGCGCGGGCCTGTCGCATCCTCGAGGGGAGAGTTGTGACGCCCCGAGACCGATGCTCCAGATTCCTTCCATTTATTTCCGTCGTTGCCGTGTGATTCATTTGCTTGTTGCACTTTGTCATGTCATCATGTGCATTTTCATCCGCATGTTTTCATAAAACTTGCATCCATTCGTAGTTGCCGATTCTCCCGTTGTCTTCGTTGACCGTTTCGAGACCAACCACACTTGCACATGCCCGCAACGCCGAAAAATATTATTTTTCTAAGTGGGAATTAAACGTTCTCGGAATGGGTTGAAAGTTGGCGTGCGGTCTCAATATATTGTAGTTACCGCCTGCCGAATTTCATCGCTTTCGGAGGTCGTTTGATACCCCAACGTTAAACTATAGCGGCACTATAGCCGGATAAAACGTCGGACGTTTTCGGTATTTTAAACTGTCACCGGGCCGCTCGTTCTTCCCTCTCTTCTCAGCCCACACCCTCTACACAGCCCACTAAACCTAGCCCAAACTCCCCTATGATCCGGACCGTCCGATTACGATCGAAGGGACCAAATAGCCCCTGCCCAAATCCACCTGCTATATATAGCAGATGAACCCCTAACCATTTTGGACAAACCCTAGAAGCTAGCGTATCCCATCCACCAAATCCCCACGCCGCCGCCACTCTCTCCCTCCCTTGATTTCAGCGCCGATCCAAACACCTCCCTCCATGTTTCAGCCACCACCCAATCCCATCGATCCCGCCAGCAGCCGCTCGAGAGCCCCCTGGCTCGCCTCCACCCCGAGCCTCCCGCTTTCCCATGGACGCGTCCGTCCCTCCCAGCGCCAGCAGGCACAGCCGCGCGTCTAGCTCCTCGTGCCTGCGGCCATCCGAGCCTCCCCATGCTCCTCCACCTCGCCTCATCGTCCGGCGACCGGTGCCGCCGCCGGCGACCTCGAGACCAGCTCCAGGCCACCCCTGTTCCCTTCTCCTCCTTCCTCCAGTTCTCCTTCCCGCAACTCACCTCGTCTCTCTCCCTTTCGGCTTCACAGGAACACCGGCGCCACCGAACGAGCACCATGGCGATGCCGCCATCGACCTGCTCCGTCCGGCGACCTCCGAGCAGCGCCACCCGCCAAATCTGCTCGAGCTCGCCGCCCCCTGCGCCTCAAGTCCATGCCACCGGAGCACCGCAGGTCCAGTGCCATGCCCTGCCACTCTCTTCTCCTCTCTTTGTTTTCTTTCCCCTCTTTTCTCAGCTCTCTCTCTCTCTCCCGTTTTGCCAGGAAGACCACCGCCGCCAGGGGCTCCCTCGCTGACCGGAGCGCCGCCCCGACCCCTGTCCTCGCCGGATCCGTGCCCGCCGGCCTCCCCAAGTTGGCGCCGTCTCTCCTCTGCCTCCTGTTCGTCAGGGAGACGAACGCCAGCGCCCACTCGTGGTCGCGTTGACCACGGCTGCTGCCTGGGTGGGCCGGCCTCTCCTCTACCCCAGCCTGCCAGCTCCACCGGCCCAAGTGGCTGAGGTAAAAGCCCGACCGACCTCCTCTAATCCTAGCTGGGCTTGGCCCGTGTCTGTTCCTGCTGCATCTCGCCCAGTGCGCATCATAGTTATCTTGCGCCCATGCCCTGTTCAGCCTAGATTCACCAGTTTCGGCCCATGTCCTGTTTTTTTTCAGCTCGGCGATTTTAGCATTTTTCGAGTGCATTGCATATTTATAGAAAATGCCATTGTTTTAAAATGCTAATAACTAAATACCCATGCATCGGATTAAAATGAATCATATATGTAAAATGCTTAGAATTTCATGTAGTTTCACTATATCCAACTTTCATCCATGTTAAAAATGTTTAAAATTGCGGTTTGCATTAAAATTGCTAAATGACATGTTAAAATGGTTTATTTCATAACTAAATAACCGTAGCTCCGAATTAAATAAACCTTATATGTAAATGGTCTAGAAAAATGTGTAGATTATCAAGGTGCACGTACTTTTGCTGTTTAACAAAACTGAATTGTGTTCTTGGCACAACAGTGCCAAATTCGAAATTACATGTGGGCATTTTCCAAAATTATTGTTTGTTGTTTCCGGCCTCATTTAAATTTCCTAGATAGGTAGTTTAATTATGCTTCACCTCTTGCCATGTTTAACACCATTTAATCTTGCCATGTACATAAACGGGAGTGAACTAAATAATTGTTGTGAAGTTTCGTCAATATGCAACTCGATGCATATTGAGCTTCACTTAATGTGTAGTATTTGATTGTTACATTTGTCATGCCATGCCTCATTAAACCGGACATGCATCATACTTGATTGTGCATCATGCCATGTTTATGCTTGTGTGTTTACCATGTTATTTGCTTCTTTCCAGTTGTGCTTCTTCTTGATAGCTCCGGTTATGTTGCGATTGTGAGGATTCGTTCGACTATGCGTGTTCGTCTTCTTCGTGGACTCGTTCTTCTTCCGAGCGCGATTTCAGGCAAGATGATCATGACCTTGGATATCTCTACTATCTTTGCTTGCTAGTTGTCTCGTTGCTATCGCTATGTCACGCTTCCTACCACATATATGTCAGCCTCTCATATGCCATGATATAGCCTCTAACCACCCCTACCCAGCAAACCGTTGTTTGGCTATGTTACCGCTTTGCTCAGCCCTTTTCTTATAGCGTTGCTAGTTGCAGGTGCAGTTGCAGGTTGTTCCTTGTTGGTACATGGATATCATGGGATATCACAATATCTCTTATTTAATTAATGCATCTATATACTTGGTTGTGGGTGGAAGGCTCGGCCTTTTGCCTGGTGTTTTGTTCCACTCACGCCGCCCTACTTTCCGTAATACCGGTGTTATGTTCCTTGATTAGCGTTCCTAACATGCTTAGGGGTTATGGGACCCTCTTGACAGTTCGCTTTGAATAAACGCTTCCAGCAAGGCCCAACTTTGGTTTTAACATTTGCCAACATAATAATACTGAATTAAATAATTAATTTTGCATAGGGGGTCGCGTCCCCGGGGATTCTTAATTCAACATAATACAGGTAGGCCAGTGCTGATGGTGCTGGTCCGAACTAGAGCACCGTGCGGGCTACCTGGGGCAACTCGGGACGTCAGTTACTGTACGCTTAGCTCATCCGGTCGTGGCCTGAGACGAGATACGCGCGACTACTATCAGGGTGTCGGCACGCCGGGAGGTCTTGCTGGACTTGTTTACCATTGTCGAAATGTCTTGTGCACCGGGATTCCGAGGATACTTCGGGCTGACACGAGGTTGATCGTGTTTTCTTGAGGTTGAGGTCTTTCCACCGCAGCTTGTGTTGGTTTGTGATGGACCAGGTTGGAATACCCCTGCAGGGTTAAATCTTTCGCGAAGCCGTGCCCGCGGTTATGTGGCGACTTGGAAATTTATAACCTCTGGTTGTAGAGAACTTGACACTAAATCTAATTAAAATACACCAATCGCGTGCGTAACCGTGATCGTCTCTTTTTGAGGGAGTTCGGGAAGAGAACACGGTGGGGTTATCTTTGTACTCGTAAGTAGGTGTGCAGGATCACTTCTTGATCATTATTAGTTTGTGACCGTTATGCATAGTTACTCTTCTTATTCTTGTACTCGTAAGTTAGCCACCATACAATGCTTAGTGCTTGCTGCAACCTCACCACTTATCCTTTCCATACCCATTAAGCTTTGCTAGTCTTGATAGCCACGGTAATGGGATTGCTGAGTCCTCGTGGCTCACAGATTACGACAACAACAGTTGCAGGTACAGGTAAAGCGATGCTTTGACGTGAGAGCGATGCATGTTTGCTTTTGGAGTTCGTCTCCTGCTTCTTCTTCGTCGCCGATCATAGGATGGGTTCCCGATTGGCAGCCTGGGATTAGCAGGGTGGATGTCGTTCTTCTTTTACGTTTGATTTCATCCGTAGTCGGATCCTGGTCTTCTGTATGATGAATGCTATGTATTGATGTATTAATGTATTCATGAGATGATTGTATGTATTTGTCTGTATCCCCATCTATTATGTACATCGTACGATGTAATGATATCCACCTTGCAAGCGTCTTCAATATGCGCTTCTATCCTTATTGGGATTTTCGAGTCCCTTGAGAATAGGACCGCATATTGGGCGTGACAAGTTGGTATCAGAGCCTCGACCGACCATAGGAGCCCCCTTGATTGATCGAACCGTTGACGAGTCTAGAAGAAAAACTATTTTGAGTCTAGCTAGATATCGGAGAGTAGGAATTCTTTTTACTCCTCATCCCCATCGTCGCTCTGGTGAGGAATTGTGATGTAGGTGTTTTATTCTGTTACCGCTTCTCACTCAAATTTTTTTTAGGATCACGCGGGTATTGTTGGAATGGTTGCGATATCGGTGTGACAGAATTCTGTTCTTGGTGCCTCCTGACCGTATGGATTGGACCCGGGTAGTTGAGCTCCAAGGGGTTCTTGTCACATTCGCTATCGTTTCAGTTCCTGAATACCAGAGGACGCTGACATCGAAATGCTTCTATACTTTTTGTGGTGGCAAATAGTGTCGTGACTTTTCCCCAGTACTGGAGGAGATAGCTCGGATGATCCACCATGACTAGTATCGCTGTGTTTTCGAAGGTCTGAGGTAGACGAATTTGCGAAGTTTCTCGGTCGTGTGTTAAGGGTTGCGGATGCAGTTGCAGCTAATTAGGTTGTTGTTTGCTATGAGTAGGTTCCTGGACCCGCAACCTGATCGCATAACCAAGAAGTTTCGGGAGTTCTTAGGTGGGAATTCAAGTAGTTACCTAGGACATCTTTCTAACAGATGCATGATATGAGATTGGGGTTTGACGTCTAGTGGTCCGCCTGCTCACGGTCGTTTTTACAGTGGTCTCGTGGTGTCTTAAAGAGGCCTTGTAGCTTTGCTACGGCTCGGGGATGCTTCGTATGTCAAGGGCAGCAATGTACTTGATGGTCGCTGTACGATCGAGCCCGTGTGGGCCCCACCACAAAAATTTCAGACAAAATCTCTATCATATGTTTGTTCTGGCTTATTCTCCAAGCCAAATCCTTTGTTTTGTTTTTGTTGTGGTATACGAGTTGCTTCAAAGTCAAGTGTAGATTCCATACCTTTCCTAAGCGGTGTTCTCATATTTCTATGGGAGTGCTAATCCTTTTGACCGATCGTATTGTCATGGACATTTCTTTTCAACCGACATGCTTCTATTCGAGTTAATCCGATCCTTTCAACATTTGCAAGATCAATTCTCAGTTTTCTCAACGGAGTTCATTTCATCCATCCTAAGTTGTCTTTATTTTCCCACCCTCCCACCCTTTTTCTTCGCGGAGTCAAAATTCTTAAATCAAGTATCCATTTCATTCATGATAAGTCTCTCCATTCTTTTCCTTCAATGTTCTTAGCCAGTGATTCCTCGTGAAGATGCTCAGGAGCTACAAGTTGAATATTCTTTGTTCTCGTTTTCTTCTCCGGTGGCCTAAATTCAAGATTTCATTGGTCATCTTATCCTTTTCTTTTATTAAAATGTTTTCCTATGTTGGAAGTTCGTATCCAAGCTTCTCTTGTTTATTCGCCTCTCTCTATTCTTTTCCGGTGCAAAGAAATTATTTCAGAAGATTCGTGTTTCCATTCAAGACCCGTTCGACATATTTCGAGGTTGTTATTTCTCTCAAGCCATTTAATTCAACTGGTGCAATTCCTATTTCAAGCAGTCGTTCGAACGGTGTTTCTTTTGAGTGGGCCCTAACCCACAGGTCTTTTCCCAGGATCGTACCTGACTCTTCTAATTTTCCTGGAGTTATTCACAAATTCTTTCCAAGTGTGACGTAAGAATGGATTTCATTAGTCATATGCCTCTCCAAGATCACTTTCAAATTCTTATCATCTTTGGCTCAACCTTTGTATTCTTCATTATTTCGGAGTATCTCACAAATTCTTCATGGTGATTCTCGTCGTCATTCTCAACCGTGAAGTCCGAAGAAGAGTTCTCTTAAATCTTGCCCCGTTCTCTTCAAGATTCATGATTCAAGCTTGATATTATCCTGTTAAATCATTTCTAATCGTGAGAAATTCTTTTCATACCCATCCAGAGAATCTCATGAGTTCTTTCCATTTTCGATTCTCCGGAGGCCGTCATTTCAGAAGAATTCTCCATTCTCAACGTTCATCCCTCATTCTCAAATTCCTCTCGTGCTTCGTTCAAGTATTCTTTAATTAGCTCGTGATCTCTTCGTTCTATTGTATCAAATTCCCTCAAGTATCTTCATTTGTTTTCTAATTCTTCTCGGCGATTCGTCCTTTTCCTTCATTCATTTCCAATTCTTACGGTGGTTCATTCAAGATTCCTCTTCCTTTGTATCGTATCAATACATTCGTTTATTTCCAAAATCCTACCGGTGGTTCATTCAAGACTTTCCCAAGTTTGCGTTATATCTCCCATCAACCACTTTCAAGAAGAATAAGTAGTATGCAAATCCATTGCTTTTCATCAATTTATTTTGATGAAGGATAGACATATCATAAATCTTATTCTTGTTCATGGAGGTGATTTAATTCTTTCTTCCAGAGTTCGTCCATGATATCAATTTCTCGGTTCTAAGTCATTCATATTTCTTTTCCTGAGTTCAAAGTTTTCTCATTATCTCATCATGAATCTCCCTCTAAATCATTGCAAGGCTTCAAATCTTAATCTTTTCAACCTTCACTTCTGTTCTAGCATCCTTTCGTTTCCGGAGTTCTTCCAAGAGGTTCTTCATGGTGGTTCCTTAAGAATTTAATTCATTCTCGAAGTTAAGATTCATCAAGCTATAATCCTAAACATACATGATGTTCAACACATGTTTTGTTTTAGGAGCTCAAGCATTCTCCATCTTGCATTCTGAAGTGCAAATCCTTTCTAACTTGTCTTTTGAGGTGGTATTATGTCCTTCTTGACAATTTGTCTTCGTGTTTCATGATTCACAGTTGTCAGGAATGAGATATGTTAAACCCACCATTTTCTCTTTGCCCAGGAGATCTTTGAACCCATCAATTTATTCGTCGGAGTTATCATGGTATAGATTTCACCTAAAGCCTTTCCGAAGGATTGTTGCTATTTGTGGTGATTATCCATGACCCAAGTTCTCTATGTATCCTCTCGGTGAAAGAAGTTTTATCCCTTCGTTAACCTCAAGCAAGCAAATTCTTTTTGTTAGTGGCCGGTTGTCACCTCATAATATTTGAAATGTTTTCCATAAGCCCACAACAAGCATATTCTTTTCGTTGTTGATTTTCCAACAACTCCATTCACTCCTTCTTTATAAGGATGCTCCTTCAAATTCATTTGTGGTAGAAGGTGTTGTTCTCTTCTCCGTCCTTTTCATCTTGTCAAATTTGTGCTAATTCCTTCCATTTCCAACCGGAGTGCTGTCCGAATTCTTTCTTTCTTATTCTTTGTCTATCTCGTTCAACCGGAGTGGTTACATATTCTTCTTTGTCCCTTGAGATCTTAATTCATGTCTTTGTAACCTCCAAGGTTCTCATAGTGATACGTGCTCCTCTTTTTCTACCGGAATGTTTTCACCTTTGATCGTCTTTGTTGTTTTCTTTCTTTCAAGTTGTTCAACCTCTCGAGGTTCTTTCGTTTCACTCATTTGTCTAAGAGCAACTTTCTTTTACCTCTTCCTCTTTCCCTTTCGTTTCCTCCTAAGATCTCGGGTCGAGATCTTCTGTTAGTGGGGGAGAGTTGTGACGCCCCGAGACCGATGCTCCAGATTCCTTCCATTTATTTCCGTCGTTGACATGTGATTCATTTGCTTGTTGCACTTCGTCAAGTCATCGTGTGCATTTTCATCCGCATGTTTTCATAAAATATGCATCCGTTCGTAGTTGCCGATTCTCCCGTTGTCTTCGTTGACCGTTTCGAGACCAACCACACTTGCACATGCCCGCAACGCCGAAAAATATTATTTTTCTAAGTGGGAATAAAACGTTCTCCGAATGGGTTGAAACTTGGCGTGCAATCTCAATATATTGTAGGTAGACCGCCTGCCGAATATCGTCGCTTTCGGAGGTTGTTTGATACCCCAACGTTAAACTATAGCGGCACTATAGCCGGATAAAACGTCGGACATTTTCGGTATTTTAAACTGTCACCGGGCCGCTCGTTCTTCCCTCTCTTCTCAGCCCACACCCTATACACAGCCCACTAAACCTAGCCCAAACTCCCCTATGATCCGGACCGTCCGATTACGATCGAAGGGACCAAATAGCCCCTGCCCAAATCCACCTGCTATATATAGCAGATGACCCCCTTACCATTTTGGACAAACCCTAGAAGCTAGCCTGTCCCATCCACCAAATCCCCATGCCGCCGCCACTCTCTCCCACCCTTGATATCAGCGCTGATCCAACCACCTCCCTCCTTATTTCAGCCACCACCCAATCCCATCGATCCCGCCAGCAGCCGCTTGAGAGCCCCCTGGCTCGCCTCCACCCCGAGCCTCCCGCTCACCCATGGACGCGTCCGTCCCTCCCAACGCCCGCAGGCACAGCCGCGCGTCCAGCTCCTCGCGCCTGTGGCCATCCGAGCCTCCTCGTGCTCCTCCACCTCGTCTCATCGTCCGGCGACCGGCGCCGCCGCCGGTGACCTCGAGACCAGCTCCAGGCCACCCCTGTTCCCTTCTCCTCCTTCCTCCAATTCTCCTTCCCGCAACTCACCTCGTCTCTCTCTCTTTTGGCTTCACAGGAACACCGGCGCCACCGAACGAGTACCATGGCGATGCCGCCATCGACCTGCTCCGTCCGGCGACCTCCGAGCAGCGCCACCCGCCGGATCTGCTCGAGCTCGCCGCCCCCTACGCCTCAAGTCCGTCCCGCCAGAGCACCGCAGGTCCAGTGCCATGCCCTGCCACTCTCTTCTCCTCTCTCTGTTTTCTTTCCTGTCTTTTCTCAGCTCTCTCTCTCCCCCGTTTTGCCAGGAAGACCACCGCCGCCAGGGGCTCCCTCGCCGACCGGAGCGCCGCCCTGACCCCTGTCCTTGCCGGATCCGCGCCCGCCGGCCTCCCAAGCAGGCGCCGCCTCTCATCTGCCTCGTGTTCGTCAGGGAGACGAACGCCAGCGCCCGCTCGTGGTCGCGTTGACCATGGCTGCTGCCTGGGTGGGCCGGCCTCTCCTCTGCCCCAGCCTGCCAGCTCCACCGGCCCAAGTGGCTGAGGTAAAAGCCCGACCGCCCTCCTCTAATCCTAGCTGGGCTTGGCCCGTGTCTGTTCCTGGTGCATCATTGCCCAGTGTGCATCATAGTTATCTTGCGCCCATGCCGTGTTCAGCCCAGATTCACCAGTTTCGGCCCATGTCCTGGTTTTTTTCAGCTCGGCGATTTTAGCATTTTTCTAGTGCATTGCATATTTATAGAAAATGCCATTATTTTAAAATGCTAATAACTAAATACCCATGCATCGGATTAAAATGAATCATATATGTAAAATGCTTAGAATTTCATGTAGTTTCACTATATCCAACTTTCATCCATGTTAAAAATGTTTAAAATTGCGGTTTGCATTAAAATTGTTAAATGACATGTTAAAATGGTTTATTTCATAACTAAATAACCGTAGCTCCGAATTAAATAAACTTTATATGTAAATGGTCTAGAAAAATGTGTAGATTATCATGGTGCACTTACTTTTGCTGTTTAACAACATTAAAATTGTGTTCTAGGCAGAACAGTGCCAAATTCGAAATTACATGTGGGGATTTTCCGGAATTGTTGTTTGTTGTTTCCGGCCTCATTTAAATTGCCTAGGTAGGTAGTTTAATTATCATTCACCTCTTGCCATGTTTAATAACATTTAATTTTGCCATGTACATAAATGGGAGTGACCTAAATAATTCTTGTGAAGTTTCGTCAATATGCAACTCGATGCATATTGAGCTTCACTTAATGTGTAGTATTTGGTTGTTACATTTGTCATGCCATGCCTCATTAAACCGGACATGCATCATACTTGATTGTGCATCATGCCATGTTTATGCTAGTGTGTTTACCATGTTGTTTGCTTCTTTCCGGTTGTCCTTCTTCTTGATAGCTCCGGTTATGTTGTGATTGTGAGGATTCGTTCGACTACGCGTGTTCGTCTTCTTAATGGACTCATTCTTCTTCCGAGCAGGATTTCAGGCAAGATGATCATGACCTTGGATATCTCTACTATCTTTGCTTGCTAGTTGTCTCGTTGCTATCGCTATGTCACGCTTCCTACCACATATATGTCAGCCTCTCATATGCCATGATACAGCCTCTAACCACCCCTGCCCAGCAAATCGTTGTTTCGCTATGTTACCGCTTTGCTCAGCCCTTTTCTTATAGCGTTGCTAGTTGCAGGTGCAGTTGCAGGTTGTTCCATGTTGGGACATGGATATCATGGGATATCACAATATCTCTTATTTAATTAATGCATCTATATACTTGGTTGTGGGTGGAAGGCTCGGTCTTTTGCCTGGTGTTTTGTTCCACTCACGCCGCCCTATTTTCTGTAATACTGGTGTTATGTACCTTGATTAGCGTTCCTAACATGCTCAGGGGTTATGGGACCCTCTTGACAGTTCGCTTTGAATAAACGCTTCCAGCAAGGCCCAACTTTGGTTTTAACATTTGCCAACATGATAATACTGAATTAAATAATTAATTTTGCATAGGGGGTCGCGTCCCCGGGGATTCTTAATTCAACATAATACAGGTGGGCCAGTGCTGATGGTGTTGGTCCGAACTAGAGCACCGTGCGGGCTACCTGGGGCAACTCAGGACGTCAGTTACTGTACGCTTAGCTCATCCGGTCGTGGCCTGAGACGAGATACGCGCGGCTACTATCAGGGTGTCGGCATGCCGGGAGGTCTTGCTGGACTTGTTTACCATTGTCGAAATGTCTTGTGCACCGGGATTCCGAGGATACTTCGGGCTGACACAAGGTTGATCGTGTTTTCTTGAGGTTGAGGTCTTTCCACCGCAGCTTGTGTTGGTTTGTGATGGACCAGGTTGGAACACCCCTGCAGGGTTAAATCTTTCGCAAAGCCAGGGCCACGGTTATGTGGCAACTTGGAAATTTATAACCTCCGGTTGTAGAGAACTTGACACTACATCTAATTAAAATACACCAACCTCATGCGTAACCATGATCGTCTGTTTTCGAGGGAGTTCGGGAAGAGAAAACGGTGGGGTTATGTTTGTACTCATAAGTAGGTGTTCAGGATCACTTCTTGATCATTATTAGTTTGTGACCGTTATGCGTAGTCACTCTTCTTATTCTTGTACTCGTAAGTTAGCCACCATACAATACTTAGTGCTTGCTGCAACCTCACCACTTATCCTTTTCATACCCATTAAGCTTTGATAGTTTTGATACCCATGGTAATGGGATTGCTGAGTCCTCGTGGCTCACAGATTACTACAACAACAGTTGCAAGTACAGGTAAAGCGATGTTTGACGTGAGAGCGATGCATGTTTGCTTCTGGAGTTCTTCTCCTGCTTCTTCTTCGTCGTCGATCATAGGATGGGTTCCCGGTTGGCAGCCTGGGATTAGCAGGGTGGATGTCGTTCTTCTTTTTCGTTTGATTTCATCCGTAGTCGGATCCTGCTCTTCTGTATGATGAATGCTATGTATTGATGTATTAATGTATTCATGAGCTGATTGTATGTATTTGTCTATATCCCCATCTATTATGTACATGGTACGATGTAATGATATCCACCTTGCAAGCGTATTCAATATGCGCTTCTATCCTTATTGGGATTTTCGAGTCCCTTAAGAATAGGACCGCATATTGGGCGTGACAGGCGGTCAGGTGCCTCGGCGGTTAGTTCATCATCGAATTCAGGCAGTAAACGCCTGCGTGGGTAAGATTGGGCGCACTGCAGCGCCGCTCTTCGAGGTCTTGCTCGGCCAAAAGTATTTCGACCCACTTGTTGTTGAGCATGTCCTCATTAGCCTGCAGCAGCTGCTGCTTGCGCTTCATGCTTCGGGCAGTGGCGACTAGGCTCCGCCGAAAGTGTTCCTGCTCAACAGGGTCTTCGGGGACTATGAAGTCCTCGGTGCCGAGGCTTACGTCCTCCTCGGACTTCGGCATGTAATTGTCATCGGCCTCTTCAAAAAGGTCGTCAGGATCTGAGTCCCTGGGGATGCCTTCGGGGTCGGCGCGACGTTCTGGGGATGCTTGAAGGTTCTCTCCTTGGTCTTCTGCGTCGTTGGCCGCCGTATCGGTGGTAGGGTTGTTCCCACTGGGCTCCCCATTAGTACCCCTTCTGCGTCTTCGCCTACGCCTTGGAGGGGAGTTGGGAGTGTTGACTATGTACACATCGTACGTAGATGTTGCTTTCCACCTGCCAATGTTAGTAGGCGGCAAGGTGTTGTCCGTAGGGCTGCCGACATCTTCATCCATGTCGGTTGCCTCGTCATAGTCTAGCACGTCAGTTAAATCATCGACAGTGGCGACTAGATGGGTGGTGGGTGGGATGTAAATTTCCCGATCGTCGGCTTTAAGTCCGATCTTGTCATAAACCGAGGAGTTCGAGATTGACAAAATTTGGATCCGGTCAAGCATCTCATTAAGGTGAGATAGCTCCTCAGGGTTCCGAGGAGGGGGAGGGAAGTTCCTCCATAGCCCCCAGCGGTGTTGGGGGGCACGATTCTTGGTCTTCAGTGGAGATCCGTTACGAGGTCGAACCTCTAGTGTTTGCCAGATCTGGAATCCGACCGGGGGTCCATCCTGATAAGACAAGCTCACCGCGGGAGTCCGCGGTGTACTCCAGACCTCCGAAGGTGACGATCTAATCGGGAGCGTAGTTCTCGACGGTGGCCAGGTGGCCTGTCGAGTCGGCACAGAAGATCATGCTGCCGAACACAAATAGTTGGCCGGGAACATAGGTATCCCCACAGCCATTGCCATTGTTGATCTGCAGACGAGCCATCGATCCTTTGTGATCACACAGCGGAACTTGTAGTGAAAGCACCAGTGTCGGTGTAAAAACCGGTAGACCTCGGGGTAGGGGGTCCCGAGCTGTGGATCTCAGACAGATGGTAACAGGAACAGGGAGACGATATTTACCCAGGTTCGGGCCCTCTTGATGGCGGTAAAACCCTACGTCCTGCTCTTGTTTATATTGGTTGAGTTGTATCAAGTATAGAGTTGATCTACCTCGAGATCGTAATATGTAGTCTAGTCCTAAGTATAGGTGAATGAGATTGCATTGAGCTCCCCCCTAAGGGCTAAACCCTTCGGCTTATATACATGCCGGATAGGGTATCTAGGGTTACAAGGTCGGTATCTAGGTGAGGAGGCAGCAGGGGAAGTCTTGGAGTATACGTCAAGTCTTCGGCAGATGTAATCTTGTTCTTTCTTCTCACATGCGTCCACCGGAGTCCATCTTGATAAGAATGAGGGCCCACTGGCCCAGCAAGAGGAATATGGGCCGATTAGGTTGGTACCCCCTAGTCCAGGACACCGTCAACAGGTTCCCAAGTGAATCTCCAGCAAGATCTGTTGCCCTTCCTCCGGCGTGATGCAACGATGAGTGACGCCAGTGGCACTCTTCTTATAGAGTTGTTCTCCCATGACAGTGAAAGTTTTCGATCGACGGACGATCTGTCGAGCCTCCGCTTCGTCTTCGAGGAGTTCCTGCCTAAGCAGGTATGCAAGGTATGGCTCGGTCCACTTGGGAGTGATGACGAGCACCTCTTGGACTAGATCGACCACCGCTGGAATGTCAACTTCGGTCGGATTTGACGGCCCGACCGGCTGTGGGGGCTCCTCCACAAAAGGATCTTCCTTGATTATGGGTGAGTGCAAGTGCTCTAGGAACACATTCTTCGGGATTGCTTTCCGAGTGGAACCAATCTTGGCCAAGTCATCGGCTGCCTGGTTTTTGATTCGTGGGATGTGATGGAGCTCCAGTCCTTCGAAGTTCTTCTCCAGCTTTCGGACAACATTGCAGTAGCCTATCATAGCTGGGCTCCGAATGTCCCACTCCTTCATCACTTGGTTCATCACCAGGTCTGAGTCGCCATAGACCATCGGTCGGTGAATTCCAAGGGAGATCGCCATGCGCAAACCGTGCAAAAGGGCTTCGTATTCTGCCTCATTGTTTGAAGAGTCAAAGTGAATCTGAAGTATGTAGCTGAGTCTGTCGCCCTTGGGGGACACTAGAACAACACCCGCCCCCGAGCCATTTAACATCTTGGAGCCATCAAAGAACATAGTCCAATGCCCGGGGACACTCAGGGCCGGCTGTTCCTGTTCAATCCACTCGGCTAAGAAATCCACCAGAGCCTGCGACTTGATAGCTTTCTTGGCCTCAAACTTGATGTCCAGAGGGAGGAGTTCGATGGCCCACTTGCCAACTTGGCCCGTGGCATCTCTGTTGTTCAAGATCTCCGACAGGGGAGCATCGCTTATCACCGTGACCGAGTGATCTTGGAAGTAATGAGCCACCTTCTTCGCAGTCAGGTAAATCCCGTACACCAGCTTCTGGTAGTGTGGATATCTTTGCTTGGAAGTGGTCAGAACTTTGGAAATGTAATACACTGGCCGCTGGATCTTGAAGGCTTTGCCTTGTTCCTCACGCTCCACAATGAGCACAGTGCTAACAACTTGGCTTGTGGCCGTGATGTACAAGAGCAAGGGCTCTTGGCTGCCCGGGGCAGCAAGCACTAGCTGGGCGGAAAGCAGGGGTTTGAGTTCTTGGAACACGGCCTGCGCTTCTGTGGTCCACTCGAACTTCTCTGACTTCTTCATGAGTCAGTAGAGTGGCAAGGCCTTCTCACCGAGTCGTTAAATGAATTTGCTCAGAGCTGCCAGACGGCCCATGAGTTTCTGTACATCATGCAGACATTGCGGTTGCTTCATTCGGACTATGGCACCGATCTTCTCGGGGTTAGTGTCAATCCCTCGTTCGGAAACAAGGAAACTGAGTAACTTGCCTGTGGGCACCCCGAAAGTACACTTGGCTGGATTGAGTTTGATGTCGTATCGGCGTAGGCTTGCGAAGGTCTCGGTGTGGTCTTCCAGGAGGTCGGAACTCTTCCTGGACTTGACCACGATGTCATCCATATAGGCCTCCATGTTCCGACTGATCTGCTTCTGTAAGCATTTCTGGATCATGCGCATAAAAGTTGCTCCGGCATTCTTCAATCCGAAAGGCATTGTGGTATAACAGAAACACCCGAATGGGGTGATGAATGCAGTCTTTATTTCACCCGGACCGTACATTCGGATCTGGTGGTACCCGAAGTACGAATCCAGAAATGATAGGCGCTCGCACCCCGCAGTACAGTCTATTATTTGGTCTATGCGGGGGAGAGGGAAGTGGTCCTTCGAGCAGGCCCAATTTATGTGTTTGAAGTCAATACACATTCGGAGAGATTTATGTTTCTTGGGAACTAACACGGCGTTGGCGAGCCACTCGGAGTTGTATATTTCACGGATGAACTCGGCGGCCAAGAGCCGCGCAATCTCCTCGCCAATCCCCTTGCATTTCTCAGGAGTAGAGTGTCAGAGATGTTCTTTGACAGGCTTCATCTTTGGGTCAACTCTTAGTCGATGCTCAGCCAGTTCCCTGGGAACACCCGACATGTCAGAGGGTTTCCATGCGAAGATGTCCCAGTTCTCACGGAGGAACTGGATGAGCTCGCTTTCCTATTTGCTATCGAGCGTTGTGGATATGTTGGTCGGGGCAGCGTTCGGGTCCTCCGGGTGGACGTGAACCTGCTTTGAATCACCGGCCGACTGGAAAGCGGATTCCATAGTCGGCTTCTTGCTCTTGAGCAGATCGCTCGAATCGACCGTCTTCTTGTACTCGTCTAACTCTGCCAAAGACATCTGCTCGTCAGCGATCTGGGAGCCCTTCTGCAAGCACTCCTCGGCTATCTTCCGGTTTCCCATGATGGTGATCACGCCCTTCGGCCGTGGCATATTAAGTTTAAGATACATGTAACATGGTCTGTCCATGAATCATGCGTAGGCGGGCCTACCCAGGATGGCATGGTAGGCACTCTTGAAGTCTACCACCTCAAAGGTTAACCTCTCTTTTCTGAAATTTTTCTCTCGGCCGAATATGACGTCGAGGGCAATTTGCCCGAGTGATTTCGCTTTTCTCCCGGGGATGCCCCCGTGGAATTGCATATTGCTTTTACTCAGTCGGGACATCGGAATGCCCATCGCCTCCAGAGTATCAGCGTAAATGATGTTCAGCCCGCTGCCGCCGTCCATGAGGACTTTGCGCAGTCGGACTCCTCCAACGGCAGGATCAACTAGCAGCGCCTGCCGTCCAGGGGTCGGTATATGGGCCGAGTGATCCGACTGGTCGAAGGTGACATGAGGCTTGGCCCAGTCTAGGAGTTTAGTGACAGTCGGAACTGCCATATTGACCTCTCGGTTTATCACCTCGAGGCGACTCTTGCTTTGAACGTCAGCAAAGATCATCAGGACTTTCTCGACGTGGGGGTACCCAGAGGCGTCTTTACACCCATCATCATCCGCGTCATCATCTTTTCCCTCGGAGGGATCTTGCTGCATCTCTTGCTTGAGAAGCCGGCACTCCCGAGTGGTATGCTTCGGCAGAATCAGGTTGCCTTCTTCATCCTTCTTTGTGTGAATCTGGCAGGGCTGGTCAAGGATGTCATTTTTCGGGGCAGCCTTCTTCTTGCCGGCCCACTCCTTCTTCTGCTTCGGCTGGCCTTTGCCTTTGCTTTGGCCGGCCAGGGCCGCAGCCTCCGCATTGTTGGCTACCTCGGCCTTGCGCTTCTGCTTCTTATTTTTGTTGTTGTCCGACTGATTTGCATCTCCGACTTAGCCCTTGCCGCTCCTCAGCCAGTCCTCCTCTTCGCCATTGGTGTACCGATTGGCAATCTCCATCGCTCGACTAAGAGTCAGGATCTCAGTACGGCCGAACTTCAGGGCTAACTCATGATACCTGACGCCAGCTTTGAAGGCGCAGATAGCCTGGTGCTCGGTGACATTTTCCACCGTGTTGTGTAGGGTGGTCCACCGCTGGATGTACTCTCGGAGAGTCTCATTCTTCTTTTGAACACAGTGATGCAGTTCTGACAATCCACCCGGCCGCTTGTACGTGCCCTCGAAAGTCTTGATGAAGACCCGAGCCAGGTCGTCCCAGCAGTATATACTGCCAGGTGTTAACTTGTTGAGCCACGCCTGTTACATCCAATTTGCATCATGATTACCTACTGTTATTTATGATGTATTTGATCATTATTTCACTTTATGATGCAATTTTTATGCCTTTTCTCTCTTAATATGCAAGATTTATATGAAGAGGGAGAATACCAGCAGCTGGAATTCTGGACTTGAAATAGCTATAGCAGAGATACCTATCCTACAGAGCTCCAATTGAGTTGAAATTTCACGGAGATTTTTTATTGAATATATAAAAAATACTGGAGAAAAGAGATACTTGAGGGGACCCACCAGTTACCCACAATGCAACAGGGCGTGGCCCCCCTGGGCGCGCCCTGATGCCTTGTGGGGCCCCTAGCTGGCCTTTGGCCCCCTCCTTCTGCTATATAAGCTCATTTTCCCTAAAAAAATAAGAAGAAGACTTTTGGGTCGAAGCACCACCGTCTCAAGGCGGAACCTGGGCAGGAGCTATTTTGCTCTCCGGCGGAGCGATTCCACCGGGGATACTTCCTCCGGGAGGGGGAAATCGAAGCCATCGACATCACCAACGATCCTCTCATCGTGGGAGGACCAATCTTCATCAACATCTTCACAAGCACCATCTCATCTCAAACCCTAGTTCATCTCTTGTAGTCAATCTTTGCCTCAAATCCTCAGATTGGTACCTGTGGGTTGCTAGTAGTGTTGATTACATCTTGTAGTTGATGCTAGTTGGTTTATTTCGTGGAAGATTGTATGTTCAGATCCTTAATGCTATTCAATACCTCTCTGATTTTGAACATGAATATGATTTGTGAGTAGTTACTTTTGTTCTTGAGGACATGGGAGAAGTCTTGTCATAAGTAATCATGTGAATTTGGTATTCGTTCGATATTTTGATGATATGTATGTTATTTCTTCCTTTAGTGGTGTCGTGTGAATGTCGACTACATGACACTTCACCATCTTTGGGCCTAAGGGAAGGCATTGTGGGGTAGTAATTAGATGATGGGTTGCTAGAGTGACAGATTCTTAAACCCTAGTTTATGCGCTATTCCGTAAGGGGCTGATTTGGATCCATATATTTCATGCTATGGTTAGATTTATCTTAATTCTTCTTTCGTAGTTGCAGATGCATGCGAGAGGGGGTAATCATAAGTGGGAGGCTTGTTCAAGTAAGAACAGCACCCAAGCACCGGTCCACCCACATATCAAATTATCAAAGTAGCGAACGCGAATCAAACGAACATGATGAAAGTGACTAGATGAAATTCCCATGTGTCCTCGAGAACTCTTTGCTTATTATAAGAGATCGTTCCGGCTTGTCCTTTGCTATAAAAAGGATTGGGCCACCTTGCTGCACTTTATTATACTTGTTACTTGTTACGAATTATCTTGCTACCGAAACTATCAGTTACCGCTACTTTCAGTACTTGTAGAGAATACCTTGCTGAAAACCGCTTGTCATTTCCTTCTGCTCCTTGTTGGGTTCGACACGCTTACTTATCGAAAGGACTATGATTGATCCCCTATACTTATGGGTCATCAAGACACTTTTCTGGTGCCGTTGCCAGGGAGTGAAGCGCCTTTGGTGAGTGGAATTTGGTAAGGAAACATTTATATTACGTGCTAAAATTTATTGTCACTTGTCACTATGAAAAGTAATCCTTTGAGGGGCTTGTTCAAGGTATCTTCACCTTGACCGGAAGCACTTAGAGTTGCTCCTCAACCTACTGGACCTACTGAAAATATTTATTAGGAAATTCCTTCGGGTATGATAGAGAAACTGCTAGCTAATCCTTATGCAGGAGATGGAACAGTGCATCCTGATATGCACTTGATATATGTGGATGAAATTTGTGGATTGTTTAAGCTTACAGGTTTATCCGGAGATGGAGTTAAGAATAAAGTATTCCCTTTATCTTTGGAGGGAATGCCATTGACATGGTATAGGCTATGTGATGATACTGGAACATGGTATTGGAACCGGTTGAAGCTGGAATCCACCAGAAATTTTATCCTATGCATTTGGTTCATCGTGATCAGAATTATATATATTAATTTTGGCCTAGAGAAGGAGAAATTATCGCTCAAGCTTGGGGGAAGCTTAATTATATGTTGCACACATGCCCCAATCATGAGCTCTCAAGAGAAATAATTATTCAAAACTTTTATGCTCGGCTTTCTCATAATGATCAATCCATGCTCGATACTTCTTCTGCTGGTTCCTTTATGAAGAGAACTATTGAATTCAGATGGGATCTTTTGGAAAGAATTAAACGTAACTCTGAAGATTGGGAAATCGACAAAGGTAAAGAGTCAGGTATAAATCTTGAGTTTGATTGTGTTAAATCTTTTTATGGAAACTGATGCTTTTCATAAGTTTAGTACTAAATATGGACTTGACTCTGAGATAGTAGCTACTTTTTGTGAATCTTTTGCTGCTCATGTTGATCTCCCGAAGGAGAAATGGTTTAAATATCATCCACCCATTGAATTGAATGAAGAACCTGTTAGTGTTAAAGAAGAAACAATTGTTTACAATATTGATCCAGTTGTGCCTACTGCTTATATTGAGAAACCTCCTTTCCCTGTTAGGATTAAGGAACTTGCTAAAGCTTCAACTGTGGTTAATAAAAGTAATATAAGAACACCTAGACCTTCTAAACAAATTAAGGTTGAACCTAATATTGCAATGGTTAAATTTCTTTTGGTTGATGATATTGATGGGCATGTTATATACTTTTGTGATGAGGCTGCTAGAATTGCTAAACTTGTTAGAAATGAACGAGATATGTTAGATAAGAACAAGCCCGTAGTTGGCATGCCTGTTGTTTCTGTTAAGATTGGAGATCATTGATATCATGGTTTATGTGACATGGGTGCTAGTGTGAGTGCTATTCCATTTTCTTTATATCAAGAAGTAATGAATGATATTGCTCTTGTTGAGATTGAAGATATTGATGTTACTATTAAGCTTGCAAACAGAGATACTAGTACACCACTTGGAATTGTTAGAGATGTTGAAGTCTTGTGTGGTAAAATCAAATACCCTACTGATTTCTTAGTACTTGGTTCACAACAAGATAATTTTTGTCCCATTATATTTGGTAGATCCTTCTTGAATACTGTTAATGCTGAAATTGATTGTGTTAAAGAGAAAGTTAGAGTTAAGTTTGGTGATATGTCTGATGAATTTAACTTCTCTAAGATTCATAGACAACCTCACGATAAATAATTACCCAATAAAGATGAAATTATAGGTCTTGCTTCTATTGCTGTGCCTCCTACTGATCCTTTAGAACAATATTTGCTAGACCATGAGAATGATATGCATATGAATGAAGGAAATGAAATAGATGAGTTGTTCTTTAAGCAAGTACCTATCCTTGAACATAATTTGCCTGTTGAAACCTTGGGAAAGCCTCTGCCACCCAAGGGTGATCATGTGTTTGAATTAAAGCAATTACCCGATACGCTTAAATATGCTTATCTTGATGAAAAGAAGATATATCCTGTTATTATTAGTGCTAACCTTTCAGAGCATGAAGAAAAGAGATTACTTAAAACTCTGAAGAAGCATCGTGCTGCTATTGGATATACTCTCGATGATCTTAAGGGCATTAGTCCCACTTTATGTCAGCATAAAATTCATATGGAGACCGATGCTAAACCCGTTGTTGATCATCAAAGAAGGTTGAATCCTAAAATGAAGGATGTGGTAAGAACAGAAATATTAAAGCTTCTTGAGGCTGGTATAATTTATCCCATAGCTGATAGTAGATGGGTAAGTCATGTTCATTGTGTTTGTAAGAAAGGAGCTATTACCGTTGTTCCTGATGATAAAAATGAACTTATTCCACAAAGAATTGTAACCAGTTATAGAATGGTAATTGATTTTAGAAAATTAAGTAAAGCCACTAGGAAAGATTATTACCTCTTACCATTTATTGATCAAATGTTCAAAATATTATCTAAGCATACACACTTCTGCTTCCTAGATGGCTATTCTGGTTTCTCTCAAATACCTGTATCACCAGAAGATCAAGAGAAAACCACCTTTACTTGTCCTTTTGGAACTTATGCTTATCATCGTATGCCTTTTGGTTTATGTAATGCACCCACTACCTTTCAAAGATGTATGACTACTATATTCTCTAACTTTTTTGAAAAGATTGTTGAGGTTTTCATGGATGATTTCTCTGTTTATGGAACTTCTTTTGATGATTGCTTAAGCAACCTTGATCGAGTTTTGTAGAGATGTGAAGAAACTAATCTTGTCTTGAACTAGGAGAAGTGCCACTTCAGGGTGAATGAAGGTATAATCCTTGGGCATAAAATTTCTGAAAGAGGTATTGAAGTTGATAAATCTAAAGTTGATGCAATTGAGAAAATGCCATGTCCTAAAGATATCAAAGGTATAAGAAGTTTCCTTTGTCATGCGGGTTTCTATAGAAGGTTTATAAAAGACTTCTCTAAAATTTCTAGGCCTCTCACTAATCTTTTGCAAAAAGATGTTCCATTTGTTTTTGATGATGATAGCATAGAAGCCTTTAAAATACTTAAGAAAGCCTTAATTTCTGCACCTATTGTTCAACCACCTGATTGGAACCCACCCTTTGAAATTATGTGTGATGCTAGTGATTATGATGTTGGTACTGTTCTAGGCCAAAGAGTTGATAAGAAATTGAATGTTATTCATTATGCTAGTAAAACTCTAGACAGTGCTCAAAGAAATTATGCTACTACTGAGAAAGAATTTTTAGCACTTGTGTTTGCATGTGATAAATTCAGATCTTACATTGTGGATTCCAAAGTTACTATTCACACTGATCATGCTACTATTAAATATCTTATGAAAAAGAAAGATGCTAAACCTAGACTTATTATGTGGGTTCTTTTGCTACAAGAATTTCATTTGCATATTGTTGATAGAAAGGGAGCTGAGAATCCCGTAGCAGATAATTTGTCTAGAATGGAAAATGTTCTTGATGACCCACTTCCTATTAATGATGATTTCCCTGATGAACAATAAGCTGCAATAAATGTTTCTCGTAACACTCCGTGGTATGCAGACTATGCTAATTATATTGTTGCTAAATATATACCACCTAGTTTCACATACCAACAAAAGAAAAAGTTCTTCTTTGGTTTAAGGCATTACTTTTGGGATGACCCACACTTATATAAATAAGGAGTAGATGGTATTATTAGACGTTGTGTACCTAAGCATGAATAGGAACAAGTCCTATGGAAGTGTCACTCGGAGGCATACGGAGGACACCATGCGGGAGACAGAACTTCACACAAGGTATTACAATGTGGTTTTTATTGGCCTACTCTCTTCAAAGATGCACGTACGTTTGTCCTTTCTTGTGATGAATGTCAAAGAATTGGTAATGTTGGTAGACGTCAGGAAATGCCTATGAATTTTTCACTTGTTATTGAACCATTTGATGTTTGGGGTTTTGATTATATGGGACCCTTTCCTAAATCCAACGGGTATACACATATTTTAGTTGATGTTGATTACGTTACTAAGTGGGTAGAAGCTATTCCAACTAGTAGTGTTGATCATAACACTTCTATTAAAATGCTTAAAGAAGTTATATTTCCGAGGTTTGGAGTCCATAGATACTTGATGATTGATGGTGGCTCACATTTTATTCATGGTGTTTTCCGTAAATTGCTTGCTAAATATGATGTTAATCATAGAATTGCATCTCCTTATCATCCTCAGTCTAGTGGTCAAGTTGAATTGAGTAATAGAGAAATAAAATTTATTTTGCAAAAGACCGTTAATACATCCAGGAAAAATTGGTCTAAGAAACTTGATGATGCATTATGGGCCTACAGAACTACTTATAAGAATCCTATGGGTATGTCTCCATATAAAATGGTTTATGGAAAAACATGTCATTTATCTCTTGAGTTAGAACATAAGGCATACACTACTGCAGGCGACCGCTAACGTGACACATGAATCAGAGACCCCGCGACCAAACTGTATGCGACGCATGAATCGCAAACGGTGTCGTAAAAAACCATCGCCAATAAGACAAACTATTTGCGATGCCGGAGACATCAAAAACGATTCAGATTAGAGACGCGTGTGCGAACAGTTGATAAATACGAACTGTTTGCGATAAGCCAGAACAACAAACACAGTCAGCCAGTTCGTGGTGTGTGCGATACACGGCATACAGTTCACTTGGATGAACTGTTAGTGATTACGCAACACAACAGAAATAGTCAGGCATATCAAGGTGTGTGCGATATACGGCATGCGGTTCACTCGGATGAACTGTTTGCGATTACCCAACACAACATAAATGGTTCAACTTAACTAGATGTGTGCGATATGCGGGAAACAGGTCAGTAATCCAAAATGTGTGGGAAGACGGATAAAAACACGGCCGATTCCTGCTAATAACCCGTGTGTGTTGTGGGCAAACGCTTGCTGGTATACAATTGTCAGCGATTGATGAAATCATCACCGACGGGTTCCCTACTTTAGTCCGTCTGCGATGTAATTTGCTCAGTCTACAGCAGAACAACATATATAACCAAATTAACAATACAATTACATAGGTGACTATACAAAACATTCGCACACACCTGAATAAACAATTACATGCATTCCAAACTAGGAGAAACGATCATCTAATAATCTACTTCTTGTGACACTGCCGCCACTAATCTACTTGTTGCTCGATCCCTCATTGTCCACAGGAAGGAGGCGCTCCCTCATGTCAACGAGCCGCCTATACATCTCGTAGCTTGTGTATGCGTCCTTGGCCACGTACTTGATGTGTTCTTCATCCAGTCTCCGCACCCAGGCCTCGTGCCAGGCATCCTTGTTCTTTTTGCACTCATCTTTCATGCCTCTATAGTAGGGGTCGATGATGGCCACGGCTAGGTCAACCAGGGAGTCCTTCTCCTTCTTTCTGCCCCAGACCCTGTACTGGCCTTGGATGTCAACAAGATTCTGGCAGGCCAAGCCCGTAGTCTCGAGCACCTTTAAATCGTTCACGGTGTCCACCATAGCGAACCTGTAGTCGGGGCTGTTGATAAACCTGGCGAAACGCTCACAAGGCTTTGTGGCCAGGGAGTAGTGGTAGATGAGGACGTGATGGCACACGCACAACTAGGCGACGGTAATCTTATGATCATACCCAGCACGACCGCCGGTGAACTCGAGGTCGAAGCCGACCACTTGGTACATGTCGTCAGCAAGCAACGGCTCCATAATGTGGATGGAGCTCTCCACCGAGACCGGCTCGTTGGTGTACACCACCGAGAGGTCCTTCCCCCTCACGTGGGTGTCCACTACATGAGGCATGATGAACTGCCGCCCGTCATCGTCGTCAGCCGCTGGGAGTGCCATTTGAGCCGGGTGCGCCATTGGAGCCGCTGGATATCCTCTCTGTATGTGTCATAATGGGTGTGCTTATTGTGGCGTGGGGTGTGAGAGATGAAGGTAAATGGCCGCGGGAATAAATGAGGGCCGGGCGGCCGGGATTCTCGGCACGTCCGCAAGGCAGTTCTTGCCGCACGTAACTGCGTCGTGGCGCCGTGTCTGGCGTAACCGCATGCATAAGGCACCCCAAACGTACGTGATTGTGCGCCAGCCCGAAACGCTTGCAGCGCGCACGGAGGGACGCGGGCAGAGTGCGCGGAGGGACACGAGCTGAGCGCACGCGGCGTGACGCGAGCAGAGCATGCCGTGGCCGCCTCAACCACGAGGAACCACACGCATAGAGTAGTTGAACACGCAGGGAATGGCCGTCTCCAAGCCGGCCGGCAGTTGCGGCGGCATGATGTGAAACTACGTCACGTTCCACATCACACAGTGGGCGAACAATCGTTCGCGACGCTGCGTAGAGAGCGGCCGTGTGCTAGGTAATTAAATCGCAAACATTTTTTTATTAACCGTTTGTGTACGTGTCATTTCGTCCTCCTCTCGCATGTCTTGTCACCGCGCTGCCGCAGAAGGCTTTGAGCGCAAGCTTGAGCACCGCACAGGCGTTCTTTTGGCCAAACGTTAGCTTGAAGAGGCACCAATAAATCGTCGGTGAGCCCGTTCCCACGCAACCAAGCAGGTTCCCGCGCGGTACCGCACAAGCTTCCCGCCTGACTCGGTGAAATCCCAAAAAACCACAGTGCTTACCGGCCTGCTATATAAACAGTCACGGTCGGCGAGTTGGCATCACATTTTCCCCTCCCTCCTCGTAGCTTATCTCGTCTGCTTCTCCCACCATCACCAATGGTACCGCTCCGTCGTTGTCGCTCAGCCACTCCGCCGTCGTCTGAGGACAACTCCAGCTGGGAGGCTACACCGCGGCGGCGGCATGTACTGCCCATGGCGTCCTTGTTGGGTGTGCGCACAACACCCGCCACACGCTCCGCTGCCGCTGCCCAACGGCAGCTGTTGCCGGGAGCCGTTGCCGCCACCCCACCATCGGCCGCCGTGGCCGCCACACCACCAAAGCCCACCAGGGCCATCGCCCGCTCCGCCTCCGCAGCCCGAAGGCAGGTGGTGGCCGTCTTGGCCGCCACCCCACCGTTGGCCGCCGTGGCCATCACCCACTCCACCACCGCGACCCGAAGGAGGGCGGTGGCCGCCACCCCACCGTCAACCGCCGGGGTCATCACCCGCTCTGTCACCGCAGCCTGAAGGCGGGATGTGGAGGCCTGCACGAGCATCAGCGACCTTGCCATGCGCTACATCGAGTTCCTGCGGGAGGTGGAGGAGCGCCTGGTCGAGCACGCAAAGCGTCTTACCGCCGCCGTGGCCGTAGCAGAAGCCGCCGTAGTGGCGCAGAATGCAGAGATATACGAGGAGTCCCGCTGCATCCAGAGGGATTGTCTGGAGCGGCAGAGGGCGTTCGAGTTGGGCGTCGCTTAAGGTGCAGCAGCGGCAGGCGCCGGATTCCGCTTCTCCAGCTCGTCGGCAGGCTCCTCCTCCTCGGCCTCTTACTGAGCACGCTCGGCAGAGGAGAGGCTGCTGGAAGTAGTACAAAGCCCCTCTGTAGTACTTCCTCCGTTCCAAAATATAGTGCGCCTGCGCTTCCCGAGGTTCAACTTTGACCATAAATTTAACCAACGAGACCGACTGCGGCGGGAGCAAAAATTGTATAATGGAAAACTTCTTTCGAATACGAACTCACTGGTATAATTTTTGCCCCCGCCGCAGTCGGTCTCGTTGGTCAAATTTATGGTCAAAGTTGAAGCGCGGAAACCGAGGTCGCACTATATTTTGGAACGGAGGGAGTAGTAATATTTAGGGGCTATTTTGTTCAGTTCATCTGACTATAGATATGGCTGAACTGTACTACGTACTTAAATTTAGCTAGTATATATAGTTGAACTAGCTATTTTAGTACGTGGTTGGCAACAATTGGGTAAAAGTTTGTTCGGTTCAGCTGTCGAGTTGAACTGTTTGTATAAAGAACGACTGCTTAATCTATGAATGAAATCTATGCTTACTGAATTTCATTTGCAAAAATTACAGTACTAGTGATTTTTAGCTGCAAAATTTGACAAATGGCAGTGTTTTTTCTGAGGATCACAAATGGCAGTGTTACTAGGTTGACAAATGGCAATGTTACTAGATTGACAAATGGCAATGTTACTAGATTGACAAATGCCAATTTTTCCATTTTGACAAATGGCAATTATACCCAATATGACAGATGCAAATCTTACCACATTGTTTGTACATCATTCCACACGAGTCATCATGCAAAATCGTTTGCGATGAAGAGATGCACAAAACCTGCGCGCCAAATTTTTCCTTGGCTTAGCTGCGAAGGAACCCAGCTCTCGCTTTGTATACGGGTGTTCAGTCTGAAACGTTTGTGATGAAGAGATGCACAAAACCTGCGCGCCACATTTTCCCCTTGGCTTAGCTAAGAAGGAACCCAGTTCTCTCTTTGCATACGGGTGTTCAGTCTGAAACGTTTGTGATGAGTGTTTTATTCAGAGAAAGACATTGATTTTTTTTACTTTGGTAAGTCTGTATATTCAGAGAAAAAACTCTAAGTTGATCAAAACCATAGATTTCATTCAGTGACACTGTGGTTTTACATTCATACGATCAGGATACAATATTAAACAAAAAAACTAATTGCAGCGGTGGCGGCGGCGGCGGCGTGCTACGCCTGTGTTGTCGTCGTCCGGGACGCCGTTGTTCAAGTCTTCAAGCCAGCCCAAAATGTTATGGACTTCCAAATCCAAGAGCCGTTCGTCGCGCGATCAACGAGCGGGGAGTAGGGGGACAGCGACTTGCGGCGCTACGAGGTAGCGGTCGACGGCGGCGTCCCATGACGCTGAGGTGGCGCGGTGGGTGCAGGCGCACGCACGGGCATGGGCGTGGCTGGTGCAGGAAAGCGCACAGGGACCGGCGCCACGGTGGGTGCTGGGGCGCGCACGAGCATAGGCGGGGGCGCTGGCGCTGGTACGTAAGCTTGCGTGGGTCTGCGGGGACCTCGCTGACGCCCACGGCTTCCAGCTCTGCAATGGTGCTCGGAGACCAGCCCGTCAATGCCACGGGGATGGTCGCTGGCACGGGCGCGGGGATGGGAGCTGGGATGGGTGCGGGAGCAGCATCCGCCGCAGCCTGCTCGTTCAGGGCCGTGTCCCTGAGGTCCCATTCCTCCTTATTTTCTATCTCCTTCACCAAACCGGAAGGCTAGTGGCAGATGATCCTTGTGCGCCTTGGAGTAGGTGGAGCTCTGGAAGATAGGATTCGGGCGAGAGGGGAATGGGAGGCGAAGAGAGATCAGTAAGGCCGCCTATTAAACAGCGGCTCGAGCGCCATTAATGGAGAAGTTGAGAGCGAGGCGTGCGGCGATGGAGGTCAAAGGGCTCGCTTCCCGGTGAGCCTGCGTAGCATACTGCTCGCACGTCTCCCGGTGAGCCTGCGTAGCGGAGGACTGGTCGCACGCCTCCCGGTCAGCCTGCGTAGCGCAGGACTGGTCGCATGCCTCCTGGTCAGCCTGCGCCACGGACTTCGCTCGCACGCCTGCCGTGTACTTAAACAGCTGCCCGGACAGCACCTCCTTGCCATTAAAAAAGTGGGACGCGTGGCGGCACGTAAATGGTCAGAAGAACGCCCATGATTGAAATAATACTGTACAACCGTTTGTGATGATAACGCGACAGCTATTTGTTGGCTGTTAATGTGTGCGCCTTCTCTCATATTGGACTAATTTTTTACCACAGCATGTTGGTGCCATTCCATGACACCATGCCAAGTCTCATGAATTTCAGACGAGTTTTGGATTTACTAGAATTTCAAAACCAAGTTCTCAATTTTACGGCCGAGCCATGAAGAGCCTAGGTGTTTGAAATTCATTCCCATTTCTTGCATTGGACCTAAACATGAAACCAAGGACACATATATGATTTTGAACCCATTTTGGTGCACAGGAGCATGTGCATGCAGTTCAAATTTGAATTATGCACATAAAATGCCTAGAAAACTTAGTTAATGTATAAAAATGTCCAAACGAACCACGAATAATTCCAAAATTTAACACGACACTCCTATTGGTCTATCTTACCTCTAGAAAAAAAATCAAGGCAAGAAGAGGCAACGAATGTCATTTCATCCACAAAGGTGACACGTTCCCTATCGGAACCATGAGGCCTATTGTGAGAAGCTCTGGTTTGTGAGAAGCTTATACCAAAACCTGCCCCAAATGGAACAAAAAATTTACCACAGCATGTTGGTGCCATTCCATGATAGCATGCCAAGTTTCATGAATTTCAGACGAGTTTTGGATCTACTAGAATTTCAAAACCAAGTATCTCAGCGTTTGCGGCCGAGCCACGATGCCGAGGTATTTGATATTCACTCCCATTTCTTGCATGGGACCTAAGCATGCACCCAAGGAAACACATATGATTTTTCAACCCATTTTGGTGCACCGGAGCATGTGCATATAGTTCAAATTTGAATTATGCACATAAAATGCCTAGAAAACTCAGTTAATGTATAAAAATGTCCAAACGAACCCCGAATAATTCCAAATTTTAACACGAAACTCGTATAGTTTTATGTTCACCGCAGACAAATGTTCTAGCAATTCAAACACTGTCCTTTGCCTCTGTGACCCCATTCCGTATTTCAAATCAAGATGAAAAATCAAGTACATCACACAGTTTATTATCACCAACCGTATGAGATGCAGTACAAAATATCTTGGTGCACCGTCATATATGGCTTACGCGAGAAGGTTCATCGGCTACAATCCATAGCCGGCGCATCAAGCAAACTAGCCCCCCAAATATCATTTCACTGTTCAATCGTCGCCGGTCAAAGATGGGGCCGTGGACCCGCGTCATGAGGGCAACTTCGGCGGCCCACTCCGGCGAGATCGCGGCCGCAGCCTCCATGAGCGTGCTCACAACCTACGTGAGCGCGGCCGCAATCTACGACCGGGCGGCTGCAGCAGCCGAAACGGCCGCTACTGCAGCTGAGATGGCGGCAGCAACATTTGCGACGGGGATAGCAAATGGCGAGAGCGGGACAACAACTGTCCGTTCCGCGGCAGCCGCCTTAGCCCTGATGGAGGCCGCCCGCGCCCATGTCGAGGCCGCCCATGCCCAGCTCCTGGCGGTCACTGCACAAATCACACAAAGCTTCTTTGACAACGGTCGGCAACCCATGGCCGAAGAGTTGGCAATCGCCGAGAGCGTTCGAGCAGCCGTCTATTCATTCACGGCATACATTCCCGCGATGGAGCCCGTCCAAGCCCAGACCACGGCCACCCACGCCCAGCTCATGGCGGCCTTTTCCAAAGAGAAGGCAGATGCGGATGGCGAGATGCTTGCCGAGTATGGTGCGATGGATGCCATGGAGCCCTTTCCCCAGGAGATCGTCGGGCACGAGCTGGACATGGAGGAGGCGGCGGAGATCGACGAGCGCTAGGCAGAGTAGTAGTCTTTGTTTAGAGCACCGGTCTTTTGTCAGAATAATGTTTAGGTCTGCTAGCCCTGTTTAATTGTTGAACTTGCTCGATTAAGAAGTGTGGGTGTGATGTAGGCTCTTTTGTGTACCCAAATTGTGCAATGACGTGGATGACCACTGTAACCAGGGAAATTCGAACCAAAATTTGCACGTTCAAACTCATCACACAAGGGGTAAGCCATATGAATCGTTTGTGATGTTTAGATATCGTAGACAGTGCTGAATAAGGGACCTTGTCTGATGACACTTCCCGCGCCAGTTTTTCACTGCACAGAGCAAAAAAATTTGGCATCCGCGAATTTTTTTACCTCCCATGCCCCCCTCCTCCTTACCAAAAGCCACATTTCCCCTGTTTCCACCTTCGATTCCAAGTTCAAACCTTCATTGCTTGCTTGCAGCGCTGCCGCCTCGCCGGCGACGCTCCTTCCTGCTGCTCGGCCTCGTCGATCTAGTCAGGTAATCCACACCCGACCGCCATCCTCCACCTCCTTCTAGATCCCACATGCCCTATCGAGGGTACGACCATCTATGGGGCCATCCAACCCCTTTGTGGTTCGGCAGGGGAGATCAACGTGCAGAAAGAGCATAATCAGTGGAAGGCGCGAAGGATTTACCCAGGTTCGGGCCGCTGAGAAGCGTAAAACGCTACTCCTGCTTTTGGTGTATTGGATGTATGAGAGCACAAATACAAGGAGCGCCTCTCCCGGCAAGGCGCTGAGAGAGCTACTACGCGAGACGTGCTGGTGTTTGAAAAAGGGTTCGAATCCCTCTAACTGTTGCCCTAGCCCTCCTTTTATAGCTCAAACGGATTACCACAGTAGCAAAATAGTAATTACATAGCGATTAGATAGCAAACAGTGCTATCGTACCTAACTCTGCCAGTTTAGGACAAAGGCATTAAATGCACCGTTAGGTGTCATGTGTAGAGGCAGCCCCGGCAAGGTTCCCGCACCGCTCGCCCAGCTACCTCGTATTATTCTGACACGCCTCCTGGACGGGTGTCATTAAAGGTAAATCTTCTCCCTACATGCTGACGCGTGCCCGACAAACCTCACCAACCAGCCTACGCGGTTGACACCTCACTGATCAGTGACTAGCTGTCCGTCGAGGTGGAGCGCGGGCGTGCTGGCCGGAGCCTGCCGGTACGGAGCTTGCCGGGTCTTCACCTTGCCGGTTTAGTCTTGCCGGCAAGAAATGTATTCATCTTCACTACTAGTTGAGTGTTTGTTGATGCTTTGTCTTGAGCTTCTCCCGAGTAGCTTCTGTAATTGGGCCTTGAATCTTGGTCTTGGTGGTTCCCGGCAAGCCTTGGCCGACAAGGAGGCTGCTGCCGTCTGTGCATAAGTCAGGGTATAAAATACCCATGTTTTATACACCAACATGAGCCCCCGGGCCTGGGCCATATGCGCGTCCGAAGCGTCGTTGGGCTAGGCCCAAACAATGCACAGGCATGCGGCGAAAAAACTGCCGCTGTAATATTTCGCCATCATGGTTATCTCCTCTTGAGATCTTCTTTGCTTCTTCATTAATCTGGCCTTGAGTATGCACTTGGTCATTTTCCGGCAACCCTTGCCATTGAACGGACTTGAATAGGTGCATGGCAACGCGTGGCAAGGAATAACTACCATTCATGCCATGATTCCTCCTTCTTCTGCGCCCCCACCCCCTCCTCATGACGCGTGTTTGCATGCATGCAAGGCGGCGGATTGGTGGAGAACGGCGGCCGTTGGAGTGATGTGCCGGGCCAGGAACACAGGGCGCAGGATTGGCGAACGTGCGCGGTTGCTGGAGTAATGCGCCCGTCCAGAAGCGCGGGGCGCAGGATTGGCGAACGTGGGCGGCCGCCCGAAGATGGTGAAGAGCCGGCTCCCCGCACTCCCCCTATAAAGAGGGGGCCCCGGGGTGTGATGCTCATCCATCTCCTTCTGCCTCAATCTTCAGCAACCGTCGCCTCCTTCTCTTTTCTTCTTCCTCCGCATCAGACGATGGCATGGCGAGGGGAAGAGGACACGGTCATGCCTCCGCCACCATGGCAAGAGCTTCTCCTCGACTGCATGCCCACACCTCGGCCGCGGCTGCGGAGGCTGGCTCCATCGCTCAAGGGAGGGCCGCGGCCCGCGGTCATGGAAGACGTGGTGCCCGTGGTCAAGGCGGCCATGGCGGAGCGCTTGTCGCTTCAACTTCGGCTCTTCCTCCCCCGGCGGAGGGCCATACGGAGGACATGGTGCAGGAGTTCATCGTGGAACTGCGCGAGCGGCCATGGAGCTGGTGGGGGCTTCCCCGTCCTTTTGCCAGGGGGATGGAAGGCCGCCACCTGCACGGCTTGTGGCTGCGCGTGGACGGTTGCTGCAACGGCCCGGTCTGGGTGACCGTTGAGACCTCCAACAATAGCCTCATGTATCTCACGCGCGGGTGGAAGTCCTTCGTTCGTGCCCGTTACCTAGAGCAAGGGCACCTTCTTCTCTTCAGGTTGGACGGGCCAGATACGCTCGTCGTGAAGTTCTTCGGGGCATCGGGCGCTCGTCTGGAGTGCTGCGCAGAAAGTTCAAGCGACAGCGACACCACTTCCTCCAGTGATGCTGAGGACGACGATGATGACGGCGATGACGACGGCGTTCCCGGCATGAAGATCGAGTACAACGACGAAGAGTCTGGCTGATCGCCGGTAGCACCATCATCTGGCCTTCCGGGAACAAGCCGGGCTTCGCCTAGGCGCCCCTTTTGCCCTCCTTGCACTTGATGTAAACCCTGGGGAAGGGCCAACAAATTGTAGTCGAGTACTTTTTTAACGAATATCTAGTGTTTGCCGGGTTTAAGTGAATGTGTGTCATTTCCCTTGTTTTATTTTGCCTTTGTGTGATCGTGCTCCCTACGCTGTTGGGAAACTTGCCGGTGCGCACACTTGCCGTGAGCGCTCCAAGGAACAGGTGCTTAGTAGCCTGCTAGAAGTGCCACTGCCGGCAAGGTAACTCGCCGGGCCAGAACGCAGCTGCTGAGCTTGCCGAGCGGACTCGAGGCAAACTAGAGCGCAGACTGACCGCGACAAGATTCCCCCGCGTGCAGGTTTCTCATACAAATGCAGAATCCTTCAAGGGAAGTCGCAAATGTAACAAGGAAAAAATTTCAAAGTTTTTAAACTTAGCTTTTCCGCGCACTGCTTTCCTCGTCGTATGAAATGATCACTTGAATGTCGTTAGAATGGTACCCCATCGTCACTCCCCCCGGGAAACTTGCACGCGAGGGATTCTTCTGTCCTTTTAAGAAAAAGAAAGAAGAGAAAAGAATGGTTTGGGAACCTTGACGGTTCATCAGCCATTCCATACAAACTAAAGTGTAAATCACAGCATCACATGTATCCATATATAAATGAATATGCATGAAGAGTTGCGAAACACTTACCTTTATTATGAACAGGATTTGCGCCTGGCTTTGTACAAAGGGTTACAAGTCTTGTCGACAAAGCTTGTACAAAAGGGATTGCCGGGAGGCCCGAGAACCGCGTCTCATGGGTAGAACTTGCGAAGATGCTCAATATTCCATGAGTTTTGCACTGGGGTGCCATCTTCGGTCTCCAGATGGACTGCGCCAGGTCTGGTGACTCGTACTACCCGATAAGGGCCTTCCCACTTCCGCGTCAACTTGTTTGATCTCTTGGGGGACTGAACGCGCCGAAGAACAAGGTCGCCTTCCTCAAGGCTTCGGGCGTGACTTTGCGGCTATGATAGCAGCGCAAGGCTTGCTGGTAGCATGCAGCTCGCACAGCCGTCCGAAGACAATCTTCCTCAAGGAGCATCGCGTCGTCTTGCCGCAGCTGCTCTTGCTCAGCTTCATGGTAAGCGAGCACTCGAGGTGACCCGTATATGAGTTCCGTGGGGAGCACCGCTTCTGCACCATAGATTAGGGAGAAGGGTGTTTGGCCGGTAGCTCGATTTGGTGTCGTCCTGAGTGACCAAAGAACCGCCGGCAACTCATCAATCCAGCGCCTTCCCCATTTGCGCAGCCTATCAAAGGTTCTTGTCTTGAGGCCACACAGCACTTCAGCATTCATTCTTTCCGCTTGGCCGTTGCTTCTCGAGTGAGCGATAGATGCAAAACAGATTTTGCTGCCAAGGTCTTGGATATATTGCATGAAGGTGCGGCTCGTGAATTGTGTGTCGTTGTCGGTGATGATTCTGTTAGGAACCCCGAAACGGCAAACTAATCCTTTGAAGAACTTGATGGCTGATTACGCTGTCACCTTCCTCACTGGCTCCACTTCAGGCCACTTTGTGAACTTGTCAATGGCGACGTACAAGAACTCAAAGCCCCCGGCAGCATAGGGGAAGGGGCCCAAGATATCGAGCCCCCAAACCGAAAAGGGCCAGGAGAGAGGGATTGTTTGGAGAGCTTGAGCTGACTGATGTATGTTCTTCGAATGGAACTGGCATGCTTCACACTTGGTTACTAGCTCAGTTGCATCCTGGAGGGCAGTGGGCCAATAGAAGCCTTGTCGGAAAGCTTTGCCGGCAAGTCCCCTTGATCCTATGTGAGAACCACATATGCCTCCGTGTATCTCCGCCAACAGCTTCAGTCCATCTTCCTGGCAAATACACTTCAATTTCACACCGTTTGGTCGCTTTCTGTATAGAATGCTATCCACAAACTGATACATATTTGACTGACGGGCTACTTTCTCAGCTTCTTCTTGCTCACCGGGAAGTTCCCCTATTTGAAGGAAACAGACTATACGCTGTGCCCATGCCGGAGCCTATGGCTCGACGACAAGGATTAAAGGCGCTTCTTCGGCTACGGGAGCGCTTGCTTCTGCGGCAAGAACCCGAGGTTCTGCACGAAGCTGCTGCTCACCGGCAACCACGTCATTGACTCCGGCAACCTTTTCGCCGGCGGCTCCTGGGAGTTCTGCCAAAAAATACATGCCGGTGTTCAACTTCCTTCTCTTACCAGCCTGCGTTGATGGAGTGACTGTTGGTTAATTCAAATGGAGCACAAAAGTTCCTGGTTCCACAGGTAGCTTTTGGGCGGCACATTTTGACAGGTGATCAGCAATGCTGTTTTCCGCATGAGGGATGTGCTCTGTTTGCAACCCGTCAAATTGTTCTTCCAATTTCCTCACTTCTTCCACATATGCTTCCATCAACGGGCTCTGGTAATCTTTGTTCACTTGCTTCACAACAAGCCGCGAGTCGCCGCGGATGATCAATTTTTTGATCCCAAGGTCCACTGCGATCCTAAGACCGGCAAGGAGTCCTTCATACTCAGCAGTGTTGTTTGTAGCTTGCTCCCTGCGAAAGTGCATTTGAACCACATACTTGAGGTGCTCCCCGGTGGGTGGGACAAGCAGCACTCCGGCACCGGTGCCTTGCTGCGAGAAGGCACCGTCAAAGTACATGATCCATTCTTTGGCTGTCTCTTTGCCGAGGAGAGCTATTTCTCGAGCTTCTTCGTCTTGCGTTGGTGTCCATTCTGCAATGAACTCCGCTAAGGCTCTGCTCTAGATGGTCGAAGTGCTTTCAAACTTAAGTGCAAAGCTTGACAATTCAAACGCCCACTCCACTATCCTGCCAGTTGCTTCTGGATTTCTCAAAATGTGTTGTAACGGAAAGCGAGTGACGACGGTGATCTTGTGTGCTTGGAAGTAGTGATGCAGCTTTCTCGAGGCCATAAGAAGGCCAAAAAGCAATTTCTGCACCCCCGAGTATCTTGACCTAGCTCCCTGCAGAAGGGAACTAACAAAATAGATGGGCCGTTGCACCACTTTCTTCTTCGGCATCACTTGTTGGTTAGCTTCATTTGCTTGCACTGTTTCTGACTTGTTGGCGTCGGACCCTGCCGGAGAAGATTCTGGTTTGTCGCTAGATGAGCTTGCCACGATTACTTCCTCGTCATCGACTTCCCTCTGCGCCACTAATGCAGCACTAGCCACTTGATTCGTTGCCGCTACGTATAGCAGCAACGGCTCTTGCGGTCTAGGAGCAACTTGTGTTGGCGCGGAGGAGAGGTATCTTTTCAAGTCCTGCAGCGCGGCCTCCGCTTCCGGAGTCCATTTCATCGGACCTGCCTTTTTCAAAATCCTGAAAAACGGCAAGGCGCGCTCAGCGGATCTCGAAATGAACCTACTTAAGGCAACAACACAGCCGGCAAGACGCCGCACATCTTTGATGCTTTTTGGTGCTTGAATCTGCTCAATTGCTTTGATCTTGTCGGGATTCGCTTCAATTCCCCATTGAGATACAAAGAACCCGAGAAGCTTGCCGGATGGAATGCCAAACACACACTTCTCGGGGTTGAGCTTTAGATTGATTTTGCGCAAGTTTGTGAATGTCTCTTCTAAATCTTGAATGAGGGTAGATTTGTCCTTAGTCTTGACCACTATATCATCCATGTATGCTTCCACATTCCTATGCAGCTGGGGCTCAAAACCAATCTGGACTGCCCTTGCAAATGTTGAACCAGCACTCTTTAATCCGAAACGCATACGCACGAAGCAGTATGTGCCACACGGAGTAATGAATGCGGTTTTCTCCTCATCCTCCTTGGCCATGAATATTTGATGGTACCCAGAATATGCATCAAGCAAAGAGAGTAAATCACAGCCGGAAGTGGAGTCCACAATTTGATCGATGTGCGGCAAGGGGAAAGGATCCTTCAGACAAGCTTTGTTAATATCAGTGTAGTCAATACAAAGTCTCCATTTTCCATTTGCTATGCGCACCACCACTGGATTTTCCAACCAAGTGGGATGTAGTATGCCCCTGACTAAGCCTGCTGCTCCAAGTTTCTTGATTTCTTCGGCAATGAATTGTTGCCGCTCCAGAGCTTGCTTTCGGACTTTTTGCTTGACGGGTCGAGTGTGGGGACAGATGATATGTCCATTTTCCATCATGTTTTGCTACTGTTATTTATAGTGTTTTAATCAATATAACACTTTGTGGAGCAATTCTAATGCCTTTTCTCTCTTAATATGCAAGATTTACACAAGGAGGGAGAATGCCGGCAGCTGGAATTCTGGACCTGAAAAAGCTATGTCAGAGAGACCTATTCTGCACATCTCCAAATGAGCTAAAATTTCACGGAGAATTATTTTGGAATAAATAAAAAATACTGGAAGCAAGAAGTACCAGAGGGGGCCACCTAGGTGCCCACGAGGCACCAGGGCGCGCCACCCCCCCAGGCGCGCCCTGGTGGCTCGTGGGGCCCCTGGTCAGCCTCTGGCCCCCATTTTCTGGTATATAAGTCATTTTGCCATAGAAAAAAAATAAAGAGAAGACTTTTGGGACGGTGCGCCGCCGTCTCAAGGCGGAACTTGGGCAGGAGCACTTTTGCTCTCCGGCGGAGAGATTCTGCCGGGGATACTTCCCTCCGGGAGGGGGAAATCGTCGCCATCGACATCACCAACTATCCTCTCATCGTGGGAGGACCAATATTCATCAACATCTTCACCAGCACCATCTCATCTCAAACCCTAGTTCATCTCTTGTATTCAATCTTTGTCTCAAAACCTCAGATTGGTACCTGTGGGTTGCTAGTAGTGTTGATTACATCTTGTAGTTGATGCAAGTTGGTTTATTTGGTGGAAGATTATAGGGACAATTGCATTTTTATCCCTAGTTGGTTCCTACCCACGGGTTTTGCCCTTACTTTTGGAGCTTGCTCAGTTTTGCCATTACTTTTTCCATCGAGGTCCCTCGAATGCCCTTTGACCGACCAAAACTTTGAAAATTCATAACAAATTCATATGAACTCGGAAAAATGCAAATAAGATATCAAAATGTTCAGATAAACATTACCTTTATGTGCATATCATTTGCATTCAGGACAAAAGCACCGTTTAAACTACCCAAGGTTATTAATGTTATTAACATTATTAAAAATAAAAAGGTATAAAAAATATTTTTTTCATGAATAAAAATTACATGCAAATGTAGGTGATGTTTTTTGAACATCCTGATATCTTATTTGCATTTTTCTGAGTTCGTATCAACTTGTTATGAATGTTCTAACGACCTTGACCATTATTTGGAAACTTCATAACAAGTTGATATGAACTCAGAAAAATGCAAAAAAATATCAGGATGTTCAGAAAACATCACCTACATTTGCATGTAATTTTTATTCATGAAAAAAATATTGTTTATACCTTTTTATTTTTAATAATGTTAATAACATTAATAACCTCAGGTAGTTCAAACGGTGCTTTTGTCCAGAATGCAAATGATATGCACATAAAGGTAATGTTTATCTGAACATTTTGATATCTTTTTTGCATTTTTCTGAGCTCATATGAATTTGTTATGAATTTTCAAAGTTTTGGTCAAACAGTCAAAGGGCATTCGAGGGACCTCGATGGAAAAAGTAAGGGCAAAACTGAGCAAGCTCGAAAAGTAAGGGCAAACCCTGTGGGTAGGAACCAACTAGGGATAAAAATGCAATTGTCCCAAGATTATATGTTCAGATCTATTATGCTGTTCAATTCCCCTCTGATCTTGGACATGACTATGATTTGTGAGTAATTACTTTTGTTCTTGAGGACATGGGAGAAGTCTTGTCATAAGCAATCATGTGAATTTGGCATTCGTTCGATATTTTGATGATATGTATGTTGTTGATTCTCTTGGTGGTGTCATGTGAACGTCGACTACATGACACTTCACCATCTTTGGGCCTAAGGGAATGCATTGTGGAGTAGTAATTAGATGATGGGTTGCTAGAGTGACAGAAGCTTAAACCCTAGTTTATGCGCTATTCCGTAAGGGGCTGATTTGGATCCATATGTTTAATGCTATGGTTAGATTTATCTTAGTTCTTCTTTCGTAGTTGCGGATGCTTGCAAGAGGGGGTAATCATAACTGGGAGGCTTGTTCAAGTAAGAACAGCACCCAAGCACCGGTCCACCCACATATCAAATTATCTAAGTAGCGAACGCGAATCAAACCAACATGATGAAAGTGACTAGATGAAATCCCCATGTGTCCTCGATAACGCTTTACTTATTATAAGAGATCGTTTCGGCCTGTCCTTTGCTACAAAAAGGATTGGGATACCTTGCTGCACTCTTTGTTACTATTGTTACTTGTCACTTGTTATAAATTATCTTGCTATCAAACTACTCGTTACCGATAATTTCAGTGCTTGCAGAAAATACCTTGCCAAAAACCGCTTGTCATTTCCTTCTGCTCCTCGTTGGGTTCAACACTCTTACTTATCGAAAGGACTACGATTGATCCCCTATACTTGTGGGTCATCAAGACTCTTTTCTGGCGCCATTGCCGGGGAGTGAAGCGCCTTTGGTGAGTGGAATTTGGTAAGGAAACATTTATATTACGTGCTGAAATTTACTGTCACTTGTAACTATGGAAAGTAATCCTTTGAGGGGTTTGTTCGAGGTATATTCACCTCGACCGGAAACACAAATAGTTGCTCCTCAACCTACTGCACCTACTGAAAATATTTCATATGAAATTCCTCTGGGTATGATAGAGAAACTGCTAGCTAATCCTTATGCAGGAGATGGAACGGTACATCATGATATGCACTTGATCTATGTGGATGAAATTTGTGGATTTTTTAAGCTTGCAGGTTTATCCGGAGATGGAGTGAAGAAGAAAGTATTCCCTTTATCTTTGGAGGGAAAGGCATTGACATGGTATAGGCTATGTGATGATACTGATACATGGGACTAGAACCGATTGAAATTGGAATTCCACCAGAAATTTTATCCTATGCATTTGGTTCATCGTGATCGGAATTATATATATAATTTTTGGCCTCGTGAAGGAGAAAGCATCTCTCAAGTTTGGGGGAGGATTAAGTACATGATGTACACATGCCCTAACCATGAGCTCTCAAGAAAAATTATCTTACAGAATTCTTATGCTCGGCTTTCTCATGATAATTAAACCATGCTCGATTCTTCTTCGACTGGCTCCTTTATGAAGAAAACTATTGAATTTAGATGGGATCTTATGGAAAGAATTTAACGCAACTCTGAAGATTGGGAACTCGACAAAGGTAAAGAGTCAGGTATAATACTTGAGTTTGATTGTGTTAAATCTTTTATGGCTACCGATGCTTTTCATAAGTTCAGCACTAAATATGGACTTGACTCTGAGATAGTAGCTTCCTTTTGTGAATCCTTTGCTACTCATGTTGATCTCCCTAAGGAGAAGTGGTTTAAATATCTTCCCCCGTTAGTGTTAAAGAAGAAACAATTGTTTACCATGTTGATCCAGTTGTGCCTACCACTACAGGAATCAGGCACTTTGCCGTCTGCCATGGCAGACGGCAAAGGAATGTCTGGCGGACGGCAAAGCCCTTTGCCGTCAGCCAGCAGACGGCCCCATGTCCGGCTGAATGAACTACGACAGAGGGCTGCTTTGCCATCTTCTTAAATAAAGCGGATGACAAAGAAGTTTGCCGTGAGCCATACTAAGCAAGCAGACGGCAAATCCCTTGGACGGCAGAGGGATAGGGTTAGGCCCGTTAGGTGGCTAACGGCGTACTTGGCCGTCTGCCAGCAGACGGCATAGGCGCAAAGTTCTTTGCCGTCTGCCAGCTGACGTCAGCTGACATCAGGCGTCAGCTGGGGCCAATGCATGCCCTTTGCCGTCTGCCAGCAGACGGCAAAGCACACCAGCCTTTGCCGTCTGCTGGCAGACGGCAAAGTGCCCAAATAGGCCATCCCAGGTGCCCCCAGGTTGGACAGGTAGTTGCCACATGGCAGCTTTGCCGTCCGCTGGCAGACGGCAAAGTGCCTGTATTGCCCCTGTTAATTCTGTTTTTTTCTTAAATTCAATCAATTTCACAGATATATATATATATATATATTCATTTGAAAATACTTTCAACAAGCATACATATCCCTGCCATATGGATATGATCATCCAACACATATATATACCAAATCAAAAGTCCATATCCAACATATATATAGCCAACATATCCAACAATTAAGCAAAAAGTCCATATACAATGGTTTCATCCATACATACATATATAGGTAGCAAGTTTCACATTGTTCATCCTACAAAATCAAACAAAAAGGAAGGACAACGAGAAGAGTAGACTCCATCAACGCAAGCTTCCGTGATCTGAAGCAAATCTGCAAAATGGGAAAGAAGAAAGTTAGAAGAAGAAGACTAGAAGAAGAAGAAGAAGAAGAAGAAGAAGAAGACTAGAAGAAGAAGAAGAAGAAGAAAAAGAAGAAGAAGAAGAAGAAGAAGAAGAATTTTTCTTCTCTTTCTTTTTCTCCTCTTCTTTTTCTTCTTCTTATTGCTTACTTGTGTCATTTTAGAGCTAACCTAGGTAAATAGGTCATTTTGGAGCTAAGTAAGGTTATTATGCATTTTCGAGGAAAGTAAGCTAAGTATATGACATTTTGGAGGTAACCAAGGTTATTATGCCATTTTTGACCTAAGTATGCTAAGTATGTCATAAATGAACTAAATAAGCTAAGTATAGGTCATTATTGAGCTAACCTAGGTAATTATGCCATTTTTGAGCTAACTAAGCATATTAAGTCATTTTGGAGGAAAAAATGCTAAGTGTAGGTCATTTTAGAGCTAACCTAGGTAAATAGGTCATTTTGGAGCTAAACCAAGGTTATTATGCCATTTTTTTTACCTAAGTAAGCTAATTATGTCATAAATGAACTAGCTAAGCTAAGTATAGGTCATTATTGAGCTATCTTAGGTAGTTATGTCATTTTTTAGCTAACTAAGCATATTAAGTCATTTTGGAGGAAAAAATGCTAAGTATAGGTCATTTTAGAGCTATCCTAGGTAAAATAGGTCATTTTGGAGCTAAGTAAGGTTATTATGTCATTTTCGAGGAAAATAAGCTAAGTATATGACATTTTCGAGCTAAACCATGGTTATTATGCCATTTTTTACCTAAGTAAGCTAATTATGTCATAAATGAAGTAACTAAGCTAAGTATAGGTCATTTTTGAGCTAGCCTAGGTAGTTATGCCATTTTTGAGCTAACTAAGCATATTAAGTCATTTTGGAGGAAAAAATGCTAAGTCCAGGTCATTTTAGAGCTATCCTATGTAAAATAGATCATTTTGGAGCTAAGTAAGGTTATTATGTCATTTTCGAGGAAAATAAGCTAAGTATATGACATTTTGGAGCTAAACCAAGGTTATTATGCCATTTTTGACCTAAGTAAGCTAATTATGTCATAAATGAACTAATTAAGCTAAGTATAAGTCATTATTGAGCTAGCCTAGGTAAAATAAGTCATTTTGGAGCTAAGTAAGGTTATTATGTCATTTTCGAGGAAAATAAGCTAACTATATGACATTTTGGAGCTAAATAGGTCATTTCTTAAGCTAAGTATGCATTTGTTAAGCAAAACACTAGGGAAATTGTACCGTCATCACGGAGGTGAAGGACCGGTCGCGCCAGTGGCAGACGCAGAAGGATCGGTCGATGCTTGTCGGGAGTTATGTTGCACCAAAGATCATTTGCAATGTCTCGTTAGCATGATGCAACTAAAATGTGAAGACTAGTAACTAATGACCATTCAAATGAAACTCACCGTGCCCGCCGGAGCAATGACTGGCATCGGCGGAGGGGTCTGACCGTTGCTCTGGCACATGGTCTGCACATTTGGTTTTCACGAGTCAGTCATATTAGTTAGTAATGAAACGAACATTATTTGCATGATTTGGCTAATATGCAGAAGAAACTTACCACGAAGAGCTCGTATAAGGCCCGGTGAGACGCGTCGTTCTGGTTCCTCTCCTCCTCCAACAGCGTAGCAGTCCTCTCCTCCAACTCCCTCTCCCTCTCCGCCGCCTGCCTCTTTGCCTCCGCCAGAAGCTCCTGGGTCTTCGCTCTCTCTTTCTCAAGAGCAGCCTGCAACACCACATTGTAATCATCGATGGCCGCACACACAATGTAATGGAGGAAAGGTATCTGAGTCCGTATAACTAACCTCAATTTGGAGCTCCATTGGCCGTGGACGAGGCCTTATCTCAGGATCGGAGCTCGTCTGGCGCTTCTTGATCTCCGGGAGAGTGCTAGGACAACGTATCAGTCCATCCCCAATGGCTATCGAGCCATGGGGCCTCCCGCCACCAGATATCATCACCAGCTCTGGATCAAGAGGTTGCCGGCTCGGGTTAAAGTCCTCCCCTTTCCTCGCCTTCCCCTCGTCTCTGTACCTCACGAGCTTGTTGTGGGAGGAGATGTTGGTGAAGCTCTCTGGATGATCAAGGCCAGACTCAGAGAATGCCTTGGCCTTCTTGTACTTTACAGTATGGGCCATGGCATAGAGGTCGAACACCTCTGGCACCTCCGTCTTGTTGTGTCGCGCCTAAAAGAGAGGAACAAAGTATTAGTTAAGGGCTCAAGCTAGCATGAAGAATGAAATTGCATGAATCATGAAGCAAACCACATACCCAGTTATTCCCGTACTCATATAGGTTGGCGCTCCCTTGATGGTGTGGCACACCAACCATTTTGGCACGTCGCTCCTTGTCATTGTTGTGGACGGCTAGCCATTGGGGAGAGCACCACTCATCCACCAATGCCTCCCAACAGTCCATCCTATCCGCACACCATCTCGGGGGCACCTAAGTTAGTCAAGAGAAATTTCAGCGCTACGCCTTCGAATCAAATCAAGGAAACTAAGTACAAGGCCTTAAGAATAGGTATTTACCTTCATGTACTTCTCCTTACTCAGAAACTTGCCGCGACACTTCGTCTTGGACCTCTTAATACCAGTCGAGGCGTAGTAGTCTCGAACAGCCTGCACCCGAGCCTCGTGCCGTAAGTTCTGAAGTAGGCGCCTGCACTCGGCTTCGATAACCATAGCCGCGGCCTCCTCCTCTCCCTCAAGACACCTGTAGAAGGTGTACAATCAAACATGACAACACTGGTTAGTACAATAACTCGGTACTGTTGATTTTTAATTCTGTAAAGGAGAAATTACCCAAAACGTCTCGATCACCATCTCGGCCCTCGTGCGGCACAAGACACCATCGATCCTCTCCTGCGGCGGGGCCGGGGCAGCCAAGTATAGGTCCCAGCTCAGTCCGAGCTGTCGAACCTGACCCTCACTGGGCAACGTGACCCACCCTGGGAAGTTCTGCCGGCAAAGCACACCAAGGACGAAGTTGGGCTTGCCGATACCAGGGCCGTGTATCCAACCCCTGCAGTATGACAAGGCCAACGCATTAGATTTTGAAGAAACGTGAAGGCAAAAGGTTAAAAAAGAGTAAATGCACTTACTTCTCCCCATTAGGCACAATCAACCACCTCTGCTCGCCGGTCGCCGGCACGGGCGGGAGCTTTGTACCACCACGCTGGTAGAGGTTGCCCCCCTCAACCAGCTCGCCCTCGCTATAGCTATCATCCGAAAAGCGATCCTCACCACCATCAGCATGCCCACTCGCCTCCGGCGGCCAGTCCCCCCTTCGGGTCGACTGCGACGTTGCCTGATCCGTGCTCTGCTCCGGAGTCTCGTGGGACGAAGCCTCTGGGACCGGAGTCTCGTGGGGCGAAGGCTCGGCGGCCCGAGGCTCGTGGACCGGAGTCTCGGGGGGCGAAGGCTGGGCGACCCGAGGCTCGTCGGCCCGAGGCTCGTGGACCGGAGTCCGAGACGGGTCCACCTCAGACGAAGCAGTCCTGTGGTCGGGTGAATCAGCTGGGGGTGGCGGCGAGGAAGGCGTAGGAGCCTTCCTACCTCTCCCGCCGCCACGGCCACCTCTAGTACCCGTCTTCTTCCCCCGACCTCTCCCGGCTGAAGAAGAAGCGCCCGCCGGTGGTGTCTGCAAACTGAGATGCAGCGCTCTCCGGAGGTGCTGGGGTGGAATGGAAGCACCCCTCCCACCACGCGCCGAGGAAGGAGTCTCGGAATGCTCTGAACCCGCGCCCACCATCTGTCAACACCTGCAATGACAAAGAGTAAACGAAATTAGTACAACATAAAAAAATTGAATACCTGACATGAATAATAATATGTATATAATTTAAGTGTATCATCATCATGAACATAAGATGAATAATAATATGTATATAATGTCCAGACCGTATAAGCAGGCGTAAAACCCCACTTCTGCAGGTGTTTACTCATTTCAAGCTCTGTCCTCTTATGATAGTTGTCGCACCGGACACAGGGGCACCAGGTTTTTCTCTGGCCATTTGCAAATGTGGCTCTCACAAACCCCTTGGTTTTTGTTAACCATTCATCGGTCATGTCTTTCTGACTAGTGTGACCGGTGTACATCCACGCACGATCACTCATCTTGCCTAGCTACAGGACACACAAGAAATATATACATAATTCAGCAAACCATATTCATCAGTTAATGGAGTTTGTCAGTTTTATTACGTCCATGCAACCTAGACGCTAATAGGTAAAGATAGGTCTTAATCCCACCCGAGTATGTGTAGATAGGGTTCATTTTCCCATGCTCTGCTCCGGATCCGACGCAAAATTTCGGCAGCACCTCCCCGCTGTTCTCCTGATACACGTCTCGGCAATAAGCAGAGAGGATGTGTACCCGGAGAACAACAGGGAGGCACTGACGAAATTCTGCATCGGATCCGGAGCAGAGCATATGGGAAAACGAACCCAATCTACACATACTCGGGCTGTCCATGGATAACGTTGGACAATTCGAAAGAATCACGGTTATAAATATGCAAATGCATGGATATTTATAGATGTAACCCTTTCGAACGGGAGACGCATAGTGGTCACGCATACTGATGATTGAAGACACCTATAGCTAGCAAGTTTCATCGGCACGAAGACCGGAACAGAGCAAATGAAGGGGGCAGGAGGAGATGTCATTTGTGCTCACCCACGAACGCAGGCGCGGAGCTCGTCGAACGCACGGGGAGGTCGTCGAACAGCAGACCCTCGCAGCGACGAAACAACTACTCATTTAAATCCACCCGATCAACACAAATATATATGATGTTTTTCATAACAAAATCAGAAAATATATGACCTAACTCATAATTCACAAATATATGACGGGGTGTCGGGTCGGGGTGTCGGTGTGTCGGGTCGGGGTGTCGGGGTGTCGGGTCGGGGTGTCGGGGTGTCGTGGTGTCGGAGTGTCGGGTCGGGGTGTCGTGTCTTGGTGTCGGGGTGTCGGGATGTCAGGGTGTCGTGTCGGGGTGTCGGGGTGTCGAGGTGTCGTGTCGGGGTGTCGGGGTGTCGTGTCGGGGTGTCGTGCTATCGGGTCGGGGTGTCGTGGTGTGGGGGTCTTTTTTTCTGTTTTTCCTTTTCTTCTTCTTCCTCTTCTTCCATTTCTTCTTCTTCTTCTTCTTCTTCTTCTTCTTCTTCTTCTTCTCTTCTTCTTCTTCTTCTTCTTCTTCTTCTTCTTCTCTTCTTCTTCTTCTTCTTCTTCTCTCCTCTTTTTTCTTCTTCTTCTTCTTCTTCTTCTTCTTCTTCTTCTTCTTTTTTCTTCTCCTCCTCCTCTTCTTCTTCTTCTTCCTTTCCTTTTTCCTCTTCTTCTTCTTCTTCTTCTTCTTCTTCTTCTTCTTTTTTCTTCTCCTCCTCCTCCACTTCTTTTTCTTCTTCTTCTTCTTCTTCTTCTTCTTCTTCTTCTTCTTCTTCTTCTTCTTCTCATTTTTTCTTCTTTTCCTTTTTTTCTATTTACCTAAACATCTATTTACCTAAACATCTAAACATCTATTTACCTAAACATCTAATTTTCTTACTGCAAAAACAGAAAAAAAAACAAAAAAAAAACAAAACAAAATATAGGGGCAGGAGGGGGGAGCTCACCAGAGCGGGGGCGGCCGGGCAGCGGGGGCGGCCGGGGCGGCCAGGGCTTCGGGGGCGGCCGGGCAGCGGGGGCGGCCGGGCCAGGCATCGGGGGTGGCGGGGCGGTGACGGGGCGGTAGGGAGGGGCGGCGACGGGGCGGGGTGGCAGGGAGGGCGGCGATGGGGCAGGGTGGCAGGGAGGGGGCGGCGACGGGGCGGCGGCGGCGGATGAGAGAGAGAGAGAGGCGCGCGGGAGTGGGGGTTTCGGGCGGGGTGCACAGCCGTTAAGGTAACCCCCCTCTTTGCCGTCTGCTGGCAGACGACAAAGAACTCTTTGCTGTTAGCTAGCCAGCGCCGTGACCCTGTGGGCCCCACCCTCACCTCTTTGCCGTCTGCCTAGCCCTTTTTTAACGTCTGCTAGCAGACGGCAAAGAGGTGGCAGACAGCAAAGAAGGTGCCCTAGCCAACGCCGTGCCACGGGGGGCCCACTAGGCTCTTTGCCGTCTGCCATTGGCCTCTTTGCCGTCAGCTGGCAGACGGCAAAGAGGGGACAGATGGCAAAATGCCAGATTCCAGTAGTGTACTGCTTATATTGAGAAACCACCTTATCCTGTTAGGATTAAGGAACATGCTAAAGTTTCAACTGTGGTTAACAAAAGTAATATTAGAGCACCTAGACCCTCTGAACAAATTAAAGTTGAACCTAATGTTGCTATGGTTAAAGATCTTTTGGTCGATAATTTGGATGGGCATGTTATTTACTTCTGTAATGAAGCAGCTAGAATTGCTAAACCCGATCCTAAAGATAAAAACAGACCTGTAGTCGGCATGCCTGTTGTCTCTGTTAAAATAGGAGATCAGTGTTATCATGGCTTATGTGATTTGGGTGCTAGTGTGAGTGTTATTCCGTTTACTTTATACCAAGAAATTATGAATGATATTGCACCTGTTGAAATAGAGGACATTGATGTTACTATTAAGCTTGCAAACAGAGATACCATTACACCGCTTGGGATCGTTAGAGATGTTGAAGTCTTGTGTGGAAAAATAAAATACCCTATTAATTTTCTTGTCCTCGGTTCTGCACAAGATGATTTTTATCCCATTATATTTGGTAGACCTTTCTTGAACACTGTTAATGCCAAGATTGATTGCGCTAAAGAAACTGCTAGTGTTGATTTTGGTGGTATGTCTCATGACTTTAATTTCTCCAAGTTTCGTAGACAACCTCATGACAAAGAATTGCCTAGTAAAGATGAAATTATTGGTCTTGCTTCTATTGTCGTACCTCCTACTGATCCGTTAGAACAATATTTTCTAGACCATGAAAATGATATGCATATGAATGAAAGAAATGAAATAGATAAGATGTTTTTTGATCAACCACCTATCCTTAAACATAATTTGCCTGTTGAAATTCTTGGAGGCCCTCCTCCATCTAAAGGTGATCCTATATTTGAATTGAAGCAATTGCCTGATACATTGAAATATGCTTATCTTGATGAAAAGAAGATATATCCTATTATTATTAGTGCTAACCTTACAGACCATGAAGAAAAGAGATTATTGAAAACTCTGAGGAAGCACCGAGCTGCTATTGGATATACTCTTGATGATCTTAAGGGCATTAGTCCCACTTTATGTTAGCACAAAATTAATATGGAGCCTGATGCTAGACCAGTTGTCGACCACCAACGACGATTAAATCCTAAGATGAAAGAGGTGGCAAGAACTGAAATATTAAAGCTTCTGGAAGCAGGTATAATCTATCCCATAGCTGATAGTAGATGGGTAAGTCCCGTTCATTGTGTCCTTAAGAAAGGAGGTATTACCGTTGTTCCTAATGATAAAAATGAACTCATCCCACAAAGAATTGTAACTGGTTATAGGATGGTAATTGATTTTAGAAAATTAAACAAAGCCACTAGAAAAGATCATTACCCCTTACCTTTTATTGATCAAATGTTAGAAAGATTGTCTAAGCATACACACTTTTGTTTCCTAGATGGATATTCTGGTTTCTCTCAAATACCTGTATCACAATCTGATCAAGAGGAAACCACCTTTACTTGTCCTTTTGGAACTTATGCTTATAGACGTATGCCTTTTGGCTTATGCAATGCACCTGCTACCTTTCAAAGATGTATGACTGCTATATTCTTTGACTTTTGTGAAAAGATTGTTGAGGTTTTCATGGATGATTTCTCCGTTTACGGAACTTCTTTCGATGATTGCTTAAGCAACCTTGATCGAGTTTTGCAGAGATGTGAAGAAACTAATCTTGTCTTGAATTGGGAGAAGTGCCACTTTATGGTGAATGAAGGTATTGTCTTGGGGCATAAAATTTCTGAAAGAGGTATTGAAGTTGATAAGGCAAAGGTTGATGCTATTGAGAAAATGCAATGTCCTAAAGATATTAAAGGTATAAGAAGTTTCCTTGGTCATGCTGGTTTCTATAGGAGATTTATTAAAGACTTCTCTAAAATTTCTAGGCCTCTTACCAATCTTTTGCAAAAAGATGTTCCATTTGTTTTTGATGATGATTGCGTAGAAGCCTTTGAAACACTTAAGAAAGCCTTAACCACTGCACCTATTGTTCAACCACCTGATTGGAACTAGCCTTTTGAAATTATGTGTGATGCTAGTGATTATGTTGTTGGTGCTGTTCTAGGACAGAGAGTTGATAAGAAATTAAATGTTATCCATTATGCTAGTAAAACTCTAGACAGTGCTCAAAGAAATTATGCTACTACTGAGAAGGAATTTGTAGCAGTTGTGTTTGCATGTGATAAATTCAGGTCTTACATAGTTGATTCTAAAGTAACTGTTCACACCGATCATGGTGCTATTAAATATCTTATGGAAAAGAAAGATGCTAAACCCAGACTCATTAGGTGGGTTCTATTGCTACAAGAATTTAACTTGCATATTATTGATAGAAAGGGAGCTGAGAATCCTGTAGCAGATAATTTGTCTAGAATGGAAAATGTTCTTGATGACCCACTTTCTATTAATGATGATTTTCCTGATGAACAATTAGCTGTCATAAATGCTTCTCGTAATACTCCTTGGTATGCAGACTATGCTAATTATATTGTTGCTAAATTTATACCGCCTTGTTTCACATACCAACAAAAGAAAAAGTTCTTCTATGATTTAAGACATTACTTTTGGGATGACCCACATCTTTATAAAGAAGGAGTAGATGGTATTATTAGACGATGTATACCTGAGCATGAACAGGAACAAATCCTACGGAAGTGTCACTCTGAGGCTTATGGAGGACACCATGCGGGAGAAAGAACTGCACACAAGGTATTACAATCTGGTTTTTATTGGCCTACTCTTCTCAAGGATGCTCGTAAGTTTATCTTATCTTGTGATGAATGTCAAAGAATTGGTAATGTTGGTAGACGTTAGGAGATGCCTATGAATTATTCACTTGCTATTGAACCATTTGATGTTTGGGGATTTGATTATATGGGACCTTTCCCTAAATCCAATGGGTATACTCATATTTTTGTTGCTGTTGATTACGTTACTAAGTGGGTAGAAGCTATTCCAACTAGTAGTGCTGATCATAACACTTCTATTAAAATGCTTAAAGAAGTTATTTTCCCGAGGTTTAGAGTCCCTAGATATTTAATGACTGATGGTGGTTCACATTTTATTCATGGTGCAATTCGTAAACTGCTTGCTAAATATGATGTCAACCATAGAATTGCATCTCCCTATCACCCTCAAACTAGTCGTCAAGTAGAATTGAGCAATAGAGAAATAAAGTTAATTTTGCATAAAACCATACATAGATCTAGAAAGAATTGGTCTAAGAAACTTGACGATGCATTATGGGCTTATAGAACTGCTTATAAAAATCCTATGGGTATGTCTCCTTATAAAATGGTTTATGGAAAAGCATGTCATTTACCTCTTGAGTTAGAACATAAAGCATATTGGGCAATTAAATAACTTAATTATGATTTTAAACTTGCCGGTGAAAAGAGGTTATTTGATATTAGTTCATTAGATGAATGGAGAACCCAAGCTTATAAAAATGCCAAATTGTTTAAAGAAAAAGTTAAAAGATGGCATGATAGAAGAATTCAAAAACGGGAATTCAAAGTGGGTGAACAAGTTCTATTGTACAATTCCCGTTTGAGATTCTTTGCAGGAAAGCTCCGCTCTAAACGGGAATTCAAAGTGGGTGAAGAAGTTTATCGCTCCGGAGCCATCAAAATAAACAACTCCCAAGGCACTAATCCGAGAGTAGTGAATGGACAAAGAATCAAGCATTATATTTCAGGTACTCCCATTAATATTGAAACTAATATTATCGAAACAATTACACCGGAGGAATACATAAGAGAGACCTTCTGGAACACTCCAGAACCCTGAAAAGGGGTAGGTATTGTTGGGGAACGTTGCATGGAAAACAAAAATTTTCTACGCACACGCAAGATCTATCCATGGAGATGCATAACTACGAGAGGGGGAGTGTGTCTACGTACCCTCGTAGACCGTAAGCGGAAGCGTTAGAACAACACGGTTGATGTCGTCGAACAACTTCACGATCCAACCGACCGAGCACCGAACGTACGGCACCTCCGCGTTCAGCACACGTTCAGCTCGGTGACGTCCTTGACTTCTTGATCCAGCAAGATGACGAGGTAGTGGATGAGTTCCGGCAGCACGACGGCGTGGTGACGGTGATGGTGATGCGATCTCCGCAGGGCTTCGCCCAAGCATTGCGAAAATATGACCGAGGGACGGAACTATGGAGGGGGGCACCGCACATGGCTAAGACAATGTTGTCTCTCCTTTGGGGCGCCCCCTATCCTCTATTTATATATGTGTAGGGGCTTGGAGTAGAAGGAATAGTGCCACGTGAACAGTAACCATGAATAGTAGACACATGGACTTGGACTCCAAAGTCCAATCCTATTCCTACTAGGACTCTCCCTTGTTCCTTCCCTAGCTGCGTGGGCTTTTGAGGACTTGGTGCGCCTGGCTCAATAAGGCCAGGGCGCCTCCCCTTAGCCCATGCCAGCCCTTTGGGACGTGGTGGACCCACTTGTGGACTTCCGGACCCCTCCGGAATCCTCCGGAACCTTCTGGAAGCTTCCCGGTACAATACTGAAAAAAACTGCACCTTTTTCCGGAACCCAAAATATGACTTCCCATATATAAATCTTTACCTCTCGACCATTCCGATACTACTCGTGACGTCCGGGATCTCATCCGGGACTCCGAACAATATTCGGTTACCAATTCACATAACTCATATAACACTATATCGTCAACGAACGTTAAGCGTGCGGACCCTACGGGTTCGGGAATGATGTAGACATGACTGAGACGCCTCTCTGGTCAATAACCAATAGCGGAACCTGGATGCTCATATTGGTTCCTACATATTCCATGAAGATCTTATCGGTCAAACCGCAATGACAACATACGTAATTCCCTTTGTCCGTCGGTATGTTACTTGCCCGAGATTCGATCGTCGGTATCTCCATACCTAGTTCAATCTCGTTACCGGCAAGTCTCTTTAGTCGTTCCGTAATACATCATCCCGTAACTAACTCCTTAATCACTTTGCTTGCAAGCTTCTTATGATGTGCATTACCGAGAGGGCCCAGAGATACCTCTCCGAAACACGGAGTGACAAATCCCAGTCTCGATCCATGCCAACTCAACGGACACCTTCGGAGATACCTTTAGAGCATCTTTATGATCACCCAGTTACGTTGTGTCTTTTGATAGCACACAAGGTATTCCTCCGGTATCCGGGACTTGCATGATCTCATGGTCTGAGGAACATGTATTTAACATTCAAGAAAGCAGTAGCAATAAACAGAACGATCATATGCTAAGCTAACAGATGGGTCTTGTCCGTCGAATCATTCTCCTAATGATGTGATCCCGTTATCAAATGACAACTCATGTCTATGGTTAGGAAACCTTAACCATCTTTGATCAACGAGCTAGTCTAGTAGAGGCTCACTAGGGACACGGTATTTGTTTATGTATTCATACATGTATTTAAGTTTCCGGTCAATACAATTCTAGCATGAATAATAAACCTTTATCATGAACAAGGAAATATAAAATAATAACAACTTTATTATTGCCTCTAGGGCATATTTCCATCAGTCTCCCACTTGCACTAGAGTCAATAATCTAGATTACATAGTAATGAATCTAACACCCGTGGAGTCTTGGTGCTGATCATGTTTTGCTCGTGGAAGAGGCTTAGTCAACGGGTCTGCCACATTCAGATCCGTGTGTACTTTGCAAATTTCTATGTCTCCATCCTTGACATATTCACAAATGGAGTTGAAGCGTCTCTTGATGTGTTTGGTCTTCTTGTGAAACCTGGGCTCCTTGGCTATGGCAATTGCTCCAGTGTTGTCACAAAAGATTGTCATTGGACCCGATGCACTAGGTATTTCACCTAGATCGGATATGAACTCCTTCATCCAGACTCCTTCATGTGCTGCTTCCGAAGCAGCTATGTATTCCGCTTCACACGTAGATCCCACCACGACGCTCTACTTGGAACTGCACCAACTGACAGCTCCACCATTTAATATACATACATATCCGGTTTGTGACTTAGAGTCATCCGGATCAGTGTCGAAGCTTGCATCGACGTAACCCTTTACGACGAGCTCTTCGTCACCTCCATAAACGAGAAACATGTCCTTGGTCCTTTTCAGGTACTTCAGGATATTCTTGACCGCTGTCCAGTGATCCACTCCTAGATTACTCTGGTACCTCCCTGCCAAACTTATGGCAAGGCACACATCAGGTCTGGTACACAGCATGGCATACATAATAGAACCTATGGCTGAGGCATAGGGAATGACTTTCATTTTCTCTATATCTTCTGCCATGGTCGGGCATTGAGTCTGACTCAACTTCACACCTTGCAAGACAGGCAAGAACCCTTTCTTTGACTGATCCATTTTGAACTTCTTCAAAACTTTGTCAAGGTATGTGCTTTGTGAAAGTCCTATCAAGCGTCTTGATCTATCCCTATAGATCTTGATGCCCAATATATAAGCAGCTTCACCGAGGTCATTCATTGAAAAATTCTTATTCAAGTATCCCTTTATGCCATCCAGAAATTCTATATCATTTCCAATCAACAATATGTCATCCACGTATAATATTAGAAATGCTACAGAGCTCCCACTCACTTTCTTGTAAATACAGGCTTCACCGTAAGTCTGTACAAAACCATATGCTTTGATCACCTCATCAAAGCGTATATTCCAACTCCGAGATGCTTGCACCAATCCATAGATGGATCGCTGGAGCTTCCACACTTTGTTAGCACCCTTAGGGTCGACAAAACCTTCTGGTTGCATCATATACAACTCTTCTTGGAGAAAACCATGAAGGAATGCAGTTTTGACATCCATTTGCCGGATTTCATAATCATAAAATGCGGCAATTGCTAACATGATTCAGACAGACTTAAGCATCGCTACGGGTGAGAAAGTCTCATCGTAGTCAACCCCTTGAACTTGTCAAAAACCTTTCGCGACAAGTCGAGCTTTGTAGACAGTGCTATTACCATCAGCATCTGTCTTCCTCTTAAAAATCCATTTATTCTCAATGGCTTGCCGATCATCGGGCAAGTCCACCAAAGTCCACACTTTGTTCTCATACATGGATCCTATCTCAGATTTCATGGCCTCAAGCCATTTGTCGAAATCCGGGCTTATCATAGCTTCTTCATAGTTCGTAGGTTCGCTATTGTCTAACAACATAACTTCCAGAATAGGATTACCGTACCACTTTGGTGCGGAACGTACTCTGGTCGACCTACGAAGTTCAGTAGTAACTTGATCTGAAGTTTCAAGATCTTTATCATTATCTTCCTCTCTTATTGGTGTAGGCATCACGGGAACGGTTTTCTCTGATGAGCTAATTTCCAATTCGAGAGAAGGTACAATTACCTCATCAAGTTCTACTTTCCTCCCACTCACTTCTTTCGAGAGAAACTCCTTCTCTAGAAAGGACCCATTATTGGCAACAAAGACCTTTACTTCGGATCTGTGGTAGAAGGTGTACCCAATTGTTTCTTTAGGGTATCCTATGAAGACGCACTTCTCCGCTTTGGGTTCGAGCTTATCAGGTTGAAGCTTTTTCACATAAGCATCGCATCCTCAAACTTTAAGAAACGACAGCTTAGGTTTCTTGCCAAACCATAGTTCATATGGTGTCGTGTCAACGGATTTAGACGGTGCCCTATTTAACTTGAATGCAGCTGTCTCTAATGCATAACCCCAAAACGATAGTGGCAAATCGGTAAGAGACATCATAGAACGCACCATATCCAATAAAGTACGGTTACGACGTTCGGACACACCATTATGCTGTGGTGTTCCAGGTGGCGTGAGTTGTGAAACAATTCCACATTTTCTTAAATGAAGGCCAAACTCGTAACTCAAATATTCGCCTCCGCGATCAGATCGTAGAAACTTTATTTTCTTGTTACGATGATTCTCTACTTCACTCTGAAATTCTTTGAACTTTTCAAATGTTTCAGACTTGTGTTTCATCAAGTAGATATACCCATATCTACTCAAATCATCTGCGAAGGTTAGAAAATAACGATACCCGCCGCGTGCTTCAACATTCATCGGACCGCATACATCGGTATGTATTATTTCCAACAAATCAGTAGCTCGCTCCATTGTTCCGGAGAACGGAGTTTTAGTCATCTTGCCCATAAGGCATGGTTCACAAGTATCAAATGATTCATAATCAAGAGATTCCAAAAGTCCATCCGCATGGAGTTTCTTCATGCGCTTTACACCAATATGACCTAAACGGCAGTGCCACAAGTATGTTGCACTATCATTATCAACTTTGCATCTTTTGGCATCAATATTATGAACATGTATATCACTACGACCGAGATTCAACAAGAATAGACCATTCACAAAAGGTGTGTGACCATAAAAGATGTTACTCATATAAATAGAACAACCATTATTCTCTGATTTAAATGAATAACCGTCTCGCAATAAACAAGATCCAGATATAATGTTCATGCTCAACGCTGGCACCAAATAACAATTATTGAGGTCTAAAACTAATCCCGAAGGTAGGTGTAGAGGTAGCGTGCCGACGGCGATCACATCAACCTTGGAACCATTCCCGACGCGCATCGTCACCTCGTCCTTAGCCAATCTTCGCTTATTCCGTAGCTCCTGTTTCGAGTTACAAATATGAGCAACCGAACCAGTATCAAATACCCAGGCGGTACTGCGAGCATTAGTGAGGAACACATAAATAACATGTATATCAAATATACCTTTGCTCACTTTGCCATCCTTCTTATCCGCCAAATACTTGGAGCAGTTCTGCTTCCAGTGACCAGTCCCTTTGCAGTAGAAGCACTCTGTTTCAGGCCCGGGTCCAGCTTTGGGTTTCTTCGTGGGAGCGGCAACTTGCTTGCCGTTCTTCTTGAAGTTCCCCTGCTTTCCCTTGCCCTTTTCTTGAAACTAGTGGTTTTGTTAACCATCAACACTTGATGCTCCTTCTTGATTTCTACCTCCACTGATTTTAGCATCGCGAAGAGCTCGGGAATTGTCTTCTCCATCCCTTGCATATTATTGTTCATCACGAAGCCTTTATAGCATGGTGGCAGTGACTGAAGAACTCTGTCAATAACACTCTCAACCGGAAGATCAATTCCCAGCTGAGTCAAGTGGTTGTGGTACCCAGACATTCTGAGTATGTGTTCACTGACAGAACTGTTCTCCTCCATCTTATAGCTAAAGAACTTGTTGGAGAGTTCATATCTCTCAACCCGGGCATTAACTTGAAATATCAATTTCAGCTCTTGGAACATCTCATATGCTCCGTGGCGTTCAAAACGCTTTTGCAGTCCCGGTTCTAAGCCGTAGAGCATGGCACACTGAACTATCGAGTAGTCATCAGATCGAGCCTGCCAGGCGTTCACAACGTCTGCAGCAGCTCCTGCAGCAGGTCCATCACCTAGCGGTGCATCAAGGACATAATTCTTCTGTGCAGCAATGAGGATAATCCTCAAGTTACGGACCCAGTCCGTGTAGCAGCAATGAGGATATGCAAAGAAACTATCAAGATTAAGTTCATGATAAATTAAGTTCAATTAATCAAATTACTAATGAACTCCCACTTAAATTAACATCCCTCAAGTTAACTAAGTGATACATGATCCAAATCAACTAGCTCATGTCCGATCATCACGTGAGATGGGATAGTCATCAATGGTGAACATCTCCATGTTGATCATATCTACTATATGACTCATGTTCGACCTTTCGGTCTCCAGTGTTCCGAGACCATGTCTGTACATGCTAGGCTCGTCAAGTTTAACCCAAGTATTATGCTTGTGTAAAACTGGCTTACACCCGTTGTATGTGAACGTAGAATCTATCACACCCGATCATCACGAGGTGCTTCGAAACGACGAACTTTAGCAACGGTGCATACTCGGGGAGAACACTTTTATCTTGAAATTTAGTGTAGGGATCATCTTATAATGCTACCGTCGTTCTAAGCAAAATAAGATGCATAAAGGATAAACATCCCATGCAATCAAAATATGTGACATGATATGGCCATCATCTTGTGCTTTTGATCTCCATCTCCAAAGCATCGTCATGATCTCCATCGTCACCGGCTCGACACCTTGATCTCCATCGTTGCGTCGTGGTCGTCTCGCCAACTATTGCTTCTACAACTATTGCTAACGCATAGCGATAAAGTAAAGCAATTACATGGTGCTTGCATTTCATACAATAAAGAGACAACCATAAGGCTCTTGCCGGTTGCCGATAAATTACAAAACATGATCATCTCATACAATAACGTATATCATATCATGTCTTGACCATATCACATCACAGCATACCCTGCAAAAACAAGTTACACGTCCTCTACTTTGTTGTTGCAAGTTATACGTGGCTGCTCCGGGCTTCTAGCAAGAACCGTTCTTACCTACGGCACAAAACCACAACGGTGATTTATCAAGTTTGCTGTTTTAACCTTCAACAAGGACTGGCCGCAATCAAATTCGATTCAACTAAAGTAGGAGAAACAGACACCTGCCAGCCACCTATATGCAAAACAAGTTGCATGTCTGTCGGTGGAACCGGTCTCATGTACGTGGACATGTAAGGTTGGTCCGGGCCGCTTCATCTTACAATACCGCCGAATCAAAATAAGACGTTGGTGGTAAGCAGTTTGACGATCACCGCCCACAACTCTTTGTGTTCTACTCGTGCATATCATCTACGCATAGACCTGGCTCATGATGCCACTGTTGGGGAACGTTGCATGGAAAACAAAAATTTTCTACGCACACGCAAGATCTATCCATGGAGATGCATAGCTACGAGAGGGGGAGTGTGTCTATGTACCCTCGTAGACCGTAAGCAGAAGCGTTAGAACAACGCGGTTGATGTCGTCGAACAACTTCACGATCCAACCGACCGAGCACCGAACGTACGGCACCTCCGCGTTCAGCACACGTTCAGCTCGGTGACGTCCTCGACTTCTTGATCCCGCAAGACGACGAGGTAGTGGATGAGTTCCGGCAGCACGACGGCGTGGTGACGGTGACGGTGATGCTATCTCCGCAGGGCTTCGCCCAAGCACTGCGAAAATATGACCGAGGGACAGAACTGTGGAGGGGGACGCCTCACACGGCTAAGACAATGTTGTCTATCCTTTGGGGCGCCCCCTCTCCTCTATTTATATATGTGTAGGGGCTTGGAGTAGAAGGAATAGTGCCACGTGAACAGTAACTGTGAATAGTACACACGTGGACTTGGACTCCAAAGTCCAATCCTATTCCTACTAGGACTCTCCCTTTTTCCTTCCCTAGCTGCGTGGGCTTTTGAGGACTTGGTGCGCCTGGCCCAATAAGGCCAGGGCGCCTCCCCTTAGCCCATGCCAGCCCTTTGGAACGTGGTGGACCCACTTGTGGACTTCCGGACCCCTCCGGAATCCTCCGGAACCTTCTGGAAGCTTCCCGGTACAATACCGAAAAAAACTGCACCTTTTTCCGGAACCCAAAATATGACTTCCCATATATAAATCTTTACCTCTCGACCATTTCGAGACTCCTCGTGACCTCCGGGATCTCATCCGGGACTCCGAACAATATTCGGTTACCAATTCACATAACTCATATAACACTATATCGTCAACGAACGTTAAGCGTGCGGACCCTACGGGTTCGGGAATGATGTAGACATGACTGAGACGCCTCTCCGGTCAATAACCAATAGCGGAACCTGGATGCTCATATTGGTTCCTACATATTCCATGAAGATCTTATCGGTCGAACCGCAATGACAACATACGTAATTCCCTTTGTCCGTCGGTATGTTACTTGCCCGAGATTCGATCGTCGGTATCTCCATACCTAGTTCAATCTCGTTACCGGCAAGTCTCTTTACTCGTTCCGTAATACATCATCCTGTAACTAACTCCTTAGTCACTTTGCTTGCAAGCTTCTTATGATGTGCATTACCGAGAGGGCCCAGAGATACCTCTCCGAAACACGGAGTGACAAATCCCAGTCTCGATCCATGCCAATTCAACGGACACCTTCGGAGATACCTGTAGAACATCTTTATGATCACCCAGTTACGTTGTGACGTTTGATAGTCACAAGGTATTCCTCCGGTATCCGGGGGTTGCATGATCTCATGGTCTGAGGAACATGTATTTGACATTCAAGAAAGCAGTAGCAATAAACAGAACGATCATATGCTAAGCTAACGGATGGGTCTTGTCCATCACATCATTCTCCTAATGATGTGATCCCGTTATCAAATGACAACTCATGTCTATGGTTAGGAAACCTTAACCATCTTTGATCAACGAGCTAGTCTAGTAGAGGCTCACTAGGGACACGGTATTTGTTTATGTATTCACACATGTATTTAAGTTTCTGGTCAATACAATTCTAGCATGAATAATAAACCTTTATCATGAACAAGGAAATATAAAATAATAACAACTTTATTATTGCCTCTAGGGCATATTTCCATCAGGTATGTGATACGGTAAGTAAACCGACTCCAAAAATTCCATAAAAATATTTTCTGTCAGTTTTGGAATATTTAAAAAATTACAAAAATAAGAAGCAGCTAAGGGGACCCACCTGGTGCCCACGAGGCACCAGGGCGCGCCACCCCTCCCCCCAGGCACGCCCTGGTGGCTCATGGGCCCCTCGTGAGCCTTCTCGACTCCGTTTTTCTTTTGGATTACTTGTTTTGCAAGATAAAAATTCTTTATATATGCTCCCGAACGTTTTGACCACCGTATCGCAGAAATCTCCTATGTTCTTGTTTCGTGCTATTTTCTGTCAGAACTCGAAGGCAGGCATCATGTCTTCCTCTTCCTCAAACAATGTGGGGGATGATGCTTGGTTGTTGTAGATGGAGCTCAGGCGAGAGGGGGAAGAAGAGGTTACCATGGGAGAAGATGATGGAGATTCACTTGAGATCCACCCTCCGACCTCTGAGAGGGGCACCCTTGCCGGCATCTCCACAATTCCAAACCCAGATCAAGCTGTGAGAAGCATTACAAGCCATGGGAATCCAGAGGTACAAGAAGGGTTTCCCCCTAGGAGGCCCTTACACAGGTTATATCGGAACAACTTTCATAATTTGGTTCACAATTATGGGGTCGAAAATACTCCTCGTAGACACATACCTTCCAATTGGGACATCTCTCGTCCAAGTGAAAGTGATGCAGGAAAGAATGCTTGGGGCCCAGAGAATAAGCATATTATGGCCGAAGTCCAAAGGAATACAGAGATGTTACAGCATGTGCTCCGGGAAATCCAGAGCTTAAAGGAGATCCTAATTAATGTCATGAAGGACAAGCCCACCACTTCATCACCACCACCATCACCGAAGAAGGAAACTTGAGCACATGGGTATGGGCACTCCCCTTGGCTTGTGCCAAGCTTGGGGGAAGTGCCCCGGTGTTGTATCACCATCACTTTAATTATCTTTACCTATTTTTAGTTCGACCCTTAGTTATTTCGTGATCTAGTTGAATAAAATTTTAGTATGATCTATTTTCGAGTGCTAGTTGTGTGATCTATCTATCTATGTAATCGAGTTGAGAGTTATATAATAAAGAGTAGTTTGAGTTTTTGCTTCTTTACTTTTATGTTTCAATCCTATCAATGAAAATAATGAAAAAGATCATATGCTAATCTTATGGAAAGTAATGACATCACATAAAGAAAAGTATAAGTGGTAAAATTTATTCGAAGTTAACAAACATAGCATTAGTCAATGATGCAATTCATGAAAGAATTAATAAGGGAAGAGAAGATTTACATGCAAATATACTATCTTGGACATCTTTTATGATTGTGAGCCCCCATTAAGTATTTTATGTCAAATTGTTGATGTTGGACAAGGAAGACAACGTAATGAATTATGTTTGCTTATATTCACATAGAAGTTATATTGTTATAGATCCTCCAACATGTGGTGCTTGCCCAATATCTTTGCTAGCCAAAAATCCGCACTAAGTAGAGATACTACTTGTGCATCCAAAACCCTTAAACCCAGTTTCATGTCATGAGAGTCCACTATATCTACCTATGGATTGAATGAGATCCTTCAAGTAAGTTGTCATCGGTGCACAAAGCAATAAAAATTGCCTCTAAATATGTATGAACTTTTATTGTAAGGGAAAATAAGCTTTGTACGATCTTGTGATGGTAAAGAAATAAAAGAGACAGACTTCATAATAAAGGTTGCTATCACAAGGGGCAATATAAAGTGATGTTCCTTTGCATTAAGAGCTTGTGCATCCAACAACAAAAAGCGCATGACAACCTCTGCTTCCCTCTGCGAAGGGCCTATCTTTTACTTTTATGTATTTACTTTTTATGCAAGAGTCAATAGTGTTCTCCTCTATTCCTTTTTTATTTTTCTCTTTTGCAAGCATCATGTGGTGGGGAAAGATCTAGGCATATATATCCAGTTGGATATGAGTGATCATGAGTTATTATTGTTGACATCACCCTTGAGGTGAATAAGTTGGGAGGCGAAACTATAAGCCCCTATCTTTCTATGTGTCTGGCTGAAACTTTTCGCTCCATATATATGTCGTGAGTGTTAGCAATCATAGAAGACTATATGATGGTTGAGCATGTGGACTTGCTAAAAAGCTCCTACATGAGACCCTTCCTGAAAATATTATGAATTGCAATTGCATTGTTGACTGAGAACATAGTTTGTTAGTTTTCAAGAAAGTTTATGCCTTATACTTCATTGTTGTAATGAATTGTTACTTACTCATGAGAAGTTCCGTGATAATAAATATTGCTGTTATAATAATGATCATGATGCTACTATGTCCGTATTTTGTTTTTATCGACACCTCTCTCTCTTTAAACATGTGGACATGATTATCGATATCGGCTTTAGCTTGAGGACAAGCGAGGTCTAAGCTTCGGGGAGTTGATACATCCATTTTGCATCATGTTTTGCTACTGTTATTTATAGTGTTTTAACCAATATAACACTTTGTGGAGCAATTCTAATGCCTTTTCTCTCTTAATACGCAAGATTTACACAAGGAGGGAGAATGCCGGCAGCTGGAATTCTGGACCTGAAAAAGCTATGTCAGAGATATCTATTCTGCACATCTCCAAATGAGCTGAAATTTCACAGAGAATTATTTTGGAATAAATAAAAAATACTGGAAGCAAGACGTACCAGAGGGGGCCACCCAGGTGCCCACGAGGCACCAGGGCGTGCCACCCCCCCAGGCGCGCCCTGGTGGCTCGTGGGGCCCCTGGCCAGCCTCTGGCCCCCATTTTCTAGTATATAAGTCATTTTACCCTCGAAAAAATAAAGAGAAAACTTTTGGGATGGTGCGCCACCGTCTCGAGGCAGAACTTGGGCAGGAGCACTTTTGCTCTCCGGCGGAGAGATTCTGCCGGGGATACTTCCCTCCGGGAGGGGGAAATCGTCGCCATCGACATCACCAACGATCCTCTCATCGTGGGAGGACCAATCTTCATCAACATCTTCACCAGCACCATCTCATCTCAAACCCTAGTTCATCTCTTGTATTCAATCACAGAAATGCTTACGCCCTAGGGGTTTAAAGGGCCCACTCCCTTTGGTTGACTCATCAGGCTCATCACCTTTTGGAGCTCATCCAACAGTCAGTCTAATTAATCATAATCATAATCAATCCGTTGCTATTGCTATCTATCGCCATACCCACAAGAGGGTAATTTATCCAACTCCCCGTGCGAAAGCAAGTCCCGCGTCAGCAGTGATTCGAGTTGTTCCTTGAGAGCAGGCTTATGGCATTCCAGGTAAACATAACAATATCTCAAAACCTCAGATTGGTACCTGTGGGTTGCTAGTAGTGTTGATTACATCTTGTAGTTGATGCTAGTTGGTTTATTTGGTGGAAGATTATATGTTCAGATCTATTATGCTATTCAATACCACTCTGATCTTGGACATGATTATGATTTGTGAGTAGTTACTTTTGTCCTTGAGGACATGGGAGAAGTCTTGTCATAAGTAATCATGTTAATTTGGTATTCGTTCGATATTTTGATGATATGTATGTTGTTGATTCTCTTAGTGGTGTCATGTGAACGTCGACTACATGACACTTCACCATCTTTGGGCCTAAGGGAATGCATTGTGGAGTAGTAATTAGATGATGGGTTGCTAGAGTGACAGAAGCTTAAACCCTAGTTTATGCGCTATTCCGTAAGGGGCTGATTTGGATCCATATGTTTAATGCTATGGTTAGATTTATCTTAATTCTTCTTTCATAGTTGCGGATGCTTGCGAGAGGGGGTAATCGTAAGTGGGAGGCTTGTTCAAGTAAGAACAACACCCAAGCACCGGTCCACCCACATATCAAATTATCAAAGTAGCGAACGCGAATCAAACCAACATGATGAAAGTGACTAGATGAAATTCCCATGTGTCCTCGAGAACGCTTTACTTATTATAAGAGATCATTCCGGCCTGTCCTTTGCAACAAAAAGGATTGGGCTACATTGCTGCACTCTTTGTTACTATTGTTACTTGTCAATTGTTACAAATTATCTTGCTATCAAACTACTCATTACCGATAATTTCAGTGCTTGCAGAAAATACCTTGCTAAAAACCGCTTGTCATTTCCTTCTGCTCCTCGTTGGGTTCGACACTCTTACTTATCGAAAGGACTATGATTGATCCCCTATACTTGTGGGTCATCAATAGGCGGCAAGGTGGTGCTCAATTACCTCCCTGGGAACACCGGGGATGTCAGATGGCCGCCAGGCGAACACATCGACATTCGCCCGCAGGAAAGTAACGAGCGCGCTTTCCTATTTGCTGTCAAGGGTGGCACTGATGGTGAAGGTACCATCAGCGCCATCCTCCTTTGCCGGCACTTTCTTGGTTTCCGATGCAGTGGCTCTGGGCTTCTTACTGGTAGAGCACTCCGGCAAGTCTTCAACAGGTGTGCAGCACTCTGAAGAGGTGCGCTTCCCGGAATTCTTACTGGACTTCTTGTTTTCTTTCTTCTTGGCGGGAGCTAGCGCCTTGGCGGCCTCTGCAGCAACCGCATCTCTATACATCTTTTCGATGCAAATGACTGCATCTTTCTTGTCGGATTTGCTGGAAATGACGCCCATCGGCCCTGGCATCTTCAATGTGTTGTAAGCATAGTGAGATGCTGCCATGAATTTTGCCAAGGTTGGGCGGCCAAGAATTCCATTATACGGCAAAGGGATCTTGACAACGTCAAACACAATCCTTTCTGTCTGGTAGTTCAACTCCCCGCCAAACGTCACTAGCAATGTGATCTTTCCCTTGGGCTGGCTTCTTCCCGGGTTTACTCCTTGAAACGTGCCTGTCTTTTCAAGTTCTTCATCGAGAATTCTGCAGCCTCTTGATTACTTCTGGAGAGATCAAGTTTAGGCCGGCCCCACCATCAACTAACATTTTCATGACCTGGAGGTTGTGAATTATTGGTGAAACCAACAACGGCAAACACCCGACCGCGGTTGTGCGATCAGGGTGGTCCTTGGCATCGAAAATGATAGGTGTGTGTGACCATTTGAGTGGCTTTTGAGAGCCCATTACCGGTTCTGCCGCATTAACTTCACGTGCCCACTGCTTAAGTTGGCGGTGAGAGGAGTGCAAAGATGCCCCTCCGTCAACGCACATGGCCTCGGTTGCCTTTTGGAATTCTTGTTCACTGGACTCTCCATCGTCCTCTTCTTCCTCACTTCCATCATCTTCCTCTTTCTTTTCACGGCCTCTAGCAGGTTTTTCTTTCTGCTGCTTGGCCTTGCCACGACGGCCTCCTCGACCACCACGGCCCCTTTTGCCGGATCCACCGGCACCATCTTGACCCTTCTCTTTGTCACGTTTTTCGTACTCTGCCTTTTGTTTCTCAACAAGGTGCTTGACTTGTCGGCACTCTTGGAGATCATGGCCCTTGGTGCGGTGAATCTTAGAGTATGGCCCATCAGATTTGCCAGCCTTCTCATTTGCCGCCGCCTCCTGGCAAGCGGCGCATACAGCTGCCTCCTTGCCGAAGTTTTGGTCTTGGCTTTCTTGGCGGACTCAGAGTTGCCGGAGCCCTCGACAGCCATAACAGTTTTTCCCTTGCGCTTCCTGTTGTGCTTTCGGCCCTTCTTCCTCGGGGTGGCAGCTGTCGGTACCAAAACTGGCAGATCTCGGGTAGGGGGTCTGAACTATGGATCGAGGAATCAATGGGTAACAGGGAACGTAGAGACAGCGATTTATCCAGGTTCGGGCCCTCTCGAAGAGGTAAAACCCTACGTCCTGCTAGATTGTATTGATATGAGTGTACAAAGGTTACAGAGTTGATCTACCTCGAGATCGGTTGGGCTAAACCCTAGGAGATTATGATGATTCTCCCTCTCTACGGACTAAACCCTCTGGTTTATATAGACACCAGAGGGACCTAGGGTTACACATGGTCGGTTGCCATCGGGAGATAAACATGCCGGTTACGCTAACTATTTCTTGGAGGAGACGCCAAGTCTTCGGAGGTTTCCTTCTGGTGCACGGGGTCGCCTACAATCCAGCCGTCTTGACGAACAAAGAGTGGCCCACTAGTCCGTCCCACGAGAGATAGGCCGGCAGCCCGAGTACCCCCTAGTCCGGGACACCCTCAGTAGCCCCCGAACTAGTCTTCGAAGCCAAGGTAGACGCCGAACACCATCGTCTTTGTGGACCAGTTCCCTTCCTTCCGCGATACTGGTGACAGCATGCATCCCCTCTGAATCAAGTTCTCAAGCGTTGCCTTGCCGCACATGCCCCGAACTATGGTTCGGTCGCTGAGGTGTACCGATAACTTAGCCCTGAAGGCTAGTCGCTTCGGTGTGAACAGTACTCCCATCTGACAGCTTTTACCAAAGGGTCCCAACCCGCCACGACCGCGAGTTGGTTTATGAAAAACTCGATTCGCGGTTCGAGGCGGTTCTTTCATTGGCACGTCCCATCGATATGGAGATGGTGCCCTATTTTTAAGGGATATGATCAATAATGTGCTCTATCCCACGCGCACATAATGGCACGATTTATACGGGGAAACGGCGAAGCCTGTGGCGCAATAAAGGGACCCTAGGTTTTTACAGCCCATAAAAGGGGAACAGCCTCCATTTCCTTTGCACGCTCTCACTTCCTCCTTCGCCGTTACCTTACCCATCTCTTGAGCTCCAATGCCCAGATCCGCTCTCCCTCCCAAGAGCCTCCTCGGCGACCCGCTCAATCTAGCAATGGCGGGTTCCGGGTCCAAGGGCAAGTGGGAAGCGTCCATTGTCACTGAAAGCGCCATCTTGGAGCTGAAGAGCGCGGGCTAACTCCCTGCCGACGTCGCCCACCACGCTCCAGAGGCTGGCCAAGTCGTCCCCACGCCGCGGCAGGGCGAGAGGGTGGTGTTCCTCCCCCATTTCATTCGAGGTTTGGGTTTTCCCCTCCACCCCTTCGTCAGGGGCCTCATGTTCTTCTACGGGCTTGATTTCCATGATCTCGCCCCAAATTCCTTTCTGCACATCTCGGCCTTCATCATCATCTGTGAGTCCTTTCTTCCGGTACGACCACACTTCGGCCTGTGGCTAAAGATCTTCAACATCAAGCCGAAGATCGTTGATGGCCAGCAGGCAGACAGCGGGGGAGCGATGGTCAGCAAGCTTCCCTGGGTGGAGTGGCCAGAGGGCACCTTCATCGAGACCGTCAAGATCTGGCAGAAGGAATGGTTCTACATCACAGAGCCAAGGAGCGCGGATTGGGGGGCGATTCCTGCCTTCAGATCCGGATCCCCCACAAGGCTGGTTTCATGGACCAAGAAAGGCCTCGACTGAGGGTCGAACAAGGAGGTGGCGCTGCTACAGAGCCGGATTGCCAAGGTGATAGAGCGGGGCATCGAGCTACCCAACATGATCCAGATCATGCTCTGCCGCCGAATCCTCCCCTTCCAGGACCAGGCTTACCCCATGTGGGCCTACAAGCCCGAGGACCCGGCCACCGTGCTGAGCTTCTTTCGCACTTCCCACGCTCAACTGTGGAAGGTGATGTTTAAGCTGCAAAAGGACTGGCCGGCCGAGGCGGAAGACATCGGCCTCGATGCCGCACACCCCCCTCGAGAGGTAAGTTAAGTTTTACTCTTGTATCCGGATTATTCCCTTTTGATAAGGTACTCAATTTCCTTGCTCCTCATCCACAGAATTGGCTGAAGAAGGCCGAGCGGATCAACAGCCCGGCCCCGCTGCTCGAGGGACCTCGGACGGCCTTGCTAATGGCCATGTTGGCGGAGGAGCCGTACGAGGCTCCAGAGACGAAGGACAAGAAGGAGAAGAAGAGGGAGGCCAGAGAGGGCCTCCGTTCCCGAGGACCCCCGGACACTAGATCCAGGGACATCCATGCTCCCTCCGTACAAGAGGAGGAGAAGGAGTAGGGAGAGGAGGGGGAGGAAAACGATTCCTCCCGAACAAAGAAGAGGGCAGTCTCCGAGGACGCCGAGGAGGAGCCGCTTCATCCCTCCCCCAAGAAACCGTGCAGGGCCAAGGTGGCCCTGTCCGACAATAGCTCAGCTTCTGCCGAGGACTCCGAGGCCTCCGAAGAGGTCCCTCGGAGGGCCCCCAGTGTCAAACCGCAGGCCCAAAGGTACGCATCCTAATATCCGCTGAAGTGTTTTCGGTCGAACTGGGTTTGATATTAATCAAGAGCCTAAACTTAGACAGTGGTTGAGCATCACAGTAGTTCTGAGTTAGAGTTCTTGTGCCTATTACACTTGAGAGCTGCGCACTCTCTAGACAGATAGGTGTCGGCTCGAGTGTCGAAGAGGAATTATCTTCACCGAGTAAGATCTTCAGCAACCAAGAGTCATTGTGGTTTGCGAAGAAGTCCGTCGAAGGTTTGGAGATCGCCGACTAGTGTCTACCACGAGTGAAATCAACTGGAGCTTGATCAACTCCGAGTTGAAGGAGAATAGGGCGAACAGAGTTTATCTTCTGTGTTAAATCACAACCCCTCCAACCAGACGTAGTCCTTTGGCAGAAGGGCGAACTGGTCTACCAAATTCTTCTATCGCCATCGAGCTCCACTGGTTCATTCTATTTTACTGCATCCCTTTCATCAGTTTACTTTTGTGCTCTGTGTCAATAGTTTATCTGATCAATCATAGTTCGTTACTTATGTTTCACATTCTCTTCATTCATTTCCATCATCCCAGTTTAATTTATTATCGTACCTCTGTATGTTTGCGTGATTTCATTCTGTTCCCAATCCATTCACCGTGTCACCATTTCCTGTGCATATCCATCGCAATTCCTATCTAGTTTTTCCTCGAGCTATTGCATCTATTCATATATTGCTTTACCATCATACCAGTCAAACCTATGATATTCTCGCTCGAACAATTACTACCTTCTTATTCGATAGTTTTGCTCCTCTACTGCATGCTTGTTTGAGTGCTTGTCTACCGAATCTTATTTCCGCTACTATGTTTGGGATCAGTTCAAAACATTCGCAAGAATTTTTGAATCTCCCATTCACCCCCCCTCTGGTCGATATACTCTCGGTCCTAACAGGGCGCCCCGAGCAGTACTTTCCCATCGTGATGGATGGTGCTCGGGCAATAGAGGTCCAATGCTCAAACAATGTAATTTATGAGTAGATTTATTTTCCTTGTATCCGAGGAGTTGAAACTTTTGTTTTGTTGCAATGCAAGTTGTTGGCTGTAAATATAATGCTTGCTATGTTAATTTTGAGTCCTGTGCGGCCGTTTTGTAAACTAAAAGTTACGAGTCGTCGGCTTCAGCCCCCTTGCAGATACTGCATGGGGTGTTTTCTCGTAATACCTTAACCCTTAGCCGACGTCTCGGTGCCCGGAGGCGGTTATATGTACGGAAAATAAGGCAATTAGACTATGCGGTTTTAGTGCTTTCACTTAGCCATAGGAACTTAATTGCAGGGGCTGGTGACTAGCCCCCAGTGTTTGTGATATCCATACGAACCGCGGTTGACACCATCATCACGTGGTTCCTATGACAGAGAACCCTTCGTTTAACATGGGCTAACCTGCAACGATTTTTAGTTTAACACTAGTCATCGGATCGCCGACCAATTCTCGCTTATTATGACGGTCAGTTTTCGGCTTTCTCCACTGAGGTACTTGACCAGGCGAGCTAGAAGTACAATCGCAGTGCTTCTCCCTTTACCCTCCTAGCCGAACAATGCGGAACGTAAGAGGGTAAACACAGGAGCCGGGCAACCCAACTATTGACCAAAGACACAATTTGGAACTGATTCATATAATGCAATATCCATGACGCCGAGCACATATAAAAAATTGGTGCCAGAATGATGTTCGAGGCAAGATTTATGATCAAGCCCCCGGTCTATTAGCCGGTCACATAAAAAAAAGGAACGTATGATAATAGTTTACTTTGGCATGAAAAGCGAAAAGGAATATGCAACACGAATGACTGCACAATTGCCAGAGAAAAATTGGTCTTTATTTCCATTGAATTTGTGGCGTCCAACCGTACAATCCGAACTTTGATAGATACTTTAAGAAATAAATTCATTAGAGGAAAGGTATACACATGGCCTTAATGAGTGGTTTGATTTCCCTACTATGCCATGCTGCACGTCTGTGCCTTTGCTCTTTATGAAGTTTCTGGATGAGTGTGGTCGTCGACTGTGTGCTCGGTGGAAGTAATAATGTTTGGCAGACAAGCCCTTGGGGAAGGGTTTTTGAGAAGTCGCCGCACTGTACCAGCTTAACGCTGATCAGGCCCTAGGTGGTGCCTGTAATTGATGTTAATCCAAGAACATCTTTTGGCCATGGCTTGGTCGAACCGAGCTCTCGGCCTTTGTGTCATGTGCCCCCACAGCCGCCCATGGGATCTTGAGCGCGAAGTTGTGCACTCCAGGCACGTATTTCGCAGCTGGGTGGGCCATGCTGTGGGGTGCGTATCCCTATTTAGGGTGGGCACGGGAGTGCTCCGGGGCCGAGGCCGTAGCTTGGGCGCGTTTGCATGCGTCCGGTGCCTTGGCGGTAGACTGGGCCTGCGACGCTTCTTCGGCGGCCTGGAATTCGGTGGCTAAAGCCGCAGTGTGCTCCTCTGTTCGGAGCGAGCGCTTGGTATTACTGTTGATGGTAATAACACCCTTCGGTCCTGGCATCTTAAGCTTTAGATATGCATAATGCGGGACGGCATTAAAGCGGGCGAATGCTGTCTAGCCAGGGAATGCGTGGTAACCGCTGCGGAATTGGACAATGTCAAAGATCAAGTCCACGCTATGGAAGTTATCGGGCGAACCGAAGACTACTTCCAATGTCATGGATCCCGAGCAACGTGCTTCGACGCCTGGGATTACACCTTTAAAGGTGGTGTTACTGGGTTTAATCCTTGACGGGTCGATCCCCATTTTCCTCACTGTAGCTGAGTAAATCAGGTTGAGGCTACTGCCTTCGTCCATGAGGACTCTGGTGAGGTGAAATCCGTCCACAATGGGGTCGAGCACCAGAGCCGCTGTTCCTCTGTGATGGATACTGGTCGGATGGTCTCGACGGTCGAAAGTGATCGGGCAGGCCGACCACGGGTTGAATTTCAGGGCTACAGGCTCTAAGGCGTAGACATCCCGGAGTGCACGTTTCCGCTCCTTCTTCGGTATGTGCGTGACGTAGGTCATGTTCACGGTTTTTACCTCTGGAGGGAACTGCTTTTGGCCTCCATTGTTTGGCCCGCGAGGTTCATCGTCATCCTCGCTGCTGGGACCCTTGCTCTGCTCCTCCGCTGTGATCTTGCTGGCCTGTTTGATTACCCAACATTTGGGGTTGGTGTGGTTGGCGGGCTTATCCGAGGTATCGTGGATCTGGCTGGGCCTGTCCAAGATTCTGTCTAGTGCAGATGGGCCGTCCCGGTTTCCTTTAGAAGGTTTCTTCCGCGGTCCTGACTTCGAGCCGCTGAACCCAGCATTTACCGCTGCATCATCGGCTTCACTGCCGTTATTTGTGTGCCGGCGCTTATTATTCTTGTTGCATCGGGGTTTCCCGTTCCCGTCCCGGACTTCTGAAGTGCCGGGGTCTTCACGATGGTTGCTTCGACAAGCTAACCAACTATCTTCACCCGCGCAAAAGCGGGTCATTAGGGAGGTGAGAGCCGACATTGTCCTCGGCTTATCCTGGCCGAGCTGGCGGGCGAGCCACTCATCCCAAATACTGTGCTTGAATGCGGCGATTGCTTCGGCATCCGGACAGTTGACGATTTGGTTCTTCTTAGTCAAGAACCGATTCCAGAATTGTCGAGCTGACTCCCCGGGCTGTTGAATCACATGGCTCAAGTCGTCAGCCTCCGGTGGCCGAACATAGGTGCCTTGAAAGTTAGCTCGGAATGCATCCTCGAGCTCCTCCCAGCTCCCGATGGAGTTTTCGGGTAGGCTATTCAACCAATGCCTCGCTGGTCCTTTGAGCTTCAATGGTAGATATTTAATGGCGTGGAGGTCATCTCCTCGAACCATGTGAATGTGGAGAAGAAAATCTTCGATCCACACTGCTGGGTCAGTTGTCCCATCGCATTGTTCTATATTCACGGGTTTAAACCCTTCGGGGAACTGATGCTGCATCACCTCATCTGTGAAACACATCGGGTGTGCGGCACCCCTGACCCGGGCTACGTTGTGTCGGAGATCTGTTGTCATCCGGGCACGGTGCTGCTCCCGAGCTCTATCGTTCCTGTCGTGCCAGGCTTGGTATCCGTCCCGTCCAGCGGGTGCATGACCTCTGGATCCATAGATGGATCTTGACTGTGTCCCTCTGGCGTTCAGGTCGTGCCGCAGATCGCGTGGGTCCTCCGGTTGAACAGGGTCTTTGCCCGCCCGGCGAGGGGGTGCGGGTGGGTGTTTTGTTTCTCCAACTGTCCTATCCCGTCCTCGAGGGGGCGGTCGGGCTGGCATGTCTAAGTTCGTCTGGGAGGCATGGGCTCAAGGGCCTCATCCTCGAATGACGGTAGCAAACACTGTCGTGTATAGCTTTTGTATTGATCCTGGCGTAGCCCTCTTCGGCTGCTAAGACCATTGTCCACCTATCGTTAAGTGTGTCTTGTTCGGCCTTCAATTGCTGCTGCTTCTTCTTAAGGCTTCGAGCAGTGGCTATGAGTTGCTGCTTGAATCTCTCCTGGTCCAGGGGGTCCTCTGGGACGACAAAATCCTCGGGTCCGAGGCTATCCTCCTCTTCGTACGGAGGGAGGTAGTTACTGTCCTCGGAATCCTCGGGGTCCTCAGAGTCGTCCTGGTCCTCGTGCCATTCAAGGTCGTCATGGTGCTGTTCGGGGGTGTTGTCGCCGAGCTCCCCCATGTTATCCGGAGTGTCATTATCTCCGGTGCCGTTCGTGTCTGTGTTATTTTCCTTGCCCTTTCCTCGCCCTCTGGCTCGCCGTCGTCGGCGTTTGGGCGGTTCCTCGGTGGGGCCGTCACCGTCCTTCATGGTCGCGTCGCCATCCTTGGGGGTGTCGACCATCTAAACGTCGTAGGTGGAGGTGGCGGTCCACTTTCCTGTGTTGGAAGTGGCGAGGGAGGGAGCCATATACGGTGGGACGTCGATATCCTCGTCCATGTCATCAGCCTCCTCAGAGGCGTAGTCCAGCATGTCGGTTAAATCTTTGACAGTGGCTACTAAGTGGGTGGTGGGTGGGACGCAAAATTCCCCGCGGTCGGCCTCAAGGACGGGCCATCCGTGATACTTATCTTCTGGATCCGATCTAGCATCTCGCTTAAAAGCGAGAGGTCTACCGGACCCGTCTTCGGGCATACTTCGGAGTCGAATTCCGGTGTGCCTGTGCTGGGCGTGTGTTTGGCCAAGGGCGGCCCCTGGCTCTTCGGCACCGGGGTCAGATCCGAACTCGAGGCCAGATCCGAACCGAGGACCGGCCAAGAGGCGCGGCCGAGGAGAGAGTCTGAGGTTAAGGCCCTAGGATTATTAGGCTCCTTAGGTAAAACTGAGAACCTAGCAAAGACCAGATCGCCCCGAGAGTTGGCGACATACTCAAAGCAGCCGAAGCTGATCTCTTGCTCAGGGGCGAAGCTGTCGACCTGGTCTAGATGACCGGTCGGGTCGGCGTGCAGCATGATGCTGCCGAACGCGAAAAGCTGGCCGGGGACGAAGACGTCCCCGCTGCGGATGCTATCGCTGATGCCAAGGTGAGCCATTGATCCTTGGTGATCCACCGGTGGAACTCTCAATGAAAGCACCAATGTCGGTACCAAAATCGGCAGATCTCGGGTAGGGGGTCCAAACTATGGATCGAGGAATCAATGGGTAACAGGGAACGTAGAGACAGCGATTTACCCAGGTTCGGGCCCTCTCGAAGAGGTAAAACCCTCCGTCCTGCTAGATTGCATTGATATGAGTGTACGAAGGTTACAGAGTTGATCTACCTCGAGATTGGTTGGGCTAAACCCTAGGAGGTTATGATGATTCTCCCTCTCTATGGACTAAACCCTCTGGTTTATATAGACACCAGAGGGACCTAGGGTTACACATGGTCGGTTGCCATCGGGAGATAAACATGCCGGTTACGCTAACTATTTCTTGGAGGAGACGCCAAGTCTTCGGAGGTTTCCTTCTGGTGCACGGGGTCGCCTACAATCCGGCCCTCTTGACGAACAAAGAGTGGCGCACTAGTCCGGCCCACAAGAGATAGGCCGGCAGCCCGAGTACCCCCTAGTCCGGGACACCCTCAGCAGCGTCGCCGTCTTCAGAATCCACCTCGGCACCAGCGTCTTCCCCGAGAAGCCTTCTTCCTTCCTCAGCGTGCGCGCATTTATCCGCCAACGTATAGAGTTCGTTGACGGTTTTGGGCAGCTTGACGTACATATTTGGCCGCATCCTCCGATTGCGCACATTCGTGTGAAAGGCGGCAATGACGGCTGCGGGGTGCACATCTGGAATGTTACGGTGCACACGGCTGAACCTCTGGATGTACTTAAGCAAAGTTTCTCCATCTCTTTGCGGAATCACTTGCAAGTCGCTGGGCTGTCCAGGGGCCCTGTGGCCTCCGGTAATGGCTCCAACAAACTCATTACAGAGATCTGCCCACGAAGAAATGGAGTTCTCCGGCAAGTTCATCCGCCATGACCTCACGCTGGGCTTCAGCACCAACGGAAAGTAGTTGGCGAGGATTTTCTCATCTCTTCCTCCGGCAGCTTGCACGGCAATCGTGTAGATGCCCAAAAATTCTACCGGGTTCAGCTTGCCATCGTACTTTTCTGGTACTTCTGGCTTGAAGGCCCAGATGGAAGGCCATCGGACTTGCCGCAGCTCACGGGTGAAAGCAGAACATCCAACCTCGTAAGGTACATATCCGCCAACCCTTGGCGCAGGCTCATCTACGATAGGGCCGTTGCGCGCGTCAGATTGACGGCGCACCTCCCGGCGTCATTCAATGGTGGTGCGGGTGTCTTCTACCCGTCTGTCTCGCAGCACTTGCCGCTGGTCTTGCTGTGCTCATGGATCCGAAAAGGCCATCGACATCTCGTCGGGCTCAAAAGATTGTTGAGCTTGCCACGGCTGTTGGCATTGCTGCTGTTGAGACTGTTGCCGCTGAGGTGATTGCACCGTTAGCGCAGCACCGTCAACGTGGCCACCATTTGGAGCTACCGGTGCCGTTTGCAGACGCCATGAGGGCTCCGCTTGATGTGATTTGCTGGCCTAGGCAAACCCAATCAAGCTTTGGATGGTGGCTCTCCACTCATCTATCTTCTCTGCCACTGGAGGGAAATCCAGCAGCATCTGGGCCTGCGCCATTGCTTCCACTGCTATGGCTGGCATGGCCGGAAGCGAAGAGTGCGACGTCGCTCTACTCCTGGCAGAGCCAGTAGGAGCTCCATCATGGTCTTGCTGCCGCGGCGCATGATCAGCAGCTGGTCGCCGTGGCGGAGGCGGTGCCTGAGGACCTGGGATTTGATCAACAGGAGTCTTGCCGTGGGGTCGCCGCTGCCCGGAGTCGTTGGCGCCGCTCGGAGCTGCACCGTGCCCGTTGTGCGAGGGGCGCGGTGTCTGTCCTGAAGCGGCATCCTTGGACGTCGCCGCGGCGGGATCTTGGCTCGCGCCGGTCCGGGCATTGCTGCTCCGGTGGCTGTGTTCGTCGGCGTAGCGAGGAGGAGGAGGAGGAGGAGGTCGTCCGTCTGCTCTGCCCGCGCCCTCTCATCTTCGTTCGCCAGAGGGTCGAGGAAGTCGACCGCCTCCAGCGCGCTCGTCTCCTATACTGACCATGGCGGGCACGACGACCACGCCGCCTGCGCTGGTCGTGCCAACCGCGGTACCCGCACCGCCCGCATTGACCGCGCCGCCTGCGGATGCGTGCGAAGGGGCCGTCATTGTGATGCCCTTCTTCTTCGGGGCCATCGACGACGAGGAGGACGATGATGAAGTTGATGAAGATGATGCGCAATCCACTGATTCAGATTCGCGCAAGCGATCCCCTTACCTGGCGCGCCAAAGATGTCGAGGGTACGACCATCTATGGGGCCATCCAGCCCCTTTGTGGTTCGGCAGGGGAGATCGACGTGCACAAAGAGCAGAATCAGTGGAAGGCGCGAGGGATTTACCCAGGTTCGGGCCGCTGAGAAGCGTAAAACCCTAATCCTGCTTTTGGTGTATTGGTTGTATGAGAGCACAAATACAAGGAGCGCCTCTCTTGGCAAGGCGCGGAGAGAGCTGCTACGCGAGACATGCTGGTGTTTGAAAAAGGGTCCGAATCCCTCTAACTGTTGCCCTAGCCCTCCTTTTATAGATCAAAGGGGTTACCACAGTGGCAAAACAGTAATTACATAGCGATTAGATGGCAAACAATGCTATCGTACCTAACTCTGCCACTTTAGGACAAAGGCATTAAATGCACCGTTAGGTGTCATGTGGAGAGGCAGCCCCGGCAAGGTTCCTGCACCGCTCGCCCAGCTACCTCGTATTATTCTGACACGCCTCCTGGATGGGTGTTATTAAAGGTAAATCTTCTTCCTGCCTGCTGACACGTGCCCGACAAACCTCACCAACCAGCCTGCGCGGTCGACACCTCACTGATCAGTGACTAGCTGTCCATCGAGGTGGAGCGCTGGTGTGCTAGCTGGAGCCTGCCGGTACGGAGCTTGCCGGGTCTTCACCTTGCCGGTTTAGTCTTGCCGGCAAGAAATGTCTTCATCTTCACTACTAGTTGAGTGTTTGTTGATGCTTTGTCTTGAGCTTCACCCCAGTAGCTTCTGTAATTGGGCCTTGAAACTCGGTCTTGGTGATTCCCGGCAAGCCCTGGCCGGCAAGGAGGCTACTGCCTTTTGTGCATAAGTCAGGGTATAAAATACTCATGTTTTATACACCGACATGCCCCGACCGCCGGCGCGACACCTTCCACCCAAATCACCGACCCATCCTCCAAATAAGTGCTGCCCTAAGCCATGGTGCACGCAGTATAGCCAGGAGCTCAAGGAGCAACTGGCAGCGAAGAAGCAAATCGCGGCCGCACGCGCGGATGAGGTCGCGATGGCTGCCATGCGTGCTGACCCCCAGATCTTGAAGGAGCTCCTCGCCGTAGAGGCCACCGTCGATGCCTCACGCGTGGACGCCGCCACGCTGTTGGCTGCTTTAAACGATAGTTCGTGGCGTTTTCTCGAGGCCACCGTCGGTGCCTTCGACAAAGACTGCGAGGTGTTTTCTCAGCGTGCCCGTGCTTACCTCAACTCCAGAGCCAGCAGGTTGGTACCCGGAGCGGCTCAAGCGACTCACCACTATGAGGAGCGCACCCACAATGTGGAGGCCTCGCCCTCTTCCAAGTCTAAGGAGCCCATCATCATCGATATCTCCGACGATGGGGAGTAACTTGTCTTTTTTAGCTCACTACAAGGACCTATGTTCAGCTAGCTAGCTACGCCAGTTAAGCATGTTCGGTTTACCTGTTGCATGTGCTGCTCCTGCCTTTCCTTTACAAATTCTAGTGAATTATCCTATGTACTCTTACTATGCAATCTGATCCTCTAGTATATATGTTCTATATATTGTGCAATGTGGTGCTGAGTTAACTGTTTGGTTATTTTTTTGTCATGTTCAGTTAACTGTTTAGTTCAATTCTGCAATGTGATGCTCAATTCTTGTGGGTGCAATTTTGTATTCTCTTGCATGTGAGAAATAATCGAATTTGGCTGTACAAAATACATGAGATACAAATACAATTGCAATATTTCCAAGTTGTTAAGCATACTAGGTTTGGTCAACTGTCTGATCTTGTAGTATGTTCTCTTGTGCAATGTGGTGCTTAGTTAACTGTTTGGTTCATTTGTTGTAGTTCTTAGTTAACTGTTTGGTTCAATACTGCAATGCGATGTTCAATTGTCGTGGGTACAATTTTGTATTGTTAAGCATGTGAGAAATAAATCGAATTCGGTTGTACTAAATACATGAGAAACATATACAATTGCTATATTTCCTAGTTCTTAAGCATGCTTGGTTTCGATAAATGACTTTTCCATGTGGCTCAAATTAATCTGCTGAATCTGCAATGTGTTTATTTCTCATCAACATATTTTACTGATAGTATGCCAACCCTCACTTAACGTGATCAATAACTACCTTATATGTGTTGCAGGGAAACAATGGGAGGCAGTGAGGTTTACCATCGAGGTTCGCTCATGCATGGTCCTTTGTCTAATAGCACATTATTGTGCAATTGCAGGAACCATTCTAGTATTTAGGTTTTTAACAATTTGTTCTTGCACATGTAGGTCCTGCTATCAGAGGTTTTGACCCACTGTTCGACCCATTTTGCATATTGGGAAATGAGATGTCCATGAATATCAGACAAGTCAAGAAACTCAGAAAGATTGTGAGGATAAAGAAACTAGCTACAAAAAACAACAAGATCTTTGTCTGCACAATGAAGCAGACATCAGTGAACTACAGGATGGTACTAACTCTTATACTCCCTTCGGTTCTTTTTAGTCTGCATATAAGTTTTGTCCGAAGTCAAAGTATCTCTACTTTGACCAAAGTTATAGAAAAAAGTATCAACATTCAAACTGCAAAATCATTATTTTTAGATGCATTATGAAATACAATTTTATAGTTTACATGTTTGGTATCATGGATGTTGATATTTTTTAAAATAAATTTGGTGAAACTTTACAAAGTTTGACTTGATACAAATCTAATGCGCGGAGTAAAAAGGACCGGAGGGAGTACCTTGTTTTTTTATTCCTTTGCGCCATTTCAAAATTCAGAGAAGATATTTATGCATAACTTTGTTTTCAGGCCTTTCCAAAGCAGTTCACAGATGATTACCTATCAAACCACCTGTATGGTCAAGAGGCGAGGAAGGTGTTCATACAACACCCACGGTACAATATTGAAGTCTTCCTCAAGAGGATGAAGGATGGTCGGTCAACCATCCACAGGAACTGGCCTAAAGTTGCAAGGACATTCAACATCATTGAAGGCTCAATATTTGCCTTCCGCTTCTGCAGTTTTTCAGATGGGATTCATTTGTCTATCTACCATCTATGATGCTAATTTCCAAAGGTTTTAGATGTTGCATGTGAAACTTGGTGCTGTTGTGTAATGGGGTAGCTAGCTATATGCCTATATGGTGTGAGTGAGTGCTGAAGCTGTATGATGTTGTACTCTGATGTATTTCAATTATGAAATCCTGGTTCCGTAATACGAAAATGAAATATATTGTGTGTTTATTATGAAATGTAAATTTTATTACTAAATGGATTAATAATAATAGGCCAATTAGCCTACTTATTGGGTTTTTCTAGTGCAAACGGTTATTGAGACAACACTGTGGGCGATGATCTCAGACAACCCACATAGTTTATAGGAAGTAAATGTGTTGGATCAATGAACAATCACACACGACTTCTTCTGGACAACTGTTTGCGTTAGGCCACCGTGCACAAACGTTTTCCACATAAAAAGTTTGTGTGACGGACAGCCTATGCCACACAGTTTCTTCTAGACACCGTGTGCGATGCATTCAATAACACAAACGATAAAACTATTACTATCCTCTGCAATGGCAATGCTATCACAGACGATGTGATGCGGAAAACTTTGTGCTTTGTATATACGAACGGAAATGTTTGTATGGGATTCACTGTGTGGGATGTATATACGAATGGAAACGTTTATCTTGGATTGACCGTGTGGGATGTACATATGAACGAAAATGATTGGGTCAGTATAATTGTCTGCAATGGCTCACCCAATCGCACACGAGCTCTTTTAGCCCCGCGTGTGCGACCAGATGCCCTATCGCAGACGGTTTCTGGGTCGTGTGGAAAGGACCCCCCCTATCGCACACAGGCAAGGCGACGGTTTAAAACTTCATCGCTGAAAGGGGGTAAAAACCGTTTGTATAGCAGCTTGATGTACTAGTGGTATTGGGCAATAAAAGAACTTAACTATGATTTCAAACTTGCCGGTGAAAAGAGGTTATTTGATATTAGCTCTCTAGATGAATGGAGAACCCAAGCCTATGAAAATGCCAAGTTCTTTAAAGACAAGGTCAAAAGATGGCATGATAAAAGAATCCAAAAACGGGAATTTAAACTGGGTGAGCAAGTTCTATAGTACAACTCTCGTTTCAGATTTTTTGCAGGAAAACTTCTCTCTAAATGGGAAGGACCATATATCATCGAAGAAGTTTACCGCTCCGGAGCTATCAAAATCAACAACTCCGAAGGCACCAACCCGAGAGTGGTGAATGGACAAAGAATTAAGCATTATATCTCAGGTACCCCCATTAATGTTGAAACTAATAATATTCAGACAATGGGTAGGTATGTGATACGGTAAAAAAACTGACTCCAAAAATTCCATCAAAATTATTTCTGTCCATTTTGGAATATTAGAAAAATTACAAAAATAAGAAACAGCCGAGGGGACCCACGAGTCGCCCACAAGGCAACAGGGCACGACCCCCCTGGGGCACGCCGTGATGCCTTGTGGGCCCCTCGTGTGCCCTCCCGACTCTGTTTTCCTCTCGTATGCTTGTTTTGCAAGATAAAAATTCTTTATATATACTCACGGGTGTTTTGACCACCGCATCGCAAGTTTCCCCTTTGTTCTTGTTTCGGGCTGTTTTTCTGACAGATCTAGATCACCATGGTGAATCCAAGTTCATCCAAGGACAAGTTCTACAAGAAGATCATCAACCCGTAACTATCGGAGGTGATGAAGCACCCTCAAGCCATCGAGATGCGTGAGGGGGTGCTCCACATCTGGGACATTCAAGGACCTAAGAAGACTGAGAGCGAGAAGGCCAGGTTGGAAGCGGTGGAACAGGAGATCTTCAAGTGCCAAGGGATGGTGGTGCGCGGACTTAGTGCTAACCAATCCATGATCACGGAGTTCATCCGTGAGCACAAGGTGGACGTCAAGAATATTGGGGACGTCATCTTCAAGCTCAATGACCGGATTGATTATCTTCAAGCCCAAATCTATGATCTACAAAATCAAAATTTTGAGTATGAGGCCAAGTTCAAAGGTATGAGTTTAGCTGCAAATTTCAGGACTCCGGAAACACGTTCGTCCTTTTATGATGGAGAACCTATGCCTTGGAAGACGGAGGACAAGCCTATCCCTTCATCACCACCATCACCGAAGAAGGAGACTTGAGTACATGCGTATGGGCACCACCCTTGGCTTGTGCTAAGCTTGGGGGACATGCCCCGCTATCGTACCACCATCACTTTTATCATCATTATCTATCTTAGTTCGATCCTTAGTTATTTCGTGATTTAGAAGAATAAAGTTTTAGTATGATTTAGCTTCGAGTGCTTGCTTTGTGGTCTATCTATCTATGTAATCATGTGTGAAATTTATATTATGAAGAGTAGTTTGAGTTGAGTGTTTTGCTTTTGCTGATCCAATCTTGGAAATAAAATAAAAAGAATAAAAAGTAAGATCATATGCTAATCCCATGGGGAGTGGTGACTTCACATAAAAGAAGTATAATTGATAAAACTTGTTGGAAGTTGACAAACATAGCATTGGTCATTGTTGCAATTCATGAAAAAGTAAAAAAGGAAGACAGGTCTTACATATAAATATACTATCTTGGACATCTTTTATGATTGTGAGCCCCCATTAAATATTCTATGTGAATTAGTCGACGTTGGACAAGGAAGAGAATGTAATGAGTTATGTTTGCTTATATTCACACAGAAGTTATATTGTTTTGGATCATCTAACCTGTGGTGCTTGCCCCCGATCTTTTGATAGCCAAAAATTCTGTACTAAGTAGAGATACTACTTGTCCATCCAAAAACCCTTAAACCCAGTTTCATGTCATGAGAGTCCACTATATCTACCTATGGATTGAATAAGATCCTTCAAGTAAGTTGTTATCGGTGCAAAAGCAATAAAAATTTCTCCTAAATATGAATGAATTTTTATTGTAAGGGAAAATAAGTTTTGTACGATCTTGTGATGATGGAGAAATAAAAGCGACAGACTGCATAATAAAGGTCGCTATCACAAGGGGGAATATAAAGTGACGTTCCTTTGCATTAAGAGTTTGCACACCTCAAAACAAAAGGCGCATGACAACCTCTGCTTCCCTCTGCGAAGGGCCTATCTTTTACTTTATGTATTTACTTTTATGCAAGAGTCAATTGTGTTCTCCTCTATTCCATTTTTATTTTGTTTCTTCGCAAGCATCATGTGGTGGGGATAGATCCAGGCATATATATCTAGTTGGATGTAGGTGATCATGAATTATTATTGTTGACATTACCCTTGAGGTAAATACGTTGGGAGGCAAAATTATAAGCCCCTATCTTTCTATGTGTCTGGCTGAAACTTTTGCTCCATAAGTATGCCGTGAGTGTCAGCAATCATAGAAGACTAAATGATAGTTGAGTATGTGAACTTGCTAAACAAAGCTCTTACATATACTCTTTCTGATAATATGATGAATTGCAATTGCTTCAGTGACTGAGATCATAGTTTGTTAGTTTTCAATATTGTTTATGGTTCATACTTTAACTTGTGAATGAATTGTTACTTTTTCATGAGAAGTTTTATGATATATTGCTGTTGTAATAAAGATCATGATGCCTTCATGTCCGTATTTTATTTTTTTATTGACACCTCTCTCTCTAAACATGTGGTTATGATTATCGATTTCGGTTTTCGCTTGAGGACAAGCGAGGTCTAAGCTTGGGGGAGTTGATATGTCTAATTTGCATCATGATTTCCTACTGTTATTTATAATATATTTGATCATTATTTCACATTATGATGCAATTCTTATGCCTTTTCTCTCTCAATATGCAAGATTTATATGAAGAGGGAGAATACCGGCAGCTGGAATTCTGGACCTGAAATAGCTACAGCAGAGATACCTATCCTACAGACCTCCAATTGACTTGAAATTTCACGAAGATTTTTTATTGAATATATAAAAAATACTGGAGAAAAGAGATACTAGAGGGGACCCACCAGTTGCCCACAAGGCAACAGGGCGCGGCCCCCCTGGGCGCGCCCTGATGCCTTGTGGGGTCCCTGGCTGGCCTCTGGCCCCCTCCATCTGCTATATAAGCTCATTTGCCCTAAAAATATAAGAAGAAGACTTTCAGGACGAAGCGCCGCCGTCTCGAGGCGGAACCTGGGCAAGATCTATTTTGCTCTCTGGCAGAGCGATTCCTGATACGTCCAATTTGCATCATGATTTCTTATTGACAATTATTATGTTTTTGACCATTATTTCACTTTATGGTACAATTCTTATGCCTTTTCTCTCTTATTTTGCAAGATTCACATGAAGAGGGAGATTGCCGGCAGCTGGAATTCTGGACCTGAAAGGGGTGAAACAAAGATAGCTATTCTGCACAACTCCAAATGACTTGAAAAATTTAAGGACAATTATTTTGGAATATATAAAAAATGCTGGCGAAAGAATTACTAGGAGGGGACCCACCAGGCAGCCACAAGCCTGGGGGGCGTGCCCCCCAAGCTTGTGGGGCCCCTGGTAGGCCACCGGCCCCCTCCTTCTGCTATATGAAACCATTTTCCCTAGAAAAAAAATTAGAATAAGACTTTCGGGATGAAGCGCCGCCGTCTCGAGGCGGAACCTGGCCAGGAGCTGTTTTGCTCTTCGGCGGAGCGATTCCGCCGGGGATACTTCCCTCCGGGAGGGGGAAATCGAAGCCATCGACATCACCAACGATCCTCTCATTGTGGGAGGACCAATCTTCATCAACATCTTCACCAGCACCGTCTCATCTCAAACCCTAGTTCATCTCTTGTATTCAATCTCTGTCTCAAAACCTCAGATTGGTACCTGTGGGTTGCTAGTAGTGTTGATTACATCTTGTAGTTCAGGCTAGTTGGTTTATTTGGTGGAAGATTATATGTTCAGATCCTTAATGCTATTCAATTCCACTCTGATCTTGAACATGAATATGATTCGTGAGTAGTTACTTTTGTTCTGGAGGACATGGGAGCAGTCTTGTCATAAGTAATCATGTGAATTTGGTATTCGTTCGATATTTTGATGCTATGTATGTTGTGCTTCCTTTAGTGGTGTCGTGTGAATGTCGACTACATGACACTTCACCATCTTTGGGCCTAAGGGAAGGCATTGTGGAGTAGTAATTAGATGATGGGTTGCTAGAGTGACAGAAGCTTAAACCCTAGTTTATGCGCTATTCTGTAAGTGGCTGATTTGGATCCATATGTTTCATGCTATGGTTAGAGTTATCTTAATTCTTCTTTCATAGTTGCGGATGCTTGCAAGAGGGGGTAATCATAAGTGGGAGGCTTGTTCAAGTAAGAACAGCACCCAAGCACCGGTCCACCCACATATAAAATTATCAAAGTAGTGAACGCGAATCAAACAAGCATGACGAAAGTGACAGGATGAAATTGCCGTGTGTCCTCGAGAACGCTTTGTTTATTATACGAGTTCATTCCGACTTGTCCTTTGCTATAAAAAGGATTTGGCAACCTTGCTGCACTTTATTATACTTGTTACTTGTTACTTGTTACGAATTATCTTGCTACCGAAACTATCTGTTACCACTACTTTCAGTACTTGCAGAGAATACCTTGTTGAAAACCGCTTGTCATTTCCTTCTGCTCCTCGTTGGGTTCGACACTCTTACTTATCGAAAGGACTACGATTGATCCCCTATACTTTTGGGTCATCAATACTCTTTTCTGGCGCTGTTGCCGGGGAGTGAAGCGCCTTTGGTGAGTGGAATTTGGTAAGGAAACATTTACAGTACGTGCTGAAATTTACTGTCACTTGTCACTATGGAAAGTAATCCTTTGAGGGGCTTGTTCGGGGTATCTTCACCTCGACCGGAAGCATTGAGAGTTGCTCCTCAACCTATTGAACCTACTGAAAATATTTATTATGAAATTCCTTCGGGTATGGTAGAGAAACTGCTAGCTAATCCTTATGCAGAAGATGGAACGGTACATCCTGGTATGCATTTGATATATGGATGAAATTTGTGGATTGTTTAAGCTTGCAGGTCTATCCAGAGATGGATTTAAGAAGAAGGTACTCCCTTTATCTTTGGAGGGAAAGGTACCGACATGGTATAGGCTATGTGATGATACTGAAACATGGGACAGGAACCGGTTGAAGCTGGAATTCCACCAGAAATTTTATCCTATGCATTTGGTTCATCGTGATCGGAATTATATATATAATTTTTGGCCTCATGAAGGAGAAAGTATCACTCAAGCTTGGGGGAGGCTTAAGTATATGTTCCACACATACCCCAATCATGAGCTCTCAAGAAAAATAATTCTTCAAAACTTTTATGCTCGGCTTTCTCATAATGATCAATCCATGCTCGATACTTCTTCTGCTGGTTCCTTTATGAAGAGAACTATTGAATTCAGATGGGATCTTCTGGAAAGAATTAAACGTAACTCTGAAGATTGGGAAATCGACAAAGGTAATGAGTCAGGTATAAATCTTGAGTTTGATTGTGTTAAATCTTTTATGGAAACTGATGCTTTTCATAAGTTTAGTGCTAAATATGGACTTGACTCTGAGATAGTAGCTACCTTTTGTGAATCTTTTGCTGCTCATGTTGATCTCCCTAAGGAGAAATGGTTTAAATAGCACCCACCTACTGAATTAAATGAAGAACCTGTTAGTGTTAAAGAAGAAACAATTGTTTACCATGTTGATCCAGTTGTGCCTACTTCTTATATTGAGAAACCTCCTTTCCCTGTTAGGATTAAGGAACATGCTAAAGCTTCAACTGTGGTTAATAAAAGTAATATTAGAGCACCTAGACCTTCTGAATAAATTAGAGTTGAACCTAATAATGCATTGGTTAAAGATCTTTTCGTTGATAATATTGATGGACCTCATATATTTCTATGATGAAGCAACTAGAATTGCTAAACCAGACACTAAAGATAAAAACAAACCTGTAATTGGCATGCCTGTTATTTCTGTTAAAATTGGAGATCATTGATATCATGGTTTATGTGATATTGGTTCTTGTGTGAGTGCTATTCCGTTTACTCTCTATCAAGAAGTCATGAATGATATTGCACCTGTTGAGATTGAAGATATTGATGTCACTATTAAGATTGCAAATAGAGATACTATTTCACCACTTGGGATTGTTAAAGATGTTGAAGTCTTGTGTGGTAAGATCAAATATCCTACTGATTTTCTTGTTCTTGGATCACCAGAAGATGATTTTTGTCCCATTATATTTGGTAGACCTTTCTTGAATACAGTTAATGCCAAGATTGATTGCAATAAAGAAACTGTCAGTGTTAATTTTAGTGAGGTGTCTCATGAGTTTAATTTCTCTAAGTTTCGTAGACAACCTCATGATAAAGAATTACCTAATAAGGATGAAATTATTGGTCTTGCTTCTATTGATGTGCCTCCTACAGATCCTTTAGAACAATATTTGCTAGACCATGAAAATGATATGCATATGAATGAAAGAAATGAAATAGATGAGTTATTCTTTAAACAAGCACCTATCCTTAAACATAATTTGCCCGTTGAAACCTTGGGAGATCCTCCTCCACCCAAGGGTGATCCCATGTTTGAATTAAAACAATTACCTGATACACTTAAATATGCTTATCTTGATGAAAAGAAGATATATCATGTTATTATTAGTGCTAACCTTTCAGAGCATGAAGAAAAGAGATTGCTTAAAACTCTGAAGAAGCACCGAGCTGCTATTGGATATACTCTCGATGATCTTAAGGGCATTAGTCCCACTTTATGCCAGCATAAAATTCATATGGAGCCAGACGCTAAACCCGTTGTTGATCATCAAAGAAGGCTGAATCCTAGAATGAAGGATGTGGTAAGAATTGAAATATTAAAGCTTCTCGAGGCAGGTATAATTTATCCCATAGCTGATAGTAGATGGGTAAGTCCTGTTCATTGTGTTCCTAAGAAAGGAGGTATTACCGTTGTTCCTAATGATAAAAATGAACTTATTCCACAAAGAATTGTAACTGGTTATAGGATGGTAATTGATTTCAGGAAATAAAATAAAGCTACTAGGAAAGATCATTACCCCTTGCCATTTATTGATCAAATGTTAGAAAGATTATCTAAGCATACACACTTTTGTTTCCTAGATGGTTATTCTGGTTTCTCTCAAATACCTGTTTCACCTGCAGATCAAGAGAAAACCACATTTACTTGTCCTTTTGGAACTTATGCTTATCGTCGCATGCCTTTTGGTTTATGTAAAGCACCTGCTACCTTTCAAAGATGTATGACTGCTATATTCTCTGACTTTTGTGAAAAGATGGTTGAGGTTTTCGTGGATGATTTCTCCGTTTACGGAACTTCTTCTGATGATTGCTTGAGCAACCTTGATCGAGTTTTGCAGAGATACGAAGAAACTAATCTTGTCTTGAAATTGGGAGAAGTGGCACTTTATGGTGAATGAAGGTATAGTCCTTGGGCATAAAATTTCTGAAAGAGGTATTGAGGTTGATAAAGCTAAAATTGATGCGATTGAGAAAATGCCATGTCCTAAAGATATCAAAGGTATATGAAGTTTCCTTGGTCATGCTGGTTTCTACATATGGTTTATAAAAGACTTCTCTAAAATTTCTAGGCCTCTTACACATCTTTTGCAAAAAGATGTTCCATTTGTTTTTGATGATGATTGTGTAGAAGCCTTTGAAATACTTAAGAAAGCCTTAATTTCTGCACCTATTGTTCAACCACCTGATTGGAACCTACCCTTTGAAATTATGTGTGATGCTAGTGATTATGCTGTTTGTTGGGGATGTCTACCAGCGTATAGACCCGGCAGAGTGATAACCCGGCCATATAGCAAGCTCGGTGGGTCAGTTCACTGCGTGATTGGAGGAACCTTGGTGGGCCGGCTTAGCGAGGCCTGGCGAGGACAGGCCGGCTTAGGTAATAGGGCCGGCTCACGGAGATGATGAGTGGCACGAAGGCCGTCTTGGAGAACAAGTAGGAAAGAGTAGGAGATGGGTCAAAGGACGACCCGGACTCTCATGTAATCTAGGGTTCCACCTGTGTATATAAAGGGGAGCACCTATACGAAAAAGACCAAGTTGCAACCTCCTCGAGAGCTAGGTTAGCGAATCCGCATCCTTGTAATCGAGATCTACAGCAATACAATCAAGCAAGACGTAGGCTTTTACCTCCATCATGAGGGGCCGAACCTGGGTAACCCGGCGTCTTCTCGTTCCCGATCAACCCCGTTAAGCTTCCACACTAGTGCGATGGCCTCATCTCTAAGTCCTTTCACAAGGGCATCTGCCGTGTCAAAACCACGACAGTTGGCGCCCACCGTGGGGCTCACACACGGTGGAGTTGAGTTTTTAGCGGGATCTCTTCTAGGGTTCGGGAAGTATGCGGTTGGCATGATGACCAAGAGCCACCGCGGGAAGTTCTACATCGACGATTCATACCGGGGCCCCGACGCCGACTCGATCGAGTACGGGTACCGGGTCCCCTTCGGCAAGATCCATACCTTCATCGGCGTGGTTGGCGAGCCGGCCGCCGGGTTGGAGAGCGTCGCTAGAGTTGAGTCGGCACGCCGCGCTGGCCAGCGCCAGGCGAGACCCGGCCCGCGTCAAGCCGGCCCAAACCATGCCTTCATCGGTTTCACCCAAGGGGTGGCCTTATTGGAGAACTCCCTGTCTCAGGATGACACGCTCGTTCAATCTGACGGCGAGTCCTCGATAGGGGAAACCGAGTCAATTCTGCCGCTGCATGATGGAGGGCTCGGTCACACGGATGACATCTTTCTGGAGAGCCCTGATCCGCCTCGCTTCGCGGCGGTGTACATGGCGGGAAGGCAAGATCTGGTGCGATACCCGGCAATCCAACGGCGGGGCAGAATATCATCCTTGCCGGCTCAGGAGGAGCCGGCGCGTTGGCCACCGGCTCTCAGAAAACTGGGGCTCAGGGGCTCGCGGACTTGATGACTACGCTGGCAGCCCTGTTGGCCGAGCCGGTCACCGCGGAGAACGCGGCGGCATGCAACACGGAGATCATGAAGTGTCGCGAGCAGATGGCAAAGATCCAAGAGGACGTCAACGTGGAGAACGCTCGCATGATGCAGGAACAGGCCCGGATTGCCGATGAGAGGCAGCGCCTAGAAGTGGAGGCACATTACCTGAACCACCGGCAGGCCGAGTCGGAGCTCGTTCATAGGAGGCGTCATCAGAGCCGGCTTCCGGCTAATCTTGAGCCGACTCAGCTTTTCACCACACCGCCGGCTCCGACGAACCAGGGGACTGGAGTCGTCCCCACGGGAGAGCCGCCTTTGCAATAGTCGGTCCAGCAGCGGGAACCGGCACAGCATCGCACGCCGGGGTAGCAGCTGCAGCCACCGTCTCACCGGTTCCAGACCCCAATTGGACACTACTCTAACCCGGTGGATAACGTGCTGGCAGCGACCCACAACTTGGCAGCTATTCCGATCGAGGGGGACGGCCCGATTCAGACCGAGGCTAGGAACGCCATTGCAATGCTCAAGACAGTCATAGTGCAGCAAGCCAACTACTCGCATAGCCAGCATTGGCTTCACTCGACCCCTCATTAGAGCCGCACCAGGAGTCTACGCTCTGAGTCACCAACGGTCTCCAGCAGCGCACACCGTAGGAGAGCTGCCCAGCCGCTGGCAGAGAAGCACCAGGCCAGGATCCCGCAAGACGTTGCAGACGCTGCTCGGATTCTGCGACCTTGGGAAGAAGCAAATGTGCGCGCAGGGCACAACCCGCCGGCACGAGTTAACCCACCGCTAGATGACAACCCGCCGCCAAATGTTAACTCGCCCGTCGCAACCCAGACAGATGGCCGACTTGGGAGCTCTTCTAGCCGCATGATTGGAACTCTCTGTTTGGTACCAACGCTGCGAGAAGCGCGCATCCCCCCCGATTTCAAAGGGCCTCGCAAGGTCCCTAATTATAAAGCGAATCTGGAGCCCACCAAGTGGATCGAGAGTTATGAGCTGGCAATGGACTTGTTGGGCGCAAGTGAGTCAGTATGCGCGCGTTACCTCCCTCTGATGTTGGAAGGCCCTGCACACACCTGGGTGAAAAACCTACCGACGAATTCTGTCAACACATGGCAGGAACTGAAGGAGCGCTTCATCAAGAATTTCCAGGGGACCTGTAAAAGGCCAACCACAATTGTTGATCTTGAGCGTTGTGTCCAGCGCGAGGATGAGTCGGCGCATCACTAGGCTCGCCGGGTTGCGGAGGTCATACACAGTTCTGACAGCATCTCGGCGGCTCAGGCAGTGCTCGTTCTGGAATGAACATGCAAGTTTCAGCCCTTGGTCCAGAAGCTTGGGCGGCTCAAGCGAAAGGTCCAGGACATGGGAGACCTCATGGATGTCTTAACCTGGTATGCCAACTCAGATAACACCAAGGATCCGCTGTCTGACGAGGAGAAGTCCGACAAAGGGAAGAAGGCTAGTGGTAAGGCTCAGCACCAAAACAATAGCAATGGACAGAGCAACAATGGTGGTAAACACAAGGGTCATGACGGTAGTTCTGATTTGGTGACAAACACAAACACAGAGAATAAAGGTCAGCAGCAGAATGACAGTTGAAGGAGGCAGTCTGGAAATCGCCCTCTCACTTACGAGGAAGCTCTCAAGGCTCCTTGTCCGAAGCACAGTTACAATGGTAAGCCATCCAGTCACTCTTGGGAAAGTTGCTAGTCATGCAAGAGTTTGCCAAGCGGGTCTTCCAGAATCATCATAATGGAGGCGGCAATGGCGGACAACCCGCCAACTAGGGACCCGGCTTCTCGGGTGCCAGCTTACAAGGGCCCTTCGTAGGACCCGGCTTCCAGGGGAACAGGGGTCAAGGCGGCGGGTTCCAGGGGGCCGGTAACACTGGAGGCGGCAATCAGCGAAACAACCAGGGAAATCAGCATTAGGCTGGTGTGGCAGGGTTTCAAACTAACCCAAAATAGCTTAATAGTGGACAGTATCACGTTTTCACCACTAGCACCTGCAAACGGGATCGGAAGGTACAGCGATGAGCCGCCCACGTGGTTGAGCCGGCAGCTCCTTACTACCTCAACTGGTCTGAACAGCCGGTTACCTGGAGCAGGGCAGATCATCCTGTCCTTGTCGATCACCCTGGCCACCTGGCTCTGGTGGTTGCGCCACAAGTCGGCGGTTACACCCTGACTAAGGTGCTCATGGACGGAGGTAGCAGCATCAACATTCTGTACTATGACACGTTCAGGCGGATGAATCTGTCCAATAAGCAGTTAACTCCATCCTCTACAGTCTTTCACGGCATCATTCCTGGCAAGTCGGCCTATCCCATGGGAAGAATCTCCCTTGAGGTGGCCTTTGGCTCAGAGGATAACTGGCATTCTGAGTTCCTGTCCTTTGAGGTGGTTAAGCTTAAGAGCCCATACCACGCCTGATTTGGCCGGCCGGCTTATGCACGGTTCATGGCACGGCCGTGCTACGTTTACCTAAAGATGAAGATGCCAAGACCAAGGGGAACTATCACAGTGGAAGGCAACCGGAAGATTGCACTCGAGTGCGAGGAAGGAGACGCAGCTTATGCTGAGACGGCTTGCGCTGTAGAGGAGTTGCAGTATTATAAGGATAATGTTGACCCGTCTGACAGGACATCCCTCAAGAAGCCCACTACGAAGTCAGACCCCCTGCTCAAGTTTAAGTCGGCCAGAGACACAAAACAAGTTGATTTCACCCCGGGAAATTCTTCAGAGCAGTTCACCATTGGGGCAAATATGGATCCCAAATAGGAAAGCATGCTCATCGAGTTCATCCGTGAGAACCGGGACATTTTTGCATGGAAACCTTCTGACATGCCAGGTGTACCGAGAGAACTCGCTGAACACTCCCTTAATGTGGATCCCATGTTTAAGCCAGTTCGCCAGTATCTCCGTCGCTTTAATGAGGAAAGGCGGAAAGCTATTGGTGAAGAAGTGGCCCGGCTCCGAGCTGCCGGGTTCATCGTCGAAGTCTTCCATCCTGAATGGCTAGCTAACCCGGTGCTTGTTTTGAAGAAAAACGGGACTTGGCGGATGTGTGTTGATTACACAGACCTGAATAAGGCTTGTCCTAGTAACCCCTTTGCCTTGCCCCGTATTGACCAGATCATCGATGCTATGGCTGGTTGTGAGAGTCTATGCTTCCTGGATGCTTACTCAGGCTATCATTAGATTAAAATGAAGCTGGAAGACCAGGAAAAGACGGCTTTCATCACACCCTTTGGGGCCTTCTGCTATACAACCATGCCGTTTGGTCTGAAGTGTGCACAAGCGACTTACCAGCGTTGTGTCCAGAGCTGCTTTCACAAACAGATCGGGTGGAACGTTCTTGCTTATGTTGATGACATTGTGGTCAAATCCCGGAAGAAAGAAACTCTGTTGGAGGATGTCAATTAAACGTTTGACAACCTCCGCATCTACCAGATGAAGCTTAACCCGGAGAAGTGTGTTTTTGGTGTCCCTGCAGGAAAACTTCTGGGATTTCTTGTTTCCGAGCGTGGCATTGAAGCCAATCCGGAAAAGATTAAGGCAATCACAACTCTGGCTAAGCCGGCCAGACTGAATGATGTGCAGAGGCTGGCTGGGCGGGTCGCAGCGTTAAGCCGGTTCATAAGCCGGCTTGGAGAAAAGGCCATTCCGTTATACCGGTTGCTTAAGAAATTAGATGACTTCGTCTGGAGTGATGCTACAGATCAGGCTTTTGAGGCCCTCAAGAAGCAGTTGTCTGAGCCGCCGGTCCTTGCTGCCCCTCGTGAGAAGGAGCCAATGTCGCTATATATTGCTGCTAATAACAAGGCTGTAAGCGTGGCAGTCGTGGTGGAGCGCAAGGAAGTTGGCAAGGAGTATTCGGTCTAGCACCCTGTGTATTATATCAGTGAGGTGTTAACCGAGTCCAAGCAGCGGTATCCACATTGGCAGAAATTGGTCTACGGAGTATTTATGGCTAGCCGCAAGCTGAAGCATTACTTCCACGAGCATCCGATCACTGTGGTCTGCTCAGTACCTCTTGGGGATATAATCCAAAACCGGGAGGTGACAGGCCGGGTTGCTAAGTGGGCTATCGAGCTCGGTCCGCATCATCTCAAATACGTGCCTCGCACAGCAATCAAATCTCAGGCGTTGGTGGACTTTATTAATGATTGGACAGAGTTGCAGGCTCCCAAAGAGAAGCCCGACACAACATACTGGTCCATACACTTTGACGGCTCAAGGCAGCTTGAAGGCTCGGGGGCTGGAGTTGTGATTACTTCCCCACGAGGAGACAAGTTCTGTTATGTTTTGAGACTTATGTTCCCCTATACTAACAATGCAGCAGAATATGAGGCCTTGCTTCATGGGCTCCGGGTGGCCAAGGAGATGAACTTGAGCCAGGTCAGGTGTTTGGGCGACTCAAACTTGGTGGCCCAACAGGTTTCTGGAACTTGGGATTCCAAGGATCCCCTTATGGCGGCTTATCGGCACGCGGTCACAAATATTGTTGGACACTTCAAAGGTTATCAAGTTGATCACATTGATCGCAGGCAGAATGAGGCGGCAGACGCACTCTCTCGCTTGGGCTCACAGCGCATGCCGGTGCCACCCAATGTGTTCCTGGACGTTTTGCACAACCCGTCTGTCAAGTTATCGACAGAAGAGGACTTGGCTGTTCCTGACCCAGAGGCGGCTCTAGTGGCTGCTATCCACGCAATCCCTGATTGGACGGTCCCCTACTTGGATTATCTAAGCCGGGGTGAACTGCCAACAGAGGAACTCCTTGCTCGACAGATCATTAGATGATCCAAGTCTATGACCATTGTCAATGGCGAGTTGCACCGACGAAGCGTCACTGGTGTTTTTCAGCATTGTGTTTCACCTAAAGAAGGCCGCGCAATTCTCAATGAAATTCACTCTGGCGATTGTGGACACCATGCCGGCTCAAGATCACTGGTTGCGAAGGCCTTCCGGCATGGTTTTTACTGGCTCACGGCTCATGCTAACGCAGAGGAAATTGTTCGTAAATGTGATGGTTGCCAGAAATATGCTCGCCAGGCCCATGTGTCGGCTCAAGAGTTGAGGATGATCCCGATTACTTGGCCATTCGCGGTCTGGGGGCTTGACATCTTAGGGCCATTCAAACGTTCTAAGAACAAGCATACGCACCTTCAGTACTTTGGAGCATACGGACTACTCCCAATAGCTCGGTCAGCAACTGCGACGCGGCTATAGCTGTCAAGTTTCTAAAAAAGATGATATTCCGATTTGGCTACCCGCACAGTATCATTACAGACAATGGAACTAATCTGTCCAAGGGAGTTATGGAACAGTTCTGTCAACAGGAACACATCCGGCTTGATCTAGCATCGGTTGCGCATCCTCAGTCCAACGGACAGGCAGAAAGGGCCAATCAGGAAATATTGCGCGGTATCAAACCCCGGCTCATGGTGCCTTTGCAGCGCACGCCGAGTTGCTGGGAAGAAGAACTACCTTCAGTACTTTGGAGCATACGGACTACTCCCAATAGGTCAACAGGCTATACACCGTTTTTCCTAGTCTATGGTGCAGAAGGTGTGCTTCCGAGCGATATTCGGCATGACTCCCCTCGAGTGGCGGCTTATGTGGAATCATATAATGAGCTAGCTCGCCAAGACGCTCTTGATGCTCTGGAGGAAGAGCGTGACCTTGCCGCATCCAGATCAGCAATCTATCAGCAAGACCTACGTCGCTACCACAGCCGCAGAGTTCGAAGCCGCACTTTTCAGGAAGGTGACTTAGTGCTCCGTATGATACAAGACCAGACAGGCATGCATAAGCTTCCACCACCTTGGGAAGGGCCCTTTGTGGTCAGCAAGAATCTCAACAACGGGTCATATTACCTGATTGACATACGAGAGACAGATAAATCACGTACCTCTGAGGAGAAAACAAGCCGGCCCTGGAACATTGCCCAGCTCCGGCCATATTACACCTAAGTCCCCGACTAGGTCGCATCTTTGTACATACCTTTTTTCCTGTATATACTTGTTTTCGACCGAATAAAATAACGACCAGCAGCACTGTGTAAAGGTGCTGTTTTGCCTCCAAATTTGTGTGCTGGATCTTTATTTGTTGATCATGGTTACTTGGGGGCTTCCAACTCAAATGAGTTTAGCTTGCAAAACCCTTTTAACCCGGCGAGATGCCACAAAGTTGGTTAAACCTGCCTGTTAGCAAGATGCTACTCCCTAAAAAATGACCCGGCGTACGTCTGATGAGTCAATCACATAGGTGACCCTGAATTCATCAAAGTTAAAAAGACTGATTGGTTGTGTGAGAGCCGGCTTTCAGAGAGCAAGGACAAACCAACAGGCCAAAGTGCCAGCTTCATGAAAGCATATTCCGGCTTGTGCTTTATGAGCCGGCCGTTTCAAGTTGTGTTTAGCAGCCGGCTTGTGCTTTATAAGCCGGCTATTTCAAGCATATTCCGACTTACGATTACATTCTTTTGTTGCACTCATCTCATCTCTGCATACATGCATACATCCATGCATATTATTTTCTTAGTTCCATTTAATATTCTTGATTCATTGCAAACAGTAACAAAGATTACTCGTTCAATATGATTTCATCAGTAACAATTACATGCAAATTGTTATTGTTTCAGCAGAATCACTCTATTGCAAAGCCGGCTCTCAACGCCAAAAGGAGGATTCACAGAAGCAGTGTTTATACAGGCAGTCAACAAGCACAGTACACGATGGCACTGGCATCAGTAACAAGTGTTTGACGCTATGCTATTACAAGCCGCCCATCAACTGCGGCGAGGACAATTTTTTTTACAAGTTCTGCCTCCCAAAGTATAAGCCGGTGTTCTATATTGCTGGGTTAGAGCTGGCGCCAGCGCCCGATGAAGCACCATGTGTCGGCTCTTCGCGGCTGTCGTCATCCTCCGCTTCTTGGCTTGAGTCGCCGGTCGACCACTGAATTGAGCGCAATGCCTCAAATAGAGCATCGTCGGATATCAGGGAGGAAGGGTCAACTTCAGGAGCAAAAGATGACCTACGCGTGCGGGTTAAGGCCACCGGCTCATGGTTTGGCGGCTCTATCCGCTCATTCTCCTTGGAGTAAGGCGCCTGGTACTTGGTTAGGTCGGCCTCTTCTGCGATCACGGTGGCTGCAACCCGGGTTTCCTTGATGCAACGTTGGAAGTCCTTCTTTGTGAACGGCGAGTCATCAACATTGAACTCCGGGTACCCGCCCACGATCTGAGCCGGGTCGAGCTCTGGCACATAGGCCTTGGCTCGCGCTAGTGCTGTCAGGGCCCCAGTGCGGCAAGCCGCCTTTTTCCAGTCATTGAACCACTTGGGTACAACTGACAGTTCTTTCAAGGTATCGACAATCAACTGCGGTGGCGCCTTGGTGTTCTTTGCGGCCATTATGCAATGGCAGCCGCCTATATACAGTTGTTCTACAAGGGTGTAGACCGCTTTCAGTTTCACCACTGGTTGCTGTACCAGAGTTTGATTCTTCCGGCCTGCACAAGTAGGTATACACAATCAGCAAAGCCGGCTTAGAGTATTTCAGATGGAACAATTTTATAATAAAAGTCTTACTTACCAAAGATGGCTCGGCACATGGCGGTAATCTGACTTTTAAGAGTTGCCAATTCCTGAGTTACCGGCTCAAGCTTGGTTTCGGCCTCTTCCGCACGTATGGCTTGGGCGGCTCTTGCGGCCTCCGTCTCTTGCAAAGTGGTCCTCACAATGACCAAGGATTTATTGGCTTCAGCGGCGGCTTCTTCAGCTTGCTGGCGCAATTTTTTCTCCTTCCTCGCTTCCTTTCGGAAGGAGGAAGCCTGGGCCTCCGCTTGATCCAGCATTTCCTGCAGTACAGTTTGTTATATATCGTATATGCATGACCCGAGCCGCCCTAAAGGACAACCCAGCACATGGGGGCTACATGTTTTCGAGCTTACAACACAAAGCAAGACAAGTTCCATGCAGCTGCAGGCACTCTACATGGCACTTGTGGGCTAATGCATAAATTGCTCTACTCTGCTAAATTGTGAAGACCCGCCCATTATGAATGGTGAGCCGGCCTTTGGGGTCATTGATAGAAGTTATGCATACAAGTCACATTTTGAAGTCCCGGGTCATCATTCCATAATGACCCGGCCCTTGGGGGCTACATATATATATGGTTCATAAGAAGGTGCAACTTACCTCATATTTCCTCTTCAGCGAGGTTATCATAGCTATCTCTGTGTCCCGGCTTTCAGACAGCCGGGTCAACATAGCCTGGTGCAAAGCGATGGCGTCCTGATCTTCAAAAGTAGAAAACTCAAGAGCCGTGTTTCCCTTGTCTTTCGGGGCCGGCTCAGGCTTGGCCGGAACCTTGGTAAGAGCGGTGGAGGATTCTGGTGCGGCAGTTTGCTGCTCGCTCATCACCACTACTTCTTCTTGAGCCGGCCTCGGGTTGCTGTGTGGGTTGATCTTAGATTACATTTTCCCTCTCCTGAGCTATAGGAGAGGTTGTGCGAGTCGGGCTTGTTGTGTTCTGGGGCGGCGGGTTGTTCTGGAATGCCGGCTCATCCTGGATGACCAAGGTGGCCTATTCTCGCGGCTCAGTTGGAATGACCGAGTCAGATGACCCGGCGGTTGTTTTCTTCTTGATGGCCTTGGCACTGAAAAGAGCAAAGATTTAATTCAGTTAAGGGTTGTATGATGAAGAGCTATGCAAATAAGGGATAATCAGTATGCTTACCCTGGGTTGATGTTGAAAGCCGGCGCCTGAGTGGCGCTTGATTCATCCGAGGAGGGGGACGTCTAGTATGCCGACTCATTTAAATGTAAGGGTTCTTTGAAGCAACCAGCTAGAGGAAAGGAAGGAGTTGGACTGAGAAGCACCTTTGCCCGTGCTCCATGGGATGGTAGCTCATACGGAAGCCCGCCACTCAACTCGCCCTCGCTGCTCCGGGTCTTCCGTTTGGAGGAGCCGGCTTGCTGAGTTTTCTTCAAAACAAATTTGGGATCCAGATGAGCGTCTTGGTGTGAAAAGGGGACTTTACGGACGGCAACCAGGGGTTTCCTTCGGACTTTGCGGATTGCAGCCCGGGTTTTCTTTTGAATTGGTATTGGGGAATCAGAATCTGAGGAGATCAAAGTTACCTCTGGCTCGGCGTGGTGACTAGCTTCAGCTTCCTCCTGAGATGAATAGGCATCAACAATCTGATTAAAAAGGCAGCCTAGAGAGTCAAGTTCTACCTCATTGTCTTCGTCGTTATCCGACTCCTCTTCATCGTCCTCTCGAGGAGGGGTAGGATCTACAGGCTCGACCCGCCACCAGTCGTCGTTTTCCTGCACCGGGGCAGATTGGCGAAATGAAAACAAGGACAATGTAGTATCGATACTGTTTAAGGGCAGAGATGGCTTACTGGAGGGGCCGGCTTGTTGGCGCTAAACGTGGCAAGCCCCACAGTCTTGATGTCTTCCATCGTCTCGCCAAGCAGTTTCTTGGCTAGTTTTATAACCTCTTTCTCCTTGAGGTTGACTCGGCTGAACCGGAGTGGGCCTTCACGGTGGCCGGTGTAGGTGTGCATCAGCCGGGTCCTGGAGCTCTGCAGCTGAATCCTCCATTCGACCCAAGTCTGGGTCAAATCGACACCGGTGAGGCCGTGAGCAAGTAAGGCATTCATCTTTGGATATAGTGGCTCTACATTCTCCCTCTCTTCTTGGGGAGCAAGACCCGGGAAGGTTGCATTGGTAAGCCGGGTTGCCCGGTAACCCGGCAAGGGGTTCTGACCTGTGGTAGAAGTGTCTTTGCAATAGAACCAAGTCCTCTGCCACCCCTTCGGATGACTGGCCGGCTTGGCATTGGGGAAGATAATGTTCTTTCAGCGTTGGATAGAAATCCCGTCGAGTTCAATGTTGGGGCCGTCCTTGTGCTCAGTTTGGCGGTTTAGATAAAAGAGTTCTCGGAACAAGGTAAGAGACGGCTCGAGCTGCAAATAGACTTCGCAAAACACTTGGAATTGGCAAAGATTGAAGATGGAGTTGGGGGCCAAGTCTTGGGGCCTGATGTTGAACAAGTGTAGCACGTCCCTGAAAAACTTTGAGCCAGGAGGACGAAAACCCCTTGAGACATGATCAGCAAGTATGACTACTTCATTTTCGCCGGGTTGCGGTGGATTTCTTCTTCAGGAGCTCACCATGAGATTATCTCCTTAGCTGGCAGCAACCCGGTGTCTGTCAGAGCTTGCAGGCTCAATTCGGACATACTGGACTTAGCCCAGTTGACGATCTTGGGCTTGGGAGGCATGATGTCAGTTGTTCTGAAAAGGAAAAGGTGTCACAAGCCGGCAATATGAGCTTTTTGATAAAGTTCGAATAATATAAACAAGCCGGTGAGTAAGAAATTTTGGCCGGGTTAGAAAAGAGGATGCAGGCAAATTGCCGGGTCAAGATTATTAGCACAGATGAGTCAGAACTGCAGGTCACAAATTTTTACAAGTGTTGCGGCACAGTTTGGGTTACGAGTCCGTAAACAGATTTATACAAAGTAAAGAAGATTCTACAGATCTGCAAAATGGATAAAAATGAAAAGATAAAAGCTACGTGTGTTCTTCGATGAATCGCGGTGGGTTTCATCAAGACAGCAGGATGGATCTTTTAAAGGAGAAAATGCTGCGAATGGCTGCGGACTAAAAATGAAAGAGCCTTGAGGTATTCAAGATCTACCATAGCTACCGCCAAGAACACGGAAGAAGCTCAAGGGAACCATGGCAATGGTGGTGAGGCGCTTATAGATCTGGAGTGCAGGCTTTGCAGTCTTCGCGGTGCGGGCGATGGCGGCCGCGTAACGATGGAGGATTCCGGCGACGCAGAGGAGAGTACGGCGAGATGCTGGCTCCAGTGGCGGCGAGCTCAAATGGATGCGGCGGCGTTGCAGAAGAGGGAGCGACGAGGAGCAGTAGAAGAGAAAGGGGAAACGATGGCTTATTTATGGGCACTGTTGGACCCCCAAACAGTGCGCATGAAATCCAAGGTGACACAGTAACAGTGGCGAAAAGAGCTCCTCGATTTCCGCGCCCAACGAGGCTATACAAATCTGCTTAGATTCTCTATGACGTCAGTCCGGATCTTGTTGGAATAGATTGATGTGTCAGAGACGGAGGAAAGGGAAACTAAAAAGGATAAGTTTGAAAAACGAAGAATGACTCGGCGATCTGCTTAACCCGGCAAATTGAGCCGATCGAGGACAGCGTTCTAAAGGACCGGCTTGGGGAGCGCTTGGAGAGTCTTACTAATGTTTTGTTTTCAGGATGAAGTTTAACATGAATAAATTCAAGTCAAACTGAGGGCTAATGTTGGGGATGACTACCAGCGTATAGACCTGACAGAGTGATAACCCGGCCGTAGAGCAAGCTCGGCGGGTCAGTTCACTGCGTGATTGGAGGAACCTTGGTGGGCCGTCTTAGCGAGGCCTGGCGAGGACAGGCCGGCTTAGGTAATAGGGCCGTCTCACGGAGATGATGAGTGGCACGAAGGCCGTCTTGGAGAACAAGTAGGAAAGAGTAGGAGACGGGTCAAAGGACGACCCGGACTCTCATGTAATCTAGGGTTCCACCTGTGTATATAAAGGGGAGCACCTATACGAAAAAGACCAAGTTGCAACCTCCTCGAGAGCTAGGTTAGCGAATCCGCATCCTTGTAATTGAGATCTACAGCAATACAATCAAGCAGGACGTAGGCTTTTACCTCCATCGTGAGGGGACGAACCTGGGTAACCCTGCGTCTTCTCATTCCCGATCAACCCCATTAAGCTTCCACACTAGTGCGATGGCCTCATCTCTAAGTCCTTTCACAAGGGCATCTGCCATGTCAAAACCACGACACCGTTGGTGCTGTTCTAGGACAAAGAGTTGATAAGAAATTGAATGTTATTCATTATGCTAGTAAAACTCTAGAAAGTGCTCAAAGAAATTATGCTACTACTGAAAAAGAATTTTTAGCAGTTGTGTTTGCATGTGATAAATTCAGATCTTACAAAGTTGATTCCAAAGTTACTATTCATACATATCATGCTGCTATTAAATATCTTATGGAAAAGAAAGATGCAAAACCTAGACTTATTAGGTGGGTTCTTTTGTTACAAGAATTTGATTTGCATATTGTTGATAGAAAGGGAGCTGAGAATCCCGTAGCCGATAATTTGTCTAGAATGGAAAATGTTCTTGATGACCCACTTCCTATTAATGATGATTTCCCTGATGAACAATTAGCTGTCATAAATGCTTCTCGTAATACTCCTTGGTATGCAAACTATGCTAGTTACATTGTTGCTAAATACATACCACCTAGTTTCACATACCAACAAAAGAAAAAATTCTTCTTTGATTTAAGACATTACTTTTGGGATGACCCACACTTATATAAAGAAGGAGTAGATGGTATTATTAGACGTTGTGTACCTGCGCATGAACAGGAACAAATCCTACGTAAGTGTCACTCCGAGGCATATGGAGGACACCATGCGGGAGACATTACTGCACACAAGGTATTACAATCAGGTTTTTATTGGCCTACTCTTTTCAAAGATGCACGTAAGTTTGTCTTATCTTGTGATGAATGTCAAATAATTGGTAATGTTGGTAGACGTCAGGAAATGCCCATGAATTATTCACTTGTTACTGAACCATTTGATGTTTGGGGTTTTTATTATATGGGACTGTCGGTTCTAAATCCGGCATATCTCGTAGTAGGGGTCCCAAACTAGGCGTCTTGGAGCGATGGTAACATGGACACAGGATTTTAATCAGGTTCGGGCTCTCTCGAAGAGATAATACCCTACGTCCTACATTTGATATAATGAATATGAGTTGTAGTACAGAGTACATGTATCTACCACGAGATTGTTCGATTGAATATCCCATCATTCATCGACTAGCCTAGCCTCGGTTTATATATGCACCGGAGGCCTAGGGTTTAGAAGAGTCCTCGTCTTGTGTGCCAAGTCTTGTGGAATCTTCCTTGTATGCGTCATGGGCTGCCCGAAGTGGCCCATGAGTGAACCGCCATGGGGGTCCTCAGCTCAACCCACCTGGTCGGGAGATGATGTGGTGAGTACCCCCTAGTCCAGGACACCGTTAGTAGCCCCCTAAACTGGTCTTCAAGTTGGGGACACTCCTCGGTTCTTCCGAACTGTTCTTCGTCTTCGGTCGTCGGTCTTGAAAACTGGTTCAACAAATCTTCCCATCTCTGATCTTGAGGATCGCCGAGGTGTATCCGAAGAGTTCATACATTGGGTATCCGAGGAGTCCTTTAAGTTCTCGACCTTTATCAATGCCTTGTTATTTTTACGCCACACCTCAGATTTCGAAGTGTTTCCAGTGCGGCGGTGTCCTCTTTGCAACCGGGCTCCAACTCCGGACTCCATCTGAGGTGTCTTTTGCAGCCGAGCTCCAACGCCGGTCTGCATCCGAGGTACAGTTTAGCAGTCGAGCTCCAACGCCGGTCTGTATCTGAGCTCCAGCGCCGGACTGCATCCGAGGAGGCATAGAGTACCTCGTCTTTAAAAAAGTTGAAGGAGTTCAGCCGAGCTTGATGCCAGAAATGTCCTCTAGGGAGCCAGCCACTTGCATCTGAGCTCTATGCCGGATTGCTTCCGAGGTGGTGCACCACCTCGGCCATGTGCTGATTTTTGCGGATATTTTTTTTCAATTAGTGCAATTTATTCTCTGCCGAGATATATAGCCAGTAGCCCTCAAGGTGTGTGTCGGCCAAAAATCCAAGATGCTCCTGAAGGAAAACATAAAACCGCTGATCCCAGTAGCCCCTGAGACTCAGGTCGATTCGCGAAATAGGCCTGAGGATCAACTCCTAGCTCGACAGCATACTTACGAATGTAAACACGGTGTGTATAGTCCTCGAGACTCAGGTTGGGTGCGGCCGACCAACCTGAGGATCGTAATCTCCTCAGAAATTGTTTTGCACTTTGTAAATTATCTGCATTGGATCGTCAATGCAGTAGCCCCCGAGCCACTGGTCGGGTGGCAACACCAGATCAGGGGATCGATGTAACCCGTGAATGGCTTTTAAGTGAGAAGCGCGAAGCCCAGTAGCCCCCGAGCCTTAATTTTGGCAAGGGTGACCGAATTAAGGATCGATATCCAGAGTAAATTGATTTAATCACAATTTATGTGTAATGATTCTATGTATCTCCAAGTACTTTACATCATTTAATGCTCGGATCCGCATTGTACAAAACATTGTTGACCGACCATCGGCTTCAACCTCCTCGGCCAGTAGCCAAGGAGTGTTTTCCTACTTTATAAAGCCTTTATAAGGGCAAAGATTTACGGCAAACAAGGCAATCCGGCCATATGGTTTTATAAACAAAGGTACACAGAGAGATATGTTATATTACTATTTAACATAAGAAACATCTTCTGGGAAAAATAGTTCCTTTATAAGTTCCTTTTCCCAGGCTGTCATGTTGACCATGATCATGAAACCTCACCTCCGATCTAAGTGGGAGAAAATATTGAGGATTTAGTTTGGGGGAAGTTCTCGAACTCTGTGGTCTTAATGAACTAAAATTTTCACTTCCGTTGTTGCCAACCAATTATATTCTTAAGACAGCTAGCTTTTGGCTTCACCCAGTCTGAGGTACGAACCCGGATGACCCGGTAGTAACAATCACAGAGGTGCTCACTTTACCCCTAGCCGAACAATAGGGAACGTAGGGGGTAAGCACAGGAGCCAGGCAACCCAGCTTGGCCAAAATCTTAAGTCAAATTGATGCATATTTATGGCTTTATAATGATGATTACGGAAGGCATCACTCGTATATTGAATACAAATGCTTTATGATATATGTTATTTTGACCCCGTTGTGACCGTTTATCATTTGAAAGTGGCCCATCGTCGGCTTCCACCCCTTTGTAGATGCTACGCAGGGTGTCTCCGCAGTAACAAGACAACCCTTAGTCGACGTCTCGATGCCCGGAGGCGGTTGTGTTAGCGGAAACGAGGCAATCAGATATCCAGGCATTATACCTTTCACTTAGTCATAGGAGCTTAAAGTTGGGAGGCCAGTTACTAGCCCCCGGTTAGTGTTGGCGTCAGCCGAGGTCAAGCCATTAACACTTCGGCCAATTTTATGAAAGGCCCATCGTTTAACACGGGGTAACCTCTATCGATGTAGAGTTTGACACAATCATCGGATCGCTGACCAGTTTACGCTTATTGTGACAGTCAGTTTTCGACTTTCTCCACTAAGGTACTTGACCAGTTAAACCGGAAGTACAATCACAATGGTTCTCCCTTTACCCCTAGCCGAACAATCGGGAACGTAAGGAGTAAGCACAGGAGCCGGGCAACCCAACTATTGATCGAAGACACAATTCGAAACTGATGCATATAAAGCAATATCCGAGAACGTTTTGCCGAGGAGTCCTCAGAGTACCTTTGCTTTTGGTGGGGTCGGCTCTAGTCGCAGCCCCCCGTTGATATTGCTGATGCTTTAAAGGCATCCGACGCTGTACTGTGAGAGTTATGGTGGAGACACAAAGTATCCCCCAAGACTCAGGTTGGGTGCGGCCGACCAACCCGAGGATCGAATCTCCTCGGGAACTAGTCCAGATGTCATGTGTGTTTCGTCAACGCCGAGGTGTAGGTCGGCAGGAAAGATCCCGAGCTGAATTACTACGCCGGGCACCTCAGTCATGAGGATGTCCCGCCTCCTAAAAGAAAAACATACAAATAGCTTAAAAGTGCCATAAGCTCTAAAAGCCAAAAAACTTATGTAAAAACTTGACGTCCGAACTAAATCAAGTTTTTTGGTGCCAATCTGAAAATTGGTCTTAAAATTAATTTTGTCCTTCTGTCGTGCTTTAACATGATACGTCCGATCTCCAGGCTTCAAGCGGGTCAGCCTTTGGCTTCAACCTCCCATCCCGAAGGTGGAGTGTTTCTCAGGCCAGTTTAGCGAACTAAACTCGAGCGGCTTTAGAGAGAAACCAGGCTATCCGGCTATTGACCACACACTCGCGTCAGAAAAAATAGTAGTAGAAAAAGACTTTGCAACGACTTAGAAGAAAACACTTATTATAAAATGGCTCATATAAATTTAAGAGCCCCCAGTTAACCCAAGCAAAGAAAGTTGTTTTTAACAGACATCGTTTCTGACAAACAGCTCTCTTTTTTTAACACAAACATAATGCTTGGTCGAACCGAACAGAAATTAAAAATTGAAAAAGTTGAGCATGAAAGCGACTTAGCTGGTTAATGTGCTCGGTGTTGATGACGCGGTGCGGGCTTGTGGCGGGACGAGGACGCATAGTCCTCGGCTTGACCGAGGTCCTAGCCCCCAAGCCCGAGGTGGCCGAGCAAAGAGCTCGGCTTGATGAAGCAGCGACGCGACACGGTCGACGTGGCGAGGTCAAGCCCCTGGTGCAGCCAACGAGACAAAGCTGGCCGGTTAGTGACGCCGAAGTCCCTAGAGTAGGTTGATGAAGAGATGGCGAGGCCCCCGGTCTAGCCGAGGTGTCGAAGCAGGTCGGTAAAGTAAAGTCAGAGCCCCCATGCCAGCCGAGGTGTCGAGACAGGTCGGCATGGTGGACATCGGCTTGAAGAAGCAACGGCGCGGCGATGCCGACGCAGGTCGGAACTTGTGATGCGGTCAATGCCGGCTTGAGAAGTGACCGCGCGGCGATGCTGGCGCGCCCGACCCGTACAATCCATAGGGCGACGATCTTGTCTTGATGATTATTTGTCCTTCACGATGCCGAACTCTTGGTTGGCTCGCCGAGGTGATGATCCGAGGTGGTTGTCGTCGGCTCGATGAAGTGACGGCGCAGTCGATGCTGGCCCAGGTCGGCAGCCATGGAGCAACGTGGCCGGGCTAGTTTGACACCGACGCGACGACGAAGATCGCCTCGGAAAAGGCTTAAAATTTGTGGGCATGTGTTTGAGGACACAATACATGTAAAAAAATTCCTTCAAAAAGGACCTTCGATAACCCGTTCATGAAAAAAGATGAACTTGGGTCGGATTCGTTTTCGCACAGAAAATAGATCCGAAAATTGATGCACTCATCGGACGTTTCCCGGAGTTTGAACCGTCGGATCGAGCTGAAATTTTGAGGGGTGATTGATATAGGAATTCCGCAGGCGATGAATGGTGGGATCTTCCAAAGGATCTCCGAGCTAACTCCTGGACTCCTTGCCCCAAACTCATCCAGATTCCCGTCTAGACTCGACAGGGCTCCGGTATATCAGAGATTGCCAGAGATTCCTCCATCGGAACGTGATGAAATTTTACAGGGTTGTTCTAGACTCAATTCCACACAATTCCACCGAAGCAATCGTCAAAGCGACGCTCGAGGAGATAGGGGCGGCGAACATGAATCCGCTGTCCAGAAAAAACTGCATGATCGCGCGAGGGCAATGTTGACGTTGAGCCCCCGAGCACCATGGACGATTCTTTAATGATCCCGGATGAAATCGGAGTTGATGGTGATGAAGACACCCATCCGATCTTGACGATCCGACGTGGAGCGTAGTCCTCGGCCTAGCTGAGGTGACCAGTCGGGCCGGCGACGAAGATGCCGACACTGACGATGTAGCTCGGTTCCGACGCGTAGATCGCGGTGGAGCCGATCTGAATTCCCATCGCACCGCGGCGACTACCCAGCAGGCTATCAATGAAAGCACCAATGTTGGTTCTAAATCCGGCATATCTCGTAGTAGGGGTCCTAAGCTAGGCGTCTTGGAGCGATGGTAACATGGACACAGGATTTTACCCAGGTTCGGGCTCTCTCGAAGAGATAATACCCTACGTCATGCTTTTGATATAATGAATATGAGTTGTAGTACAGAGTACATGTATCTACCACGAGATTGTTCTAATGAATATCCCATCATCCATCGACTAGCCTAGCCTCGGTTTATATATGCACCGGAGGCCTAGGGTTTAGAAGAGTCCTCGTCTTGGGCGCCAAGTCTTGTGGAATCTTCCTTGTATGCGTCATGGGCTGCCCGAAGTGACCCATGAGTGAACCTCCATGGGGGTCCTCGGCTCAACCCACCTAGTCGGGAGACGATGTGGTGAGTACCCACTAGTCCAGGACACCGTCAGGGACCTTTGTAACACCCCTAGATCTTAACCCTGTCATTGAGCTAATTAAATTGCCATGTCATCATGATAATCCTAATTAAATTGCATATTGGAAATAATACAAATTCAAATTCCAAATTCAAATGCAAGTCAAATTATTACTTCTTCAATTAATTGAATAAAAATGTTTATAATGTTGCAAATAATCCCAAAGCAATTATAAAAATAAAATCAACATTATTAAAATTCCCAATTTGACCCTAGCAACCAAAACAGTGGACCAGCAGCAATTATATTGACCTTTTCAATTTCTAAAAAGAGTTAAACAATTCCAAATGCTCTGGAACTTTTTGTGCACCCTCAAAATATTGCAATGTGTTTATGTGACAAGTTTAACATTTTACAAAAATTATTTGATAGCAAAACGAAATGCAAAACAGTGGCTAAAATAGAAAATAGAAAAGATTAAAGAAAAAGTGGTGCACTGTGCACTTGGCCCAGTCAAGGCCACAGTGCGGCCTGGCCCGTTAGCCACGGCCTTTCTTCAACCTAGTGCCATGGCAGAGGCAGAGGCCATGGCGTGGCTCGCGCACGACCGTACGCGCGCGGATTGCCACGCGCCGCTCATCCACCGCAGCCCCGCGAAGGATAAGACCCTCCCCGACGCTGTAGACAACCCTAACCTCACCATTATCCCCTCGCTCGCTCTCTGTCTCTTGAAAAAATTGTACGCGCCCAAGCAGCCGCCATGGCCATCGCCGTCGTCGTGGTCATCGACATCCCCGCTCCCTGGGAAGATGTCCAGGAGCTTCCTCGTCGACGACTCCGTCATCCCCGTCCATCCGTTCGACCGGAGCTGCACCGTACGCTCGGGATCCAGATAGTTTCCGCCACGGCCGTCGCATCTCGCCGTCGAGCTTGACGCATCCGGCCACCCCCGCACCTCCTGACCTCATCCACGAGCTCCGCGGTGAGCTCCTCTGCCGATTCCCCCCTTTCCCCTTTGATTCGTCACCGTTTGCCGTCGTCCCCGAGCTCAGTCGTCCTCGTCCATGGCCGCGTTCGAGCTTCCGCGTACGCGCATGCGCCTGTGCCTGGTCCTGCCCGTGGCCGCGCCCGCTGCGGTCGTTGTTCACCCGGGGCCGTGCCCCTGCCACGCTTCCCACGCGCGCACTCGCCGCAGCTTCCTTGCCGCGGCTGCTGCTGCTGCCCTTGCTGCTGCTCGCGTACTGCCGCTGCTCGCTCTACTGCTGCCGCTGCTCATACTGCTCCCTGCTGCTCGCTGCGTACTGCTGTGCTCTGCCGCTGTCGTTAGCTGCTACTACTGAGTGCTGCTGCTTCTACTGCTGCTGCTGCTTGCGGCTGGCCAAGGCCATGGGTGGTGTGTGTGCGTGAGTGTGTGTGTGTGGGGTTGAATTGGAATAGGATTAGTTTAGGACTAACCTAGTGCTAATTTAGTTTAATATAACAATGACACGTGGCCTCATTTTTAATCTCGACACTAGTTATATTCTGTGACAATGACATGTGGGCCACACTATCCCTGTTGACTAGTCAAAAGTTGACTGGGTTGACTGCACCATAGAATTTAATATTCGAATTTAAAACAATTCCAGAAAATTTCAGAAAGTGTTTTAAACTTTGGAAATTCATATAAAATAATCCGTAACTCGGATGAAAATAATTTATATATGAAAAATGATCAGAAAAATAAGACGAATCTGAATACGCAATCCACATACCTACCACATGCCCCCAACACAGCAAACATGGAACCTTCCCCTCCGGATCAATATACCGATAAACACCTGGAGTTGGGAAAATATTCCCGGATATTTTCCCTCTCCGTCTAAAATAATTAGGGAAGCACTACAGCATATAATCAACCCATCCTGACCTGACATGCGTCTGTGTGCATTTGTTTGCCCGTTATTTATTTGTTTCTTCCTCCTCTTTCTTCTCCGGTAAACCCTGCGATTGCTGCCAAAGCCCCTGTGATTGACTACGTCACCGACGACCCTTTTTCCTTTTCAGCAGAGCTTCCAGGCAAGCAAAACCCCCTTGATCATTCCTATATCACCTATTCCTTCTTCCCCATGATTGCATTAGATTTTGCTACTGTAATTGATTGCTCCTATTCTGATGCATGGCCTAATGTTGTAACCTGCTGTTGATACTTTACATGTTCTCCTATATGCTTAGTATAGGCTGGTTAGCGATCCATCAGTGGCCCTACACCCTGGTCCGTATTGCCTTGCTTTACTACTGATGACTCGATCAGAGTGATCGATGTTCATAGACCGACACAGCACCTCACACCCCCTTAGTTGTACGACTCTGCAGAGCTACTATCGAGTGCCGAGGGTGATACCTCCTAACTCAGTCCTGATGGTATCTCTGTAGCGTAGCTAGTCGGTTGTGGGTTACCGAGGGTGATTCCTCTTTCACCACCTCCGATGACGCCTCTGTCGTGTAACCCCTCAAGTGTGAATCCATCGAGGGTGATTCCTCCGGGTTCACCTTGACGGTAGCATCGCTTCCTCAGATTTCCCCCTTGATGTTACGGACACACGGTTACCTTTAACTGTTGCCCCCTTGTACTGTTAATGCGGGACTGAAGGGATAGGCGGTTCCACCCCGGTAGAGGTGGACCTGAGTTCCCGACAGTCTCTTGAGAGTCGGGTTGACCTGGAGGGTACCCGCGAGATAATTATGAGGTGCGGCCGGGCAGGCAGAGATCGCCCAAGAGAGGGATGGGCCTGACCCTTGTTGCACTTCCTTGAGACGGGGCGACAGGAGTACTGATCGTCACCGCGAGCAACTAATAATTCACTAACGGATTTGGGTATTTGATCTGAGTTGGCCACTGGCCTATACGCACTACCACCACACGGGATAATGGTTTAATGGGGCCCTCGGTGCCGTATGTATCAGCCGAAAGCTCTGTCAGACGTCCAATTCAGCATTGCGGCATGGCTGGGCCGGCGCCATCCAGGAGAGAGGTGGTGCCGAGATTCGCCCTGCTCGCAACGACCCAGAGTGCAAAGGGCGATGGGCCCAAGACCCCTGAGCACTTAGGATGTAAACCGGCGGGGACCTCTGTGCTGAGCCTAGGTAGGACTATGTCGTGTCGATCAGCCGAGGCCGGGCATGACCGAGAAAAGTGTGTCCGGCCAGAGTTAATCGAGCGTGTTGGGTAACAGTAGTGCACCCCTGCTGGGAAGTTATCTATTCGAATAGCCGTGGCCACGGTAATAGGACGCTCAGTGTTGTATCCCGATCTACTACAACTTGAACTGAATACATGTTAATTAATATGTAAGCTCCGGGATCGCTTTCTCGCAGGGAGACGAGGAAGGATCTCTAGGCTTTGCTACTACATGCTTGTTGCTTTATTATATGCTAATCTGCACTCTTCTAATGCTGCAAGACGCTGCAAGATGCTAGTCTTTGATAGGCTAGGCCTTCCCCTCTATTCTGGCATTTCTGCAGTTTAGTCCAAAGATATAGCCCCATTCCTTTGATACCGATGCATACTTAGTATAGTTCTGATGTAAGTCTTGCGAGTACTTTGGATGAGTACTTACGGTTGCTTTGCTACCTCTTTTTCCCCATACCCGATTGCTGCGATCAGAAGACGGAGCCCCGGAGACAGATGCTCCCGCTGACGACTACTACTACCACGGTGGAGCCTACTTCTACGTGGAGACCAACGACCAGGAGTAGATTAGGAGGGTCCCAGGCAGGAGGCCTTGCCTCTTTCGATCAGAGCCGTTGTTTGTTTTCGCCTTCTTAAGGCAGATTTGTTTAACTTTGTGTCTGTACTCAGATACTATTGTTGCTTCCACTGTCTCTTGTGTAACTCGAGCTTATGTATTCAAGCCCTCGAGGCCCCTGGCTTGTAATATAAAGCTTGTATTATTTTATTTTGTGTCTAGAGTTGTGTTGTGATATCTTCCCGTGAGTCCCTGGGCTTGATCGTGTGCATTTGCGTGTATGATTAGTGCACGGTCGGGCCGGGGGCGTCACAAGTTGGTATCAGAGCCGACTGCCTGTAGGTAGCCCCCTTTCCAACTCTTGGGCCGAAGTTGAGTCTAATCTTTCAAAAATTGTTTTACTAACATGACTGTGTGGCTTACGGGCCCACGTCGCCAATGGGTGGTATTAGGATCTTTTTATTCCTCTTCCTTACTATGGGATTCTGATCTCTCTTCTATTCGGGTTAAAATTTTGCTAACACTAACAATAGGTTCTCGTATTCACATCCACTCGGAGAGCTGGATTGTCTGCAATTATTCCTTTCCATTGGTCTGTTTAATCTGATTGTCACATTTTCATTTCCATTGGTCTGTTCAACCTTTCTTGTAATCTAGCTTTTATCTGAGCAGTGATAATTCCCAGCTTAAGCCAACACCCCCAAATGATTGTCCTCTGACTTGCCTTGCTGTCGTGACCTTGCAAGAGGTCACTGCCTTCCCACTATTAATCGTCACTCACCACAGTTCCACAGGATCGAAACCTGACTCTCCTGTACGTCCTTGATCCCGAAGATAACCCTTACCCCACCTCTTAAATCTCGGGACGAGATTTCTTGTAGTGGGGGAGATTTGTAACACCCCCAGATCTTAACCCTGTCAGTAAGCTTATTAAATTGCCATGTCATCATGATCATCCTAATTAAATTGCATTTAGGAAATAATACAAATTCAAATTCCAAATTCAAATGCAAGTCAAATTATTACTTCTTCAATTAATTGAATAAAAATGTTCATAATGTTGCAAATAATCCCAAAGCAATTATAAAAATAAAATCAACATTATTAAAATTCCCAATTTGACCCTAGCAACCAAAACAGTGGACCAGCAGCAATTATATTGACCTTTTCAATTTCTAAAAATAGTTAAACCATTCCAAATGCTCTGGAACTTTTTGTGCACCCTCAAAATATTGCAATGTGTTTATGTGACAAGTTTAACATTTTACAAAAATTATTTGATAGCAAAACGAAATGCAAAACAGTGGCTAAAATAGAAAATAGAAAAGATTAAAGAAAAAGTGGTGCACTGTGCACTTGGCCCAGTCAAGGCCACAGTGCGGCCTGGCCCGTTAGCCATGGCATTTCTTCAACCTACTGCCATGGCAGAGGCAGAGGCCATGGCGTGGCTCGCGCACGGCCATACGTGAGCGGATTGCCATGCGCCGCTCATCCACCGCAGCCCTGTGAAGGATAAGACCCTCCCCGACGCTGTAGACAACCCTAACCTCACCATTATCCCCTCGCTCGCTCTCTGTCTCTTGAAAAAATTGTACGCGCCCGAGCAGCCGCCATGGCCATCGCCGTCATCGCGGCCACCGACCTCCCCGCTCCCTGGGAAGACGTCCAGGAGCTTCCTCGTTGACGACTCCGTCATCCCCGTCCATCCGTTCGACTGGAGCTGCACCGTACGCTCGGGATCGAGATAGTTTCCGCCACGGCCGTCGCACCTTGCCGTCGAGATTGACGCATCCGGCCACCCCCGCACCTCCTGACCTCATCCACGAGCTCCGCGGTGAGCTCCTCTACCGATTCCCCCCTTTCCCCTTTGATTCGTCGCCGTTTGCCGTCGTCCCCGAGCTCGGTCGTCCTCGTCCATGGCCGCGTTCGAGCTTCCGCGTACGCGCACGCGCCTGTGCCTGCACCTGCCCGTGGCTGCGCCCGCTGCGGCCGTTGTTCGCCCGGGGCCGTGCCCCTGCCGTGCTTCCCGCGCGCGCACTCGCCGCAGCTTCCTTCCCGCGGCTGTTGCTCGGTTGCTGCTGCTGCCCTTGCTGCAGCTCGCGTACTGACGCTGCTCGCTCTACTGCTGCCGCTGCTCATGCTGCTCGCTGCGTACTGCTGTGCTCTGCTGCTGCCGTTAGCTGCTACTACCGAGTGCTGCTGCTGCCTGCGGCTGGCCATGGCCAAGGGCATGGCCGTGGGTGGTGTGTGCTATGTGTGTGTGCGTGAGTGTTTGTGTGTGGGGTTTAATTGGAATAGGATTAGTTTAGGACTAACCTAGTGCTAATTTAGTTTAATATAACAATGACACGTGGCCCCATTTTTAATCTAGACACTAGTTAATTTATGTGACAATGACATGTGGGCCACACTGTCCCTGTTGACTAGTCAAAAGTTGACTGGGTTGACTGCACCTTAGAATTTAATATTCGAATTTAAAACAATTCCAGAAAGTTTCAGAAGGTGTTTTAAACTTTGGAAATTCATATAAAATAATCCGTTACTCGGATGAAAATAATTTATATATGAAAAATGATCAGAAAAATAAGACGAATTTGAATACTCCATCCACATACCTACCACATGCCCCCAACACAGCAAACATGGAACCTTCCCCTCCGGTTCAATATACCGATAAGCACCTGGAGCTGGGAAAATATTCCCAGATATTTTCCCTCTCCGTCTATAATAATTAGGCAAGCACTACAGCACTTAATCAACCCGTACTAACCTGACATGCATCTGTGTGCATTTGTTTGCCCGGTATTTATTTGTTTCTTCCTCCTCTTTCTTCTTCGGTAAACCCTGCGATTGCTGCCGAAGCCCCTGTGATCGACTACGTCACCGACGACCCTTCTTCCTTTTCAGTAGAGCTTCCAGGCAAGCAAAACCCCCTTGATCATTCCTATATCACCTATTCCTTCTTCCCCATGCTTGCATTAGATTTTGCTATTGTAATTGATTGCTCCTATTCTGATGCATGGCCTGATGTTGTAACCTGCTGTTGATACTTTACATGTTGTCCTATATGCTTAGTATAGGCTGGTTAGCGATCCATCAGTGGCCCTACACCCTTGTCCGTATTGCCTTGCTGTACTACCGATGACTCGATCAGAGTGATTGATGTTCATAGACCGACACAGCACCTCACACCCCCTTAGTTGTAGAACTCTGCAGAGCTACTATCGAGTGCCGAGGGTGATACCTCCTAACTCACTCCTGATGGTATCTCTGTAGCGTAGCCAGTCAGTTGTGGGTTACTGTGGTTGATTCCTCTTTCACCATCTCTGATGTCGCCTTTGTCGTGCAACCCCTCAAGTGTGAATACATCGAGGGTGATTCCTCCGGGTTCACCTTGACGGTAGCATCGAGTGGGAATCCATCGAGGGTGATTCCTCAGATTTCCCCATTGATGTTATGGACACATGGCTTCCTTTAACTGTTGCCCCCTTGTACTATTAATGCGGGACTGAAGGGACAGGCGGTGCCACCCCGGTAGAGGTGGACCTGAGTTCCCGACAGTCTCTTGAGAGTCGGGTTGACCTGGAGGGTACCCGCGAGATAATTACGAGGCGCGGCCGGGCCGGCAGAGACCGCCCTAGAGAGGGATGGGCCTGACCCTTGTTGCACTTCCTCGAGACGGGGCAACAGGAGTACTGATCATCACCGCGAGCTCCAAATAATTCACTAACAGATTTGGGTATTTGATCTGAGTTGCCCACTGGCCTATACGCACTACCACCATGCGGGATAATGGTTTAATGGGGCCCTCGGCGCCGTATGTATCAGCCTAAACCTCTGTCCGACGTCTAGTTCAGCATTGCGGCACGGCTGGGCCAGCGCCATCCAGGAGAGAGGTGGTGCCGAGATTCGCCCTGCTCGCAACGACCAGGAGTGCAAAGGGCGATGGGCCCAAGACCCCTGAGTACTTAGGATGTAGACCGGCGGGGACCTCTCTGCTGAGCCTATGTAGGACTACGTCGTGTCGATCAGCCGAGGCTGGGCATGACCGAGAAAAGTGTGTCCGGCCAGAGTTAATCGAGCGTGTTGGGTAACAGTAGTGCACCCCTGCAGGGAAGTTATCTATTCGAATAGCTGTGTCCACGGTAACAGTACGCTCAGTGTTGTATCCCGATCTACTACAACTTGAACTGGATACATGTTAATTAATATGTAAGCTCCGGGATCGCTTTCTCGCAGGGAGACGAGGAAGGATCTCTAGGCTTTGCTACTACATGCTTGTTGCTTTATTATATGCTAATCTGCACTCTTCTAATGCTGCAAGACGCTGCAAGATGCTAGTCTTTGATAGGCTAGGCCTTCCCCTCTATTCTGGCATTTCTGCAGGTTAGTCCAAAGATATAGCCCCATTCCTTTGATACCGATGCATACTTAGTATAGTTCTGATGTAAGTCTTGTGAGTACTTTGGATGAGTACTCACGGTTGCTTTGCTACCTCTTTTTTCCCATACCCGATTGCTGCGATCAGAAGACGGAGCCCCGGAGACAGCTGCTCCCACTGACGACTACTACTACCATGGTGGAGCCTACTTCTACGTGGAGACCGATGACCAGGAGTAGATTTGGAGGCTCCCAGGTAGGACGCCCTGCCTCTTTTGAGTAGAGCCGTTGTTTGTTTTCGCCTTCTTAAGGCGGATTTGTTTAACTTTGTGTCTGTACTCAGATACTATTGTTACTTTCGCTGACTCTTGTGTAACTCGAGCTTATGTATTCAAGCCCTCGCGGCCCTAGGCTTTTAATATAAAGCTTGTATTATTTTATTTTGTGTCTAGAGTTGTGTTGTGATATCTTCCCGTGAGTCCCTGGGCTTGATCGCGCGCATTTGCGTGTATGATTAGTGCACGGTTGGGCCGGGGGCGTCACAACCTTTCCCTAAATCCAATGGGTACACTCATATTTTAGTTGCTCTTGATTACATTACTAAGTGGGTAGAAGCTATTCCAACTAGTAGTGCTGATCATAACACTTCTATCAAAATGCTTCAAAAAGTTATATTCCCGAGGTTTAGAGTCCCTAGATATTTAATGACTAATGGTGGTTCACATTTTATTCATGGTGCTTTCCGTAAATTGCTTGCTAAATATGATGTTAATCATATAATTGCATCTCCTTATAATCCTCAGTCTAGTGGTCAAGTTGAATTAACTAATAGAGAAACAAGATTAATTTTGCAAAAGACTGTTAATAGATCCAGAAAGAATTGGTCTAAGAAACTTGATGATGCTCTATGGGCTTATAGAACTGCTTATAAAAATCCTATGGGTATGTCTCCATATAAAATGGTTTATGGGAAAGCATGTTATTTACCTCTTGAGTTAGAACATAAAGCATATTGGGCAATTAAAGAACTTAACTATGATTTTAAACTTGCCGGTGAAAAGAGGTTATTTGATATTAGTTCTTTAGATGAATGGAGAACCCAAGCTTACGAAAATGCCAGGTTGTTTAAAGAAAAAGTTAAAAGATGGCATGATAAAAGAATTCAAAAATGGGAATTCAAAGTAGGTGATCATGTTCTATTATACAATTCTCGTTTAAGATTTTTTGCAGGAAAACTTCTCTCTAAATGGGAAGGGCCGTATAGCATCGAAGAAGTTTATCGCTCCGGAGCCATCAAAATAAACAACTCCGAAGGCAATAATCCGAGGGTGGTTAATGGGCAAAGAATTAAACATTATATCTCAGGTACGCCTATTAATGTTGAAACTAATATTATTCATACAATGACACCAGAGGAACACATAAAGGAAACCTTCCGGAATGCTCCAGAAGCCTGAAAAGGAGTAGGTATGTGGTACGGTAAGTAAACCGATTCCAAAACTTCCATAAAAGTACTTTCTGTCCATTTTGGAATATATAAAAATTAGGAAAATAATAAACAGTCCGAAAAGTGCACGAGGAGGCGACAAGCCTGGGGGGCGCACCCTACCCCCCTGGGCGCGCCTACCAGGCTTGTGGCTCCCTCGTGGACTTTCCCGACTCCGATTTCTTCCATATTACTTGTCCTGCATGGGAAAAGTTCATTATATATACTCACGGGTGTTTTGACCACCGCATCGCAAGTTTCTCTTCTGTTCTAGTTTTGTGATGTTTCCTGTCAGATTTTCGAGGCCGGGCATCATGTCTTCCGCTTCCTCCAACAACGTGGAAGACAACACTTGGTTGCTACAGATGGAACTCAGGAGAGAGGAGGAGGAGGAGGTTACCATGGAAGAAGATGATGGAGACTCGCTGGAAGTCCACACCCCGGTCTCCGAGAGGGGTACCCTTGCCGGCATCTCCACGACTCCAAATCCTCATCAAGCCATAAGAAGCACTACAAGCCATGGGAGTCCGGAGGTACAAGAAGGGCTTCCTCCTAGGAGACCCTTACACAGGTTACATCGGAACAATTTTCATAATTTGGTCCACAATTATGGGGTTGAAAATACTCCTCGCATGCACATACCTTCCAATTGGGATATTTCCCGCCCAAGTGAGAATGATGCAGGAAAGGGATCATGGTGGCCGGAAAATAAACATATTGTGGTTGAAGTGCAAAAGAACGCCACCGCAATTCAGCAGTTGCTTCGGGAGGACCAGTGTTTGAAGGATATCTTATGAAATATTTTGAAGGACAAGCTCACCACTTCATCACCACCATCACCAAAGAAGGAGATTTGAGTACATGGGTATGGGCACCACCCTTGGCTTGTGCCAAGCTTGGGGGAGGTGCCCCGGTATCGTATCATCATCACTTTTTATCATCATTATCTATCTTAGTTTGATCCTTAGTTATTTCGTGATTTAGAGGAATAAAGTTTTAGTATGATCAAGTTTCGAGTGCTTGCTTAGTGATCTATCTATCTATGTAATCGTGTGTGAAAGTTATATAATAAAGAGTAGTTTGAGTTGAGTGTTTTGCTTTTGTTGATCCAATCTTGGAAATAAATAAAAAGAATAAGAAGTAAGATCATATGCTAATCCCATTGGGAGTGATGACTTCACATAAAAGAAGTATAACTGATAAAACTTGTTGGAAGTTGACAAGCATAGCATTGGTCATTGTAGCAATTCATGAAAAAGTAATAAAGGAAGAGAGTCTCACATATAAATACACTATCTTGGACATCTTTTATGATTGTGAGCCCCCATTGAATATTCTATGTCAATTAGTCGACGTTGGACAAGGAAGACAACGTAATGAGTTATGTTTGCTTAAATTCACGTAGAAGTTATATTGTTTTGGATCCTCTAACATGTGGTGCTTGCCCCCAATCTTTTGCTAGCCAAAATTCTGTACTAAGTAGAGATACTACTTGTGCATCCAAAAACCCTTAAACCCAGTTTCATGCCATGAGAGTCCATTATATCTACCTATGGATTGAATAAGATCCTTCAAGTAAGTTGTCATCGGTGCAAAGCAATAAAAATTGCTCCTAAACATGTATGAACTTTTATTGTAAGGGAAAATAAGCTTTGTACGATCTTGTGATGGTGGAGTAATAAAAGCGACAGACTGCATAATAAAGGTCGCTATCACAAGGGGTAATATAAAGTGATGTTCCTTTACATTAAGAGCTTGCACATCCAAAAACAAAAAGCGCATGACAACTGCTTCCCTCAGCGAAGGGCCTAACTTTTAATTTATGTATTTACTTTCATGCAAGAGTCAATAGTATTCTCCTCTATTGCATTTTTATTTTCTCTCTTGGCAAGCATCATGTGGTGGGGATTGATCCAGGCATATATATCTAGTCGGATGTAGGTGATCATGAGTTATTATTGTTGACATTACCCTTGAGGTAAATACGTTGGGAGGTGAAATTATAAGCCCCTATCTTCCTATATGTCCGACTGAAACTTTTGCTCCATAAGTATGCCGTGAGTGTCAGCAATCATAGAAGACTAAATGATAGTTGAGTATGTGAACCTGCTAAACAAAGCTCTTACATAGACTCTTTCTGATAATATGATGAATTGCAATTGCTTTAGTGACTAAGTTCATAGTTTGTTAGTTTTCAATTTGGTTTATGGTTCATACTTTAACTTGTGGATGAATTATCTCTTTTTCGTGAGAAGTTTTATGATGATATATTGCTGTTATAAAAAAGATCATGATGCTCCATGTCTGTATTTTATTTTTATAGACGCCTCTCTATCTAAACAAGTGGTCATGATTATCGATCTCGGCTTTCGCTTGAGGACAAGTGAGGTCTAAGCTTGGGGGAGTTGATACATCCAATTTGCATCATGATTTCTTATTGATAATTATTATTATTTTCATCATTATTTCACTTTATGGTACAATTCTTATGCCTTTTCTCTCTTATTTTGCAAGATTCACATGAAGAGGGAGATTGCCGGCAGCTGGAATTCCGGACCTGAAAGGGGTGAAACAGAGATAGCTATTATGCACAACTCCATATGACCTGAAAATTTACGGAGAATTATTTTGGAATATATAAAAAATACTGGCGAAAGAATTACCAGGAGGGGACCCACCAGGCAGCCACAAGCCTGGGGGATGCGCCCTACCCCCTAGGCGCTCCTCCCAAGCTGGTGGGGCCCCTGGCAGGCCTCCGGCCCCCCTCCTTCTGCTATATGAAGCCATTTGCCCTAGAAAAAATCCGAATAAGACTTTCAGGATGAAGCGCCACCGTCTCGAGGCGGAACCTGGGCAGGAGCTATTTTGCTCTCCGGCGGAGCGATTCCCCCAGGGATACTTCCCTCCGGGAGGGGGAAATCGAAGCCATCGACATCACCAACGATCCTCTCATCGTGGGAGGACCAATCTTCATCAACATCTTCACCAGCACCGTCTCATCTCAAACCCTAGTTCATCTCTTCTATTCAATCTTTGTCTCAAAACCTCAGATTGGTACCTGTGGGTTGCTAGTAGTGTTGATTACATCTTGTAGTTGATGCTAGTTGGTTTATTTGGTGGAAGATTATATGTTCAGATCCTTAATGCTATTCAATACCCCTCTGATCTTGAACATTAATATGACTTGTGAGTAGTTACTTTTGTTCTTGAGGACATGGGAGAAGTCTTGTCATAAGTAATCATGTGAATTTGGTATTCGTTCGATATTTTGATGCTATGTATGTTGTGCTTCCTTTAGTGGTGTCGTGTGAACGTCGACTACATGACACCTCACCATCTTTGGGCCTAAGGGAAGGCATTGTGGAGTAGTAATTAAATGATGGGTTGCTAGAGTGACAGAAGCTTAAACCCTAGTTTATGTGCTATTCCGTAAGGGGCTGATTTGAATCCATATGTTTCATGCTATGGTTAGAGTTGTCTTAATACTTCTTTCGTAGTTGCGGATGCTTGCGAGTGGGGGTAATCATAAGTGGGTGGCTTGTTCAAGTAAGAACAGCACCCAAGCACCGGTCCACCCACATATCAAATTATCAAAGTAACGAACGCGAATCAAACAAGCATGATGAAAGTGACTAGATGAAATTCTCGTGTGTCCTCGAGAACACTTTACTTATTATACGAGTTCTTTATGGCTTGTCCTTTGCTATAAAAAGGATTGGGCCACCTTGCTGCACTTTATTATACTTGTTACTTGTTATGAATTATCTTGCTACCGAAACTATCTGTTACCGCTACTTTCAGTACTTGCAAAGAATACCTTGCTGAAAACCGCTTGTCATTTCCTTCAGCTCCTCGTTGGGTTCGACACTCTTACTTATCAAAAGGACTACGATTGATCCCCTATACTTGTGGGTCATCAGCGCCCTGGCCGACCCCTCGAGCATCAGCGGCAGATGTTTCATAGCCACATTGTCGTTGCCACCGCCGATCTGGATAGCCACTCGGTAGTCCTCTAACCAAATTTCTGGCTTCGACTCGCCAGTGAACTTGCTAATGCCTGTCGCCAATCTGAAATTGTTCGGGATGTCCGCAGCCCGAATGTACCGGCTGAAACACTCAGGTCCGGAGGGTGCAGAACCACTCGGAACATCAGCGTCATGGCCTTCCGTCAGGGCCCGCCCTCTATCGACCAGGTTCTGAGAGAGGACGGATCTCGCATTGAACCGGGGGTCCCGGAGGTCGCCCGGATAGTATGAGGGGCTCGGCCTACGATCGTTCCCGGGATAACGCCTGTCACCATAAGGCTAGCGCCCATATGGGACGTCCCGCGAAGGGGGCATCCGGGTTCAATCGTAATCTTCATGTCGCCGGGGTGAAACGACTCGGTCGCCCCTGAGCTCTCCGTGGTGGTCTCTTGAGGAAGGTGAAGCCCGGCGTCATCCTGAGCCGAGTGGACTATGGGCCGACTGGACAGTGTCAGCGGACACTGACGCACTATGGATATGATCACGGGACTATGATACTGCCGCGTTCTGCGACAGGGCCGTCTTCACACTACTAGGGAAAACCCTAGTAGTAGCGCGGGGTTTTGTCATATCAGTAGCGCGGGTGGGCGTGCTACTGCTACGGCGCTATAGCTAACTCTTAGCAGTAGCGTTGTTCCACCCGCGCTACTGCTACCAGAGTTTAACAGTAGCGCGTTTAGGTGAACCTCGCTACTGATAAAAGCTGCATCGCGCCTGTTTACCACGCGCTACTGCTACACACATACCCCGCGCAACTGTTACTATTGTCTGTAAAAAAAAATCTGCAGCGTTTTTACTCTGTTTTTTAATAGGTTTTATACAATAGCCTGTCATATCATACACACAATAGTCTCATCATATCATACACATGCAAATAGTCTCATCAAATCATGTCATCATCATCCAACACAAATGATGTCTCTCATCATCATCGATCTCGAAATAGCGATACAAGTTATGATATGTCTCGAATACATGCAACTACATCGTCATCCCATACACATATTTCATCATCCATCTAAACGATGATATAGAAGAGAAGAGCTATCACTATGAGGAAGAGCAGAATTATGCAGTACATGAGGCGCCGGTTGTGATTCCTCTCTCGCGCTAGCGTGAACCTCAAGTAACTAGCTTCTGCTTCATGTCTGCTATCGAACCCTTTATGGCTGCCGCCCGAGAACTGTGACACTTGGGCCTGACACTCGGGCCACTCATCGTACACTCCCGGAACTCGCCCTATGTACACGGCATAGCACTTCTTCGCCATCAAGGACCTATGTACCTGTTAGAGATGCATCTTCATCAAGCAAATTCAACAATAATATGCAACATAATATATTTGAGCAACACGAAAAGAAATAGTTAGCTAATAGATGCAACATATAGTAAACATAATTAATCAACGCAGGTTCATCGTACCCAAACTAATTAACTAGATGTACGCAGGTCATCGTACCCAAACTAACAAACTAGCATTACGCAAGTTCAGCAGGACCGTTGACATCACAAAGTTTCATCGCTACAGAAACTACAAGTTCAACCGACACATCATCATCGGCATCGTCAATCACTAGAAGTTCCATCCATCCATATCCGGGAGGATGCACCCTAGCTTTGTGAACGGCGTTAGGTCCTAACGTTGCATGCCTATGCGAGTTCTGACGTCAGCTCGCGATATAGGGCCGTGGTGGAACATCCCCTTCTCTTCGACGACTTCTTTCATGATGATCGTTGCAATGTCCTTCTGGATGCGAAAGAAGTCATCTCTGAGTTTATAATCCGGTTTGTCTCCTAAGGATTCTGCCCATTTGCGGATATGTTCATCGTTTCTTGTTGTCATGCGAAGTTGTTGGTGATCCCTTCTGAACTCCATCATGAGATGGAGGAGGTAGAATCCATCATTCTTGCTTGTTGTCGGTTGATGGATGGAGCAGAAGGCAGTTTTATGCGAGAAACCCGACTTGTTCTTCCTTTGTTTCCTGATCTCCATGTGGCCACCCCTCATGCTGAAGCCGTGGAGAGCATCATCTAGAATATCCATTATGTGGGTGTAGTCTTTCTTCTCGAAGTTTCTGGACGAGTCGAAATACACGGCGTGGGAGACTCGCGCGAAAAGAACGATAAGGACGGCACACCCATTGCTGCGGAAAATAAAGACACCTCAAATTAGTCTCCATATGAGCAAAGGAATGATTGAAACGTACGAAAGGGTTGTCCGGCAATGACTTACATTGGATGATAAGGTAGGAGAATCGTTTCCTTGTCCTTATGCGTTATCATGAAGTATTCGATGTGGTCCCTAGCAGCTTTACATTCAAAGTCGCTGAGACTCAAGAAGGACTCATGCATGGAGTATGGATCCGCCACCGAGATTTGCGAGATTTGTTCTCTCCTGATGACGAAGTTCATATGTAGCGCAAAAAGGCGGACGATCATAAAATCGAGCCTCCTCATGAGAAACATCTCAAAGATGTGATCAAACCGCAGGAAGAACACCTCCGCGGGCAGTGTGTCGACGTAGCACTTGGCCTGAGGCACACGAACCGCGTAAAGCGGATATCCTGGATCGTCCGAGGTGAGAAGGCTTTTCTCAGTCGACAGCACATGGTCGTGCAGTCTCCTGAGATCCCCTGATATGCCCTCTAGCGGTTTCGGCGGTAGGATCGGCTCGCCCGCGACATGGTACATCGCCGCACCTTTGACTGGTACACTGTCTGCAAAATCGGTCGGCTGGCTCCTAGAAGCTTTGGCAGCTTTGGCGGCAGCAGTGCTTCTCTTTGGCGGTCTCTTCCTCTCCTTTTTCTTGGGTTGACCATCCAGACCCTTCCTTACCCCAGCCACCAGTGTCGTCGGGCTAAGCACTTTACGACCCTCGGCTAGATGACCCTGCGTTGAGGCGGCATCTGGAGGCGTGTCCTGTGAGGATTGCATGAAGAGAAACTTCTTGCAATCAACCCTAGGACGTTCCTGCCCGGGCACATCATCCATCTCCTCATCCGCATGCTCATAGCCCGAGTCATATGGATGACTCATCATTTGTCCGTCGTCATAGGCGGCGCCGGTATTGAGGAACTGGAGAGGGTCCTCCTCCTCCCTCTCATCATCCATTCCTTGTTCCATGGGGGCGACTACATCATCCACTATTGGACCCCCTTCCTCGCATCGTCCGCCACTCTCACCCGGCATGAGAGGCATTGGTAATTGCATAGGCGGGGTGGTGGTGTTCATACCTTGCTGATGTGTGGTCATTGGTGTGCTCTTGGCGGCCTCCAGACGAAGAAGATTCTTCGGTCATAGCAGCATCCAACCCTTGCATTCTCCAAGCTGCATCGGGGTCTCATCCTCCTCTCCCCCGAGCCGTACTGGAGGAGTCAAATCCTCGTGTCCCGCTTTCACAGTCGATAAGGTAACCCTGAAGGTGCCAACGGGGATCGGCTGGCCATGGAACATGAGTTCCAAGGGCTTCGTTATCACTGCCTTTCCCACGTCCACCTTCTGGCCGTTGATCATGTAGAGTACAGTGCACGGGGTTTCGTCGGCCTGCGAAGACATGTCTGCGGCGTAAGACATCCAAAAGGCAATGAAAAAATGGAAGATTATATATATGTTGGTGCGACGTGTAATTACCGTGAGGGCGTCGAGGTCAGCCAAAGACGAAGGCCCGCCTAGCAAGCTAGAGACAGAGGACGGGCTGCTATGAGCGGGTGCGGGAGCAGGCACGGGTGCGGGACCTTGTGTGGTAGCGGCAGCAGGTGGTGGTGGTGCGATGTTCACTGAGTTGCTCCCGACGAAGCTGGGCATGGGAAAATCCTGTGCCGTCTTGTCTGGATTTTGCTTCGTCTAGTCGATAACAGCCGGAATCAAGTTAGTAGCGAAATCATTTCTGCAGGCAGCTATAGCTGCATTGACTGCCTGCTGGACCAACTCATTTTTGGTCGCTTCTGCAGCCTCAGCTGCTTTTTTCTCGGCCTCAGCTGCATTTTTCTCGACCGCAAGCTTCACCTTCTCGTCGATGTTCAACTAACTGAACTTCTTTTTCTACTTTTTGGCCTCTGGGCCCTCGCTGTAGTAGTACTTACACGTGGTGCCGTCACCGACGCCGTGCACACGTCCATATTGCGGCCGCTGGTCCAAAGGGAATCCCTTCAGTTGGTTCAAGGCCCGGTTAAGAGGGGTGTCCCTCTTGGGCCTCATCGACACCGATGTTACTACAACGTGTAGTCGACTTGATCAGAAGCTAAATGTAAGGTGGTAAAAGAATAATTACCAGTAATCTAATCAATTTCCTCGTGATCGGGTCCGTGTACCAAACCTTCTTTTCCTTGTCCCACTTGTACCGGGCCCTGATGAAGTCACGCTCCTGCGGGTCGGTGAACTCTGCGTAGGGGTCTGGGATCCCCACGGCTTCACGTTCCGCGTCCTCCTTATCCCATATGGGCCTCTTGCCAATGTAGCCACGGCTTCCGAGGCATTGGTTCCCCGTGTTCCTTTGCTGAAGCCCCTTGTATTTCTCAGACTTTTGCTTGGCTGCCTCGGTAGTGGAAGTGTCCTTGAACTTTTTGAGCTCCTTTGCCGTAAGTGTCGGATTGTCTGCCAAAATCTTGGACAGGGGTTCGTTAGCATCAATCGCTCGTTTCACCCTCCCTTTCCAGGCAGCCCAATCATTGCTGAACATGCCCATGGCGTGGTTATTGATATCTTTCATGGCAGCATCATCCCACGGGTTTTCTATGAGGTCATCCTGGCCGGGGAACTGGAATCTCTTGTGCAGCTTCGTTAGGAGCAAGTGCTCCATATGTGGTTTCTTCCTTAAGTCAATGTCGTTGATGCTCGCGGTTTCCCATAGGATGCATCCGACTTGGTTGCCGTAGCACTTGCGAGCTTCATCCGGCGCTATTGGCTCGAATTTGCCGGGGTGCATCTTTCTGACCAGGATTCTTCCGATGCCGAGTTTGTTAGGGCGTCGTGTCCTCTGCTTCTTCTGCTTATTCTTTTCGATACCGGCTTCGGTGCCGGTACCTTCGGCGCCGGTCTCGGCGCCGCCATCGGTGCCGGTGCCATCGGTGTCGATGTCGGTGGCAGTACCATCATCTGCTATGACCAGATCGCCCTGCAAACCTTCTGTTTGCTGACTAGAAAAAAAGTCGAGGTAATCATGTTCACGGTCATATTGTATGTTGTCGTCAGCATGGTCAGAAGCCCCGGTTTCGTCGTTGTTCGACCTGTTTCCTACGATTAAGTCTGCTTGTTTAAATCTTAAACTATAATAAAATGAGTAATGACATAAAAAAAGGCCTATGGTTTGCCGAAATGCCGTTTCATTCCCGTCCCAGCAAATCCCGGGCACTCAATATGCCTACTTTTTAGCACAAGTCATGCGAAATTCACGGGAAATTTCGGCATGACCTTTGCTAAAAAGTGGACATATCGAGCGCCTGAAATTCGCTGGAACGGAAATGAATCAACATTCCGGCAAAACATAGGCCACTCGCATCATTTCCCTGCAAACAATTAATATAGGCCACTCCTCTCAAAAAAAGATATGATCATGCATGCTCTAACTGGCCACCATCTTCTTTGAATTAACTGAATTTCAATAAATATATAGCACGCAAATTTTAGAAAATTAACTGAATTTAAATAAATGGCAGCAGCACTAGAATTTGATAACTAGTTGAATTTACATTCAACAGGAAAAAAAATCCTACTGTCTACTTGAAGGTAACCTAGAATTTGAGGGGGGCCGGGGGGAATAGGGAGAAACCCTAGAAAAATCACCCAATCACTAATGAACCCTAGAAAAAAAATTCATACTACAATTCCTACTGTCTACTATTTCAAACCTAGCTATTTCATCAGCACACAACATCACACATTAAGCATTTCACCTAGCTAGGGTTTCATCATCATCATCACCTAGGGTTTTACCAAATTCTGAAAATTCATTTACTGCAAATTAATTTAACTAAATTCATCTAGAAATAGTAGCTCAGTAAAACCCTAGATTAATTTAACAAAATTCTGAAAATTCATTTACTGCAAATTAATTTAACTAATTTAACTAAATTCATCTAGAACTAAATTCATCTAGAACTAATTTCTAAACCCTAGCTAGAACCCTAACCTCCACCGAGGCAGAGAGAGAGAGAGAGGATGGGTGGGGGCTTACAGAGGGGGTCGGGGGAGACGGCGGCACCAAGGAGGGTCAGAGGCGAGGCGGGGTCGGGGGAGACGGCAACGTCGAGGAGGCTACAGGCGTGCGGCGACGTCGAGGAGGAGAAGGCAGGCACGCGGCGACGTCGAGGAGGAGGCAGGCGCGGCGAGGTCGAGGAGGAGTAGGCAGGCATGCGGCGACGTCCAGGAGGAGGCAAGCGCGGCGACGGCGCGAGGAGGCTAGGGCGACGATGGCTCCGGCGACGGCGTGGAGGAGGGGAAGGGGATGGAATGGGGGGAATTGGGGAAGAAAGGCCCGTGTGGTGCGATTAACTCAAACATAGCAGTAGCACGGGTGTGGACCCGCGCTATAGCTAACTTAGCTGTAGCGCGGGGTACCCAAACCGGCGCTACAGCTAACTTAGCTATAGCACGGGTCCACACACGCGCTACTGATATAGCTAATTTAGCAGTAGCGCCTCTTTGGGTAGCTCGCGCTACAGCTAAGTTAGCTATAGCGCGGGTCCACACCCGCGCTATTGCTATTCCTTTGATTTTTCTTTTCATTTTCTCCTTTTGATTTTTCTTTTTATTTTATTTTTCTTATTTCCTTTCTCCTTTTTCTTTTTCTTTTCATTTCCTTTTCTAATCCTTTCATTTTCTTCTTTCCTTTCTCATTTTTCTATTTCTTTTCATTTTCTTTTCTTTTCCGAAAGACGACCGAGCCGGGAAGAAGGGGATCAGATACAATGTATATAACTCAGGTGACGATATATATTACACATCATTTGACCGATAACGATTAAGTGCGTACACAAAATAAATACATATATATATATATAAATGATGGTTTCTCAGCGTCGACGTTTTCGTTTCTGAGTGAGCTTCTTTCCCTTCTTGTTCGCTGTCGAATAATTGAGCCCCTCGTTGTGACTTTTCCTTTTCCATGGAGTACGATCTTTCTTGGGTAATGTAGTATTGATTCTTCTTTTGACGTATGCTTCATCGTCATCGTCATCTTCCCTCATCGGGTTGCCGTACTGGTTGTAGTCTTCCTCGTTGGCGACTCCATCCATTCCAATGATGTTCCTTTTGCCTCTCCTCACGACAACACGGCTGGAATTGCTCGGGTCGGTTATGAAGAAGCATTGTGTCACATGCTTAGCGTGTACCCATGGCTCGTTTTTTGCGATGGCGTTTATGGTAGCGCTCTTGGCGTCGGGTATAGACATGGTAGTGAAATACCGGTTTTCTCTTTCGACGTTCTTAGCCCATCTGACACGGAACATCATCGCATCGTGTAGTCCAGAGTAGTCAAGCTCCCAGATCTCTTCGACCCTTCCCTAGAATCTTTCAGTTGCGGCGTTGTCGCCGGTCATGCATTCCATCGTCACCCCTGAGTTCTGAAAGTCACTATTTATATCTTTGGCCTCCGTGTAGAACGTGTATCCGTTGATATCGTATGCCTGATAGGTCGCGAGGTTGGCCGCGGGGCCATGTGCTAAGGCGTATATGAGCAATCCGTCCGTAGAGCCCTCTTCCGGGGGATTAGCATGAGCATGCTCTTTGAACCAAGGCAGGAAAGTGGAGTTGTGCTCTCTAATAACTTCGGCGTTCGTCTTGCATAGCCTCCGGTCACGGTACTTCTTTGCGATGGTTTCTTTGTGCAGTGTCGCGAAAGGATCTACCACGTCTAGGTACTGTAGCACTACTAAGTTTGCTCTGTCAAAGTCATTGCGTCGACCCGAGTGGTCCACATGCAGTTCCCTCCGGCCGTTGGTGTGACCTTCTCCCCCGAGCCTCCCAAGGTGCTTGTTAACGGGCAAACCAACAATAGGGTCTCCGCCATATAGATAATTCTCATAGAAAGAGGTGCACTCTTGGGTCAGATAGCCCTGGATGATGCTTCCATCCAGACGGGACATGTTACGAACGAATCCTTTGATGACTCCATTCATCCTCTCGAACGGCATCATGTTGTGCAAGAATGTCGGCCCGAGGTCTATGATGTCGTCCACAATGTGGACACACAGATGCACCATGACGTCAAAGAACCCGGGCGGGAAGTACATCTCAAGCTCATTTAGTATCACAACGATCTCTTCCTGTAGCCTTCGGAGCTGCTTCACACTGATCGACTTTCGAGAGATAACATCGAAAAAGTTGCAGAGCTAATAAGCGTGTCACGGACGTGCTTGTCCATTATCCCTCTAAGGGCAACAGGAAGTATCTGCATCATCATCACATGACAGTCATGAGACTTCATCCCGCTGAACCTTTTCTTCTTGGTGTCTAGAAATCTGCCATCTTCAATGCCCCATGTACACGATTTTCCCAGACCCGCCATCTTTCGTTAGCTGCTAAGACGTTGTATCATCCATGCACCGCGTGCATCCGCAATATCCGTTGCACACCTGTCCTGCGACATATCCGTAACCGAGATAGTCGTGCACCATCGTGATCAGCGCGGCTCTCATATAGAAATACTCACCTTTGCTGGCGTCCCATGTCTTGGCCGGTGTTTTCCATAATGTGTCTAACTCCTCTTGAAGTAGCCCCAGATACAGATTAATATTATTTCCTGGTTGTTTCGGCCCTTGAATCAGCATGCTCATGTGTATGTACTTTGACTTCATGCACAACCAGGGGGGAGGTTGTACATCCATACAAACACGGGCCATGTGCTATGGTTGGTGTTCTGGTTGCCAAACGGATTCATACCATCGGTACTCGCGCCAAGCACGATGTTCCTTGCATCACCTGCGAAATATCGATATTCGGCGTTGAACGCTCTCTATTGGCTTGCTTCTGTGAGGTGTCTCAGCTTTGGATCATCTCCATCGTCGGGCTTCACCCTCTCCGCGTGCCAGCGCATGAGCTTTGCTTCCTTAGGATCTACGAAATATTGCTGCAGACGGGGAGTGATCGTTAGGTACCATACGACTTTCTAGGGAGATTTCTTTCCGGCCTTCTTGTATCGAGAAGCATTGCACACCGGACAGTTGGTTTTTTCCGCATGCTCCTTCCGATAAATGATGCAATCGTTGATGCATGCATGGTATCTAATGTGTGGCAGATCAAGAGAGCACACAATCTTCTTGGCCTCATCGACACTAGTAGGACACAGGTTCCCCGCGGGAAGAACCTTCTTTAGATACTTGAGAAGCTCATCGAGGCTTCTGTCGGTCCATTTGTTTTTAGCCTTCGTCTTTAGAAGTTTGAGCGTGAAACTCAAGCGGGTCACCTCGGGATCGCAACCATCATACAATGGAGTCTTCGATTCTACCTCCAGTTGCTCCAGCTTGGCCTCCTCTCTAGAAGCAACTCTATCGCTACTCGTCTTCTTGCGAAGCAGGTCTCGAACATGAGGGTCCCGCACGATTGAACTTAGTAGCGACGAAGGCTGCGGCGTGTCCGTGTCTTCTCTGGCGCCATTTCTGGCCTCTTCTCCGTCGCCATTTCCGGCCTCTTCTACGCCGCCACCATGTCCGGCCCCTTCTCCGCCGCCATGTCCGGCCTCTTCTCCGCCGCCATTATCGGTCATCTCTTTGTCTGGCCCCATGTCGTCATTGGCTGCCCGTCGGCGTCCTCATCCTCATCATCTTCACTTATCCACAGAGTATAGCCATCCATGAAACCAGTCATGAGCAGGTGCGCCTTCAAATGACCATCCTTGTAGGGGTTGAGCCAAACTCCTCCTTTGCATCTTCGGCACGGACACAAAATCTCTGTCCGGTTATTTTCAGACATGTCCTGCACCGCCGATCGCAACCACCTTTCCACCATCGTTCCACTCACCATCATGATCGCCTGCGCGGTAATAATAAGCAAAATGATTATAAAAACACATGCATGCATCAAAGTCATACAAAAATTCGAAATGACCTTCCCTAAAAATAGGACATATAGAGTTTGCCCGAAATTCGCCGAAACGGAAATAAATCGACATTTCAGCAAAACATAGGAAGCTCACGCACAATTAAATGGATAGATCTAGTTGGGGACGTAGAAAGGTCACTTCATTAAATGGGTAGATGTACATAGCTATTTGGGGAAGGAGATGGCTCTAACTAGTGGAGGGGGTGGAAAAGTGAGGAAAAGAGAAAGGGGTTGCATTAATGGAGGTGTGGTGCAGTTAGGGGCATTAAAGAGAGAGAAAGAGAGGTAGGAGAAGAAAGAGAGTAATGGGGGGGAGAAGCAAGGTGAGGAAGAAGCAAAGTGAGGGAGAGAGGAGGGGGAGGGCAAAGTGAAGGAAGAGAGGAAGGGGGAGGGGGGAGAGGGTTCAAAAGGTGGCTGCTGCCCCTTAGCAGCAGCGCGGGCCAGAAAACGGCGCTACTACTAAAACATTAGCAGTAGCGCGGTCCTGCAGGCCGCGCTGCTGCTAAGTGGGGCCCACCATGTGGCACAGTACGACATTAGTTGCAGCGGTGGGTCTGCAACATGAGCTACTGCTAAAGTTTTAGCAGTAGCGCGCTTAAGGCGGGCCGCGCTGCTACTATACATAGCCTGGTGGCTAAGGGGGGGCTCACATAGCAGTAGCGCCTTTCGTCTGGGCTGCGCTACTGCTAAATGGATATCAGTAGCGGCTATGCAGTAGCCGCGCTACTGTAAATTAGCAGTAGTGCGTTCCACAAAGTGGCGCTACTGATAAGCCTCCACCTATAAGCAGGGCCGGCCCTGAGGGGGGGGCGAGCGGGGCGGCCGCCCCGGGCCCCCGACTACATAGGGGCCCCAAATTTATGTGCTGTTATGATGCTATTGGGCCTAGCCCAAGTGGTAACGCGAGATACGATCGTCATAACGGAGACGCCGAGTTAGCGATCAGTTTCCTAAAAAAAAAAGAGAGTTAGCGATCAGTTTCCTAGAATTCAGCGATCGTGATAGGATTTACAGGAGACAGCCTGGTAGGTGCGCCACATTCCCTCAAAAAAGGCAGTTGTGACGCATGATTAGGGCCTAACATGATGCATCAGATCAGGCATTTTTTGGGGTCTTTCCTTTGGTCCTCTCTTCGTGGCTGCAGCTAATCGCCTCCTCGTCGCCACCTCTGATTCAGCGACAAGGCCGAGGCTCCGATCGCCTATACGCGGCGCATTATGGACGAGTAGCGCAGCATAAGCAGCAGCGGCGACATTCAGGATTCAGGGCTAAGCAAACTCGAGTTCTGCGACAGTCAGGTATACAAATGTGCCTTGCTTATCTAGGACATTCTTCTCCGTAGATTGGAGGTAGGATTAGAAAAGAAGATCTAGGGCTGTCTTCCCTGTAGATTGGAGGTAGCTTTGGAAAAAAGAAAAAGGATATACGAAAACACAACTTTACATGAATTTCAATCACTAGTAGCTACTATCTTGCTTTCATTTCCTTTATCTAATACCCATGCGTGAGGCCATATGCTTGATTCCACTGCATTGTGGGATCAATAACATCATAGATATTACTTGGAAAATGCTCTATCTACAAATTCCTGACAATTTGTCCCAACAACTATCATTTACTTCCTCCGTTTCTTTTTACTTAGCATATAAAATTTGGTCATAGTCAAACTAAACAAAGTTTGACCAAATTTATATAAAAAAATATCAACATCTACAATACTAAAGTTATATGGTATGAAAGTTAATTTCACGATGCATCTAATAATATTGATTTCATATTGTGAATATTGATATTTTTTCTATAAATTAGTCAAATTTTACGAAGTTTGACTTGGACCAAGTTTAATATGCAAACTAACAAGAAACAGAGGGAGTACAACAGATGCACTACTATCATACATTGCATCTTGGTTGATAGCTCTTCACTCATGTCATAGCCCCCATATCAAGGGCCCCGGTTCTAGTTTCGCCCTGGGCCACCGGAATCTCAGGACCGGCCCTGCCTATAAGGTTTTCCCTAGTAATGTCAGGAGCGCTTGGATCTGACGAATCCCTTCTCCAGCTGCGGAATCGGAGGGCTGGATGGAATCGGCGATCCTGGTAGCCGCCGCCAGGTTTTGCAGAGGGCTTTTCAGCACCTGGTATGTAATGCCCCGGACACACCCGCCGGTGGTCGTTACTCCTGGCGGGATCTAGACTGGCCCCACAGATCAATACTAGTCTTTCCTGCACACTTTGTCCTCACTCGTGCGCACCCGGGACCAACTTCCCGGTCGGCACCCATCCTGAAATTACTCCAAGCTGAGCACGCTTAACTTTGGAGTTCTTTCCGAATGGGCTCCCAGAAAAGAAGGAATTCCTTATTGATATGAGTAGTCTATCATCCCTAATAATCCAGGCTATCACATACTCCCTCACTCAGAGGAACCAACGTCCTCGTCGGGCCACAGGAACGTTCCCTCTTGGCACATACGTCTGTGCATCCAGTCCGGCCATGTGCCATGCCGTGTGCCACGACGGGTCACAAACGTCATGCACAACATGACCACGCACCTGTCCGCAAACATCCGTGTAACCACAAGGGTCGGCTCTGATACCAACTTGTAACGCCCCGGACACACCCGCCGGTGGTCGTTACTCCTGGCGGGATCTAGACTGGCCCCACAGATCAATACTAGTCTTTCCTGCGCACTTTGTCCTCACTCGTGCGCACCCAGGACCAACTTCCCGGTCGGTCACCCATCCTGAAATTACTCCAAGCTGAGCACGCTTAACTTTGGAGTTCTTTCCGAATGGGCTCCCAGAAAAGAAGGAATTCCTTATTGATATGAGTAGTCTATCATCCCTAATAATCCAGGCTATCACATGGTAGTTCCGAGGTTGATCACCCGGGAACAACCAGCGCTTGTGCCGACTGGAACTGGGCTGTTGGCGAGTGCGATCGTCCTACTCCTCCTACAGCCGCTCCAGGCGATCCCGCTCGGCCAAAGTGGCCAAACGCGCTGACTCCATGCCTAGGGCCTCAGGAGTTGTCCCGGTGATGGGGGTGTGCAAAGCTTGCTCGTTTCTCCGCCGGAGATCATCGTTCTGCTCCCGAGTGAGAGCTTGCGGGATATAAGGATCGTGATGGGGTGAACGATTGTTCCCATGGTTGTCGTTGTCGTGCCCGCGCGAAGAGCCCACGTGTCCATCACGGGGGCCAGAATAACCCGGGGGACTGATAACCCACAAGTATAAGGGATCAGTTGTACCCTTTCTCGATAAATAAGAGTCTCGAACCCAACGAGGAGCTAAAGGTAGAATCAATATTCCCTTCAAGTTCTATCGACCACCGATACAACTCTACGCACACTTAACGTTTGCTTTACCTAGAACAAGTAGGAAACTATAAGTACTTTGTAGGTGTAATGCTAGAACTACTTTGCAAGAATAAAACTAGGAGTACTTTGCGAGAATAAAACTGCGAGTAATTTGCAAGATAATAAAAGTTAGTTATTTAGTAGAAAGCTTTTGTAACACAAGAGAAGGATTTATCCCTAGGCAATCGATCACTAGAACGGTAATCATTATTGCAATTTTATATGAGGGAGAGGCATGAGCTAACATACTTTCCGTACTTGGATCATATGCACTTATGATTGGAACTCTAGCAAGCATCCGCAACTACCAAAGATCATTAAGGTAAAACCCAACCATAGCATTAAGTAACAAGTCCTCTTTACTCCCATACGCAACAACCCCCTTACTCGGGTGTAAGCTTCTGTCACTCTAGCCGCCCACTATAAGAGAATTATGAACATATTGCAAACCCTACAGCGGGAATCCCTCATGCTTGCGCGACACGGAGGGCACCATAGGACAGCACCAAAATAAAACATAAAACTCAAACCAATCACGATCATCAATCAACCCATAGGACAAAACGAATCTACTCAAACATCATAGAATTGCCACATATCATTGGATAATAATATATAGCATTAAGCACCATGTTTAAGTAGAGATTACAGCGGGGAGAAGAGGTGTTACACCGCTGCATAGAGGGGGAGAGAGTTGGTGTTGACGGCGGCGAAGTTGTTGGTGTAGATCGCCGTCACGATGATTGAGCGCCACCGGGAGAGAGGGGGAGAGAGCCCCTGATATGTCTCCATCGTAGCTATAATTTTTGATTGTTTCATGCCAATATTCTACAACTTTCACATATTTTTGGCAACATTTTATATTATTTTTGGGACTAACATATTGATCCAGTGCCCAGTGCCAGTTCCTGTTTGCTGCTTGTTTTTTGTTTCACAGAAAATCCATATCAAACGAAGTCCAAATGCAATAAAAATTTACGCAAAATTATTTTGGAATATATATGATTTTTGGGAGGTGGAATCAACGCAAGGCGGTGCTCGTGGGCACCACGAGGCCCCAGGGCACGCTTGGAGGTGGAATCAACACAAGGCGGTGCTCGTGGGCCCCACGAGGCACCAGGGCGCGCCAGGGAGGGCCGGCGCACCGTGGTGCCTCGTGAGGCCCTCGTAGGTCGGTTGGTGCCCTTCTTCGGCCGCAAGGAAGCTAATATCCGGAAAAAAATCATGTTAAAATTTCAGCGCAATCGGAGTTACGGATCTCCGGGAATTTAAGAAACGGTGAAAGGCCAGAAAACAGGAAGGCGAACCAGAAGAGAACAGAGAGAGAGATCCAATTTAGGAGGGGCTCCTCCCCCTCCGCCGCCATGGCAGCCATGGACCAGAGGGGAAACTCTCCTCCCATCTAGGGGGGAGGCCAAGGAAGAGGAATAAGGAGGGGGGCTCTATCCCCCTCTCTCCCGGTGGCGCCGGAGCGCCGCCGGGGGAACCATCGTGACGGCGATCTGCACCAACAACATCGCCGCCGTAAACACCAACTCTCTCCCCCTCTATGTAGCGGTGTAACACCTCTTCTCCCCGCTGTAATCTGTACTTAAACATGGTGCTTAATGCTACATATTATTATCCAATGATTTGTGGCCATCCTATGATGTTTGAGTAGATCCGTTTTGTCCTATGGGTTGATTGATGATCGTGATTGGTTTGAGTTGTATGTTTTATTTTGGTGCTGTCCTATGGTGCCCTCCGTGTCGCGCAAGCGTGAGGGATTCCCGCTGTAGGGTTTGCAATACGTTCATAATTCTCTTATAGTGGGTGGCGTGAGTGACTGAAACACATACCCGAGTAAGGGGGGTTGTTGCGTATGGGAGTGAAGAGGACTTGGCACTTAATGCTTTGGTTGGGTTTTACCTTAACGATCTTTGGTAGTTGTGGATGCTTGCTAGAGTTCCAATCATAAGTGCATATGATCCATGTACGGAAAGTATGTTAGCTCATGCGTCTCCCTCATATAAAATTGCAATAATGATTACCGGTGGTCGATAGAACTTGAAGGGAATATTAATTCTTGCAAGCATGTCCTATCACCTACAAAATAGTTTCATACTTGTTCTAGGTAAAGCAAACGTTAAGTGCGCATAGAGTTGTACCGGTGGTCGATAGAACTTGAAGGGAATATTAATTCTACCTTTAGCTCCTCGTTGGGTTCGACACTCTTATTTATCGAAAAATCTGCAATTGATCCCTTATACTTGTGGGTTATCAAGACCTTTTTCTGGCGCCGTTACCGGGGAGCAATAGCATGGGGTTAATATTCTCGTGTGTGCTTGTTTGCTTTATCACTAAGTAAATTTTATTTTCTGTTCTAAGTTGTTTTATATCTTTAGTTATGGATATGGAACACGAAACACCAAAAAAATTAGTTGTACTTGCTACTCATGGAGATGGGGAACCTCCTAAAACCCTCGATGCTCGTTATGTGGAAAACATCAAATACTACTTTGATAATCCTGATAAAACTCCATTCAACTTGACAATGGGAGTTACTTTGGACCAACGGGAATACTTTAGGGATTATCGCTTGTCTCAAAAAGGGAAACTCTTATGGGATCAAATGTATTAATTGCATTGGTATGCTTGGAATTTATGCTTAAGATATGATTATACTTGCTGCTCTAGGATGAAGGCTCCACACCTTCCCTTTGCATGTGAATTTAATGATAATGAAACCTTGGCTTCTTATGCTAATGGTATATATGATTACTATGATGTGGAACAAATAGAAGAATTTGTTGCTTTTATGGGTGCTTATGAAATTGAATCTTTGTTTGAAAAGTATGAAGATTGTGATGATGCTGTCTACAGATCTGAAAATTTTGTTATACTTAAATATTGCTATGAGAATTATAAATACAATGCTGATATTGATGTATTTATTGAGAAAGTCTCCGCTGTCCAAGAAGAGACTAATATTTTGCAGGCTCCTATGGAAGAAGAAAATGATGACACTGTGAGCTCATTAAATGAAAAAGATGATGAGGAGAGCGAAGAACAAAAGGAGGAAGAGCGGATTGATCACCCGTGCCCACCTTCTGATGAGAGTAACTCTTTATCTCATACATTGTTTAATTTCCCTTCGTGCTTACCGAAGGATGAATGCTATGATGAATGCTATGATCCCGTTGATTCGTTTGAAATATCCCTTTTTGATGAAATTGATGCTTGCTATGCTTGTGGCCATGATGCCAATTTGAATTATGCTTATGAAGATGAACTTGCTATAGTTCCTTATGTTAAACATGAAATTTTTGCTATTGCACCCACACATGATAGTCCTATTATCTTTTTGAATTCTCCCAACTACACTATATCGGAGAAGTTTGCTCTTATTAAGGATTATATTGATGGGTTGCGCTTTACTACTACACATGATGATTTAGATGAATATAATATGCATGTGCTTGCTGCTCCTACTTGCAATTATTATGAGAGAGGAACTACATCTCCGCCTCTCTATGTTTCCAATACGATAAAATTGCAAGAAACTGTTTATACTATGCATTGGCCTTTACTTGATGTGCATGAATTGTTCCTTTATAACATGCTGATGCATAGGAAGAGAGTTAGACTTCGTCATTGCATGACATATGTTGCTTTGTGCTCACTACTAAATTACAAATCATTGTTAATTAAAATTGGCTTTGATATACATTGGGATCCGGGTGGATCAATTACTTGAGCACTTTATGCCTAGCTTAATGGCTTTAAAGAAATCGCTGCAAGGGAGACAACCCGGAAGTTTTAGAGAGTCATTTATTTCTGTTGAGTGCTTGTATAAAGTTTAAAAACAAAAAAATATAGAGGGCAACCTAAAACTTTTTCAAAAAGAAAAGTGAAAGTAAGAAAGATGAGCACCGTTGAAGTGGGGGAGCTCCTTGAACTTTGTTCATGCCCATGGAAACTTTGCAAATCTTGAATTACAAAAACTTTTCAACAAAAATAATTATCCCCTTGTACAAATCCATTGTATTATAAAAATAATGTGCCAAGATTTACCGTTAGGATGTTTAAATTGCTTGTTTGGTGTGTGCGGTGCAAAAACAGAAACTTTTGCTGTAGTGCAAAAAAATTCTGAATTTTTTACATAGTACTGCTATGCAAAAATTTTATTTTTCCCTAATTTTTCAGAATTTTTTGAGTTATAGAAGTATATGTACCTTTTGCATCTTTACAGACTGCCCTGTTTTCATAGATTGATGTTATAGTTTCGTTATTTGCGTATGTTTGAAATCTTGTTGAGCCCCGTTGACTTGGGAGCCATAGAATTGTGATAGCATACAGTGGGTAATGTTTGATTATAATTATACAATAATGTTACAGCAGGACATGATGGGATTTGATGTTATATGTACTAACCCCTCTAATAAAAAGTTCGGTCAAGTTTTGTGTGGATGAAGTGTTCGAAGATCGAGGAGGTGTTCATATGAGAAGAATGAGGAGAGGCAAGAGCTCAAGCTTGGGGATGCCCAAGGCACCCCAAGTAAATATTCAAGGAGACTCAAGCGTCTAAGCTTGGGGATGCCCCGGAAGGCATCCCATCTTTATTCAACAATTATCGGTATGTCTCGGTTTTTGCTTTGTTCACATGATATGCATAAATTCTTGGAGCGTCGTGTGCCTTTTATATTTATTTTAGTGATGCACCATGATGGTATGAGATAGTCCTTAGTTGATTTATAGAATGCTTCATGCACTTCACTTATATCTTTTGAGTATGGCTTTATAGAATGCTTCATGTGCTTCACTTATATCATTTGAAGTTAGGATGCCTGTTTCTCTTCATATAGAAAACCGTTATTTGTAGAATGCTATTTTGCTTCACTTATATTTGTTAGAGCATGGTCTTTTGTAGAAAGAATTAAACTCTCTTGCTTCACTTATATCTATTTAGAGAGTCAACAGTAATTGGTCATTCACATGGTTAGTCAGAAAATCCTACATAAACCTTGTAGATCACTGAATATGATATGTTTCATTCCTTGCAATAGTTTTGCGATATGGAGATGATAATATGTGAGTTATGCTAGTGAGTAATTGTGATTTAGTAAGAATATTGGTGTTAAGGTTTGTGATTCCTTATGCATGCACGTAAAGTCAATAGTTATGCAACGAAGTTATATCCTACTTATGGTGCATTATCCAGTGTTAGTTATTCTCAATGCATGTTTATGACCGTTTTCATTTTCTGGTTGGTTGCTTCTCAATCTATTTGCTAGCCTTCACTTGTACTAAGCGGGAATGCTGCTTGTGCATCCAACTCCCTAAATCTAAAGTTGTGCCAAATGAGTCCACCATACCTACCTATATGCGGTATTTCCATGCCGTTCCAAGTAAATTTGCATGTGCCAAGTCTAATTATTCAAAATAAATTTCTGTTTTGTGTGCTCGTACCGCTCATGTGGCGGCAGGGGGTGGCCAATATTTTCCATGCTAGGTGTGTTATTCTCACGATGAGTGTTTATTCACTTGTCATTGCACGAGAGAGTGGCTGGTAATAGGGATGCCCAGTCCCACAAAGAAATAAAAATTAATAACAACAAAATTCCTTGGAAAGTGTTGGTATGGAGGGCACCCGTGGATACGGCTAGCCATGGATTGTGAAAGAATGGTGGAAGGGAAATAAACTTTACTTTCTGTTTGGGAACCGCCTATGATGTGTCTAGCATGGAAAATATTGGGAATTGTTGGTCGTTTTCGTTGACAGGAAAAGCATGCCTCTCAAAATAATTTTATCTCTTTAATTTCAGCTTTGAGCTCTGGCACCTCTGCAAATCTATTCTTCCCTCTGCCAAGGGCCTATCTATTTTACATTTATGCATTTTTATTTTTATTTTGAGTCTCCATCTTTTCTTATAAAGCACCAACTGGAGAGCACTATTGTCATACTTGTGCATTGGGTGTAGTTAATGTTGAGTGTGTTTCACGAATGGATCAACGACTGAGCATAATGGGTAGGGATAACTTTCTTTAGCATTGATATTTTGAAAGACATGGTTGTTTGTTAGTATGATTGAGTATTGATGTCTTTATATCAAATTATAGACTATTGCTTTGAATCACTCGTGTCTTAATATTCATGCCATGATTAAACTATATTATCAAGATGATGCTAGGTGGCATTCCACATCAAAAATTACCTTTTTTATCATTTACCTACTCAAGGACGAGCGGGAATTAAGCTTGGGGTTGTTGATACGTCTCCGTCGTATCTATAATTTTTTATTGTTTCATGCCAATATTCTACCAATTTCACATATTTTTGGAAACATTTTATATTATTTTTGGGACTAACATATTGATCCAGTGCCCAGTGTCAGTTCCAGTTTGCTGCTTATTTTTTGTTTCACAGAAAATCCATATCAAACGAAGTCCAAATGCAATAAAATTTTACGGAGAATTTTTTTGGAATATATGTGATTTTTGGGAGGTGGAATCAACGCAAGGCGGTGCTCGTGGGCCCCACGAGGCACCAGGGCGCGCCAGGGGGGCGCGGCGCGCCGTGGTGCCTCGTGAGGCCCTCGTTGGTCGGTTGGTGCCCTTCTTCAGACGCAAGGAAGCTAATATCCGGAAAAAAATCATGTTAAAATTTCAGCACAATCGGAGTTACGGATCTCCGGGAATTTAAGAAATGGTGAAAGGCCAGAAAACAGGAACGCGAAACAGAAGAGAACAGAGAGAGAGATCCAATCTAGGAGGGGCTCCTGCCCCTCCGCCGCCATGGCAGCCGTGGACCAGAGGGGAAACTCTCCTCCCATCTAGGGGGGAGGCCAAGAAAGAGGTAGAAGGAGGGGGGCTCTCTCCCCCTCTCTCCCGGTGGCGCCGGAGCGCCGCCGGGAGAACCATCGTGACGGCGATCTACACCAACAACTTCGCCACCGTCAACACCAACTCTCTCCCCCTCTATGCAGCGGTGTAACACCTCTTCTCCCCGTTGTAATCTCTACTTAAACATGGTGCTTAATGATACATATTATTATCCAATGATTTGTGGCCATCCTATGATGTTTGAGTAGATCCGTTTTGTCCTATGGGTTGATTGATGATCGTGATTGGTTTGAGTTGTATGTTTTATTTTGGTGCTGTCCTTTGGTGCCCTCCGTGTCGCGCAAGCATGAAGGATTCCCGCTGTAGGGTTTGCAATACATTCATAATTCTCTTATAGTGGGTGGCGTGAGTGTCTGAAACACATACCCGAGTAAGGGGGTTGTTGCGTATGGGAGTAAAGAGGAGTTGACACTTAATGCTATGGTTGGGTTTTACCTTAATGATCTTTGGTAGTTGCGGATGCTTGCTAGAGTTCCAATCATAAGTGCATATGATCCAAGTACGGAAAGTATGTTAGCTCATGCATCTCCCTCATATAAAATTGCAATAATGATTATCGGTCTAGTTATCGATTGCCTATGGACAAATCATTCTCTTGTGTTACAAAAGCTTTCTACTAAACTACTAATTTTTATTATCTTGCAAATTACTCATAGTTTTATTCTCGCAAAGACTTCTAGTTTTATTCTTGCAAGCCTATCCTATCACCTAAAAAATAGTTTCATACTTGTTCTAGGTAAAGCGAACGTTAAGTGCGCGTAGAGTTGTATCGGTGGTCGATAGAACTTGAAGGGAATATTAATTCTACCTTTAGCTCCTCGTTGAGTTCGACACTCTTATTTATCGAAAAAGCTACAATTGATCCCCTAGACTTGTGGGTTATCAGCCCCCCTCCTTCTTCTTGTTCCTTGGCCTCCCCCCTAGATGGGAGGAGAGTTTCCCCTCTCGTCCATGGCCGCCATGGCTCCCGGAGGGCAGGAGTCCCTCCGAGATTGGATCTCTCTCTCTGTTCTCTTCGGTTTCGTGTTCCCATTTTCTGGTCGAAAACCGTTTCTTATATTCCCGGAGATCCGTAACTCCGATTGGGGCTGAAATTTTGAGGGGATTTTCTTCCGGATATTATCTTTCTTGTGACAGAAGAAGGGCCCCAACCGCCTTACAGGGGCGCCACAAGCCTGCCGGGCGCGCCCAGGGTAGCGGGCGCGCCCTCTGAGCTTGTGGCCCCCTCAGGCATCGTCTCGCGTTGATTCTTTTTCCCAAAAATCACATATATTCCAAAATAAATCTCCGTAAATTTTTATCGCGTTTGGACTTCGTTTGATATGGATTTTCTATGAAACAAAAAACATGCAACGAACAGGAACTGGCACTGGGCACTGGATCAATATGTTAGTCCCAAAAATAATATAAAATGTTGCCAAAAGTATGTGGAAATTGTAGGATATTGGCATGAAACAATCAAAAATTATAGATACGACGGAGACGTATCAGCATCCTCAAGCTTAATTCCTGCTCGTCCTCGAGCAGGTAAATGATAAAAAGATAATTTTTGATGTGGAATGCTACCTAGCATAATCTTGATCATGTAATCTAATCATGGCATGAATATTAAGATACGAGTGATTCAAAACAATAGTCTATAATTTGATATAAAGACATCAATACTCAGGCATACCAACAAACAATCATGCCATTCAAAATAGAAATGATAAAAAAGTTATCCCTACAAAATCATATAATCCTGTCATGCTCCATCTTCTTAACATAAAGTATTTATCATGCACTACCCTGATGACAAGCCGAGCAATTGGTTCATACTTTTTAACACGCTTCAGCTTTTTCAACCCCCACGCAATACATGAGTGCAAGCCATGGATATAGCACTATGGGTGGAATAGAGTATAATGGTAGAGATTAATAAGGAGAAGTCAAAAGGGGAGAAAGTCTCGCATCAACTAGGTGGATCAACGGGCTATGGAGATGCCCACCAATCGATATCAATGCGAGGAGTTGGGATTGCCATGAAACAGATGCACTAAGAGCTATAAGTGTATGAAAGCTCAAACTGAAAACTAAGTGGGTGTGCATCCAACTTGCTTGCTCATGAAGACCTCGGGCATTTGAGGAAGCCCATCATCGGAATATACAAGCCAAGTTCTATAATGAAAAATTCCCACTAGTATATGAAAGTGACAACATAGGAGACTCTCTATATGAAAAACATGGTGCAACTTTGAAGCACAAGTATGGAAAAGGATAGCAACACTGCCCCTTCTCTCTTTTTCTCTCATTTTTTTTCTTTCTTTCTTTTTTTTTCTTTTTTTCTTTCTTTTTTTACTTTTTTTCTTTTTTTTTCTTTTGTTTCGTGGGCTCTTTTTGGCCTCTTTTTTTTCTATTTTTTATTTCCTCACTGGGACAATGCTCTAATAATGATGATCATCATACTTCTGTTTACTTACAACTCAAAATTACAACTCGATACTAGAACAAATGTGACTCTATATGAATGCCTCTGGTAGTGTACCAGGATGTGCAATGATCTAGCGTAACATGTATGAAAAATGATGAACGGTGGCTGAGCCACAAATACTATGTCAGCTATATGATCATGCAAAGCAATATGAAAATGATGATGTGCATCATATAAAAAGAACAGTGGAAGTTGCATGGCAATATATCTTGGAATGGCTATATAAATGCCATGATAGGTAGGTATGGTGGCTGTTTTGAGGAAGATATAAGGAGGCTTATGTGTGATAGAGCGTATCATATGATGGGGTTTGGATGCACCGGCGAAGTTTGCACCAACTCTCAAGGTGAGAAATGGCAATGCACGGTACCAAAGAGGCTAGCAAATTGCGGAAAGGTGAAAGTGCGTATAATCCATGGACTCACATTAGTCATAAAGAACTCACATACTTATTGCAAAAGTTTATTAGCCCTCGAAGCAAAGTACTACTATGCATGCCCCTAGGGGGATAGATTGGTAGGAAAAGACCATCGCTCGTCCCCGACCGCCACTCATAAGGTAGACAATCAATAATAAATCATGCTCCAACTTCTTAGCATAACGACAGACCATACGTGCATGCTTCGGGAATCATAAACCTTAACACCAATATTTTTACTAAACCACAATTATTCACTAGTAACTCCCACATATTACTGTCTCAATATCGCAAAACTATTGCAAGGAATCAAACTTATCATATTCAGTGATCTACAAGTTTTATGTAGGATTTTATGACTAACCATGTGAATGACCAATTCCTGTTGACTCTCTAAATAGATATAAGTGAAGCATGAGACTTAAATTCTTTCTACAAAAGACTTGCCCATTCTCTAATAAATATAATTGAAGCAAAAGAGCATTCTACAAATAACGGTTTTCCTATGTAGAGAAACAGGCATCCAAACTTCAAATAATATAAGTGAAACACATGAAGCATTCTATAAAGCCATACTCAAAAGATATAAGTGAAGTGCATGAAGCATTCTATAAATCAACCAAGGACTATCTCATACCAGCATGGTGCATTATTAAAAGGAAAATAAAAAGCACACGACGCTCAAAGAATTTACGCATATCATGTGAACAAAACAAAAACCGAGACATACCGATAATTGTTGAAGAAAGATGGGATGCCTTCCGGGGCATCCCCAAGCTTAGACGCTTGAGTCTCCTTGAATATTTACTTGGGGTGCCTTGGGCATCCCCAAGCTTGAACTCTTCCCTCTCCTTATTCTTCTCATATCGATACCTCCTCGTTCTTCGAAAACTTCATCTACACAAAACTTAACCGAACTTTTTATTAGAAGGGTTAGTACATATAACATCAAATCCCATCATGTCCTGCTGTAACATTATTGTATAATTATAATAAAAAATTACCCACTGTATGCTATCACATTTCTATGGCTCCCAAGTCAATGGGGCTCAACAAGATTTCAAACATACGCAAATAAAGAAACTATAACAGCAATCTGTGAAAACAGGACAGTCTGTAAAGATGCAAATGAAACATATACTTCCGTAACTCAAAAAATTCTGAAAACTTAGGACGTGATAATTTTTTTGTATAGAAGTACTGTGTAAAAATTTCAGAATTTTTGCATGTTCCAGTAAATTATAGAAATTCAAACACTACAGCAAAAGTTTCTGTTTTTGCACTGCGCACACCAAACAAGCAATTTAAACACCCTAAAGGTAAATCTTGGCACATTATTTTTATAATATAATGGATTTGTACAAGGGGATAATTATTTTTGTTGAAAAGTTTCTGTAATTCAAGATTCACAAAGTTTCCATGGGCATGAACAAAGTTCAAGGACGTCCCCCACTTCAACGGTGTTCGTCTTTCTCACTTTCACTTTTCTTTTTGAAAAGTTTTAGGTTCCCCTCTATATTTTTTTGTTTTTAAACTTTTTAAAAAGCACACAACAGAATAAAATGACTCTCTAAAACTTCCGGGTTGTCTCCCAGGCATCACTTTCTTTAAAGCCATAAAGCTAGGCATAAAGTGCTCAAGTAATCGATCCACCCGGATCCCAAGGTATATCAAAGCCAATTTTAATTAACAATGATTTATAATTTATTAGTGAGCACAAAGCAACATATATCATGCAATGACGAAGTTTAACTCTCTTCCTATGCATCAGCATGTCATAAAAGAACAATTCATGCACAGCAAGTAAAGGCCAATACATAGCATAAACAGTTTCTTGCAATTTTATCATATTGGAAACATAGAGAGGTGGAGATGTAGTTCCTCTCTCATCATAATTGCAAGTAGGTGCAGAAAGCACATGCATATTTTATCCATCAAAATCATCATGTGTAATAGGAAAACGCAACCCATCAATATAATCCTTAATAAGCACAAACTTCTCTGATATAGTGTAGTTTGGAGAATTCAAAAAGATAATAGGACTATCATGTGTAGGTGCAATAGTAACAATTTCATTCTTAACATAAGGAACTATAGCAAGTTCATCTCCATAAGCATCATTCAAATTGGCATCATGGCCACAAGCATAGCAAGCATCAATTTCATTAAAAAGGGATATTTCAATCGAATCAAAGGGATCATAGCAATTATCATAGCATTCATCCTTCGATAAGCACGAAAGAAAATTAAACAATGTATGAGTTGAAGAGTTACTCTCATTAGAAGGTGGGCACGGGTAGCTAATCCGCTCTTCCTCCTTTTGTTCTTCGCTCTTCTCCTCATTTTTTTCATCTAATGAGCTCACAGTGTCATCAATTTCTTCTTCCATAGACTCCTGCAAAATGTTAGTCTCCTCTTGGACAGTGGGGACTTCCTCAATACATTCTTTAACATAAACATTAGAAACATTGTTTTTATAGCAATATTTAAGTATGGCAAAATTTTCAGATTTGAAAGAGTAGCATCACACTTTTCAATCAAAGAAGCAATTTCATAAACACCCTTAAAAGAAACAAATTCTTCAATTTGTTCAACATCATAGTAACTATAAACACATTTGGCATAAGAAGATAAGATTCTATTATCCTTAAACTCACATTGGTACTGAAGGTGTTTTTTAGGGTTTTCAGAACAACTTGTAAAATCATATATTTCGCATAAAATTCCAAGCATAGCATTCCAAACAATTAATTTGATACCTTAAGAGTTTCCCTTTTTGAGACAAACGGTGTCGCACAAAACAAGCATGCTCATCTAATGATTTTCCCTCAACTAAGCTAGTTGGGTTTTCAGCACGAGCACAAAGGGATCGAAGATGATCCAAGTAGAAAGCTTCGGAAGTATGGTAGATTTTGGGTGGTTCTTCAACCATTGGTTTAGCAAGTACAACTAATTTTTTTGGTATTTTATGTTTCCTACCCATAACTAAAGATAGAAAACAAGAGCACAAAATAAAAACTACTTAGTGATAAATCAAACAAGCACACACGAGAATATCAACCCCACGCTATTGCTCCTCGGCAATGGCACCAGAAAAAGGTCTTGATAACCCACAAGTATGGGGGATCAGTTGTAGCCTTTCTCAATAAATAAGAGTGTCAAACCCAATGAGGTGCTAAAGGTAGAATCAATATTCCCTTCAAGTTCTATCGACCACCGATACAACTCTACGCACACTTAACGTTGCTTTACCTAGAACAAGTATGAAACTAGAAGTATTTTGTAGGTGTAATGCTAGAACTACTTTGCAAGAATAAAACTAGGAGTACTTTGCGAGAATAAAACTACAAGTAATTTGCAAGATAATAAAAATTAGTTATTTAGTAGAAAGCTTTTGTAACACAAGAGAAGGATTTGTCCCTAGGTAATCGATAACTAGACCGGTAATCATTATTGCAATTTTATATGAGGGAGAGGCATGAGCTAACATACTTTCCGTACTTGGATCATATGCACTTATGATTGGAGCTCTAACAAGCATCCACAACTACCAAAGATCATTAAGGTAAAACCCAACCATAGCATTAAGTAACAAGTCCTCTTTACTCCCATACGCAACAAACCCCTTACTCGGGTATAAGCTTCTGTCACTCTAGCCGCCCACTATAAGAGAATTATGAACGTATTGCAAACCCTACAGTGGGAATCCCTCATGCTTGCGCGAAACGGAGGGCACCATAGGACAGCAGCAAAATAAAACATACAACTCAAACCAATCACGATCATCAATCAACCCATAGGACAAAACGAATCTACTCAAACATCATAGAATTGCCACATATCATTGGATAATAATATATAGCATTAAGCACCATGTTTAGGTAGAGATTACAGCGGAGAGAAGAGGTGTTACACCGCTGCATAGAGGGGGAGAGAGTTGGTGTTGACGGTGGCAAAGTTGTTGGTGTAGATCGCCGTCACAATGATTGCCCCGACGGCTTTCCGGCGCCACCGGGAGAGAGGGGGAGAGAGCCCCCCTCCTTCTTCTTATTCCTTGGCCTCTCCCCTAGATTGGAGGAGAGTTTCCCCTCTGGTCCATGCCCACCATGGCTCTTGGAGGGCAGGAGCCCCTCCGAGATTGGATCTCTCCCTCTGTTCTCTTCTGTTTCACGTTCCCGTTTTCTGGCCAAAAACCATTTCTTATATTCTCGGAGATCCGTAACTCCGATTGGGCTGAAAGTTTGATGAGATTTTCTTCCGGATATTATCTTTCTTGCGACAGAAGAAGGGCCCCAACTGCCTTACAGGGGCGCCACAAGCCTGCTAGGCGCGCCCAGGGTAGGGGGCGCGCCCTCTGTGCTTGTGGCACCCTCGGGCATCGTCTCGCGTTGATTCTTTTTCCCAAAAATCACATATATTCCAAAATAAATCTCCGTAAATTTTTGTCACATTTGGACTTCGTTTGATATGGATTTTCTGCGAAACAAAAAACATGCAACAAACAGGAACTGGCACTGGGCACTGGATCAATATGTTAGTCCCAAAAATAATATAAAATGTTGCCAAAAGTATGTGGAAATTGTAGGATATTGGCATGAAACGATCAAAAATTATAGATATGATGGAGACGTATCAGGGACTGTGCCGCTCCGTGCCTGTCATGAGGACCTTGGCGGTGGACTCCACGCTCTCACACTCGGACTCACTGATGGAATCCTCATGGAGCTCGACGAAGAGGTCAAGGGCGGGATCGTCGGGCTCAAGAGCCGCCACGTGTTCCGCTGCGGCCTGCACGGCCAATGCGTGCTTGATCCAGCGCTGGAGCCATGAGCGCCCGGAGCGCTTGCGACGGTGCACAGCGGGAAGGACGGAAGCCACTCGATACGGAAACGATGGCTGTCGAAGAAGGACTCCGTATGAAGATGCGCGGAAGTGCACCGCGCCATGGATGGGCAGCGACTCCACGTCCAGCGGGGCCTCCAGGAGCCACGATGAGTCGTCGGCGATGAAGCTGAGCGCCCCGAAATGGATTTCGCCGCCGACTAACATGGTGATGATGAAATTCCACCTGTACTGCTAAAATCGCTAAATGCAGCGCCCCACAGTGGGCGCCAACTGTCGTGGTTACTAACCGGACAATGAATACTGGGGGTACGAATGAAGGGGCAGAGCCTAGCTACAGCACAGGTGTGGCACTCGGATTTTACGAGTTCGGGCCCCTCTCGGAGAAGGTAACAGCCCTATGTCTCGTTGCCCGGAGGCTTGTTTGCTCTTAGGATATGTGATTATAGGGGGAAGCTGAACCTTGCGATAGAGGGAGAGGGCCGCTTATATAGGTGTGCGTTGCGGCCTCGTCAACACCACGTCGCTATGGCATTTATGACAATAACTACATCAGTTATGGATGTTTAACAGCTATGACTATGGCAGTTACAGGTAATGGTAGCCATAACTATGATTAAAGCCTAGTTGAAGACTACCGACCGTTGCAGTTCCCACGCCGTCCTTATGTCTCTTCTGTCCGAGTGGTGACTCGCCGGCCGACTGGAGGGTGGACATCCGAGTGTTGTCCATGCAAGGTCCGAGTGTATCCTTCATGGTGTGCATCCGATTGCACCTGTGACCCTGGGGTCTCTGAACAATGGTGCGGGCCTTAGGTGGGCCCTAGATGTCATGTCCTTGTCCCTACCAGTGGTAGGTGATCCCATCAGTGGCGGCAACAGCGACCTCAAGCAGCGGGGCAAGTGGGACCTCAGGAAGCAATACAATGTCAGACTCCTCTCTCTCTCTCTCTCTCTCTCTCTCTCTCTCTCTCTCTCTCTCTCTCTCTACCCCACATAGTTGATGCTCTTGTCTTTGGTTCCTTATCTGCTGCCGATGGCTGAGGTGCAATGCTCACTACAGGAAAAACCACATAAGCCAAGTACGAAAACTACTCGGCGAAGGCTAAATACACCCCAACAAAGAAGTTACCGAGGGTTAGACTCGGCAGAGCGGACTTGGCATACTCTTGGTCGGCATAGCGACATAAGCTAGGTGTTATTTGCTGGCTACTCAACAAAGGGGTGCCGAGTATAAATAAGCAGCCCACAACAACATAAAGTCAGATGACAGCTGGCTGATGAAAGCATAGCTGGATAAGCCAAGTGTCACCGCTCAACTTCCATCCCAGCCAGGGAATGGACGTTGGTGGAGGAAGAGAATCTATGGGGAAGACATGGTGCTCCATGTTTTTTCTGTTTGTGTATGATGTCCTTTTAATTTGATGTTACCCCATGTTCATATCCATATATTTTATTGTGTAAGCGCATCTAGTGCACACTTCGTGATTTTGGAGTATTGATGACAAAAGTGGTTAAGGGGCCAATGTGTTTGTGAGTATACATAAGAGAAAGTTCCCGAAGATTTGGTTTAATCGTTGTAAGCGGCCCCTAAAATGTGAAAGAAACATTGAAGAATTCGGTGCGCACGCGATGAAGAACTAGCCAAAGAACTGGATCATAAAGACTTAATATTTTTATATTTATTTTCTTCATTGAGTCATAGGGCAATCCATACTATTAAGTGGGGTCTAGGTGATACGAAGACAATATTTCTGAAGTGTGCTCAATCATACATATTTCTTCGAGTGGAGACTTTGAAAATTTCTTGCAATGCATCTCTTTCTCTTTAGTGTCTGAACTCTCAAATGATATTCTTCGGGATGCTGATGTTTACTACACACTTCTATTCTTGTAGTTGTAGACTCTTGGGCGTCCAAACATAGAGTTTTGTAGGACAATAGCAAATTTACCTCAAGGGGATGACTTAAGGTTTATCAATCCGTGGGAGGTGTAGGATGATTATATTCTCCTCTCAAGCAACCCTTTGATACGTCTCCGACGTATCTATAATTTTTGATTGTTTCATGCTATTGTATTATCATTCTTAGATACTTTTTATGCAATTTTATATCATTTTTGGAACTAACCTATTAACTCAGTGGCTAGTGCCAGTTGCTGTTTTCTGCTTGTTTTTGGTTTTACGAAAAATCCATGCGAAACAGAGTCCAAATGCTATGAAACTTTTTGACGATTTTTTCTGGACAAAAGAGACCCTCGAAGCTTCGGGGGAGGACCAGAAGACCTACGAGGAGACGGAAAGGTAATAGGGCGCGCCCTGATGTCTTGTGGGCCCCTCGTGGCTCCGTCAGACCTAATTCCAGCGTTATAAATTCCCAAATATTCCAAAACCCCCAGAGAGCCACCTGAAACAATTTTTCCACCGCTGCAAGCTTCTATTCTTCCACAATCCCATCTAGAGGCCTTTTCCGGTACTCTGCCGGAGGGGGAATCGATCACGGAGGGCTTCTACATCAACCTTGCTGCCCTTCCGATGATGTGTGAGTAGTTCACCACAGACCTACGGGTCCATAGCTAGTAGCTAGATGGCTTTCTCTCTCTCTCTCTCTCTCTCTCTCTCTTTGATTTGCAATACAAAGTTCTCCATGATCTCCATGGAGTTCTATCCGATGTAATCTTCTTTTGCGGTGTAATGGGTTCAATCTTGCAGCGTCCTCACCTCGTGACAGAAGGGGTAGCGAGGCACGTATTTGTATTGTTGCCATTAAGGGTAAAACGACGGGGTTTAATCACATTGCTTGAGTTTATTCTCGCTACATCATGTCATCATACTTCATGCATTACTCTGTTTGTTATGAACTTAATACGTAGAGAGGCAAGCATAGAAGCGCTCTCGAAGTAGAGTAATAGTAGTAGATGCAGAATAATTTTGGTCTACTTGTCATGGATGTGATGCCTATATACATAACCATTGCCATGATTAACATCATAACTATGGGCTTTTCTATGAATTGCCCAACACTAATTTGTCTACCCACCGTATGCTATGTTTCAAGAGAGAAGCCTCTAGTGAAAACTATGGCCTCCGGGTCTACTTTAATTATATTACAAAAACCAAAAATACCTTGCTGCAAATATTTTACTTTTTATTTACTTTTCAATTTATATATCTATCATTACCAGATTTAATCCTTGCAAGTAACGAGTACAAGGGGATTGACAACCCTCTTGCCCGCGTTGGGTGCAAGTATTTGCTCTTGTATGTGTAGGTACTGCTTACTAGGAAATTTCTTGGTTCTCCTATTGGTTTGATAACCTTGGTTCTCATTGAGGGGAATACTATCCGCTACTATATTGCTTCACCCTTCCTCTTCGGGGGAAATCCCAACGCAGCTCACAAGTAGCAGAAAGAATTTCTAGCGCCGTTACCGGGGAGACATCATTAAATACCTACAGGTTCCTTCACACAAATTATCATTTACTTGTTCTACTTATTATTTGCCTTTACTTGTGTTATTAGTCTCGTTAAGAAAAATCAAAAACACAAAAATATTTTACTTTGCTTGCTTGCTTGAAGCTGCTATCATGTCTGAATTTGCTAAAAGAGGTGATTCCTACAGTAAAAGATTGTCTGATATAGAAAGGGCTACTAAGAATTTTATGTACTCTCCGTATGTGCAAAACAAATTATTCACTAAGGAAATTAAAGAACATTTTACCCTATTGGTTTGTTGGGGAATGTTGCATGGGAAACAAAAAATTTCCTACGCACACACAAGATCTATCCATGGTGATGAGCATCTACGAGAGGGAGAGTGAATCTACATACCATTGTAGATCGCTAAGCGGAAGCGTTAAGAAACGCGGTTGATGTAGTCGAACGTCTCCGCGATCCAAATCGCAAGTCGTCCCTCGATCCGATCACGAACTAGTGCCGAACGGACGGCACCTCCGCGTTCAACACACGTACGGCTTGATGACGCCTTCACCTCCTCGATGCAGCAAGCGATGGTGAAGTAGCAGATGAGTTCCGGCAGCACGACGGCGTGGTGATGGTGGTGAGGAACAATCTCTGCAGGGCTTCGCCAAGCACTACGGAAATTATGACGGGAGAACTAGAGGGTTAGGGTTGCCGACACACGGCTTGGGAAATCTTGATGTGTCCCGTGTGCTAGCCTTGCCCCTCTATTTATATGTTGAGCCTTGGGGTCTAAACTTGGAGTAAAAGCCTCCTCCAGGTCGGTTTTGCCCGCACAAGGTCGGTTTGGCCCGTAGGAAAGAGTCCAACTCGGATCCCTGCAGTACCGCGCACAAGCGGTAGTACCGCTCACGAGCGGTAGTACCGCTTGAGCGGTAGTACCGCTGCTACGGTAGCGGTAGTACCGCTTGGGCGGTAGTACCACTGCTACAGTAGCGGTAGTACTGCCTTACCAGCTTAAGGCAGTAGCAAAACTTCCTTTTGCACTTCCAAAACCTCGTGGGTTTTCCCCCTTTGGCCCGTATAGAGTGTTGTTGCACCCGAACACTTCGGTAAACATTCGGAACCCCTTCCGGTGAATTCCGGAACCCTTCCGGAAACCAAAACACTATTATCACATATATCAATCTTTACCTCCGAACTCTTCCGGAGATCCTCGTCATGTCCGGGATCTTATCCGGGACTCCGAACAACCTTCGGTCACCAACAAAATAACTCAACTATACTAATCGTCACCAAACGTTAAGTGTGTAGACCCTGAGGGTTCGAGAACTATGTAGACATGACCGAGACACCTCTACGATCAATAACCAATAGCGGGACCTGGATGCCCATATTGGCTCCTACATATTCTATGAAGATCTTTATCGGTCGAACCTCTATGTCAAGGATTCAGTTAATCCCGTATACTGTTCCCTTTGTTCTTCGGTATGTTACTTGCCCGAGATTCGATCGTCGGTATCTCTATACCTAGTTCAATCTCGTTACCGGCAAGTCTCTTTACTCGTTCCGTAATACAAGATCTCGTGGCTAACACTTTAGTCACATTGCTTGCAAGGCTCATTGTGATGTTGTATTACCGAGTGGGCCCTGAGATACCTCTCCGTCACACGGAGTAACAAATCCCAGTCTTGATCCATGCCAACCCAACAGACACCCTCGGAGATACCTGTAGAGCACCTTTATAGTCACCCAGTTACGTTGCGACGTTTGATACACACAAGGTACTCCTCCGATGTCAGGGAGTTGCATGATCTCAGGGTCATAGGAACAGATACTTGACATGCAGAAAACAATAGCAATAAACTGACACGATCATATGCTACGTTTATAGTTTGGGTCTTGTCCATCACATCATTCTCCTAATGATGTGATCCCATTATCAAATGACATCTCATGTCTATGGCTAGGAAACCTTAACCATCTTTTGATCAACGAGCTAGTCAACTAGAGGCTTACTAGGGACACAGTGTTGTCTATGTACCCACACATGTATTTGAGTTCCCAATCAATACAATTATAGCATGGATAATAAACGATTATCATGAACAAGGAAATATAATAATAACCAATTTATTATTGCCTCTAGGGCATATTTCCAACAGTCTCCCACTTGCACTAGAGTCAGTAATCTAGTTCACATCACTATGTGATTTACATTGTAATGAATCGAAAACCCATGCAGTTTTGGTGTTGTTCATGTTTAGCCCTTGGAAGAGGTTTAGTCATCGGATCTGCAACATTCATATCCGTGTGTACTTTGCAAATATTTATGTCGTCCTCCTTGATGTAATCGCGGATGGAATTGAAACGTCGCTTTATGTGTCTGGTCCTCTTGTGAAATCTTGGTTCCTTGGCTAGAGCAATGGCACCAGTATTATCACAAAACAGAGTCATTGGGTTAAGCGCACTAGGCACTACTCCAAGATCTGTCATGAACTCCTTCATCCAGACACCTTCCTTCGCCGCCTCCGAGGCAGCGATGTACTCCGCTTCGCATGTAGAATCAGCTACCACGCTTTGCTTGGAACTGCACCAGCTAACCGCACCCCCATTAAGAATAAATACGTATCCGGTTTGTGACTTAGAGTCATCCGGATCAGTGTCAAAGCTTGCATCGACGTAACCCTTTATGACAAGCTCTTGATCACCTCCATAAACGAGAAACATGTCCTTAGTCCTTTTCAGGTACTTCAGGATATTCTTGACCGCCGTCCAGTGTTCCATTCCTGGATCACTTTGAAACCTTCCGACCATACTTATGGCAAGGCTGACATCGGGTCTTGTGCACAGCATTGCATACATGATAGAGCCTATGGCTGAAGCATAGGGGATGACACTCATCTTTTCTCTATCTTCTACAGTCACTGGGCATTGAGTCTTACTCAACTTCACACCTTGCAATACAGGCAAGAACCCCTTCTTGGACTGATCCATTTTGAACTTCTTCAAAACTTTGTCAAGGTATGTGCTTTGTGAAAGTCCTATTAAGCGTCTCGATCTATCTCTATAGATCTTGATGCCTAATATGAAAGCAGCTTCTCCCAGGTCCTTCATTGAAAAACTCTTGTTCAAATATTCCTTCACGCATTCCAACATTTCTATATTGTTTCCAATCAGCAATATGTCATCCACATATAATATTAGAAACGCTATAGAGCTCCCACTCACTTTCTTGTAAATACAAGCTTCTCCGTAAACTTGTATAAACTCGAACGCTTTGATCACCTCATCAAAACGAAGATTCCAACTCCGAGATGCTTGCACCAGTCCATAAATGGATCGCTGGAGTTTGCAAACTTTGTCAGCATTCTCTGGATCGACAAAACCTTCTGGTTGCATCATATACAACTCTTCCTTAAGGAAACCGTTAAGGAACGCTGTTTTGACATCCATCTGCCAAATTTCATAATCAAAAAAGGCAGCTATTGCTAACATGATTCTGACGGACTTAAGCATCGCTACGGGTGAGAAGGTCTCATCGTAGTCAACTCCTTGAACTTGTGAAAAACCCTTTGCCACAAGTCAAGCTTTATAGACGGTGACATTACCGTCTGCGTCCGTCTTCCTCTTAAAGATCCATTTGTTCTGAATGGCCTTACGCCCTTCAGGTAATACTTCCAAAGTCCATACTTTGTTTTCATACATGGATCCCATCTCGGATTTCATGGCCTCTAACCATTTCTCGGAATCCGGGCCCATCATCGCTTCTCCATAGCTCGTAGGTTCATCGTTGTCTAACAACATGACCTCTAAGACAGGGTTGCCGTACCACTCAGGAGCAGTACGCGTCCTTGTCGACCTACGAGGTTCGATAGCAACTTGATCCAAAGCTTCATGATCATCATCATTAACTTCCTCCTCAGCTGATGTAGGCTCTACAGAAACATCTTTCTGTGCTGCGCTACTTTCAGGTTGAAGTAAAGGTTCAACAACCTCATCAAGTTCTATCTTCCTCCCACTCAATTCTTTCGAGAGAAACTCTTTCTCAAGAAATGTTCCGTTTTTAGCGACAAACACTTTGCCTTCGGATCTAAGGTAGAAGGTATACCCAACTGTCTCTTTTGGGTATCCTATGAAGACGCATTTCTCCGCTTTGGGTTCCAGCTTTTCAGGCTGAAGCTTTTTGACATAAGCATCACATCCCCAAACTTTAAGAAACGACAGTTTTGGCTTCTTGCCAAACCAAAGTTCATATGGCGTCGTCTAAACGGATCTCAATGGTGCCCTATTTAAAGTGAATGCAGCTGTCTCTAATGCATAACCCCAAAACGATAGTGGCAAATCGGCAAGAGACATCATAGATCGCACCATATCCAATAAGGTTCGATTACGACGTTCGGACACACCATTACGCTGTGGTGTTCCAGGCGGTGTCAGTTGTGAAACAATTCCACATTGTCTTAAGTGACTGCCAAACTCATAACTCAGATATTCTCCTCCTCGATCAGATCGTAGGAATTTAATCTTCTTGTTACGATGATTCTCAACTTCACTCTGAAATTGTTTGAACTTTTCAAATGTTTCAGACTTGTGTTTCATTAAGTAAATATACCCATATCTACTTAAGTCATCAGTGAAGGTGAGAAAGTAACGATAACCACCGCGCGCCTCAATGCTCATCGGACCGCACACATCAGTATGTATGATTTCCAATAAGTCACTTGCCCGTTCCATTGTTCCAGAGAATGGCATTTTAGTCATCTTGCCCATGAGGCATGGCTCACATGTGTCAAGTGATTCAAAATCAAGTGACTCCAAAAGTCCATCAGCATGGAGCTTTCTCATGCGTTTTACGCCAATATGACCTAAACGGCAGTGCCACAAGAAAGTGGTATTATCATTATCAATTCTACATCTTTTGGCATCAATGTTATGAACATGTGTATCATTACTATCGAGATTCAATAAGAATAAACCCCTCACATTGGGTGCATGACCATAAAAGATATTACTCATATAAATAGAACAACCATTATTCTCTGATTTAAATGAGTAATCGTCTCGCAATAAACAAGATCCAGATATAATGTTCATGCTTAACGCAGGCACTAAATAACAATTATTCAGGTTTATCACTAATCCCGATGGTAATCGAAGAGCGAGCGTGCCGACGGCGATCACATCAACCTTGGAACCATTTCCCACGCGCATCGTCACTTCGTCCTTTGCCAGCCTCCGTCTATTCCGCAGTTCCTGTTTTGAGTTGCAAATATGAGCAACCGCACCGGTATCAAATACCCAGGCACTACAACGAGAGTTGGTAAGGTACACATCAATAACATGTATATCATATATACCTTGTTTGTTGTTGGCCGCCTTCTTGTCAGCCAAATACTTGGGGCAGTTCCGCTTCAAGTGTCCAGTTCCCTTGCAATGAAAGCACACAGTTTCTGGTTTGGGTCCAGCCTTGGGTTTCTTCACGAGAGGAGCAACTGCTTTGCCACTCTTCTTGGAGTTACCCTTCTTACCCTTGCCATTTTTCTTGAAACTAGTGGTTTTATTGACCATCAACACTTGATGCTCCTTCTGAATTTCAGACTCAGCGGCTTTCAGCATCGCAAACAGCTCGGCGACTGACTTGTTCATCCCGTGCATGTTATAGTTCAACACGAAGCTCTTGTAGCTAGGTGGCAATGATTGAAGAACTCTGTCAGTGATAGCCTCTGGCGGAAGGGGCATCCCCAATTCAGCCAGACGGGTAGAGTACCCAGACATTCTGAGTACATGCTCACTGATAGACCCGTTCTCCTCCATCTTGCAAGCATAGAACTTATCGGAGATCTCATATCTCTCGATCCGGGCATTCTTCTGAAAGATAAACTTCAACTCCTGGAACATCTCATATGCTCCATGACGTTCAAAACGTCTTTGAAGTCCCGGTTCTAAGCCATACAATATTGCACATTGAACTATTGAGTAATCTTCAGAATGAGCCTGCCAGGCGTTCACAACGTCTAGAGACTCAACTGGAGCGGGTGGATCACCAAGCGGTGCATCAAGGACATAAGCCTTCTGGGAAGCCGTAAGGATAATCCTTAGATTACGGGCCCAGTCCACAAAGTTACTTCCATCATCTTTCAACTTAGCTTTCTCTAGGAACGCATTAAAATTCAGGGGTGCTACTGCGCGAGCCATGATCTACAACATAAATATAGCAAAGACAACTTAGACTATTGTTCTAGATAATGAGTTTAGTTAATCATATTACTTAAAAACTCCCACTCAAATTGACATCCCTCCGGTCATTCGAGTGTAACATGATCCAAATCCACCAACTCAAGTCCGATCATCACGTGAGTTGAGGTGGTTTCAATGGTGAACATCTTTATGTTGATCATATCTACTATATGACTCATGTTCGACCTTTCGGTCTCTTGTGTTCTGAGGCCATGTCTGTACATGCTAGGCTCGTCAAGTTTAACCCGAGTGTTCCGCACGTGCAACATGGCTTACACCCGTTGTATGTGAACGTAGAGTCTATCACACCCGATCATCACGGCGTGTCTCGAAACGACGAACTTTCGCAACGGTGCACACTCGGGGAGAACACAATTTTATCTTGAAATTTAAGTGAGGGATCACCTTATAATGCTACCGTCGTCCTAAGCAAAATAAGATGCAAAAAAAGGATTAACATCACATGCAAATCATAAGTGACATGTTATGGCCATGAACTTGTGCTTTTGATCTCCATTTCCAAAGCACCGGCATGATCTCCATCGTCACCGGCATGACACCATGATCTCCATCATCTTGATGTCCATCAACGTGTCGCCATGAGGTTGTCGCGCCGACTGTTGCTTCCATGACTATTGCTAACTCATAGCGATAAAGTAAAGCAAAACGGCGAAAAATAATTAAAGACAACTCTATGGCTCCTGCCAGTTGCCGTACTCATCGACATGCAAGTCGTGATATTCTATACAACACATGATCATCTCATACATCACATATATCTCATCATGTAATTGGCCATATCACATCACAACATACCCTGCAAAAACAAGTTAGACGTCCTCTAATTGTTGTTGCAAGTTTTACGTGGCTGCTACGGGTTTGCAAGAACCGTTCTTACCTACGCAAAACCACAACGTGGTGTAGTGATTGCTTTTTGATCTTCTAAAAGAACCCTCTTCATTGAAATCGATTCAACTAAAGTGAGAGAGACAGACACCCGCTAGCCATCTTTATGCAACGAAGTTACATGTCAGTTGAAGGAACCTGTCTCGCGTAAGCGTACCCGTAATGTCGGTCCGGGCCGCTTCATCTCACAATACCGCCGAATCAAGTATCAACTAGTAACGGCAAGCAATATGTATACACCCACGCCCACAACTCGTTTGTGTTCTACTCGAGATCTCATCTACGCATAGACCTAGCTCTGATACCACTGTTGGGGAACGTTGCATGGGAAACAAAAAATTTCCTACGCACACACAAGATCTATCCATGGTGATGAGCATCTACGAGAGGGAGAGTGAATCTACATACCCTTGTAGATCGCTAAGCGGAAGCGTTAAGAAACGCGGTTGATGTAGTCGAACGTCTCCGTGATCCAAATCGCAAGTCGTCCCTCCATCCGATCACGAACTAGTGCCGAACGGACGGCACCTCCGCGTTCAACACACGTACGGCTTGATGACGCCTTCACCTCCTCGATCCAGCGAGCGATGGTGAAGTAGTAGATGAGTTCCGGCAGCACGACGGCGTGGTGATGGTGGTGAGGAACAATCTCTGCAGGGCTTCGCCAAGCACTACGGAAATTATGACGGGAGAACAAGAGGGTTAGGGTTGCCGACACACGGCTTGGGAAATCTTGATGTGTCCCGTGTGCTAGCCTTGCCCCTCTATTTATATGTTGAGCCTTGGGGTCTAAACTTGGAGTAAAAGCCTCCTCCAGGTCGGTTTTGCCCGCACAAGGTCGGTTTGGCCCGCAGGGAAAGAGTCCAACTCGGATCCCTGCAGTACGCGCACAAGCGGTAGTACCGCTCACGAGCGGTAGTACCGCTGCTACGGTAGCGGTAGTACCGCTTGGGCGGTAGTACCGCTGCTACCGTAGCGGTAGTACTGCCTTACCAGCTTAAGGCAGTAGCAAAACTTCCTTTTGCACTTCCAAAACCTCGTGGGTTTTCCCCCTTTGGCCCGTATAGAGTGTTGTTGCACCCGAACACTTCGGTAAACATCCGGAACCCCTTCCGGTGAATTCCGGAACCCTTCCGGAAACCAAAACACTATTATCACATATATCAATCTTTACCTCCGGACTCTTCCGGAGATCCTCGTCATGTCCGGGATCTTATCCGGGACTCCGAACAACCTTCGGTCACCAACAAAATAACTCAACTATACTAATCGTCACCAAACGTTAAGTGTGTAGACCCTGCGGGTTCGAGAACTATGTAGACATGACCGAGACACCTCTACGATCAATAACCAATAGCGGGACCTGGATGCCCATATTGGCTCCTACATATTCTACGAAGATCTTTGTCGGCCGAACCTCTATGTCAAGGATTCAGTTAATCCCGTATACTGTTCCCTTTGTTCTTCGGTATGTTACTTGCCCGAGATTCGATCGTCGGTATCTCTATACCTAGTTCAATCTCGTTACCGGCAAGTCTCTTTACTCGTTCCGTAATACAAGATATCGTGGCTAACACTTTAGTCACATTGCTTGCAAGGCTCATTGTGATGTTGTATTACCGAGTGGGCCCTGAGATACCTCTCCGTCACACGGAGTAACAAATCCCAGTCTTGATCCATGCCAACCCAACAGACACCCTCGGAGATACCTGTAGAGCACCTTTATAGTCACCCAGTTACGTTGCGACGTTTGATACACACAAGGTACTCCTCCGATGTCAGGGAGTTGCATGATCTCATGGTCATAGGAACAGATACTTGACATGGAGAAAACAATAGCAATAAACTGACACGATCATATGCTACGTTTATAGTTTGGGTCTTGTCCATCACATCATTCTCCTAATGATGTGATCCCATTATCAAATGACATCTCATGTCTATGGCTAGGAAACCTTAACCATCTTTTGATCAACGAGCTAGTCAACTAGAGGCTTACTAGGGACACAGTTTTGTCTATGTACCCACACATGTATTTGAGTTTCCAATCAATACAATTATAGCATGGATAATAAACGATTATCATGAACAAGGAAATATAATAATAACCAATTTATTATTGCCTCTAGGGCATATTTCCAACATGGTTGCCATTAGTAAGCAACTTGATGAGGTCAACCAGGAAGTAGCCAATCTACAATCACAACTTGCTCGTACTGAAAATATGTTAGGAAAGATATCCGACAAGCAAACTACACTAGTAAATAAAATGGCTGCTAAACCAGAGTCACATTCTCTCACTAGTGATGATGAAGATATTAAAATGATTGGTGTGATACCTATTGAATCTTTGTTTAGTAATATAAAACTTGATGAGAAAGGGACTGGAGATGAGTCAAGTTTAGCTAGAAGGAGTCCCAATTGTTCGGAGGGTGATGATCTTAATGATAAAAACAATAAAAGTGGGTTTGAAGAGGTCAAAACTTTAGATAGTGATGTGCCCACTACTTTGGATTACAAGGAATTTAATTATGATTGATTGAATGTATTTCCTTGTTGCAATCCATGATAAACTCACCTAATGCTTACGAACAAAATAAAGCTTTTACTAAACATATCGTGGAAGCAATGATTAAAGCTCATGAAAAAAAGCTAGAACTAGAAGTATCTATATGAAGAAAATTGCATGATGAATGAGAACCTAATATTAAAGTAAAAATTAAAGATTATGAATGTAATGCTTTGTGTGATCTAGGTGCTAGCGTCTGTACTATACCAAAATCTTTATGTGACGTGCTAGATCTCACCGATATGGATGAATGTTCCCTTAACTTTCATTTAGCGGATTCAACTATTAAGAAACCATTGGGAAGAATTAATGATGTTATTATAATTGCAAATAGAAATTATGTGCCTGTGGATTTCATTGTGCTTGATATTGAATGCAATCCGTCTTGTCCTACAATACTTGGTAGGCCCATCCTACGGACCATAGGTGTTATTATTGATATGAAAGAAGGAAATATAAGGTTCTAATTTCCATTGAAGAAAGGGATGGAACACTTCTCAAGGAAGATAATTAAACCACCATATGAATCTATTATGAGAGCTACCTATGAAATTTAATTGAAGGATGACAATACTTGAAATAATGCATTATGCCTAGCTAGGGCATAAAACAATAGCGCTTGTTGGGAGGCAACCCAATATTTATCTTTATTGCAATATTTATTTTCTTGAGTCACATGATTATTGCTACTGTAATGATTGTGTTTTTTATCTTTTAATTAGTGTTTGTGCCAAGTAATTCCTTTGGGATGATTTAAATGATAGTATAATTGATGCTGTTTGAAAAGAGAAAGTTTTGTGCCTAGTATTTGATTTTAGGTATTTTACTGGAACGTAAGAAAAATCTGAAATTTTGACACAGTATTAGGGTACAAATGGTTTATGTTGTACTAATTTTTCATAATTTTTTTAGTTACAGAAGTATGGATAAATATTCTGTGATTGCGTACTGTTCTGTTTTGGACAGAATCTGTTTTTATTGCATAGTGTGCTTGTTTTAATGATGCTATGGATTATATCGGGGGGTATAAGTCATGGAGAAGTTAGAATACAGTAGGTGTTATGCAAAAGTAATTATGAATGAGTTTATAACAGTACCTAAAGTGGATGATTTGATTTATTATACAAACGGATCTCACGAAGTTTCTGTTGAGTTTTGTGTGCTGAAGTTTTTAAGTTTTGGGTGAGATCACGATGGATGAAAGAACAAGGAGTGGCAAAACCCTAAGCTTGGGGATGCCCAAGGCACCCAAAGGTAATATTCAAGGAATACCCAAGCATCTAAGCTTGGGGATGCCCCGGATGGCATCCCCTCTTACGTCCACAATTCATCGGTATGTTACTTGGAGCTATATTTTTTATTCGTCACATGATTTGAGTTTTACTTGGAGCGTCTTGTGCCATAGTTTTGTTTTGTTTTTAGTTTGCCACAATCATTGTTTGCTGGACACACCTTTTGAGAGAGACACACATTCATCTTAACTTGTTAGAATACTCTGTGAGCTTCACTTATATCTTTTGAGCTATGAAGTTGCTCTTGTGCTTCACCTATATTCTTAGAGCACGGCGGTGGTTATATATTTTATAAAAATTATTGCACTCTCATGCTTCACTTAAATCTTTTTGAGAGTCTTAAATAGGAAGTGGTAATATGCCTGAGTTATAAGACCAGTCTGAAAATGATAGGTATAAAAGAGTGGTATAATAAAAACTTTCATGTAGATCACTAAATATGAGGCGTATGGTTTAATTATATTGATGTCGTAATATGAAAGGGTATTGTTTCATGATCATTGGTTAGTAGGAATATCGATATTAAAGCTTGTTATTAACTACTCATTTAAGTGTCCGACATGGCATGTTGGGGATGTTTGAGCATTTTTATGTCGGATTGAAATCCTTGAGTGCTGTCATAATTGGCGGTGCGCGATGGTTAACTCCTACCAAGCTCCTCCCTAGGGGCATGCGAGTAGTACTTTGCTTCACGTCTAATAAAACTTTCATAATAAGTATATGAGTTCTTTATGACTAATGTGAGTTCATGGACAATTACGCACTCTCACCTTTCCACAATTTGCTAGCCTCTTCGATACTGTGCATTGCCCGTTCTCACCTCGAGAGTCGGTGTAAACTTCGCCAGTGCATCCAAATCCCGTGATATGATACGCTCAATCACACATAAGACTCCTTATATCTTCCTCAAAACAGTCACCATACCTACCTATCATGGCATTTCCATGGCCATTCCGAAATATATTGCCATGCAACTTCCACCGTTCCATCTTATGATATGTGTGTTCATCATCATATTGTTTTGCATGATCATATAGAGCTGACATGATATTTGTGGCAAAGCCACCATTCATCATTGTTATACATGTTACACTAGATCATTGCACATCCTGGTACACTGCCAGAGGCATTCATATAGAGTCATCTTGTATTAGTTTATCAAGTTGTAATATCGAGTTGTAAGTAAATAAAAGTGTGATGATCATCATTATTAGAGTATTGTCCCAGTGAGGAAAAGAATGATGGAGACTGATGAGTCCTCCAAAATGTGGGGATGAGGTCCATGAGATTGTTCTAAAAAAAGAGAAAAAAAGAGAGAGAAAAAGAGAGAAGCTGCAATGCTGCCATCCTTTACCACACTTGTGCTTCAAAGTAGCACCATGTTCTTCATATAGAGAGTCTCCTGAGATATCACTTTCATATACTAGTGGGAATTTTTCATACAACTTGGCTTGTATAATCCGATGATGGGCTTTCTCAAAATGCCCGAGGTCTTCATGAGCAAGCAAGTTGGATGCACACCCACTTAGTTTCTATTGAGCTTTCATACACTTATAGCTCTTAGTGCATCCGTTGCATGGCAATCCCTACTCCTCGCATTGATATCGATTGATGGGCCTCTCCATTGCCTATTGATCCGCCGAGTTGATGCGAGCCTTTCTTCCTTTTTGACTTCTTCGATATATCTCTACCACCGCATTCTATTCCAGCCATAGTGCTAATGGCGAGTTGAAAATGCTGAAGCGCGTGAAAAAGTATGATCCAATTGCCTGGTTTAACACCGGGGTGCTTATATTTATGCGGTGAAGGCGGAGTCCTGCCATGCTTACATAATTCAATGAGTAGGGATAACATTCGTTGAGCATCGTATATTTTGAAAACTTAATGATTATGTTCTTGTATTCATGGATATTATTATGTTGATATCAATTACTTCATCGTTTCTCAATATTTACACCATAAGAGAGATTACATGATAAACATGCTAGGTAGCATTTAACATCAAAAATTCTGTTTTTAACATTTACCTACTCGAGGACGAGCAGGAATTAAGCTTGGGGATGCTGATACGTCTCCGACGTATCTATAATTTTTGATTGTTTCATGCTATTATATTATCATTCTTAGATACTTTTTATGCAATTTTATATCATTTTTTAGGACTAACCTATTAACTCAGTGCCTAGTGCTCGCTGCTGTTTTCTGCTTGTTTTTGGTTTTACAGAAAATCCATACCAAACGAAGTCCAAACGCTACGAAACTTTTTGACGATTTTTTTCTGGACAAAAGAGACCCTAGAAGCTTCGGGGGAGGACCAGAAGACCTACGAGGAGACGACAAGGCAACAGGGCGCGCCTTGGGGGGTAGGCGCGCCTGATGCCTTGTGGGCCCCTTGTGGCTCCGTCTGACCTAATTCCAGTGCTATAAATTCCCAAATATTCCAAAACCACAAGAGAGCCACCTGAAACAATTTTTCCGCCGCCGCAAGCTTCTATTCTTCCGTGATCCCATTTGGAGGTCTTTTCCGGTACTCTGCTGGAGGGGGAATCGGTCACGGAGGACTTCTACGTCAACCTTGCTGCGCTTCCGATGATGTGCGAGTAGTTCACCATAGATCTATGGGTCCAGAGATAGTAGCTAGATGTCTTTCTCTCTCTCTTTGATCTTCAATACAAAGTTCTCCATGATCTCCATGGAGTTCTATCCGATGTAATCTTGTTTTGCGGTGTGTTTGTCAGGATCCGATGAATTGTGGGTTTATGATCAGGTTATTCATTGAAACTAACTGAGTCTTTTCTGAACTTTATTATGCATGATTATTATAGCTTTGTATTTCTCTCCGATCTATCTGTTTGGTTTGGCCAACTAGATTGATTTATCTTCAGTGGGAGAGGTGCTTTGTAATGGGTTCAATCTTGCGGTGTCCTCACCTCGTGACAAAAGGGGTAGCGAGGCACGTATTTGTATTGTTGCCATTAAAGGTAAAACGATGGGTCATATTGCTTGAGTTTATTCTCTCTACATCATGTCATCATACTTCATTCATTACTCTGTTTGTTATGAACTTAATACGTAGAGAGGTAAGCATAGAAGCGCTCTCGAAGTGGAGTAATAGTAGTAGATGCAGAATCGTTTCGGTCTACTTCTCACGTACGTGATGCCTATATACATGATCATTGCCATGAATAACATCATAACTATGCGTTTTTCTATCAATTGCCTAACAGTAATTTGTCTACCCACTATATGCTATGTTTCAAGAGATAAGCCTCTAGTGAAACTATGGCCCCCGGGTCTACTTTAATTATATTACTAAAACCAAAAATACCTTGCTGCAATTATTTTATTTTATTTTACTTTTCAATTTACATGTCTATCATTACCAGATTTAATCCTTGCAAGTAACGAGTTCAAGGGGATTGACAACCTTCTTGTCCGCGTTGGGTGCAAGTATTTGCTCTTGTATGTGTAGGTACTGCTTACTAGGAATTTTCTTGGTTCTCCTATTGGTTCGATAACCTTGGTTCTCACTGAGGGAAATACTATCCGCTACTATATTGCTTCACCCTTCCTCTTCGGGGAAAATCCCAACACAGCTCACAAGTAGCACCCTGCAATAAGATACAAGAAGTCTCTTGTGTCCTCAAAACACCTAATACAATTGTCAATTGTATAGGTGCACTAGTTCGGCAAAGAGATTGATAAATTGGATGATAGATAGGTAACATGGGTGGTAGAAAGTTTGTATTTTCTTAATAATTAAAAACAACAAGGTAACAAGTAGTATATGTGGCTGAAAACGAGGTTGCAATGGTTGGAAACAAGGTCTAGGGTGTGTAGGTTCACTAGTGTCAACTATCAAGATTATAACCTTGCTAAAATAAATGAAGTAACCTCGCAATGTTCCTTTTTACTAGATCAATTCCGGAAGAGATCTCGTAGGTGCGCCAACAACAAACCACCTCGAAGGTTTCTTTCTAATCTTAATCTATTGAACTACCCCAATGTCACCTCAGGCAACCCCAGAGATTATACTATGAAAACACCATATGATCTTGTCGATAAATCCTTGTCCATAAAGGTACTTTTCAAAAGAGGTGCATCATACAATTCAGCTAATCATCAATGCCCAGGATAATAATCATGGTGGCAATTAGAAAGAGAGATGCTAGACATATAGTTGCTACCACAAACCCTTAGCATCACTGGGGGACTACTCTAGGATCGCCATGGGAGGAGCAAGGATTAATGTAGAGGTTGATGATGAAGGTTCCCCTCTGGCAGAGTGCCAGATCATGGAGAAAATGAATATCGCCTCGGAAACACAATGTGGCGGCAGTGAAAATATCAACGATAATTAGGGTGGAGTTTTGGTTGTATTTATGGACCATCGGGCGCCGGAGGACAGCCAGGGGCCCTCATAGGTGACATGCCATTGGTGTCCCCTAGGCACCCTTTGGCCCAGGGCGCCTACATGGGGCATCTAGGCACTGGCGGTGCCCCCTGGGGTGGTGCCTTCGTCCTCTGGTCTTCTCTCGGCTTGAAACTTCCCGAACTATTTTTGTATGATTTGTTCTTGAACTTTTCTGTGATGTTTAATTGAAATACCAAAAATAACAAAAACTGGCATTGGGAAGTGGATAATATGTTAGTCCAATAAAAATTGATAAAAAGTATGCCCAAAGTGCATGAAATTGATAGGAAAGTAGCATGAATCATACAAAAATTATCGATACGTTTGAGACGTATCAGACATTGTAGTTAAATTTCTCACTCAAGAGTTAGGAAACCAACAATTTGGTTATCCTACCATGAGGAATTTGAGAGTTCAAAGTTCCGTCTGTTTTGTTGTGGGCGACAGCTAGTCGGCGAGCCCGTCCCGTCCAATGGTCACTTTGAGGCATCGGGTTCCCCAGCTACAAATAGCCACCCCTCTCTACCATAGGTTGGTTGATTGCTCTGTGTTAACTTGCGACTTGTGTCGTTTGAGCAATTTATCCTCCAGAAAAATTTGAGTGAATCCTAGTGAGGAAAAATCCGAAGTACCCAAAACCAAAGTGATTGAGCATCATTGAAGAATTTGTTTGAGTGTATCGAAGACTTATTACTCTTGAAGACTGTGATCATTCAAGAGTCATTGTGGATTGCTGAAGAACGAGTATGTGAATGTTTCAGTGATCTACCTTGAACATCTACCATGAGTGATTGGGCGAGGTCTAAGTGATCTTAGCTGAAGGAGACTAAGATGACGACTTGGTCTTCCGAGTTAAATATCAGTCCCTCCAACGAGACAGAGATGTCACATCAACTCGAACTGGCGTACCAAATAATTTGTCTTCATGGAGCAACTGGTTCCAAATTCGTCATTTCCTTACTTAATGTATTCGTATGTTGTGATGAATTTGATCCCATCTCTCTCTCTCTCTCTCTCTGAAGACTTTTACCGAAGACTTTGCTATTCCGCTGCATTTACTTATACTCTGCTATCTCTTCAGTGTCACTGTGATGAAATGTAGGTTATTACCTGTTTCATTTCTTCACTTGCATGCTATCTTTTGTTCGTGTAACTTCGCTCGCATGCTTTGCTTAAGTTCTATTCAACTAGTTACTTTCCTGTTCAGATTAGCTCGTTATTCTTTAAAGAAATAGCTCTTTCAAAGAATTTGATAAAAACACCCGTTCACCCCCTCTGGTCGATTAACGTTCTTTCATATTGCATACTTCTTTTTTTCCTTTGTGCATCGACAGTAATGTCTTTCTGTTACTGTAGTGTGTCGGTTTTCAGCTACTTTATAAACCCTTGCCTTCAGGGTAGCCCATGTCACGATGCGATTTATGTTGGAAATTAATTTTGCATGGTGTTTGACACGAGAAATAATAAAAATAACGATGGTTGTTACGTTATTATCTCTCTACGCGCCAGGGCAAATAAACATTGCGGGCGTGCCAGTGTACTAAGTACACAAATAAATATAGGGAAACATGCATTTTATTAATCTCTCATCGGAGAAACAAAATTACAAGATCCCTTTACATGTACACTCTGTGGCCTGCTAGCGCGGCCTATATGACTTGGGCGATTGTGAAGTTCTGGTTTACGGGGCCTCGGAAGGCTCCCGATTAATTACGTCCGCGAGTCGAAGTCGCAGACCACCTCCGATTAAACTGCTGCAATGGTCATCGTCTTCAAGTCTCGTCTTCTCCAAGTGCTCGGTGTAGACGATGATGATGTTGTCGTGGAATAGAGGGGTGGAGCGGTACATCCGTCACTTCGGCGATGCTTAGCCGTATCCCTCCTCGATGTCCGATGATGAAGATGTCTGGCCTCGTCGGCCCAGACGGATGGGCAGCCTTCGCCTCGTCGGTGCCCGGCCTGGTGGTGTCCGCCTCGTCGGTGTCGGACATGGTGGCTTGCCTTCGCGTCGTCGATGCCCGGCAAGATATGGATAGTTTCATCAGAAAAGGACATGTCGATGAAGTGGCTTCGCCTCGTCGGAGCTTGGACTATGTCGGGGAAGTGTGCTGATGTAGAAGTCGGAGTAGACTTGAGTGTCGCCGTGTGGCGGCGTCGCTCGAAGATGACGGCAATACGAGCTTGTCGATGTAGACCTCGGGGCGTCGCAGTTACGGGGACGACCTCTGCTCAGTGTAGACGGTTGATGTAGAAGAATGACGATGTGCCGGCATAGTAGGATCCTCGCCGGGCGATAAGTCGATGAATGTGGCGACGTCATGTGGACGTCCGTGGTGCCGATGTAGACGACATCCTCGTCAGATGAAGAGTTGATGAAGATTGTGACGTCCTGTCGATGTGCTCGAAATGGCGGCATGTCGATGTAGGCATACAGCGGCGCGCTGATGTAGACGACGTCCTCGCCGAATGAAAAGTTGATGTAGATTGCGATGTCCTGTCGATGTACTCGAAATGGCGGCGTGATGTAGGCATACGGCGGCGCGCTGATGTAGATGACGTCCTCGCCGAATGAAGAGTTGATGTAGTTGAATGATAGTGCGCCGATGTAGACGACGTCCTCGCAAGTGAGTAGTTGACGTAGAAAGATGTCAACTAGTCGGTGCGGACTGATGGCAGCGTGATGATGCAGTGGCGTCCTCGCAGGCCCGTCGACAAGGCAGGCCAAAGTGGCCGACCGCACAGGGCCCCCAATTTTTTGGGGCCCCCAAATCACTGGATATGTAGGCTTAATCATAAGAAGAAAAAAACCAGCAGCAAAACAGCCAACCTGCACGTACAGATCGCTGCAGGCTTCCGGCCTGCTAGCTTCACTCGTTCGCGTTTTGGTTGTTCCCTCGATCACGTGCGCGCCTTGCCCTAGTACCCGCTGCGAGACGAAAGACTGTTCACCGAGCAGGGCGCCGCCGCCTGCTGCCGGCCGGTTCCTTTCCATCTGCCCGGTCACCGCCCGTTCCGTAAGAAGTTTTGTTTAATCTCCAATTTCCCCTCTCTTCCTCAAATTCAGCATACACGGCCAGATCAATCTGATTAGATTTTTTAATCCAAGCATTAGTAGAGTTGTTCGGCTGAATTTGTTTGGGCCAGTGAGTAGTATATGACAGTGTTATATGTTGTTAATAGTTAGGCTTTTATGTTGCAGCCAGTGTTTCGCTATTAGATTCAGTAATTGACTTTGTAGCTTGTCTAGCTATTTTTGACAATTTGCAATGCACTAGTAGCATAACTGATAATTAGTCATCTGTAGCCTTATTCTTCATACTTTAGATAGATTGATAATTCATAACTTACTTTATGCTCTACAGCCCAAGGTTCTGACTTCACATGAATTGGTAGAACTGTTTGATGAAGATAGGTGCTCATACATCAAAATATTTTACACATGAGCTCAGTTTATTAATCTAGTGTTACCTTTCCTCTTTTAGCACTCATGCTTGATATTCTAATTATTATATGAAGTAACCCATATTTGAATGAAATAACACATATTAGAAGTCATAAAGTAAAATGAAATTAAGTATGATTTGACTATATTAGTTCTTTATTTGTACGATTTTTAAAAATTCTAGACGCCCATTTAACATTTCGCACAGGCCCCCGAAATCCTGGAGACGGCCCTGCGTCCTCGTCGGGTGCGAAGTCGATGAAGATGGCAACATTATGTCGATGTAGTCGGCTTCTCCATCGAGCCGGATGTTGATGACGACGGCACTGGTGTGGTTGATGAAGATGTGAAGACGATGGGTAACCCCTTCTCCGTCTTCTTCGGTTGCACACGGGCGAGCTCTGATCATCCGACCATCATCTCCGTTGTGATTCCTATAGCCCGCTCACCTCCGGATGCGCTGAAATGAGAGAGATAGAAAGACAGAAAGAGATAAAGAGAAGATGTATATAGGCATGCCATTGAAAAAGATGGATGCCGTGATTTTGATCTTCCCTTGTCGAGGTAGATGATGGCGCAGCCTTGGATGTCGGCCTCCTCCTCCTTGCTTGTGCACGGCTACACTTGCTCTCCCGGAAGATGCATGTGCTGCTTCACCGGCTAGACGCACGCCCTGGTCGTCGGCGCGCCGTCCGCGGCCACCTTGGGCGCGTGCGGACGCTCCATCTGGGGTGCTCTCTGCGTCGCTACTCCCGGATGTGTGTCGATGTAGTGTGTTGGTGCAGATGGAAGAAGGCACCGCCAGCCGGTCCTCCTCCGGCGTCCTCGTGGTACGTCTATGGCGCTGCGGCCGCCGGCGCGTCATCCGCGATCGTCCCAGCTAGAGTGCATAGTCCTCAGCGCGGTGCATGCGGCCTCTGTCGGCGCATGTAGTCGCTGCTTCTTGGGTTGCTCGATGAGGATGCCGTCGTCGTGGCCGCGTCTTGGCGATCTCCTCGACGCTGCCGCTGCGGGGCGCGTCTCCACTTGGGATCTGGGTTCCCCGGTCAAGGCTCCTCTGCGTGTCGATGCTGCCGCCGCCACGGGCGCCTCCTCCTTGAAGCCCGCATCGCCCGGTGCACTCGGCTTGCCTCACACGAGTAGCATGTGGCCAATGGAATTTCTTCATGTATAGTAAGAGAGTGCAGATGCATGCCACGTTCTTTGCCCGACGCACGCGTTGCCGCCGTCGGCGCGTCCGTGGAGCCTGACACAAAAGATGTGTGTGTGTGTGTGAGGGCGCCGGTGCCAGTGCCACCGCAACGCTAACCGGCGAGCATGCCGTCGCCGTGGGCGCATCTTCCCGATCTCCTTGATGCTGCCGCCATGGGCGCGTCTCCACCTGGGTGCGTTGCCCTTCATGCGAGTTGCCCCGGTCGCCGTCATCGGTGCATCTTCAAGCTCGGACGTAGTCCACACCACAACCGGCGTGGCGCCGCTGCGAGCTAGCCTCCGTCTGGCGCGTCCTCCTAGATGCTGCCACCATGGGCATTGGGCAAAGTCACCTCATTGCCTCCTTGTTTCTTCAGTCTCTGGGTGTCGCCGTCATGGTACATCTAGGTTCCGTGGCCGCCGGCGCGTCATCCGCGGCTGCCTCGGCTACGAGTGTAACAAGCACATCGTCCTCCTGCGCTGCTAGCGGCCTCCGTCGGCGTCGCTGCCTCTCCCGGTGTGTGCGCGCTTCGACGCATGTATCACCATCCGGTTGCCCGGCTTTATATGCCTAATCTGCATGATGAAGAAGATAATAAGCAGAATAATAGAGACTAAACCAGGTGCATGGTTCCTGCATCGATACGGCCTGCAAGTCTTCACGTCTACGCCATGGAGATGGCATCGAGACTTCTTTTCTGGACGTGGTTCGTCGGCGCGCCGTCGCTCGGCGTCCTACGCCCAGGGCGCAGCCGGCGTCATCCGCGGCCGCCGTTGTTATGCCCACGCTAGGGTTCTTCCTTGATTACAGATACAGGATTGGAATACAAAGGAAGGAATGAAAGAAGATAGTGCAAAAGGGGAAAGTATTCTGTTCTTCGATGACCTCTCCTCTGTTCTTTCCACCTACTTATCCCTTTCATGTCGATGGTTTCTCCTCGTTGGACTCCTTGCTGGGCTCGCCAGGCCCTGTCTAGCTGGCGACTGCGTCGAGAGGCCTTGGGCCGTTGATGCAGCAGAAAGGCTTCCTCCCACGAGTCATGATCTGTAGAACGGTCTGCCCAACGTACCTTGATACGAGGTATGATCTTCCATCCACGCTGAATGAGTCTTGTTTGCACTACCGCCGCTGGTTGAAGAAGACATAGTGGCTTCGGAGTCGCTAAACTGATATCTGGTTCGACCGTTACCTTGGGAGGCACTTGCTTCTTCAATTGCGATACATGGACCACATTGTGAATCCTGGAGCTAGCTGGCAGATCAAGTTTTTATGCAACCTCCCCAATCCGGCTTAGTACTGTATAGGGCCCGTAGAAGTAGAACTTCAAGGACGGTTTGTGATTGCGACGAGCAGCGAGGGAAATTTGCAAGTAAGGTTGGACTTTGAGAAAAACCTGGTCGCCCACCTTGAAGGAGCGCTCACTCCGGCTTTTGTCAGCTTGTTTCTTCATGCGTTGTTGAGCCCGTTGCAAGTGTTGACGGAGGAGCTCAGTCATCGCGGCACGCTCATCCATCAGTTCCTGCAGATCGCCACTGGTGGCCGGTGTAGTGATGCCAAACGGACGAGGTTGATACCCGTACAAGGCTTCAAATGGAGTGATGCCCGCGGTAGTCTGATATGTGGTATTATACCAATGCTCGGCTAGCGAGAGCCATTTCGCCCACTTGGTTGGGGCGTCATGTGTGGAGCAGTGTAGGAAAGCCTCCAAGCATTGGTTCAATCGCTCGGTCTAGCCGTCGGTTTCCGGGTGTCGGGCAGAGCTCATATTTAGAATTGTGTCAGACAGTCTGAATAGTTCTTGCCAGAACAAACTGGTGAACACCGGATCACGATCGGAGGTGATGCGAGCAGGCATACCGTGGAGGCGATAGACTTGATCGAAGAATATTTGAGCAACTTGCAGTGCCGTATATGGGTGTTTGAGGGGCAGGAAATGCGCAAATTTTGTGAACTTGTCAATTACCACGAGTATGACTTGATAGCCTTGGAAAGATGGCAGGCCTTCAACAAAATCCCAACTGATCGTGTGCCAAGGGTGAGGAGGTATCTCATGCGGCTGAAGGAGGCCTGGCTTGCGACAGTGTTCAGTCTTAGCGCACTGACATGTGTCACAGCTTTGCACAAATTCAGTGACTGACTGTTTCAGTTTTGACAAGCAAATAGTTCCTCACTCGCTGGTATGTGGCCAGTTTCCCGGAGTGCCCTCCCAGCGCGCTGGCATGCAAAAGACTGCAATATGTGTTGTTGAGCCAGAATATTGTGACCCACCCAAATGCGATTCTTGTAACGGATCGCCCCATTATCCAGCGAGTACCCCCGATCATTGGGTATGGTCAACGACAATTCTTGCAGCAACTGTTGAGCCGTCGGGTCCTCAGCATAACTGTCCACTAGTGTCTCCAACCAAGAAGGAGTGGCAGTTGAGATGGCAAGCAGAGGAGCATCATGCTCGCGGCGCGAGAGTGCATCAGCTGCAGCATTTGTAATCCCTTTTTTATACTGAATCATATAGTTGAGACCCATGAGCTTGACAAACGCTTTCTGCTGAATCCCAGTACTCAAACGCTGCTCTGTCAGGTGTAGGAGAGCCTGCTTATCCGTACGAATGACAAAGTGTTGATGTTGAAGGTAGGGCCTCCACTTGTCCACTGCCATCAGGATTGCCAGACATTCTTTTTCGTAAGTGCTGAGGGTCGTGTTCTTGTGAGAGAGAGCTTTACTGAGATAAGCGATGGGATGTCCCTGTTGCATCAGAATTGCACCTGCTCCATCCTTGCATGCATCTGTTTCCAATACAAAAGTTTGGTTGAAATCAGGCACAGCCAAAACTGGTGCTTGGATCATAGCTGATTTAAGCAGTTGGAATGCTTTGTCAGTTACTAGAGTTCACTGAAATATACTTCCTTTCTTGAGCAAGTCTGTGAGGGGTCGGCTGATCTCCCTATAGTGCTGAATGAAATGTCTGTAATACCACGTGAGCCCCAGAAATCCTCGGAGAGCGCGAACAGTGGTCGGAACTGGCCAATTCTGGACCGCCTCCACTTAGTTGGATCTGTGGACACGCCAGCGGCACTGATCACATGGCCAAGGTACTCGGCCTTAGGTTTAGCAAATTCACACTTAGACATCTTCAACACCATGTTGTTGTCATGGAGGAGCAGCAAGACTGCGTGGAGCTGGCTTATGTGATCTGTCAGTGTCTTCTTAAACACAAGGATGTCGTCCATGAACACCACCACTCCTTTTCTGAAGAGGGGTCCCACCGCTGAGTTCATCACGCCTTGAAACGTTGCTGGTGCTCCTGTCAATCCAAATGGCACCGCCAAAAACTCATACAATCTGTGATGAGTTCGAAAGGCCGTTTTGAATTCATCCCCTTCAACTACCCTTATTTGATGATATCCTGCTAATAAGTCCAATTTAGTAAACCACGCTGCTCCAGCCAATTCATCTAGCGACTCTTCCACGATCGGCATCGGGTGTTTGTTTTTCACACTGATGTTATTCATCTCCCGATAGTCAACACAAAAGCGCCATGACCCATCTTTCTTACGAACCAGCAGTACTGGTGAAGCGAATGGGCTGGAGCTCGGTCTGATAATCCCTTTTTGCAGCATTTCCTTAGCTTGCCTCTGTATCTCATCCTTCTATTGCGGTGTGTATCGGTAAGGACGCACGCTGACCGGCTGGGCCCCAGGAATAAGCGTGATTTTATGGCCCTCGAGCCGGCGAGGTGGCAGTGCCGATGGCTCACTAAATACATCACTATATTCCTACAGAACATAGGCCGCAGCTGGGGGTAGTTGTTCTATATTTGAAGCTTCAGCTGCTACTGAACAGAGGTCTTTCTCCTGGTGCCTATAGTGGATCTGTACCGCGTGTTGGATTGCACCCCGGTGCAACAATCCTTTCAGTTTGCGTGCTGACACTGGTCTGGGACCTTGGCGCACTTCTTGAATCCCTTTTAGCAAGATCCGATGCCCTTCATGAGTGAACTTCATCCACTTTTAATGCCAGTGCACCTACATGGGGCTGTACTGCTCCAGCCAATCTGGCCCGAGAATGATATCATAGCATCCCAGAGAAAGAACTTTCATGTCGTGGCAGAAAGTGTGGCCTTTGGTCAACCAGGTCAGTTGCTTAACCATCTGAGAGCTTGTCAGTGTGCCTCCCCCTGCAACCACATACGAGGCCGGTTGTGTGTCCTGAACCTGCAGCTCTAACTCGTCCTCGAGGGCTGCATTAACAAAGGAACAATTGGCACCTGAGTCCACCAGAATCAGTACCTCTTTGCCACCGATCAGTCCATGTAAATGCATTGTGCGCCGTCTCACTTGCTGCACAGAGCCACTGTCACCCGTCACGAGCATTACCTCGTCATCAGAGCTGGAATCCAACAGATGCTGGGGATCAAGTGGATCATCGAGTTTAGGACTTCCAAGAGCTCCTCCATGGCATGAATTGACGCCTTATCTGGACATTTGTGCCCCCGAGCCCACGGATCCCCGCAAGTGAAGCATAAGTTCTTTGACTTGCGGTATGCGTGCACCGCTTCCAGCTTTTCAGACCACTTGCGTGAATCCTCGGGAACTGCTGGTGACTTGTGCTTCTCTATTGAGGAGGATGCCTTGTAGTACGATCAATGGCCCGATTTGACATTTGTCACCGACTTGTCATGCTCCAACTCCACTTCCTGCAACAAAGCCAAACAGCTAGCAGTATCCACATCCTCAGGACGGTGTAAAACAACGGCAAAACGAATATCAGGACGCAGCCCAACAATGTAAAATTCAACAAAGAGGACCTCATGAGTATTGGGGGCGGCTAAGAGAATTTGGTGTCGAAGAGTATCAAATTTTGTTGTGTATTCCTGTACCAATCCTATCTGACTCAGTAACAACAACTGACGCATGTAAAATTTGTGTTTATCCTTGCCCCACTTCTCTGCAATTACGGCACGCAAATCATCCCAGTGCTGAAACTGTTTGCGTTTTTGTGCCATTTTTAGCCAGAGAGCTGCATTGCCTACTACATTCAACAACGCAAACTTGACTTTCATGTGCTCGGAGACTCCATATATGTCAAAATACAGCTCACAATTGTCGATCTAGACTTGGTAGTCTTCCCCATCAATTTTGGGGAAATCCATCTTCGGTGTGCTACCGAAAGAGGACCGGATCGAATGACACTGACCATGGACAGACTCCAGATCAAGCACAGGACGGCTGTGGGGAAACGTACCATGAGCCGGAGGCAAAGTAGGGGATTGAGGATCCCCCAACCCTGGCCCCCGTTGATGGTGTTGACCGCTGTGCCCATAGGGCCGATCCGCGCTGATCGAGCGCACTTCCACCGTCGGAGGCGCGGTCGAAGAAGAGGCCAGACACCCGCAAAAAATGAAGAAGAGGCCAGGCCCAGAGGAATTGGAGGCCATTCCGGAGGGGATTCCAGCGCACTGAGGCGCGTGGACGCGTCCTCGGCATGCAGCTAAAGAAGCGACGCCAAGGTAGTGAGAGTCTGCATCGTCGCCTCCATCGACTGCATCCACGCAGTGATGCCCTTGAGTTGCTTCGCGATCTTGTCCAGCTTGGTGTGTGTCTCCGTGTTGTGCTACTCGATTCCCTCCGTCGCGGCCGAGATCTATGCTTGGAGAGCGGTAGGCGGTCTTCTCTTGGGCACGAGATAGATGCCCGGATCGGGCATTCCTGCCGAAGGATGGGGATTACGGCGGCGGAGCGAATCCACCACCAATCGCGATCGGACTGACGGATCGAGCCGGAACCGAGGAGGATCGACGACTACTGATACCAAATGTTATGCCCACGCTAGGGTTCTTCCTTGATTACAGATACAGGATTGGAATACAAAGGAAGGAATGAAAGAAGATAGTGCAAAGGGGGAAAGTATTATGTTCTTCGACGACCTCTCCTCTGTTCTTTCCACCTACTTATCCCTTTCCGTGTCGATGGCTTCTCCTCGCTGGACTCCTTGCTGGGCTCGCTAGGCCCTGTCTAGCTGGCGACTGCATCGAGAGGCCTCTGGCCGTCTTCCTGGGTTGGGCCACCACATAACAGCCTTGAGTGGGACTGCATCAAGTGCTTGTGCATCTGTTCGGTGCGTGGACTCGCCGCCCCTCCTCGACGCTGCCACCGCGGGCGCGTCTCCTCATGGCTGGCTCCTTCCTCCATCTCTGCGTAGACGCCGCAAGCTCATTTTATAGGCAGTCCTAGAGCAAGAATGGTGTCGGGGGAATTACCCGTGGCTAGACCCGGCAGTCCAAGACATGACCCGGCTAGACCAGAAGGCCCATGCCCGGGTTGTCCAAAGTCGCCATACGAGCCGGCTCTCCGTGGGCTTGGAGCCTGGAAGGAACCCGACGAGGGAAATGAGACCCGGCTTGGGTTGATTTGTGTGGAAGAGAACACGGGTGCCCGAACATGGCCCAACATGAGGGTGAACCAGCAGGCAGGCTTTGGACCGTTCGAATAAGACCTGGACAAATATCCGGCTTGTAACAGAAAAGAGACTAGTTGTAGTCCTACTAGGACTCTACATGTAAGCCAGCCCCTTCAACTTATATAAGGAGGGGCAAGGCACCCCAGGACAGACAAGTTAGAGGCAGACAAACTAGTAGCTCTCGAGATAGAGGTAGCAAAACAACACCCTTGTAATCGAGATCATCATCATCATCAATAGCAATCAAGCAGGATGTAGGCTTTTACCTCCACCATGAGGGGCCGAACCTGGGTAAAACTAGTGTCTCTAGATTCCGATCAACCCCATCCAAGCTTCCACCTAGCAGCAATGGCCTCACCACTAAGTCATTTCACAAGGACATCTGCCGTGACAAAACCACGACAGTTGGCGCCCACCGTGGGGCCTGCGCACGGTGGTGTTGAGTTCTTGGAGGGAGCTCTCCTAGGGATCGAGAAGCTCGCGGTCGGCCGGATGAGAAAGAGCCAGTGCGGAAAGATCTACATCGACGACTCAACTCCGAAAAAATTCCGAGTTCCGGAAAAAGCATGCCGTCCGGAAAAGTTTCGAGTTCCGAAGAAATTCCTGCCATCCGGAACAATTCCGACTTCCGGAAAGAGTCCGATTGTCCAGAAAAATTCCGACTTCCAGAAAGACTTCGACTGTCCGGAAAAATTCCGACTCCCGGAAAGATTCCGACTTCCGAAAAAAGTCCGACGGACTGGAAAGAAGGCCGGTTTTCAGAGAAAATTCCGACTACGTCAGCACACCGAAGGTCGTGCCATCGACCACCACATGGCGGGCAACTCGACGAACACGTGCACAATCCATCATCCGTATGATCCAGTCTACATCAACACATCAGGCCATCCCCGCGATCCGGTCTACTTCAACACATCAAAGGAATAGGAGAGCCGGCTATGGAGGAAATGTCCTCGAAAGAGACAGGAGAACCGGCCGCAGTAGAGTTGGCAGTGGAGAAACAGGAAAAAAAATGGCCCTGAGATGCCAGGAGAGCCGGAGCAAGAGGCGTATGAACTCAATTTGGGCAAGAACCGGGCTTGGTGAACGACATATGTCGAGGATATACACCGAGCATCGTGAAGATCATCAAATCGTCACATCACCTCCAGTTTTAACAAATTCCGGCTTTCAGCTGTCGACTCTATGACGGCTTATGCCACACTCTAGTATAAAGAATCACAAACTGACTCCTCGAGTCAACTTAAGACTCGGGGGCTACACAGGCATGACTCGGCAGATTTTGCCGGTTTCAGCAAATACAAGAACCCCTGGTTGTTGCAGGCAATACAACCCGGTGCTCGGGGGCTGCTGTTTTCTTCAAAAAAAAGTAAAGGTTGCCAAAGAGGACTAGCTGCCACAATGCGCAGTTCAAACAAGAGTATCCTGCCTTGCTAGCGAAAAAGTAAAGGTTGCCAAAGAGGACTAGCTGCCACGATGTGCAGTTCAAACATGGGTATCCTGCCTTGTTGGCGAAAAAGTAAAGGTTGCCAAAGAGGACTAGCTGCCACGATGCACAGTTCAAACATAGGTATCCTGCCACATTGGCAAAACATAAAAAAAAGTTACCAAAGAAGACTAGTCGCCATGATGCGCAGTCTAAACATGGGTATCCTGCTCAATTATGATCAATGGAATAAAGCCGGCACCTCTGGACCCCAGAGTTTTGTCGTTTCACTTCATAATAGTGTGTTGTTGAGTCTTTATTCTTTGATCATTGGTTACTGATACGTCCATTTTGCATCATGTTTTCCTACTGTTATTTATTATGTTTTGGGTCATTATTTCACTTTATGATACAATTTTTATGCTTTTTCTCTCTTATTTTGCAAGTTTCACATGAAGAGGGAGATTGCCGGCAGTTAGAATTCTGGACGGAAAAGGGCTACAATAGAGATACCTATTCTGCACAACTCCAAATGACCAGAAAATTTACTGAGAATTATTTTGGAATATATAAAAAATATTGGCGGAAGAAATACCAGGAGGGGACCCACCAGGAAGCCACAAGCCTGGGGGGCGCCCTACCCCCCCCCCCCCCCGGGCGCGCCCTCGAGCTTGTGGGGCCCCTTGTGATATCTCCTTTTTATTGATCCGGTATTGGAATAAGAAAGGGTATCCCGCACCTATTTCCCCAGAGGTGACCCTGGGTATCGAACCCACGAGAGGAAGATCCCTTTGAAGCAATGGTCTCTAGCAAGCTTTTGCCAAAGTGTCAAATCCAGCTTTTGACCGGATCAGCAAGCAAATTGTGATTCAAACACTTATAATAAAAAGAAGGTACGGGGATGAGGTCTTAATGCTTACAACCATGTATTGGTGTTGGGATCAAAAATGATATTAGTTTGTGCGCGGGAAGTCACCCGTCAAGAGGTGCTTGCTTCGTATCGGAATGGGGGATGTGTCCAAATAACATCTTGACCGGCACGAGTCCTGCATCAAGAATCAGTTGTCCTACCGCAGGCCCTATCCGTCTCGTGAGGTTTCCCCGATAATTAAGATAATAATATCAGACAAAAGCTTTGGGCGTTCAATGACTACACCTCATGAATCCCCAAGGTTATGATCCGTGTTACCCTACTAATCCTTACTATCACCGGTGTTCGGTATAACACTTCACGGTCTCCTTGCTCCTAGCCTCACTGGTGCTCGATCTCCATGATCCTGGGTACCTGCAGGGATGAAGATCGCGGACAAGACAAGAGAAACTTCACGAAACAATTTTATTTCACACATACAAGACGTTATGTCAAAGACTCCCAATGATCCCTTCACCGAATACCTGGGGTTGCAAGGCTCATGCCTCACCCCATACCTTACCGATCTACTCACAGATCTTGAGATTGATTGATTGCAATATGTCTTACAATGGATGCCTTGTGCGATGCACGATTACAAGTATGAACTAGATGGAAGAGAACTACGGTGGTGGAGATGGCTATGGAGATGCAAATGGCGGTGGCTAGGGTTTGTGGATGAAGATGATGATGAAAGGGTTGTGGCTGTGCTGGACGTTCTCCCGACACGCTCTTTGTTCACATTTTGACTGGGTCCCCTTTATAAAAGTTGTTCAGGTGGACGACCTGCCTTGGTTTCCACGCCAAACGACCGCTCATGTGAGCGCATGTGGTCGCATGGAACGCCGTCTTCGACACTGGCGGCCTTCTGGCGCCTCCTGGTGACTTATCTCTTCTCCAATTTCCTTCATTTCCTTTCTCCCACGTGATTTCTTCCCTTTTTAGCCCATTTCCTGTGAAAAAATATCAAAGAGAGGATTTGTGGAATCCCTCACACTTATTAGTCATTAGTGACAATATCGGAGCGAATAACTCTCTTTTAATGAAATAATTCAGTTTAAACGAGGTTGAAATGAGTGTAAAAATATCACTCATCAACTCCCCCAAGCTTAAACTTGATCGTCCTCCAGCAACATAGAGAGAAATCCGAAGCATAAGGAACTCAATTGTTTAAACCGAAATAACGAGAAGGTTTTGGTTCACTTACGATCGGTATGCCTAGATAGCCCTCCGCTTCTTGACCTGAAAACTTATCATAGATATAGCGGTGGCATGGTTATAGAGCAAGTGTTAGTGAAGCAAAGATAATTAACACAAAGTTTCTGATCTACTAGATAAAACAACTTTGCAACACTTCATTTCATTTAATCTAGACAACACTTGCTTGCCGGGAATGCACAGAAGAGTTTCTTTAGATATAGCCTTGAAAACATAAGTTAGGGAGTAGAAAGCATGTAGTAAAATATAATGTTCAAGTGCTCATGAGTACACCCACAATTGTCTCCTCCTCTAGGCTCTTAAACACTATGTTTCAATCATTATTTGCTGGAACTTTGGTTGTCACGTGAAGAAGATTATGCCAAATAAGCGATCATGCATAGGTTTTCGCTTTGGCTTAATGTTTGGGAACTATGGACCTTTAGCAATAATGTCTCTTTCGAGCTCTTTTGATCAGTCCCCTTTATTTACCACATACACACCCACTCAAGAGAAGGCTGAATAATATTCGTTTGTAGTGTTGCCACTATATACGGTAACAAACTCATAGCCGAAATCCGAGCTGTCGCTCTTGGTGGATCGTTCATTGGCCAGCGAAGTCCTCAGCATAACATCAAGAAGGGTGACGAAGCCACATTTACACACGTAAACGCGTATATAGTAGCAAAGGCCATGGCACCAGCCGGAGGCTGTAACACCATGTTGAGATATACAACAGAGATTTTTGGCATAATCTCACCCACCTTTGAACTAAGTTCCTCTAGACAATTCAATCCACAAGTGCTATCAAGTCTATTAAAATTAACGATATGGGGTTGAGCATGATTAAACATTACTTCCACTACAATTTCTCAACTCCCAAGTCTCGAGAGACTTTCTCTTGTGCACATTTATATTTGGTTAATAACATTTCATTTAAAAACTGTCCCATGGCAAGTCTTACTTGTCTAAACTAAAGAAAACAAAGGCTACAAAATTATTTCAGCTACTAGAGCAAAACCTTTGTATCAACTGTCAAGACTTACTCCCATTTGCACATATCACACATACAACTACTACATCTACTTTAAGTATTCAAGTGCAAAAGACGGGGGTCGTAGGACATACCTTCACGGTTGCGAATTTACACACTTCTCTTCCTTACTCTTGCATTCCTCGTTGTCCTGGCATAGATCAACTCCTCTGAAAACAAAATGCAAACAAACTCCAAGGGGCTAAATAAAGAACAAGAGCAAAGCTAAGCTTATTCCATTTCTTGGTTTTTTGGGTTTTTGAAAACTAACTTGCAACCGAAAAAAATCGCAAAGGCAAATAAAAAGGAAAGTGTTGGAACAAACCAACACGAGTGTTTCGAAGCTCCTCGAGCTTAAGTACAACCTCATTACAATTTATTCAAATACCGCCACGTCTTGATGTAGAAGTGGTGATAACCTCCCCCAAGCTTAGGCTCTTGCAAGCCCAAACTGGCGAGATCATTGTGGCGGTTGGTTAGGAGCCCACTCCTGCCTCCAGTTGGAGAAGTTCATGTTCATGTAGGCGGTCGTGCCTCTCAGGGACGATGCGAGGTTCATATCTTGGGTAGAGCCCTGAAGTTTGTTGAGGTCCGCGTAGGTGGTGTAGTCTTGTTAGGACTGCTCCTCCTCTTCGTCGGTGACGAGTTCTTCTTCATCTACTTGTTCGAGTTCTGGCCCTTCTTGGTCAAAAGCTGCATCTCCTTCCTATGCAACATAATGCAATTGTCCATTCTCGATGGAGAAACGGTTAGGCATAGGTGTGGGTAACAAGTACGCCACTCCAGGAATTTTCATACAATGACGGCCATTCCGAACTACTACCATACCAGCGCTAGTAAGAACACGAATGTTTACAAGGTTGTTACTGACAATGGGGCGGAGGTGATTGTAGTTGAGGCCAAGGGGGCCAACATCGTGATCACTCCTCCGCACACGATATCTCCTTGTGCATGGTTTGCTTGATGCGCAAGGTATAGCAAAAGTATTGCCCCTAGACTGGGCGAATAACCGACGTCCAGGTTTGCTGCTTTCCCGAGAACTAGCAAGTTCTCCTCATTCACTTTGGAAACTTCTCCTCGTGCCTGCAATGAGTTAGTGATAACATAGTAGAAATAACGTATAGCAGGACTTTCAATGCAACTGGCTCTATGCCTAGAGCCATGGTGACTCATCCGAAGAAAGGATTGCCTCGGGTGCGGGTCAGTGAAATCATAAACATATCTAACATCATCATCATTATTGGGGAAGCCAAAGTAGTTACACCACTCAGCCAAAGTGATGTTAAAATCTTGGTCAAGGAGACGGAAAGTGATCCTCTCCTCTTCATATGCATTTGGCATCAAACCAACATTGTGCGAGAGAGTACTAAGAAACTCAAGCGTCAATCGTTCATAAGTCTCACATCCCTGATAGACAAAATGATGCAACCCGGCATTATGACAAAGCAAATTAAAATCATGAGTGATACCTAGCTTAGCGAGAGTATTCGCACAAGCCCATTTGGTTGCTTTGATCTTCCTTGTTGTGAGCTTCTGGAACTTCTTCCTTGCTCCACGGTCGGTGAAGACGATCCCCTGAGTGAAGACTTGTTGCGGTTGTGTGTTGGATGAACTCGAACCACCGCGTACGCGAGAAGATCTCCGTGTAAACATCTATAAAACATTTTTTTAGTCCAATATAATGAGACAATAATGATCCTACGGTACTCACATCATCTTACTCCTCTAAAAACATCAACAAATCCATGCCAAACTCAAGTTTGAATCAAAAATGTGCATATCCTAAACATAGCAATGCAAGGCATCTAGAACATGGATTCGTGAAAAATAAATTGGGGATCGGAGGAAAAACGTACCGTAGATCGATCACACGGAAGGATTCGAACTGAAAACGAACGAGTAGAAAGATCAGGCAAAGTTTTGCTAGGGTTTGGAGAGGTTTGGAGGAAGAAGAAGAAGAAAAGAGAGAGATGGGGGGGAAATACCTCCTTCCTCGGACTTATTGGTGCCGCCATGATACCAAACGACCGCTCATACGAGCGCAAGCGCCCGCATGGAACACCGTCGTTCTTCCTGATAACTTAGCTGCGTCTGTGCTCTCCTCATACGACCGCTTATACGACTAGCAGCGCTCATTTAAAACGCCGCCGTTCATCCTGTCTTTTTCTTCTTCTGGTCGATGGTGTGAAATGACCGCTTGGACAGGCGCATACACCCGTTTGGAACGCCGTCTTTGGATCTGAAATTTTCTTCATTTTCTGCAAAAGAGTTAAACGACCGCTCGAATGGACACATGCGTCCGTTTGCAACACCGTCTTTGCTCCAGCGGTCTTTGATGTTTTGCGCTGGAACCTCCGGCAGGTCATGCGACCGTTCATACGACCGCACGTGGTCGTTTTGAACGCCGTCTTTTGATCTGTCTCTTGTGAGACTTTTCTTTTACTTTGCTTTCCTGCGGGGTTAGTTCCAAGACAATACATAGACATATTTCCAGGTATATAAATCATCTTGCGCAAGACTAGGCCTTCATTAGAACGACTCTCCCAAACTTACTTCTTCACACGAAACTTCAATCACTCTTTTACTAGAACAAAAATAAAAACTTAATTGTCTACTTTATTCGCGTGGGTTGCCTCCCACGAAGCGCTTGTTTTCGGTCGGATAGCTCGACTGTAATGGTAATCAAGGTGGTGCTAGGACACCGAGGCCATAACTTCTGGCATTCAAAATGATGCCACCTCCTGCATAGGTATTCAATTTCTTTTTCCTGGGGAAATGCCTTATAAAGGATCTTTAGATGGTAAATCAAAATGAACATTTCCTTCAAACACATTTATCACAGCTTTGATAGTCCTTAGAAAAGGTCTACCGAGAATTATAGGAGCAATAGGATCTTCGGGCATATCTACTATAACAAGATTAATCATGACAGGTGATACGTCTCCAACGTATCTATAATTTTTTATTGTTCCATGCTATTATAGTTTCAATCTTGGATGTTTTATATGCAATAATATGCTATTTTATATCATTTTTGGAACTAACCTATTAACCAAGTGCCCAATGTCAGTTGCAGTTTTCTGCTTGTTTTTGGTTTTTCAGGAAATCAGTACCAAACGAAGTCCAAATGCCACAAAACTTTTTGATGATTTTTTTATGGACACAAGAGACCCTAGAAACTTCGGGAGGAGGCCAGAAGCCTCACGAGGAGGTGACAAGGCAACAGGGTGCGGCCCCAGGGGTTGCGCCCTGATGCCTTGTGGGACCCTCGTGGCTCCTTTTGACCTAAATCCACCTCTATAAATTCTCAAATATTGGGAAACCAACAAAGAGCCCCACGAAATAACTTTTTGGCTGCCGCAAGCTTCTGTTCTTTCACGATCCCATCTGGAGGCCTTTTCCGGCACTCTAGCGAAGGGGGAATCGATCACGGAGGGCTTCTTCATCAACCTTGCTGCCCTTTCGATGATGTGTGAGTAGTTTACCACAGACCTAAGGGTCCATAGCTAGTAGCTAGATGGCTTCTTCTCTCTCTTTGATCTTCAATACCATGTTCTCCTCGATCTTCTTGGAGTTCTATTCCATGTAATCTTCTTTTGCGGTGTGTTTGTTGGGATCCGATGAATTGTGGGTTTATGATCAGATTATTCATGAGAAATATTTGAATCTTTTCTGAACTTATTTATGCATGATTGTTATAGCTTTATATTTCTCTCCGAGCTATACATTTGTTTTGGCCAACTAGATTGATTTATCTTGCAATGGCAGAGGTGCTTTGTGATGGGTTCAATCTTGCGGTGTTCTATATCCCAGTGACAGAACGGGACAAGACACGTATTTGTATTGTTGCCATTAAGGATAAAACGATGCGGTTTATTCATATTGTTTGAGTTAACTTTGTCTACATCATGTCATCTTGCTTAAGGCATTACTCTGTTTTCATTAACTTAATACCCTAGATGCATGCTGGATAGCGGTCGATGGGTGGAGTAATAGTAGTAGATGCAGGCAGGAGTTGGTCTACTTGTCTAGGGCATGATGCCTATATACATGATCATTGCCTTGAATATTGTCATAACTATGCGCTTTTCTATCAATTGGCCAACAGTAATTTGTTTACCCACCGTATGCTATTCGTTCGAGAGAGAAGCCTCTAGTGAAAATTATGGCCCCCGGGTCATTTATCCCTCATATATAAAATCCAAAAATACCTTGCTGCAATTTTATTTACTTTATTTTAATTTGCAATTTATTTATCTATCTATCACTATCAGAATTAATCCTTGCAAGTAACCGCCAAGGGGATTGACAACCCTCTTGTTCGCGTTGGGTGCAAGTATTTGCTTTTGTGTGTGTAGGTGCTGCTAATGAGGTTCTATGTGGTTCTCCTACTGGATTGATAACCTTGGTTCTGAATTGAGGGAAATACTTATCTCTACTGTACTACATCATCCTCTCCTCTTCGGAGAAATCCCAACGCAGCTTACAAGTAGTAGGAAAAATTTCTGGCGCCGTTGCCGGGGAGACATCACCAAAACCTATCAAGTACCTTCGCATAAACTATCATCTACTTGCTCTTATTTTCATTTGCCTTTTTATTTGCATTTGCCTCTCGGTTTCATCTCCCCCACTTCTAAAACAAAAATTGCAAAAACACAAAAATATTTTATTTGCTTGTTTGCTCGTTTGCTTGCTTTGTCACTATGTCTCAAGAAAACACCAAATTGTGTGACTTTTCCAATACTAATAATAATGATTTTATTAGTACCCCAATTGCTCCTCCCACCACTAGTGCGGAGTCATGTGATATTAATGCTGCTTTGTTGAATCTTGTTATGAAAGAACAATTTTCGGGTAGTCCTAATGAAGATGATGCATCCCATCTTAATACTTTCGTTGAACTTTGTGATATGCAAATGAAGGAAGATGTGGATAATTATATTGTCAAATTGAAATTATTTCCGTTCTCACTACGAGATTGTTCTAAAACTTGGTTTTCATCTTTGCCTCGCAATAGTATTGATTCTTGGGATAAGTGTAAGGATGCTTTTATTGCCAAATATTTTCCTCCCGCTAAGATTATTTCTCTTAGAAATCAAATAATGAATTTTAAGCAATTTGAGCATGAACATGTTTCACAATCTTGGGAGAGAATGAAATTAATGATTAGAAATTGTCCCACTCATGGTTTAAGTTTATGGATGATCGTCATACAAAAATTTTATGCGGGACTAAACTTTGTTTCTAGAAACCTTCTAGACTCTGCTGCAGGTGGTACTTTTATGGAAATTACATTGGGAGAAGCTACAAAACTCCTTGATAATATTATGACAAATTATTCCCAATGGCACACTGAAAGAACTCCAACTGGTAAGACGGTAAATTCTGTCGAAGAAATTAATACTTTGAGTGATAAGATGGATGCTCTTATGAAAATGGTTGCTAGTAAAAGTGCTCATGTTGATCCTAATGATGTGCCATTATCTACTTTGATTGAGCAAAATAATGATGTTATTGATGTGAATTTTGTCTCTAGAAATAATTTCAACAACAATGCTTATAGGGGTAATTTCAATCCTAGACCGTTTCCTCGAAATTTCCCTAATAATTATGGTATTTCATATAATAATAATAATAATAATCATAATAATAATAATAGGATACCTACTGATCTTGAAAATAATATTAAATAATTTATTAATTCTCAAAAGATTTTCAATGCTATGGTAGAAGAAAAATTGAATAAAGATGATGATATGTCTAGGAACATGGATAGAATTGCTCATGATGTTGAAACTCTTAAAATTAAAATTTTGCCACCCAAGCATGATATAAATGAGTCTATTAAATCTATCCATGTCTCCATTAATGAAAGTAAAGAAAGAACCGCTAGGTTGAGAGCTAAGCGAGAATTCCTAGAAAAAGCTATTCCGCCTTGTTTTTATTCTAGTAATGATGAAGATATTAAAATGATTGGTGTCTCACCTATTGAATATTTATTTAGTAATATAAAACTTTATGAAAAAGGTACTGAAGATGAGTCAACTTTAGCTAGAAGGCGTCCCAATTATTTTAAGGGTGATGATCTTATTGATAAAATTGAAAAAAGTGGGTTTGGAGAGGTCAAAACTTTAAATAGTGATGTTCCCACTACTTTGGATTACAAGGACTTTAATTATGATAATTGCTCTTTAGTTGAATGTATTTCCTTGTTGCTATCCATGATTAATTCACCTATTGCCTATGAACAAAATAAAGCTTTTACTAAACATATTGTAGAAGCTATGATTAAAGCTCATGAAGAAAAGCTTGAGTTGGAAGTTTCAATACCTTGAAAATTACAAGATGAATGGGAACATACTATTAATATTAAAATTAAAGAGTATGAATGTAATGCTTTGTGTGATCTAGGTGCTAGCATCTCTACTATACCAAAATCTTTATGTGACGTGCTAGGTCTCACCGATATGGATGCTTGTTCCCTTAATTTACATCTAGCGGATTCCGCCATTAAAAAACCATTAGGTAGAATAAATGATGTGATTATTCTTGCAAATAGGAATTATGTACCCGTGGATTTTATTGTGCTTGATATTGAATGCAATCCGTCTTGTCCTATAATACTTGGTAGGTCTTTCCTACAAACCATAGGTGCTATTATTGATATGAAAGAAGGTAATATAAGATTTCAATGTCCATTAAAGAAAGGGATGGAACACTTTCCTAGAAAGAGAATTAAGCCACCATATGAATCCATTATGAGAGCCACCTATCGAATTAATTTGAAGGATGATAATACTTGAAACAATGCATTATGCCTAGCTAGGGGCATAAAACAATAGCACTTGTTGGGAGGCAACCCAATATCTATCTTTATTGCAATTTTTATTTTTCTTGTGTCACACAATTTTAGCTTCTGTTATGATTGTTTTTTTATCTTTTAATTAGTGTTTGTGCCAAGTAATACCTTTGGGATGATTTGGATGATAGTATAATTGATGTTGTTTGAAAAACAGAAAGTTTTGCGCCCAGTGCTGGATTTTTGGTTCTGTACTGGAACGTCAAAAAATTCTGAAATTTGTACACAGTATTGGTATATGAATTCTTTACGTTTTCCTAATTTTTCAGAATTTTTGGAGTTGCAGAAGTATAGCTTTTAAATAGATCTTTACAGACTATTCTGTTTTAGACAGATTCTGTTTTGTTGCATAGTTTGCTAATTTTGATGAATCTATGGATTGTATCGGGGGGTATAAGCCATGGGGAAGTTGGAGTACAGTAGCATTATGCCAATATTAAATATGAATCAATTTATAACAGTACCTAAAGTTTAAGATTTGTTTGTTATACTAACGGATCTCATAAGGTTTTTGTTGAGTTTTGTGTGCTGAATTTTCAAGTTTTGGGTGAGACCACGATGGATGAAGGAATAAAGAGTAGCAAGACCCTAAGCTTGGGGATTCCCAAGGCACCCTAAGGTAATATTCAAGGAAGACCCAAGCGTCCAAGGTTGGGGATGCCCCGGATGGCATCCCCTCTTTCGTCTACAATCTATCGGTATATCACTTGGAGCTATATTTTTATTCATCACATGATATGTGTTTTACTTGGAGCATCTTGTGCCATAGTTTTCTTTTCTTTGTTTGATTTTTAGTTTGCCACAACCACCTTTACTTAACACACCTTATTGAGAGGGACACACATTATTCGTTATTTGTTAGAATACTCTATGTGCTTCACTTATATCTTTTGAGCTAGGCAGTTGCTCTAGTGCTTCACTTATATCTTTTAGAGCACGGCGGTGGTTATATTTTAAAGAAATAGTTGCACTCTCATGCTTCACTTATATCTTTTTGAGAGTTTAATAAATAGTAATGGTAATATTCACGGGTTGGGAATTTGGTCCTAATATGATAGGTATTCAAGAAGGATATAATAAAAACTTTCATGTAGATCACTGAATATGATAAGTTTGATTCCTTGCAATAGTTTTGCGATATTAAGATGGTAATATGTGGGAGGTACTAGTAGATAATTGTGGTTTAGTAAGAATATTGGTGTTAAGGTTTGTGATTCCCGAAGCATGCACGTATGGTCTGTCGTTATGCTAAGAAGTTGGAGCATGATTTCTTATTGATTGTCTTCCTTTGCGTGGTGGTCGGGGGCGTGCGATGGTTAACTCCTACCAACCTCCCCCCTAGGGGCATGTGTAGTAGTACTTTGCTTCGAGAGCTAATAAACTTTCGCAATAAGTATGTGAGTTCTTTATGACTAATGTGAGTCCATGGATTATACGCACTCTCACCTTTCCGCAATTTGCTAGCCTCTTCGGTACCGTGCATTGCCCTTTCTCACCTCGAGAGTCGGTGAAAACTTCGCCAGTGCATCCAAACCCCGTGATATGATACGCTCTATCACACATAAGCCTCTTTATATCTTCCTCAAAACAGCCACCATACCTACCTATTATGGCATTTCCATAGCCATTCTGAGATATATTGCCATGCAACTTTCACCGTTCCGTTTATATGATACGCATCATCATTGTCATATTGCTTTGCATGATCATATAGCTGACATATTATTTGTGGCTCAGCCATTGTTCATCATTTTCATACATGTTACGCTAGCATCATTGCACATTCTGGTATACTGCCAGAGGCATTCATATATACTCATATTTGTTCTAGTATCGAGTTGTAATTTTGAGTTGTAAGTAAATGGAAGTGTGATGTGATCATCATTATTAGAGCATTGTCCCTGTGAGGAAATAAAAAAAAGAGAAAAAAACAAGCCAAAATGAGCCCACACAAAAAAAGAGAGAAGGGGCAGTGTTACTATCTTTTTCCATACTTGTGCTTCAAAGTAGCACCATGTTTTTCATATAGAGAGTCTGCTATGTTGTCACTTTCATATACTAGTGGGAATTTTTCATTATAGAACTTGGCTTGTATATTCCGATGATGGGCTTCCTCAAATTCCCGAGGTGTTCATGAGCAAGCAAGTTGGATGCACACCCACTTAGTTTTTATTTTTGAGCTTTCATACACTTATAGCTCCTAGTGCATCCATTGCATGGCAATCCCTACTCCTCGCATTGACATCAATTGATGGGCATCTTCATAGCCCGTTGATTATCCTCGTCGATGTGAGACTATCTTCCTTTTTTGACTTCCCCTTATTAATCCCTATCATCATATTCTATTCCACCCATAGTGCTATATCCATGGCTTGCGCTCATGTATTGCGTGGGGGTTGAAATAGCTAAAGCTCGTTAAAAAGTATGAACCAATTGCTTAATTGTCTCCGGGGTTGTGCATGATAAATACTCTATGTTAAGAAGACGGAGCATGACATGATTATATGATTTTGTAGGGATAACTTTCTTTAGCATTTTCATTTTGAAAGACATGATTGTTTGTTAGTATGCCTGAGTATTGATGTCTTTATATCAAAATATAGACTATTGCTTTGAATCACTCAGATCTTAATATTCATACCGTAAAAGAGAATTACACGATGAACATGTTAGGTAGCATTCCACATCAAAACTTCTGTTTTTATCATTTACCTACTCGAGGACGAGCAGGAATTAAGCTTGGGGATGCTGATACGTCTCCAACGTATCTATAATTTTTTATTGTTCCATGCTATTATAGTATCAATCTTGGATGTTTTATATGCAATAATATGCTATTTTATATCATTTTTCGGACTAACCTATTAACCTAGTGCCCAGTGCCAGTTGCTGTTTTCTGGTTGTTTTTGGTTTTTCGGGAAATCAGTACCAAACGAAGTCCAAATGCCATGAAACTTTTTGACGATTTTTTTTCTGGATGAAGGAGACCCTAGAAGCTTTGGGAGGAGGCCAAAAGCCTCACGAGGAGGTGACAAGGTAACAGGGCGCGGCCCCAGGGGGCGCGCCCTGATGCCTTGTGGGCCCCTCGTGGCTCCTTTTGACCTAATTCCACCGCTATAAATTCTCAAATATTGGGAAACCAACAAAGAGCCCCACGAAATAAATTTTCCGCCGCCGCAAAGTTCTGTTCTTCCGCGATCCCATCTGGAGGCCTTTTCCGGCACTCTGCCGGAGGGGGAATCGATCACGGAGGGCTTCTTCATCAACCTTGCTGTCCTTCCAATGATGTGTGAGTAGTTTACCACAGACCTAAGGGTCCATAGCTAGTAGCTAGAGGGCTTCTTCTCTCTCTTTGATCTTCAATACCATGTTCTCCTCGATCTTCTTGGAGTTCTATCCGATGTAATCTTCTTTTGCGGTGTATTTGTTGGGATCCGATGAATTATGGGTTTATGATCAGATTATTCATGAGAAATATTTGTGTATTTTCTAAACTTATTTATGCATGATTGTTATAGCTTTGTATTTATCTCCGATCTATCAGTTTGGTTTGGCCAACTAGATTGATTTATCTTGCAATGGGAGAGGTGCTTTGTGATGGGTTCAATCTTGCGGTGTTCTATATCCCAGTGACAGAAAGGGACAAGACACGTATTTGTATTGTTGCCATTAAGGATAAAACGATGGGGTTTATTCATAGTGTTTGAGTTTACTTTGTCTACATCATGTCATCTTGCTTAAGGCGTTACTCTGTTTGCATTAACTTAATACCCTAGATGCATGCTGGATAGCGGTCGATGGGTGGAGTGATAGTTGTAGATGCAGGCAGGAGTTGGTCTACTTGTCTAGGGCATGATGCCTATATACATGATCATTGCCTTGAATATCGTCATAACTATGCGCTTTTCTATCGATTGCCCAATAGTAATTTGTTTACCCACCATATGCTATTCGTTCGAGAGAGAAGCCTCTAGTGAAAACTATGGCCCCTGGGTCATTTATCCCTCATATATAAAATCCAAAAATACCTTGCTGCAATTTTATTTACTTTATTTTATTTTGCAATTTATTTATCTATCTATCACTATCAAAATTAATCCTTGCAAGTAACCGCCAAGGGGATTGACAACCCTCTTGTTCGCGTTGGGTGCAAGTATTTTGCTTTTGTGTGTGTAGGTACTGCTAACAAGGTTCTGTGTGGTTCTCCTACTGAATTGATAACCTTGGTTCTTAACTGAGGGCAATACTTATCTCTACTGTACTACATCATCGTCTCCTCTTCGAGGAAATCCCAACGCAGCTTACAAGTAGCAACAGGGCAATCATTTATTTGAACTATAACTCCATGCTTAATGCCTACTGCCTGAGTAAAAGTAGAATTAGCCATGTTCAATATAATCTCAGTATTAGCATAAGGACCCAGATTGAGACTATCATAAACAGATTTGGGGATAATGGAAGCACTTGCCCCTAGATCACATAAAGCACTGAACTTATTAAGTCCTATCTCAATCTCTATAGTAGGTTCGAAAGTATCTTCTTGCTTAGCTGGTAACTTACTGAATAACTTCTTTCTTTCCTCATCAAGTTCACATACCTTGGCTGCAACTTGCTCAACAAAGACATTATATGCCTCATCGTTAGTTACCTCCGATAGTGGATGCTTCATGGATATCATCTTGACAAAATCTGCAATGGTGTAATTGTATTCTGGAACATGGCTTGTGTCAAGTACCTCATCTTTCGCTTCGTTGCTTCTCACCATTTTAACTTCTTCAACCGGGTTAGGCTCCGGTTTACCTGCAAACTTGGCCAAAATCAAGGTTTGGCTCTCTGCTATTTTTGCCACTTGTGCCTCCATATTCTTGGACCTGGCTTCAAATATCTGCACATCATTCGTTAGTCCAACAACCTTACCGGTCAATTGACCAAGTAAGTTATCATGATTCTTCAGGATATTCCTGAAATTTTCATTATGCTCAGTCTGGCTAACAATAAATTTTTTAAGAGTTTCTTCAAGGGTATTTCTATTGCTACCATTAGCTCCATTAAAATTATTGGACGCTCCCCCATTATTTGGATAAGGAAGCTTAGGAGCATATCCATTATTTTTCCAATTGGGATTATAGCTATTACGAGCAATGAAATTAACATCACTAGTATCTTCATTAGTGATGGCATTGACATTTACCTCTTCTTTACCTTTCATCAAAAGGATAATTTCTTCTAGCTTGGTTGTCAATTCTAAGCTATTTTCTTCTATGACATTCACCTTCTTGGTGGTAGTTCTCTCAACATGCCATTGGGCATGATTCTCTTGCATATCATCTAGTATCTTCTTGACATCATCTATGGGCTTTCCCACGATTGTTCCTCCTGCAGCTGTACCAAGCATAGTTTTTGACATGTGATTTAAGCCATTATAAAACATATGAAGGATTAACCACTCCTCCATTCCATGATTGGGGCAATTTCTTATAGCTTCTTTCACTCTATCCCACGCAAGCGCTAGTGGCTCACGTTCCTCTTGCTTGAAACCTATAATCTGAGAACGTAATTGCATAATTTTTGCAGGTGGACAAAACTTAGATAAAAATTTGCTGCAACAAGCAGCCCAAGAAGTTATACTTCCTTTCGGTAAAGCTAAATGCCATTCCTTAGCTTTTCCTCTCAAAAAGAAAGGAAACAAGCGAAGTTTAAGAGCATCTAGGTCATAATATTTTATGCGTGTCATGTGGCATAATTCAGTAAAATTATGTAAATGCATATCTGCATCTTCTGAAGCAGAGCCTCCAAATTGGTCATGTTGAACCATGGAAACTAAGTTCGGTTTAATCTCATATTCTATAGCTGCAACATCAGGTTGTGCAATTGGTTCACGCATGAAATTGTTGCTAGGAGTAGCAAAACTCCCAAGATTACGAGTGTGACGCCCCCGACTTAATTGTGCACTAATCATACACGCAAATGCACACGATCAAGCCTAAGGACTCACTTGAAGATATCACAACACAACTCTAAACACAAATAAAAGTCATACAAGATTTATATTACAAGCCAGGGGCCTCGAGGGCTCGAATACATAAGCTCGCATCATACAAGCATCAGCGGATGCATCAGATATCTGAGTACAGACATAAAGTTAAACAAGTCTGCCTTAAGAAGGCTGAGCAAAACAACGACACTGGATCGAAAGGCGCAGGCCTCCTGCTTGGGTGCCTCCTATCTACTCCTGGTCGTCGGTATCCACGTAGTAGTAGGCTCCACCGGAGGGGTAGTAGTAGTCGTCGACTGGAGCAACTGGCTCCGGGGCTCCGTCATCTGCTCGCAGCAATCGGGTATAGGGTAAAAGAGGGAAGCAAAGCAACCGTGAGTACTCATCCAAAATACTCGCAAGACTTACATCAGAACTATTCTAAATATGCATCAGTTTCAAGTGAAAAGGCTATATCAGAGGACTAGACTGCAGAATTGCCAGAATAGAGAGAGGGCCTAGCCTATCGAAGACTAGCATCTTCAGCGTCTTGCAGCATAAGAAGAGTGCAGATTAGTAACATAACATAGTAGTAAGTATATAGTAGCAACGCCCAGAGATCCTTCCTCGACTCCCAGCGAAAAACCAATCCCGGAGCTAACAAGCTTATTAAGTTCACAAGTATCCAGTTCTAGTTGTAGTAGATCGGGATACTTGCCGAGCGTCCTGTTAGCATGGACACGGCTATTCGAATAGATATACTTCCCTGCAGGGGTGCACCAACTTACCCAACACGCTCGATTAACTCTGGCCGGACACACCTACTCGGTCCCTGCCTAGCCTCGGCTGATCGACACGTCATAGCCCTGCCTAGGTTCAACAGAGAGGCCAGCATGCCGGTCTACACCCTAAGCGCTCAGGGGTCTTGGGCCAATCTCCCTTTGCACTCCTGCGCGTTGCGTGGGCGGCCGGGACCAGACCTAGCCCATGTATATACACGCAGGTTTTCACGGTCCACCCGGGCGCGCGCCGCTCAATCGCTGACGTCTGAAGAACTTTGGCTGATACATACGACGCCGAGTGCCCATACTATTCCTGCGTGGTGGTTAGTGCGATAAGGCCAGAGGCCTACTCAGATCACATATCCTAACCCATTAGTGTGTTGGGAGCTCGCGGTGACAATCAGCGATCCATGATCTGTGGTCCCGTTGCCCCGTCTCGAGGACTTGCGGCAAGGGCCCGGCCCAATTCCTCTCCTCCCTCTCCTGAGGCAATCTGCCTGCCCGGCCACGCCTCGCAGTTATCACACGGGTACCCTCACGGTCAACCCGATTTCTCATATCTCGCGGGTACCCCTCGGGGTAGACCCGACTTTAAACAGGGACTGAAATAATTATATGGTAACCGTGTGTCCAACACATCAAGAAGGAATCCAATGAATCACCCTAGCTGGATTCCCACTCGATGTATCCGTCAAGGTGAACCCGGAGGAATCACCCTCGATGGATTCACACTTGAGGAGTTGCATGACAGAAGCTCCATTGGAGGTGGTGAAAGAGGAATCACCCTCGATAACCCACAACCTACTATCTATTCTATAGAGGCAACCTCAGAAGTGAGGTAAGAGGTATCACCCTCGGCACTCGATGGTAGCTCTACAGAGTCGAACAACTTAGGGGGTGTGCGGTGATGTGCTGGTCTCAGCCCGTCGATCACATCGATCGGGGCACTGGTAACAAGGCGGGGCAACTAGGACAAGGATGAGGGGCCACAGATGGTTCACTAACCAACCTATACTAAGCATTTAGGATAGCAGGTAAGGTATCAATAGCAGTTTACAAAAACAGGCTATGCATCAAAATAGGTATTTCGGAACAACAACTGTAGCAATTCTAATGCAAGCATAAGGGAGAAAGAATAGGCGATATAGGTATGTTCAAGGGGGTTTGCTTGCCTGGAAGCTCCGCGGGGAAAGAGGGGTCGTCAACGGTGTAGTCGTACTCCGGAGCTGTGTCGGTCTCGGGGTCTACCGGAGAGAAGAGGGGGAAGAAACAAATAAATACAAGCAAACAATGCAACACAGATGCATGGCATGGCAATATGCAGTGCTGGTGGTGACCTAATGCAATACTACACGTTGCAGTCGGAGCGGGAAAATATCTGGGGATATTTTCCCGGCCTTAGGCAGTTTTCGGACAGTTGTTTCGGAGGGGAAGGTTCCATGTTTGAAGTGCTGTGGGCATGTGACAGCTACATGGAGGGCATATTCGAATTCGTCTCATTTTTCTGATCAACTTTCATGTAGAAAACTGATTGATCCGAGCTACAGTTTATTTTCTATGATTTTTCAAAGATTTAAACCATTTTCTGAAATTCCTGGAATTTAAATCTAAATTGAAAATAACAGAAAAGGATTTATTGCATCAGCATGAGGTCAGTGTGACGTCAGTGGTCAACACCAGCTGGTCCAGGTCAAACCTGACCACTGGGTCTCACATGTCAGTGTCACAGTAGCTAAACAAAGATTAATTTAAACTAATTAGGTTAATTAGCACATGGGGGCCCGCTGTCACTGACCAATTAGTTATTAGGTTAATTTTAATTAGTAAATTAGTTTAATTAGCGGTGGGGCCCGCCTGTCAGCCACTGTGGTTGCCTAGTCAGCAAGGTTGACTGCTCAACCTAGTCAACTGGGGCCCCTGGGCCCACTGGTCAGTGACCCAGGGGTGGGCCCCGACCGAGCCACGTCGGCGGTGGCCGGCGACTCATCACCGGCGACGCCAAAACAAGGCGGCGCGCGCGGGACAGCGGCGGAAATCGGCCACGGAGGGCCAAAACGAGCGCGATAAGGCGCGTTCGAACGCGGGGACAGAGCCGCGTCGATTGGTGGCGGCAGCGCGGGCTGGGGTGGCCGGAAACGTCAACGGCGAGTAGCGGGGGCGGCGCCGGAGTTCGCCCGCGGTCGGCTACAACGAAGCAGGGCACGGCAAGCGACGCGGGCGGTGGCGTTCGACTCCTACGAGCGCGCTGAGCATGTTGCTGAGCTCGGACGAGCTCGACGACGACGGCATTGACGGCGACGAGCACGGCAGCGGCGATGAGCACGACAGCAATGGCGGCAGTAGCTGCAGCTCGAAAGCGAGCTGAAGCGGGGAAGGAAGAGGAGCAGGAGCTCACCGGGAGGCGCAAGAAAGGCCGGCGAGAGATTATTAGCTGCAGACGGCGCCGGATTCGAAGGAGTTTGCCGGCGACCCGAGGAGGAAGAAGACGGCCCGATCCAGCGCTGGGGTGCGCCCCAACTCGCGCGCGTGGTCGGAGAAGAGGAAGCGGACGACGGGCGTCTGCTGGACTCAGAGAGGCGACGCGGGGAGGACGGTGGCCGTGCTAGGACGTGGCCATGGCGACGGCGGCGTTCTGCGAGGTGGGGGAGAGGGCGAGGGAGCAAGAGAGAGAGGGGGAGAAGTGGATGGGGATGTCGATGCGGCCGAGGGCGTCGGCCTTATCCCTCCGCGGCCACTGTGGCGTCGCCGTGTCATACCCTGGCCGGCGAGCGCGCGCGCGGCCACGGCCAGGTCGACACGGGGAGGAGAGAGGCGGGAGGTAGGAAAGAGAGAGCGAGGTGGGCTGGGCCGGTGCACTGTGCACTTAGGCCCAGCTCACAGTAGAGTAGGGCCTTTTCCATTTTCTTTTCTGTTTTTCTTTTTATAGAAAGGTTTGCAAAATATTTGAGCTGCCAAATCACTTTTGTAAAATGTGGAAATTAGCCACATAAATACAATGCAATTTTCTGCTCTAACACAAAAAGTTTGGAGGGCATTTGAATTCATTTGAATATTTTCATAAATGAAAAGGCATTTAAATTGCTGTTTTTGCACTGTTTTAAATGCTCTAGCCCATTTTAGCAAATAGGTGATGTTGTTTTCCTGAACAAGAATTTGTTTTGGAATATTTGCTACAACATGAACTATTTTTCAGCAATTTTTGAGCAACTTCAAATTTCACTTATTATTTGAATTGAATTCAAAGATGGAATTTGAAATGAGATATGAATCCATTTGTGATCAAGCATTGCAAATCAAGGTAGCTTAGCATAATCATGATGGATCACTGTTGCTCATTACACAGGGGTGTTACAACGAGCCATAGTAACTTTTTGGTATTTTCCACTAAAAGACTTGCAACAAAATAAAGATAAACTAAAAACTGAATGTAAAAAACAAAAATTGAAAATTAACTTTCACAAAAACTCTAAACACAAAAACTAGGAATACTAAACTCCTCCCCGGCAACGGCGCCAGAAAAAGGGCTTGATATCTCCTTTTTATTGATCCGGTATTGGAACAAGAAAGGGTATCCCACACCTATTTCCCCAGAGGTGACCCTGGGTATCGAACCCATGAGAGGAAGATCCCTTTGAAGCAATGGTAGAGCAAGCTTTTGCCAAAGTGTCAAATCCCGCTTTTGACCGGATCAGCAAGCTAATTGTGATAAAACACTTATAACAAAAAGAAGGTATGGGGATGAGGTCTTAATGCTTACAACCATGTATTGGTGTTGGGATCAAAAATGATATTAGTTTGTGCGCGGGAAGTCACCTGTCAAGAGGTGCTTGCTTCATATCGGAAATGGGGATGTGTCCAAATAACATCTTGACCATCACGAGTCCTGCATCATGAATCAGTTGTCCTACCGCAGGCCCTATCCGTCTCGCGGGGTTGCCCCGATAATTAAGATAATAATATCAGACAAAAGCTTTGGGCGTTCAATGACTACACCTCATGAATCCCCAAGGTTATGATCCGTGTTACCCTACTAATCCTTACTGTCACCGGTGTTCGGTATAACACTTCACGGTCTCCTTGCTCCTAGCCTCGCCGGTGCTCGATCTCCATGATCCTGGGTACCTGCAGGGATGAAGATCGCGGACAAGACAAGAGAAACTTCATGAAACAATTTTATTTCACACATACAAGATGTTATGTCAAAGACTCCCAATGACCCCTTCACCGAATACCTGGGGTTGCAAGGCTCATGCCTCACCCCATACCTTACCGATCTACTCACACATCGAGATCAGATCGCAAGAAGAAAACATTGAAGAACACATCTTGAGATTGATTGATTGATTGCAATATGTCTTACAATGAATGCCTTGTGCGATGCACGATTACAAGTATGAACTAGATGGAAGAGAACTACGGTGGTGGAGATGGCTATGGAGATGCAAATGGTGGCGGCTAGGGTTTGTGGATGAAGATGATGATGAAAGGGTTGTGGCTGTGCTGGACGTTCTCCCGACGCGCTCTCTGTTCACATTTCGACTGGGTCCCCTTTATAAAAGTCATTCAGGTGGATGACCTGCCTTGGTTTCCATGCCAAACGACCACTAATGCGAGCGCTCGCGGTCGCATGGAACGCCATCTTCGACACTGGTGGCCTTCTGGCGCCTCTTGGTGACTTATCTCTTCTCCAATTTCCTTCCTTTCCTTTCTCCCAAATAATTTCTTCCCTTTTTAGCCCATTTCCTGTGGAAAAATATCAAAGAGAGGATTTGTGGAATCCCTTGCACTTATTAGTCCTTACTCATTAGTAACATATCGGAGCGAATATCTCTCTTTTAATGAAATAATTCAGTTTAAACGAGGTTGAAATGAGTGTAAAAATATCACTCATCACCTGGCCAGCCTCCGAGGCCCATCTTCTGCTATATGAAGCCATTTGCCCATAAAAAATCAAGAGAATACTTTCGGGACGAAGCGTCGCCGTCTCGAGGCAGAACCTGGGTAGAAGCACTTTTGCTCTCTGGCGGAGCGATTCCGCCGGGGAAACTTCCCTCCGGGAGGGGGAAATCGAAGCCATCGACATCACAAACGATCCTCTCATCGTGGGAGGACCAATCTTCAGCAACATCTTCACCAGCACCATCTCATCTCAATCCCTAGTTCATCTCTTGTATTCAATCTTTGTCTCAAAACCTCAGATTGGTACCTTTGGGTTGCGAGTAGTGTTGATTACATCTCGTAGTTGATGCTAGTTGGTTTATTTGGTGGAAGATTATATGTTCAGATCCTTGATGCTATCCAATACCCCTCTGATCTTGAACATGAATATGATTTGTGAGTAGTTACGTTTGTTTTTGAGGACATGGGAGAAGTCTTGTTATAAGTAATCATGTGAATTTGGTATTCGTTCGATATTTTGATGATATGTATGTTGTTGCTTCCTTTAGTGGTGTCATGTGAACGTTGACTACATGACACTTCACCATATTTGGGCCTAAGGGAAGGCATTGTGGAGTAGTAATTAGATGATGGGTTGCTAGAGTGACAGAAGCTTAAACCCTAGTTTATGCGATGCTCCGTAAGGGACTGATTTGGATCCATATGTTTCATGCTATGGTTAGATTTATCTTAATTCTTCTTCCGTAGTTGTGGATCCTTGCGAGAGGGGGTAATCATAAGTGGAAGGCTTGTTCAAGTAAGAACAGCACCCAAGCACCGGTCCACCCACATATCAAATTATCAAAGTAGCGAACGCGAATCAAATAAACATGATGAAAGTGACTAGATGAGAATTCCCATGTGTCCTCGAGAATGCTTTGCTTTATATAAGAGACCATTCTGGCTTGTCCTTTGCAATAAAAAGGATTAGGACACCTTGCTGCACTTTGCTACTATTGTCACTTGCTACTCGTTATGAATTATCTTGCTACAAAATTATCAGTTACCACTACTTTCAGTGCTTGCAGCAAACACCTTGCTGAAAACCGCAAACACCTTTCAGTTCGACACTCTTACTTATCGAAAGGACTATGATTGATCCCCTATACTTGTTGGTCATCAAGGCTCTTTTCTAGCGCCGTTGCCGGGGGCTGAAGTGCCTTTGGTAAGTGGAATTTGGTAAGGAAACACTTTTATTACGTGCTGAAATTTACTGTCACTTGTCACTATGGAAAATAATTCTTTGAGGGGCATGTTCGGGGTATCTTCACCTCGACCAGAAGCATTGAGAGTTGCCCCTCAACCTACTGAACCTACTGAAAATATTTATTATGAAATTCCTTCGGGTATGATAGAGAAACTGCTGGCTAATCCTTATGCAGGAGATGGAAAGGTACATCCTGATATGCACTTGATATATATAGATGAAATTTGTGGATAGTTTAAGCTTGCAGGTTTATCCGAGGATGGAGTTAAGAAGAAGGTATTCCCTTTATCTTTGGAGGGAAAGGCATTGACATGGTATAGGCTATTTGATGATACTGGAACATGGGATTGAAACCGGTTAAAGCTGAAATTTCACCAGAAATTTTATCCTATGCATTCGGATCATCGTGATCGGAATTATATATATAATTTTTCGCCTCCTGAAGGAGAAAGTACTGCTCAAGCTTGGGGGAGGCTTAAGTATATGTTGCACACATGCCCCAATCATGAGCTCTCAAGAGAAATAATTATTCAAAACTTTTATGCTTGGCTTTCTCATAATGATCAATCCATGCTCGATACTTCTTCTACTGGTTCCTTTATGAAGAGGACTATTGAATTCAAATGGGATCTTCTGGAAAGAATTAAACGCAACTCTGAAGATTGGGAAATCGACAAAGGTAAAGAGTCAGGTATAAATCTTAAGTTTGATTGTGTTAAATCTTTTATGGAAATCGACGCTTTTCATAAGTTTAGTACTAAATATGGACTTGACTTTGAGATAGTAGCTACCTTTTGTGAATCTTTTGCTACACCTGTTGATCTCCCTAAGAAGAAATGGTTTAAGTTTCATCCACCTATTGAATTAAATGAAGAGCCTGTTAGTGTTAAAGAAGAAACAATTGTTTACAATATTGACCCAGTTGTGCCTACTGCTTATATTGAGAAACCTCCTTTCCCTGTTAGGATTAAGGAACATGCTAAAGCTACGACTGTGGTTAATAAAAGTAATATTAGAACACCTGGACCTTCTGAACAAATTAAAGTTGAACCTAATATTGCAATGGTAAAAGATTTATTAGTTGATAATATTGATGGGCATGTTATTTACTTTTGTGAAGAGGCTGCTAGAATTGCTAAACCTGTTAGAAATGAACGAGACATGTTAGATAAGAAAAAGCCCGTAGTTGGCATGCCGGTTGTTTCTGTTAAAATTGGAGACCATTGCTATCATGGTTTATGTGATATGGGTGCTAGTGTGAGTGCTATCCCTTTCTCTTTATATCAAGAAGTTATGAATGATATTGCACCTGTTGAGATTGAGGATATTGATGTCACTATTAAGCTTGCAAATAGAGATACTATTTCACCAACTGGGATTGTTCGAGATGTCGAAGTCTTGTGTGGTAAGATCAAATACCCTACTGATTTCTTAGTACTTGGTTCACAATAAGATAATTTTTGTCCCATTATATTTGGTAGACCTTTCTTCAATACCGTTAATGCTGAAATTGATTGTGCTAAAGAAAAGGTTAGAGTTAAGTTTGGCGATGTATCTCATGAATTTAATTTCTCTAAGTTTCGTAGACAGCCATATGAGAAAGAATTATCTAATAAATATGAAATTATTGGTCTTGCTTCCATTGTTGTTCCTCCTACTGATCCTTTGGAACAATATTTGCTAGATCATGAAAATGATATACATATGAATGAAAGAAATGAAATAGATGAAATATTCTTTAAATAGGCACCTATTCTTAAACATAATTTGCCTGTTGAAACTTTGGGAGATCCTCTTTCACCTAAGAGTGACCATGTGTTTGAATTACAGAAACTACCTGATACACTTAAATATGCTTATCTTGATGAAAAGAAGATATATCCTGTTATTATCAGTGCTAACCTTTCAGAGCATGAAGAAAAGAGATTACTTAAAACTCCGAGGAAGCACCATGCAGATATTGGGTATACTCTTGATGATCTTAAGGGCATTAGTCCCACTCTATGTCAGCAAATTCATATGGAGCCAGATGCTAAACCAGTTGTTGATCATCAAAGAAGATTAAATCCTAAAATGAAGGATGTGGTAAGAACTGAAATATTAAAGCTTCTGGAGGCAGGTATAATTTATCCTACAGCTGATAGTAGATGGGTAAGTCCTGTTCATTGTGTCCCTAAGAAATGGGGTATTACCGTTGTCCCTAATGATAAAAATGACCTTATCCCACAAAGGATTGTAACTGGTTATAGTATGATAATTGATTTCAGGAAATTAAATAAAGCTACTAGGAAAGATCATTACCCCTTGCCTTTTATTGATCAAATGTTAGAAAGATTATCTAAACATACACAATTTTGCTTCATAGATGGATATTCTGGTTTTCTCTCAAATACATGTATCAAAAGAAGATCAAGAGAAAACTACTTTTACTTGTCCTTTTGGAACTTATGCTTATCGTCATATGCCTTTTGGTTTATGTAATTGTAACACCCCCATGTATTATGCTACAGTGATCCTTCATGATTATGCTAAGTCACTTTGCTTTGCTATGCTTGATCACTTGGATTCATATCTCATTTCAAAATCCACCTCTGAAATCAATTCAAATTGCAAGTGAAATTTAAAGTTTCACAAACATGGTTGCAAAATAGTCCATCATTTAGCAAATATTCCATAACAATTATTTGTTAAGGAAAACAACATCACTTATTTGCTAAAATGGGCTATAGCAATTAAAACAGTGCCAAATCAGCATTTTTAAATGCCTTTTCATTTGTGAAAAATTCAAATGAATTCAAATGCCTCCCAAACTTTTTAAGGCAGTGCCAGATATTGCAATGCATTTAAGTGGCCAAGTTCCATATTTTGCAAAAGTCATTTGATGGCTTAATTAAATGCAAAATTGCTTCTGTAAAAGAAAAGCAGAAAAACAGAAAAGGAAAAAGGCTAAATCCTACTGTGTACTGGGCCTAAGTGCATAGTGGCACCGGCCCAGCCCACCTCTCTCTCCTTCAACCTCCCGTCTCTCTCCCCTGCGTGCCACCGCGCGCGCCCCGGGCCGGCCAGGCGCACGCGTTGGTCGTCCCGCCGCCACTGCCGGTGCCCTGGATGGATAAGAGCGACGCCTCGGCCGCCCTGGCGAACCCTAGCCTCTTTCTCCCCTCTCCCTCGTTCGATCTCGAGCTCGCCCGAGACACCGTCGCCGTCGCCGCGTCGATCCCGCGGCCACCGGCCGCCTCACGCCTCGCTGTCATGTCCTAGAGCACCGCCGTCGTCCGCTACGCCTTCAGGTGCCACCAGCTGGAGTCGGGAGCCACCGCATCGCCCGCTCCGCCTTCGTCGTCTTCCTCTGCCCCGCCGGCGTTCGTCGTCAACTCCGGCCACCTCCGCTGCTCCCGTTGCTCACCGGGCCTTCGTGTGCCCCACGGTGCGCCTCCGCTCCTTTCCCCTCTGTTTTCTCTCCGAATTAGTGCCCGTAGCCCCGCTCGCCGTAGTAACCGAAGCTTGCCACCGCAGCCACAGCCGTCACAGCCTCTGCCTGAGCACGGCAATGTGCTCCTGGTGCTTCCAGGAGCCCAGCGAGCCCAACCGCTCGTTCTGCCAAGCCCCGTAGCCCCAGGTCCGATCTCACCCGATTCCGGCCGTCCGCCGCGCTCGTCGCCGCCGTCGCTGTAGGTCCTCTCTAGTGACGCCACCACTGTAGATCGACACGCCGTTGAGTGGTCGTTCGAACGCGACTGGCCCCGCGCAAAATGGTCGCCCGTAGCGTTTTTCCGGCGAGATCCCGAGTGGCTCCGCCGCGGAAATGGTCGCCGGAGCTAGCTCCGGCGCCGCCGCCGACATGGCTGGCTCTGGGGCCCACCCTGGGTCACTGCCAGTGGGTCCCAGGGGCCCCGTTGACTGCGTCGACCCAGTCAACGTGCTGACTGGGTAGCCCCAGCCAATGACATGTGGGCCCCACGCGCTTAATTATACTGGTTTTTAAAATAACTTAATATGTTAATTAATCTGAAACTGACAAGTGGGTCCCACTAGCTAATTAGTTTAATTAGTTAAATTAATCCAGTATTTAATTGTTTCAGTCTATGATAGGTGGGCCCCACCTGTCAGTTTGACCAAGTCAACAGTCAACCCAGTTGACTGCTGACTGGGCAGTTGACTAAGTCAACTGGGCCCCCTGGCCCCACCTGTCATCCACTGTGGCTAGCCCACAGTGGGTGTAAAAGGTATCTGCACTGTTTAAATTTGAATTAATGTATTAGAATAATTCTAGAATTGTTTAAAACTTTGTAAAATCATATAAAATAATCCGTAACTCAGATGAAAATAATTTATATATGAAAAATGATCAGAAAAATAAGACGAATCCGAATATGCTATCCACATACCTGCCACATGCCTCCAACACTACAAACGTGGAACCTTCCCCTCCGGATCATCTGACCGATAATTGCCTAAAGCCGGGAACATATTGCCAGATATTTTCCCGCCCATCTGTAGCCCTTAGCACTGCATTAGGTCATCCCTAGCACAGCATATTGCCATGTCATGCTTTGTGATGCATCTGTGTGCTTTATATTTACTGTTTCTTCCCCCTCTTCTCTCTGGTAGACCCCGAGACCACTGCTGACGCCGCTGGTTACGACTACGCCACAGACGACCAGCCCCTTTCAGCAGAGCTTCCAGGCAAGCAAAACCCCCTTGATCATTCCTATATCGCCCATTCTTTCTCTCTTGTGCTTGCATTAGATTTTGCTACTGTGTTCGATAGCTCCTATTCTAATGCATAGCCTGTTTTTGTAACCTGTTGTTGATACTTTACCTGTTGTCCTATATGCCTAGTATAGGCTTGTTAGTGATCCATCAGTGGCCCCACACCCTTGTCCGTGTTGCCCTGCTTTTCTACCAGATGACTTGATCAATGTGATCGACGTGCAGAGACAAAGCGCACCACCAGCACCCCCTTAGTTGTACGACTCTGCAGAGCTACTATCGAGTGCCTAGGGTGATGCCTCGTATCTCACTTCTGATGATATCTCTATAGTATAGCACGTCGGTTGTGGATTACATAGGGTGATTCCTCGCTCTCCACTCCCGATGATGACTCTGTCGTCCAACACCTCAAGCGTGAACCCATCGAGGGTGATTCCTCCAAGTTCACCTTGACATTTTACATCGAATAGGAATCTATCGAGGGTGATTCCTCAGATTCCTTGATGTTATGGAGACACGGTTACCTTGACTATTACCACAGACCTTTATAGAAGTCGGGTCGACCCCAAGGGTACCCGCGAGAGTTATTGCAGTCTATAATGAAGTTGGGTTGACCATGAGGGTACCCGCGAGATTTATTGACGCGGCATGACCGGGCAGGCAGAGACCGCCCCAGGAGAGGTATGGGCATGGCCCTTGTCGTAAGTCCGCGAGACGGGGCGACGTGATCACTGATCATCTCCGCGAGCTCCCAATACACTAACGGTTTGGATATGTGATCTGAGTAGGCCTCTGGCCTTTTCGCACTAACCACCACGCGGGATAAGTTATGGGACTCGGCGTCGTATGATTCTTCTGAAAGCTCTATCAGACGTCCAGTACAGCATCGTGGCACGGTCGGATCGCGCCATCCAGGACAGAGGTGGCGCTGGTATTCACCGTCCTCACAACGACCTGGAGTGCTTAGGGCGATCGGCCCATGACACCTTTGCGCTTAGGATGTAGACCGGCGGGGAGCTCTCTACGGAGCCTAGGTAGGACTACGACGTGTCGATCAGCTGAGGCCGGGCATGACCAGGAAAAGTGTGTCCGGCCGGAGTTAATCGAGCGTGTTGGGTAAGTTGGTGCACCCCTGCAGGGAAGTAAATCTATTCGAATAGCCGTGTCCACGGTAACGGACGCTCGGAGTTGTATCCCGATCTACTATAACTTGAACTGGATACTTGTGATACTTAACTGATATGATGGCTCCGGGATCACTTTCTCGTAGGGAGTCGAGGAAGGATATCTAGGCATGGCTAATGTATACTTGTTACTATATAATATGTTATTCTATTCTCTTCTGATGCTGCAAGATGCTACTCTACGATAGGCTAGGCCTTACTCCTCTATTCTGGCATTTCTACAATATAGTTCACAGATATAGCCCCTTCCCTTTGATACCGATGCATACTTAGCATAGATCTGATGTAAGTCTTGTGAGTACTTTGGATGAGTACTCACGGTTGCTTTGCTACCTTTTTTCCCCCTACCCGATTTGCTGCGATCAAATGATGGAGCCCAGGAGCCAGCTGATCCCGCCGATGACTACTACTACCCCGACGGAGACTACTACTACGTGGAGACCGATGACCAGGAGTAGTTAGGAGGTCCCTGGCAGGAGGCCTGCGCCTTTTAGATCTAGTTGTCGTTGTTTTGCTCAGCCTTCTTAAGGCAAACTTGTCTAATTATGTCTGTATGCAGATATTGTTGCTTCCACTAACTTATGTATTCGAGCCTTCCCGGCCTGGCTTGTAATATAAAGAGGTATGCCTTTAATTTGTGTCTAGAGTTGTGTTGTGTTATCTTCCCGTGAGTCTCTGGTCTTGATCGTGCATGTTTGCGTGTATTATTAGTGCACAGTCGAGTCGGGGGCGTCACAAGTAATGCATCTGCTACCTTTCAAAGATGTATGACTGCTATATTCTCTGACTTTTGTGAAAAGATTGTTGAGGTTTTCATGGATGATTTCTCCGTTTACGGAACTTCATTTGATGATTGCTTAAGCAACCTTGATCGAGTTTTGCAGAGATGTGAGGAAACTAATCTTGTCTTGAATTGGGAGAAGTGCCACTTTATGGGAACGAAGGTATAGTCCTTGGGCATAAAATTTCTAAAAGAGGTATTGAAGTTGATAAAGCTAAAGTTGATGCAATTGAGAAAATGCCATGTCCTAAAGATATCAAAGGTATAAGAAGTTTCCTGGGTCATGATGGTTTCTATAGAAGGTTTATAAAAGACTTCTCTAAAATTTCTAGGTCTCTTACTAATCTCTTGCAAAAAGATGTTCCATTTGTTTTTGATGATGATTGCGTAGAAGCCTTTGAAAAACTTAAGAAAGCCTTAATATCTGCACCTATTGTTCAACCACCTGGTTGGAACTTGGCTTTTGATATTATGTGTGATGCTAGTGACTATGCTGTTGGTGCTAATCTAGGGCAAAGAGTTGATAAAAATTAAATGTTATTCATTATGCTAGTAAAACTCTAGATGGTGCTCAAACAAATTATGCTACTACTGAGAAAGAATTTTTAGCAGTCGTGTTTGCATGTGATAAATTTAGATCTTACATTGTTGATTCTAAAGTAACTATTCACACCGATCATGCTGCTATTAAATACCTTATGGAAAATAAGGATGCTAAACCTAGACTTATTAGGTGGGTTCTTTTGCTACAAGAATTTGATTTGCATATTATTGATAGAAAGGGAGCTGAGAATCTTGTAGGTGATAATTTGTCTAGAATGGAAAATTTTCTTGATGACCCACTGCCTATTGATGATAGTTTTCATGATGAACAATTAGCTTTATAAATGCTTCTCGTAATACTCCTTGGTATGCAGACTATGCTAATTACATTGTTGCTAAATATATACCACCTAGTTTTACCTACCAACAAAAGAAAAAATTCTTCTTTGATTTAGACATTACTTTTGGGATGACCCACATTTATATAAAGAAGGAGTAGATGGTATTATTAGACGTTGTGTACCTGAGCATGAACAGGAACAAATCCTACGGAAGTGTCACTCCGAGGCATACGGAGGACACCATGCGGGAGACAGAACTACACATAAGGTATTACAATCTGGTTTTTATTGGCCTACTCTTTTCAAAGATGCATGTAAGTTTGTCCTCTCTGGTGATGAATGTCAAAGAATTGGTAATGTTGGTAGACGATAGGAAATGCCTATGAATTATTCACTTGTTATTGAACCATTTGATGTTTGGGGTTTTGATTATATGGGACCTTTTCCTAAATCCAATGGGTATACACATATTCTTGTTGCTGTTGATTATGTCACTACGTGGGTAGAAGCTATTCCAACTAGTAGTGTTGATCATAACACTTCTATTAAAATGCTTAAAGAAGTTATATTTCTGAGGTTTGGAGTCCCTAGATATTTGATGACTGATGGTGGTTCACATTTTATTCATGGTGCTTTACGTAAACTTCTTGCTAAATATGATGTTAATCATAGAATTGCATTGCCTTATCATCCTCAATCTAGTGGTCAAATTGAATTGAGTAATAGAGAAATAAAGTTAATCTTGCAAAAGACCGTTAATAGACCCAGAAAAAATTGGTTTAAGAAACTTGATGATGCACTATGGGCATACAGAACTGCTGATAAAAATCCTATGGGTATGTCTCCATATAAAATGGACTATGGAAAAGCATGTCATTTACCTCTTGAGTTAGAACATAAAGCTTATTGGGCCATTAAAGAACTCAACTATGATTTTAAACTTGCCGGTGAAAAGAGGTTATTTGATATTAGCTCTCTAGATAAATGGAGAACACAAGCCTATGAAAATGCCAAGTTGTTTAAAGAAAAAGTTAAGAGATGGCATGATAAGAGAATTCAAAAACGGGAATTCAAAGTAGGTGATCACGTTCTATTATACAATTCTCGTTTAAGATTCTTTGCAGGAAAACTTCTCTCTAAATGGGAAGGACGATACATGATCGAAGAAGTTTATCGTTCCGGAGCTATCAAGATAAATAACTCCGAAGGCACTAATCCGAGAGTGGTTAATGGGCAAAGAATTAAACATTATATCTTAGGTACGTCCGTTAATGTTGAAACTAATATTATTCAAACAATGACACCGGAGGAGCACATAGAAGAAACCTTCTGGAATGCCCCAGAACCCTGAAAGGGAGTAGGTATGTGGTACGGTAAGTAAACCGACTCCAAAAATTCCATAAAAGCACTTTTTGTTCATTTTGGAATATATAAAAAATTAGGAAAATTATAGACAGTCCGAAAAGTGCACGAGGGGGCGACAAGCCTAGGGGGCGCGCCCTACCCCCCAGGGTGCGCCTACCGAGCTTGTGGCTCCCCCGTGGACTTTCCTGACTCTGTTTTTCTTCCATATTGCTTGTCCTGCACGAAAAAAATCATTATATATACTCCCGGATGTTTTGACCACCGTATCGCAAGTTTCTCCTTTGTTCTTGTTTCGTGTTGTTTTCTGCCAGATTTACCAAGGTCAGGCATCATGTCATCTTCTTCCTCCAACAACGTGGGGGACGATGCTTGGTTGTTGCAGATAGAACTTAGGAGAGAGGTGGCCATCGAGGGGGTTGCCATGGAAGAAGATGAGGAAGATTCTCTTGAGGTCCACCCTCCGGCTTCGGAAAGAGGCACCCTAGCTGGGATCTCCACTTCGCCAAACTCCCATCAAGCCATGGGACCGACAAGCAACCAAAGAAGTCAAGAGGTACAAGAAGGGCTTGTCCCTAGGAGGCCCTTACACAGGCTACATCGGAACAACTTTCATAATTTGGTTCATAATTACGGGATTGAGAATACTTCCCATGTGCACATACCTTCCAATTGGGACATCTCTCGTCCAAGTGAAAGTGATGCAGGAAAGAATTCTTGGGGTCCGGAGAATAAACACATTATGGCCGAAGTTCAAAAGAATGTTGAGATCATTCGCCATGTGCTCCGAGAAATTCAGAGTTTAAAGTAGATCTTGATGAACATTACGAAGGACAAGCCTACTACATCATCACCACCATCACCGAAGAAAGACACTTGAGTACACGGGTATGGGCACCACCCTTGGCTTGAGCCAAGCTTGGGGGAGGTGCCCCGGTATCGTATCACCATCACTTTTACCATCATAATTATCTATCTTAGTTCGATCTTTAGTTATTTCATGATTTACAAGAATAAAGTTTTAGTATGATTTAGTTTCGAGTGCTTGCTTTGTGATCTATCTATCTATGTAATCGAGTGTGAGAGTTATGTAATAAAGAGTAGTTTGAGTTGAGTCGTTTTACTTTTGTTGATCCAATCTTAGAAATAAAATGAAGAGAATAAAAAAAGGGGATCATATGCTAATCCCATGGGGAGTGATGACTTCACATAAAAGAAGTATAATTGATGAAACTTGTTGGAAGTTAACAAACATAGCATTGGTCATTATTGCAATCGATGAAAAAGTAATGAAGAAAGAGAGGTCTCATATATAAATATACTATCTTGGACATCTTTTATGATTGTGAGCCCCCATTAAATATTCTATGTCAAATAGCGACGTTGGACATGGAAGACAATGTAATGAGTTATGTTTGCTTATATTCACATGGAAGCTATATTGTCATCGATCCTCTAACATGTGGTGCTTGCCCATAATCTTTTGCTAGCCAAAATTTCGTACTAAGTAGAGATACTACTTATGCATCCAAAAACCCTTGAACCCAGTTTCATGTCATGAGAGTCCACCATATCTACCTATGGATTGAATAAGATCCTTCAAGTAAGTTGTCATCGGTGCAAAAGCAATAAAAATTGCTCCTAAATATGTATGAACTTTTATTGTAAGGGAAAATAAGCTTTGTACGAACTTGTGATGGTGAAGAAATAAAAGCGACATACTGCATAATAAAGGTTGCTATCACAAGGGGCAATATAAAGTAATGTTCCTTTACATTAAGAACTTGCACATTCAAAAATAAAAAGTGCATGACAACCTCTGCTTCCCTCTGCGAAGGGCCTATCCTTTACTTTATGTATTTACTTTTATGCAAGAGTCAATAGTATTCACCTCTATTCCGTTTTTATTTTCTCTCTTGGCAAGCATCATGTGGTGGGTAAAGATCCAGGTACATATACCCAGTTGGATGTAGGTGATCATGAGTTATTATTGTTGACATTACCCTTGAGGTGAATAAGTTGAGAGGCGATAAGCCCCTATCTTTCTATGTGTTTGACTGAAACTTTTGCTCCATAAGTATGCCGTGAGTGTCAGCAATCATAGAAGACTAAATGATAGTTGAGCAGGCCTGGGCGTTCGGTTAAAACCGAAAATTCGGTTAATGCCATTCGGTTTATTTGTAAATTCGGTTATTAAAAATGCTAACTGAAAATGGTAGCATAAAACAATAAACCGAATTTTCGGTTAACCGACAAATTTGGTTCGGTTCACGGTTTACACCGAACGACTATTGCATGGTTGCATGTCCTCTCCCAGTCCCACGCACAGCCCACCTTCTTTATAGGCGAGCAATTTGTCCTCTTTCCATTAACCAAGCGAGGTGGGACTAAATGAACAAGAGTTGTGCTGCTCTCTGGCTCTGTACGGAGTACAGTCAATGAAGAAGATTATAAAAATAAGTTTTTTTTGAGACATGACTATAAAAATAAGTACGTGCATATGTTGGGCTTTGGACTTTGCATGCAGCCGAGGAGGCCTACAAAAGTCATGTCTCCTTTTGCACATGGGCTGCTCGTGGCTGCGCTTGGTCCTTGGCGACGCGAGGCCTACTCAGTATTTTTTTTTGATGAGTGAGAGGCCTTTTTAGCATCGGGGACGTGGGAATTCTGGAGTAGTGCGTGACATGACGTGCGTGTGCGGCCGTCGTTCGGCTGGAATCCAGGAGTCTGGCGTATATTTTGCTTTCATTTGGTTTAACCGAGGTAAACACCGAACTGACCGAATTCCGTTCGGCTATTAGAACTAAAAACCGAATTTGCCTGTACCAGTGATAAAAACCAAAAATTCGGTCTTTTCGGTTTCGGGATCGGTTCAGTGTTCGGTTCATCGGTTTTTATGACCCCCCCCTATAGTTGAGTATGTGAACTTGCTAAACAAATCTCTTACATAGACTCTTTCTGATAATATTATGAATCGCAATTGCATCAATGAGCGAGATCATAGTTTGTTAGTTTTCAATACGGTTTATGGTTCATACTTTATCTTGTGGATGAATTGTCACTTATTCATGAGAAGTTTTATGATGATATATTGCAGTTATGATAAAGATCATGATGCTTTCATGTCTGTATTTTGTTTTATCGATACCTCTCTCTCTAAACATGTGGTCATGATTATCGATTTCGGTTTTCGCTTGAGGACAAGCGAGGTCTAAGCTTGGGGGAGTTGATACGTCCATTTTGCATCATGTTTTCCTACTATTATTTATTATGTTTTGGGTCATTATTTCACTTTATGACACAATTATTATGCATTTTCTCTCTTCTTTTGCAAGTTTCACATGAAGAGGGAGATTGCCGGCAGCTGGAATTCTGGACCGAAAAGGGCTACAGCAGAGATAACTATTCTGCACAACTCCAAATGACCTGAAAATTTACGGAGAATTATTTTGGAATATATAAAAAATATTGGGGGAAGAAATACCAGGAGGGGACCCACCAGGAAGCCACAAGCCTAGGGTGCGCCCTACCCCCCTGGGAGCACCCCCCGAGCTTGTGGGGCCCCTGGCCGGCCTCCGAGGCCCATCTTCCGCTATATGAAGCCATTGCCCTAAAAAAATCAAGAGAAGACTTTCGGGACGAAGCGCTGCCATCTCGAGGTGGAACCTGGGCAGGAGCACTTTTGCTCTCCGGCGGAGCGATTCCGCCGGGGAAACTAAATCGAAGCCATCGACATCACCAACGATCCTCTCATCGTGGGAGGACCAATCTTCATCAACATCTTCACTAGCACCATCTCATCTCAAACCCTAGTTCATCTCTTGTATTCAATCTTTGTCTCAAAACCTCAGATTGGTACCTGTGGGTTGCTAGTAGTGTTGATTACATCTCGTAGTTGATGCTAGTTGGTTTATTTGGTGGAACATTATATGTTCAGATCCTTGATGCTATCCAATACCCCTCTGATCTTGAACATGAATATGATTTGTGAGTAGTTACGTTTGTTCTTGAGGACATGGGATAAGTCTTGTTATAAGTAATCATGTGAATTTGGTATTCGTTCGATATTTTGATGATATGTATGTTGTTGCTTCCTTCAGTGGTGTCATGTGAACGTCGACTACATGACACTTCACCATATTTGGGCCTAAGGGAAGGAATTGTGGAGTAGTAATTAGATGATGGGTTGCTAGAGTGACAAAAGCTTAAAACCTAGTTTATGCGATGCTCCGTAAGGGGCAGATTTGGATCCATATGTTTCATGCTATGGTTAGATTTATCTTAATTCTTCTTCCGTAGTTGCGGATGTTTGCGAGAGGGGGTAATCATAAGTGGGAGGCTTGTTCAAGTAAGAACAGCCACTACAAGAAATATGTTAATTTGCGACCATCAATATTGGTCACTGAATGGTCATTATTTTCCATTTTTTGACCTTTTTGTGACAAAAAACAGTTGGTCAAAAGCTGGCCGTCTTTAATGAAACTTAACGACCTTCTTTGTGAAATGGTCGTAGAAGGTTACAACCAAAATAAAAGGTCGTTGATTCTACGACCAATTGTTTTGGTCACTGGCAGTCTACCCAGACCATGTCAGATCCAACATGGTAGGCTGACGTGGCAAAATTACGACCAAACAAAATGGTCGTTGATCAGAATCGGCCCGGTCCGGTCTAGCCGTCTCTATGGGCCGAGCCCAATAATTCAGCCTTTTATGATTTTTTTGCCTGATTTTTTTTGGGGCCTTCTCTATCTTGGGCCTTCGCCTTTCCACACAGTCCATTTCCTTTTTGTTTCTATTTTCTATTTGAATCGAGTCCGTTTCCTTTTTGTTTCTATTTTCTATTTGAGTCGAGGCCTACTTATAGTACAGATTCTGAATAGCTTTTCAGCCCAGGTCATTTTGGGCCATAGCATCTTAATAGTAAGTATAATTGGGTCGTGGCCTCTGTCAGGTCCAGTAAGAACATTTTCTGGAGAATTTTACTATTAAAGTAAAATGTACACAACATATTACAGGAAAATAGCACATACAACAGCAGATAAAATTTCATTTCACTCCAACTACAACTCACTACATCATAGACAATACATGACACTTCATCCTTCATTTTTTTACTAGGCAGTAGACGAGTACATCTCACTACAAATAAACAGTACTATTCTTGGAAGCATCTTTGCTAATGTCCTCAACCTTCTCGTCAGTCGACGCCGCAAGCTTCTTGTCAGCGGATCATGCTTTCATCACCTGAGCACAAGCAGCATTCACAGCCTTCACATCCTGCAAAAGAAGAGTCATGGCTTGTATGTCCAAGAACTTTGGTGGTTACTTGTCTGATGCACATTGTCATGTTCCCCATCATCCCAATTCTCAGGCTGCCATGTAGGTATTAAACAATGTGAAACTGGACATACAAGCAGAACACAAAACAGAGCAAAAATGTAAGAAATGGAAAATGGGCACCTTTGTCACGCCGTGGTGCACCATCTTACTCGATCCGGCCTCAAGGAACCAGCAACGCTGCTTGCTCCCTTGGCCTTGCGCCGTGGTGCACTATGTTTGTGCAGATCAGATCTTCTGCATAGAACCGTACATCCTATTCAAAAGAATACACAGACCTCAAGCCATGTAATTACTGAAAGAAGAGGAAATGAATGCAATTCTATATAGACAAAAACACATGTAGCAATGTTATACATAGCAAAACTTCAGTATTTGGTGGTACAATGAAAGAGCAGTTCAGTTGAAGAATTTAGCTTGCACAGAGACAAGGGAGACTTGAGCGCCAAGGGTAGATTTGCGCAGAGACAAACAAAGAGACAAACCACAGCCAGTTTGCGCGGCGAGCTGCTCACCTGTGTTGGGGAGTGGCGGAGATGTGCGTCGGCGTTAAGCAAAACAGCAGCTCGGTTGAGTACCAAGGGGGAGTAAGGTTGATCCAGAACCCAGGGCACTCCAGACTGCAACTTTTCACAAGACAAGAATCACTACAGAGAAAATTATACAAGAACAGAGCATAGAAGCAGATTAATTATATGGAACCAAAAACTGAATCATTGAAGATCAGATTACACAGGAACAGAATGTAGAAGCAGATTATATGGAAGCAAAAACCAAATCATTAGGGAGCACATAATAATACATGAAGAGAAAGAAGCAACTATACAGGCCAAAACTGGACAAACCACAAACAACAACAGCGCAACGGCAGAAGTAGCCCTGTTTGCATCATGTTGAACAGCACAAGCAGCCATATATGCATCGCAAACAAAGAACACTCGACATCCAACATCTGAAGACATTGCAATGATTTCTAAGCACATCTAGTATACTAGTTTCCGCAAAGAGCAAAAGCAAACATGATACAATATCATTTGCACCACATCAACCAAATTATTCAGGCAGCACAGCATGCACATGAACAAAGACAGGTTCTGGGTCCTGTTTGATTCACCTAGTTGATGAGGGCGGCGGAGCGGGAGACGAACTCGATGGCGGACGATCTCATCCTTGACCTTCTCAGACCGCAAGATGGTGACTCCGTCGAGCATGTCCACCTTCCTCACCTGCAACCAAATCACAGCAGAAATAAGCTCTCTGTGTTAGCAGTAGCAAATACTCTCTGTGTTAGCAGTAATAAAAACTCATGCAGTACCAAATTCAAAGATTTTTTGTTGTAGCTAACAGAAGTATGGAACAATAGTTAACAACTCGAGTCAGAAAAGGTAGGAGCGTCTCTTAAGAGAGACACAACTGATACTGATCAAAGATAATAACATAGCACAAAAATAGGTAGGTACATTGACTTCTTTAAAGACAATAAGCAGGACCAACAGATTCACATGTTCCATCAGTATGAAGTTACAATGGCAGGTGCCAGGTGAGAAATGGATATGGCACAAATTTTATGCTCATAAATATTCCATGTAGTGTATGAGCGATACTATTTCATGCTAATGTATGAGCATACAAGATGCAGTAAAGAGAGCTCATATAGTTCATTGAGCACACATTAACAAGCTAAGATAACCTGTTATATGGATATCATCATTGCCTATCAGACTGCTGATAAATATTCCATGTAATGTTTAAACTAGACACAAATCTTGGGAGGAATCAAACAGTGGAATCAGATACAAATTAAGCACGGATAAATTATTAAACTTATAACAACTAGGGTGTCGTTCAACCAATAAAACTATAACAGAATCGGGCATATCGGACTTGGAACGCTAAGGGGATTGCATCAGGATCGCTAAAAGACCTACACTGATTCGTGAAGGGGGGAGGGACTCACCCTGGAGAGGACCGTGAGCACGTAGGGTGGGTTACGACCGACCGCAGCGCGAGGTGCACGAGTTGGTGATGTTGCAGGCGGCTTGCGGTTCTCCGTCGAAGGCAGGCTGATGGCGACAGGAGAAGCAGTGGGGCTTCATGCCACCACCGCAGTGATGGCACCTGCTGCATCCAAACCGAACAAAAAAATAAATAAGCAAGGGTTGACAAACAGAGCAAGCAAGAATTTGTAACTTATAATGCTCTGTGCTGCCCTGCTGCATATACATATCAATTGTGTCATGTTGGGGGGGGTCAGAATGTACACAACATATTTATGTCAAATGGTTGATTATTCAGAGAAGTTAAACTAAGTGCAGGTCACCGAAAACTGAATTTCTTGCAATCCAGACAATACAAACAGCATGAAGATGGTTGCATATATACAAATCCTTGTGGTGGCAGCAAAATTGACCAATCTGGACCTCATCTTCTCTCTCTGTTTGGTACTAACTAAATAAATAAATAACTAGACTTGTCCATACAAATCCCTCTTCAATTCCTTGACACAACTAGGATTTACATCAACTATTCCTCAACTTAACAGCAGTAGTGAGCAGAGGAAGATGAGAGGGAGAGGGAGATGCTACCTGCCGTGGTGGGTCATCGTGGACGAGCTTGAGTTCGGCAGGACCTCTTGGTCGCCCTAGGAGCAGAGGAGCAAACCCCTCCTACCCCTCTTCCTTCAGCAGAGTAGGACCGAAGAACTGGAGGCTGGTTGCATCTCAGGTTGGTTCTCCAAAACCCACCTCCTGCAGCAAAATCCGGGGATGTCCTTCAACACAGCATAACACGACGAATAGAGCAACATACACTGCAGTCAGTGTTCATCCACGAGTGCTAGATCGGATCGAATCGAAGGGAGAAGGGGAAGGGAAGGGCTACCTTGAGGATCGAATCGAATCGGGAAGCCGCGAGGTACGTTGAGCTCGAGGAGAAGCGAATCACACGGGTGGAGCTGTTGCTGCTGGTCTCTCACCGCGCCACCCATCGTCAGGAGCAATCTGCGAGGTGGGTCAAAGATCAAATCCGACGCCGTGGCAGGGAACCTACGGCCGCGCGTAGCAGAACGGTGAGAGGAAAATCGCAGGTGGACCAAGGGTTTACACCTCACTCACGGGGAGCGAGCAACCAGATCCGGCCCGGGGGATTCGGGGCTTACCTCTCGGCGCGGTATCGGCGAGCCGGCAGTGGGAGTGCGCGGTGGTGGCCACCGAAGGGGTCGGGGGTCGGGGTGCGAGGAACACGGATCTGGGCAGCGCGAGCCCATGGGGAAGAACCAGTTCATGGGCTGCGGAAAGCTGGTGGCAGCGATGGGGAAAAGGGAGCGGCGGCGGCGATGGGGAGAAGGGAGTGGCGGCGGCGTATGAGAGATAGCTAGGGTTTCGTGGGTGGACGAGGATGAGAGGGATGAGAGGGACACGGGGTGATTCGGTAGGGGATGAGAGCGACAAGGGGGATGTGGGCTGCCGTTGGATCCGGAGCATCCGACGGTGCTTAATCCATGATCCGCGTGAGATGCTTTTGGACCAATCAGAACGTAGTACCCCCTCTGATGACGTTATGACCATTCAAATTGGTCGTAATCGATTAAAAATAAGATGCTAAATCATGTCAGCTATTTTACGGCCTAGGAAATTATAAAAATAAATAGAAAAGAAAAACCTTCGCATTGTGTCACCAAGTGTGACCTACTTTTCATTAAAAATAACAAACTTTGAATAATACAAATATCATTAAAAAAATGTTTTCAGAAACGAGTTTTTTTTAAAGAGAATCATTTTTTGAGTAGCCGAAATGGATTTTTTTGGTGAAAACCTACCAAATATTTGTTGCAAAATTGGACCAAATCAATTTTCTAAAATATTAGGCCATATTTAATGTACAATTGATCAAATGGTTGCGTGCCAAAAGCTTTGATCCACCTCTCGTGAAAAAGACAAATTTCCGACGATTCAGCTGGAAGCTGGTCAAATTTGAACTGTAGCTGCCTTATAGTATGCTCTTTAGTTTTTCCAAAAATCATTTCTAGGTACATAAGTATCTATTTAATAAGAGAAACTCCAAAAATTTTGCAAGATTCAACCCCTAGCTATGAACGGTCATGCCCGCCGTTTTGACCGCATTTTGAAACGGGCATAAGAAATTCAAAAAAAAATGAAAAAATTGAAAACCTTCGCATTGTGTCATTATACGTGACCAATTTTCCAGGAAAAATAACAAACTTGGACTATGACAAATGTCTTAAAAAAGTGTTCTCAGAAACGAGCTATCATGTATGAACATACATGGCTTTCAAGGCAAATGACCAATGTTATGGCAACATTCATGGCATAGTTTTGTTCAAATGATCTCACATTGTGCACAAGTTTTCATCTTGGAATGACAAACAATGTTTCCTAAGGAAGTTTTCATTTTCTTTGCACAAAAAAAACATTTTCCATTTTTTGAGTGCCCAAAATGAGTTTTTTTGTGAAGGACCAACCATATATTTGTTGCAAAATTGGACCAAATCAATTTTCTAAAATATTAGGCCATATTTAATGTACAATTGACAAAATGGTTGCGTGTCAAAAGCTTTGATCCACCTCTCGTGAAAAAGACAAATTTCCGCCAATTCAGTTGGAAGCGGGTCAAATTTGAACTGCAGCTGCCTCATAGTTTGCTCTTTATTTTTTCCAAAAATCATTTCTAGGTACATAAGTATCTATTTAATCAGAGAAACACCAAAAAATTTCCAAGATTCAACCACTAACTAGGAACGGTCATGCCCGCCGTTTTGACCGCATTTTGAAATGGGCATGAAAATTTCAAAAAAAATCAAAAAATTCGAAAACCTTCGCATTGTGTCATTATATGTGATCAAGTTATCAGGAAAAATAATAAACTTGTAATACGGAAATTATTTTAAAAAAGTGTTCTCAGAAATAAGCTATTATGTGTGAAGATTCATGGCTTTCAAGCCAAAATGATCAATCTTATGGCCACATTCATGGCATAGTTTGTTCAAATGATCTCATATTTTGCACAAGGGTGCATCTTGGAATGGTAAACAATGTTGCCTAAGGAAGTTTTCATTTTCTTTGGACGAAAATTTCATTTTCCATTTTTCGAGTGCCCAAAATGAGTTTTTTTGTGAAGAACCTAGCAAATATTTGTTGCAAAATTGGACCAAATCAGTTTTATAAAATATTAGGCCATATTTAATGTACAATTAACCAAATGGTTGCATTGCAAAAGTTTTGATCCACCTCTCGTGAAAAAAACAAATTTTCGCCGATTCAGCTGGAAGCGGGTCAAATTTGAACTGCAGCTGCCTTATAGTTTGCTCTTTATTTTTTAGGAAAATCATTTCTAGGTACATAAGTATCTATTTAATCAGAGAAACTCCAAAAGTTTTGCAAGATTCAACCCCTAGCTACGAACGGTCATGCCCGTCGTTTTGACCACATTTTGAAACGGGCACAAGAAATTCAAAAAAAATCAAAAAAATTGAAAACCTTCGCATTGTGTCATTATATGTGACCTAGTTTCCATAAAAATTAATAAACCTGTAATACGGCAATTATTTTAAAAAAGTTTTCTCAGAAATAAGCTATCATGTGTGAAGATTCATGGCTTTCAAGCCAAATGATCAATCTTATGGCCACATTCATGGCATAGTTTGTTCAAATGATCTCATATTTTGCACAAGGGTGCATTTGGAATGGAAAACAATGTTGCCTAAGGAAGTTTCACTTTCTTTGCACGAAAAATTCATTTTCCATTTTTTGAGTGCCCAAAATGGATTTTTTTGCGAAGAACCTAGCAAATATTTGTTTCAAAATTGGACCAAATCAATTTTCTAAAATATTAGGCCATATTTAATGTACAATTGACCAAATGGTTGGGTGTCAAAAGCTTTTGATCCACCTCTCGCGAAAAAGACAAATTTCCGCCGATTCAGTAGGAAGCGGGTCAAATTTGAACTGCAGCTGCCTTATAGTTTGCTCTTTATTTTTTCCAAAAATCATTTCTAGGTACATAAGTATCTATTTAATCAGATAAACACAAAAAAATTTCCAAGATTCAACCACTAGCTAGGAACGGTCATGCCCGCCGTTTTGACCGCATTTTGAAATGGGCATGAAAAATTCAAAAAAAATCAAAAAATTGGAAAACCTTCGCATTGTGTCATTATATGTGACCAAGTTACCAGGAAAAATATTAAACTTGTAATCCGGAAATTGTTTTTAAAAAGTGTTCTCAGAAATGAGCTATCATGTGTGAAGATTCATGGCTTTCAAGCCAGATGATCAATCTTATGGCCACATTCATGGCATAGTTTGTTCAAATCATCTCAGATTGCGCACAAGGGTGCATCTTGGAATGGCAAACAATGTTGCCTAAGGAAGTTTTCATTTTCTTTGGACGAAAAATTCATTTTCCATTTTTCGAGTGCCCAAAGTAAGCTTTTTTTGTGAAGAACCTACCATATATTTGTTGCAAAATTGGACCAAATCAATTTTATAAAATATTAGACCATATTTAATGTACAATTGACCAAATGGTTACGTGTCAAAACCTATGATCCACCTCTCGTGAAAAAGACAAATTTCCGCCGATTCAGTAGGAAGCGGGTCAAATTTGAACTGTAGTTGCCTTATAGTTTGCTCTTTATTTTTTCCAAAAATCATTTCTAGGTACATAAGTATCTATTTAATCAGAGATACATGGTGTGGTGGCGAGACGTCGAGGTTTGGATGGTGGCCGAGGCCCCCAACTCCAGAGCGCGTAAACTGGCATGCCAGCCGCGTGGTCACCGCGTGACCGTGGTGTTGCCACACGTTCTGGGTGGCCTAGGAATGTCTGGTGGCTTGGGCACTCCCCCGGTAGGTGTTATGAAGAAGAATACAACAGAAGAATCTCACGAGGAGACTGAACTAAGCTCAAACATGAATTAGCAGCCAAGTGTTTGATTAGCGATGGGGGAAATGCACATGGCCAATGGGCCTGAGTTTTGGCTGAGGATGATCATCTACTAAGGAGACTGTCTTGGCAAATTTGCAGCTCAAATGGAGGAGCCTAGGTGGCACTTGCTTTGCAAAGTACCACACTGGAAAGAAATATGCATGTTGAAGCTGGGCTCAAATGAACGAATGGATTGAGCTGACATTTTGTGGAGGGAAGTTATATGGGTAGGAACATGCCCTGGTAAAGTTTCAGCAATAATTAAGCAATATAAAATATAGTTGCTTCACAAACTGAAAATATGACCAGAATAAAAGATTGGATGATGAGCTCACATGGTTTGCTGGATAGAGCTCAAATTTTATGGAGAGTGATGATTTGACCATATGGAAGATTTGGAAAAATCTCAAATCATTTGGATAATCCTAGCTAGTACTTCCTTCACAAAGCTTCTCTCTGGATATTTTCTGAGGAAGATTTACTATGCAAATGGAGCTGAATATTGTCATGTAGCAATGATTTGGATATGGAAGAGTGCCCAAAAAGTTTGAGGGCACTAGGAGTGGTCTAGATAGCACTTGCTTTGCAATGTGCCAATCTTGCCAGAAAATAGAAATTGAAGCTGGGCTCACATAGATGATTCGATTGAGCTGCAATTTGGATGAGGATGATAATTTGGGCATATGAATGCACTGTAAAAAATTTCATACCATTTGGATAAATAAAAATGGTACTTCCTTCACAATGCTCTCCACTGAACAGAAAATTGGGAAAAATATTGAGGGAAATTGGCTAAATTAATTGAGCTAAAATTTGGTGGAGGGAGGTTCTATGGGCAGGGTCATGTCCTGGTAAATTTGCAGCAATTATAAAGTAATATAAAATATAGTTGCTTCCCAAAGTGAAAATATTACTGGAAACAAAGATTGGATGGTGAGCTCACATGGATTGTTATATGGGTCTCAAATTTTGTGGAGAGCTATGATTTGGGCATATAGAAGATGTGCCGAAAATTCAACTCATTTGGATATTCCTAGCTAGTACTTCCTTCACAAAGCTTCTAGCTGAATAGAAACTTTAGAAATTTGCCGAGGAAGATTTACTAGGCAAATGGAGCTGAATTTTGTCATGAGCCAATGATTTGGATAGGAAATAGTGCCCAAAAATTTTGAGGGCAATCAAGAAAATATAAATAGCACTTCCTTCACAAAGTGTTGTTCTGAACAGAATAGGAAAATGAATATTTCTGAATTTTTTTTGAACTAAGCAAGGAAGGTTTTTGACATATTTGAGAAATATATGATCCAAAGAATTTATGAGAATTTTTTGGGAATTTTAGGAATGACAGAAATGTAGGCTGCTTCACAACCTAGGGCAAAAATTGACACATGGACATGACACATAGGCAAAACTGATGAGGTGGCGCCTAGTCATAGCAATGCACCACAATTTACAAGGTTATGACCATCTATATTGGTCATGATTAGCTAGAAATAAGGCAGCGGACCAGTGCTGTCTGCTTTACGACCATTTCGTGTAAGGAAATTATGACCTTTCTGACCAAAATGGTCGTTATGGTTTAGGGTTTGGAGCCCCCCGAACAGCTTATGACCAATTGGTCTCAAATGGTCGTAGATTGACGACCATTTCTTCCAGGGTCACTGACAGAAGGTCACAAATTGACATATTTCTTGTAGTGAGCACCCAAGTACCGATCCACCCACATATCAAATTATCAAAGTAGCGAACGCGAATCAAATAAACATGATGAAGGTGACTAGAAGAGAATTCCCATGTGTCCTCGAGAACACTTTGCTTTATATAAGAGACCGTTCCGGCTTGTCCTTTGCTATAAAAAGAATTGGGGTACCTTGCTACACTTTGCTACTATTGTCACTTGCTACTCGTTACGAATTATCTTGCTACAAAACTATCAGTTACCACTACTTTCAGTGCTTGCAGAAAACACCTTGCTGAAAACCGCTTATCATTTCCTTCTGCTCCTCGTTGGGTTCGACACTCTTACTTATCGAAAGGACTACGATTGATCCCCTATACTTGTGGGTCATCAGTTACTTGGGGGCTTTCAACTCATCGAGTTCAGCTATAACATCCCTTTTAGCCCGGCATATGCCATCATAATATTTGGTTATACCCGCCTGTTAGCTTGATGCTACTCACAACAAGGTGACCCGGCTGTACACTTGATAAGTCAATCACACTGACGCCTGTTATGGACTTTGTTGACCCTGAACTTATCAAAGTTAAAACACCGACTTATGTCACGTGAGAGCCGGCTCTCTAGATAGCAAGGACAAACCATAAAGGCTAAAAGCCTGCTTCCACAGGAAGCATATTACAAGTGTCGAGCCTCGAAAACCGGCCTTTATCTTTCAAGTGTCGAGCCTCGAAAGCCGGCCTTTATGTTTCAAACGTCGAGCCTCAAAAGCCGGCTTTTATATTTCAAGTGTCAAGCCTCGAAAGCCGGCCTTTATTTGGTTTATTATAACCCTTTCTTTTTGGTTTATTATAACCTATTTCACCATTTATTATTATATATGTATGTTTCTTCTATTTTGCAGAAGCCTGTTTTTATCTAAAACCGGGTCTCATCTTTTCCTGAGAATTGTTTCAACCAAGGAACGCAGCACTTATGAAATTTTCATACAAGGCAAATTGCCGGGTTTTCACTGCAACTCCAGTCAAGGATTCATATTGAACAAGCAAACATAACAAATTTGAGGATGATCTTTGGCACAAATATTTCAAAAGTGCATGATGGCACTGCCAGATAAAGCAACAAGTCATGCTCCTTTAGCTCAGAAATTTCCGAGCCGGCCTGATTTAGCATTGCCTGTATAAATACATATGGGTTATATTATTCTCACAGTCCCAAGTCGTTGCAGGCTTGCAACCCAGCACTTGCGGTCTACGGACTATCTGCTTTTTACTATCAATTAACAATCAAGAATATTCACAAGAAAAGTCCCGAGTCGTCGCACGCAAACGACCCACACATGGGGGCTACACTACTCAGTTCAAAATCTATAAATTTTCTAATAAGTCCCAAGTCACTGCAGGCATGCGACCCGGCACTTGGGTGCTACAGCGTTCAGTTGTTTAAACAGATCATAAGATCGAAATTGAAGACCCGGCCCATCACATACTGATGAGCCGGCCCTTGGGCCTACACATGTGAAATGCAAAACATTCAGATGAACAATCTGGATTTCTAGTTGCAAAATTTATATTTAAGCAAGTCTTAAGCTATCACTACGTTCTACTCTTAAGACTTGGGGGCTACACTAGCAGAAGTTTTATAAGTATAAGACAATTACAAGTCCCGGGTTGCTGCAGGCAAGACAACCCGACACTTGGGGGCTACACAGTCAAGATATTATTTCTATGCAAAGCACAAAGTCATCATGAACTGATCAACTCGGAGTTTGGGGGCTACATGTAATATGGAGATAAAAAAACAAAAGAACACCTTCAAATTGTCAATATTACTTCAATGGTATAACCAGGACCCGACACTTGGGGTCTCATTTTCTTGGTGGAGGCTTGCAAAGTTCACCTCCTCCAAATTATCTCCGCTACTAGTAAAACAGCAAACATATATTTACCTAAAACCACACAACAAACTGTACACGGGATAACCAGGACCCTCGGATAAAATCAACTTAAACATATCCTACTGCCCATATTACTTCAATGGTATGTCATCCTGATCAACGTCTTGGATGAAATGTTTTTTTTTGAGGAAGTCTTGGATGAAATGTTCTGCCGAGCAGACGTTGTGGTCTGCCTATGGCTCCGCGTCCCTGATCCCCGCCCGCACCTCCTTGATTTTCGGGGCCTATCCGTTTATGGCTCCGCGTCCCTGATCCCCGCCCGCACCTCCCTGATTTTCGGGTCGATTCCATCAGAATCGTGCCTCCCGATCCTTCTTTCTCTCCCCAGATCGACAAAACGGATCTGCAACGACGTTGCGCCACCGCTCCTTCCCCGCGCTTCCCCCCGAGTCGACCCTGCCTCCGGTCCCTGCCCGTGCTCCTGCAAGCCGCCGCCGACCTCCTCTGTCGGTCAGCCGCGCCCAACGCCATTCTTCCTTTTCTCTCCCTCTCCTCACTAATCTCTCCCCCTCTTTCCGTTCCCACACTGCGGGAGGCCATGGCCACCGGAGGCCGAGGCACGCTGCCGCGATGGCCCCAAGCTCGGCGGCGTGGAAGATTGGAGACGCTGGTGTGGCCGAGGTCGAGGTCGAGGTTGGTGAGCCTGGCGGTGGCGGCCGGGTGCGCGTCGAGCTCCGGGAGCACTTCCTCCGTTCAGCAGTAGAACTCAGAGAGGTCCAGCGTGGTGAGCGCGGGGCAGGCCTGGAGCAGCGGCTCGAGATCTGCGCCGCCATGGAGGTCGACGCTGCCGAGCGTGACCCGCCAGCAGGGCGCGAGGCTGGCAAGTGTGGAGGGGTTGCGGCAGTAGACGGCAAGGTTGGACACGGCGGGGAAGTAGGCGGTGAGGCGCACTGCAACGAAGGCATTCCGCGACGCACGAGGACAAGGAGAGCAGCCGGTGGCCCCACAGCCAGGCCAGCGAGAGGTCGAGCCGCTCGAGCGCTGGGAAGCAGGTCAGCGGGAGCAGCAGGAAGTCGGGCGTCCACGGTCCTCGGGCCCACGCATAGCGCCACACGCCATGCGTCGCCCGCTCTGCAGCCAGCAGCCTGTGGCACGCCATCGAGGCCCTGTGCCGCGAAGGATGCCCAGGATGATCCACACAGACTCAACAAAGGAGTGGGCAACTAGGAGGCCACGTGATTGCGAAGGCGATGAGAACGGTGTCGCAGGTGAGTTCCATCACCCCTGAAACCTTCTTTCTCGATACTAGTAAGCTTGCACATGCAACGCACGTCTCGATCAAAGCAACCTATGGAATTTATGTGGATATTGAATTCTTAATTCATATGGAAATTAATTAAGTTCCATGTGTAGGAAGCTCTCCTGTGTGAAATGAAGCTTATTGTATACTACTCCCTTCGGCCACAAATATAAGATGTTTCGAATATTTCAATATAGACAACATACATACTGAAATAAGTAAACAAACACACTAAAGTGTGTCTATATACATCCGATTTACAAAAAGGTTAGAGCATCGTATATTTGTGAAAGTAGAAGTACAAAGCGTGTACATGTCTTGTCTCGATCAAAGCAGACTAATAAATTCATGTGATTATTGAATCCTAAATTCATATTCCCAAAATTAGATGTGGGTGGGGGTGGGGATAGAATATATGTAGTGCCTAACGATCCCCATGTCTCTCATGGTCAAGTTTAATACAAACCCCATCACTTATATTTTGATGATGTCATGTGAAGTTGTAGTGCACAAAGAAATCCCAAAGCAAGATGTCTCTCATGGTCAAGTTTAATTCGTTCCTTTTGGGTTCGGCCTACATGTTAAATTCAGAAGTTTAATTGCTGGACTCAACTACAACGCCTCCCGTGGGAGTCACGGTGAGATAGAAGAGTCCGCTTGTGGTCATGTGTTCTAGAAGGGCATATTGTACAATAACGTAAAAAGGCATGAGTAGATCACGTGCTAGAGTAATCATTGTTTCACAAAGCTAACCGGGAAAGAAAAGAAAAGTTACACAAAAATGAGGAAGACCAAAGCCACACAAAAGACATGTCACGTCTTTCTAATGAGTTGAATATACCCACAAGAAAAAAAAAATACCAATACCATGACAGATACACAAGTAACTTTAAAGGCTAAATATTTAGGAAATGCATAATGTCATTAACTATCAGTAGAGATTCCATTTGAAGCAACTTCATGTCAGTTACCTCGCAAAAAAGACATGTCACGTCATGTTGTGAAGAACACCATCATATGTCATCACACCATTGATCTACAACTTTGGAGCTTGGGAAACAATGCTTCTATTCGCCGTCTCCTAAGCAAAAAAGAGGAGCCAAAAAGATTCCAAGATAACTTGTTTTACAGTTTCAACCAAGAAACTGTAAGCAAGACCTTCAATTTATCCAAGATTAAACGGAAAAATGCAATGTCTTTCTTTATCTTGACACACACCCCATCAATGAAACATATCCAAGATAAATTCAGGAGCTATTATCAATATGGAGGCAACTCTCAAGCCCCAAATACAAAAGAAAAAAACAATTGCTGCAGTTAATTGTCACAACTGCATCTGTGCATAGAATAGGGAACGAATTTAGTTAGCAAATTGAATACTCATTTACCGTATGCAAGAATCATACCTGAACACTATGTGCAGACAAGGTGGGAGACGCTGCTACATGTCATGGTTGTAGACCACAAAACAGCTAGCCATTCCTATTTATTGTAGAGATCTACAAGTCTTAGCCTGTGGTAAAATTCAAGTTATGCAGGTTAGGACTGTCATACTTGTCATTCGGATCAAGCTGGTTGTAATACATGACCTCGTCAGTCTATCAGTAATCAGTAAAAAAGAACAAATAATGCAAGGCTTTATTTATAAGCAAGGCACATACCTGTTTAACCGGAGCAAATGGAATTGACATACTATCCCAGCGAACCCCTGTAGTGGTGCCAGTATCGACATGGCGTCAAAATAGTGCCTGAAGGATAGCCACCGAGTAGAGGGCAGGAGCCGAGTGTAGGAGCATCAACTGTAGGGTTGTGGCAAATGCGTCTGTGGGGCAGCAGCCGATCGTCGAAGCGGCGGATGGTGATGGCATCCTGCGCTCTAACAGAGGCCGGCAAGTAGCAGCTGTTGATGCCAACTACATTGCCCACTTGTGTACAAAAATAAAAGGAAAAATTGCATCTTCACCATCCCCAGCATCGCAGTGCAGTCGGTGCCGGTCAACCATCGAGTAGCAGCGAGGGGTAGCGGCCTTGACAGGGACCTTCTTGTTCACTGGCTTCAGGTGGCCCGCGCTGCAAACCACCATAGCGAATCAGAATCCATCATCAAGAAATTGCTTAAGAAGGCATGCAAGAAGAAAGGGGATCGCGTCCATACCTTTCATGGATCGGCCCGGGCCTTACTCAAGAACTGAGCACCAAAGCTCCTAGTAATTGGGCGATTGATCCCCGCGGTAGCTGGATCTTGCTGTTGCAGTGAACAAGACATGATTCAGTTTAGGACAAAGAACCGAAGATAGAAACCAGGACAGGGATTCGATCCATGTGCTAATTTTCAGACTGTCCTGGTGGACGACATTGCCAATGTGGAAGTGGGCATGGATGACGTTGCCGATGTCCCGGAGCACCCGCATGTTTCCTCTCGTACCTTGGGCGGCCGGCGGCAGCGGCGGCCTTCAGCATCCCAGCCGGTACTGCGGCACCTGGACATCACCAAATAGAAACATGAATAAAGATGCTTAGTTGACGCACGGATCGAGCAACAAACTTGCTTGCATCAGACTGTCATGGTTGAAAACGTAGATACAAATCAAACGAATAGCAGATCGAGAGAGAAACCCCAACAACGGCCGTTCCCGACACGGCGCGGCGAGAATAATTGATTCGGCGGGCAGGAGGACGTGCGGCTAACCTCTACTGGCCACCGACTGCGGAGCGGCAGCCGCGTGCTGCTGGTTATGCCTAGTGGCCATTGGTGCGTGTTGTTTCGGCTCCGTTCAAAGACCTTGAGAACCGACGAGGTGCTTTCCGGCGAGGTCCTGAACGGAACAAAGAGGAGCGGCAACCTTCGATTCCTCCGGTGAACGCGGCGTTGTGTAGGCATGGAGAGCAAGCGGTGCGGAGGAGCGGTTGGCGATGACTACATGGGGCGTATGCGTGTCTCCGGTGGGCGCAGGGGATAGGATTGATATGGAGGGATTAGCGAGACGCATCGGTTGGAATATTCCTCCGGGGGTGGAGTGCGTTCAGTCATATTAAATTGCTAATTGCACATCTAACTGGGGATTAAATTAATTGTAACCATTAGATTTTATTTAGCGGGGCTAATCTGACGGTGGTAATTAGGTTGGGTACATCTGTGGGGTGGCTTTAAGAAAGAATTAGTTTGCTTGTTTAATAGTAGTATAGATTCAGTTGCAAATACTGAACCTCTGCATGTACACCCACCTGCAGCAGCTCCTTTTTCTCCATGTTCAGTTGCACATCTTATCTCTGTCCTTGCTTTTTTTGTATGTCTACTACGTACAGTCTGTGTGTTGTTTTCTTCTACCATTCTTTGTTAGTAAATGCCCCAATTTTTCTTATGAAGCATGTGTAGATTGGAGAAAAGGATACTCAGGGCATGGATGAAATGGCTAAGCAGCAATTTTGCATCCCGTGCAAAATTACAGAACAGTGGAGGATCGATGGCTGCAGCCCATGTGAACCGAGGTGATCGATGGCCTCTATATCTGGTAGAAATCGGGCACAGCCCATCCTGTGTGTACAAGTTCCCTTTGTTTAATCTAGTTTTAAGCAGATGAGTTGTTGTGCTTCTGTACTGTTTAACTTCCATCCCCAAAATATTTGGTAGATGACTATTGTATTGACCATGTTAGTTAGGGTAATGTGCATAAGACATTGGTGAAGTCAATATGATCTATGCCCGTAGAATGAGTTAACTTGTACCCTTGCCTTGCTTGTTGAGTTTGATTATGTTAGTAATTCCGCATTTCAAGTTATGCGTTGTTGATGCAATCTACTCATCATGACTATTCAATGGATACTGCTTTGCAAACTAAACTGTATTGTTTGATTTTGTAGTGTATTGTTTCAGGAGCTACTTTTGGAAGTACAACGGTAAGTTGATGTCAAATCCTCCAATCTTGTTATCTAGGCTGATGTATTTGCTACTATATATTATGAGTTGATGTGAAATCCCACAATTTTTGTTATGTAGGTAGTCAAAATATTTTCAGCTTGCATACTTGTACAAGCATTTTTTTAACTGAAACTTGTATAAGCGCCAGATCTAGGATATTTTGAGTCTCTCTCTTCTCAAAAAAGATTACATGGAAATAGTTAGTTTGGTGTTGCTGCTGTCGTGGTTACTAACCTGACAATGAATACTGGGGGTACGAATGAAGGGGCAGAGCCTAGCTATAGCACAGGTATGGCACTCGGTTTTTACGAGTTCGGGCCCCTCTCGGAGAAGGTAACAGCCCTACGTCTCGTTACCCGGAGGCTTGTTTGCTCTTAGGATATGTGATTAAAGGGGGAAGCTGAACCCTGCGACGGAGGGAGAGGGCGGCTTATATAGGAGTGCGCCGCGGCCTCGTCACCACCACGTCGCTAGGGCGTTTATGACAATAACTACAGTTGTTATGGGTGTTTAACAACTATGACTATGGCAGTTACGGGTAACGGTAGCCATAACTATGATTAAAGCCTAGTTGAAGACTACTCGACTATTGCAGTTCCCACGCCGTCCTTACATCTCCTCTGTCCGAGTGGTGACTCGCCGGCCGACTGGAGGGTGGACATCCGAGTGTTGTCTGTGCAAGGTCTGAGTGTATCCTTCATGGTGTGCATCCGATTGCACCTGTGACCCTGGGGTCTCTGAATAATGGTGTGGGCCTTAGGTGGGCCCTAGATGTCAGGTCCTTGTCCCTACCAGTGGTAGCTGACCACATCATTAGCCCCCGAATCGGTTGAGGCTTAACAGGATGAGTGAGTTGAGCTTTTGGAGTGGTCTGAGTGCTTCGAGGGCGCTCGGCCTCCGCCCTCTCACAGTTATCCTTAGGAGAAGCCGCAACGGGTTCTGTACTAGAGGTTTTCTGAATGATCGGATGGTGTCGATTGCTGCGCAAAACTTGGTGGCATTCGCGTGTCTCTCGGGAGAGATGGACTTGAGGCCCGAGTGAGGGCATTCCATGAAACTCGAGTGGCGATGCCGGCACATGGACTGACTCTCCAAAGAGATGCCACTCCGTATCTCTGGGGAACGCTAGCGCGGGCCAACTCCGAGTCCAAATTTATGAGGCTCACACCTTGGTGCCTAGTGACAGGGCCAAGTTAACTCGCGGAGGGGCGTCGAGCTCATCCTTTCGCAATCCTGGAGGTGACTCCAGTCGGGTGTTTAACGTGTCCGAGTGCATGGTGACCCGCGGAGGGCGGTCGGTCGGGCCAACGGGTGTTTTTTAGGAAACAAGGCGGACGCAAACCGTCGGGCTGATTCGCTGCGGGAATTCCGGGATTCGAAATCACGCGTGCGCGCACGCGGAAGCGGTTACGCTGTGGTTAGTGTGGAAAGTGGTGCGTGATGCCTCGATCCTCGCCAGCTGGAAATCCGCCACATGTCGTGCTTTTCCTGCGCGCGTGACCGTCGTGGGCACCGTCGATCTGAGATCCGATGGCTGAGGGCTGGTGTGTGATTCTGCCCTTGGTATAAAAGCAATTTTACTGTGCTGGGGTAACTCCAGATCCCCTTTGTCTTCGCCTCACACTCTGTTCTCCACGCTCTCCTCTTCACTATGCCGGAGCACTCGAGGCCATGGGGAAGGACTCCACAGCCAAGCTGGAGAAGGCGAAGAAGGCGGGGAGAGCCGCACCGTCGAGCTCGGGGCCGTCAGCGAACCGCATCACGGGGGAGTGGATCCCCTCGCGCATCACGGTGAAGCGGTTGGAAGAGCTCGCCGAGGAGGGCCTCATCCCGGCGGATGGGTGGAGGCGGCCGGACGTGGGTGAAATCGAGCCTGCGCCTCAGGGAGACGAGCGTGCCCTGCTCGTCACCCACATCGAGCGAGGTTTCTTCATGCCCCGTCATCCTTTCTTTCAGGCATTTTTGGACTTTTTCAGGGCGCAGCTCCACCATCTTCCCCCCAATGCAATAGTGTATTTGTCAGCCTTCATCTCCCTCTGCGAGAACTACATTGGCTGCCCTCCGCACTGGGGTCTGTTCAAGCACATCTTCATGTGTCGGTTGATGACCATGATGAAAGACTCGCCGAGTGGGGAGAAGACCCACGTGACCCAGCTTTGCGGAGGCCTGGGGATTCAAGTGCAAGGGCGGAGTGCCTTCCCAAAGATGAGTTTCCCCTACTCAGTGAAGGGGTGGCAGGACAGCTGGTTTTACTGCAATGACGTCCCGAGTGCGGAGTCTTTGACTGGTCTTCCCCCGTACTCGGGAGCAAGGGTTGCCGCGCCTCCGTCTCTAGAGGTGACCAAGGAGGAGAAGGCAGACATCGGGATAGGCAGACATCGGGATCTTGACCGTCGCCCTGGTTGGGGCTGTAAATGCCGGGGTTAACGAGATGGATCTGCTAGAGACCTTCCTTGCTCGGCGGATCCAACCGTTGCAGGCCAGGTCACACCCGATGTGGATGTACGAGGGCCCAGGTGATCCGACCCGAGTGCACCCGGAGGAGCTGACCAACGAGGCCCTGGCCGGCAAGATCAAGGCCATTACCTCAGCCCGAGACAACCCGCGCAGAGCCAGGAGAGTCCCTCCATACGAGAAGGACATCCAGCCGGTTGAGGTAATCTCACTTTTGATCAGTCGGATTGCAAATAAGCTTCTTTCGGTGTTTCTGGATCTTGACTTTGTGTTTTCCTCCATTTCAGAGTTTCCAGCAGATGATTTCCAATGTGCCGGTGGTGAACCGGTCGCCAGCGGACGTAACGAGTGACACAGAGCACCAGCACTCGAAAGGCAGCGACGAGGAGGAGGAGGAAAGCGATGAGGAGGAGGAGTACGACGACGACGAGGAGAGTGACACCGAGGAGGGCGAGGAGGCTGAGTTTTCCCCATCCGAGACCGTTCCCCGGGAATGCCGCACCAAGGAGAGGAATGACCTGAGTGCCCGCACGAGAGGTGCTCGGGCGTCGAGTGACCCAAAGCCGACTGCTTCGGCTTCCTCGCGCGGAGCGAGACGCTTGCGGGCGGAGGCTGCTGACTCGGTGGAGAAGCAGCCGAAGCAAGTCTCCGCCAAGCCCCGAAAGGCGGCGGTGCCAAAGATCAAGGTGGCGGTGCCACTGGCTTCGACGTAAGTACCCGAGACCAAAATCTCCTTTCCACGTAGTTTTCATTCGTCTGATCCATCGAGTGATCTCCTAACTTGTTGCAATAGGACATCAACGACTTCGCTTGATCCGAATGTTCCTAAGCGAGGCCAGACGGAGGGCGACGCCGCCAATGCTGCTACTTCCAAGGGTATGGTCTTGCCAATTGACATTCATCTCGAATCTTGTCCGATTGATTTTCAACTTGACATTGTCTACCGAATGTTCATGTAGCGCCGACTGAAGTCATCCATCTGGACGAAGATGACAAGGCCGACCCACCGAACCCAGAGGCCGACAAGGGGGCGACGACTGGCGCCGACATCGTCATGCGGGAGGCTTCACCCGGCCAGAAGACCCGCGTTTCGCCTGCTAAGGTTGACAAGAAGCCCATCGGTCCAAGTCCTCCAGCTCAGACCAGTTACGCGCTTGTAACCATGGCGTCTGCGTCTCAGTCGGCACCCATACCACATTCGGCTCCTGCAAGTGCTTTCACGCTACACAAGATCCCGGAAAGACCAAGTGAGAGTGAGCAAGGAGGCCTTGATCCAGGTGAAGCTGATGTACGACCGGCTGAAGGAGGCGTATGACGCGAGTGAGGCGCTGCAGACCAATGTCCGAGTAAGTACCATCGTAAGTACAATTTCCAGTCGGGGTCTTGGAGATGCCACTCTCTCTTTGTTTTCCTCTTTGTCTTCTGAATGGATAATTGCATTTCTGTCAGTGGGTTTGCTGCGCGGGGCAAGCACACCCACTGGGTGTTGTCGTTCCGGTGGGGGCACATTGACTGCACCCACTAGGTGTAGTCCCCGAGACTGCCGTCGACTGGAAGCAGTCGGCGGGAGTCTTAGAACTCTGCATTTTTGTTATTTTCATTCGGCTGACCAGGGTCTTTACCTAGTGTGTCCGTTCCAGTGGGGGCAAGCTGAGTGCACCCACTGGGTGTAGTCCCCGAGACTGCCATCGATTGCCGGCAATCGGTGGGAGTCTGATAGAACACACACACACACACACACACACACACGTTTTCTTAGCTCATCAACACGAGTCATTTTCCAGTGGGGGCACGCTGAGTGCACCCACCGGGTGTAGTCCCCGAGACTGCCGTCGACTGGGAGCAGTCGGCGGCAGTCTTAGAGTTTTCTGCTGGGTAACACTCGGAGTGCGACCTTTCACTCGGCTAGCCAAGTGGGAGGCTTGGTAGATTAGGAAGCTTCGAACTGATCGAGCTTGTCTGCTTTGAGGTCAACGATGAAGACCAGTGTGTTGTCGTCCTCGATTTTCTTCATTGCCGACTCGGTTGCAAGAGGGTACTTCAGGATCTGGTACTGATTAAGCTTGTTCCTCCTTCAAGGAGGGAGCTTGATTTTTTTGGCCGGCTGACAATTTCCTTGTTTTATAACAGAGAGCTTGCGAGCTGGGATCTCACTATGCCACCTTGGAGAAGGAAGTGTTGCAGCTCTGGGTGGACCTGGACGCTGAGAAGCATAGGAGCGGCCATCTCGAGAAAGAGAAGAACACCCTGGGAGGTATGTTCCACTGTTCTACTGTTCGCCGAGTCATATTTTTCTTTTGATCCGAGTCAATTCGCTTCAACAGATGTCCGTGGCGAGAATGTCCAACTTGTAATGAGGCTGACGACTTCTATTTCTTTAGAAACCATGAAGCAGGCCCTCGAGGACAAGAACAAGGAGTTGGCTCTTGCGCAGAAGGAGGCCAGGAGTAAGACCAAGGCTGCCGAGGAGTAGCTGGCTTCAGTCGGCAAGCTCGAGGAAGATATCAAAGTCCGTAAGGCTGCTGCTGAGGCGACCAGGAGCGAAGTTTCTGAGCTCAAGAAGGTCAACGCTGAGTGGGAGACGAAGCATAGCACTCAGGCGAATGTTTTTAAGGAGGAGAAGAAGACTCTGAACGACCAAATCACGAAGCTTCTTGGGAAAAAAGCTGAATTGGAGCAGTATGTCCAGGAGTTCGGCGAGGAGATGGGCAAGAAACTTGAAGGTAAGCAACGCTGCCGAGTGAACTTTCTTCATTTCTGAATCTGTTGCAAGTGCTGATCTCGAACTGTTTCTCTCGGCAGAATACTGCTTTAACTTCGAGCTGGAGACGGACCGAGTCGAGAAGGATCTGGACCCCTCAAGACAGCTTCTCAAGGACAGTGCCACCATGGCCATTCTCCGTCTGGAGGAGCGTCTCGAGAGTGCCATGGGGTACATCATCCGACTAAGGTCTGCCTTGTCCAAGATTGACCAAGAACTTCTCCCAGGTGAAGAACTTCAGAGTGATGTGGAGTCTACGATGACTCGACCGAAGGACATCCCGAGCCGGGTGCAGGCCTGGAAAAAATCTGCCGCCAGTTGTGGTGCTGATGTGGCTCTCGCACTCGTCCGGGTCCACTGCAAGGACGTGGACGAAGGGAAGTTGAAGTCTCTAAAGGTTGCCAACACGAAGAAGATCAAGTTTGAGGACTTCATGGAGACGTTCATCAAAGCTGCCTCTCGGATCGCAGATGGCATCGACCTTGATACCTTCGTTGACCCAGCCAGCCCCCCCCCCCCCCCCCCCGCAGAGGAGTGATCAAAAACATTTAAGCCTTGATTTGCCTCGAAATGCCGAGTGGTTAATGTAACCATGATACTTTAACGGGCCTCGGGCTCGCGTATTTTGCTTTTGCTAGGAGTACTCGAACGGATTTGGAGTTTACCCGCATATTTGGATCTTTGTTTCATTTACCAACATTGTTTCTTCTAACTTAGGCGAAAACTGGTTTGCAGCTAAGCCCCTGAGTGTGGAGCGTGTCCACACTCGGATAGTTTTTAACTTAGGCAAAATCTGGTTCGCGGCTAAGCCCCCGAGTGTGGAGCGTGTCCACAATCGGATAGTTTTTAACTTAGGCGAAATCTGGTTCGCGGCTAAGCCCCCCGAGTACGCTCCACACTCGGATAGTTTTTAACTTAGGCGAAATCTGGTTCGCGGCTAAGCCCCCGAGTGTGGAGCGTGTCCGCACTCGGATAGTTTTTAACATAGGCGAAATCTGGTTCGCGGCTAAGCTCCCGGGTGTGGATGCATGTCCGCACTCGGATAGTTTTTAACTTAGGCAAAATCTAGTTCGCGGCTAAGCCCCCGAGTGTGGAGCGTGTCCGCACTCGGATAGTTTTTAACTTAGGTGAAATCTCGTTCGCGGCTAAGCCTCCGAGTGTGGAGCGTGTCCGCACTCGGATAGTTTTTAACTTAGGCGAAACTGGTTCGCGGCTAAGCCACAGAGTGAGGAGCGTGTCCGCACTCGGATAGTTTTTAACTTAGGCGAAATCTGGTTCGCGGCTAAGCCCCCGAGTGTGGAGCGTGTCCGCACTCAGATAGTTTTTAACTTAGGCGAAATCTGGTTTGCGGCTAAGCCCTCGAGTGTGGAGCGTGTCCGCGCTCGGATAGTTTTTAACTTAGGCGAAATCTGGTTTGCAGCTAAGCCGATACGCCCACTAGGGGTGTGCGTGTGTTAGTTTCTGAATGTTGTTAGTCATCGGAGTGAAAACACGGTACTGGCCAAATTAGACGAAATACAGGAAAAGTAAGACTTTTTTCATCCAATTTCATTCGGAATACTATTACAATGGGGATAGATTTATTCTAAGTGAAGAATTTGCGGAGCAGATCCGCATTCCAATCTCGGGGCTCTTCTTCGCCTTTAGCGAAATTGTAGAGCCGATAGGCTCCGTTGTTCAGTACCTTTGACATCGCAAAGGGCCCTTGCCATGGGGGCGTCAGCTTGTGAGGTTTCTGCTGATCCAGTCGGAGGACTAGGTCACCTTCCTGAAAAGCACGCCCCCTGACGTGTCTATCATGATAGCGGCGCGGGTCTTGGTGATATGCAGTCGTCCTGATAAGAGCCAATTCGCGTTCCTCCTCCAGTAGGTCAAGACCGTCTTGACGCGCTTCCTCTGCCTTCGCCTCCGAGTACAGATCCACTTGAGGGGAGTTGTGGAGCAAATCACTCGGTAGGACGGCCTTAGAGCCATACACCAAAAAGAAAGGAGTGTGCTTCGTGGACCGATTCGGGGTCGTCCGCAAGCCCCAGAGGACCGATGGCAGCTCAGTGACCCAGGCTCCTGCTGCGTGCTTCAGGTCACACATGAGACGTGGCTTGAGCCCCTGGAGTATTAATCCATTCGCCCGTTCTACCTGCCCATTCGACTAAGGGTGTGCCATGGAGGCATAGTCAACCCGAGTGCCCTGAGAATAGCAAAACTCGCGGAATTCGTTCGAGTCGAAATTCAACCCATTCTCCGTGATGATGCTGTGGGGGACTCCAAACCTGAAGACTATCTCCCTGATGAACTTGAGTGCAGTCGGAGAGTCCAGCTTCTTTATAAGCTTCGCTTCGATCCACTTGGTAAACTTATCCACTGCCACCAACAGATGCATGAACCCGCTGGGCCCGGTCCGAAGTGGACCGACCATGTTGAGTCCCCAGACTGCATACGGCCACGCGAGTGGGATTGTCTTCAGCGCGGACGCTGGCTTGTGCGACTGGTTCGCATAAAACTGACACCCAACGCACTGGTCAACGATATCGCGAGCAGCCTCGTTGATTCTGGGCCAATAGAAACCTGCCCAGAACGCTTTGGCGACTAGGGTCCGAGAGGAAGCGTGGTGACCACAGGTTCCCGAGTGAATCTCCTGCAAGATCTCCTGCCCTTCCTTCGGCGTGATGCAACGCTGAGTGACACCAGTGGCACTCTTCTTATAGAGTTGTTCTCCCATGACAGTGAAGGCTTTCGATCGGCGGACGATCTGTCGAGCCTCCGCTTCATCTTCGGGGAGTTCCTGCCTGAGCAGGTATGCGAGGTATGGCTCGGTCCACTCAGGAGTGATGACTAGCACCTCTTGGACCAGATCGACCACCGCTGGGATGTCAACTTCAGTCGGATTTGACAGCCCGACCGGTTGCGGGGGCTCCTCCACAAAAGGATCTTCCTTGATTGTGGGCGAGTGCAAGTGCTCTAGGAACACATTCTTCGAGACTGCTTTCCGAGTGGAACCAATCTTGGCTAGGTCGTCAGCCGCCTGGTTTTTGACTCGTGGGATGTGATGGAGCTCCAGTCCTTCGAAGTTCTTCTCCAGCTTTCAGACGGCATTGCAGTAGCCTGTCATAGCTAGGCTCCGGATGTCCTACTCCTTCATCACTTGGTTCACCACCAGGTCCGAGTCGCCATAGACCATCAGTCGGCGGATTCCAAGGGAGATTGCCATGCGCAAACCGTGCAAAAGAGCTTCGTATTCTGCCTCATTGTTTGAAGAGTCAAAGTGGATCTGAAGTACGTAACTGAGTTTGTCGCCCTTGGGGGACACTAGGACAACACCAGCTCCTGAGCCATTTAACATCTTGGAGCCATCAAAGAACATAGTCCAATGCTCGGGGACACTCGGGGCCTGCTGTTCCTGTTCAATCCACTCGGCTAAGAAATCCACTAGAGCCTGCGACTTGATAGCTTTCTTGGCCTCAAACTTGATGTCCAGAGGGAGGAGTTCGATGGCCCACTTGGCCACTCGGCCCGTGGCATCTCTATTGTTCAAGATCTCCGACAGGGGAGCATCGCTTATCACCATGACCGAGTGATCTTGAAAGTAATGAGCCACCTTCTTCGCAGTCAGGTAAATCCCGTACACCAGTTTCTGGTAGTGTGGATATCTTTTCTTGGAAGGGGTCAGAACTTCAGAAATGTAATAAACTGGCCGCTGGATCTTGAAGGCTTTGCCTTGTTCCTCATGCTCCATAGTGAGCACAGTGCTAACAACTTGGCTCGTGGCCGCGATGTACAAGAGCAAGGGCTCTTGGCTGCCCAGAACAGCAAGCACTGGCTGGGTGGAAAGCAGCGCTTTGAGTTCTTGGAACGCGGCCTGCGCTTCTGTCATCCACTAGAACTTTTCTAACTTCTTCATGAGTCGGTTGAGTGGCAAGGCCTTCTCACCGAGTCGTGCAATGAATCTGCTCAGAGCTACCAGACAGCCCGTGAGTTTCTGTACATCATGCAGACGTTGCGGTTGCTTCATTCGGACTATGGCGCCGATCTTCTCGGGGTAAGCATCAATCCCTTGTTCGGAAACGAGGAAGCCGAGTAACTTGCCTGCGGGCACCCCGAAAGTACACTTGGCTGGATTGAGTTTGATGCCGTATCGGCACAGGCTTGCGAAGGTTTCGGCGAGGCCTGCCAGGAGGTCAGAACTCTTCCTGGACTTGACCACGATGTCATCCAAATAGGCCTCCACGTTTCGACTGATCTGCTTCTGTAAGCATTTCTAGATCATGCGCATGAAAGTTGCTCCGGCATTCTTCAATCCGAAAGGCATTGTGGTATAACAGAAACATCCGAATGGGGTGATGAATGCAGTCTTTATTTCATCTGGACCGTACATTCGGATCTGGTGGTACCCGGAGTACGCATCCAGATACGATAAGCGCTCGCACCCCGCAGTAGAGTCTATTATCTGGTCTATGCGGGGGAGAGGGAAGTGGTCCTTCGGGCAGGCCCGATTGATGTGTTTGAAGTCAATACACATTCGAAGAGATTTATCTTTCTTGGGAACTAACACGGCGTTGGCAAGCCACTCGGAGCGGTAAATTTCAAGGATGAATTCGGCGGCCAAGAGCCGCGCGATCTCCTCGCCAATCGCCTTGCGCTTCTCAGGAGTAGAGCGTCAGAGATGCTCTTTGACAGGCTTCATCTTCGGGTTAACTCTGAGTCGATGCTCAGCCAGTTCCCTGGGAACACCCGGCATGTCAGAAGGTTTCCATGCGAAGATGTCCCAGTTCTCATGGAGGAACTGGATGAGCTCGCTTTCCTATTTGCTGTCGAGCGTCGTGGATATGTTGGCCGGGGCAGCGTTCGGGTCCTCCGGGTGGACGTGAACCTGCTTCGAATCGCCGGCCGACTGGAAAGCAGATTCCACAGTCAGCTTCTTGCTCTTGAGTAGGTCGCTCGAATCGACCGTCTTCTTGTACTCATCTAACTCCGCCAACGCCATCTGCTCGTCAGCGATCTGGGAGCCCTTCTGCAAGCACTCCTCGGCTATCTTCCGGTTTCCCGTGATGGTGATCACGCCCTTCGGCCCTGGTATCTTAAGTTTAAGATACACGTAACATGGTCTGGCCATGAATCGTGCGTAGGCGGGCCTACCCAGGATGGCATGGTAGGCACTCTTGAAGTCTACCACCTCAAAGGTTAACCTCTCTTTTCTGAAATTTTTCTCTCTGCCGAATACGACGTCGAGGGCAATTTGCCCGAGTGATTTTGCTTTTTTCCAGGGGATGACCCCGTGGAATTGCATATTGCTTTTACTCAGTCGGGACATCGGAATGCCCATCACCTCTAAAGTATCAGCGTAAATGATGTTCAGCCCGCTGTCTCCGTCCATGAGGACTTTGCGCAGTCGGACTCCTCCAACGACAGGATCGACCACCAGCGCCTGCCGCCCAGGGGTCGGTATGTGGGCCAGGTGATCCGACTGGTCAAAGGTGACAGGAGTCTTGGCCCAGTCTAGGAGTTTAGTGACAGTTGGAACTACCATATTGACCTCTCGGTTTATCACCTTGAGGCGACTCTTGCTTTCAACGTCAGCAAAGATCATCAGGACTTTCTCGACGTGGGGGTACCCAGAGGCATCTACCCCCATCGTCATCCTCGTCCTCATCTTTTCCCTCGGAGGGATCTTGCCGCATCTCTTGCTTGAGCAGCCGGCACTCCCGAGTGGTATGCTTCGGCAGAATCAGGTTGCCTTCTTTATCCTTCTTTGTGTGAATCTGGCAGGGCTGATCAAGGATGTCTTTTTTCGGGGCAGCCTTCTTCTTGCCGGCCCACTCCTTCTTCTACTTCGGCTGGCCTTTGCCTTTGCTTTGGTCGGCCAGGGCTGCAGCCTCCGCATTGTTGACTACCTCGGCCTTGCGCTTCTGCTTCTTATTTTTGTTATTGTCCAACTGATTTGCATCTCCGGCTCGGCTCTTGCCACTCCTCAGCCGGTCCTCCTCTTCGCCATTGGCGTACCGATTGGCAATATCCATCGCTCGACTGAGAGTCGGGATCTCAGTACGGCCGAACTTCAGGGCTAACTCACGATACCTGACGCTAGCTTTGAAGGCGCGGATAGCCTTGTGCTCGGTGACATTCTCCACCGTGTTGTGAAGGGTGGTCCATCGCTGGATGTACTCTCGGAGAGTCTCATTCTGCTTTTGAACACAATGCTGCAGCTCTGACAATCCACCCGGCCGCTTGTACGCGCCCTCGAAAGTCTTGATGAAGACCCGAGCCAGGTCGTCCTAGCAGTATATACTGCCAGGTGTCAACTGGTTGAGCCACGCCCTGGCCGACCCCTCGAGCTTCAGTGGTAGATGTTTCATAGCCACATTGTTGTTGCCGCCACCGATCTGGACAGCTACTCGGTAGTTCTCTAACCAAATTTTTGGCTTCGACTCGCTAGTGAACTTGCTAATGCCTGTCGCCAATCTGAATTTGTTCGGGATGTCCGCAGCCCGAATGTACCGGCTGAAACACTCAGGCCCGGAGGGTGCGGAACCACTTGGAACGTCAGCGTCAAGGCCTTCCCTCAGGGCCTGCCCTCTATCGACCAGGTTCTGAGCAAGGACGGATCTCGCATTGAACCAGGGGTCTCGGAGGTCGCCCGGGCGGTATGAGGGACTCAGCATGCGATCGTTCCCGGGAGAATGCTTGTCACCATAAGACTGGCGCCCGTATGGGACGTCCCGCGGAGGGGGCATCCGGGTTCGATCGTAATCATCATGTCACCAGGGTGAAACAACTTGATCGCGTCTCTGCTCTCCGTGGTGGTCTCTTGAGGAGGGTGAAGCCCGGCGTCTTCCTGAGCCGAGTGGACTATGGGCCGACTGGACAGTTTCGGCGCGCATTGATGCTCTATGGATACGATCACGGGACTGTGACACCACCACGTTCTACGACAGGGCCGTCTTCAGGAGCGCTTGGATCTGACGGATCCCTTCTCCATCTGCGGAATCGGAGGGCTGGATCGAATCAGCGATCCTGGTAGCCGCCGCCAGGTTTTGTAGAGGGTTGTTCCGCACCTGGTACTTCCGAGGCTGGTCACTCGGGAACAACCGACGCTTGTGCCGACTGGAACTGGGCTGTTGGCGAGTGCGATCGTCCAACTCCTTTTGCAGCCGCTCTAGGCGATCCTGCTTGGCCAGAGTGGCCAAATGCGCCGACTCCACGGCCAGGGCCTCAGGAGTCGTCCCGGTGATGGGGGTGTGCAAAGCTTGCTCGTTTCTCCGCCGGAGCTCATCGCTCTGCTCCCGGGTGAGAGCTTGCGGGATATAAGGATCGTGATGGGGCGAATGGTCGTTCCCATGGTTGTCGTTGTCGTGCCCGCACGAGGTGCCTAAGTGTCCATCACGGGGGCCAGAATAACCCGGAGGACCATGCTGCTCCATGTCAGCCATGAGGACCTCGACAGTGGACTCCAAGCTCTCACACTCGGACTCATTGATGGAATCCACGTCGAGCTCAACGAAGAGGTCGAGGGCGGGCTCGTCAGGCTCAAGAGCTGCCACATGTTCCGTTGGGGCCTGGACGGCCACTGCTTGTTTGATCCAGTGCTGGAGCCGTGAGCGCCCGAAGCGCTTGCGACGGCATCCAGCGGGAAGAACAGAAGCCACTCGGTATGGAACCGATGGCTGTCGAAGGAGGACTCCATATGTAGATGCGCGGAAGTGCGCCGCTCCATGGTTGGGAAGCGACTCCACGTCCAGCGGGGCCTCCAGGAGCCACGTTGAGTCATCGACGATGAAGCTGAGCGCTCCGAAACGGATTTCGCCGCCGACTAACATGATGATACTGAAATTCCACCTGTACTGCTAAAATCGCTAAACGCACCACCCCACGGTGGGCGCCAACTGTCATGGTTACTAACCTGACAATGAATACTGGGGGTACGAATGAAGGGGCAGAGCCTAGCTACAGCACAGGTGTGGCACTCGGTTTTTACGAGTTCGGGCCCCCCTCGGAGAAGGTAACAGCCCTACGTCTCATTGCCCGGAGGCTTGTTTCCTCTTAGGATATGTGATTACATGGGGAAGCTGAACCCTGCGATGGACGGAGAGGGCGGCTTATATAGGAGTGCGCTGCGGCCTCGTCACCACAACGTCGCTAGGGCGTTTATGACAATAACTACAACAGTTATGGATGTTTAACAGCTATGACTATGGCAGTTACGGGTAACGGTAGCCATAACTATGATTAAAGCCTAGTTGAAGACTACTCGACCGTTTCAATTCCCACGCCGTCCTTACGTCTCCTCTGTCCGAGAGGTGACTCGCCGGCCGACTGGAGGGTGGACATCCGAGCGTTGTCCATGCAAGGTCCGAGTGTATCCTTCATGGTGTGCATCCGATTGCACCTGTGACCCTGGGGTCTCTGAATAATGGTGTGGGCCTTAGGTGGCCCCTAGATGTCAGGTCCTTGTCCCTACCAGTGGTAGGTGACCCCATCAGCTGCTGTATCAATTTGTGTATGAGGTGATATTAGCGGCACTATGAAGTGTAAATATTGAAGTAATTGTCCCTCCTCTTCTTTTTTTGTATTCTTTTAGCTTAAGCTTTCCTACCCCGACTTGTTTGGGACTAAAGGCTTTGTTGTTGTTTTAGCATAAGCTTACACTTTGTGTGCGCCGCTCGGTCGCCGCCATGGTAGCCGCCCTGGCCAAGGTTGATACGTCCATTTTGCATCATGTTTTGCTACTGTTATTTATAGTGTTTTTAATCAATATAACACGTTTTGGAGCAATTCTAATGTCTTTTCTCTCTTAATATGCAAGATCTACACAAGGAGGGAGAATGCCGGCAGCTGTAATTCTGGACCTGAAAAAGCTATGTCGGAGATACCTATTCGGCACATCTCCAAATAATCTGAAATTTCACGAAGAATTATTTTAGAATAAATAAAAAATACTGGAAGCAAAAAGTATCAGAGGGGGCCACCCAGGAGCCCATGAGGCACCAGGGCGCGCCTGGGGGGAGGTGTCGCGCCCTGGTGGCTCGTGGGGCCCCTGGCCAGCCTCTGGCCCCCATTTTCTGGTATATAAGTCCATTTGCCATAGAAAAAATAAGGAGAAGACTTTTGGGATGGTGCGCCGATGTCTCGAGGCGGAACTAGGGCAGGAGCACTTTTGCTCTCCGGCGGAGCGATTCTGCCGGGGATACTTCCCTCTGGGAGGGGGAAATCATCGCCATCGACATCACCAACAACCCTCTCATCGTGGGAGGACCAATCTTCATCAACATCTTCAACAGCACCATCTTATCTCAAACCCTAGTTCATCTCTTGTATTCAATCTTTGTCTCAAAACCTCAGATTGGTACCTGTGGGTTGCTAGTAGTGTTGATTACATATTGTAGTTGATGCTAGTTGGTTTATTTGGTGGAAGATTATATGTTCAGATCCAACATGCTATTTAATATCCCTCTGATCTTGGGCATGATGATGATTTGTGAGTAGTTACTTTTGTTCTTGAGGACATGGGAGAAGTCTTGTCATAAGTACTCATGTGAATTTGGTATTTGTTCGATATTTTGATGATATGTATGTTGTTGATTCTCTTAGTGGTGTCATGTGAACGTCGACTACATGACACTTCATCATCTTTGGGCCTAAGGGAATGCATTGTGGAGTAGTAATTAGATGATGGGTTGCTAGAGTGACCGAAGCTTAAACCCTAGTTTATGCGCTATTCCGTAAGGGGCAGATTTGGACCCATATGTTTAATGCTATGGTTAGAGTTATCTTAATTCTCCTTTCGTAGTTGCGGATGCTTGTGTGAGGGGGTAATCATAAGTGGTAGGCTTGTTCAAGTAAGAACAGCACCCAAGCACCGGTCCACCCACATATCAAATTATCAAAGTAGCGAACGCGAATCAAACCAACATGGTGAAAGTGACAAGATGAAATTTCCATGTGTCCTCGAGAACGCGTTGCTTATTATAAGAGATCGTTCCGGCTTGTCCTTTGCTATAAAAAGGATTGGGCCACCTTGCTGCACTCTTTGTTACTATTGCTTCTTGTCACTTGTTACAAATTATCTTGCTATCATACTACTCGTTACCGATAATTTCAGTGCTTGCAGAAAACACCTTGCTGAAAACCGCTTGTCATTTTCTTCTGCTCCTCGTTGGGTTCGACACTCTTACTTATCGAAAGGACTATGATTGATCCTCTATACTTGTGGGTCAGCAAGGCTCTTTTCTGGCGCCGTTGCCGGGGAGTGAAGCACTTCTGGTGAGTGGAATTTGGTAAGGAAACATTTATATTACGTGCTGAAATTTACTGTCACTTGTCACTATGGAAAGTAATCCTTTGAGGGGTTTGTTCGGGGTATCTTTGCCTCGATCGGAAGCACCAATAGTTGCTCCTCAACCTACTGCACCTACTAAAAAATATTGAATATGAGATTCCTTCGGGTATGATATAGAAACTGCTAGCTAATCCTTATGCAGGAGATGGAACAATACATCTTGATATGCACTTGATCTATGTGGATAAAATTTGTGGATTGTTTAACCTTGCAGGTTTATCCGGAGATGGAGTTAAGAATAAAGTATTCCCTTTATCTTTGGAGGGAAAGGCATTGACATGGTATAGGCTATGTGATGATACTGATACATGGGACTGGAACCGATTGAAGCTGGAATTCCACCAGAAATTTTATCCTATGCATTTGGTTCATCGTGATCGGAATTATATATATAATTTTTGGCCTCGTGAAGGAGAAAGCATCGCTCAAGCTTGGGGGAGGCTTAAGTACATGATGCACACATGCCTCAATCATGAACTCTCAAAAGAAATTATCTTACAGAATTTTTATGCTCGGCTTTCTCATGATGATCGAACCATGCTCGATTCTTCTTCGACTGGCTCGTTTATGAAGAAAACTCTTGAATTCAGATGGGATCTTCTGAATTAAACGCAACTCTGAAGATTGGGAACTCCACAAAGGTAATGAGTCAGATATAATACTTGAGTTTGATTGTGTTAAATCTTTTATGGCCACCGATGCTTTTCACAAGTTTAGCACTAAATATGGACTTGACTCTGAGATAGTAGCTTCCTTTTGATAATCATTTTCTACTCATGTTGATCTCCCTAAAGAGAAGTGGTTTAAATATCATCCCCCTGTTAAAGAAAAGATTGAAGAACCCGTTAGTGTTAAAGAAAAAACAATTATTTACCATGTTGATCCAGTTGTGCCTACCGCTTATATTGAGAAACCACCTTTTCCTGTTAGGATTAAGGAACATGCTAAAGTTTCAACTGTGGTTAACAAAAGTAATATTAGAGCACCTAGACCCTCTGAACAAATTAAAGTTGAACCTAATGTTGCTATGGTTAAAGATCTCTTGGTTGATAATATAGATGGGCATGTTATTTACTTCTGTGATGAAGCAGCTAGAATTGTTAAACCAGATCCTAAAGATAAAAACAGACCCGTTGTAGGCATGCCTGTAGTCTCAGTTAAAATAGGAGATCATTGTTATCATGGCTTATGTGATTTGGGTGCTAGTGTGAGTGCTATTCGTTTACCTTATATCAAGAAATTATGAATGATATTGCACCTGTTGAAATAGAGGACATTGATGTTACTATGAAACTTGCAAACAAAGATACCATTACACCACTTGGGATCGTTAGAGATGTTGAAGTCTTGTGTGGGAAAATAAAATACCCTACTGATTTTCTAGTCCTCGGTTCTCCACAAGATGATTTTTGTCTCATTATATATGGTAGACCTTTCTTGAACACTGTTAATGCCAAGATTGATTGCGCTAAAGAAATTGTTAGTGTTGATTTAGGTGGTATGTCTCATGAGTTTAATTTCTCTAACTTTCGTAGACAACCTCATGATAAAGAATTGCCTAGTAAAGATGAAATTATTGGTCTTGCTTCTATTGCCGTACCTCCTACTGATCCGTTAGAACAATATCTGCTAGACCATGAGAATGATTTGCATATGAATGAAAGAAATGAAATAGATAGGATGTTTTTTGATCAACCACCTATGCTTAAACACAATTTGCCTGTTGAAACTCTTGGAGGCCCTCCTCCACCTAAGGGTGATCCTGTATTTGAATTGAAGTAATTGCCTGATACACTAAAATATGCTTATCTTGATGAAAAGAAGATATATCCTGTTATTATTAGTGCTAACCTTTCAGAGCATGAAGAAAAGAGATTATTAAAAACTCTGAGAAAGCACCGAGCTGCTATTGGATATACTCTTGATGATCTTAAGGGCATTAGTCCCACTCTATGTCAGCACAAAATTAATATGGAGCCTGATGCTAAACCAGTTGTCGACCACCAACGACGATTAAATCCTAAGATGAAAGAGGTGGTAAGAAATGAAATATTAAAACTTCTGGAAGCAGGTATAATCTATCCCATAGCTGATAGTAGATGGGTAAGTCCCGTTCATTGTGTCCCCAAGAAAGGAGGTATCACCGTTGTTCCTAATGATAAAAATGAACTCATTCCACAAAGAATTGTAACTGGTTATAAGATGGTAATTGATTTTAGAAAATTAAACAAAGCTACTAGAAAAGATCATTACTCCTTACCTTTTATTGATCAAATGTTAGAAAGATTGTCTAAGAATACACATTTTTGCTTTCTTGATGATTATTCTGGTTTTTCTCAAATACCCGTATCACAATCTGATCAAGAGAAAATCACCTTCACTTGTCCCTTTGGAACTTATGCTTATAGACGTATGCCTTTTGGTTTATGCAATGCACCTGCTACCTTTCAAAGATGTATGACAGCTATATTCTCTGACTTTTGTGAAAAGATTGTTGAGGTATTCATGGATGATTTCTCCGTTTACGGAACTTCTTTTGATGATTGCTTAAGCAACCTTGATCGAGTTTTGCAGAGATGTGAAGAAACTAATCTTGTCTTGAATTGGGAGAAGTGCCACTTTATGGTGAATGAAGGTATAGTCCTTGGGCATAAAATTTCTGAAAGAAGTATTGAAGTTGATAAAGCTAAGGTTGATCCTATTGAGAAAATGCCATGTCCTAAAGATATTAAAGGTATAAGAAGTTCCCTTGGTCATGTTGGTTTCTATAGGAGGTTTATTAAAGACTTCTCTAAACTTTCTAGGCCTCTTACCAATCTTTTGCAAAAGATGTTCCATTTGTTTTTGACGATGATTGTCTAGAAGCCTTTGAAACACTTAAGAAAGCCTTAACCACTGCACCTATTGTTCAACCACCTGATTGGAACTTGCCTTCTGAAATTATGTGTGATGCTAGTGATTATGCTGTTGGTGCTATTCTAGGACAGAGAATTGATAAGAAATTAAATGTTATCCATTATGCTAGTAAAACTCTAGACAGTGCCCAAAGAAATGATGCTACTACTGAGAAAGAATTTCTAGCAATTGTGTTTGCATGTGATAAATTCAGATCTTACATAGTTGATTCTAAAGTAACTGTTCACACCGATCATGCTGCTATTAAATATCTTATGGAAAAGAAAGATGCTAAACCTAGACTCATTAGGTGGGTTTCATTGCTACAAGAATTTGACTTGCATATTATTGATAGAAAGGGAGCTGAGAATCTCGTAGCAGATAATTTGTCTAGAATAGAAAATGTTCTTGATGACCCACTTCCTATTAATGATGATTTTCCTGATGAACAATTAGCTGTCGTAAATGCTTCTCGTAATACTCCTTGGTATGCAGATTATGCTAATTATATTGTTGCTAAATTTATACCACCTAGTTTCACATACCAACAAAAGAAAAAGTTATTTTATGATTTAAGACATTACTTTTGGGATGACCCACATCTTTATAAAGAAGGAGTAGATGGTATTATTAGGCGTTGTATACCTGAGCATGAACAGTAACAAATCCTACGAAAGCGTCATTCCGAGCCTTACGGAGGACACCATGCGGGAGACAGAACTGCACATAAGGTATTGCAATCTGGTTTTTATTGGCCTACTCTTTTCAAGGATGCTCGTAAGTTTGTCTTATCTTGTGATGAATGTCAAAGAATTGGTAATGTTGGTAGACGTCAGGAAATGCCTATGAATTATTCACTTGCTATCGAACCATTTGATGTTTGGGGATTTGATTATATGGGACCTTTTCCTAAATCCAATGGGTATACTCATATTCTAGTTGCTGTTGACTACGTTACTAAGTGGGTAGAAGCTATTCCAACTAGTAGTGCTGATCATAACACTTCTATTAAAATGCTTAAAGAAGTTATTTTCCTGAGGTTTGGAGTCCCTAGATATTTAATGATTGATGGTGGTTCACATTTTATTCATGGTGCATTCCGTAAATTGCTTGCTAAATATGATGTCAACCATAGAATTGCATCTCCCTATCACCCTCAATCTAGTGGTCAAGTAGAATTGAGCAATAGAGAAATAAAATTAATTCTGCAAAAGACCATTAATAGATCTAGAAAGAATTGGTCTAAGAAACTTGACGATGAATTATGGGCTTATAGAACTGCTTATAAAAATCCTATGGGCATGTCTCCTTATAAAATGGTTTATGGAAAAGCATGTCATTTACCTCTTGAGTTCGAACATAAAGCATATTGGGCAATTAAAGAACTTAATTATGATTTTAAACTTGCCGGTGAAAAGAGTTTATTTGATATTAGCCCATTAGATGAATGGAGAACCCAAGCCTATGAAAATGCCAAATTGTTTAAAGAAAAAGTTAAAAGATGGCATGATAGGAGAATTCAAAAACGGGAATTCAAAGTGGGTGAGCAAGTTCTATTGTACAATTCTCGTTTAAGATTTTTTGCAGGAAAACTTCTCTCTAAATGGGAAGGACCGTATATCATCGAAGAAGTTTATCGCTCCGGAGCCATCAAAATAAACAACTCCGAAGGCACTAATCCGAGAGTGGTGAATGGGCAAAGAATTAAGCATTATATTTCAGGTACTCCCATTCATGTTGAAACTAATATTATTGAAATAATTACACCGGAGGAATACATAAGAGAGATCTTCCAGAACACTCCAGAACCCTGAAAAGAAAGAGGTATGTGATACGGTAAGTAAACCGACTCCAAAAATTCCATAAAAATATTTTCTGTCAGTTTTGGAAGAAAAAATACAAAAATAAGAAACAGCCGAGGGGACCCACCTGGTGCCCACGAGGCACCAGGGCGCGCCACCCCCCCCCCCCCTCCCAGGCGCGCCCTGGTGGCTCATGGGCCCCATGTGAGCCCTCCTGACTCCGTTTTCTCCTGGAATACTTGTTTTGCAAGATAAAAAATCTTTATATATACTCCCGTATGTTTTGACCACCGTATCGCAGAAATCTCCTATGTTCTTGTTTCGTGCTATTTTTCTGACAGATCTAGATCGCCATGGCTCCCCAAAAGCTCCGTGCCAAGGACTGCATTGTGCAACCATCGTCGGGCAAATGCCCCTATAGCGAGGTTTACTATGAGTTGTCGTCGGGAGAAAGACAATGGCAAGGAGGACAAGGTCGAGGAAGTTGCAGGAGCCCAGGCTCCGGAAGGAGGGCAAGCCATCCCCATGGAGGAGACCGTAGAGAAGGGAGATATCCTTCAACCTTTATATGATCATCTCTCCCCATCCGTAATTGAATCCCTAAGAGTCTTTGAAATAGTTAGTGCTCAGAATACATCTCTCACTCGTGAAGTTATTTTGTTGGAAGAGCAAAACATCGCCCTTCGGAGCATCAACCGCAGATTGATGTATCTGCTTGAGCTGAAGGACAAGCTCGTCACCTCACCATCACCACCATCACCGAAGAAGGAAACTTGAGCACATGGGTATGGGCACTCCCCTTGGCTTGTGCCAAGCTTGGGGGAGGTGCCCCGGTATCGTATCATCACTTTTATTATCTTTACCTACTTTTAGTTTGATCCTTAGTTATTTCGTGATCTAGTTGACAAAAAGTTTAGTATGATCTATTTTCGAGTATTAGTTTCGTGATCCATCTATCTATGTAATCGAGTTGAGAGCTATATAATAAAGAGTAGTTTGAGTTTTTGTTTCTTTACTTTTATGTTTCAATCCTAGCAATGAAAATAATGAAAAAGATCATATGCTAATCTTATGTAAAGTAATGACATTACATAAAGAAAAGTATAAGTGATAAAATTTATTGGAGGATAACAAACATAGTATTAGTCAATGATGCAATTCATGAAAGAATTAATAAGGGAAGAGAAGATTCACATGCAAATATACTATCCCGAACATCATTTATGATTGTGAGCCCCCATTAAGTATTTTATGTCAAATTGTTGATGTTGGACAAGGAAGACAACGTAATGAATTATGTTTGCTTATATTCACATAGAAGTTATATTGTTATAGATCCTCCAACATGTGTTGCTTGCTCAATATCTTTGCTAGCCAAAAATCCGCACCAAGTAGAGATACTACTTGTGCATCAAAAACCCTTAAACCCAGTTTCATGTCAAGAGAGTCCACTATATCTACCTATGGATTGAATAAGATCCTTCAAGTAAGTTGTCATCGGTGCAAAAAGCAATAAAAATTGCCGCTAAATATGTATTAAACTTTTATTGTAAAGGAAAATAAGCTTTGTACGAACTTGTGATGGCAAAGAAATAAAAGCGACGGACTGCATAATAAAGGTTGCTATCATAAGGGGCAATATAAAGTGACGTTCCTTTGCATTAAGAGCTTGTGCATCCAACAACAAAAAGTGCATGGCAACCTCTGCTTCCCTCTGCGAAGGGCCTATCTTTTACTTTTATGTATTTACTTTTTTTGCAAGAGTCAATAGTGTTCTCCTCTATTTCTTTTTATTTTTCTCTTTTGCAAGCATCATGTGGTGGGGAAAGATCTAGGCATATATATCCAGTTGGATATGAGTGATCATGAGTTATTATTGTTGACATCACCCTTGAGGTGAATAAGTTGGGAGGCGAAATTATAAGCCCCTATCTTTCTGTGTGTCTGGCTGAAACTTTTTGCTCCATATATATGTTGTGAGTGTTAGCAATCATAGAAGACTATATGATGGTTGAGTATGTGGACTTGCTAAAAAGCTCCTACATGAGACCCTTCCTGAAAATATGATGAATTGCAATTGCATTGTTGACTGAGAACATAGTTTGTTAGTTTTCAAGAAAGTTTATGCCTTATACTTCATTGTTGTGATGAATTGTTACTTGCTCATGAGAAGTTTTATGATATTAAATATTGCTGTTATAATAATGATCATGATGCTACTATGTCTGTATTTTTTTTATCGACACCTCTCTCTCTACACATGTGGACATGATTATCGATATCGACTTTTGCTCTCCGGCGGAGCGATTCTGCCGGGGATACTTCCCTCCGGGAAGGGGAAATCATCGCCATCGACATCACCAACAACCCTCTCATCGTGGGAGGACCAATCTTCATCAACATCTTCAACAGCACCATCTCATCTCAAACCCTAGTTCATCTCTTGTATTCAATCTTTGTCTCCAAACCTCAGATTGGTACCTGTGGGTTGCTAGTAGTGTTGATTACATCTTGTAGTTGATGCTAGTTTGTTTATTTGGTGGAAGATTATATGTTCAGATCCAATATGCTATTTAATATCCCTCTAATCTTGGGCATGATGATGATTTGTGAGTAGTTACTTTTGTTCTTGAGGACATGGGAGAAGTCTTGTCATAAGTAATCATGTGAATTTGGTATTCGTTCGATATTTTGATGATATGTATGTTGTTGATTCTCTTAGTGGTGTCATGTGAACGTCGACTACATGACACTTCACCATCTTTGGGCCTAAGGGAATGCATTGTGGAGTAGTAATTATATGATGGGTTGCTAGAGTGACAGAAGATTAAACCCTAGTTTATGTGCTATTCCGTAAGGGGCTGATTTGGACCCATATGTTTAATGCTATGGTTAGAGTTATCTTAATTCTTCTTTCGTAGTTGCGGATGCTTGCGAGAGGGGGTAATCATAAATGGGAGGCTTGTTCAAGTAAGAACATCACCCAAGCACCGGTCCACCCACATATCAAATTATCAAAGTAGCGAACGCGAATCAAACCAACATGATGAAAGAAACTAGATGAAATTCCCATGTGTCCTCGAGAACGCGTTGCTTATTATAAGAGATCGTTCCGGCTTGTCCTTTGCTATAAAAAGGATTGGGCCACCTTGCTGCACTCTTTGTTACTATTGCTTCTTGTCACTTGTTACAAATTATCTTGCTATCAAACTACTCGTTACCGATAATTTCAGTTCTTGCAGAAAACACCTTGCTGAAAACCGCTTGTCATTTCCTTCTGCTCCTCGTTGGGTTCGACACTCTTAGTTATCGAAAGGACTACGATTGATACCCTATACTTGTGGGTCATCAAAGGTCAGCGCCGCCATTCCGTTGCTCGACTTCGAAATCATCGCCTCCAACAAGGAGAAGATCTTCCTCGTCGGCCACAAGGAGGTCCACACCCGACCCTGCTCCCATTCCTTCCCCTTCCTTCCAAATTGGTTGCTGATGTTTTGCTGTTGCGTGTGCCAGTACTGTATATTGTGACGGCTGTGCAGAACCCCTTCCCGCTGCTCCCAGAGGTGTGCAAGGGCGTCAAGCAGATCGGCGTCATCGGATGGGGTTCAGAGGTTGAGTCCCAGCTTTGCTTTGCTCCCTCACTGCACACTTTCTCTCCTATTTGTGAAGATTTACCATGTCTGTCTACTCTACTGCTAATCTAACAAATATTGCTCTTGAATAAACACATCAATCAGTGTGGTTGGACGAATTGACCGATTTCACAAAGATTTGTTCTATTGTGCTACTTGGGTTCAGAGTTTATAGGTGTGATGGATCTAACTGAGTTTTCTCATGGTGTTTTTTGCAGGGTCTGGCGTAGGCCCAGAACCTGAGAGACTATGAAACTGCCCTTAATTATTCACATCGGCATTTCTTAATTCATCATGAGAACAGGGTCTCTGACAATGTGTGATGATGATGATTTGGTTCATCTGAATGTTGTCAGACTGATACAGAAGAACTAAAAACTAACTACAGTGCAGATGTAATAGCGTACACGGCACAGAGAGACACCACACAGAAGTCGGGAGAGCGTCCATGTCGCCTAGGTTGAATTCATGTTTTGCCTCCATTTGATCCAGATCCCTCCTATCACGGTGAGGTTTTAGAGATAAGAGTTGTTGTATCTATGCAAGTGAAGAGTATCCCATTTAAATTTATTGTAGAACAAACAACACGTTTTAACTACATGCTTCTCAACTTCCTGCAGGAGGGTGAGCAGATTAGTTGCCAATTAGTATTTTCACTGTTGTTGGATAAACTGGCTTTAGCTCTGATGCATGTGAACTATGAGGTGTTTGTGGTACGGGAATGATGAGGTTCTGAAGTTCTATACCTGATTGCCAGGTTTGGGTATCAATTAAATTGGTGTCCAAAATTGGCAATTATCTTTTATGAATTTAGCCATTGTTCACATGTCATTTTAGTCAACCAGAAATATGGCTCTGAAATGCTATCGGTAGGGAGGAAATTTGTTACTTTTCACATTTTGAGAAGGTTGTTTGTTTGGTATTCATCGGGCTATGCTAAAGCAGAAGGCATCATGCTGACATTTGTTAAGCCTTGCTTGATTTTGCTATCGGTAGGAGCGAACCCTTGGTTGAAATTGGTTTGAAGACTGGGCGGTAAACTGAGTGGTAGTCCTAGTATCTCAATACACAACTACCTACTATGAGAATTGCATTTCTGTCAGAATTTTGAAGAAAGAAATATTTCGCCCATGACAACCTGAGACTCACTAGCTGTGGAGTCTGTTGTTTATCATGGTAGGGTGAAACCCTGTTTTTTTCTAAGTAGATATAGTTATGATTTGATACGATATAATACATATCTTTTGTGAAATTAAATAATACATATCTTCTACAACATTAAATACCAAGAAACTCTATGCAAATTAATTGTAAAATAGCACTACTAATTTCATGGTGTAATCTAAGAACAACAACTGCTTTTTGATCACAAGCAATTTGGCGACAATGGTGCCAAGGTTCAGTTAAGCAAGGAGACCAACTACCCCTACAATGTCCATTCCTACAACACCCTGTCCTGGCAAACAAGAAGACTTGGTGCAGCCAATTGCTAATAAGGATATGTCTGTGGCCCTCTCGAAATCCAAGACAAATAAGACGTTGAACAAGCCAGAACAGGCAGATGAAACGTCAAGATTATTTTGGGCATGAGTTGGTATATCGTTTCCATCCTTCTAGATTTGTTGCAAGAGTAAGGAGTGTGAATACGTTGAATGATGTGCTTACCGGACGAGCACATGTTTTGTCTATATATGTACCCATGACTATGCTTTGAGAATTGATTGAGACCCACCCTTTTCTTTAGGGACGAAGGGATCATTTGTATTCCATTTATGTCGGTACTTGATATACTTCGCAAAGTTTAAAGAGATCAATATTAAAAAAAACATTATATTTTGTGTGAGAATTTCTTAAGCATATTAGATAAAAGATATATCTGATCTTGCTTTGGTTGTATTGCAGCAGTTTAGTTTCTCCTCTTGGTTCTTTTACCATAAAAGGTGAACCTAGCGTGCATGACTATTCATTATACTCATGTTCATCTGATGTTATGTTTTTGAACCATATACACCATTTACCATTTTTGTGTGTTCACTGCTGGTGTGCTTTGAAAATGCATATTGGTGTGCATCATTTTTTTCATGGTTATGTCTTATTCTATTTTTTTAGAATACAAATTCTACATTTATTCTCACATGGATTTTATACGTATTAGTGGAGACGTGTGTTGCACGTGCATGATTACTAGTTCATAGAAGGCCCAGAAGCATTGAAAGCTGGCTCAACATCAGACGGATTTATTTTTCCCCAAAATATTAATCAAGCCGAAGCATTGGAAGCCGACTCAAAATATCAGATGAGTTATTTTTCCAGTATTTTTCTGCGTCGAACCAGCGTCAGCAAGTTGATTCTGAAGCCGGCCTATTGATATGATAAAAGAGACCCGGATTTTCGAGGAGCCGGTTCATTGCGTAAGCCAGCTAGTGAAGCGAGCCGGTCCCTTAACATATTAATTATTCTTATTTCAGGAGCTTAGCATGAATAAATTCAAGCTAACCTGGGGTTAATGTCGGGGGAATTACCCGCGGCTAGACCCGGCAGTCAGAGACATGACCCGGCTAGACCAGAAGGCCCATGCCCGGGTTATCCAAAGGCGCCATACGGGACGGCTCTCCGTAGGCTGGGAGCCTGGAAGGAACCTGACGAGGGAAATGAGATCCGGCCGATGACAGACCCGGCCTGGGTTGATTGGTGTGGAAGAGAATACGGGTGCCCGAACATGGCCCAACATGGGGTGGACCAGCAGGCCGGCTTTGGACCGTTCGAATAAGACCCGGACTAATATCCGGCTTGTAATAGAAAAGAGACTAGTTGTAGTCCTACTAGGACTCTATATGTAAGCCGGCCCCTTCAACTTATATAAGGAGCGGCAAGGCACCCCGGGACAGACAAGTTAGAGGCAGACAAACTAGTAACTCTCGAGATACAGGTAGCAAAACAACACCCTTGTAATCGAGATCATCATCATCATCAATAGCAATCAAGCAGGATGTAGGCTTTTGTAGGGCAACGCAACAGAAAACAAAAAATTTCCGACCTACGCACCAGCCCAGGATCACTATGGAGACTGCATACAAGGTTTGATCTTTTTGTTACCGACTCGTAGCACAGCGAAAGTAGAGTCGATGACGATCGGCGGTGCAGATCCCCGCAGCTAGGATTTACAACCTCCCAACCGCGAGGATGTACTCCCTCATCAGCTCACTGGACGGATCTCCGGGCAGTCCTTCGGGAGGCCTCGGGACAGTCCCTCAGATAGTCCCACCGGACGGATCGTCGGACAGCCCTTCGGGAGGCCTCTCGACAGTCCCTCGGATAGTCCCACCGGACGGATCCTCGGACAGCCCTTCGGGAGGCCTCTGGACAGTCCCTCGGATAGTCCCACCGGACGGATCCTCGGACAGCCCTCCGGGAGGCCTCTGAACAGTCCTTCGGATAGTCCCACCGGAAGGATCCTCGGACAGCCCTCCGGGAGGCCTCACGGACAGTAACTCGGACAGCCCTTCGGGAGGAACCTCAAAAATCGGACGGTCACTCGGACAGCCCTTTGGGAGGCACTCTCGAACTAAGACCGAAACTACGATCTCTCTACAGAGTTGCACACATACGGTGTCATCTATCCGGCAGGGCTTCGCCGTCCAGAACTAGTTCCCACCGGAACCGAGACAGCCTTTCGGCTCTACGAAACTATTTCGCTAGGAGGGAGAGAGAACCCAGAAATGTCATGGCATGTGTATGAGAGGAAGGGATGATCCTTTAGGCAGCCCCCTCCACCCCTATTTATAGGCCAAGCCCAAGGGTGGCTTCTCCGAGAAGCCAAGGAGAAAAATACCAAAAGGCCCTCAAGGTGGCTTCTCCAAGAAGCCACCCAAAAAGAACTTTCACTATTCATGGAAACATTTTTCCACGGCCGTTAAATCCGAAAATATTTCTGTGGGTCTTAGAATAATTCCAGTACCCACTAAAATGATTTTGGATGCGTTCCGAAACAATTCCGGATTAGTGATTTTCATCTGCGAAAAGCAACCAAACCGGTTCCGGCAGCTCTGGAACTTTTCCGGTTTTTATCCCGGAAAAATCCCAGAAGTTTCCAGAATAATTCTGGCACCCTTCAAGAATTTCCAGGCGTGTGCCGAAACCAATTTGACTTAATGGCATACCCCGAAACAACTTTTCAGTTTTACCGAAACTATTCCGGTGTTCTCTCCGGAACGTTTCCGTTGTCTTCGAAACTTTTTCGGTGACTTTCTCTCAGACTCCCTGTCTAGTATTCAGCAGATAGATGACCCTTAAGCATGTGACCCTATAGGTTCGGTGAAGTATAGACATGACCCGGAACACTTTCCGATCAATGATCAACATCGGAGCCGTGGACACCCATATTGACCCCTATACCCACACGAATGAATATTCGAGTGAACCTTAAGTTGTCGTGTGCTATTCCTGTTGCTTCGCGATATGTTACAAATACCTGAGGTGAGATTTATCTGCATCCCCGTGGATCAACAACTTGTCCACCATGCAAGTTACCTCGTTACCGGTTTTGTTCACTTTTCTCTTTTCCGTGTTCCGGCATCCCTGTGATCAAATCACAATGTGTCTGGCTAGATGATGGTGGATACCGTAACACCGAGAGGGCCCAGAGATATCTCTCCATCGTCGGAGGAGCAAATCCCAATCTTGAGCTATCAAATCCCTTGACATACTTTCCCATGAACCCGTAAGCTGCCGTAATAGCCACCCAGTTACGGATGATGTTTAACAAACCCCAAAGTTCATGAATCAAGCATGAAGAAACTCGATACTCTCATGGTCTAAGGAATTATGCAAACATTAACTTTCTCTGTGTTATTAACCATTAAATTGTGACGAATGAATCTCATAGCATAACATCAATTCGGGTCGATTCAACACAAGTGTTCTCCTAACATTGTGCCCTCAAAGTTGCCGGCATAGTCATGCCCATGATCAGGAAAACAGAACCATCATGCAACACTTGAGCTAGTCTTAGAGGCCAGACTAGGAATATCTCCTACAGACTCCCACTTGCACTAGAGTCAATAATCTAGTCAATGATGATGCACTTTACACCTATGGCATACCGGTGTAAAACATGCTTCGCTTGTGGTATAGTCTGATGTCCAACGGATCTGACAACTTCAGTTCCGTGTGTATTTCTGCATATCCTCGCGTTTTCACGTTTTCACAAAATTCATATTTTGTGTGGACTTGGCTTCGTATATATGTGAATCACTGTTCAAACCTTGATTCCTCAGACTGAGCTATGGAGCAACTATCTTCAATAGTGTTCCATTGACCAAAGCCATCTTGGAACCATACTAAGTTCATGAACGAACTGTACGATTCAACATCTTTTATGTCGCTTTGAAAGCGGCAACATACTTAGCCTTAGTTATAGAATTCGCCAAAGTAACATGTTTGGAATGATTTCCAAACACCGTGCCACCATATCGTGTATTACACAAAACCCTTAACTTAAATCGAAAATCGCATGGAGTATTGATGAAGACTGTATCGATGCAATTACTTACAACGAGCACTTCATAATCTCTGCTTGCGAGAAAACATGTCATCAGTGCTACTCCAGTACTCAATGACATTTTTCACTGTTGTCCCATGATCAGTACTTTGATCACGTTGGTATCTATACTCGCAACTCCTTAGGAGTACTGGACATATCTGGCTGTTTTACGTAGCATGGAATACATGATTAATCCAAACACGAAAGTGTGTGGAATCTCCATCATGTATTTTGCTCATCAGTGTTTTGGGACACCGAGTCTTGCAAAAACTCTTTCCATGTGACTTCGGCAAGAATCACTCCTTGGCGTTTTAATGCTAAACTGTTTTAGCATCTTGTCAATATGTATTTTTGGCTTAGCCTATTAGGCAATTCTATCTCGTAGATAAATATGCCTAATATCAAGTCTATTTAGCCCAAGCACTTCATCGAAAAACTATTTTTAATGAACACTACTAGAAAAAGGGCTATAGCTAATATAGACATTAGTGGCGCACTATGTATGTGATGCGCCACTGCTAAATAGCAGTGGCGCACCACACATGGGTGCGCCATTAATGTTTATATTACTAATGGCGCACCTGGTGTGTGGTGCGCCATTGCTAAGTTTCTCCTGGGCACACCCCCTCCCCAGACTTACCAGTGGCGCACCGTGGGTGTGGTGCGCCATTACTAGTTTTAACTAGTAATGGCGCACCGCACCCACGGTGCGCCACTACTAACAATTTTTTTTCAATTTTTTTTTTCAAAACTAGTAATGGCGCACCACACCCACGATGCGCCATTGCTAGTTTTAACTAGTAATGGCGCACCACACCCACGGTGCGCCATTACTAGTTTTCGCACATGCCCAGCCCCACCCTGCCACCCACCGCACCACGCACATGCCTGGTCCCACCCTACCACCCACCGCACCACGCACCTCTCACCTCCCTCTCTCTCCCCGTGCAGGAGCCCGCCATGGCCAAGGCTCGAGCTCGAGCTCGGCCGAGCCCCGCGCCGCCCCTGGAGCCCGCCAGCCGGCGGCCTCCCCGCGACCAGATCCGTGCGCCGCCGCCTGTCCCCGGCCTCCCTGACCTCTCCTCCGGCCTCCCTCGGTCCCACCGCGCGCCACGGTCACGATCCAGCCGCCTCATCCCGTGAGGGAGCTCTGAGCCGCCGAGCTCGAGGCCGCGCGCCGCCCCTACCAGGCGAGCCCCGCAGGTCTCCTCCTCCCTACGCCCCTTCCTCTCCTCTCCTCCCTGCTCTCTCATCTCTCTCTCTCTCTCTCTCTGTGTTCCGAGCAGGAGCTCGGCCGAGCCACCATGGCCACGGCCACAAGGAGCCCGAAGCCCGCCGCCGCGCCGCCTAAGCCACCCGAATCCGGCTGGATCCGGCTACGCCGGCCCCCTACTACCTGTTCAAGCTCCTACTCATCGGCGACTCCGGCGTCGGCAAGAGCAGCCTGCTCCTCCGATTCACCTCAGACTCCTTCGAGGATCTTTCGCCGACCATCGGTATCTCTCTTTCCCTAATCAAATCCAATCGAACCTAACACATTTCCGTAGATCGATCCATCCTAATGAAATTGCATACATACAGGCGTCGACTTCAAGGTCAAGATGGTCAACATTGCCGGCAATAAGCTCAAGCTAGCCGTCTGGGACACAGGTATGTACTACTACTACTCCCATCCCCTCTCTTTTTCAACCTAGCCGTCTGGGACAACCATAACATAATACTTACTGTATGTGTCTATCTCATCAACCCGAATGCCACCCTCAAATTGAATTTAATCCCCGCCCGCCTCGCCATACCACTCATAACCTGTGCTGTGTTGTGCTGTGCTGTGCTATTGAAATCACACCTTTTGTTCTACTACACTAACATTAGAGTGGCAACCTCAAATACATTACCCAACTCTGCTTTGCCAGAGACATTATATTACATTACATACACCATTTGTGCAACTACCCATGGAAATTGGTTGGACTTGGGCGGCCTCTTTTTTACTTGTATAATGGCCCTGTCCTCGCTCCAGTCAAAACAGTTTCGTTACACCGATGTGGATTCGAAAGGTGTCATCTTGTTATCATCTCAACTAGATCAGGAAGGATGCTTCCTGGTCCCAAGCTTTTAGTGTTATGTTACGTGTAACACATGAATGATCCCAAGCAATTGATTCACACTTCTTTTCTTTCTTGGTTATTAATAATTAATCCTTGCCCTGGCCTGGGATCGGACGTAATAATCAACCGTCTCCGATTTGCTTACATCCACTTAATTGCATGTCAAACACATACCCTCTGTTTCACCAATCTCACTACTCTGTGCTGGCTCTTTTACTTGTATATATGCTTGTTAAAATACCATTTCCTGTCCTCACTCCACAGTTGGCCTCATGGACTCGAAGGTTCCAAGCTTTTAATGCTATGTTACGTGTAACAACTATTATTAATTAAAGCCCCATTGCTTCGCTACAGCTTATCTGCCTACTGATTCTTCCCATTATTTCGCGTAGATTATTTATCTATGCAATACAATCGAGTTTCTTGTTTTTTGTTTTTTAACATGCCTTTTGAGCTCTGATGATTTAGCTGCTGATAAGAGCTGATGATTTATCTACTGACATCGTGTTATGTGCCTGTTGTGCAGCTGGACAGGAAAGGTTTAGGACCTTGACCAGCTCTTACTACAGAGGGGCACAAGGGATTGTTATGGGTAATTCTTTCTTTTCACTTCATCCAGCGCTTTCTTTTCATACTTTTGTTTTCACTTCATCAACTAGACTAGTCTTGAGAATAAACTATTCTGTCAATTTCCTTACATAGATGAACTACACATCGGCTTAGATGGTTGTGTTTTCAGTTATACATGACCAGCTTGACTTTCCTGTAAGAAAATCACTGCATCTATAGAGTTACCTTTTCAGCCTTTTTTTTTTGAACTGTTCAGCCTACTGTATCCTTATCATAGAACGTAGAACTGGCGACCCTACTTCATCATAGAAAAGTATAACTGTCTTTTTGGATTTGGTTAACTTATTAGGAGTCATTCACTACACGGGGCACCAATGCCTTTTTTTTGTTTCTTTCATTGGTGTGTTTCTTGTTGGGTTCTATCTAATGAGCTGTCTAATTTTAAGAGATGCCACTTAATGAATGTCTCGTCTGTTTTCCAGTGTACGATGTTACTCGCCGAGACACGTTCACAAATCTGTCTGACATATGGGCCAAGGAAATTGACCTGTATTCGACCAACCAGGACTGTATAAAGATGCTTGTAGGAAACAAAGTGGACAAGGTATTTCTGTCAACACCTGCACATTTTTATGTCAATTATAATGTGCATTCAGGCACAAGTACTCCCTCTGTAAAGAAATACATGACTTTTTAGATCACTACTCCCTCCTTTCCTAAACATAAGTCTTTTTAGAAGTTCCACTACAAAACTACATACGGATGTACATAGACATATTTTAGAGTGTAGATTCACTCATTTTGCTCCGTATGTAGTCCCATAGCGGAATCTCTAAAAAGACTTATATTTAGGAACGGAGGGAGTACTTTATTATCTGTATTTGTCTTGAGGCATGCTGCATAGTAGGTTTCTCGTGTGGATGTTTTTTTCCCTGTCTTTAGAGCAGAGCTGAGTGTAGATGTTTGGTTTGGCAGGAGAGCGAGAGGGCTGTCACGAAGAAGGAAGGCATTGATTTTGCCAGGATGTACGGGTGTTTATTTCTGGAATGCAGTGCAAAGACCAAAGTGAATGTGGAGCAGTGCTTTGAGGAGCTCGTGCTGAAGGTACGTGTGCTGTGACTTTGAATTGTTGATTCATTCTGTGTCTGGCAATGGGAAACTGCCCCCCAAACGGTTATTGATGCACCAAGGCGTGTCCGTACACGCACTTGATTGATAGTGGAATGCTGCTTGTCTTAGAGATAGAAAGAACAGAAATGCTAGGGCAGATGATTCAGCATAGCTTTAGAATCAATTATCTGTATCGAATTGAGTTTTTTTTCACATGTGTCAGTTATCTTATCTGAATGTTGCACGCATGTGATGACGCAGATATTAGACACGCCGAGCCTGCTGGCGGACGCGTCCTCTGGGGCGAAGAAGAACATCTTCAAGCAGAAGGCGCCGGAGGCTGATGCTGCGGCGAGCGGCTGCTGTTGATTTCATTCACGCTAGCTAATCCTGGGCATCTGTCCATCTACGATCTATCTTTGTTGGTTGAGGATGGATGAAAACGTATGTTATTGGATACTTGTAAAGACATTGTAATATTCTTATTATAATAAAAATTATGATTCTATTTCATTTTTTGTTTTTAAATTATTTTTCCTTATAGGTTGTTTTCTCTAAATTTGGATTTTTTTTTTGTTTTCCAAATACATTACTAGTGGCGCATTTCAGCCCTTATTAGTGGCGCACCTTCCTTTATTACTAGTGGCGCACCTATAAGGCTATTAGTGGCGCACCTAGAGGGAATACCAGCGGAGCACCTAAGGGTTAGTAGTGGCGCACCTGGTGGTGCGCCACTACTATCTGGATTACTAATGGCGCACCAGAGGTGCGCCATTACTATCTGTTACTAGTGGCGTGTTAATAGTGGCGCACCTATAGTGCGCCATTACTAATGAAAACAGGTGCGCCACTAATAGGGCTTTTTCTAGTAGTGGAAGTCCTAATTCGTGTCAAGAAATTTCCAATCAACAATGTGTCAAGCACACAAAGTTTTTAGAAATATTATTATGCTCCCACTTACTTTCTTGAAACCACAAGCATCTTTGTTATCCATTGATGAAAACAAACTCTTTTGACTATTTATCAAAAACAAAGATTCCAACTCCATTTTGCTCTCTTCTATTCATTGCTGGAACTCTGAAGTTTGCATACTTACTAGCATCCTCTGGATTGACAAAATACCTTGGACTGTACCACATGCAAGTCCTAGGTTGCATTTCCATCACATGGAAATCCTTTTGGCATCCTTGTATCATATCTCAAGATTGAAATATGTATTAATTGCTAGTTTAACCCGATCTGACTTTAAGCATCGCTATGGTGAGACAACCTCATCGTAGTCAACTCCTTGAACTTTTTATTGCAACAAGTCGAGATTTATGGATAAAACATTTTATCCACATCAGTTTATAGTTCCATTAATGTTCGTTAGACTCTAAGTCTTCCGAAGGGTTTATCAAGATATAATCTTGAATCATTTATGGAAACTATATCGGATTATATTGGCATTTAGCCAATTCCGGAGTCAGGGCCCATCAACGCTTCCTTGTGTATCGTGGGTATACTGTTGTCTAACAACAATATCTCGCTTGCGCACCTGAGAGGTTTGCACGAGTTTTGCCTACGTGGTTCAGTTGCAAGTTCGACCGAAGTCCATACATCTCATGTAGAGGCTTCCGTATCAGTCGTAGTAGGAAACTCTGGAATTACTTCCAAGGTTTATTTCCTTTGATCTGATGACGAAGATACTGTTATCTCGCCGAGTTGCACTGTTCTCCCACTGACCTTTTTGCAAAACCATTCTCTTTAAAAGCATACCGTTCTTGGTGGCAAACCTTTTGCCTCGGTATTGTGGTGGAGGAATTCCCAATTACTTGGGATAACCTACAAAGTAGTACTTGTCTGATTTGGAATAGGTTTGTAAATATTTTACACAAGCCCCATATTCCAAATGTTAAGAAAATACAAAGCATGGTTGGGCGTACCATACCATGGCGTCATTTCAACAGACCTGATGGTGCTCTTTTCAGTGTAAAAGCCGCAGTCTCTAAAGCATTACCTTTAAAAGGGATAATGGCAAATTGATTTATGTCATCTTTGATCTTACCATGTCACAAATGGTTTGAATACATCTTCATGGATGTACCACTCACAGTGGAGTTCTGGGAGGTGTAAGTTATGAAACCTTTTGCACAACTCATCAGACATTCGCTAAGCTTGCAACTCAAATATTCCTTTCCGCAATCAAATTGCAGAAACATAATTTTCTTGTTACAATAATTTCTACTTCATATTGAAAACCTTATGAATGATTTCAAAAGATCCAGACTTACGTCTCATCAAGTAAATATCCATATATCCACTTGAGTCATTTCTGAAGATAGATAAATCCACTGCCAGCAACAACATTTATTGGACTACACACATCAAAATGTATGATCACCAATAAGTTTTTGCTCGTTCCTTATGGCCTATGAACGGTATTTCAGTCACTTCACTTTTCAGAGGAAAGTTGCAAGTGTCAGATGATTTATAATCAAATGACTTCAAAATCCATCATTATGGAATTTCTCCATGCGGGTTTCTCCAATGTAACCAAATGCAGTGCCACACATGTGTGGTATTCTTTTAGTCTTGCGATATTTAGCATCAGTGTTATGGATGTATCATAATACCATCAATATTCATAACATACATCCCATCCACGATGAAAGCATGGCCCTTATGTTATTCATAACACTGAACAACAATTGCTCTTTTATGAACAACCCTTTTGCAACAAACATTATGCAATGGGCTAGAGTGTGTAAAAACTCTAAAATGAATTATGAAAGTAAATTCTGAGGTAATATATTATTATCAATATTCATAACATACATCCCATCCATGATGGAAGCATGGCCCTTATGTTATTCATAACACCGAACATCAAAAGTTCTCTTATGAACAACCTTCTTGCAAGATACTTTATGCAATGGGCTAGAGTGTATAAAAACTCTAAAATGAATTATGAAAATAAATACATAGGTAATGTACCGAGTATAGCAACTTTTACTATGATCTCGGCGCATATCTAAACCTCACTCTGGCAAGTCTTTTAGGCCGTAGTAGTTCTTGCATCGAGTCGCAGCAGAATGCAATCGAGCGGGTATCTTCGTGATCAACTCACAATACCCAAGAATCAGTGATTAACATGTTTAATCATAATTCCCAAGAACTATTTCCTTGACCATCCTTCTATACATCAATAGCTTGTATGACTTTCATACATGAGCTAGATATTCCAGTCTTCTCTCTTTTTGCCTTTATACTTCTAACAGTTTAACTTTCTGTATTTCTCCTACTCTCATAAGAAGCATTCAACTTAAGAGTGGCGTTAGCCCCGGACTTCCTAGGTGTGTAAGTCACACTAACACCCTTTGGACATTTCCTTTCTCTTTAAGTTGTTGTTTTATTCACCTTCATCATATGATAGGCGTTCTTCTGGATCCCTCTCGTATTAGTCAAAAGCATAGTAAACACTTTTACTAATAGTTTGCAAACAAACATTGCTTTGGATATCTCATATCTTTTAGTCTTTGTTTGTATCTGAAACTAATTTTCAGTTCCATGAATATCACATAGCTATCCCAAACCTTTTGAAGTTCGGGTCTCATGGAAGCAAACATATTGCACTTGACCGTAACGGAATTCTAGCTTTTGGATCGAAGGACGAGAGTTACATCATCCATAGCATTAGCGGGAAAATACCGAAAGCATGTGATAGGACAAAGTCCTTCTCGACACTTTTGAGGATAATCCTTACATTACGTTACCAACCGTAAAGTTTTAACCAGATATTTAACAGCTATTCAATTTTAATAGGGAAGGTGGAAATGCGAGCCATTATTCTACAACCATTATGCAAATTACACTTAGACAGTGTTCATAATTAATTACACTGAGAATTAAAAGAATTAATTCTAAAGTGTGCTCCCACTCAAATCAATATCTCTCATAATTGATTGTGAGTGATTCAAGACCCATATTACAATTCAACGCCAAGTATGCATCCATCTCAAGTGACGAGAATTGCAATCGGTAGGCCAACTTGCCAATCACATCTCTATGTGACTCTTGTTCATCTTTCGATGCGTGTGTTCCGACCTCATGACTTTCATGCCTGAACGTCAAGACAACCAAGTGATCTCGCTGCCAGGTCTCAACTCACCCGCCTCACACTTCTCTAATCGTTCGTACCCATGCATCCATGTGATACCCCGAAGAGATAGGTGCCGTGACGGTGCTACACTTGGGAGAACACTAACTACTTGATATTTTTGTGAGAGATCACCCTAATAAAAAGCGACTACCGCACAGTCAAGAAGGGTGCATCATAAGGGATAAACATCTCAGGCAATTCATAATAGCATGATATGGTATAGCCCTTTCTGACGGAGAAGTCTTTAATTTCTTCATCTTCGGCATTTGCGTCGGTGTTCACCTTCGCGAAGATTGCCACCACCTTGTTGATGCACCAGATAATATTGCTATCTCTATAGCTAATAAAATAAGTGTATTACTTAAGGTTGACACGCAGGTCATTAAAGTGACAATCATATGGCTCCATCCATCATGTCGAATCATGATACGCAAGTCATGTTGATTTACATTGTATAGTCATCTCATACATAATCAAATTAAATATGAGCACTGCTATACCACATCACATGCACATCCTGCAAAACCAAGTTAGACGCCTCTAATCGGTTCATACAAAATTTCATTTTACGTGGCTTCTAAGGTTTCGAAACAAACCAAAGCTACCAACGTTCATCATCAAGTATGATTATTCAAGTCGCTAGATTAACTTTGCGGGGTGTATGAAACACGAGATAATAAAATCTCGAGCCCCATACTGAACTTCGTCATACGCATGACCCCCGTGCAGATCATATCTGCATTGCCCTTTTGTCTGTGAAATTTCATCTTTCTCTCTAACTATGGTGGAATTCAACGAACTATTAGCACTTCGTTGATCAATCAGGATCGCGGATTGCCAGAACTTTGAAATTCCACCATGTTGTTATCAAGATCAGAAATATGCAAATTCTAGGGAAGCAACAAGAACATCAGGTAACAGATTTCATCTGCTACCCGCATAGATAATTTTCAGCAATAGATCTCATCTACTACAAAATTATATTATGCAACACCCATACATCTCTATGTATTCTAGATCGTAACCTGCATCTACGCATAGCACGGCTCATGATGCCACTGTAGGGGAACGCAGCAGAAAATAAAAAAAAATCCGACCTACTCACCAGCCCAGGACCACTATGGAGAATGCATACAAGGTTTGATCTTTTCGTTACCGACTCGTAGCGCAGCGGAAGTAGAGTCGATGACGATCGACGGTGCAGATCCCCGCAGCTAGGATTTACAACCTCCCAACCGCGAGGATGTACTCCCTCGTCAGCTCATCGGACGGATCTCCGGGCAGCCCTTCGGGAGGCCTCGGGACAGTCCCTCAGATAGTCCCACCGGACAGATCCTCGGACAGCCCTTCGGGAGGCCTCTGGACAGTCCCTCGGATAGTCCCACCGGATGGATCCTCGGACAGCCCTTCGGGAGGCCTCTGGACAGTCCCTCGGATAGTCCCACCGGACGGATCCTCGGACAGCCCTCCGGGAGGCCTCTGAACAGTCCTTCGGATAGTCCCACCGGACCGATCCTCGGACAGCCCTCCTGGAGGCCTCACGGACAGTAACTCGGACAGCCCTTCGGGAGGAACCTCAAAAATCAGACGGTCACTCGGACAGCCCTTCAGGAGGCACTCTCGAACTAAGACCGAAACTACGATCTCTCTATAGAGTTGCACACATACAGTGTCATCTATCCGGCAGGGCTTCGCCGTCCAGAACTAGTTCCCACCGGACCCAGACAGCCTTTCGGCTCTACGAAACTTTTTCGCTGGGAGGGAGAGAGAAGCCAGGAATGTCATGGCATGTGTATGAGAGCAAGGGATGATCCTTTAGGCAGCCCCCTCCACCCCTATTTATAGGCCAAGCCAAGGGTGGCTTCTCCAAGAAGCCAAGGGGAAAAATACCAAAAGGCCCTCAAGGTGGCTTCTCCAAGAAGCCACCCAAAAAGCATTTTCACTATTCATGGAAACATTTTTCCGCGACCGTTAAATCCGAAAATATTTCTGTGGGTCTTAGAATAATTCCAGTACCCACTAAAATGATTTTGGACGCGTTCCGAAACAATTCCGGATTAGTGATTTTCATCTGCGAAAAGCAACCAAACCGGTTCCGGCAGCTCCGGAACTTTTCCGGTTTTTATCCCGAAAAAATCCCAGAAGTTTCCAGAATAATTCTGGCACCCTTCAAGAATTTCCAGGCGTGTGCCGAAACCAATTTGACTTAATGGCATACCCCGAAACAACTTTTCAGTTTTACCGAAACTATTCCGGTGTTCTCTCCGGAACGTTTCCGTTGTCTTCGAAACTTTTCCGGTGACTTTCTCTCAGACTCCCTGTCTAGTATTCAGCAGATAGATGACCCTTAAGCGTGTGACCCTATAGGTTCGGTGAAGTATAGACATGACCCGGAACACTTTCCGGTCAATGATCAACATCGGAGCCGTGGACACCCATATTAACCCCTATACCCACACGAATGAATATTCGAGTGAACCTTAAGTTGACATGTGCTATTCCTGTTGCTTCGCGATATGTTACAAATACCCGAGGTGAGATTTATCTGCATCCCCGTGGATCAACAACTTGTCCACCATGCAAGTTACCTCGTTACCGGTTTTGTTCTCTTTTCTCGTTTCCGTGTTCCGGCATCCCTGTGATCAAATCACAATGTGTCTGGCTAGACGATAGTGGATACCGTAACACCGAGAGGGCCCAGAGATATCTCTCCATCGTCGGAGGAGCAAATCCCAATCTTGAACTATCAAATCCCTTGACATACTTTCCCATGAACCCGTAAGCTGCCGTAATAGCCACCCAGTTACGGATGACGTTTAACAAACCCCAAAGTTCATGAATCAAGCATGAAGAAACTCGATACTCTCATGGTCTAAGGAATTATGCAAACGTTAACTTTCTTTGTGTTATTAACCATTAACTTGTGACGAATGAATCTCATAGCATAACATCAATTCGGGTCGATTCAACACAAGTGTTCTCCTAACATTGTGCCCTCAAAGTTGTCGGCATAGTCATGCCCATGATCAGGAAAAGAGAACCATCATGCAACACTTGAGCTAGTCTTAGAGGCCAGACTAGGAATACTTTTTACCGTTTATTATTCCACACGTGCATATGAGTCTTACTCCGAGCCTCGTGGTTATTGCAGACTCGAGAACCATAGCAGTTATAGCACGGAATATAAACTTAACTACAAACATGGAGATAAATAATAACACTTATTGTTGCCTCTAGGGCATATCTCCTACAGCTTTTACCTCCACCGTAAGGGGCCGAACCTGGGTAAAACTCGCGTCTCTCGATTCCGATCAACCACATCCAAGCTTCCATCTAGCAGCAATGGCCTCACCATTAAGTTCTTTCACGAGGATATCTATCGTGACAAAACCACGACAAATAGATAGCCATGAGCAGCTTAGGTCTCGCATTGTGGTTGAGTCGTCCCTCCTAATCTTGCGGAGACCAGAGGGATAAGCACGCGTTATCTTCTTGATTATAGCTAGCCGCGGGTAGACTCACGCACGGCCTAGCCTGATGTATAGGACCAGGCTCAGCAAACATGCATATGCACACATGTGCAGACGAGTCCCCAGCTATGCACCTTGCAACAAGTTTTTTTTTTGAGTGTAACTTGCTTTAATTATTTAACCCATGTCCAGGATTTCGTCTGCTACAATCTGTAAAATACAGTCAGGAGGCGTAACAGGCCATACCCTACAACATTCAGAGCTAATCCCCTCTCTGGCTAGCCTATGAGCTGCAGCATTAGCTGACCTCCTAACCCAAGAAACCCTGGACGCCGGCCGGCCGCGAAGAAGCGCTTTGATTTCCTCGATATACGGTCCCACTGATCATCGCCATTGATCATCGCCACAATTCCTTCGCTATCCAGCTCCAGATGCACCTTCTGAATATCCATGTCAGCTGCCATCTGCATTGCTTGATGGCACGCGAGAACTTCCGAAACTTCAGGGTCGGACGTGCTCGGGAAGAACCAACTAGCTCCTCCCCTGTATGCACCATCATGGTCCCGAAGGACGACTCCTCCTCCCCCTCTATCTTGCGCCTTGGACATGGCACCGTCTGTATTAACTTTTATCCATCCCAGCTCCGGGGCCTTCCATGGCTCAGTTTGTCTCTGGGAATAGACTTTAGCTTGTTTATCATGAACCTCTAGCCACTCCTGCATGTGATGATGAACCTTCTCTGCTACAACACGAGCATCAGCTATCCTCTTCCCGTCTCTCGCTTCGTTCCTTGCTAGCCATAGGCCGTAAAGCCCCTGGATCATTGTTTGTCTCTCCGCTTCGCCTGCATCAGCAAACCAGTCCTGCAGCCAGCTCACAATAGCACGAAAAGACCCATCCATCGCTGGCGGTTGGACCACTGGGGCACACATATCCGAGCACAAAAACTTCCAGAAACAGGCAGAGTGAGGGCATGCCCAGAACCGGTGGTATATAGTCTCCTCACGCCCGCATGCAGCACAGAATATGCCCGGCTTGATCCAGCGTCGATGCAACTCAGCACCAACTGCCAGCCCATTCTTTATCACTCTCCCTGTGTGTATCTTAGCTTTGCCCGGCGTGTTGGTTCCCCACAGGGCTAACCACCCCTTGTGTCGTCTTACTGAAACTGAAGGCTCCAGCCGTCCGGACTTCAGTTTATTTTGACTCATGCGCAGATGATATCCAGACCTTACAGTATAGTGCCCATCCTTCGTAAAATTCCATGCGAGATAGTCCTGCATATGTGGGCCCTTGATCGTTATTTGTTTTATATCATGAGCATCATCTACAGAGAACATGTGTTCCTCTTTGGCTTCATCCCAGGCCGTCCCTTGGTCATTAAGCAAGTCTCTAACACGATTAATGCCAGCAACATATTCTTGCCCCAATGGAGTAAGGCTGCCACACCTAGGTATCCAATTGTTGTGGTGCACCCTGACTGACGTTCCATCACCTATTCTCCACACCATTCCTTCTCGCAGCAAGTTCCTGCCATACAATATACTCCGAAAAGTGTAAGAACCCCCGCTGGGACAAGTTACATTCATGATCGAGCCCTCTTTGAAGTATCTAGCCTTCAAAACTCTTGCGCATAGTGACGACGGGTTTTGCAGAATACGCCATGCTTGTTTTGCCAACAGGGCTTGGTTAAAAGCCTCAGGGTCCCTAAAACCCATTCCACCTTCTCTTTTCCCCACACACATCCTATCCCAGGCAATCCAATGAACCTTGCGTTCACCATTTGCTGCACCCCACCAGAATTTTGAGGAGATAGAAGTCAGGTTCCGGCACATTTTCTTTGTGAGTTGAAAACAGCTCATGGTGTAGGTTGGAGTTGCTTGAAGAACGGATTTGATGAGAACCTCTCTGACCGCCTTAGATAGTCCTTGTCCTTTCCATCCAGAAACTTTGCCCTACCAACCAGTGTTGGTAAACCTAGGTACCGTTCACTTAACGCCTCAGAATTAATCCCACACACCTGCATAAGCTCAGCCTTGGTCGCACCACCACAGCCCTTTCCAAAGAAAATTGAAGACTTTTGCAGGTTTACCTTCTATCCCGAAGCCTGTTCATAATCAATCAGAATGTGCTTTAGGGTCTCCATATTCCTCCTAGAGCCTTCCAAGAATACCACACTGTCGTCAGCAAAAAGCAGGTGAGTGACATGGGGGCCAGTGCTCCCAAAGGACACCCCTTCTATTAGGTTCTCCCTCTGAGCATTTCTCAGTAGTGCAGAAAAACCTTCCACGCAAAACAAAAATAAATAGGGAGATAATGGGTCTCCCTGTCGTAGACCTCTGGAAGGTAAAAAACTACGAGAACATCCACCATTCAGTTTTACTGAGAACCTAGCTGTTGTGACACACCTCATGATCATATCGATCCATCCGTGGTGAAAGCCAAACCTTGCCAACATTTGCTCGAGGAAAATCTACTCTACCCAGTCATACGCTTTCATCATGTCAAGCTTCACAACGCAAGACGATTTCTTCCTTTTCCTTGTCCGGATTGCATGTACACATTCATATGCGACTAGAACGTTATCTGTGATCAACCTGCCTGGTACGAACGCACTCTGTTCCTCGGAAATCAGGACTGGAAGAATCACCTTTAATCTATTTGCTAGGACTTTGGCTGCTATTTTATATAAAACATTGCATAGGCTTATAGGGCGGAATTGAGAAAGTAACTCCGGTGAGTTGACCTTCGGAATCATGACTATGACTGTGTCATTGAAAGAATTTGGCGCCGCCGCTCCTGCCAAAAAATCACGGACCGCCATGCAAACATCATCTTTAACCAACGACCAGTGTCGTTAGTAGAAAAGTGCAGGTAGCCCGTTCGGTCCTGGCGCCTTAGTCGGCCCCATTTGGAACAGAGCTCTTTCTATCTCCTCATCGGAAATCACTACTGTTAAGCATGCATTCATGTCTTCCGTGATAACATGCTCGAACAGCCCAAGAATTCGCTCCGCATGTTCAGACCCCTCCGAAGCAAACAGCTTATCATAAAATGCAGCTGCCATTTCCCTCATATCCCCATCAATAGTACATCTAGTTCCATCCTCCTTTAGCAGTGCACAGACAGTGTTCTTCCTTTTGCGATGAGAGGCTCTATTATGAAAATATTCCGTGTTCTGATCACCTTCTTTTAACCATCCTACATGGGATCTTTGCTTATACATAATCTCCTCTCTTTCATAAAGCTCCCTTAATTGCTCCTCTATGTCACGTACTTCCGCTGTAAGGCCAGTGCCCAGCGCTCTCTCTTTTGCCTCTGTGAGCTCCCTCTTCAGCTTGTTTATTTGGCGTTTTACTGAACCGAACATAGTTGAGCCCCACCTCTGCATGTCCTTGGAGACTGCTCCGAGTTTGGTGCACAATCCCTCAATATTGCATGCAGTCTCTCTCGTCTCCATCCAGGCATGTTGCACCATATCTTTGTATCCCTCGTGTCTCAGCCACATCTCTTCATAGCAGAAAGGGCGGTCCCCTCGCTTCCTTGCGGTAGGAGTAGTCTCCGCCGCGCGAATAACCAAAGCAACATGATCCGATTCCTCCGTGATTACGTGCTCCACAGCCGTCTCCGGGAAGAGAGACATGAAGCTGCTCGTGCACGTTGCCCGGTCGAGTCTCACTTGGATATTTTCTCCGTCATCTCTCTTGTTGTCCCAAGTATATGGATACCCCGAGAAGCCCAAATCAGCTAGTCCGCAGATAGACAAGCAGTCTTTAAAATCTTCCATTTGTGTGAAATTCCTCGGGTTCCCTCCTAGCTGCTCTGATTGCACCAGAATCTCGTTGTAGTCTCCAGCACATATCCATGGCAATTCATCCTGGGCTCTTAGATATCGAAGTGCATCCCAGGATTTTTTCCTTAGCTCCGTCTTCGGCTCCCCATAGAAACCAGTGAATCTACAAGTTTTGCCATCCACTACTAACACCGCATCAATGAAATACTGGCACCATGGTCTCACCGTGACTTGAATTATTTCCCTCCACCACAATGCAAGGCCACCACTCCGTCCATCACAATCCACTGCCACCCCACTCCTGAACCCTAGACTCCACTTGAGCCTTTCCATTGCACAAGCTTTTTTCTTTGTTTCACATAAGAATACCACCGCTGGGTTGTAGGACCGTACCAGGTCACGAAGTTCGCCTACTGTCGAGTCCAACCCCAATCCTCGACAGTTCCAGGCCAAGATATTCATTGGTCTCGGCGGCCCTGCCACCCTGCAAGGTCCGCCGCTTGGTCATTTGTTTCGACGATACGCTCAAAGACTGAGGCAGTTTTCTGCCTTTTCTCACCAATGAAAGTATCATGAGAAGTTCTTCTGTCAACATCATCTTTTGCCACCCACATCTGTCTTTGCCCCCTTTTCCTCTCGAGAGGTTTGCCATAGTGATCTGACATTCTGCACTGCTGGTCATTTTCATGACGTTGTGGCTGACGCACATAAGTTCCCCTTCTCTGTTCCTCTCTATACTGTGTCCAATGAAAGGAGCGAACATCATCCTCGCCTTTCCGTTCCCAGTCCTTATCCCAGGACCCATGTCATTGCTTCTGTTGATCAAAACATTTGTTCCTTAGCTCTCTTTCTCTTTTCTGCTCTAGTTCTTGCCTTAGATCCCTTTCTTCTGGGATCTCCCTCCTATTTCCACCCTTGGACGAGTTGTTCACCTCTCCTCTCCCCGGCCTCTTCTCCATGCCAGTGCGTGTCAGCGCTCTGGGAAAACTCAGGGTTCAGATTACGTTTAGTGGGAAGATCCCGCACACGCGGCTGTCCATGGTGCCCCTTGTCATTGCCGCCAGTGCGGCTGCTACCATAACTGTTATTGCTGCTTGCGCCTCCACCCCATGATCCTTCCTTTGCTGTATTATTTCTTCCCGGTGAGGCGCGTAGCCATTCCCCCCATTGTGACATAGAATCAACTGGTGGGTCACATATACCATTCTTATGTACCAGCCGCCCACACTCAAAACAGAAGTGCGGAACTTTTTCATAATAGAAGTCAAACCAGGTTTTCTCCTTGTCCTCCTTGTAGGCTTTCAGATAAAAACCTCTCACAAGTGGCTCATAGACAAGATCTTTGCACGCACTCGAAGGTCTTTACCTCTGGCTACTCCATCTTTGTCCACATCTACTTTCACGACCTCTGCGAGCCAATTTCCCAACGCTTTCCCAAACGCTTCACACCTCTTATCCGATGGCAGGTCAGGGACACGAACCCAAATCTCAACCTTGTCAAAGACCATCTCAGAGGGTCTAGTGTCTCCCTCATAATCTTTTACAATTAGCACATTAAAATCATACTGCCAAAGTCCATTGTTCATCGCATGTTTCCAATCGCCCTCGCTTCCAAAGTGCACAGCGAAAATATTATTCCCAAGATCTCTGAACTGTGCTTTCCTGTGGAGGCCCCATGCACGTTGCATGGTCTTCTCCAGAACGGTTTTGTTGAGTGGCCTCGACGAGCATGATTTCCCCACCGCCGTCCACCTAGAAACCTTTGGGATTGCCTGTTCTGGAGCCTCGAAGATGAAGCCCTCTGCTTCCTTGTCCATCAATACCATACTCCCCAACCTTGCCGAAAGACTAGCAGCAGGATCCGGCGTCTTGCTCTCTACCGGCGATCTGGATGATCCTCGGCTAGCTATACCCCCCGGCGTTGCCGCCGGCGTAGGTATCTTTTTCTGATTTGCATCCGCCTTTGGTGTTGTCGTTTCCTTTGGTGTTGCCGCCTTCTTCCCATCAGTCCTCCCCGACATGGCTCCGCCCCTGCCGAGCTGCAGACCCGCCGATCCGTGCCCTAGGGAAGCGCCGTCGCCGCCCATGACACCACCGGACTCTCACCGCCCCCGTCAGAGAACTCTAACCCTAGCTCCAGTTGACGATCGCCTGGCGGTCGCCTCCCGTCGCCCTTAGAGTCGCCCTAGACGTGGTGGACCCAATAACACTCGCTAATTCCGCTCACGTTGCAACAAGTTAGGGAGATAACCTCATGCATGTACATGTTTTCACCGTAGCACGTGAGCCGTGCCCATCAGCTCTTTGCATGCACACGTACTAGTGTTTTTTTTTAACACAGTACAGACGCAAGCGCTCATATACACGCGCATACACTCACCCCTATGAACGCACACATGCACACCCTACCCCTATGAGCACCTTCGAGAGACTGAGCCGGCATATCATCTTGAAATTTACGAAGTCACCGTAGGCACCTCGTCGTCAACGGGAACGTCTCCTCCCACTGAATGCGCATCGCCGGAAATCCTGAAATAAATCCAGGAATAAATGCGAGCACCAGGATTTGAACCCTGGTGGGCTGGGGATACCACAATCCCTCTAACCATCCAACCACAGGTTGGTTCGCCCACACATACTAGTGTTGATCGGTTTGATTGAATGGTGTACGTGTGGGCATATAATTAATGCTCCCCCGCCTTGATGACCCTCTGATGAAAATCAACATCTTGTTCACTTTATATCATATGTAAAAATATACATATTGATGCCATATTTTTACACATGATAGAAAAAATTGCAACAAACTCTCGTCTAGCACATGGGATTAGAATTATCTTGCCATATTTTCCTTTGTAACAGTGGTTGGACGTGGCGAAAGACAAACCATTGGCGGATGGTTCGCCTTCATCTCTGGTTCCATGGAGATTGTGCTCAAGATAAGCATAACTTTCTCCAAGTTTGCTATTTTATCTATTTTTTTTGCGAGGTTGCTATTTTATCTATTAATGGATAGAATTGGTTATGCAACTTGTGTTGTTTCTTTGTTGTAAAATCTGCTACAGGACAGTACGGTGATCATAAGATCACTTGCTTGGTTTATTCGGTTGTTAATTTGGGGATGAAAAAAGGACGTCATGGACTCCCGGTATTGTTTTCACATTAGTTGAGTGGGTGTTCTTAGAAATGTATTGATCATGGTGTTGCGTATTTTCAATAGCATGCCTTATTCGTTATGTTTCGCATCTTTTCAGGATGCCACCTTTTTAACTCACGCGGTGAGGTACTGTTGCCCCATCTATTCTTCGCAAATTTTGCGGGTGTAGCTTTTTTTTTAGAGAAGAGGCTACCGTCCGACTTTAAATTAATGAAGCCCTTACAGATAACCTTACAACACAACACCGCAACAAACAAACACAACAAGGAAAAGGAAAACATAACGGCCGATACAACGGTGCGGAGGAACAACCACAACCCAACAAGGCACCAAGCCAGACGAGTGAGCGCCGCTTGGAGTCATCTCGGTTCTCAACCGCGATCAGGCCACCGGAGCAAACGCTACGAGACCCTCAGCACGACGAGAAGCAGCTGTCGTCAGCCACCACACTCCGACCACCAATGGGTAGGGAACTTGCTCCGAAGGCAGAGCCTTCAAGAAGGAAACGACGCCATAGTGCCGCCACCGCCCGGTCCGGAAAAGGACCAAGGGTTTTCACCCAGAGCACGGAGAAGGAGGCCACCCACAATGATGCCTCCAAGGATGGGTACGGGCTCGAGAGCGTCGACGTCACCGGCACCGACATCGTCGGGCAAAGCTTTCGCCTGGGATCCGACCACGTACCGCCCGACATCCACTAGCCACACCTCTATCGCACCCAAAAGGAACCGATGGCGAGATGAGGAGGCCCGAGACCGGTGGAGACAACGCCCAAAACTGGGAAAGGAGGGACCTTGACGCCAATTCCCAGCCATGAACGCCTCCTCCGTGAGCTGTCTAGCCATCCACACGGCCAGGACACCACATCAGCACCAGCAAGACGGCCTCTGCCGCAAGAGCACTGCCAAGCCCACCACTCGGAGCCCCCCCCCCCTCCCCCCGGAACCAAAGAAGCCACCAAACCCGTCGAAAAACAGGTTGCAGATGCGCGGCAAGCCACGCTTGCTGCCGCATCAAAGCCACGCCGGCACCCACACCACGGACTCCCGTAGCACCCCGCCCAACCGATGTCATCGTCATTGTCAGAGGTGTCAGAGAGGATGATGAGGCCTTTAGGCCGCCGGACGGCCCTGTCCTGCTGCCGCTTGAGCTTCGCGAGCCGAGCCGCCTCGCGCTCGGACTGCTCAATGGCAATCCGGGGCGCCTTTGCGTTCTTCCAGCGGAGCCGCCGAGCGTCCGTCTCCGCGGATGTAAGCGACCGGCGGTAGACCCAAGCAAGGAGCTTGCCTGCCTCTCCCTTTCCCGCTGCCTCTCGCGACGGGCGGCGCGCGCCTCCGATTCCGGCGGGCGCGCCCAGGCCGGCGGGGCGGGCACAAGCACCCACCGCTGCCCACGTGGGGGAGCAGCAGCCGGCAGGGGCAGGGGACGAGGTGCGGGAGGCGCGGACTGTGTAGCCCTCACGGAGTTGCGCGCGGGCCGGGAGGGACCATTGCCGGCGTCCGCGCTGCGCCCGCGGGGGAGCTGCGGCGACGCTGCAGATCCTGAGCTGCCCCCGGTGTCCACCTTGGACTGCTCCAAGGCAATGCGGAGGGCCAGCTCCTCATCAGCATCCAGGTCGGAGTCGGAGCGGTTGCCGGAGCTCGACATGGTCGCCGGATTGGATCAGAATCGAAGAAGGAAGAGGAGAGGACGGAGTGAGAGAGGAGAACGAGCTAGGGTTCTGAGCGCGAAGCCGGATTGGGGTTTTTTGTGGGACGGCGATGGGGTCGGTGGTGGGTCGGGCCTGTCAGGCGGACACGCCTAGGCGTGCCCGAGCCGCCCCATATCCACCCTACATTTTGGACTGGATATGAGAGGCGCTGGACAGCCTGGGTGTTTGAGGCCGGTTCGAGGCGTCCGACTGGGTCGATTTTTTGTGACCGGTCCATCCGCCCGGGCATTTGAGACGGATTTGGGGTGCCCGGCTGAAGATGCTCTAACATACCGAAAACTCCAACCAATTCTACCTTGCCAACATGATATGTATATATGTTTAACATATGAGTACTATGTATCGACCGCTGCTCCGGCCGGGACCATGCAAAGCAAGAAATATCATGATGACATGCATGCATAGTGCATTACTCCTAGATAGCTAGCTAGGCCGGCATCGATGGATGGATGGATCAAGCGAGCGGGGAGGTGAAAATTCTCTGGCCACGGGACAGGATCGCCTTGGGATCGTATCTCCTCTTCCGCTCCACGAATCTGGCCCACTTGGCTGGACCAAAGTGCTTCTTCTCCCACCCGTCCTGGTCGGCGTAGTATGCCAGGTACTGCACGCACGGTATCCCGGCGTCCTCGCAGAATCGTAAGATCTCCTCTTTCTGCTCCTCCAGGCGCCTCAGCAGCTGGCGGCCGCCGTCCGTCGACGCCGGCACCGACGTCCGCAGGATCCCCACGGTGTAGAACACCTCCTCCTCCTCCGGGAACACCGCGGACGTGTCGGCGTCCCACCGGTTCCAGTTCATGGGGTAGACGAGGACGGGTCCCATGGCGCCGGTGGTGCTGTCACGGCGGAGGATGCCGTGGAAGACGCCGGCGGCGAAGTCGAGGACGCGGGAGCGCGGGACGAAGAGGTTGAGCCAGGGATGCGGCACGTCCCAGAGGCCGGAGGCGCGGAGCTTGAGCTCGCCGTCGCGCACCCTGTCAAGGAACCCCGCGTACGACACGTCCTGCACGAACGCGAACCCACGCGCGTACCGCAGCTCCCGCAGTAGCACATTCAGCCTCTGCACGCATGCATTCACCCACATAGCATGCAATTAGTTAGCAACGGTCGGTACATGCATGCATTAATAAATAATTTTTCCACAGTTAAAATTTGTATGCAGGCATGCAAGACACGATGGACTTGTCAAAGTTGACATATACATGCTGATTCTCTTTTACTGTTTACATTGGCCTTTACCGGCTGAAAAGTGTACATGCATGTACGGAAACACGAACCATCGTGAATTTCTTTCAGGGAGAGCATCTACAGCTGGGCGCTTCAAACCCGCATCATACGTCCGGGCGGGCCGCCAGGTCACTGACCGGTCACAAAATTTCAATCCAGTCGGGCGCCTCAAACAGGTCTCAAACGTCCGGGCTGACCGGCACTATACCTGGCCATCCCTCGGGCCGGGCCGGGCCTAACCAAGCTTGAAGCAAAAAAAACCCAGGCCCGGCCCGGCTCGGGCGTCGGGCCTAAAAAACAGGCCCAATCCCGGCCCATCACTGCAAAAGCCCGCCAGGCCTCAGGCCGGGCCTCTTCGTTAAATAGCAAATATGGCGGGCCCGGGCCCGGCCCGGCCTTCGGGCTCAAAACCTAGGCCCAGGCCCGGCCTGCGGGCAAGACCGGGCCGGGCCGGGTTGGGTCGGGCCGTCCGGGCCGGGCTGCCCATGGCCAGGTATAACCGGCACCCCCCATATCCAGCCCAAATATGGGGCGGATATCGGGGCGCCCGGGCACGCCCGCCACGTCGGTCTGGCCCGCGCTGGCCCGCCTCGACCCCACATATACTCCTGCCGATCCGGTCGCCGGACCAAACCCTAGCCATTTCACTTCACTCCCCTCCGCCACCCAAGCTCACCTACACCGATCTCCGGCCATCTCCGGCATGGCGGGCAGCGGATCCGTGTCCTTCACCTCCAGATCCGTCGACCCCGAGCTCATCCCATGCGGCCCCGAGGAGGAGATGGTCGTCCGGCTTGCGCTCCGCCGCTCCCAGGACGAGGCCCGTGCGAGGCACCGCACATAATTAATTTATTCGTGCACACCCTAGTCCCTACTAGCTAGTCACCCACCACAAAAGTGAAGTCATGTCTATTTCGGGAGCGGCGTTTTGGCTCCCGGGAGCACGGGTGAACAGTACCCCAAAAAAATAGAAAATGTTTTCAAAAAATTCTGAATTTTTTTGTAGATGATCGTGTTGGTGTCGCAAGCATGCTTGACAATTTTCATGTGGAACGGAGCAGCGGTGTTTCGTCGATGAAAAAAACAAAATTGGGTTGTCATTTTGTGGTGACATTTTGTCTTCGATTTGTTTTTTTTTTTTGCGCAGGCCAAAATGCTTAACCTTTTTGCCTCAAAATTTGCATGTAGCATTTGTATGTGACAAAGATCACCAAAAAAATTTGTCCCAATTTTTTTGACATTTGAAAAAAAAAATTGGCCCCGGGAGCATGTGCTCCCGGTAGCCAAATTGAATTTCCTTTATCTTCTTCTATCGTGGATGCTAGCTTTTACTACTATCCTAGAAGAAATTTTCTCTTTACTACTCCTTCCGTCCCATAATATAAAAGCGTTTTTAACACTACACTAGTGTCAAAAACGCTTTCATATTATGGGACTGAGCGAGTACATGATTAGTTTATCTATTTTATTACTTTATTATACAGGTCATTCCACCCCAAATTTTTTTAAAGGCCAAATATGCCAGAGGGCAAGTTGCCATAGATTTGGTCAAGGTCTTAGTTGAGACTTTAAGTCTTGATCCTACTAAAAATGGGCAAATGTAGATTGTACACATTTGTATCATTCTAGATTTAAGATGTCTAAATTTATAGCAAACCAGATTTATATAACTTTATAAATCTCTATGCTGTATAATTTAATTAGTGCATTTGTAATTAATATTGGTAGAAAAAAGTGGTCAGACATGCTGGTTTACACTCCCCAAAGAGCATTTTGTATGTTCATTTTTCCCTATAGGGTACTACACCCACTGTTTCTAAATATAAGACGTTTTGGCAGTTTAAATTAGACAGCCAAAACGTATATTTAGGAACGGAGATGGTAACAGTTTACATTTTTTTGAGTAAATGGTAATAGTTTACTTAATCCCCTGAATTGGGATTAGTACTGTTGATGAAGCCGGGTTAGATTTGTGACAGGGACAAGAGCATTCCAGGGGCAGACAAAGCCAGACCAACTACGTACGACGACGTTGATGGTTCACGGATTTGCATGTGGCCATGCATACGCGTCAGCTCAGGCGGCCCAAAGGCACTATCGGTCTCACTGGCGGGTCCCCGTCTCGGCCTTGCTAGCTACACGACACGCTGGAGCCTACGCGCGCACCCACACCGACCAAAGATGACACTACAAGTTTTACCTGATCGACGTCAGGCTCGCCGCCGCGAGCGGCGCCGCCGTAGTACAGCGCTCCCTCGAGGCAGTAAAGGACGCCGCCCGCCTCCTCAGCGAGTGCGGCGATGCGCGCCGCGTCGGAGTCCGAGAAGAAGGACGAGCGCCAGCTGCCGACGCGGCCCTGGTCCGCGAGCACCACCGAGCCCTCGACGTAGTCCATGAGCCCGGACACTGCGGTGCCGAGGTCGACGCCGATGAGCCGCTCCTGGTCGCCCGTCAGCGCCGCGGCGCCCGTGTAGAAGAGACGCACCCAGCGCGCCCTCGCGGGCGCCGGCATCAGTGGGATGCGCGCTCGCGTTATACAAGCAATAATCTTGAGACAAGTAATTAGATGGCACATAGTACCTGAGTCCATGTACTAGTATGCTGTTAATTAGGAGTAATAGCTATTAGGCGTGTACTAGTGTACGTAGGTACTGTCCGTGTCCTGGTAGTTTTTTTAGGCGTGCGTCCGTGTTGTATTTGGAAGTCCAGTGCGAGTCGGTTTGCTATGCACTGGTGTAGGTCCAATATATATACGGGTGTACGGCGTGAGTTGTAACATCAGACCGTGGGAGTTGTGAAAATAGAAATAAAGAGAGAAAAAGATAGGCACGACACGTGCCTTTGGCAAAAGTTTTATGCGCGTGTGTTCGTCGTACTTTGATGTGATCGATCCTCTGGGCGAGTTCCAACAATTGGTATCAGAGCAAGGTTCAGGAGTCGAGCGCTTGCCCCGGGGTGGCGACCTACTAGCGCCTCGGGGCGGGCAATGAAGTCGCTCGGTGGTGCAGCGACGAGGAGGACCAGGCGATCGTCGTTCGACGGAGCGACATGGAGGGAGACGACCGGTTGTCGTCGGCAAGGCGGTGGAAGAAGATCGTTGACGGGAGTGGTAGTGCCGAGGTGCGGTGCTGGGAAGTCATCAAGATCGCCATCCGGGAAAGATAGATGAGTCAATGAGTCGTGCGGGTTAGCACATCTCGGTCGTCGTCGCGTCAGCGTCGTCGTGTCAATGTCGTTGTGTCCAAGTGCTTGTCTCTTTGAGGATCCGTTGAAGATGAAGCGTGCCCAAGTCGTCTATGTGTCTCGACGGGAGGATCAAGTTCAAGTATGTGGGGGCGGTAAACCAGTGAAGGTGAGTCTCTTCAACGAGGCCATGTCTCTACATGAGGCTGGAGTGGACGGAGTAGTCCACGGGGTGGTGCGATCCACAAGGAGTCAGCATGTATCTCGCTAGGGTGGATGGTGTAGTCCACCGGGTGGTGTATTCCACAGGTTACTGGCGAGGCTGGGTAGTCCAAGGCATACTTGAGGTGATCTGTAAATTCGCCAAGTCAAAATTGGGGAGAGAATGTTGTCAACAATCTAGCCGGCAATTTGACTTGTCGTGGTGCGAGCAGAGGAGTCGACAAGGGGCAGATCGTCAACGAGTCAAGACAGGAGAAGCACGGAAAACAAAGTGAGTCAAGATTAGGGAGAGAATGTTAGCAATAATCTTGAGACAAGCAATAATCTTGAGACAAGTAATTAGATGGCACATAGTACGTGAGTCCATGTACTAGTATGCTGTTAATTAGGAGTAATAGCTATTAGGCGTGTACTAGTGTACGTAGGTACTGTCTGTGTCCTGGTAGGTTTTTTTAGGCGTGTGTCCGTGTTGTATTTGGAAGTCCAGTGCGAGTCGGTTTGCTATGCACTGGTGTAGGTCCAATATATATACGGGTGTACGGCGTGAGTTGTAACATCAGACCGTGGGAGTTGTGAAAATAGAAATAAAGAGAGAAAAAGAGAGGCACGACATGTGCCTTTAGCAAAAGTTTTATGCACGTGTGTTCATCGTACTTTGATGTGATCGATGCTCTGGGCGAGTTCCAACAAGCACGGTGTCGAACAGGTCCGCGTGCTTCTCCTTTGAGCATGTCACCATCTCCCCGAGCCCTACATATAAATTCACAATCATTAGTACGTGAACGTGACATGAAGAACCAAACGCGTTCATCTTGTGCCATCGTGCGCATACGTACCGGTGATCACGTCCAGTTCTTGGACGTTGGATATTTGGGGGCCGTGGCGGAAGGCCTGGCCGCTGATACCCGCGTTGGAGAGCGTGCCGCCGATGGTGAGGTGGAGATAGTCGGTCCACGACCTCGGGGTGAGGCCGTGCGCCAGGGCGGCACGCAGCACGTCCGCCCACAGCTGCTCGCCGACGGCATCGACGTAGCGGCCGTCGACCGAGACGGACAAGCGGGTGGCTGAGGCGCCGGCGTGGCACCCGAGCGACAGCATGTCCACGACGACGCCGCGGGGTGCGGACGCCTGGCCTCGGGTCGAGTGGCCGCAGCCCCGGGCAGACACGGGGAACGGGGAAGGGTGCGTGTACGAGGCGCGCAGCAGCGTGGCGATGTCCTCGGGGAACGACCGGTAGAGCACGGCCGCCGCCGCCGGCTGGGCGTCCGAGACGTTGCCGAAGTCGGCGGACGCCAGCGCGGTGGCCTCGGCATCGTCGCGGATCGGCACGCGGACCCCGAGGTGGCGGAGCTGGCGGAGTAAGGAGGAGGCCGGCCTCCACACGAGCGCATCATCACGTGAGTATGCCGAGAGGTGGCGGGGCTCGTCGTTCTCTTGAGGAGGCAGCTGAGCACGAAGAGAGCGGCTATCAGTCTCATCTCTCGCGCTTTGTTCATGACGACCAGCTGTGTCTTAGCTTGAGTGAACGATCGATCTCTCTGTGTTTCGCGAGGCTCTTTTCAAGCGGAGAGTTGGGCATAAATAAGGGCACCGTGTGTACAGGTAGAATCTGTACACTCTAAGTTCCTCAAAAAAAAAAAAAAAAAAACACGGTAAGTGTTAAGCAGGTCGGTTAGTTAATTAGCTTGCTTGCTGTGAGGACCGACTGTTTTGGAGTCTTTGCATGAGATCAAAAAGGCAGACTCAAAGATCCTTTTCTTGATTGCGCCGTACGTACTTTGTGTTCAGGGCATGTACAATTGTACATGTCTACATGTACAGCGAGTAGCTGGGTGCACGAACAGTGAGACAAGCGTGTATATCGATGGCAGAGATCTTGCAATCTGTAGGTGAAAGAATAGGTGTCCTACGACTACGAGTAGCTACAGCTAGCCACTGAAAGCGGCGGCTCAGTTGCATGTAACAGTGCTGCATGTTTTTCCTTTTCTTTCGAAAGGCCTCGCGCCTAAAGATGTAGTACGTGTGGCCAGCAACACACACACGCACCTATACAGTGTACACGGCTAAAATTACATGTGGCGCAAGATTTCCCGGGCAACACGACGAGGCCGAGAGAGCAACATAATAAGCATCACGCATGATGAGGCAGTGGTACGAAAAGCATGCGTGCGGTTGGGAGCTCGGGTTTGGTTTGATGCATGCACCGATCGTGCCTAATTTTTTTTAATAATACATTTTTTTTCATTAATTCGAGAAATAATACGCGGTTTTGAATTTTTTTTAAAATAATACACGGCCGGCTTAGGTGAAGCCGATTGGATCCAGTCGGCTTTGGCGAAGCTGATTAGGATCCAGTCAGCATTGTCAAAGTACTAATTGGTTTCGCCGAAACCGATTAGTTGCTGTCGGCTTTGGCAATGCCGACAGCTGCATGCAACCATATTTTGCACTGTAATTTTATCCCGCCACCCTCTCCCGAGTCCCTCCACGCACCAGCAGCAGCCGCGTCCCTCCACGCACCAGCAGCAGCCGCGTCCCTCGCACCAGCAAGAACCCACAAAGCACCGACATCAGCCGCGTCCGGACATAGACATCTGGTATCCGTAGGCGCCTGCAGGAGGGAACATAAGTACTGAAGAAATACGTAGTCCCAATTGATATTGAAAAGAATAAATATAAAGAGACATACCTGCTGGCTGTGGCTGCAACACGAAGCCCGACATGGGACCCTGCTGCTGTGGGTGTGGCTGAAACACGAAGCCCGACGTGGGATCTTGATGGTGCTGCCACGCCGAACTTCCAGCCTGGTCAGGAGGGGGGTGCCTTGTCGTCGGTTGCTCTACTAGACGTGGACGCGGCTGATGTCGCTGCTGTATGGGTTCTTGCTGGTGCGTGGAGGGACGTCGCTGCTGCTGGTGCATGGAGGGACGCGGGAGAGGGTGGCGGGATAAAATTACAGTGCAAAATATGGTTGCATGCAGCTGTCGGCATTGCCAAAGCCGACAGCAACTAATCGGTTTCGGCGCGAAACCGATTAGTTGTTGTCGGCTTTGGCAATGCCGACTGGATCCTAATCAGCTTCGCCAAAGCCGACTGGATCCAATCGGCTTCACCTAAGCCGACGGTGTATTATTTTTGAAAATTTTCAAAACCGCGTATTATTTCTCGAATTAATGAAAAAAAATGTATTATTTAAAAAAAATTAGCCCGATCGTACGGGCTTCACAACACGATTGCATTAATGTGTAAACCGTACCCACAACGACTTTCGTGTAGACACGTAGTAGAATCCTACAAATAATGTGAGCGACCTCTCTAAGAGGCCATGGAAAAGGGAGTTGTGGACGGATCAAACTAGGCACGCAGGGAGAACCATTCTTGCTTATGATGTTCATGAACCGTTCTTGCGGATTTAGTTCAGCACAATTGTTGTAGAACTCGGATGTGTTTCTAAGTTTTCATATGGTCTTTGGCTCTTTGGTACTCCCTTCGTTCCATAATGTAGTGCGTATAGTTTTTTTTAAAATCAAACTCTGCAAACTTTGACCAAGTTTATATAGAAAAACTATTTACATGTACTATATGAAATATATAAAATATGAAGCTACATCTTATGATGAATATGCTGATATATGTTTGGTATTCTAGATGTAAATGTTTTTCTCCACAAACTTGGTCAAAGTTTGTGAGGTTTGACTTATTAAAAAATTTAAATGCACTACATTATGAAACGGATGGAGTATAAAAGTGGAAATTTTTTTCCAGATCTTGATGTTTCTTTTGTAATCATTTACTTAATTAATACTACCTCCATTCCTAAATATAAGACGTTTGAGCAATTATATATCCTATATATATATATACCTAAAAGACTCATCCCCTATCTTATTTATCTAAACATGCAACCTGTCCACATCAGCAGTGTAGCCACATCAACAACGATTGCTTAATTCTTTTAGCATGCATGCATCATCCCACTTGTAGTTGAAGCGTTTTACCGGCTGTTAAGTCAGCAACCTGGGTTGTACAAGGCTATAGTTTTTGCACCTAGGCAGCCCTGGCCAACAGTGGATGTGCCATCTAGCTGGGCTTGGTCATTCGCGGTATCCCATGTAATTAACAGTACCGAGCCCATCGCTAGGTTATCGTAGTAGGTCGCTGAGGGTTCATATTCCACGTCGCTCTCTCTTCCGCTCAACACCGACGCGCTCTACACTCTTTGCCATGAAACGACAACATTCATCGCCTCTAATTTCCTGACCCTCTACCACCCTGCAAACACGAAGAAAGTGCTAGACTTCACTGAGCGGCTGCTGCCTTCGTCTTTGAAAAGATGCATGTACTAACATCACCGTCCATCACACACGCATGCTCGCGTCCTACTCTCAAAACCGGCCTCCACTCAAGTAGGTGGACGCACCCTATTTTCAACCACCTCCAATTTTTCCTATCCTGGAGTTTATGCTTTTTGAAATTGTCAGCTTTTACTCCGCATCAAAAGGTGATTGACGATTTGCTTCATAGGATTGGACTAAAGATTAGGGCAACAAGTATTAATCCTATGTTTTTTCATATAAACGGTAGGAGTATCGCCAATGCATCTACCCACTGGACACGGATTCTCTTATTGATTCACATTAGTGAATCCTACGGTGCCATCTTTCTATCAATGCCATGTTTTTCTTCATACAACTTCTACTTTTTTATTGCACACTAATTCTTCTTCCCACCGAATCTGCACTTCAAGGCAAGCCAGTCACCCCCCCCCCCCCCCCCCCCCACACACACACACACAGGATAATCTGCACCGAAGCGCGTGAAGAAGAGCGATGCCCCCCCACCCTCTCATGGAATTTCTACATAACACAGAATGTTTCCGTTGGTGGGTGGCAGTGACATATTTATCTCTTTTTTGTGACAATCAGACTGAACCTCATGTCTCATAACTTTTTTTGTTCATGTTTTTCAATGGATGTGCATTTTTCTGCCATTACACTTTTGGTACATCCTTTTTTGGCTGTAACTAAATTTTTGGAGCTAAATGGTCACTGATGCTTCCTTTTGTTAACATATATTCCCATGGTTACCTGCAGATCATTTCATTTCCCTTTTGTTATGAAAAAGGAACCAATAGCGGAATGACATAATTTTTGTTTGGTTTGAATGTTGATTGAGAGATGAAAAATGTATTGCATTCAGATTGCCAATATTTGGTTCTGTTATCTACTTTCATTAATGTCATTCAACTGGTTTTAGTTGTTTCGACGCAACTCCATAAAAAAAGTTAATATTTATGGATCACAATCTATACCTTTGGGATTTGTAATCGACTTTCTATTTATTCGTGGCCCAATCAAGAAATTATATGTAGTTTCCTGGATACATTTCTTTGCCTCCTCGCTCGAGACACCGGCCCTCCATGTTAATGGGTGACTTTTTTAGATATTCCTGGCTATATTGTGGTACACGGTGCCTGGTCGGCTAAGGCAGTGTCCTCCCTGGACGCCGGTTTCCTTCTCTTGATCGCAAAGTCTTGCAAATCCTGCCTTCTAGAGAGCCCACAAGGTCGGGGTGACGACCTAGGGCCTATACCGACCTACGGGGCCATAGGCTGGCCTACCGTTCCGTATGGTGAGGCACCCCTAGACTGTAAAACCGTCAATCTGTGCACATAGTGCAAAATTTTATTGGCATATTTAGAATCCAATTTTTTTTGTGGTATTTACGCATATGAATAAGTTCATATTGGTACAAATGGGATTTCTTCTTTATACAGTTGAAGTTGAAACCCGTTGCTTTTGTATCTGTAACTTGGGCTTTCTAAAACTAAAAGTTGCAAATTCTTTGATGGAGATTGAGACCCCCGTAGTTTTGGGTGGAAATCTTTCCTTTTTGAGAGTTGAGAGTTTTTATGTTATGTTTTCAAAAAAATCTCGAGAAGAGAGGCTACTGCATAATATCTAGTTTTTTGTGGGAATATTACTAGCTACTAGCTAGCCCGAACCACCGATGCTCCGTCCCCTATGCTCTCCCCCAACATCCACGGTCGTGCTCAAGCTCCGACGTAGATTCCTGCCAGCTCCTCGAGGCGGCGAGGTTAGGGTTTCTCGTCGTGCGTTCGCAACGGCGATATTTAGTGTCAAGTTCTTCAGATCGATTTAAGGATTCAACGGCGACGACTGCGGCTCCGGGGCGCTGGTCCTTAGGGGCACGTGCACGAAGACTTTTCGGCTGTCATCGACAAGGTCAGGCCGGCTCCGGTTTTCATCACCAGACTCAGAACACTACTTAATTATTAAGCTCTGGCGGAGGCCGCTACGCCCTAAGCGCCTTGACGTAGATGGTGTACTCACCAATGGTATCACCTGTTGAAATATATTGCCCGCCCCTCTCCATCAGTTCAGACTTTTGGATGAGTTGGCTGGAGTATGAATTCAATATGGTATCCGAGCCAAGAGGTCTTGAGTTCAAGACCCTGCCAAAGCAGTATTATAAAACGATTCTGCGGCCTACATCAATCCCACGTCTAAGGACTAACATAGCCTAGACGTGCGGGGGAGTGTTGAAATATATTGCCCGCCTCTCTCCATCAGTTCAGACTTTTTAATGACTTGAGGCCGGAGTCGATTGTGCATGCAAGCGACGGTTGGAGCGCTGGAGAAGAAAACGGCTTCTGGACTGGGAATTAAAGGATTGCTTTGAGATCCGTTTTACCACGCGTCAACTGCCGGAGAGGGTCTACTGATCGGCCGTAGCGATCCGGTCATATAGGATTTTTCTTTTCCTCCACCACGGGGAAGAAGAGAAGATTCGGGCGCACGGGTCGACTTGACTAGTACTCTCTCCGTTTTTATTTACTCCGCATATTAGCTTTGACTGAAGTCAAACTTATAAAGTTTGACCAAGTTTGTAGAAAACAATATGAACATTTACAGTAATAAATTTATATGATGTGAAAATATATGCAATGATGAATCCAATGATTTGGTGGTGTATATATTAATATATTTTTCTACAAACCCGTTGAAAGTACATAAAGTTTGACTTTAGACAAACCTAATATGCGGACTAAATAAAAATGGAGGGAGTAGCCTTTGCACTTGTCCTGTTGCGCGCTATCGCTCATAGTGGTACACTGGCGGACTGACCTGTCTCGCATCTACTCGTAGTCAGCTATCAAATCGTATCCAGCCAGCCAGCTGGCTAAATATCGAACAGTGAGACAGGAGACTGTATATAGCCAGGGGCGAGCACCTATAGACGGGATACGTACCCTCCGATCTGGCGCGGCGAGATACGGCAGGGAACAGGTGCAGTGCAGCTGTAGCAAGCTATATAAATATATGTACGCGTGCGCATGCATGTGACGGATCAGGGAATTCTCGCTGGAAATCTATCGCATCGGTCGATCGTGTCGTGTAGACGTTCAGATGCAAATTGCGTTCCTTTGGCCCGTCACTTCTTGCTGCCGTCCAATCCATCCAGTCGCTCACGTCGCACGATTTCTTCGTGCGTGTAACTGTCTAGCCGGCCAGCTATAGCTTGTCTAACTCAGTTTCTGACTGAACAGACAACAGAGATCATATAATCTCTGTTACGCGAGACAGCCTAATTAGCTAGCTGGCCAATGTTAACGCAGGCGCACGGAGACAGCTAGCTGCTTGTCTGCACGCTGTAGCTGGGCGGCTACGGTCTGAATGCATGGACTTTGACTGGTCGCGAATTTTCTGTCCCGTTGCTTTCAGAGGCAGATAGCACCCTCACACCCGAGATCTTGCTTGGATCCGGCTATATCCGTCAGCTAACTGATCAGCGATGATGACTGTACAGCGGGTACCACTCTGGGCGTCGCATGAACAGTTTCGATCGATGCAGCTTTGTCTTACTCCTAATCAATTCGATGCATGCGTACGTTTAGAATAAAAATTTACTACTGTACAGTAGATGAGATGCTGGATTTCCTTCGTTCGGGAGAATTGGTACCGTACAACGGTACAAGGAATTTGATCGAGCGTCTTGATTCACTTGCGTGGAACTTCATCCACGCCATGATTTCATGACATATACTCTCTCCGTTCCAAAATAAGTGACTCAACTTTATATTAACTTTATATCTACTAACATGTACTAGTAAACTCATATCTACTAACATTCAGTAAACAAGACAAATAAGGAAGGAGGGAGTACTAATTAACTTCGACATAACATGTAGCAGCACTGTGCTAAACAAGTACTCCTACAAACATCATATCTACTAACATGCAGTAAACTCAAACCATTTTCCTCCTGACGAACACACACATGCATGCACGCAAGCTAGACATATCATGATGGCAAGCATTAAAGAGAATATATACCCCTCTCTAGGCTCTAGCTAGGTCGGGCAGTCGATCGGGACCGATGGCGATGGATTAGTTTTCGCGATCAAGCCAGCGGGGACGTGAAAATTCTCTGACCACGGGACAGGATCGCCTTGGGGTCATACTTCCTCTTCCGCTCCACGAACCTGGCCCACTTGGCGGGACCAAAGTGCTCCTTCTCCCACCCGGCCTGGTCGGCGTAGTACGACAGGTACTGCACGCACCGTATCCCGGCCTCCTCGCAGAACCTTAAGATCTCATCGTTCTGCTCCTCCAGGCGCCCAAGGTCGCCCTCGGACAAGGCCGACCGGAGGATCCCAACCGTGTAGAACACCTCCTCCTCCTCCGGGAACACCGCGGACATGTCGCCGTCCCACCTGTTCCGGTTCATGGGGTAGACGAGGACGGGTCCCATGGCGCCGGTGGTGCCGCGGCGGAGGATGCCATGGAAGACGCCGGCGGCGAAGTCGAGGACGCGGGAGCGCGGGAGGAAGAGGTTGAGCCAGGGGTGCGGCACGTCCCACTGACCGGCGGCGCGGAGCTTGAGCTCGCCGTCGCGCACGCGGTCCAGGAACTCCACGTACGACACGTTCTGCACGGTTGCGAAGCCCCGCGCGTACCGCAGCTCACGCAGCAGCGTCTCCAGCCTCTGCATGTATATGCATGCACCAGTCAATAACTTTTCACACTGAACAGTTTTACGCATGCATGCATGAGACTATCGACATGTCAAAGTACTGAATTATGAAAACGGGATTGCTAAATCTCAGTAGACTGAGACTTAACAAAGTTTCAATCGATGCTATATTCGTAAGATCTTTTGTGAAGATTTGTGTAATTTTTTTAGTTTTTTTTTTGTTTTTATATGTTTTATCCCTTGAATGACACTAGTGGACTGATATCTAGCCACACCCTTATGAAAAATATGTACGTGCCACCATTATGATGACTTTTCCAGCCATCTACTCCGCAAGAGACCAGGACAAATACCGTACAAATTATCAAAAGGTGATCGAGCGAGTTTTACTGTTTGGACAATTGGTGGCGGGCACGGTGTGACGTGTATATGCTTGGAAGTGGCCGAGCATGTAGGCCAGGCAGGGATTGGCTGCTTGCATCTGCATGAAAGGTCGCTGTCTCATCCGATCCCATGCATCGGATCTAGCTTGTTCGTGCGCTAGCCTACTAGGTGTACTGGCTAACAGATAATACTCCATGGAATTGATGTTGATCGATCCTCAAAAGCTTATATGTCGACATGGATGCACTTAATTCTGGCAAAGGTATACTTTCTAGTATTGAGGGAGGCTTTTATGGATGGCATAATATATCTCCATGATGAAATGACGAGTAAAGATATTTTTCATGTACTGTTCTACTCCCTTGTCACAAGTCACAACCCACACTGGTCATCATAGTGAGCCTTTGGATCAACTCAATGCTAAAAAGAATATGCATTTACCATTGTGTAATTCTAGATTTGGAAAGTGGATTTTTCTACTGTTTTCGGCTAAATAGAACTTTCTGCACATATGATTTTTACCACCTTAGTCGCCCTTGATGATGTGGAACTTAGCGGACTCGTATAAATTCTTTTTTTGGCGAATGGACTCGAAATAAATTCGTAACTTGAAATCTAATCATAGGTTGTCAGTTTTTTTTAATCCAGTCATCTTTCAAGATATTTGGACCAGGCATCCAACCATCATTATCCCCACCACACAAACACACACACACACACACACACACCCTCTCTCTCTCTCTCTCTATATATATATATATATATATATATATATATATATATATATATATATATACACACACACACACACATATATATATATATATACACATAGGGAAAATGCATCCTACTACCGGGTGTAGTTACACCCATATCTCATATACTACCATGTGGTAGTATATATACTACTTTATCATTTTTAGTATGTTCATATACTATATCTAAGATACTCCAAAACGAGTTGTGTGAAAAAATTGCATGTAAGCCCATGTTTTTATCATATTTGTGAAATACGTACATATTTGTACGTAAAAAGGAGTATGCTCAAAATATGGTACATACTACCTATAAAATAGTATATATACTACCCAAACATTCTTACATACTACATACTACACGTACGTACTCTCCAATATAATAGATACTACCTACAACATACGAAACCAAAGTGGGAGTAACTACACCCGGTAGTAGAAAAAATTTGTCCTATACACATATATATATATAGACACACACACACACACACACACACACACACACACACATATATATATATATATATATATATATATATATATATATATATATATATATATAGCCTACAAACATTTTCTAAAATTCCACATGTCCTGTGCTGCAATTTTAGTTCCCCTGTTTTTATGAAATTTAGAGAACTATGAAATAGCAAAAAAATCATATGCACATATATATTTATATGTATACTTATTTCTCCGACGGAAAAGGCTGTTAGGTGTGCGACAGTGAGATGGTGCATTCCAAGGGTAGGCCAAGTACGTACGACGACGGTGCTGCATGCAAGCTAGGCTTGAGCCATGCACGCATGCATCCACGTCATAGGCGGCCAAAAGTCACGATCCCCTGACTCGGTGGGTCCCATGTAGCTTAACTTTACCAGAAGCTACACGACGAGCACCCGCACCGACAAAGGTGGTCATTTATTACCTTATCGACGTCGGGCTCGCCGCCGTAGTAGAGCGCTCCCTCAAGGCAGTAGAGGACGCCACCTGCCTCCTCGGCGAGCTTGGCGACGCGTGCCGCGACATCGGGCTCCGAGAAGAAGGACGAAGACGATGATGACGACGGGGACTGCGAGCGCCAGCTCCCGATCAGGCCCTCGTCCGTGAGGACCGTGCCCTCGACGTAGTCCATGAGCCCGGACAGCGCGTCGCCACGCTCGACGTCTATGAGCCGCTCCTGGTCGCCCGTCAGTTCGGCGGCGCCCGTGTACAGGAGCCGCACCCAGCGCGCCCTCGTCGGCGCTGGCACGAGCGGTATGCGCGCCCGTGTTATGACGCCGAACTGCCCCAGCCCGCCCAGCACGGCGTCGAAGAGGTCGGCGTTCTTCTCCTTTGAACACGTCACCATCTCTCCGAGCCCTACATATTTACAAGCAGTAGTCAAGTACGTAAGTGAACTTGCTGTAATTAATGAAGTAGTGAGCGTGCAGGTACGCAGCGCACGCACCGGTGATGACGTCCAGTCCTTGGACGTTGGAAATCTGGGGGCCGTAGCGGAAGGCCTGGCCGCTGATGCCGGCGTTGGAGAGCGTGCCGCCGACGGTGAGGTGGAGGTAGTCGGTCCACGAACGCGGCGTTAGGCCGTGCGCCAGGGCGGCGTGCAGCACGTCCACCCACAGCTGTTCACCGCCGGCGTCTATGTACTGGCCTTCGACCGACACGGAGAGGCGGGACTCGGTGGAGCCTCCGCCGAGGCGTCCGAGCGCCGGCATGTCGACGACGACACCGTCGGGCGCGGCTGCCTGGCCACGCACGGAGTGGCCGCATCCCCGAGCGGACACCGGAAACGGTGACGAGCGCGCGCACGAGGCGCGCAGCAGCGCGGCGATGTCGGCGGGGCACGACGGATAGAGCACGGCCGCCGCCGGCGCGACCGTCACGTTGCCGAAGTCAGTGGACGCAAGCGCGGTGGCCTCGGCGTCGTCGCGGATCAGCGCTGCGACGCCGAGGTCGCGGAGCTCGTCGCGGAAGGGGGAGGCTGGCATCCACGCGAGCGCGTCGTCGTCGGCCCGTGTGGCCTGGACGGTCTGCAGGAAGCAGCCGAGCACGAAGAGAGCAGCCATGGCCATCTCCTTAGCTTGAGTGATGGATCGATGGATCTCTGTGTTTTTGTGACTCTTCTCTAGCGGAAGGTGGGCTATAAATAACCGGCGCCGTGCCTATGGAGAGAGGCTGCGAGTGTGAGCCAGGCAGACAACTTGGCTAGCTAGATGGCAGGACCGACGACTTGGGGTTGGGGGAGCGAGTGTATGAGATCGAAAGGACAGAGACTCAAAGATTCTTGTTTGATTTTGCCGTACGTACTTCATGAGCATGGCATTACGTACCTACAGTGAATGCACGAAAACTGTGACAAAAGCACACGGGATACGCACATGTAGAGATCTTGCAAATCTATGCTGAAAGAATACCGTACAAACAGCTGCATCTGCTGGCCCAGCGAGCTAGCAAGTTGCACCATGTAGCCGGTCGATCCTGCTTGCGTAGGTACGTGTGATTGATAGTACAATTTTTTCTTTTCTTTTGAATCATCTCACACGTAAATATGTACGTGTAGGCTGTAGGACACCAAGAAATAGACACGTAAATAAATACGTCGTATGCCGCAGCAAGAAACGCCAAAACTGTATGCGGCTCAAGCTAGCTGGCAAGAACACCAAGGACAAAGCTCCGGCATCATCATGAGAACGTACGAGAGAGTAAACACAAGCATATGTACGTGCGTATGGCTGGGCTTGTTGCATGATGCATTCATCGCGACGTAGTATACTATGAATTTGAACGCATTAATGGATACACCGTACGATCAACTACTTTCATTGACAATCCTGCAAATGATTAATCGGTTGAGCTCTAATCGCAATGAAAAGCTAGCAGTGATATGTGTCAGCAGCTCAGACGAAGACTGATTCAACTCGTGGGCCAAACTTCTCCATTGGCTTGCAGACCCAAATTGGGCCCGTAAAAGGGGAATATACGAAGGAGAACCTGGTACCAGCGCACCCTATATGCAAAAAAAAAAAAAAAAAGTAATTCAAAAAATTTCACATCTTTTTAGTATCAAACATGATCAAATATTGTAGTCGTATAAAAAGATTCGTTAGAGAATGACTTTTGTTGCATCCTGGGTCGAAGATTCGGCAAAAAAGGCTATATACAAGTACTATACACGCTATATTATCGTCATAAACTTGTCTTTTTTGCCCTGAAGTCAATAGAAATCATTTCTTGTCCAAACTTTTTATACGAGTACAATACCTGATCATGTTTGATTCCAAAAAAGATTTGGAATTTTTTGAACTTTATGAATTACTAATTTTTTTGCGCATATAGGGTGAGCGGGTACCCAAGAGCACCAAGTTCCCGTCCCCGTAAAGGGATGTAAACTCCTACGGGCTTTAGTTATATATATACCCCCCTCCTCGGCGCTGGTTTTCCAAAACCTAAGGGCCCCAACCACTGCGCGATGGGGGATTAGGCAGCGTGACCGTGGCCAACCGGCCAAAGGTGAGGGAAGCACGGCTCGCGCGGGTTTTGAAGGCCATATGAACTCCAAGAAAGACACATTGCCGAAGGGCATTGATGCCGATATGGATGATGCAGACCTGAGCAGGAAACAATCTGCAGAAAAAAATTTGGACCCCAATGCGATTGCTCCAGTAACCGGCAAAGAGTTAGTCACGGTGGTCGGTGGAAATGGGGGAGCCCTAACTCTTCCCGGAGCTCCAATCCCTCCTAGCCCGCCACCAAAGCAAGACCCGGAAAGGATCAAGACGACACATGCAACGAACAAGACCATCGCCAAGAAGCTTAATGGCTCTGGCAAACCAATAGATACACGATCGGCGGCCTCCCCGCCGGAGGCCCGCCGTGCACAATGAGTCTTCTATGCTGGAATTGTCGCGGGATCGTCAATGCCCCGACAATTCGAGAGCTCCGTGAAATTGCGTTAAAGTTTGCCCCGAAAGTTCTTTGCATTGTTGAGACTCAGATTAGTAGAGTTTGAGCTAAAAATCTTACAAGTTCTTTAGGTAATGATCATGCTTATGTTGTAGATGCCACTGGTAGAAGTGGCGGACTAGCTGTTTTTTGGAATAATGAAATAAAGGCAGAAATTTTGGGCTATTCGCAGTACCATATTGACACGAAAGTCTCTGATTTTAGAGGCACCCATGGAGGATTACATGTTTCTGTTTGGAGGCTCGGACTCATCTTCTCTATAGGACATGGGATACTATGAAGAATTTATCATCATAGTGTGCTCTACCATGGTTATCCTTGGGAGATTTCAACGAGGTACTACGATATGATGAGCATGATGTAATTGGCCAACGAAGTCAGACTTAGATCCATGGTTTGCGGGAAGCGGTGGACGTTTGTGTATTAGTTGATTTGGGCTTCCAGGGGCGGGCATGGATGTTTGAGAAAAAAAGTGGCCGACGACACATTTACTAGAGTGCGGCTGGACAGGGCCTTCGACTCCGTGGATTGGTGTACGTGCTTCCCATTGGCAGCGTTAGAGCATCTGACTGTTGCGACGTCTGCCCACTCGTCGATCCTGCTAAAGCTTGACGCCACGGAGAGTAACAGGCGAATAGAGAAGAAATTTAGATACGAGGTGATGTGAGATACACATGCAGACATGAAGAATGTCGTTCGATCTACATGGGATTCCAACAACCATAATCCGACGGTCACGGAGATTCAGTCTAAACTGACAGATTTAGCAAACAATCTTGGGACTTGGAGTAAATCCACGTTTGGCAGTATTAGGGGTGAGATAAGAAAGCTCACGAAAGAACTTGATGCACTACAGAATGATCCAGCCAGAGTCGGGCCAACATATGCTCAATAAAAAAAATGACCGTTTGATTGTGCTCTATCTTCGTGAAGAATTGATGTGGCGGCAGCGGGCATGCGTAGAATGGCTCTCCGAGGGAGATAATAACACTCATTTCTTCCATCTCCGTGGATCGATGAGGAGAAACAAAAAATCCCTTAAAAGCACTCCAAAGACCGGACGGGCAAATCACGGATAACCCAACTGAGATGTAACAATTGGCTCTAGATTTCTACAAAAATTTGTACACATCAGAGGGTGCACAAAGGGTTTCATATGTGTTAGAATATGTACCCGTGAAGGTAACAACACTTTGATTGCTCCATATGAGGACGAAGAGGTGAAAAGGCACTATTCCAAATGTTTCCCACAAAATCACCAGGGTCGGCGGGTTTCCAGCGTACTTGTTTCAGCGGCACTAGGATGTCTGTGGGGGAAGCGGTCACTAAAGCGGTTCTCGGTATTGTTCGTGGAGAAGAAAGCGGAGCATGCATTAATGATATTGTCTTGGCCTTAATCCCAAGGTATTGAACCCAACAATCCTATCTCAATTTCGACCTATAAGTTTATGCAATATCTTTTACAAGATAGCGTCGGAGGTGCTTACAAACCGCTTTGAAGTTGATCCTTCCTGAAATTATCTCTGAGGAGTAGTTGGCCTTTGTCCTAGGAAGGCTTATAACAGATAACATAATTTTTGCATATGAGTGCTTACACTTTATGAGTAGGAGCAAATAAAAGAATAATAGTTTTTGTGCTCTCAAATTGGATATGATGAAGGCTTATGAGAGAGTTGAGTGGAGTTATCTTAGGGATATCATGGAGAAATTGGGGCTTGCGCCCCCATGGATATCCATTGTTGTGGACATGGTGAGCTCAATTTCTTTCTCTGTTCTTTTTAATGGGAATAAGTTGGAAGAGTTAAAACCTACTCGAGGTATTCGGCAGCGAGATTGTATCTCTCCATATCTTTTCTTGTTGGCAGAGAGCCTCTCGTGCCTGTTAAAATCCCAGAATAAGTCATCTCACCTCAGTAGTATTAAGATGGCCCCATCGGCTCCGCCGGTGAACCACGTTTTATTCTCAGATGATAGCCAGTTGTTTTTCAAGGCAATTGTTAATGAACCAGAAGAGGTTTCAAACTTACTGGATACTTACTGTTTGGCTTATGGTCAGAGGATAAATAAGGACAAATCATCAATATTCTTTAGTAAGGGTTGTCCACAGAGTGACAAATATTTGGGGATGCAAACAAATGTTGGACAGTCCAAGAGAGGGACTTTTAAATACCTTAGTGATCCTGTCTGGGACAAGGTAAAAGGTTGGATGGGCAAATTATTATCTTTCAGAGGTAAAGATGTTTTGGTTAAAGTGGTTGCCCAAGCAATTCCACTTTACTCAATGGCATGCTTTAAACTTCCCCGTAGACTATGTGAACACTTAAACTCCATTATCCGAAAAGAGTAAAATGCATCATAAGTCCTAAAACTATTGCAGGTGTGTCAGTTTAGTCCTATAACTTCGAAACTGCAGTTTTAGGTCCTAAAACTATTAGAGGTGTGTCAGTTTAGTCCTATAACTTTGAAACTACAGTTTTGGGTCCCAAAACTATGTAAGTTTGTTTATCTCAGGTCCTATGCTTGCATGGGCATCATTGATCCACCGACGTGTCGCTTGGAGATGCTTGGACTGTTGCCACGTTGACCCAATGGACCCATTAGCTTAACTTATGAAAGGTAAATATGCATGAAAATCCCTAGAGCATTGTCTCGCCTCATTCTCACGCCCTCATCTTCTCCCATGCAGAGAATGCTCAGAGGCGACAGTACGGAGGCCATCAGTGGCATGATGGCTTGAGCTCCAGCGAGGAGAGTAGTCCGGTCATCTGAGCCTCACCCCACAGTAGCAGAACAACACGCCGCACAACGTCGAATTGCTACCGCCTGTGGCTGCCGTTGGGGCTGCGTCACTCTCGCTGAGCTTTGCACCAGCTTCATGGTTTCTGCGCACTCCTCCGCGTCGTCCGGCAGCAGCGATAATTCCCCACTTGTGGCCATGCTCGTGCCCAAACAACAACCTGCACGGCCAACTATAAGGCAATGATGTCTTCCTCCATGCCGACTGGCTCGGGGTCTTCCCGGCGGCTACACCAAACCTCTCAGCGAGGCTGCCCAGCAACTCATGGCCACGCAGGTGGTGGCCGTGCAGGTTGCAACACACACTGCGACGTGGAAGCGTATGGACCACTTTTGGGGAAGTAAACACATAAAAAGGGCTCATCTGAAAAGATGCTGGCCATCCAAGCTTAGAACCTGTGATGAACAAACTTACAAAGTTTTGGGACCTAAAACTGCAATTTCGAAGTTATAGGACTAAACTGACATACCTCCAATAGTTTTAGAACTCAAAACTGCAGTTTCAAACTTATAGGACTAAACCGACACACCTCCAATAGTTTTAGGACTCAAAGCTGCAGTTTCGAAGTTATAGGACTAAATTGACACACCTCCAATAGTTTTAGGACTTATGATGAATTTTACTCATCCGAAAAATTTGGTGGGGCTGCAAAGAAGGAAAAAGGAAGCCAACATGGGTGTCTTCGGAGGTTATGACGAGACCCAAGTACCCGGGGTTTCGGAATTTGGAGGTTTTCAATCTTGCTTTGTCGGCAAGACGATCTTGGAGCATCATGGAAGACCCCTCCTTGTTGAGTGATAAAATTCTGAAGGCGGTTTATTTTCCCAATGACGCCATACTCACAGCTGAACTAGGCTCCTGCTCATCACAAATTTGGCGTGCCAACCTGGAAGGAAGAGATGTTATGAAGCAAGGAATTATAAGGAGAATTGGTAACGGGCAATCAACAAAAATATGGTCAGACAATTGTATTCCGAGGGAATCTTCCCTAAGGCCGTTAATATCCCTAGGGGACCATCTTCCGGAGTTGGTGTTGGAATTGTTACTCCCGGCAACGACATCTTGGAATGAACCATACCTCTTCTTGCCCATGGATGCGGACCAGATATTGAAAGTTCCGGTTTGCACTAGAGACACCCCTAATTTTTGGCCATGACAGCCGGATAGAAAGGGAGTTTTTTCTGTCAGTTCGGCCTATAGATTCATCATCAAAACAAAAGTCGAGCGAGAAAACTGGCTTGAAGGTCGAGGTGGATCTTCGGATAATGCCAGGGATGAGAAAGCATGGACTTCACGTTGAAAATTCACAGTGCCCTCTAAGATTAAAATGTTTCTTTGGAGGCTTGTGAGACACTCTTTCCGACAACGGATTTTCCATAGCGCTGAAACATGTTGCAGGTCAGTGCATGCCCTTTGTGTGGGGCTGCCGATTCTTGGAGACACTCGTGGCTAAGCTGCACAATGGCCCGGTGTGTGTGGGCTTTGTCTGATGAGGAACTGGTGGAAAAAATGCCGGAGAATAATGGGCCGAATGCCATTTCACTCGAGAGAAACGATTTCCTTTGAAACACGGGAGCCCAACGTGCGATCCGATAAAATGTAGTGCGGCGAATCCGACTTCGATCCACGCAACCCGTAATCGTAATCATGCTGCGTGATTTCCCTGCGTTTTCTGAAATTCATCACACATTAACTCTCGAAATTTTGACCCTTGTATATTCGCGGGCAGAGACGGAAAGGGCAGCCATGTACCGTCCCGCAAGATTCGGCGCAGCGATGGCATTGAGCTACGGCTGTCCAGTGGGCGTACGTATATGTTGTACGTTACGGTAAGAGAGCAGAATTGTCGCCGGTGACCCGAAATGGCGAAAAGAGAGCGCTGGCTGATGGATGTGAAGGGATTCCCGGTCGCATCGCATCAAATCGCCCCAAGGTACGTACGTCGTTCGACACTTTGCGAGTGCAACGCGCCGACGCGCGGTGCAGGGAAAGGAGGAAAAAAAAAAGGGGCGTCGTGATTCGACCGCGTTGTACTTGCACGCAGTGGCGAATCCAGGAAAGAAATGGAGGGTGGGCTCAAAGGTAAGGAAAAAAATATGAAATGTTCGTCGAAGAAAAACAACACCATCTTAGTCCATTTATCCAAATGTGCTCAAAGTTTCCCAAAATACTACTAGAAACATGTAGTATTTACCGGATTTTTCTAAAAAAAATAAAAGAATTAAATTTTGAACCTTCTTAACAAAGAAGCTGCAAATAAATTGTAATTGACACTAAAGCAATTAATAGTTCATGAACTAGAAAAGAAACTGTAATTGATACTTCGGTAGACTAATTACAGAAAGCAATCCATCGCATTTTTTTTACAGAAAGCAATAGAAGCAAATTGGAGATTAAAACTTGTCCCTCTAAGGCTCTAAGAGCATCTACAACCGAACTTGCAAAAATGACCCCTCAAACGCCCGTGGGCGCGTCCGCGGGGAGTGACCGGGCACGCCTCAAATAAACACTGCTGCAACCGGACATCTCATACTAGATTCTCAAATCCATACAAAAACATGCAAACATAAAAACCTACATACTACGTACAAACTAACTACTCCTTGTCGGATATTTCGACGATCTCCGTGTCCTCCGGCGGATAAATGTGCGGCAGTGCAGCTCCGCCCCCTCTGGCGCCTCCGCTGCGGCCCCCTTCGGCGCCTCCAGCTGCTCCGCTACGGCTTCCTCCGCCGCTATCTCCACATCGAGCTCGTCTGCCTCTGCCTGCCTCTGCCGGATGAGCCGGCGGTTGGCCTCCACCTCGGACGGCGAGCCGGAGCGGCGCCATGCGGCGTTCACACTGTGGCGACGGTCAGCCCAAGCGTTTGAGGCCCGTTTCAGGGTCTGGCTCGGCCTTTTTTTTGTGACCGTTCATTGATCGGGCGGCCTGCCCAGACTTTTGAGAGGGGTATGAGGGCTCCGGCTGTAGATGCTAACAGCCGATGCGCTGGACGCGTCGATCGGTCACTTCGGAGCGGGCGTGGCGGTGTGCCGCTATGCGAGCTAATTCATAGCTTCAGCCGGCCGGCGCCTCCACTTCTCCGGCCAACCACGATTTGGCCCCCGCAGTCAGGAGCCTTCCATGATGTGCGAGTCCTGCGTGTTGACGTCCGCGCGCAGGCGTTCTTGTGGAGTTCCTGCACCAGGTCGCCGTGCCGCCGTGGAGCGCCTGTATGAGGTCGAGTCGGGGAGGACCGGAGGAGCCTGCTGCTGGCTGCCTAGGGTAGGATTGGCAGCCTCGCTTCTCCTAGTTCCTGGCTCGAGCGAGAATAGACTAGTTGGTCTGGGTAAATGAATAATAGTAGTAGTAAAAAAGAAGTCGTTTTTTCTAGAGGGTAGACTTTAGCCTGTTGAAGCCTGCCCATTGGACTCGCCACTGCTTGCACGCTCGTACAGATGATATTTGGTGCTACGATGCAATGATGCATTGCGTGCATGGGAACCCCGCCGGCTGCCGGCCGGCATACGCTAGTGGCCCGTTGTACGTCGGTAAAACGGTAGATTTCATTGGCGACCAAATCACCAGTTCAAAAATAAAATAAAAAAATGGAGCTAGTCATCAGCTAGACGGCTACCGCACTACTCCGTTCGTTTGTTTCTACTCCGCGTATTAGTTTTGCGTTGAGTTAGAATCTCCGAGGTTTGATCAAATTTATATTATAATAAAAATGTGTAAGAAAAAGCTACCAGTACACGTCTTATGAGTTACGGCCGTGATTGGCAAGCACCTTTGCAGGCTGCTGGTTACTTTCGTTTTAGTCACGTACATACTCTCTCCATTCCGAAAAGGTTGTCTTAGATTTGTTTAAATACGAATGTAACATACACGTGTCTGCGAGTCCGTGAGATCGTACTCTCTCGAATACGCCTAGAGCGACCAGATATAGGCAAAAGATCCTAGCTACGTAGGACTATTTCCGCGAAATATAATGCGTACATGATCAGTGGTCATATAGTATACTCGGCCATTCTTTTTTTTTTAGATATGAACTACACGGTCAATTTCTTACAGCAATCAGATTAGATACGAAACGTGTCCGCCGCAGTCAAGTGTTTTGCTTTTTCATGTCAAATGAAGTTTTTATTTTCTTGCGGAAAACAGTAGTCAAGTCAATCAGCTCAATCCTTTCCCAGATTCGCCATGTCAGATCGATCAGCGTCTACCAATGCCATTTCTCTGTCGAGCATATCCGGTCACATGCATCCATCGATCGGTATATCCTGCCCGGATCTCGCTGCCTTGACAAATTCGGCACACTGGTCACCCTCGTTTCCAATCACGGATCGAGCAAACGCTAGCACCGATCGAGAGATCGACGTACGTACGTGTCCAGTACCAACTGGCATGCATGCATCTCTAGTCTTTCAGCATTGCATACATGTGCATGTATTGTCTCGCTCAGAGATCATAGAGTTGGCGTGCAAGATCTGGACGAATGCCGCAGATCGAACGATGGATCGACTGGCCAGCACAAGATCCGTCCTCAGTTTCCTCATCTCGTGAGATCTTGGTGCGGATCCTGGATCTTTGATATGATCGACCCTGTGCGTTTTTCTACCGGGGAGCAGGAACTTTGCATGTAACCGGTCAAACAGGAAGTCTCTCAAAAGTCTCGATCAAATATATGCCACACTTGTATATATATCCCCGTAAAAATGAATAGAAGATTTGTTTGAGAATTTACACGAGGAGGAGACATGGCACGTGGGTACGAAGGCAACATGCATCCACTCTGAACACGTCCATTTCGTCAGCCCGGCGGCCGTATCCAGAGTGAATCTAGCTCCGTCCGTGGACGTGACCCGTTCTCGGTAGCCAGACGCCAGCAGCTCAGCTTAGGTGAATCTCCGGAGAAGATGTCCATGACGGCACTCGGCTTTCCTTGTCTAGCCATAACTGACCCAGCTGAATTGACGCGCTGCACAGTGCACAGTATGAATAATGTGCATGTAACACATGCATGTGTCTGCAGATGGCCACGGCCGGCGATCGGTTCCATCGGTCGGTCCGTGCGTGTCATTCGGTCGTTCCTCTGGGAGATCCCGTGAGGATCCCGGGAGATCTGTAGCAGATCACGCAGGATCTCTCGTGTCCTTCTTCTTCTCCGGTAGATCCATCGGTCGCCATCTCCCGTGAGTGATGCGTTTCTTCTTGAAGCTATCTTTGCTAGAGCTGCCGTATGGTCGATGAGAAGTGCGGTGCAGGTATATTCGGATTTCAGTGTTGAGTCCGGGAGAAAGGTGGGAAATTTGGGCGGCTGCTGTGCCATTGACGCTGACGTATGGCGCAGCAAAATGTGTGGCCGTCTACTAAGGGCATCTCCAACGGCGACTCGCAAATTTGCTCTGGAATCTGTCCGCGGACAAGGGGACCAGTCCGCGGACACTGATACCGGAGACCGCCATCCAACGCTGCCTGCATATATTTCAAACACTTTTTCAACAAACAGGATAAAATTCATGCAAACACAGCGGATTTCATACAAATCGGATGAAAACGTTTACATTTTGGAAATATTTTAACTAAAAACGATACCGGAGTAAGATAAAACTAGTCTACGGCCGACGCCGGCAGATATCCATTCCGGCGACATGGATACCCTTGACTAGTCTGCGGCCGGCCGCGGCGGATCTCGTCCCCATGTCTGGCAGCCGTGAGCCCCGGAGGTATATGCTTCAGCGCAAAGGGCGGTTCGCTTCCCCACCGCCCATCTGAGTGGAACTGCCGGCTGATGCTTCAGCCGGAGGGGAAGGGTGCCTACACTGCACGGATCAAAGTTGATTTTTTGGTAGTGGGACGACGGTGGCCCGCCAGAGGGCAAGATGCCGGCGTCGCCTCGGTGGTGGCCTTCATGGGACCCAAGCGGCGGCGGCGGTGCAGATGTTGATTTTTTGCCTGTTTTCCCTCAGCCAGACCCAACTGGAAAGTGTATGCTATGCAGGCAAAAACTCAGATGACAACCAAACACGCCCTATACGATACAGGTCCTATGCACTTTCTACCCGGAGCATCAACTTTGCATATGTAACCGGTCAAACAAGAAGTCTCTCAGAAGTTCTGATCAAATACCGCTGCATGGATCATGCACATGCAGACACAGATACGATCTTGGGGGATCATGGGAATGTAGACCGAGGCGAGTTCATGGGTTGCCAATGGATTTAACAGGACGCCAACAGTGGTCTTGGTCTCCCTCGCCTGTAGAAAAGAAAAGAAAAGAAAGAGCTCAAGCAGTAGATCTCGAATCAAATAAGTCAGGACCTTTCAAGCGGTCGAGCTAGCTGAGCTAATCCACCAATTAGAAGTTAAGAGAAAAATGGAAACCACACTCTGAATATAGACGAGGAGGAGGAGGAGGAGACATGGCACGTGGGGGTAACGAAGGCAACATGCATCCACTCTGAATACGTCCATTTCGTCAGCCCCGCCAAATCCAATGTGAATCTAGCTCTGTGGACGTGACGTGCTCTCGGTCGCTACCAGCTCTCAGGTGAATCTCCGGAAAGGGTGCACATCACGACACTGGTATCTCCATCCTTGTCTGAGTCTGACCATAACTAACCAAAGTTGAATCTCTGGAGTAGTATTATATTGTGCATGTAACACGTACGCGCATGATGCATGTGTCATTTGATGGTTTCTCTGGGAGATCTGTAGCAGATCGTGCAGGATCTCTCGTGCTCTACTGCCCTTCTGCTTTTCCAGTAGACCCAGCGGTCGCCATCTCCAGCGATCCGTGCATGGATAGATCGGTTGCATCTGTTGGATGGTAGTAGATGAGCAGTGCGGTGCAGGTGTTGGGATTTCAATATTGTGTCTGAGCGAAAGGTGGGAAACTTGGAGCGCTATTAATGAGGACGTAGTAGTATGACATAGAAAAATGTGTTGTCGTCGAGAAAGTAAGCGAAATATATACGTTCTCAACATTTACAGATATGAAGCAGATCCTCACGAAACGTTCGATACGATCGATACTATGTTCTTTCTACTTGGAGCATGAGCTTTGCATGTAACCGATCAAACAGGAAGTCTCTCAAAAGTCTCGGTCAAATACCACACTTCCTTCCAGGATCATGCACATGCGAACATAGATACTATGATCCTGGAGGATCTTGAGAATGTTGACCAAGGAGAGTACACATATTTCCACTGGATGGATTTAATAGGACGACAACAGTAGTCTTAGGGCACTCCAACGAGGATCATCTATTCACTCGTAAATGTCCTGATCGGATGATCCGGGCACTATTAGCCATTCAACGGCTCACCAAAAATGTTCGGACGTTCGAAATCCCACAAACCGGGCCCAAACTGGGAGAGGTTTGGGAATCAATGAAAAATTGATATTCACTTATATTTGATGACAATGGTTAGCTGGCCTCTGCCATGCCTATTGTGCGGGGACACGTCTGGTGGACATGTGATGATGTCCAGTAGGTGATCTTAGAGTTGTCATTAATACAAATTGGACGTGTTCGTGGACATTTGGTGATGTCTAGTAAGTGATCTTGGAAGATCTGTAGCAAGAAAATTTGGAAGTCCAAGATTCCACTCAAAGTTAAAATCTTCTTGTGGTATCTTCGTAGGGGAGTTGTGTTAACCAAAGACAACCTCGCACGGCGCAACTGGCTGGGGAGTAAGAAGTGTTGTTTTGTACTCATGATGAGACAATCAAACACCTCATTTTCTAATGCAAGTTTGCACGTTCTACGTGGTCACTCATCCAAATAGCGTCAAATTTGTATCCGCCCAAAAGTGTTGCCAATATTTTTGGTCATTGGTTGGACGGTATTCTAAATAGGTTCAAAACGCTAATAAGGGTGGGAGCGTATGCCTTAATTTGATCGCTTTGGCTATGTAGAAACGATTTGATTTTTAATGACAAAAATGCATCTCCTCTGCAGGTCATTTTTCGGTGTACGCACTCGCTACGTACGTGGTCTATGCTACAACGACCAGAGTACCAACCGATGTTCAAGGTTGTGTGTATGCGATTGGAGCAGGTCGTTACGGAGGGTTTTTTTCAACATGGATGGCAGCATAACCTACGGATTGATCCACCACCCCCTTCGACATAGGCATAGTGTCGGTCTATAGGACTCTACTGTTGCCGATTTGTTGGTTTTTATTTCTTGAAGTTTCGTCAGACTTTTGATTTTGGCTGTGTGCATCTTAGTTATGCAGAGATCGGGTGTTACTCATAATGCTTTGTATCCGCTTGATGCTACATTTTGAGATAATAAAATCGCCCTTTATCAAAAAAATAGTAAATGATCTTGGAGTTGTCCTTAGTCAAACTTGAAGCAGTAGAGAACGAAGCGTTCCAGTCTTCTAGTAGACGAGGATTAACGGGACCATGCATACAAGAGAAAAAAGAACCTTGTTAGTCACGAGGGGGAGGGGACATGGCATGTGGGTACGAAGGCAACATGTATCCACTATGAACACGTCCATTTCGTCAGCCTAGCCAAATCCGGTGTGAATCTAGCCCTGTGGACGTGACGTGTTCTCGGGTCGCTGGCAGCTCAGGTGAATCTCCGGAAAAGATGCCCATGGCGACACTGGGATCCCCTTGCTTGTCTAGCCACAAGTAACCACGTTGAATTGACGCGCTGCACATTGTCTGTGTGCACCACGTAACACATGCATGCATGTGCCCTGAGATAAGATGGCCACGGCGACTTCCGTCGATCGATCCTCTGGAAGATCCCGTGAGGATCCCGGGAGATCTGTGGCAGATCACGCAGGATCTCTCCCTCACTCGTGTTCCTCTTCTTCGATAGATCCATCCGTCGCCATCTCCAGTCATCCGTGCATAGATGAGCAGTGCAGTGCAGGCATGTCCGGATTCCAGTCTTGTGTCTGAGCTAAAGGTGGGAACATTGGAGCACTACTGATGCGGAATTGCGGACGTATGGTAGAAAAGATGTGTGGTCGTCTACAAAGTACTCCATCTGTAAAGATATATAAGAGCGTTTAGATCACTGAAATATACATGTTTCTTTCTTTGAGGAAGAAATATATACGTTGTTAGTAGTAACATTTACAGATATGAAACACCTGGCTCACGCTATCAAAATACAATCAAAGTATTTTCCCCACCTTTTTGTACAACAGCACCGGCGTGATTTTGTAAACTAAACACCAAGTAAAAAACTAGAGCAGTCGTCCATAAAAAGAAAAAGTCTAGAGCAACCGAAACTGGCAACACCAGTTTGCAGTGTGGCATTGTATCCGGCTACAGTGCATTGCATTAACATTATGGTTCTGAGAAGATTACAGAGGATATGCAACGAACAGGGAGATGACATGTCATCTCTGATTACAAGTGGGATTCTTGGTGGCAATACGTAGATAGATGCATGCATATCAACACGCACTTCCAGCGCACACTACACACCACAGCTTAAACTTAAAAGCAGGTACAGATAAATACAGCCAACACTCGACCCATCAGTTTGAAACGTCCACACCTGATACTACCCGCCACAACAGATACCTACTTTATACAACATGGAGTCGATCAAATTCACAGCCTGTCGCGTTGCTGCTACCTACGGCGCTTCTTGGCAAGGTTCCGAGCGACCGTCAACGGGACGAGCACCTTGTCGCCCTCGGTCTCGAGAGCGTAGAAATGGCACAGGGCACGGCCAGCCACATTCCACACGAAGTTGCATCTTCCAGCTTTCTTAAACCTCGCTGCTTTCTCATAGACGATCTGGTAGATCGTGCAGGCCTCGTCGAACACTTCGTCAAGGTTCCTCTGGGTTTGCTCGAATTCAGCGGCGTCGTAGAGCATCTGCATGACAAAATGAGCCATTTCAGAATGCTTTTGTAGGATCCTCGGCTATGCTGCTGTTGTTCAGTGGAAGACTGGGAAACTTACGTATTTGTACTTTTGGTAGAGTTCCTTGAACTTCAAGTCTGTTTCTTCCTTGTCCTGTATGTCAATCAGTGGCCCACTCTCGTTCAAGTACTCCTGATAACGGCCTGTCCAGAGGTTCAGGTACTTGTATCCTGAAGATGCTGCTCTCTCCGTGAAACGCGGGTCTAACGATATCTCTGATTATAACAAGACCAAAACACAAACAAGAAATTACTGTTTTAAGTACCTAATGTCATCTGACCGCACGGCTAACAACAAAATCAGGAGCTGCATGCCATCGGAAATGGATAGTCCCTGGTCTTGGCCATATTGCACAGCCACTATTTCTTCTCGACAGAAGTCCATTTTACTACCCTGAACAAAATGGATGGTTCACATTAACCCCCTGACCATTCTTTCTGCTCTCTTAACCCCCTGATCTATCCAATACCGTTCAGAAATCATCTTAGGTGGGTTTGCTCAGGTGTTTGCTGACGTGGACGAGCTCAAAGAGGTATTTGACCAGTGGGGCCCGCTCGTCAGCCGCAGCCCCTCTGTCCTCCTGTATGCCGAGAGCGCAGCCAGCACTCAGTTCATGCCAACGACGCTGCAGTTCTTTGCCCACGCGGCCAACACCTCCTCCTCACCTTGAAGCCTTGTCCTAGAGCTTCCTCTCACTCCACTATACTTTCCTGCCAAAGGACTTTGTCCGAGTCACCGTGAATCGCCGCCGCCTATGTCTTCTTCCCTAGAGGAGCTCGTGGGTGTCGAGTTCGACGGCAGCAGCGGGCGACGGAGCTTGGCCACGCGATCTGGCCTCCTCCCTGCCGCTCCAGCTACAGCGCCGTTTTCACATTGCAGCCACCCGCTCTCCCATCTGACAGCATCTCAACACATCTGAGATGCCACCTCGGTAATGAAGATCTCATATCATCAACACCCCCCCCCCCCCCCCCCCCACCCCCAAAAAAAACTCTAGCGATTCAAGTTACATACTGTAGTAATGTAAAAAAAACTACTGGCTAAATAAAAATCAAAGTGAAAACGCAACAAGAAAGAGCTAAATGAAGGTAACAACTTACCGACTGGTTCAACTTTCTCAGATTGTTTTTTTTCTGCTTCGTCATAAATTTTTCCTAGTATGGATGTCGAATGGTAGCATTCCTTTCGCTCCATGTAGTGTGGATACTTCTTTGCTGTCAGCTCAGCAGGGACATTGATCTGTTGAGGGAAGGAAGATGATTAGAAAAGGCTTAAAACAGTTTAGTATAAATGCTTCTCATGTGGTCAACTTTTGCCTTACAAAGTACACCCTCTGTTCTTAAATGTAAGACGTTCTGGCAGTTTAAATTAAACTGCCAAAACGTCTTATATTTAGGAACGCAGGTAGTATCAAATGAGTAACCAACATATGCTACTGATCATCCTCTTTCTTTTTAGCGAAAACTGTAGGGGAGGGCCTGACAGTAAATATATTAATAGGAAAATATGTACATGAGAGGGAAATATATACAGGAGAGAGCAGCGGAGGGGAAATATATACAGGTCATGCAGCTGTGTTTAGTTTAAGAACCAAATTAATATGTAACTATTCTGACAGAAAATTCTAGTAATTTACTCTAACTATGTAAAATTTCAAACTCATTCTGTGTCAGCACTAACAAAAATGTGAAAAATCTGACAAATGGTAAAGCAAAATGAAAGAAGAAAATAAAAGGATAACTGCCACCATTCATCAGAAACCCTATTCCTTTTTTTCTTCTAGTGCATATTGAATTTGAAGTTCGATTTAAAAAAATACTCTACTTAACCATGCTGGATACTACAATACACCTAATTAATTAGGCAAGGTGGTCTATCTTTTATAAGAGAACAGTTCATTCAGTTCCCTTCTATTAGATGTTAGCCAAACGGATGATATCTGGACATCTAGCAGTTGAATTCTAAATATGATAATAACCAATAATATGGAAGGGTGATGCACATGGAGCTATATAGTATAGTGCATAAAAGCATTTGAAACTACAGATTGTGTAAACTCAAGAATGGAATTAACCTTGGTCCCGGCCTTTGGAGCGTCCAGGGCCAAATAATAAAGATCAACCAACTTCTTTATCTTTTTTTCTAGTACATTACTTTCATCTTCATCAACACCATCTGTTAACAGTCGGTCCATATATACTAACCAACTATCAGCTGCTGTGCCAAGTGCATTACTGAAAGTAGGAAAATTCCAAACAAGAGTTAGATCATACAATATTACAAAAGGTTGTATATTGATAGCGTTTAGCAGATAGCCGCTGACAGCAGGAATCCAAGAACTACACAGATCCATGCTTTATTTTTCTAGTTGAAAACATTAACAGGTAAAGGCCGGAAACAAATAAAACCATGTGAAAAACTCAACAAGCAGTAATAAATAGGGCATACAACACGGTCGTGGTGTTTCTCAGCTCGAGCTCAAATGAGTTCGAGTGAACAGTAAAATCAAAAAAAATCTGAAATTGTTTTGCGGCAAACATTGACAAAAGTTTTCAGTGCTCACCAAATTTCATCATGGGATGACATTCGTGGAAGTCATGGCAAAAAAAAACAAAATCGATGCTCCAAAAGTGTTATTTTCAAAAGCATTTTGGAGTGCTGGTCTTTTTTTTTTTGCCACGACTCCCACGAATGTCATTTCATGATGAAATTTTGCAGGCACAGAAAACATTATCAAAGTTCGCCACAAAAAAAAATTAGAATTTTTTGATTTTTTTTTTCAATATTTTTCGATTTTGCTATTCATCGCGAGCTCAAATGAGCTCGTGAGTAGAAGATGACTTTCGATACAACACTGAATATCCCATTTTAATAAAATGCAAATCCTATTTATCTTCTACAATGGAGTATTGTGAAACAGTAACATGAGAGATAAGGGAATTTTCACAAGATTTACGCTAACCAAATGAGTAAAAGGAAACAATAAACCCAACAGATAGGGTCTGCTCCAGTTGAGACTTATAACATGTATGAAGCATTTCCCGGGTGGAATGAAGAAAGACAGCTATATGTGAATTAATTCATTTGAATGATGGCTATATTACATTTTTCACCTATCAAAATGCACAAGCCACGCATAACATATATGCCAATCCCTGGTCTCATGCACAAGCAGCGTAACAAGAAATTTGTCCTCTAAATAAGATTCTTGCTGCAAAACTCATCTTCAGAAGAAAATCGTATCCTAGTGACACATACATGCTGAAGTGCTGTTTTAAAAACAGACACTTGTGAATTTGTAATGATTATCAGCATAAATCAGAAAATAATAAATCAACTTGATATGAATACCTGCGTGCAAATCTTGCTTTTAAGAATTCATGAAACAAACTCCTCTCGAGTAGGGGTTCGTCTAAATCCAGAAGACACTTTTTCTCGGCCTGTACTGGTTTATTTACTTGGCCCCATTCCCACGGGTTAGAAGGCTTGAACTGCTTTAATAACTGAAAATGGCATATTTACAATCAAAGCAGGACAATACATTGAGAGGTTAAAAGGCATAATGTGCTACAATACCAAAACCATTTTTTAATGCTTCATCACTACTGCAATGATACACATGACTTAATGAATCTATAGTAGCCAATGTGGTAACAAAGCATGTATTAGAAAACCTATATATAGTTCAGAAACTGCCAAAGGCTCGACTAGGATAAGCAATTAGTAGTAATGGTAGGACATGAATGACTGAAGTCAAAAATGAAGAAGCTGACATAGTTAATATTTTAAGGGTAATGACCAAAGTGGCATTTTTCCTTGCAAAAAGAAGGGCCACTTTGGTTATTGAGGTCTGAAACGGGCCATGGAAGATAATGTTTTCCAATGAAGATTCAAAATAAAATGTCAATTAGCAATGAACTGACCTGTTCATTAATTGAGACCCAATACATGTCCCCATCAAAATCACTATTGGCCATCTCATCGGCCAAAGATCGTGGGCCAGAGGTAGGGAAAAGTATAGCATATCTTGAATATCCTACTACGTCATGTATATCCTCGATATATCTTGATGTCAAGACATGTATATCACCAAAGTGTAACCCAGGATGTTTATAGACAAGCACATTTCCACAATATGGTCCATTGTCACTGTTTAATAAAAGCATATATAGTAAGTAACAAACAGAAAAAGGAGAGAGAGAAAGAACTTTTTTTATTTAAGAAACACACAAAATTCTTGAATCTCGATGCAGAAAAAAAGGAACTGCTTTCAAACATCAGCAGTACTCCAATAAATAATGGCTGCACCATGATGGATGTTTTAAGGACCCTAAGACCATCTAAAGAATGGAAGTTTGTAATGTCTTCCACAATATCAAAACCTTTTAGGAATCCAAAATATCTCTTACAGACTTTTCTAATTACAAAAAGCCATACAAATTAAATCAAAATCTCCCCTTAGACTATATAACGTCAGGTCAGTCTATATCTGACCAACCGAAAGGAATAATGACATTAAAATACTCCCTCAAGACAACAGCTTGAAGCCCCAAATACCCACATATGGTTATGATCTTATAATCAGTTTTATCAAAGAATTAAGTCATAATGAAAGTATATTATGATTATTATCAGTGGTTAACAACTCTTCTTTTCAACCAGAAGCACAATTAGGTCAACTAACACACATACTTCTAGAACTGTAATTAAAAATACTTTTCAGTCGGCACACACGAATACGCATATCCTTGTGACTTGTGAGTACAATATACACGCTAACAAAATAGCAGAGGTGTGAGAGCCTCACGTCGTGTGGGCGCACTTCTACTAAAAAAAGGCATGTGCAGTCCCAAGGGCTGCCTATCCGAGGTTTCTTCATAAACATTAAATATCAATAAAATAGCTGTGTCTTCAGAAACTCCTAAATGGTGTGACCAGTAAAATCATGGATCCAGGGAATATACACATAACAGAATTCAAAAGGCATGCAGATCCAAAAGAGTATGTCTGCCACTTACAGGATCACACAAACTTCATTGGCTTTGAGTTTCCCTGTAGGATCTGTTGTACCCATCAAATAAAAGCAATCACTGATTGGTAGCTTTCCTTGCTTGATTCCCTTTCTTTCTTGTTGAGCCATGATAGCCAGCCTGGACTGCAAATATGCATCTTCTAGTGGAATTCCAGACAAAATCATTCGTGCTGATATCGAATCCTCCATGTCCGCATAGACAAATGCAACTGCAAGGACCAGATCAAAAAGAGGTTTGTACCAAATGCAGGCAGGTGAATGTAAATGGCAGACTATCGTAGCCTAACAGTAAGATAAGAGCAGAAAGAAGCACATATATGTGCCAATTCATAAAATGTAGTGCATGGAAAATATGCCACTAACTGTTTAGTGCGTCTTCATAATCACAACGAGCGTTCTCAGCCCCTTCAATTGCATTTTCAAGAAGCTCCATAAAGAACTCTTCTTTAACTCCTCCATAGCGAAGTAGTGCAATCAGGTACTTCGATGTTAATGTCCTTTTCGGTTTAGTGCTGAGGAAACAAACAAATATATTACACCTCTTGTGAACCAAGCACAATCAACATGTCCTAATTCACATGGCTTAATCTGTTGCAGAAAGGTAGGTACTCCTGTTCACACTTTAATATCGCTCTTACCTCCCCACTTAACCAATACCCACCGAAGTCTTACACCATGAGTTGCCAAATGCTACCGCATCAAGTTTCATGCACAAATGAACTCATCAAAAAGTTTAAACTATCGAGCAAAAGCATGTAATCTTAGTCACAGCTAAAAAAAACTAAACAGCATGTTTAACCGTCAAAGGAAAAACCCGTTGCTTTCTTTTTCCTGATATTAACATGTACTCCCTCCATTCCAGATTGTAGTGCGCATAGTTTCTAGCCCAGGTACCAATGTATGTGCTGGCGCTAAATTTTGGACGAGAAAGTCCCCAGCCCACGTGCAAGAAGTACTAGTACGCTGTACTCCGGCCTCCTCTGTTTCACATGACGCAAGCGTCCACGACCAGCAAGCAAATCCGGCCAGGGAAGCGGGGATGCAGCCAAGAACGCGGCGGTGCCGCCCATGGATGTGCTGGACGCGGAGACGCCGGCCGTGGCTGATGCGGAGCCATCGGCCGTGGGCGCGGAAGGCACCTCTGGCACCTGTGAGCCGCCGCCGCTACCGCATATGAAGTTGGCGCCGGCATGCTGCCGCTCCATGTCCAAGGATCGCCCAGCCTCGTCGGCATTGACCTTGAACCCAACGCAGAGCTGCTCACCGGTGTTGGAGGAGAAGACGGAGAAAGAGGCAGCCAACACTTGAGGAAGTCGATTGGCACCCATGGAAGGTGGATGGGCGAACGGCGGAGTGCTCGGAGTGGCTCACTCTCATAGGCGGGCGATGGTGCGCTCTGACCGACGTCCATGGGTCATGGGTGTCCATACATCATGCTTTTGACCACCTCGTCATCGCTATCTCCTGGATCTCGTCGGCACAGAGGAGAGGAGGTTGATCCAGAGCTCACCGGAGCACCGCCGTGCGCCCGGAGGTGGTAGGGAGGAAGAGGGCGGCGAGGGAGATGCGTTGTTCCAGCCGCTGTGGTACTCAATCATCGTGGTGCTGGTGCGGGAGGAAGGTGATAAGGCGAGGCTATTTTCGTCCAAAATCGCTTGCGGCTGCTAATGCGCACTAGAATATGGAATATGCCCAAAAAACTTATGTGCACTATAATCTGGAACGGAGGGAATATATATTTTATTTGTATAGGTGTGAAAAATGAAGAACAAGTGCGGTGATTTGAAAGGTTTGTGGGACAGAGCTTCTAAGGCACCAAAGCTAAGTTCGATATCAACACCCCACTCCGGGTAAACTCAACCTGCTGTTTACCGGACTTGCCAGTGGGTTTCATTAACGTTCCAAACCAAGCAAAAAAGGAAGGATTTTATCAGTGAAATTATAAAATAAATTCAGAATAACAAGTCAACCAAGAACATTCTATTTTTGGAATATGTGCTTTCCTTTGAAAAGGATCGAGTACAGTGCAAACTCTTAGAATGTTTTTTTTTGCGAAAATGAGAAACTCCGGAGATTTCGGTGGGTTCAGATTTTTTTTTATTCCTCTACAAATTGAAAAGACTTTTCCCTATTGCCGTCACATACAATTTTTGACAGTTAAAGGAGAAACTAAACCTAGGAGGGACTTGTTTCAACCGGAATTCGAGAAACGACTTGGGACAAGAGAAATGAAGCATAGCCACACAAAATCACAGTGAACTGCAACAAAATAAGTTCACTTGACTATTGTGCATAATCTGTAATGCCACCGATAAGGATTTAAGGTATACAGGGGCATAGCTGGGCACGAGACATTCATGGGACCGTTGGCATTAACGAGATTGGCCAATACGTGCAAGTCTGGCAGGCGATCGAACACTTCTTGCTCTCGGATGCCCTGACCAGCTTGTTTGGAAGTGGACGGCCTCCGACATCTACACTGCCCACTCTTGCTACCTCGCCACGTTCCAGGGATCCACAACTTGCTTCTCTTGGAAGCTTATCTGGAAGAGTTGGGCGCCGCCACGTGTGAAATTTTTCCACTGGCTGGCCAACCTTGATAGGTGCTGGACTGCTGATCGCCTCGCTAGGCGTACCAGCCCCGATGCCTGCTGTGCGACCAGGCTCCCAAGACGATGCGTCACTTACTCCTGGAGTGCCCTTTCGCCAGACAGACTTGGCATGAAGTCCTAGCTTGGCTCAGGATGACCAACGCAGGCCCAAACCAGGAAGATACCCTCATGGACTGGTGGCTCCAGGCCAAGCAAAACACGCCTACACAGATGCGCAAGGGTCTTGCCTCCATTGCCCTCCTGACGCCGTGGATGATCTGGAAGCAGCGCAACGAGTGCATATTCGACGGTGCCCAGCCTCTCGTCCATGCCCTGGTCTCTAGGATCAAGGATGAAGCCGAGCAATGGACACAAGCTGGTGCCCGTGGCCTGCGGGTCATCTTGCCAACCACCTGGGATGTACACTAATTTTTCCTGTTCTTACCTGAACTTGGCCTCTTAGGAGGGTTGTAACAAAATTCTATCTTTTCAATGCAATGAAACGCAGAAGTCTTTTGCGTTTTCTCGAAAAAAAAGGATTAAATAAATACTTCCAGGAGGCTTTAAAGTTCCAACAACATGCATAGACATAGCAATCCATAGTATTCAGACGTGTAACTAAGTATGTACTTAATACCTAAATATAACGGTGCAACTCAAAGGTTCATGGCATACCTTGTTGTCACTATTTCCAAAGAGTTGACGGACTGGACACAATATAATTTTGGATCAGCTTTCATTTTTATTAATTCCCAAGAGTTAACGGACTGTACACCACATAATTTTGGATCGGATTTTATTTTTATCATTGATGGCCGTATAAGAATAGTTCCAGGAGGAAGCTGCAATAGAAAATAAAGTTATTCTTTAGAAAGTGTCCAAAGTTTGGACAAGATAAGATAATAAGAGCACGTGCTATGTAAACTTCAAAACTGTATAGCAAATGAGTATATTGGAGAAAGACAAATGAAGAATAACCAACACGTGCTATGTAACCACGCCGCTGAGAAAATCAACATGAACCAAAGAAATTGTGCTGATATCAGTAAACTGATATAAAAGGTGGTAATAGCTTCTCCAATCTGTCTATCCTATATGAAGAACAGCTAACTGCTGCATTTCTTGAAATTATACTCGAGCTCATAAAAGTGTACAACTAAAGTGAACTTCAGACCCATAACAAAACTAAGACCATCCTGTTATAACGATCAAAAGAAGATGCACACTTGCCCCGCCCGAATTTGCTAAAAAGAAGGCAACCAATAATAAGACTAGTAATTTGAATTTGAAGTGGTACAATGTCTGAAACTCTTAATCCATACCCTTCTGTCAATTAATGCAGTTCCCTTAACAGCTGATCCTTTATAGAACATCCGGAACTGAATAAGAAGAGGCTAGAGAAGAACAGATAAGAAACAACAAATATATTAGTTAAATCATAACACATTCATAAAGCAGTATATCAGAACATGGTTAACACAATACAGGTTTACTGGCGATAGACCGTTGTTTCTTCCCATGGGGAGACGTCATAAGTGTATCATCACAAGCCTGAACATCCTGAACAAGGCATAATAAAACAATAAGAGGTTCGCTAGAAGAGTTAGAATAAAATACTGCCAATAGCAATCCTTGCTGAAGTCTGAAGAGCGCGAATTCCACTAGGGGGGGCATTTATAGAGGAAATGCAGCAGTAGTCGTTTTGTACATGAATGACAGATATAGAAATTACTAGTAGCAGTTGATCTAATGGAATTCTTTGAAAAATAAGGAATGATCAGTGAAAGATACTTCGGTTGGAACAAGAAAGAAAGTGAATATGGTAACAGTAACCATATGCATAAACCTTTACAATATTCGTGTTTTCAAATGCAATCTAATTTTAAAGGAACCCAAAAGGAATAGTGCAGTGATATGAACAATCTGAAAGCAGAAAAGTTGCATGCTGAAATGTCCCTTGTATAAACAAGGAAGGAGTCTATTTAACCCCCTGAATCTTGGGGAGATTAATGGTTTAATACCCCAGACTGCAATCTAACCAATTGCCTGAAGATAAAAAAAAATGTCTATTTATTATTTAACCACCTGAGCCATTTTAAATGTGGTTCTGCCATCATTGTGTATTATTTAGCAACAGTAAGGAATCTTGTTTATCCAAGTTTTTTTGGTATGCATACACCATACAGTGATCTAGTAAACCATAATTCAAGTTTGCTTCATCATTCACAAAACAATAAACATCAGGGGAGCCAAAAAAATTCTACATAAGTAAGAAAATATATTATAACTAAGGTTCATAAATTCTACTCCCTCCAATCCATATTAGTAGTCGCTCAAATGGATGTATCTACCACTGAAATATGTCTAGATACATCCATTTGAGCCGTTGAGCGACAAGTAATATGGATTGGAGGGAGTACTATAAAGGTGTAAGGCATGAAGGGAAAGTGCACAAACTTGTGACTTCAAAAGTTTTCCCTTGTACATAAATGTTGGGCATTTCTCAGCCAAATCTTCAGATATTAGGCCAGTTCCATCAGTATGGATCAGGAGTTCCCCATTTCGTTGAACAATGCCCCCATATTCATACTGAAATATTACATTGAGATAAGTTTACATTTCAGAAGCAAGATCAAATACAGTGGAACGAGATACTTACGCTGCAAGGTTTATCATCAAGCTGTATAACATGAACTGCTGATAAATCAACCCCCATTGTAATAGTTTTCGATAGTATCAAAGAAAACCTGCAACATCCAATGGAAGAACACAAGTTTTAAACAGAGAGATTATCATCAAAAATCAGGGTTTTGTCTGTTTAGAGGGTTTTAAATAGTTCAACAGCAGCAGCATGGGGACAAGGGAACAGAAAACCTAGGTAGTGGGATTTCTCATATACAAGCTTATCTTCCAACTAAATGGAACTTTAGCCTTCTGAAATATGCCTCTTTTTGCTTGTTTCTAAGAATAGAATATTCATTTAACAATGTATCATGGTAGCAACAACGTAGCAACAACATATCATTCATTTAACAACAACACAACATCAATAGGCTGGTACTATTCAATAACGTTAGAAGAACAAACCTGGCCATATATTTCGCCAAGTTGGGAGCGGTATGTATGTGCATGAAAAGTTTGCGAGCCTGATTGATTGTCTTGCCAGAGAGTATGTAAGGTTCATCCATATTCCATCCAGACTCTGTGCGAACAAAGTAGCATTTCACGCCTGAAGCGCAGTTCTTGTTTTCCCAATTTATTTTCTCTTCTTTCTTTTTCTCATCTTTTCCTCCATCCTTGTAAACTAAATAAACAGACATCAGTCAAGAAAGATCATGCAACCAACGTCAAGTTAGCTGCTAGAAACCTAAGGGAAGCACTTTACAATACCAAAAGATTTTGCTAACAAAAAAAATAGCACTGGTGTCTCATTTGCCAGGTGAAAACAAGTCTTTTACTTTTCAACCATATATTGCGCTGTGTTTTCCAGTATGCACGTGCTCACAACATCAGTGAGCCAATTTTCCAAACATGGAAGATACCATATTCCCAGTGCAAGTAACAGAGGCAGCAAGCAAAAGTAGAAATCATAAGAATATACTTGACTGTCCCTCACATTAAACATGTAGATGAGTGGATTTGCAAGTCTAAATTGTCTTTTCATGAGAAAGGTACGTACTTACCCTTCCATTTCCATGCTACTGCCTGATAAATTAGGGTTATAGCTGTTACCAATAAATTAGGGTAACAATTGTCACCAATATACCCCTTGCCCCAAATAAGGTGTACTTTGATTCATTAAGATAAGGCTTCGAACAACAATTACTCCATAAACATAGAATTTATGATTGATCTCATTAGAATTCGCATGCAGAAGTACTTAGATTGTGATTTTGCATCACACATATCACGTATGAACGGAGTAATTGTTGGTCAAGACCTTGTCTTAACAAATCATGATACGACTTATATTTTGGGACTGAGGGATTAATTATTTTGCATCAAGGTATCAGTTGCAAATTTCCAATGGTATGTAACTTACTAGTTATTGTCCTCAATTCTTAACATGTGTTAAGAGAGAGGTCCTAAAACCTAACCCTATGTCACCAATATACTACCGCCATGACACACATCTCACAAGCGAAATACCAAGGACTCTTCACTACTATTGTTTGCCAATCTAATAGCATGTGTTCCCACCTAGCACATCATTGTCAGACACTACTTTCAACTCACGGAAACAACATCCCCTTTCCACTGGACCTCTGCTTTAACCTCCCATGCTTCTCTTCTCCATTCACAGCATAACATAGGGTAGTTATAACGAGATCAGCATGTCATTCTCAAGCTCTATGCCATACATATTAAGTTCCATGCACCAACCAGTATATACACCAATGCCAAGCCTCTGGATCCCGGGCGTTTATTCTGAAACTAGACTTCTCCAAGGTCTTCGACACCATAGAACACCTGGCCATGATTGAAGTTATGAGACATGGGTTTTGATGAGCGATGGTTGGGGTGGATCAAATGCATCTTTGGCTCTGGGAAATCATCGGTTCTGCTCAATGGGGTCCCAGGGCGTCAGTTTCACTGTCGACGGGGGGTCCGACAAGGTGATCCACTGTCGCCCTTGATCTTCGTCCTAGCGGCCAATCTTCTGCAAGCGGCTGCGAATGATGCACTTCGCCAAGGGCTCCTCAGACACCCAATCCCCCCGCACACGCACAAAGATTTTCCTGAGATACAGTACGCAGATGACACGATAATTGTGATGCAGGCGTGTGAGGACCAAGCAAGATGCATGAAGAAAATTCTGCTTGATTACGCTGACTCAATTGGGCTTCGTATAAACTTCCAGAAGTCTACTCTGGTGCCAATCAACCTGGACACGGCGGCGGCGGCCCGCTTCGCGGAGATCTTCGGCTGTACCGTGGGCTCAATGCCTTTCACGTACCTGGGGCTGCCTATGGGGACCACAAAGCCCACGGTCGTTGATCTTATGCCCCTTGTTGACACCGTCGAGAGAAGACTCTCTGCAACGATCTGCATGGCCTCATATGGAGCTAAACTAACCTTGGTAAACTCTGTGCTTACTGCGATCGCAGTGTATGCGATGTGCTCCATTCGCCTGCCGCCCAAGATTCTTGCTCACTTGGACAAGATCAGAAGGCTATGCCTTTGGAGATGAAAGGACGAGAATGGGGAGAAAACAAGCTCTCTGGTCTCCTGGGCGATGGTGTGTAAACCGAAAGACAAAGGTGGCCTTGGGGTGATGGACACAAAGACTTTGAACGGCTCTTCTGCTTAAATTCCTTGATAAGTTCTACAACAGACACAATCTGTCGTGGGTGTCCTTGATCTGGGACACATACTATGTGGATAAAATTCCGCATGCCACTGGATTATGCGGCTCGTTCTGGTGGAGAGAAGTGATGTCTCTGTCCCCTATCTTCAGAGGAATTTCCAAGATCGAAATAGGGGATGGGTCCAGCGCGCTATTTTGGAAGGATAATTGGTGTGATGGAATATTCCAAGAAGAATTTCCAAGAGCGCACTCCTACGCTGTATATGAAGATGCATCTGTCTGCAAAGTCCTAACAGCGCAGAATGCAAACGAGGTCTTCCACCTACCTCTGTCCCAGCAGGCAATGCAAGAGGCGAGGGACCTGCAACTGGCAACAACAGAATGCCAGGTCGACCCAGATCGGAAAGATGTGTGGACGTACATATGGGGGCCCCAATACTCATCGTCCAGATACTACAAATTCTGTTTTCAAAATGTCGTGGCCGACCAGGCTTTTGGGTGGATTTGGAAGTCAAGATGCACGATGAAACTGAGGGTCTTTGCTTGGCTGCTCCTGTCCGATAGACTGAACACCAAAAACATGATCAAACGCAGGCATTACGTGGTGGACACTTCGACGAACAGGACAGACTACGGTATTCTATGTCATACCCAACAAGAAGAAACCCTGGAGCATTTATTCTACACCTGTAGCTTCTCCAGCGCATGTTGGTCTTCTGTTGGATTGACCTGGGCAACGTATGGTGATAGGTTTGCCTGGATGGCCGAAGCTAAAACAGCCTGGTCCAAGACCATGTTCATGGAAGTTTTCATCACAGCAGCATGGTCAATCTGGAAGGAGAGAAACAACCTAATCTTCAGAGGAGTGACGCCCTCCCACATGTCCTGGTTGACAAGATTCAGAGAGGATTTTTTGCTGCTGCAGCACAGGACAAAGCCTGAACTACTAGGATTCATTACCGAATTTGCCAGAGATATTGTCTAGGGCCAAAATAGAAATACCTTGCTCTGCAAATCAATTTGTAACTCTTCCCCCCTAGCTGTTCTGTGGTTGGGCAAAGCCCCACCACACCCCTTGTATACTATGTAACTGTTGTTTTATGATTAATATACGACTGTAGGAGCCTCTCCTACAATCTTCAATGTTAAAAAAAAAAATACATATACTTCGACACCCCCTCTTAGGTGTGGCTTGATAATTAAGGCCTAAAAAAGGACAGAAAGAGGGCAAGCAATTTTTTTTATTTAGATGCGAAAGTCGAGACTTGAACCCAAGACCTTTTGACTCTAATAGCATATTAAGTTTCAAGCACCTGCCAGTTGAACCAAAAGTCCAAACTGATGGAGAAGGTTGGGTAATTCACATATACTTCAACCATACAATCCTAGATCTGATGCTTCGCCAACCTCCTCTAACCATCATGAGGCCACAACTGCACCAACCTTTCCTCAAAAGGTAAAAAGAAAAGCAAGGCCACCATTGTCCATGATTTACTGTTGCTGCCATCATCACAATATTTGAACCAACATTGACAATACTTATGGTACGCATGGTCTCCACTTTGCTGCATAGAGCCATGCCAATCTCAACATTAGACTCCTATGCTCTAGACACCATCTTCTTCTATGTTTGGCCTCTTTGGCCGCTGCTTCTTGTGACACCATTGTTTAGAGGCGAAGGTAAGGGACTGTCCCCCGTGATCCAAGAAGTGAACATATGGACAATCTAGCAGTTTAAATTCCAAGACAAGTTGTTTGTATTGCTACCGTTTGGCACCTCTTACCAGCATTCCACTGTAGACTAATTCCCCCCCCCCCCCCCCCCCTCCACACACACCCCCACCCACCCAAGTGACTGTGAACAGAATCACCCAAGTGATTGCGGGTGGGGCATTGACGCATCTTGGTAATAAATATCCATTATTAATAATTATAGCTGAATTTATTGTGACTACACTCTCTTGGTGGTGGATTACTAGTACTACCACAATGCCCGTGCATAGCTACAAAACTATAAGATATGAGAGTTAGGTCACTGGCTTAGGAAATCGTCCAAATACGTTGGCGTCATGCGGCCTTTGCACGTGGTTCACTATTAGAAAGAACAAACATACAAACAACAAAAGATCATGCGTCAGGCATTGGAGAATCTTAAGTGACCATAGTCCTTTACAGACACAACATTCTGAATGTTGAAACATATGAGAATTGACATTGGTAAGTTGACTGCACAAGGTCGTGGATCGGGTAGGACAGGAGGACAAGGTCTATGGTCATTTTGGAATTACAATTTGTTCACTCTCTTGTTCTGTGATATAAAACTGAAATAACTTGGTTGGGAAGAAAAAAATGACAAACAAGAGCATTATATTGAGTTTTTTTTCTCGAGAAGACGCAAGAGAGCTTGTGTTTCATTGCATTGAAAAGAGAGAGTTTTGTTACAATCCTCCTAGGAGGCAAGTACATTGTCCATGATCAAATCAGTGGACATCACAGGTTTGGGGGATGATTGCTCAAGTCCTAGAGCACCGGCGCCGGCCCAAAGGGCAACCTCGTCCTTGATCTTTGTTAGCAGGTCGTGCACAGATGGGCGCCCTCTGTTGAAGACGTAGTCATTGCGATGCTTCCAAATCATCCATGGGACAAGGAGAGTCATGGAGCCAAGGCCCTTGCGCATGGGCTTGGGGATGGCCTGCCGTGTGGATTGCCACCAATCATTGAGCGAGGCCTCGTTGTCAGGCGGGGCGCATGGGATCCTGAGCTAATGCAGCGCTTCATGCCAAATCTGGCAGGCGAAAGGGCAGGTTAGGAGAAGGTGGTGCATGGTCTCAGGGGCCTGGTCGCAGAGGGGGCATCGCACGGGGTGTTGCAAGCCGCGGCAGACGCAGTCTGCAGTCCAGCAGCGGTCCAAGTGGGCTAACCAGTGGAAGAAACGGACGCGCGGCGGCGCCCAGTTCTTCCAAGTGAGCCTCCATGTGGCGCAAGTGGTGGAGCCGTGGAACATGGCATTGTAGGCGGATTTGGCGGAGTAGGTGCCGTCCGCGCGCCACTTCCAGATGAGGCGATCCGGCTCGGCAGAAAGGATCGTGCCGTCGATCATGTGCCAAAGCTGCAGATATTGCCCAATTTCATGGATGCCCACCGTGTTGTGTATATCATGCGTCTAGTGGTTGTCCAGTAGTCCTTCGGCGACGGTCCTGAGCTTGCGACGACACTTGGGGATGCATGAGTACAGCAGTGGGGTGATTTCACGGACGGAGCGCCCGCCAAACCAGCGATCTTCCCAGAAAAGGGCCTGCGTGCCGTTCCCAACTTGCATGGTAGTGGAGGCGAAGAAGAAAGCGCGCTCCTCAGTGGAGAACTGCAGGTCAAGGCCTGCCTATGCTTTGTTGGTGTCCGTTCGGCTAAACCAGAGCCACCGCGTGCGCAGCGCGAGGCTGGTGCGCGTGAGGTCGCGCACGCCAAGGCCACCTAGGGAAATCAGGCGGGCAACGCGTTGCCAATTGACGTGCCAATGTCCGTCGTTTGCCTCCGCGCATCCAGCCCAGAGAAAGCCTCGCTGGATCTTCTCGAGTGCCCTGATAGTCTTCTTGGGAGGCGCCAGCGCGAGTAGTTGATGGATCGGGATCACGCTGAGGACGGCTTTCACAAACGCAAGGCAGCCGGCCTTGTTCATGAGGTGCCTTTCAGCATGGGAGCTTGCTGGCGGTTTTGTCGACGACGGGCTGCAGTTGAGCAGCGGTGGGCCGGTGTAGTGTCAGCGGGATGCCCAGGTATTTAATGGGCAGCTCGACAATGGGGCACCCCAGAAGGCTAACGACGGGCGCGACATCATCGGTATTGCTGCGGATCAATGTAGCCGTGCTCTTCGAGAAATTGACCTGGAGACCCGAGGCGCGCCCAAATAGCAGCAGGATGCTTTTGATGGCGGAGATGTCGCTCATTGTGGGGTGACAGAAGAGGATCACGTCGTCGGCGTACAAGGAGACCGAAGGTATCGGCCGCCGGGGGTGAAGCCGCTGTAGGACGCCTAGGTCAGTGGCGCGTCGGAGTAGACGACCTAGCGTGTCGACCGCGAGGACGAAGAGCTGGGGCGATAGGGGGTCGCCTTGGTGGAATCCGCACCTGTGCCATATTGCCGGGCCGGGGTCTCGGTTGACAAGCACGCGGGTGCTCGTCGAGGAGAACAGGATGGCGAGCCAGTCTAAGAATCTGGCACCGAAGCCGTACTGGCACAGGGCGTCAAAGATGAATGGCCATCTGATCAAGTCGAAGGCGCGTGCCAAGTCCAGTTTCAGGAGAACGCGCGGGCCGCCGAGCTGGTGAAGCAGGCGGGTAGACTGGCGCACAAGGACGAAATTGTCGTGGAGGCTGCGACCATGGATGAACGCGTTCTGGCTCGCGCTGGCGAGGGTGTTGAGCTTTGGAGTGAGGCAGAGCAAGAGGACTTTGGTGAAGAGCTTGACGACAAGGTGGATTAGGCTTATGGGCCTATAGTCACCGAGGCCCTGAGCGTCCGCGCGCTTAGGGAGCAGGGTGAGAAGCGCCTGGTTGAGGCAGCTGAAACCACGGCCTCGCAGCTCGAAAAGTTGCCGGAAGACGTCGACGAAGTCTTGCCGGACAATGGGCCAGCACGCGCGAAGGAACTCGGAAGTGTAGCCGTCCGGGCCAGGGGCCTTGCGTGCGGGAAGCCGCTTCACCGCCTGCCAAATCTCCTCTGCATCGAAGGGGGCGTCAAGGTCCTCCAGGATGGCAGGTGTACTGAGCGCCGAGAGGTCAAGGGCACATTCGCGAGGCGCCTCGGAGCCCAGTAGGGCGTCGAAGTGCGCGTAGGCCGCGGCCGCCATGTCGCCGGGGTCAGTGACCACGGTGTCATCAACCAGAATGCCGTGAATTCTATTCTTTTGGTGCCGATATGTGCATTGCCGGTGGAAGAACGACATGTTGGCGTCGCCGTCCTTGAGGGACGCTAGGCGAGCACGTTGCCGCTCGAGAGAAGCAAGGCCGAGGTAGGAGGCCTTGATCTGTCGGCGCAGCCAATCTTCGTGCGGGGACAGGTCTCGGCGCTCCTGTGCGGTGTCTAGCCATAGGAGCAGTGCCCTGGAGATCACGAGCTTGAGGCACACGTTGCCAACCGTCCGTGAGCTCCAGCTCGTGAGTTTGCGCATGGTGGTCTGCATACGGAGCATGAGCCGCCGGAAAGGGTGGGCGTCATGGACCAAGTGCCAAGCCGCCGCGACGGTATCCTGGAAGCCGTCCATCTGGATCCAGAATTCCTCGAAGTGGAAGCGCCGATGGGCCGGCGGCGCCGACGAGCAATCCAGCAGCAGAGGGTTGTGATCGGACACGACGGAAGCAAGGCACTGGAGATGGCACTCCCCATGCATCTCTTCCCAGTCGGTGGTGCAGAGCACGCGGTCTAGATGGACAAGTGTCGGGGGCGATTGCTCGTTTGACCAAGTGTATCAGCGTCCGTTGAGGTAAACCTCCTTGAGCGCGAGGTCGTCGAGGACGCGCCAAAAGCGACCTATCATGCGGCGGTTTAGGTGGCCGTTGTTCTTGTCTTCGTCGCGGTATATGAGGTTGAAATCACCACAAATCATCCATGGCCCAGCGCAATCCGCGCAGATGTCGCGGAGCTCTTGCAAGAATGCGATCTTGTCAGCATCCTGCTGCGGCCCATAGACCACGGAGAGCCACCATGGTGTGCGCGTACCCGAGGGGTGAGAGACCTTGGCAATGAGAGCGTTGGCCGTGAAGAGGGGATCGGTGATAACCACATCACGGCTCCTCCAAGCCAGCAAGATCCCGCCACGAGTTCCAAGCGCGGGGAGGTACACATAGTCGTCAAACTCCGAGCCAAGAGTCTCCAGGACAGTGACGAGTAGATCAAGGCCATCTTCGTTTCTTGGAGGCAAACAATGGATACATTAGCGGTTACAACCAGCGACCGGATGGCGGTGCGGCGAGCGCGCGCGTTGAGTCCGTGCACGTTCCAGATGAGAATCTTGGGGGCGTGATCCATTAGGAAGAGATCGACGTCGAGGCGCGGGGAGCGGCTATGCCTCGATCGGGCTGCCCGAGATCACCGTGGTGATCGGCGCAATGGTGGGATCCGCGGGAAGCTCGCGATCGACCAGTGCAGCAATGGCCGAGAGGACGGAATGGTCACCGCGAAGAGGCCTTCGTACGCCTGCATTTCAGCCGCGGTGATCTTCTGGTCGATCCCGACAATGCCGAGGGTGCGCAGAATGTGGATCTGGGTGCGCCTCTGCCGTCGGCGGGGCAGCTGTCTTGCGGGTAGAGGATGTGGCCGAGCGCCCGCGCCGAGGAGTGAAGTTGGGCGGGATCCGTTTCTGTCGCCTGCCGGGGTGAGGGAGGGTGGCGTCGATCTGCTTGGTGGCGGCGGTTAGAAAATCACCCAGGGTCCATGTCGTCGGTGCCACATCACCTTGCCGCGAACGACGCATGTTGATGGGCTCGGTGGTGTGGCACGAGCAGAGCCAGCGGGATGCGTCACATGCGGGGTGCCATGCTGGGCCTCGAGCTGGGCCACGCGCTGGGCCTCGGTGGTGGGCTGTGTCGAATCAGCATCCAGGGCCGGTTCCTTGTGCAATACGCCACGCTCGGGCATTTCCAGAAGCCCCGGGGTGGGCATGGCTGGCAGCGTGGGATTCGCCGTTGGGCGCATCGTGGTGGGTTCCAGCACGGGTCGTCGCACCATGGACTGGTCAGCCAAGGGCGCAGCGCCAGCATGGGGGGACAGCGACAAAGCGCTGCCAGGCCTCGACAGAGCATCAGGCGCAGACGCCAAAGGCTGGGAATCGGGTACCTCGCTAGCGATGGATTGGTGGTCCGCGTCGTTGTCCCGATCCCCAGGCATGTCGGGACAATCCTCATCTGGCGCGGTTGCGTCGTTGGCGGGTCCATGGACGCAGGCGGTGCTGGCCGGGTCCACACCCGTTGGGCGAGAGCCACTGGGGGCGGCAGAGTTGGTGGGGTTCTCGGCCAGTGGGCTTGAGCAAGTTGGCGCTGGGTCACGCGCGCCAGGGCTCGAAGGCGAAGGGACCGCAGAGGATGCAGCCTTTGGACGTCGCGCCAGCTCTGTCATTCTCTTTTTCTTTCCACCGTGCTTTCCTCTTTTGGAAAAGCGACGATTGCTGCGGGGCCCACCAGCGACTAGCCAGGGATCCATCGTGCAGGCCGAGGTCTGCCTCGGCTGCGGCGGTGCCGCCCCAGCCGTGCGGAGACGGGGGTTGGGCCAGCCGGCATCGACAGCGATGCCATCGGCGCGGTCACGGTGGTCAAACGAGCGCCAGCCCACGGAGTCAACGGTCATGCCATCGGCGCGGTCGTCGGGAGCGCCAGCGGTGCGGCGGCGCTTGCGTCCACGACGGTGGCCACAGTTGCGCCCCTCGCCATGTTGACGCGCAGCGTCCCTGTCGTCGGCACCAGGAGCGTCGTCCCGTGGGCCGCGGTCATTGCCGGAGGACTGGGCAAGCCGGCCGGGCGCGGCGAGGGTTAGCGTGATGGACACAGGGTACAGAAGGGTGTGGGTGGCCGGCAGCAGGGCGCGGTTGCGGGTGGAAACAAACCATGATCTCGAGGATGGCCGCCCGACGAATGCTCGCGGGGTCGCGCGTGCGCGCGGTCACCCGGAAGGTGGCAAGGTCACCGCGGGAGCGCGTGCTCGGGTGGAGCCGCTCGATCCAGCAGCTGCTCGGCGGTGGACAAGTGCCAGGCTTGCGCCGGGATGCCACGGAGCTCAAGCTGCACGCTGTGGTCGAGGGAGCTGATGGCGGCGTGGGAGAGCTTGTTCCAGGGGCGGGGTGCGAGGGTGAAGCCAGGCCCGTTGATGAAGTGGTCGCCGGCGAGGCGGTCCATGAGCTCTCGGGTGGCGAAGATGAGGAGGAAATCTTCGGGGTGGTATACGTGGATGGTGAAGTCGCTGGGGTGGAGATCGAGGGAGGAGTACATGACATCTTCAACATCCCGAGCTAGCACAACCGGCCTGTCTCCGGTAATGGAGACAACCATCCCGCGGCGCAGCACCGTCTCGGCCTCCTCCATCTCCACAGAGCGCGGGAGGATGACGCGCACGAGGTCTTGGACGGCGGGCGGAGTAGGTGGCGCAGGCGGGGTTGGGGTGCGGTGGCTCCCGAGACGCGACGGCGGCAAGGGCGGCGGCGACAGGGGGTGCGCGCAGCACGCCGCGGAGGTACTGCTCGCACTGACGCGAGCTATGCCCAGGGTAGATGCAGTGGCGGCATCAGCGTTGGTGCAGTCTCGAACAGGATGGCCGGGGTCGAGGCAGCGGAAGCAGACGCCAGCTGTCTCCTTCGGTGATGGGCTGCGACGGCGCTGCAGGGGGTGGGTTGGGGCGGCCGCGCGCCGCGCCTGGCGGCGGTTCCTGCGGCGGGGGGCCTGGAAGCCGTCCTCGTCGATTTCCACGCCGCCATGGACGCGGTGGCCCTTGCTGCGAGGCCCAAGGCGGGTGGCCGCGGGGGTGCGCGCGAGGGGGGGGTGCGACGGGGCCGCACGGCGCCGGGGGGAGGGGCCGCTGGAGTCGGGCTCGAGGGAGTCGGGGGTGTCTGGGCGACGTCGTTGTAGGACCGCGCAGAGGACTCGCCGTCAGAGTCCAGCCAACGTCGAGAGCCAGCGGATCCGAGGTCGAGGTCGCCAAAGCTGCCGTGGGTGGACGCCATGGGCTGAGGGGGGAGGGGCGGGGCCGAGGTGGAGGGCTACCGGCGGGGATTCACCGGCGGCGGGGTTGGTGGGGGCTGGGCTAGGAGGAGCGGAGCGGGAGCTCATCAGCATTATATTGAGTTAGAGTCGCATTTCTGCATTTGTTATTTGTGCCTTCTATAAGTGTTGGTCTCACATGAAAGTAGTAGTGTATTTGTTTATTTGAGTTATGTCCCACATATGAGTAGAAATACATTTGTTTATTTATGTTCTTGGAAGGTTGCTGTTCCCAATGTGGGTAGAGGTGCATTTGTTTATTGGTCGCACATGTGAACTCAACAACTCCAACCTTTATAAGTAGGAAAGATTAGGCAGTGGTAATACTGGAAAACCATATTACTTAATACTCTCGTAGTGTCAAAAAACGTCTTATATTTTGATACAGAGGGAGTAGTAATTAAGGGTGGGTTGGGTGCCAATAATAAATGATTATTCGTGGTTCTATAAATCAAGTTTGGAATACAATGATATGCATATTATTCAATTCTAATCAGCCAAACACAAACACATCTTTTCCTGGATCTACTCATCTAAATGTCATATAACTAAATGAAATCCTGCTCTATCTCATTCTCATACACCTCCAAATAATCCGTATGTACCAGCCTATGTAGGGATCAGCTTATTAACACCTAGTGGCACACCACAGAAGGCAGAAATCGTCTGTACAGTATGCACACTCCTCGGTATGGCAATCTTGTCAACAAAGAAAAACTGAGAATATTATAAGAGGAGAACTTACCAAAAAAACGGTAGCAGCGTAAACCCAGAATAATACCATCTTCAGCAACCTTATGGTAAGGTAGAAAATCAGTCACAGACTCTGAAGATTGCCCCATAAACTTTACCAAGAGGACGTTATCATCACCAACAATTTTTTGCAAATGAGTCCGCGTATTTTGTATATATGGTCCCTGTCTCCAGTCAAATAAAGTTCAAATATAAGATTGGTCTGACCTTCAAATAGAAATTCCTTGTTGTACGCAACATTTGTCGATTTTGGTCCCTAAACGAATTACTTTTGTTGACATTTGCCTAAATATTTGTAGTTCTACTAGCATACTACGCATGATTTACCAACTTACGCAATCACAATCACATGATTATCATAAAATGTATATTTACACTTTGTTAGAGCTTGCACAGTATGCGTGTCTGGAATACACCTATATGTGAATCTAGAGGAACAAACACACTCAAAATGAATCAACAGAAACAATTAAAAAAAAATGGCCGGTAGGTGTGCATACATCGAATAGCAGGTCATCAACATAATATCACAGTGAAACAATAAATATAAGAAGATGATGCAGAAATATTAGAAGTGTCACAAACCTTGAAAAGTTTCACTACAGAATCCCCTGTTATCTCTACAATACAATGGTAGACTCTTGTTGCACCTGGGTCGGAATCAAGGTTCTACAAGCATCAAGTTGAGAAAAGGGGAACAATTCTATCAGCCTCAAGGTATAATTATTATAGAGGGAAAATCAAATATATATGCCAGTACATTATTCTCATTGAGAGAGATTATTCTTGCTGCTTAATGTGTCTATAATAATTCTTATAAGGAGTGTGAGAACTGCGAGTGGAGACATGGAATTGATAGCAGACAAGGTTCAAAATAACAAAACTATGAACAAATCAATTCATCTAGTTGTATCGCTAAAGGATTTCAGAACTATGATGGATCAGTACGACTGTACAAAATATAGCAGCCAAAAAAAATAAAGGGGAATGACATGTGATGTCCCATCTAGCCAACAAACCAGCTGCAGCAATTTCAAACTGTTTTTTGCATGTAATTAATTCTACTTGTTTTCCTAGTTTGAAATCAATATAATTCAAGCGTTAGTTAGGCACAAGTTGTGATATACATGTTGGGCACAATAGGCATGATGTTACGATATACATTCATGTGCAAACTAAAAGCCAAAACACTTGAATCTTTCTGCACATCTGCAAATTATATATAGCTCTGGTTCCATTGGATGGATATATCATGTGCTACTATGATAGAAGAGCATCATACTTGACCATTGTTAAGAGACCTATCATGAAATAAGATAAAACAAGAGATTGATTAAAAAAAACCTTCGCTCTATCTGAAAATTTTATATACTTGCAACCAAATGCTCTCCAGATTTCTGACTCAAACTGAACCATGGAAAGGTACTTCAAGGATCTAATATAGTCCACAGATACTTCATCTTCTATCCTCTTCCTGTAAATCAAATAGAAGATATAACAGGAACTGCATCACATATGCAAGACAGTTTTGCCTTGAAGGTTAAATTTACTGGGAACAAGAGGCACATGTACTTTAGGAAATAGTGATTGTCTGGATAAGCCCATCCATGGAAGTGAACAAATTAAACGTTTTGGTTCTATTTGCTAACAAGTATAACAAAACCATGTACTCCAAAAACAAGTAACTCAAAGAGGAACTCACTGACGAAGGTATGCACAAATCATAAATCTCTTCATGAACTCCAATTCCTCCAGTGCTTGCATTTGAGGACTTGCTTTCTCCCTCAATGCATTTTCTGTGGCATGATAGGTTGCACAACTTGGCGCCATTGCCCATGCTGGGCTATGTGGGCTTCCTGACGGAAGAACCATTCGCTGAATAGGTCTTGAAAGATCCCGCACAGGGCTTGGTGTGGAAACACTTCTCGGAGGTGTATGAATGGCATTTGGTATGGGGCTTTCAATCCTCATGTCATTATGCAGCCCAATGGACACGCAATGGCCAGGGCTACCCCCCTGCATCACAACATCAGGAGTAGGAGCATAGTCCAGGTTCAGGAGCGGGATCCAAGCGCGCGGGTTCTCGCCTGCCATCCATGGCAGGGTTGGAACCGGCATCATAGCAGGTGTCATTGAGGATGGATTCTCGGCTGCCATCCTGGGCCGGGTTGTTGCCGGCATCATAGCAGGAGTCATTGCTCGGATAGGATCATTAATCTGAATGTCATCCTGGATTTGCAAGGAGGCCCGACCAGATGGAGTATTAGCTGCCATCGTGGCCACGTTTGGTTCTATACAAACAATTTCTCTGACAGGACCCATGTTATCTTGCAAATTGATAGGCCACGGTTGACTGGGACTCCCAGCATGGTTTGAGAGACGAAAAGCTATGTCTTCAGTGTAAGGGCTTTGAACATCAACTTGATCATCGCTATGGTACTGTGGCCCAGATACAGAGTCATCTGTTTAACCAAAGATTTCATGGTTAGTTCAAGGAACATTACAGTATATACAACATAAAAGCAAAAAATCGTCAATCTAGCAAGGAGAACGAGAAGCAGACTCAATTGAATGAATACAGAAAAATATTCCACATGAGCAATATGCATAGCAAATCAGGCATGGTTGCAAAGGCAGGAAGTGTGGAAACAAGAAAACACCGATACTTATCCGTATCCGATACCGATTCTTTCCTGATACATCCCCGATACCTCTCAGGCTCTAGTAGTGCTGTTGGTGGGCTCCTTTCCCCGTTGCTCCTGCTCCCCTTCCCCCACTCCCCTTTCTCTCTAAGCGAACTTTTATGTTTGGTAAATTGCTGCTACCCTTTGGCTGCTGTTTCTTGCTTTTGTTGAAATCATGGATAAGAAGATAGAAGATAATGGACTGCATTTACGAAATACTCCCTCCGTCCCAAAATAAGTGTCGCTGATTTAGTACAAAGTTTGTACAAAAGGTCCACCAACTTACAAAAAGAAAGGGCAGTGACTCTACTGTACTGTGGTGTTGAGGTGTAGTTTCCTCAAGAATTCAATCAGCAACAGAATCTGGGAACCCCGGAAAACAACATTGAGGAAGAAGCAATTTTGTTGCTGCTCGTACTTATAAGAAAGCTAGCCCTCCGAGAAATAAAGTGGGATCCTGACCTTGTGAATCATTTGATTTGATGTATGCACTGTCATTATCTGGGTAGTTGAAGTCTTGGCCAACCATCTAGAAACGTTGTTGCCTGGAACCTATAGCAGATCAGAAATGTGGTATATTCTCGCACTTTGCTCCAGTGCAACTGGCATGGACGATAGTGCCTTGAACATTATAAGGAATGGTTTTCGTGTATTAGAAAGGATGGGAAAACCTCATGTTCCATCTCTTCTTTTAGGGGCCAAACAAACTATGCTGTAAGAATGCATGCTTCTGAAGGAATAAAATTGGCAAATAAAGCCATGAAGTCTTTCAGAAGTCATGAGAAACATTTTATCAGCGTTGTAAACCATTTTATTGGTGTTTGTTATGGACCTTTTGCTAGGTCCTCCACTTCTCACACAGAGAAGTTGAGATTACAGGAGGAAGCACTGAGGCTTTTGCAGGAGGCTGCTGTTGAAAATGCAACAGAATGTCTTGAAAAATGGTGACTGGAAGTTCAGTTAGTGCCTGGAAGTTGTTAATTCTGGTGTTATCTGCATAACAGAATTTACAAGAAGCTGAAGCAGTAGCAGATATCGGAAGCAGAAGTAGAGAGGTTTCTGGTGCTTCTTGCTCTGCTCTGTCTGGTAATTTCTCCTCTGTGGAACGCCCTTTAGCTCTGTGCTGCTATATTGCTCCTTGCGCTCTGCTATGCTAGTTCACCGCTGTATACGACCAAGGAGAATTGGTTTGCACCAGAGACTAGTAAGAAATCCTTGCAAAACAGAGCTTTCTTAATTGATTAATTGGCCATGTCATGTCCCTGCACCTGACTGAGATAAGCACACTTGGCCATGTCATGTCGCTGATTTAGTACAAAGTTTGTACACTTATTTTGGGACGGAGGGAGTATATGCTAAATGGCTTGGTGCTTAATTGATACCATATTTTTTATATTATTTTCAAAAATAGTCAAACATATTCCCATATTGATACCATATTCTACGTATATCGCCCCGATACTGATAGGTGCAATCTAGTGTGGAAACATCATTATACTGAACACGTGCCAAGAATGCTCTGTCTTTCAAACGATAGCATGCCTAATAAGAAAAATCCAAAAGCGTGAATGGCAAAGAAGAATATGATGACGAAATCTGAAGTGGAGCTCCACGAAATCAACAAAAGAAAAGAACATGGCCATTTTGGTGATCCCTACTGCCGAGCATGAAGCAGATCGACCCGCACAACAGAAAGAAAGCACCACTTAACTCCACTTATTTTACATTGAAACGTGGGAGGATTTCCAAAAATAGAGCAGGAACCGAGGATCCAGCCGTTAAATTTGAATAGAAAGGATCACTTTCGCCACAAAATGCAGTATTGCGGCAGCCACATTCCCGCACAATGCACCATTGTGAGAACCAACAAATGCACACTCATTCCCTAACTGCATTCCACATCCAACCAAGCAGACCATGTACTAATAAATAAAAGGGGGAAAAGGTGGCTCACCTCCCTGCGAAGGGCCGGAGCTGCAACAGGCGGCGCTCTCGGCGGGAGGGATGCCCCGCGCGTTGCGCTGCATCGTCTCAAAGTCCTTGTCGGCCTTGTCCGCCAGGTACCTGATGAAGCCGGAGAGCGTCTTGACGGGCGTCCGGGACTCGGCGATCGTGCGCAGCACCCGCGCCGCCGCCGCCTCGCCGAGCCCGCCGAGCCGCTGCCGCGCATCCGGGTCGGCGCGCTGCCCCAGACGCGCCTCGAGCCGCGCGAGCTCCGCGCCCACGGCCGCCGGGAGCGGCGGGGCCGCGCGCGTCCGCTGGGTCGTCGGGCTCAGGTAACTCATCTTAGCTAGGGTTTAGGGTGCAGGGCCTCCGGCCGCGGTCCGCGGCAACGGCGGCAGCGCCGTTCCTTCGCGGCTAAGCAAATGCAAGCTCGCGACAGTGGAGTGGAGAGACGGGGAGGGGAATCAAACTGCGGCAGGGGAGGGGAAAGCTGCCGCCTGCACTGATCACGGGCACTGGCGCGACGCTGCGGGGGAGAGGGGAGGAGGAGGCGGCGGGTGTGGGGCCCGCGTAACGTTGGTGTGGTGTGGACTTGAATGGCGAGTTGGCGACCTGTGTTGGTGACTTGGTGTTGTGGGACGAGGGAACCGCGCCGACCCTGGGGTTGCTCGGAAGGATGGGCACGTGGCGGGATATGGAGAATCTTCGGAAAGGCTGGATGGTGGGGCCGGATGTCAGGGAGCTGCAGGGCATGCACGGGTCGTCGTATTATACACGTTACCTTTGCGCGAGTCGTTCCAATCCCATAGTCTGCTGCAGAAAGATTCTGAGGAAACCCGGAAGGAATCGATTCTGTCCTTCCTACTGGCAAATCCATCTCTTCACATCGTCGTCAGGCACTCAGGCTCACTTATTTGAAATTCAAATGTTCAAAAATGTTTCCCTCCCGGCCTAGAGATGCCCAACCAAATACTACTGCTCCAGTTGTAGCTTTTTTTCCGAAAGCCATCTTCCGCTCGCGAGCCCAAATTAGCTCGTGATGAATGATAAAATCCAACAAATTAAAAACAAATTCTATTTTTTTTTTAAAAATTTGGTGAACTTTGAGAAATGGTTTGAGTGCTTGCAAAGTTTCATCATGGAAGTCGTGCCAAAAAAAGTCACTCCTAAATGCTTTTGAAAATACCACTTTTGGAGCATTATTTTTTTTTCTTGCCACGACTTCCACAAATGTCATTCCATAATGAAATTTTGTGAGCACTCAAAATATTTTTCAATGTTAGCCACAAAAAAACAGTGAACTTATTTTCATTTTTTTCTAGATTTTACTGTTCGCACAAACTCATTTGAGCTCGAGCTCAAAAACATCATGTCCCTTATTTTCAGGTTGCTAGAGTTTTGAACACAAAGTGCATTTGGTGGCCGAGCTCCATGGAATTTATTTTTAACAAAAATACATCCTTTTATAAAAATCCATACATACATACATAGATATGTGTGTGTGTGTGCGCGCGCGTGTGCGTGTGCGTGTGCGTGCGTGCGTGTGTGTGTGTGTGTGCTATATACGGGCATCGTAGCCGTTGACTCCTTAGCCGGCCGGTCAACGTCTCACACATAGGATCAAAAGCAACATGAAAAATGTGTTGCTTTTAATCCATGTGTGAGATGTTGATCGGTCATATGAGGAGTGAACGGATAAAGGGATGCATCAGATATGACACGCTCAAAAAAGAAGAGATATCCCTTGCAAAGGTCACTCCCCACCTTCTCTGGTGCTAACAAGTGGCGCACTGCATGTGCGTTATTTGTCGCAACCTGAGAGTTTCTTTTTTTCGTAGATTCTTTTTTCAAAATGTTTAATCTCTTGAACTGCGCCCAAATTGCAAACTCACGGTTGGATTTCTCACGCTGAGATTTTCGAAACTAGATATAATGTTAATAGGTTTCAACAAACTTTTTTACGAAAAAAGGGGAATCAAAATTAAAAAATAAATAAAAAGGAAAATTGAAAAACTAAAACTAAAAAAAAGACTAAAAACCGGAGAGAGAAAAATGTAACCTTTTTTTATAATCACAATTGTGCTTTTTCCTTTTCGGAAGCACAGTTTTGCTCTCGCGGAAGCACAGGTTGTGCTTTTTCCATCTTAGTAAGCACAACTTTGCTTCTACTTTATTCGGGAAAGCACAAATGTGCTTTTTCATTTTCGGGAAGCACAAATTGCGCTTCTCATGGAAGCATAGGTTGTGCCTTTTTTTTTTGAGTGTGCTTTCCGAAAATGGAAGCACGCGTTGTGCTTTTTTTTTTTTGAGGATCAAGGTTGTGCTTTTCCTTTTGTCAAGAAATCACGGTTGTGATTTTTCTTTTTTGGGAATCACAGATGTGCTTCTCATAGAAGCACATATTGTTCTTCTCGTGAAAAAGGCTTCCTGGGAAAAAAGTCAAACAAGACTTAGGAAAAACAAAAAAATTGAAAAGCCAAAAAAAAACCCCGAAAACACTTGTAAAAAAACTGAAAATCCCAAGAGTGCGCCAGTGCGAGACATGTGGCGGTAGCTGGGCCAAAAGTGACCTCTAGAAGGGTACCGTTAGATAGTTACTCTCTTTGAAGGGCCACATGGGCCACTATGCCTATATTGGGTTGATACGGTGATACTGGGCCTTGACCACTGGCCTATGCGCCGAAGTCCGGGAGACAGCCGATGTGTAGTGGCGGAGCTAACATCGGACTACGCCTAAGGCTAAGCTAACTTGAGTGATACACATTTTAGTCATTTTATATATTTTATTTAGAAGAAGGAATTGCAAAGGCTATTGTTGCTAGGCCTAGGGCTATAGCCCCAACTGCCCTAGGCTTGTCTCCGCCGATGTGATTCCTGAGAGCAAAAACGCTCCTTCGGGAGCCTCTCCAACGATCACTTGAGGTGGCCTGATAGCGCGCCACTCAGCCGATGTCACATGTCGCGCTCTGGCCGCTCCCTCCGGTTTTTTTTCGCACGCGTTTTCGGCTTTTTAAACGTTTTTTTCGGCTTTGGTTTTCCACCGGTCTTTCTTAGCGCGAAAAAACGTGTTTTCCCCTTCCGCGAGAGGCACGGCCTCTTGGAAACGGGAAAAAAACGCGTTTTCTTTTTTTTTCCTTCCGCGAGAGGTAGGGTTTTGTTTTCGCGAGAGGCCGTGCCTCTCGGAAACGGAAAAAAACGTGTTTTCCTTTTTTTCCGTCTGCGAGAGGCACGGTTTTGCTTTCGCGAGAGCCATGGCCGTGCCTCTCGAAAACGGAAAAAAAAACGTGTTTTCTTTTTTTACTTCCGCGAAAGGCTCGGTTTTGTTTCTACGAGAGGCACGGTTTTGCTTTCGTGATAGGCACGGTTTTGCTTTCACGGAAAAAAAAATGCGTATTCTTTTTCCTTCCGTGATAGGCACGATCTTGCCTCCGTGAGAGGCACGGTTTTGCTTTCACGAGAGGCATGGCTGCCTATTTCGGAAAGGGGAAAAAATCGTGTTTCCGGTTTGGTTTTTTCGTGAAAAAAAATTCGTCAAAACCTATCAACATGGGATCTAGTTTTGAATATCTCAATTCGAGGAATCCAATAGTGAAAACTATTTGAGATTTACACGCACGGTTTAAAAAATAAAACGTTTTTGAGTAAACAAATATACGAAAGGAGTACCAATCAGTGATTTCGGCGATTCCTGCTGAGCGAACAGCCGCATCGGAGCGTAAAACTGGGGCAATCGCCGCATGGGTGCTCGCTACTAGGTCGTCCGTCGGCCATCGCAGATCGCCGCCCGATCTATCACCTCTGTTCACGTCCTACGCGCTCTGCACTTGGCGGCGCGCTCGTCGCATCCGCCATCTAGCCGGTAAGTCTCCAACGGCGGCGTGGGCGGTGGCGCGCGGTGCGCCCCATCGTCTTATCCTGTTTCTGTTTCTGTTTCGTGAGTGTTCTTTGCTTCCATACATTAATTGGATAGGATGAATGGTCGATCCTTTATGATTGGACTAGTTGCTGATGAATATTACATACAAGTTTAGTCCGACGGAAATCTCAAGCTTAAGCCTCACTCCCTTGCTGCCGAGCACAAACATCGACCATAGCTACCGGTTGATCAACTTCCATGACTTATGCATGATGTCCATACTTGCAATCCAGAGTGTCATGTGTGAAACACACTTATATGTTATGCTCATGTTATCTGCAGCATTTTCACCAAAAAAACACACTTAAACATAAGGTCTCATTTTTTCATCATGATCTTCGACATCAGCGTTGACCATTGCTGTATATAACGATTAAAATGTACTATCAGGCTTCATTTTGTCAAATGACTTTAAATTCAAGCGCACGGTACTATTTGTAGGAGCAAGGACAAAGTAAAACTGAGGCAATAGTAGGTCAAAGTTCGCAATATTTGAATATGAAATTGTGGACCTATTTTTCAGAGGGAGCACTAGCTAGAAATATGCTAATGACATCTTCTTTATAGTGATCTGTCAGTTCTTTTGCTAAATGATACTCCCTCCGTTCCATATTAAGTGTCTCTGATTTAGTACAAATTGTATTGGATTATGGATGGGCTTAGGCCCATATAAGACAATAATCCCTGGTTAATCTCTAAGTCCCATTTAGGTGCATGACAAGTGGTGGGAAGTTTAGTACCATACTGCTAGTGGAGTGAGAGTGGGACCCCTTTATAAGGGCTGCTCTACCACATGTCATTGGGAGCTTGGGAAGAGGAGCTGTACACGCGCGCTCCTCCGCCGCCCGCCTCGCCTCGTCACGACGCGCGCGCGCCGCGGGTTGCGGGAATGAGCCGAGCCTTATTTTTGTCGGTCAGAAATGGTTAATTAATCTTAAATTAATTGACGAGTTGCTACAGTAGTGCCACTGTCCAAGACGTTGGACCGTGGGCTGTTCGCGGACTCGGTCGTGGGCCTGAGCCCTAACTCAGTTCACTCACTCCCTCCTGCACAACCCATCCCGACGACCGCGTGCACGGTTGGTCGGGAGAGCAGGTGCCTTCGGAACCCTGTCGTTCGAGATCCTGCCCGGTAGAACAGCAATAAGGTTTTTGGGGAGCGTCTCGACGCGACTGCTCCCGATCCATCCCTGTCTCTGCCGTCTTCGTCCTCCTCTGCTTCCACTACTTCCCCTGCATCGACCCCATGGCGAACGACGCCGCCGCCACCAAGAAGAAGGCCACGGACGACGCCGAGGCTGCTGCCGCCGCCGCCACGTTGGCTTGGCCAACCGGAGGGTATGATTTGTTCATCCCTCACTTACCCGTTTATGTGCTTGTTCATGTGCTAGCCGTATATGCTGTGTTCATAGATGTTTCGATTCTATGTACTGTACGTGCTCACATGCTTACGTATCGGTATGAGTTGCATACTGTGATTGCCATATTTACTGTTTACTCGTGAATTAGATTAGTTGATAAAGTGCTAATATTTCCAACAATCCAAAAACCTTATTTTAGGCACTTTTCGATTCAAGGCTTCGCCGCTACATTGAAACCGGAAAAGTTTACCGGAACGCATTTTAAGAGTTGGCTCACAGCTATGAATGTCTTCTGGGTCAATGGTGTGATTCCCGATGGAACGATTGATCCTGAAAAGGATAAGGCGTTCAGGGAAGCAATCACTGTCTTTGTGGGAGCCATTCTTAGTGTTATCAGAGACAAGTTGGTTGACGCATATCTCCATATGCGCGTTGCCAAAAACTTGTGGGATGCGCTCGAAGCTAAGTTCGGCGCAACCGATGCTGGAAGCCAACTGTATGCTATGGAGCGGTTCCATGATTATAGGATGGTTGATAACCGTCTTCTATTGGACCAGGCTCATGAGATAGAGTGCATCGCTAAGGAGCTGGAGCTTCTGAAGTATGAGTTACCGGACAAGTTTGTCGCGGGTTGCATTATTGCAAAACTCCCTCCTACATGAAGGAACTTTGTTACTTCTCTTAAGCACTTGAGACGTGAATTCTCCGTTGAGGATATCATTGGTCATCTAAGTGTTGAGCAGAACTCGAGAGCAAAGGACTCACACGTGAAAGGGGCAGAGGGTTCTTCTAGCGCCAATGTGGTGCAGAAGAATTTCCACAAGTTCAAGGGAAATAACACTGTCCAGCATAATACTACCTTCAAGAAGAAGGGTAAGAAGAAAGACAAAAAGAGAGATGGCTGCTATACTTGTGGTTCAGAGGAACATTGGGCAAACAAGTGCCCAAACAAGTACAAGAAGCCAGGACAGGACTCCAAGTCTGTCAATGTGACTATGAGCAACAATGATGGGGCAACTGGGTATGGTAATTTGTTTATCGTACTTTCAGTTTGTCAGTCCACCGATTGGTGGGTTGACACATGGGCTAATATTCATGTGTGTGCTGATATGTCATTGTTCTCTTCTTACCAGGTCGCACGAGATTGCTCAGTCCTGATGGGGAATGGCTCGCATGCTTCTGTTCATGGTGTTGGCACGGTAGATCTGAAGTTTACTTCGGAAAAGATCGTGCAACTGAAGAACGTGCAGCATGTCCCCGCCATCAAGAAGAATCTCGTTAGTGGCTCCCTTCTTTGTAAAGAAGGGTTTAAGTTAGTATTTGAGTTCAATAAAGTAGTCATATCTCGGTATGGACTGTTTGTTGGAAAAGGATATGATTGCGGAGGTTTGTTCCGCCTTTCCCTGGCGGATTTCTGTAATAAAGTCGTGAACCAAATTCATTCTAGCGTGAACGAATCTGAGGTTTGGCATTCACGTCTTTGTCACATTAATTTTGGTTGTATGACGCGACTAGCTAAGATGAATTTAATCCCGAGTTTCTCTTTAGCCAAAGGCTCTAAATGTCATTCGTGTGTGTAAGCAAAGCAACCTCGTAAGCCTCACAAGCCTGCGAAAGAGAGACACCTTGCACCACTAGAGCTCATACATTCAGATCTGTGCGAGATGAATGGTGTGTTGACTAAAGGTGGAATGAAATACTTCATGACGTTGATTGATGATTCCACTAGATTCTGCTATGTATATTTGTTAAATACTAAGGATGAGGCTCTACACTGCTTTAAAATCTATAAGGCAGAAGTTGAGAACCAACTTGAAAAGAAAATAAAACGAGTTCGGTCTGATCGTGGTGGAGAGTACTTTTCTAATGAGTTTGATTTATTCTGTGCGGAACATGGTATTATTCATGAGAGGACGCCTCCCTATTCACCCCAGTCAAACGGGGTTGCCGAACGGAAAAACCGTACTCTAACAGATTTGGTTAACGCCATGTTAGATACATCGGGTTTATCCAAGGCATGGTGGGGGAGGCTGTATTGACATCATGTCATGTCCTGAATAAAGTTCCCACGAAGGATAATGAGACTACTCCCTATGAGCAATGGGAAAAGAAAAGAACCACACTCTCTTACTTGCGCACTTGGGGCTGTTTGGCGAAAGTCAACGTGCCGATAACCAAAAAGCGCAAGTTGGGACCAAAGACTATGGACTGCGTTTTTCTGGGCTATGCCAAGCATAGCGTCGGCTATAGATTTCTAGTGGTGAAATCTGATGTACACGACGTGAAGGTCGGTATGATCATGGAGTCTAAAGATGCTACATTCTTTGAGGATATTTTCCCCATGAGAGATATGCAAAGCACTTCTAGACTGGAATCTGATGAGACTCCTGAGCCTGCCATTCCGATGGAATATTATGAACACAAAAGTGATGAAAGTTCCACGGAGGATGACGAGGAAGCTCCTGTTAGGAGCAAGAGACAAAGGACTGCAAAGTCCTTAGGTGATGATTTCCTCGTGTACCTCGTGGATGATGACACTCCCAGTACTATTTCAGAAGCTTATGCATCACCTGATGCTGACTACTGGAAGGATGCGGTCCGTAGCGAGATGGATTCCATCTTGGCTAACGGGAAATGGGAGATCACCGATCGTCCTTATGGTTGCCAACCATTGGGATGTAAGTGGGTGTTCAAAAGGAAGCTTAGGCTCGATGGTACTGTTGAAAAGTACAAGGCTAGGCTTGTGGCCAAGGTTATACCCAGAAAGAAGAAGAAGATTTCTTCGATACTTACTCACCTGTGGCTAGACTGACAACCATTCGAGTGTTACTCTTGTTGGCTGCCTCGCATGGTCTACTCGTTCATCAAATGGACGTTAAGACGGCTTTCCTTAACGGAGAGCTAGACGAGGAAATTTGCATGCAACAGCCGGATGGCTTTGTAGTAAATTGTCAGGAAAGAAAGGTGTGCAAGCTATTGAAATCTTTGTATGGCCTGAAACAAGCGCCTAAGCAATGGCATGAGAAGTTCAATACAACTCTGACATCTGCTGGCTTTGTTGTTAATGAAGCCGACAAATGTGTATACTATCGCTATGGTGGGGGCGAAGGAGTTATACTGTGTCTGTATGTCGATGACATACTGATATTTGGGACCCACCTCAAAGTCATTGAGGAGGTCAAGTCTTTTCTATCTCATAACTTTGAGATGAAAGACCTGGGCGTGGCTGATGTTATCTTGAACATCAAGCTACTGAGAGATAATGAGGGTGGAATTACACTTCTGCAATCCCACTATGTTGAGAAGATTTTGAGTCGATTTGGATATTCGGACTGCAAACCTTCTGCAACACCATATGATCCTAGCGTGCGGATTCGAAAATTCGAAGGCACGGCTGTTGATCAATTGAGATATTCTCAAGTGGTTGGTTCACTCATGTACCTAGCTTGTGCTACTCGGCCTGACATATCATTTGCTGTGTGCAAGCTGAGCCGGTTTGTTTCCAATCCGGGAGTTGTGCACTGACATGCTGTTGAGCGAGTCATGCGTTATTTGCAAGGTACTGTGAACTATGGAATTCACTATTCTGGGTACCCGACGGTACTTGAGGGGTATAGTGATTCAAATTGGATATTTGATGCTGATAAGATGAAAGCCACAAGTGGGTATGTTTTCACACTTGGTGGTGGTGCTGTTTTCTGGAAGTCTTGCAAGCAGACGATCTTAACGAGATCGACTATGGAAGCATAACTCACAGCATTAGACACATCATGCGTCGAAGCAGAATGGCTTCGAGAGCTTTTGATGGATTTGCCAGTGGTTGATAAGCCAGTCCCGGCTATCCTTATGAACTGTGGCAATCAAACAGTGATTGCCAAGGCGAAGTGATATGGGGTGTCCCGATCTTCTCAGTAAGCGGCGGTGGTGATGATGAAGATGATAGATAACTTGTATGTCGCCGATGAACTCTCCCACGCTTGACCCCTGATGCCAATGCAAAAGGTCTCAACCCTTTGGATATTCACAACGTCACACACTTGCGCACGTAGCCGTCGACCACGAAACGGTATAATTGCAATATACTAATTCCCAATGGAACAACAGATTACACTCAACTTGCAGTATATGATCTCCAGATCGATACGAATTGGAGATGAGGATTCAAGATGAATGCTTACAAGCAATCTCAAGAACTAGGGTTTATCTTAAACGTGGTCTCCCTCTAACTAACCCTAAGGAAGGGTATTTATATCCTAAGATAGATCGAAGGGGTACACGGGCCGTCAGCCCCAAAGTCTGCCTGCAGGCAGCACGGTAGTACCGCTTATAGCAAGCGGTACTACCGCTTCTAAGCGGTACTTCCGCTCTAAAAATACTTAGTGCCGCTTTAGTACCGCTTGGGGTCGCTTGGATTCCAGAAGAAATTTCCTAAGCGGTACTAGGACAGTAGTACTGTGGCGGTACTACCGCTAAGCGGTACTACCGCTTGTGTGGGGCGGTACTACCGCCCTGGAAACTGCAGGGTCTTCCTCCCTTCCCAGCTGCAATGCCTCCTTGCTCCCCTCCATGCCTTCCTCTCCAATGTACCTAATGACACATACACACAAGGATTTAGGCAGTATAAAGCTCTCATTAAAATAAATAGCATTATCAACTAAGAGAGAATTCACCTGTTGTTCTAGTAACTTAGCACGAGCTCTTGTAATTGGACCAATCCTGATTTCATCATTGGACATCTTCTTTGTAGCAACAGGTTGTTTATCTTCATGAGGTAGAGAGGGAACCATAGTAGGGATATCCTCATCATCCTCCCCCCCCCCCTTCAAAAGGCGTCGACCCCGACGCTCCAAGGTCATCGACATCACATGGGGACAAATCAGCAACGTTGAAACTGTTGCTAACGCCACCAAAGTCAGCAATAGGAATATCAATCGAGTAGGCATTGTCATTTATCTTGGCTAACACCTTGTAAGGACCAGCACCACGCGGCCAAAGTTTAGAACGTCTCAACTGTGGAAACCTGTCCTTGCGAAGATGCACCCACACCATATCGCCAGGCTGGAACAAAACTTTCTTTCTTGATTGGTTTCGTGCAGCAGCAATGTTCTTGCCTTGCTTCTCAATAGCCTCCCGTGTCTTCTCATGAATCTTCTTCACATAATCTGCTCTGTTTGAGGCCTCCATATCAACCCTCTCATGCAATGGAAGAGGCAGCAAATCTAGTGGTGTAATTGGTTTGAAACCATACACCACCTCAAAAGGACAAAGCTGGGTGGTAGAATGCACAGCCCTGTTATAAGCGAACTCAACAAGTGGCAAACACTCCTCCCACTCACGCAGATTTTTCTTGATCATAACTCTCAGCAATTGGGACAATGTGCGATTCACCACCTCCGTTTGACCATCAGTTTGTGGGTGACATGTAGTGCTGAACAACAACTTTGTTCCTAGCTTTCCCCACAATGTCTTCCAGAAGTAGCTCATAAACTTCACGTCCCTGTCAGAAACAATTGTCTTTGGCACTCCATGCAAGCATATGATGTCCCTGTCCACGTCGCGCCTCATCTTGGGCCAATAAAAGTGAGCAGCCAGCATGAGCAACGTATTCTCACGCCCAAAGTGACCCATCAATCCTCCTGCATGTGATTCCTGCAACAATAGCAAACGGACGGACGATTCTGGAACACAAAGTTTGTTAGCTCGAAACAAGTATCTATCATGGATGTGGTATTTCTCCCATGCATTTCGAAGCAAACATAAACGATATGGTTCAGCAAAATCATGATCAGTTGCATACAAATCACACAAACTCTCTAAACCAGGAATTTGAACATCGAGATGTGTCAAGAGCATATTCTTCCTAGATAGAGCATCAGCAACAATGTTATCTTTTCCCTTCTTATGCTTAATGATATATGGAAAAGACTCAATAAACTCAACCCATTTAGCTAAGCGTCGATGCAGATTTGATTGAGCTTTCAAATACTTCAATGCTTCATGATCAGAATGTATGATAAATTCTTTTGGCCATAGATAATGTTGCCAAATCTCAAGAACTCTAACAAGCGCATACAATTCTTTATCATAAACAGGATAATTCAGTCTAGCATCAGAAAGTTTCTCGCTGAAATAAGCAATAGGTCTACCTTCTTGCATCAACACACCACCAATACCTATACCACTAGCATCACATTCAACCTCAAATTGTTTGGAAAAATCTGGTAGTGCAAGTAATGGTGCAGAAGTAAGTAAATGTTTCAGCTCGTCAAAAGCATGATCTTGGGCTACGCCCCATACAAAAGGCACACCTTTCTTTGTTAATTCATTCAATGGTGCAGCAATAGTACTAAAGTCTTTCACAAAACGACGATAGAAACCAGCAAGACCGTGAAAACTTCGTACTTGACTAACATTCATGGGAGTAGGCCAATTTTGAATTGCTTCAATCTTAGATGAATCTACTTCTACCCCATGCTTAGAAACAACGTATCCCAGAAATATCACTTTATCTTTTGCAAATGTGCACTTCTCAAGATTAGCATACAAGTTATTATCACGCAACACTTGCAAAACCTGTCGAATATGATCACAATGTTCAGATTCATTGCGGCTGTAAATAAGTATATCATCAAAATATACAACCACAAAATGACCAATAAACTTTCGCAAAACATGATTCATTAATCTCATGAAGGTACTAGGTGCATTAGTAAGACCAAAAGGCATAACTAACCACTCATATAAACCAAATTTAGTTTTGAAAGCAGTTTTCCATTCATCGCCTTCCTTCATCCGAATTTGATGGTAACCACTACGCAAATCAATCTTAGAGAAAACAGCAGCACCACTCAATTCATCTAGCATATCCTCTAAGCGTGGAATAGGATGACGATATCGAATAGTGATGTTGTTAATAGCTCTACAATCTACGCACATGCGCCATGTACCATCTTTCTTAGGCACCAAAATAACAGGAACATCACAAGGACTAAGAGAAACACGAATATACCCTTTGTCTAGTAGCGCTTGCACTTGCTTCTGTATTTCCTTCGTTTCTTCGGGATTGGTCCTGTATGGCGCTCGGTTGGGGAGGGTGGCGCCGGGTATGAGATCAATTTGGTGCTCAATTCCACGCAATGGTGGTAGCCCCGATGGTACCTCCTCCGGAAACACATCGCCATATTCCTGCAAAACAGTAGACACACCAAGAGAAACAGATTGCGTATCATTAGAAACTAAAACCTCGCCTTTGTACATAAGCACAAGAGGCAGGGCTGTAGGATCCTCTCGAAATTCTCTCATGTCTTCTTTGGTGGCTAATATAAGCAAACTAGGCTCTCTCGCACTTTTCGTTATATTATCACTCACGGCTTTTACATTGTTCTCTCGTGCAGGTGGCTGTTCGATATTCACTTCTGTTTTCTGACGAGACTCAGTGACAATTTGCTATGGTGACATAGGCTGCAGATTTATTTTCTTGCCCTTGAACTCCAAGTGATAAGTATTGGCACGACCATTGTGTTGCACATGGCGGTCATAGAGCCATGGCCGACCCAATAAAAGATGGCAAACTGTCATAGGCACCACATCAAATTCAATGGAATCCGTGTATGGTCCTATCTCAAAATTTACGCGCACCATATGACTCACCTTCATCTCACCATTGTCACTCAACCATTGTACGTAATATGGATTGGGGTGAGGTAAATATTTCAGATTTAGCTTGGCACATAACTCCTTGCTTGCAAGATTGCGGCAGCTACCTCCATCAATGATCACCTTGCAAGCTTTGTTGGGGCCAACTAGTGCTTTTGTTTGGAACAAATTGCAACGCTGTGAATCAACATGTGGCTGCACACTAAGAGCACGCTGCGAGACAACAATAGTAGGTGCTGGAGAAGCAAAAGCATCTATGCCGTCGTCACGTGTGTACCCATCGTCATCTGAAGCATATGGATCAACATCATCTCCAGTCTCATACTCATTGTCATCGTTCACAATCATCACTTTTCTATTTGGGCACTCTCTCTTGAAGTGTCCCTTGCCTCCACATGTATGACAGAGCATATCTCTATTACGGGCTGTAGACATATTGGAACCTGAGCTAGCAGCAGGTTGCTTTGATTGTGGAACAGTGGAGGCTGGTTTGGTTGCAGAAGAAGAGGGGCGGCTGGCAGCGCCCTCACTAGGAGGCGGCTGTGTTCTGTTGGAGAACCGCCCAGCTGTAGTATAACGGCCTTTAATTTGAGCTTCTTCGGCCAACTGGGACTCAGCTTCTCTTGCATGATGGAGGAGCTCGTTCATTGTATTGTATTGGTGATGCCGAACAATACCCTTAATGTTATATTTCAGCCCATGGAGAAAACGTTGCATAGTCATCTCAACAGATTCTCGTACTCGAGCACGCTGCATCAACATCTCCATCTCCATGTAATATGCATCAACCGTCATGGAACCTTGCTTCAATTGTGTCAATTTATCATAAACTGTCCGCAAGTAATTAGTGGGAACAAAACGAGCTTTCATAACCGCCTTCATCTCACGCCATGTGCGAACAGGAAGTTCATTGTCATCGCGACGGGTACTCACAATGCTATCCCACCAACGCAATGCATAGCCATCAAATTCAGAAGAAGCAAGCTTGACCTTCCTATCTTCAGTATAATCATGCAAACGCCATAATTTCTCCATCTTAAGCTCCCAAGTGAGATACTCTTCGACATCAGTGGAGCCTTCAAATCTAGGAATCGTGAACTTGGGCTTGCCCAAACCATCATCCTCCTGAAGCGGTACACGCCGAGCACCACATAGTGGTAGATGACCATGCCCTTGCAAGTCACGCCCACGGCCATGATTGCCCACCATGTTGTCATTGTCGTCATGGACACTATCAGCATCGTCATGACCGTCATGTTGGCGTTGCTCAATAGCGACACGCAGCCCATTGACTGAAGTTGTCAACTGCTGTATACTTATTTGGAGAGCATTGACTTGTGTTTGCATAGCATTGACGGTAGTGTCAGTTGCGTCCACTTTCATTTGTATAACTTGAATATCAGCCTCAATTTTTTCAGCGGATCTATCGATAACCCCTGTCAAATGAACGCGGAGAGCTTCATGGTCCTTCCAGGAAACACACTCGTCATCAGCCTTTTTCTGCAGTACATCAACATCACTAGAAGACATGATTAGTCGGTTAGTGCAAAAATCAAAATCTGGTTGGTGGCACACTCACAACTCACTCAAAACTGACAATAAAAGGAAATCTTACCGTTCCAAAGTGAATAGCAATGCTTACCCGTTCGGATGGATGACTAATGCACGGATGTGATGAAGTGAATACCCGGGTATAAGAGCAATCACACGACAAAACAGGGTATATGGTGGAGCTTGGTTTGGATACCTAACAACACCGAAGACAAGTCCTAGTGCTGATCGTGTGAACAAACACCCAAGGAAACACACACGGTGGAGAAAAATGTGGCAAAGCAACTATAAAAACAGGATGTGTTGCAATGCACTAGAGAGACACTAGCAATGCTCAATGTAAACAGACACAAGATTGCTCAATTCTACTAGTGCACAATCGCAAGATAATACAAATCCAACAGTGCAATAGAGAGCAACAACGTCCAGCCACTGTTTCTCTCGTTTCTTTCTTTCTCTCTGTTTTTTTTTGTTTTTCAACTGTCAGTACGTGACTGTTCTTGGATCACGTCCAGAAATTGCAAAGCACCAAAACCTATATGAGCAGCCTGTAGAGCGGAAACTAGTCTCGTGGGTAAGTTCCTAACACCTTTGTGTAGACAGGCTGTGGCTATGGAATTTGCAAAACAGGATAACTGATCGAAACAAAAAGCCAATCTACGATGCAATCTACGATGGAAACTAAAACCAATCGATTCGAAGGAAAAAGCTACGCAAAAAGAAAGACACAACGACCAGCAACTAAAACCAATCTATGATGCAATCTAGGCTATGGCAAACTACTAAGGACCCTAATATGTTTGTGAGGCTTTTTCTGGATAGGATGAAAAACACAACTAATCTACGGATGATTTGGTGGATGCTTACCGAGGCAACACTGGAAATCTGATACCAAGATGATATGGGGTGTCCCGATCTTCTCAGTAAGCGGCGATGGTGATGATGAAGATGATAGATAACTTGTATGTCGCCGATGAACTCTCCCACGCTTGACCCCTGATGCCAATGCAAAAGGTCTCAACCCTTTGGATATTCACAACGTTACACACTTGCGCACGTAGCCGTCGACCACGAAACGGTATAATTGCAATATACTAATTCCCAATGGAACAGCAGATTACACTCAACTTGCAGTATATGATCTCCAGATCGATACGAATTGGAGATGAGGATTCAAGATGAATGCTTACAAGCAATCTCAAGAACTAGGGTTTATCTTAAACGTGGTCTCCCTCTAACTAACCCTAAGGAAGGGTATTTATATCCTAAGATAGATCAAAGGGGTACACGGGCCGTCAGCCCCAAAGTCTGCCCGCAGGCAGCACGGTAGTACCGCTTATAGCAAGCGGTACTACCGCTCCTAAGCGGTACTTCCGCTCTAAAAATACTTAGTGCCACTTTAGTACCGCTTGGGGTCGCTTGGATTCCAGAAGAAATTTCCTAAGCGGTACTAGGACGGTAGTACTGGGGCGGTACTACCGCTTGTGTGGGGCGGTACTACCGCCCTGGAAACTGCAGGGTCTTCCTCCCTTCCCAGCTGCAATGCCTCCTTGCTCCCCTCCTTGCTCCCTTGTGCCATGCCTTCCTCTCCAATGTACCTAATGACACATACACACAAGGATTTAGGCAGTATAAAGCTCTCATTAAAATAAATAGCATTATCAACTAAGAGAGAATTCACCTGTTGTTCTAGTAACTTAGCACGAGCTCTTGTAATTGGACCAATCCTGATTTCATCATTGGACATCTTCTTTGCAGCAACATGTTGTTTATCTTCATGAGTTAGAGAGGGAACCATAGTAGGGATATCCTCATCACGAAGAGTTCAAAGGACAGCCTGAAATCCACAAAGCACATAAGAAGAAGATTGAAATCTGTCAGAAAATCAAGAAACTCTGGAGTGATAGCATTGGATTATATCCAGACTGCTAAAAATCTGGCCAGACCCTTTTACGAAAGGGCTATCACGGATTGTGATAGAAAATGCATCGAGGGAGATGGGCATGAGACCCACGTAAGTTGCCATGGGGGTAACCCAACCTATGTGATCGGAGATCCCATGAATTAGGACCTGGAAAAACAATCCAACGGTCAACTGAGGAGAGTATCCTTACTAACCCACTCCGTTGGAGATGCAATACTCTCTTAATCTGTAAGGCAGGCTGACTTTTGTCTTAATGTGTTCCAAAGCTTGTGTAAGGAAGATGCTATCCTACAGAGCATTCTTTGGAGGAACACAGCTATGTGAGCCCGACTGTTGGTCACAGTCTATGAGATTGGGTAATCTCTAGAAGCTCATGAGAAGGTAATGAGTATGACTAATAAGCTCCACCCGTGGGGTTTAGCCTTCGGCGGCCACGTATCAGCTGACAATAGGCGAAACTTCTGTACGCTAAACTGACAATTCAAGGCATAGTCCATTGTTCAGTTGTGAAGAAGTCTAATCCTGTTGCTCTAGGTGGAAGTTCAACTTAACAGTCTTCACTGAAAATTCTGGTATATCAAACATTGTTTGGAACAGTTGACAAACTTATGTGCCTCGAGATCTGGTGGGGGATTGTTGGATTATGGATGGGCTTAGGTCAATATAAGACAATAATCCCTGGTTAATCTCTAAGGCCCATTTAGGTGCATGGCAAGTGGTGGGAAGTTTAGTACCATACTGCTAGTGGAGTGAGAGTGAGACCCCTTTATAAGGGCTGCTCTACCACATGCCATTGGGAGCTTGGGAAGAGGAGTTGTACACGCGCGCTCCTCCTCCTCCGCTGCCCGCCTCGCCACGCCACGCCTCGCCTCGCCTCGTCACAACGCGCGCGCGCCGCGGGTTGCGGGAATGAGCCGAGCCGAGCCTTATTTTTGTCGGTCAGGAATGGTTAATTAATCTCAGATTAATTGACGAGTTGCTACAGTAGTGCCACTGTCCAAGACGTTGGACCGTGGGCTGTTCGCGGACTCGGTCGTGGGCCTGAGCCTAGGCCCATCTACTTGACGGCCTATATAAGGAGGTGCTGGCCTGTGAAGTGAACCCTAACTCAGTTCACTCACTCCCTCCTGCATAACCAGGGGCGAAGCCAGCAATATGGCTTGGTTTGGCATACGCCATACCTAAACCAAGCTGCAAATACTAGGTATATGTACTACTAGCCAATACATAATACATATGAGAACACTTGAGCTGAGCCTTGCCTGACATCTGGTTGCTTATGGGCCGTATTGGTGGCGTGATGTTGTGGTCTTTTGACGTGATTGTGCACCTGCAACTAATCGATTAAGCGATCATACCGCATATTCAATCGTCATCGTGCACGGCAGAGAGGCGGTAGGGCACGTGGGCTCGGACTGACGGCGCCATGGCCGCGACCGCAAGGGTGTAGATTAAGACAACCAGTGAGCAGAGAGCGGCGGGCAGCGGCCATCGGCTGGCGAGGCAAGACAGCGACCTTTTTTTTTGCGGGGAGGCAAGACAGTGACCTGGTGAGGTAGCGACGGCGAGCAGCGAGGCCGTTAATTAGGGTTATACGCATACGGCGCCGATGCAAAAGAGCCAATACGCAATGAAAGATACTCCCTCCTAAAAATGTACCAAGTCCATGCAAAAAAATAATTATACTAAGTCAGCGACAATTAATATAGATTGAAGGGAGTACTGTATTTTTTTCGTCGTTTACTTAAATAAGCTCTGCTAATTCATTATTTATATACGGTTTATATATTTTTGTAGATTTTTTAGCATAAAATTATATGTTTTGTAGATTATCTTTATGTTAGCAAAAAAATAATTATACTAAGTCAGCGACAATTAATAGTGAGGTATTCTGAGTGTCAATACTTAGCTTCTGGATTTCGGTTGTATTTGCTATACATAAAGAATATATATATACCTAGTATTCTAGTAAGCACTTGCATAGTTGTATTATATATACATGGTTTTCTTCTTCATAAACTCTGCCACACCTAAAAATTATTCATGGCTCCGCCACTGTGCATAACCCTAGCCGTCATCTACTGTTCCTCTCAGTGTGCTGCTTCCGGCGATCCCATCCCGACGATCGCGTGCACGGTTGGTCGGGAGAGCAGGTGACTCCGGAACCCTGTCGTTCGAGATCCTGCCCGGGAGAACGGCAATAAGGTTTTTGGGGAGCATCTCGGCGCGACTGCTCCCGATCCGTCTCCGTCTCCGCCGTCTTCGTCCTCCTCTGCTTCCACTACTTCCCCTGCATCGACCCCATGGCGAACGACGACGCCACCGCCAAGAAGAAGGCCACAGACGACGCCGAGGCTGCTGCTGCCGCCGCCGCGTTGGCTTGGCCAACCGGAGGGTATGATTTGTTCATCCCTCACTTACCCGTTTATGTGCTTGTTCATGTGCTAGCCGTATATGCTGTGTTCATAGATGTTTCGATTCTATGTACTGTACGTGCTCACATGCTTACGTATCGGTATGAGTTACATACTGTGATTGCCATGTTTACTGTTTACTCGTGGATTAGATTAGTCGATAAAGTGCTAATATTTTCAACAAATTGTACTAAATCAGAGACACTTAATATGGAACGGAGGGAGTAAAAGTGCCACACTAAGTGTAGCTTTGAGGTTTCTTTGAAAAGTTCAGTGTTCCAGTCTCAAATTGCCTAGCGCAAATTCTCTAAAAAAAACATGACACTAAACAAGATATGATAACAACATGGGTTGTAATTCCAGGTTACACTTATTTTCAGGCAAATAAACACTGAAACTAGAACCCCACGCTTGTTCTTCACCAATGGAAATAACGCACAAGGCAACTGAATCTGCTTATGATGGAGATAATGGCAAAGGTAAGGATGTATCAAGCACGGAAGAAAACGATCCGTGGAATCCTCCATATCCTCCTCGTGCTCCTGGTCCTGCTAAGGACATGACTGAGCATATCAAATTAATCAAGCAGGTGCAGTAACTAAACCACCTTTATGATATTTTTCTCTTTTGTTTCATTTTCTTACTCATGCCTCTTCATGCTGGCACATTCCCTGTCTCAGTGGATGAGTCAAAAACATGCTTTTCTTGCTGCCTCCAGAACAACCCATACGATCATCCCAGACCGTACTCCTGAGGTATTTGCTGTCTTTGTTACTATAATTGGATTGCCAAATCATTTAATAATTGTATTTAACCTGCAGTACTTGTGAATATTTAACTTGGTCTATCCAGTGTTTGTGTTTTGTTGAGCACCTGTGCTTGTTTCTATACCAGGGGTGCCTAATTAAGCACCTGCCTTCTATCAATAGGCACCAGTGCTTAAGCAAAACCTGCTTATTTTTCTAAGCACCTTGTACCGTAGATGGCCATGCATTGCAGCATGTCTTCTGTTTTTCCTGTTATGCTTTGGTGATTGGAAATTGATTGCCTTTTCACCCCTTTCATTTCTGTATGGATAAATCTAGCCAGTGAATGATGCCTTCGTCGATAAATTACCCCGCTTGGTGCCCATCCTGGAAAAGGATAGTGTCAGGCTTTTCCTCAACTTATTCAAGCATGAGACACGGGGCTTGGCTTGGGGCTTCGTCATAACCCCAGATACCTTCAATGAGATGATTGTGCAAAATGCTCTGCGATGCGCGAAAGTTGCCTTGGAGGGCAAGGCTCCTGAGCTCAAGGGGCACCGTGCCAATCCCAACTGCGTGAACTCATCTGGGTACTTTCCCCTTCACCAAGCTGCTGAAATGTTCTCCGCTGACATGATCAAGTTGCTCTTCCGCTATGGCGCATCGGCCAATTTGCACACGACTGGCCCTGAAGTCACCGAGGGCCTACTCCCACTACATGTGGCAGTTGAGAACGCTTGCCGCCATAAGTTTCTTGAGGAAAACCTGTTACCTGACAAAGAGAATACTGACTACGTCTACATGCTCATTCAACTGCTTTGCTTACCCGAAATGGTTTGTCTCACTTTCCTGTTCATGCATAGTACCACTATTTCTTCAACTACCTCTGGCAGATCCATATTCTGTGCCTACCCATAATGGTTTGTCTCAGAGCCATCCCAACCCGAATTATTACTGCAGCATAACAAATGGAAGTTCTAATATGTCACCACTGATATATAGTTTCTCTGTGTACTGTTTTGTATAATCCATGCCTCACAACTATTTTACCTTTTAATCTAGGGCCATTTGCATTTCTATCCCTAACTTGAACCACCTACTCATATTTGCCCCTAATTTCGAAGCCTGCTCAAATTTGCCCCTCTGCCGTTATGTGCACATATACAAATGCCCTTCTGTGCCGTTACCGTCCGGAAAAAAATAGCAAAAAAAATCTATTAAATCTAAAATTTTGTGGGATCGAAGATACTCATGTGCGCAAGGTGCGTGCAAATTTTCGTGCTGTTTGGACATTCCAGGAGCTCGTGGCGAGGAAAAACAGTAAATCTGTACGCTTGTGAACAGTAAATTTGAAATAAAATAGCAAGAAAATTCAAAAAAATATGAAATTTTTTGGCATCAAAGAGGCTTGGGTGCACAAGGTGCTTGCAAGTTTTTGTGATCAAATGACATGCGAGGAGCTCTAGAAAAAAAACAAAATAGTCATTTTTTCCAAAGTTTTTTCCCGAGCCAAATTTTGTTTTTTTCTCCACGAGCACCTACAATGTCCAAACACAACAAAAATTTGCACGCACCTTGCGGACCCGAGCCTCTTTGATGCCAAAATTTTTCATAGTTTTTTGAATTTTCTTGCTATTTTTTGAATTTACTGTTCACAGGCGTACATATTTAGTGTTTTTCCTTCGCCACGAGCTCCTGGAATGTCCAAACAGCACGAAAATTTGCACACACCTTGCGAACCTGAGTATCTTTGATCCCACAAAATTTCAGATTTTTTAGATTTTTTTTGCTATTTTTTTCAGGACGGTCAAAGCCCTTTGACCGGCTTTGACTGGACGGTAACGGCACAGAAAGGCATTTCTATAAGTGCACATAACGGCAGAGGGGCAAATTTGAGCAGACTTCAGAATTAGGGGCAAATATGAGTAGTGGGTTCGAGTTAGGGGCACAAATGTATAAAACCCTTTAATCTAAGATAAGGAAGTAGCGCCTCCAAGTTGCTGTTAACAAATTTGAATGTTCAATTTGCTTTTGCTTGGCGTTGAGAACACTGATGGAAGTTATTTGGCACTACTTGGTTGTGTATAACGCCAAAGATACTCAGTTTTTGTTCCATGTTGGTGGTTTTTGCAGAAGATCTTCTTGGATACAGTCAGACTGATTGCAGAAAGAACAGATGATCTACTTGCCGAGCTCTGGAAATACATAAAGGATGGAAAGCTTGCCGAAACAGCAGTTTTGCTCCTGGCAGCTCAAAAGAAGATCCACACGGGATCTTCTTTCAAGGAAAATGGCAATAGCAAGACAGATGGGTTTAGTATTATCTCTAATCTTTGTACAGAGGATGCTGTTACCATAGATTCGCAGATTACTCAAAACAGAGTTAGAAAGAAGCAGCAGCTGAAGGCGGACAAAAAGCTTAGCCGTATGGCATTGCTGCTTGTTATTGTAATTTGCGAAGCTGGCGAAGCTCTTGATGCATACATTCGGGCACATCCAGAGGTACCAAACCGTTTATATTTTCAGCTATAGTGCCTCTATTCTTGTCTTTCTACTAAATATGTACTAATATTAAGGTAAGCATGGGCTTATAGGAAATCAATGCATTAATCTGATCAATTTAAACTATGGAAATACTAACATTGATTTAGAGAAAGAACACAATATCCAGTGTGCCTAATAGATTCTATAGGTTGAGCTAGGATCTTTGAACTATTAAGTTTAATGCACCAACCAGTATAAAAAAAATCCGAACTGACGGAGAAGGTTGGGCAATCTACATATACTCCAACCCCCCCTCTCACGCGTGCCTTGATAAGGTCTATACATGGACAGCAAGAGGGCATGCAATTTTTTTTACTTAGATTGCGAAAGCTGATATTTGAACCAAGACCTCTTGGCTCTGATAAGTTTCATACACCAACCAGTAGAACCAAAAGTCTAAAATGACAGAGAAGGTTGTGCAATCCACATATACTCAACATAAACAACCTTGTCACATAAAATCCTTCATTCGGAACGTAATACCATCAGCTGAACACCTGCAATAATTTTTGACAATATTAATTTTGAAAGGAAGGATAACCTCAGATTTCCATGAAGATCTAGCATTGAGCTTGCCATGTCGTATCCTTTATTTGTTTGCCAGTCCATTTTAAACTGTTTTCGATATGCCCTGTTTGGGGAAGTTTCAGCCTCAGATTATAGCAACCAGATTACTAAGTTTGCCAATGGGGCACTGCTTCTCTGGCCGTTGAATTAAGCTCAAATTACCTGTTATGGTCATGAATGGCAGCAGGAGATGGAACGCAGCTGTTCTGATCCCGAGCTCATGTGAGCTCGGGTGAACAGTAAAATCAAAAAAAATAGTAAAAAAATAAAAAAAATCAGATTTTATTTTTGTTAGAAACATTGATGTTTTTTCCACATGCGTGCAAAATTTCATCACTAGATGACATTCGTGAAAAATGTGGCAAAAAAAACAAAATCGATGCTCCAAAAAGTCTGTTTTTTGTAGCATTTTGGAGCATCGATTTTGTTTTTTTTGCCACATTTTCCACGAATGTCATATGGTGATGAAAATTTGCACGCATGTGGAAAAAACATCAATGTTTCTCACAAAAAAAATTCAGAATTTTTTGAATTTGTTTACTATTTTTTTTTGATTTTACTGTTCACCCGAGCTCATGTGAGCTCGGGATTAGAAGAGCACTTTCGCAGGAGATGGGCATATACGTGAAGTCACTGGATATATTATGTTGGAGATAGGAAGGTTAAGACTTGAGAAGAGGAATAAATAAATCAAGTAGCAAGCATAACAAACATTGCATGCATGCTCTATAGCAAACAATTTCACTATTTGTAGTATTATTGCCTACGTTGCCATGCCTTCGGTCACTACATCTTCGGTGTACACAATGTGTCCTTGTCTCCAGTCAATCTTCACACCCTTCGTATTAATTACTACCTAGCTAAATTTCGTACTCCATTGATTCTTAAAACAGATTTAGTGTAGAAAGCATACTCACAAGAAACTTCTAGTTTTATTCTCTGCAGCAGGTCATATACATTATGTTGTTTAAAGCTGCACTCATAATCACGACGAAGTCTGAAAATATTGCAGCACAATCCAATCTGAGAACAGAAGAAAACATACCTGCAAGAAATCTGCTGTGCCCAAAAGGAGATCACTTGTAGTTCACAGACAACACAATTTTTTATAAGGGCAGCCGTTCTGACGAGAATGGCGGCGCTGCAAGATTTAGCAGTAAATTTATGGATGTCAGCATCTCATTTTGCTGACGACTTAACTTTTATCTCGTGTTATGGTAAATGTTATGCACAGTATGATGAGTAGAATACAGCTGCAAGCGTGCAAGTATAGTTCCTCCTGATAATACTTTCTAGATGGTTCGTCTGCAAGAACACAATTATTTAGTGAACTGAATGCATTCATATTGCAATTCTATTTTAAATTTCCATGATTTTTGCATCTAACATTTATTATTAAATGTTTCCATTGCAACCATTGTTTTCATCATCATCGTCTCTCTCTCTCTCTCTGACACGCAGCCGCTCACGCTCACTGGTTGTTTTCTTATACATGTTTAATGTGTCATGCAGGTCCCCTATGCCATGCAGGTGGCCCATGATGAGGTTCTGAAACGTGTCTCATCGATTCTGAATAACCATGGTTTTTGTCCTACTGGAGAATGCATCAACATAGAAAACCTGTACTTCTTTCACACTTGTTTTCCATCTTTTTCGTTATTATAATTTTGCATAAAACTACACCGTCCAGTTATGTTCATTAAGTTATTCAATTTGTTCTTGTAGCTGCCCCTATGATCAACAATCATCCTGTTTGTCGGACAAAATGTTGTCCAACAAACATGATGGATATGCTACAGCTGAGAAGGTAAAGATATTCTAAAACTGGAGTGTTTCTATTTGTATGCGGTATGCTTGTTTGCTATCCAAATTCTGTCCGCAGGGTATCACACTAAAACTTAATACTTGGTGAATATATAGAAAGTATCCTGTCACTAAAGACGTATTCTTTAATGTTCTTGCTTTGGTTTTATGCAATGACCAGCAATCTTCTTTTGATATTTTTCTGGTGAGATTTCTCACGGGTTAAATGTGCTAATTTGTTAGCTAAAATGATGTGAATTGCAAGGGCTAGTCCAAACTGTGTGATGTTTATCTGTATCGTGGCAACCAAAAGATGTTACAGTAAAAGCAGGATAGTAACGACACATAACTAGCAAAAGAAGAAAGATCTACATTGCATCAGATGGTACTAAAGACGAGACATGTTAGATTGAAATAGTGACATACAGACCTTTTTACTCCCCTGATCCAGGAATCTTTTTATCGACAATGAGTCAAAAGGTAGATAAAACTTATCAACAAATCTTTACTTGCGAATTGTAACTCACAATTTGTGTTTTACTGAGAAATTTTTAATTGCGAATAATTTTGAAATGGGGATTGAAATATTTTCTGAATCAAGGGTTCCCAGTATGTCGAATCTTACTTCATAGTTTATATACCCTGTTATCTGTGGTCAGCTTGTATTGCCTATAAAATCAGATGATTCATTTGCCATTTTATAGTATCCCAATTGTGATCCGCATGTGTCTAAAATGCTGATGAAACTTAAGTGTTTCACATGAAGCTGCACACCAAAAAAAGGTAGAATGAACAGAAGAAAAAACTAAGAGCAAGTATCTAATTTTGAATAGCATTGACACAGAAAAAAATGAGACTATAAACTGGATTATTGCTCTTGGTTGCAATCTTCTTAGGGAAACTAAGGTAAATGGCACTGCTATGCTATTGAATATTAAATTAATATCCATTGGAAATAACAGCAAGGGGTCCGCATCCCTACTTGTGTGATCTTAGCAGTGATGCTCAATGATTTATGCCGTTGGATTTACTTGATGAAAGTGAGAAGATTTGTTTTTCTTTTCTCTTGAATTCGAAAATATGACTGCATTTGTGAAGGAAAGAGCAATTCTATAGGCAATGTCAATGGTGTATGTCCCTATCACTTCACATGTTCCTTGAATAGCTTACTAGTTCAGCTGCATGCCATGCTAGACAAGTGATATATATACTATGTAAAGAAAACCAAAAAATATGTAAGATCTCAGTGGGTCATGCTGAAGTATTTGTGCTGGGATTTTTAGCATCAAGTTTAACTGACCGATGATACAGGCTGCCAGAAAGAAACAACCTAGAGGATGGGAGCTCGAACACGCAAGGAGAAGCTTCGTCCCACACTGGAAAGCAGTGTTATTTTCCCAGTTGGAAGCAAGGGCGAGCCCCAGTCCCATGATAGAATTGAAAACCATTAGAGAGATGGATGAAATTCTGAATAAGGCAGCCGAAGAAGGATCCTCTCCAATTCCAAATAGCAATCTTGGTCTGTCGGGAAGAATTCCGCGATTGACAAGTAGTCATCGATCCAGACGACTGTTTGGTACTGCGGCATCGACAGTCTTGAAACTGTGAAAGCATGCATGAGTTGAGAGGTATGTCATATGAGCTGTATTTTGTACTTCATGCTAACAAGCCTCCCCGACATATAAAAACTCTGTTGTCGTCGCTGCTGCTGTTCTTTCGGCGTTTTCCTGCTCGTTTCTCTTCCGCTGGATTTCTATCAGGGCAGGACGAGGTGAGCAACTATTTCTGGTCGTAATGTTCGTAATCTGATCTGAAGAGACAGAAAAAGTGAATGAACATGGCGAACCAAGCGTTGTTTTGGGGATGAGCCGTTTTTTTTTACTTGTTCCGACTAACACGGAGGTTTTGGGCTGGGAAACGATGAACCAAGCAGGCCCTAGACCATCAAGCAGCAAAACAAGAGCGGACATCTTTACGCTAAAAAGGAGAGAGGGCATTTTACCAAACATCTAGGAAAAGGGGCCAACTATTCACATTCAACCACTTCGTCTTCCTCATGCCCCTGTCTCTTTGCCCGCCTCCCCTTTACCACCGTTCGAACTGCTGTTCGTTGCCTTGAATTTTTTTCAGGTGCCTGTACACGCTAAGAAAATGGTTGTAGATTGGGTCTGCCGTGTGTTTGTGTGACATTTACTTCGAAAACAGAACATGGGGTTGTGTATTACACGAATTTCCAACCTGTTTTTCCAACCATATCGAAAACTGAACAAGTTGCACAACTGACCCAGCTACATAAAATCCATCAGTGAATCAAACATCTATGTACCAATCAGACATACTACATTGGCTGCAACCAGCAGGTCTGGCCGAGCCTCGTGCACCAATCAGACAGTTCCTAAAGTATAGCATATTTGAAAGGAATATGAGAAAAGAGGCCCAAAAGCGAAAAGTGCCTGCAGAGGCCGAGCTCCATTGAGCTCTTTACTTTTTTTTCAGCAAAAATACCTTTTTCACATCTCAAAAAAATCTGAAACAAAGTATACGTGTAGACATATATTTGTAGTATACATGCACAAAATTTCAAGAACATATACATTCATATGTGATGTACACAAAAAAGACAAATACACATATTAAAATGGGCTTTTCTTTTGTTGTATTTGGGCTAGATATTTGTCTTTTTTGTGTAGCATGCAAATAATCAAATTAGTTGATGAATTTTTATACATACTTGAAGAATATGCATATGTATTTGTAGAAAAAAGTTTGACATTTTTGAAACTTCTAAATATGTATATATATTTTTTTTTTGCAGAACGAGCTCCATGGAGCTCGGTCTTTGCAACGCCAGGTCCGCCCAAAAGACATTTTTTTAGGCCCTGGACCGTAGAACAATTGTTCTACGGTATATATTATAATAAAATAAAGTTATGTACAAAAAGTAAATACAATATAGTTAGCCAATGCCAGCTCTAGGGAACATAAAGAAAATTACAAATGTTGTTCAGACCAGGACTTTAATTGTTGTGCCTTTGCTGGTTTTGCTCTTATGATGGCTTTATCAATTCCTTCTGTTAAATGGTGGAGCCATGTCTGAATGGAAGGAGTCACTGCCTTGAAAATTTTGTCATTTCTGACAGACCAGATACCCCAACAGCCTGCAATAACAATGTCCATAGCAATCTCATGTGGGAGTTTGGCTACTGTGAGACTGATTTCATCATACTGAGAAATGCCTCGATGCTTGCTAGGGATTATCTGGTACCAACACTCCGAGGCAAATTTGCAGTCCCAAAAGAGGTCCATCACAGTTTCCTCAATCTTCTCATTGCAGAGAGCACATGTATAATCTGGTAAGTACATTGATTTTCTGTGCAGTAAGTTTCTGGTGTTCATCCTATCATAAACGAGCAGCCAAATAAAGATCTTATGTCTGAGTTGAGCAGAGCTTTTCCAGATCCATTTGAAAATCATGTGGGCATTGTTGGGTCCAATCATTGCCTTGTACATCTTTATGGAGGAATAACTGACAGAGTTCCAGGGATATCTCCAAACATCTTGGTTTGACTGAGTAGTAAAAACTTGCAAAGTGTCTTTGAGGAGCATGAATTGTTGGTAAGCTTGTGAAGAGAGTGGCCTGTGGAAGAGGTCTTCCAGATTGTTGAGAGCCAGAACTTGTTGCAAGGAGCACTCAGTATTAATGCAGAAGGAGTATAGCTCTGGATAAACCAGTTTGATGCTCTGATTATTCCATCTGTCTGACCAAAAAAGGGTGGTATTGTCATTGCCCAGGGGAGAATCTGGAGTGTGATTTAAAAATGGGCATGAGTTTAAAAATGGGCATGAGTTTATCACTTGGTGGGTTAACAGAGTAATAGGTTTCCCAAATGATGTTCACACAAGGGGTGTCCTCTCTATTAAGAAATTTATGAAGATATTTCATCAATAGAGCTTGATTATGAGTGGAAATGTCTAGCACTCCTAGTCCACCATGTGATTTTGGTAGGCAGACTTTTTCCCAAGCGATCATAGGCATGCCTTTATCTTCTGAGCCATATTTCTTCCACAGACAGTGCTTGAGTAGGATATTAATTTGGTGCACAATTGACTTTGGTAGTGAGAGAGAACACATGAAGAAGATTGGGAGGCTTGAAAACACAGACTTCACCAAAGTCAATTTATCTCGTGTGGATAGCATAGTGTCACATCTTGTGAGTCTGTTGGCTATCCTTTTGAGCAGAGGAGCATAGTCTTGAGTTCTGGGTCTAGAAAGACTCAAAGGAAGACCAAGGTAATTGAGAGGAAGTTTTCCAATTTGGCAGCCCAACAGTGAAGATAGACTCTGCATGAGGGTATCTGGAGTGTTGATAGCAACCATAGTAGACTTGGAATAGTTCACTTTGAGACCAGTATATGCTGCAAAATGATAGCAACCAATATTGAATAGTTGCCTGAAAAAATACTCGCATTCAAACACTGTCCCTGTTCTTTACCACAGCAAACTGTTGTTCGTTGCCTTGCTGCCCTGCTTTGTTCGAGCCGCCTCCTCTGCCGTCCTGGTCCCTCTAAGCCTCATCCTTCTCCGGCACGGGAGACTAGCCCTGTTCTGCACCTGCACTGTCAAATACTCCCTCCGTCCCATAATGTAAAACGTTTTTTTGACTCTAGTGTAGAGTCAAATAACTTCTTACATTATGGGACGGAGGGAGTAGCATATACGCTAAGGAAATGGTTGTAGATTGGGTGTGCCATGTGTTTGTGTGACATTTTCTTCGAAAACGAAACATGTGGTTGTGTATTACACGAATTTTCAAGGGCATCGCTAGGTGCCGGTCGACCAGCTAGACTCCAGGCCGGTCGCCCCCGCTCCCGCATGATCTGTTTGCATCAACACTAGCCATCTGATTATGCTCCCCACCTCTTGCACGATGTCGTTTTTCTCGCGGACGCAGCTCACGCATGTGGCTCTCCTATGCTTGCAGAAAGCGGTCGTGCCTCCTGCTCATCGGCAACCCTCCGAGGGCGTCGTGCCGTCACAGCCCCTGCAACACGCCTCGCGGCACTGCCCCTTGTCGCTGCTCGCCAGCACCATCGATGACAGGTCTCAGCATGGCCGCTCTCAATCTGTAGCTCCATTCGTGCGCCCCTGCAGCAGAATTGTCGGGGGTCGCATCTCCCTCCATTAACAATTGGAGCACCCGCTTTGATGGTCATAGCAAAAGTCACACCCCTGGTCGTAGCACCACGGCGCACCGGTCAGCGCGCCGATCGTAGCACCCAACATTTCACGCTCGCCGCCTCAACGGGGCCCCTCATGTCGTCGCAGTCGCCCATATCAACTATCCCCAATGCAACAGATCGTGCTGCCGATTCCAACAAATCACGTCACCGGTTGTAGGATAGGCGTCACGTGGTCTGCCTACGTAATAAAATCGGGCACCAGTTTCAGCAAAACTCGCCACCAGTTCCAGCAAAACTCGCCTCTGCTTGCAGCATCGATGCCTGTGTGGACCGCCTGGTCTGAACAAAACTTCCTGTCAGATCTAGCAAAACAGCCGTCGGTTCTAGCAAGAAAATTCACCGGTTGTAGCATTTGGTTCACACCTGGACGCAAAAAAGGAGCGGCGCCGCCTCCTCCACCGTAGCCAACGACCATAAGCACACCCGCTCGCAGCTGGTTCAGCTTGTCCATAGCCGATTGCAGCTCCGTATGCCGACGGTTGCAGCTCCACCACCAGTTGTGGCATCTGGCTCCAGTAAAAATTTGTCGCCGGTTCCAGCAAAAATAGTCACCGGTTCCAGCTATTATTGATTATATGGGCCCAAGGCTTATCTATAATTCAACACCAACGACGTACAAACTTGCAAGAACTATAACTCGCTTACAGCGAGAGTAACTCCCGTCTCACCTGAAATTTTTTGAGTGGCGTATAATACTGACCCGACCCATTTCTACCAATCGTTTACGCTCGCTCTCTCGCTGTTTGGTGTCTTCGATGTTTGCGATTTTCTTTTGTATTTTTTTCGCTTCTTTTGTTTTTTTTCTTTCAGTTTTCTTTGTTACTTTTCCGTTTTTCTTTGATTTTTTTCTATTTTCCTTTTTTCATCAGTTTTCTTCGTTTCTTTCTTGGTTTTTACTAATTTTTTCTTTTCTCTTTTTTCTCTTTGTCTTTCTTTGTTTCTTTCTTAGTTCTCACTGTTTTTTTCTTTAGTTTTCTTTGTTTCTTTCTTGGTTTTCTTAGTTTTTTATCATTTTTATTCTTTTTTGCATTGGTTTTCTTCAAGTTTTCTTTTTTTCCCTTCTGTTCTTTCCCTTTGTGTTTCTTTCTCAGATTTCATTGGTTTTCTTCACAGTTTTTTTGACGGTTTTCATCAGTTTTTTCTTTCTCTTTTCATATAGAACAGGAACATTTTTTATACACGATTAATATTTTTTAGATACATGAAAAAATTTAAATATACATCTGAAACCTTTTTTGTGTACACATTGAACATTTCTAAGTACATGATTAACATTTTTTTTTCAAATATATGTTGTGATGCATATTTTTTTCATACACATTATACATTTTTTGCATACATATACATTTTTATATCCCTTTATATTTTTTAAATACATGATTAACATTATTTTCTAACATATACATTTTTCAAAAGTTTATCATACATGTTGTGCATTTTTATTATACATCAGCGACATTTTTTATATACACATTTAACATTTTTCAAATGCGTGATCAACATTTTCGGATGTCTACTTGTTTGCATACACCTTGTACATTTTTCATACATCAGGAACATTTTTTATACATGTTTAAATTTTTTAAAAGACATGACTAACATTCCGTACAGGTTGTACATTATCCATATACATCTTGAACATTTTTTGTACGTACACATTTAATATTTTCCAAATATATGATTAAAATTTTCCAAATATATGTCTTCGAACATTTTTATGAATATGTGTTACAGTTTTAAATGTGACAAACATTTTTTTAATGTTATCAACATTTTTTAAATTGACGCTAACAATTTTTTTACACTGCATTAATCTTTTTCAAATTCACGACTTATAATAAATATTCAGTAATTTTAAGTTTTGACATGTTTGTATTTAGAATATCTTTCGAAAATATAAACAAATGTAAAAAAGAAAAAGAAAAAATGAACTAATGAACGGAATTGAAAGAAACGGTCGACTCGCTACTTGGCATGCCCACTATACGCGTCCTTGATGGGACGCAAATCCTATTTGGCACTTCAAGCGTCAAATAGAGGCAAAATCGGTGCACCCCCACCCCTTCGATTGCTTTTCTCTGTGGGTCGGCACATTTTAGAGTTATTCGAGTGGTCGCTGCTTTTGGGAAGTTTCCAAAAGCTTTCCCATGCCGGTGTTGAGAAGTTTTTCATACCAAATTTCCGATGAGGGGGTCAACCTATGAACGCACGTACATTCACCCCGGTGAACGCACGCACGCACAACCTCCCTCTATGAGAACCTCCAAGATACCGAGCCGGCATAATATTTTAAGATTGACTAAGCCACCACAAATGCCTTCGTAGTCGACAGGAACATCTTCTCGCACTAAACGAACATCGCCGAAAAGATTGAAATAAATCCTGAAAACTGCGAGCAACAATGCAAGTTTAAGACTTGAACCCTGGTGAGCCGGGGGAAAAAGAGAAAAATAAAAAGAAAGAAAGAAAAAGAAAAGAAGATGAGGATGCGAGAAGGAGCAACATCATTATCCTTTTTAGTATCCCCTTAGTGCTTCAAACTAGCATCACTTCATGCATTGTAAAGTAGAAAGTTTTATGAGCTTCATGTTTTATACTAATGGGGAATTCACATTATAGAACTTGGCATGTATATTCCGATGATGAGGTTCCTCAAATGCTTGAGGTCTTCATGAGCAAGTAAGTTGGATGCATACCCACTTAGTCCATATGAGAGCCTTCACATATTCATAGCTCTATGTGCATCCTAATTGCATGGCGATCCCTTCTCCTTGTGTTGACATTGATTATAAGGCCTTCTCCATTGCCTAATGGCCAGCTGCGTTGATGCAAGACTTTCTTTGTTTTTGACTTCTCAAATCTCAATCATTATTCTATTTTCCCATTAAGTGCGAGGCATAGGCTTGCGCTCAGCTCTGCATAGGTAGTTGAGTGGTTGATTAACACAGACAAACAATCTTTCTATTGTACCTGGTATGCCTTGTGTTGGTGTTTTTGAAGCGATCGCTGATGCATAATTTGTTTTATCTATGACGGACATTGCTGTGTTCCCAACATAATATTGACATTCTCTTTGAACTTTTGGCAATGAGAATTTGGGCTTCACAAAATATTTCCTCTTTCTCGACCTCCATGCCAATGGAACTAAGGGGATTGCAGGTATTACTCCAATGCTAGATCACTTTTGCAAGCTTGCACGATGAACATGGTTATCAATTTTGGACCTTTGGCTTTCAATGTGTGCCTTAGAGTTAGCAACAATGAGCTTAGGTAGTCAACCTTCATACTCGAGGAAGAGCAAGGTTTAAGCTTGGGGAGGTTGATGGCTCCATATTTTACGCATTTTTACAGCTCATTTGTTGCACATTATCTCCGTATGTCAAGTTATATTATGTCCCATTGAGCCAATACAGGTCCATATGCATGATTTCCAATTTTTACTCTTTTAACCACGAGCGTTGCATATAATTGGTTTTTATTAGTTTTCTTTGTCTTTGTGTGTCTTGTAGGTGATATGGACTTCCCATGCACTTAGCACGATGAAAAGAGTTCAACGGTGGACATCCAAGACCCAGACTTAGCCATTTCGGACAGTGAAAAAGTCATTTTTCCAAAGTGCTCCAAATCAAGATCTAAAACCAGAAATGGATCAGCGTTGTTCATAAGAATCCAACGAGCCAAAAATGTCAAAGTGTGAGTTCGTATGAAGAAATGACGGCCGTTTTACCGGAAGGGGACACAGCCCAGGACGGCCTACCGAACGATCGCGTAGGGTTGTACGCATGCTCATATAAGCGTAAAACTTCATCGAAAATTGCCTTTTCAGACAGGATTCTTCATGCATTTCATCTCCGTTTATTCCTATGACTTCTTTAGCCTTCGAGGGATGTTTTGGGAGAGGGTAAGGCTCACCTAGAGCCCTTGGATCAAAGGGGAGCTGCTATATCAATGGAGGAGGCATACATAGAGCTATTATATATATATACACCATCAACCCTACCCGCCCACCATCAATCCTCATCCACCATCTCATCTTCACGTCAAGCCGTCGTCCACATCAAGAACACCACCATTGTTGCAACCTTGGAGGAAGACCGAAGGGAGCCGCCGCCGGAGGATCGCCGCCGGTGGGGCGCGGCCATGGGCCGACGCCGTCGCGCCACCATCACCATCATCCACCGCGCAGCCGCCATCACCACCACCATCATCCCTTCTTCCTCCTCCATCACGGTCTCCGTGCTGGGTTGTAACAACTCTTGAACCCCCTTTTATGTGATGTTATTTGAGTAATTATTGACTATGGGTCAGTCGATTAGTAAGTGATTATTTGATATGTGTTGTCTAATTATGCGTGTTGCTTATTTACCTCTGGTAACTTAGTGATTGGAGATGTCCTTTCCATCGGGCTAGTTGGACACATCCAACTCCCCAGGCCACACATGAAGTAGATAGATGGTTGTGCAAACTGATAGAGTTGTGACGTGATAGGTGAAGATATCTTGAGGGGAAGACAATTACTCTATGAGTCACGATTGTCCATAAAACTTATTGCCTTCGTCTGGTCCTCGTGACTTTAATATCTTTACGTTAGCCGACACAGGTATGGGACAAGAAGTATGACAAATGAGTTATCTGAATATAGCGCGTCTTGAGAGATAACTTTATGTGAGGGATCACCCACCAGACATAGACTATCGTATCCTACAATGCAGGTACTGACTTAGCCACAACATGGCAAAGTCGTAATGCTTAACTTCATCATGTGCCTGTGCCAAACGAGACCGTACCTAGATGTCAGCAGTCTCATCAAAAACATCACATACTTCTCATAGTTTATTTTTCTTTGTTTAGTTTAGTATTTATTTTCCGTTCTCTCTAGTTTAATTCTCTCTTTTTCCATTCCCTAGCAACCTACTTAATTGAACTATTTCTAAACTTCATTTTGGGTGTGAGCGTAGTTGTGTTAAGTGACAACGCAGCTGCAGGAATTGTGATGCCATCCTATTCGCTCCCTGTGGGATCGACAAACCTTACTAATCATGAAATTGCTACATAGCCATGTGCACTTGCAGGTCATCACATTGCGGATCGCACCCTTTTGCGTTGGCTCACGCGCGGGGGTGTCGTCTGCGGCCTGGTTCGCTCGTGCTAGCCGGGTCCTCTGCCGCGTCCGCCGGGCTATTAGCTCGCTCCACCTGGTTCCTGCGTGCCGCCCACAGCACCGGCTCGCGCGTGGGTCCTGCTTGTCAGCACCACCGGTCCCGTGTCGGGCTAGTTCGCTCGTGCCACCTGGTTCCTGTGTGGCGCCCACAACACTGGCTCGCGCGTGGGTCCAGCTAGTCTGGACCGTTGGCCTCGTGCCAACCTGTTTCGCTCACGCCAGCCGGGTCTTGTGTCGCACCCGCAGTGCCAACCAGCCAGGCTGTTTCGTTGGCCCCACACGGGTGCATACGGGGGCGCGCATGCCGTGAGTCGGTTTGCTGGATAGTCGGACCGTGCTGGTATGGCGCGAGTCGTTGTGTTCTGAGTCGGGATTTTTCGTGGGATTTTCGGTATTTTCCTTAAGTTGGTTGTGTTTCCCTATAAGTTTGTTGTTTTATGCTGCAGTCCGGACGTGGCGCACGCTCGCATCGTGGCGTCCATATTTGGCGGCCCGACCATTGTCACAAAAAAAATCACACCCTTACGAACATTTTTTGAAAACATGAACATTTTTTGAAAACATGAACATTTTTTGAATTCGCAAACATTTTTTGATCCCAGGAACAGTTTTTTAAATTTCACGAACTTTTTTAAATCCAGGACCATTTTTCAAAATCACGATTTTTTTGAATTTGTGAACATTTTTTCAAATCACGGACATTTTCTGAATTCGAGAACATTTTAATTTTTTTTTAAAGATTTTTAAAATTCTATTTTTATTTAAAACCCTGAAACATTTTTTAATGAAGCGAAAAAAGAAAGAAAAAACAAAGGAAAAAAAACAGGGGGCACCCCGCCCCCACATGGGCCGGCCCAATTGCGCGCCGAGCGAGGTTGTGCGTTACCTGGTTTCCTCCCGAGAACCAACCTGTGGTTGGATGGTTAGAGGGACTGTGGTATCCCCAGCCCACCAGGGTTCAAATCCTGGTGCTCGCATTTATTCCTGGAATTATTTCAGGATTTCCGGCGATGCACATTCAGTGGGAGGAGACGTTCCCGTCGACGACGAGGTGCCTACGGTGACTTCGTAAATTTCAAGATGATATGCCGGCTCAGTCTCTCGGAGGTGCTCATAGGGGTAGGGTGTGCGTGTGTGCGTTCATAGGGATGAGTGTATGCGCGTGTATATGAGCGCTTGCGTCTGTATTGTGTTCAAAAAAAAAAAAAACCTGGTTTCCTCCCACCCCTCAAAAAAAAAAAAAATCTTGTTTGCTCCCCCTCAAAAAAGAAAAAAAAACTTGGTTTCCTTTGCTCAAAAAAGAAAAAACCTGGTTTCCCCTCACGTGGGTCGGGGAACAGGAGCTCCCAGCCGCATCGGAGAGCAATCGCTGCATGCCCGCATCGGGGCGCTACTCGTCCGTCGGTCATCGCCGATCTATCGCCTCTCCACGTCCTACGCACTCCGCACTTGGCGGCGCGCACATCTGGCCGGTAAGTAGCCAACGGCGGCGTGCGCCCCATCGTCTTATTGTTTATGTTTCGTGAGTGTGCTTTGCTTCCATACATCGGGTAGGATGAATGGTCGATCCTAAAGGGCCTTTCCTAGCAGAATTCTTATTTGTAGATTACGGCAGTTATTATGATATCAAGCACGGAAGAAAACGATCCGTGGAATCCTCCATACCAATGTGCCCATGGTCCTGCTAAAGACTTGACTGAGCATATCAAATTAATCAAGCAGGTGCAGTAACTAAACCACCTCTATGATATTTCTCTCCTCTCCTGTTTCTTTTTCTTATTCATGCTCTTCATGCTGGCACATTCTCTGTCTCAGGTGTTGAGTGAGAAACATGTCTTGTTTGCGGTCTACAGAGCAACCAATATAATCATCCCGGACCGTACTCCTAAGGTTATTTTCTGTCTTTGTTACCATAATTGGATTGACAAATCATTTAATAATTGTATCTAACCTGTAGTACTTGTGAATATTTAACTTGTCTATTCCAGTGTTTGTGTTTTGTTGACTTAGGCCATCTACCATGCGAAGTGCTTATAAAAATAAACCAGTTTTTTCTTGAGCACATGTGCTTATTTCTGTATCAGGGGTGCCTAATTAAGCACATCCCTTCTACCAATAAGCACCAGTGCTTAAGCAAAACCTGCTTATTTTTCTAAGCACCTTGTACCGTAGATGGTCCTGCATTGCAATATGTCTTTTGTTTTTCTTGTTATGCTTTGTTGATTGGATAACTGATTACCTTTTCACCCTTTTCATATTTGTATGGATAAATCTAGTCAGTGAATGATGTCTTGGTCGGTAAATTACCCCGCTTGGTGCCCATCCTGGAAAAGGATAGTGTCAGGCTTTTCCTCAAGTTATACAAGCATGACAATGGGGGCTTGGCTTGGGGTTTTGTCATAACCCCAAAGACCTTCAATCAGATGATCATGCAAAATGCCCTGCGATGTGCGAAAGTTGCCTTGGAGGGCAAGGCTCCTGAGCTCTATGGGCACCGCGCCAATCCCAACTACATGAACTCACATGGGTACTTTCCCCTCCACAAAGCTGCTGAAATGTTCTCTGCCGACATGATCAAGTTGCTCTTCCGCTATAGCGCATCAGCCAATTTGCGCACGGCTGGCCCCGAAGTCATCGAGGGCCTACTCCCACTGCATGTTGCAGTTGAGAACGCTTGCCAGCATAAGTTTCTTGAGGAAAACCTGTTACTTGACAAAGGGAATACCGATTATGTCTACAGGCTCATTCAACTGTTGTGCTTACCTGAAATGGTTTGTCTCACTTTCCTGTTGACGCATAGTTACCGCTCTTTCTCAACTATCTCTGGCAGCTCCATATTCTGTTCCTAGCCATAATGGTTTATCTCAGATCCATCCCAACACGACTTACTACTGCAGCATAATAAATGGAAGTTCTAATATGTAACCACTGATATGATATATAGTTTCTCTGTCGTACTCTTTTGTATAATCCATGTGTCACAACTATTTTCTTTTTAATCAAGATATGGAAGTAGCGAGTCCAAGGTGCTGTTAAAAAAATTGAATGTTCAATTTTCTCTTGCTTGGCGTTGAGAACACTGATGGAAGTTATTCAGCGCTACTTTCTTGTGTATAACGCCAAAGATACTCAGTTTTTGTTCCATCTTGGTGGCTTTTGCAGAAGATCTTCTTAGATACAGTTAGACTGATTGCAGAAAGAACAGATGATCTACTTGCCGAGCTCTGGAAATACATCAAGGATGGAAAGTTTTCCGAAACAGCAGTTTTGCTCCTGGCAACTCAAAAGAAGATCCGCACGGTATCTTATGAAAATGGCAATATCAAGACAGATGGGTTTAGTATTATCTCTAATCTTTGTACAGAGAATGTTGTTGCAATAGATTCGGAGATTGCTCAAAACAGAGCCAGAAAGAAGCAGCAGCTGAAGGCGGACAAAAAGCTTAGGGGTATGACATTTCTGCTTGTTATTGTAATTTGCGAAGCTGGCGAAGCTCTTGATGCATACATTCGGGCACATCCAGAGGTACCAAACCGTTTATATTTTCAGCTGTAGTGCCTCTATTCTTGTCTTTCTACTAAATATGTACTAATATTAAGGTAAGCATGGTCTTATAGGAAATCAGTGCATTAATCTGATCAATTTAAACTATGGAAATACTAACATTGATTAGAGAAAGAGCACAACATCCAGCGTGCCTAATAGACTCTATAGAGTTTATTTTCTTTAGAGAAAAGACGATAGCCCGACTTTATAAATAAAGCCATAAAGCAGCATCCGAAACACATACATGAAAGTAGCAAACAAACAGGTTCAACAGCTGCACACGCAGCAAGGGTTACAGTCTTAAGAGACAAAACGACACTACCTATGTACTAAGATAGAATGCAGCAGCAACAAGCTTCAGGCCGACATAGAGTCCTGGTCTCGATTGATAAGATCAGCCGCCATGGCCTTCACACGAGAAATTAGGAGCTCCGTCACCTCCTTGTCCCCAGCTTTAACGAGCGGCAAAAGGTTCGGTAATTTGTAGATACAGTCTGCAGGCTTGTTAGGGAAATATGCTCGATCGAGAACTTATTCCTTGTAGTCCAAAGGGCCCAAGATAAAGCGATAAAGCCGCGAAACCAAACCAAAAGATCCTACTCATTTGCCCAGATAAGGATTTAGCCAGGTCGGTAACATTAGCAAAAGAGGTAGGAGCCTAGTTCACACCCTGCCACGACTGGGTGCAACTGTATAACAACTTGGCAAGGTCGCCATTAAAAATAATATGAACGCAGAGCCAGGCCCATTCGCTTACGAATTTGATCAGCCGCGGGAAGCCTACCTCTGGCAGCCTGCCAAAGAAAAATTCTGATCTTTAGGGGCACACGGGCGCGTCAGATGCACTTAAACCTCAAAGGAGAACCTGAACTCAACCTAACATAAAGGGACTTAACCGAAAACTTGTCAGAGGAGGAGTGAGGCCAAACTACCTTGTCCGCACCTCCTGAAAGCACTGGGAAAGAAGCAGCAAGACGCTGCCAGTCTTCCAATCTGCAGGAGATAGCGAACGACGAAGACCTAGGTCCTAGTTATTACCCGCAAAATCCGAGATGGAGATCTCCGGGTTGGAGCAGTAATAACAAAGAACAGGAAAAGAGGAACTAAGGGGACATCACCATGCCACCAATGAAGCCAAAATCGAACCGAGGCGCCGTTGTTAACCACAAACTTGACCTGAGAGTGGAAGTCATCGCGGACTTTAACTAGCTGGCGCCAGAACTGAGAGCTACCAGCAGCAGCAGCAAAGGCAAAGGGAGGGCTCTAATTGGGGAAGTATTTAGCCTTGAGGATGTCAACCCAGAGAGAGCCAGGGCAGGAGTTTAGGATTCTCCACCACCATCTAATAATGAGGCGTTTGTTCATGATAGCAGTGTTTATAATACCCAGCCCCCCAAGGCTTTTAGGTCTGCACATAACTTTCCATTTCACCAAACAGTATTTTCTTTTATTATCAGCCGAATTCCAGTAGAAACCACTCCGGTGCTTATCAAATCCATCGTGGGTACCAGCAGGAAGCCGGTAAAAACCCATTAAGAACATAGGGAGAGAGGAGAGACACACCGTACCAACAGTAGAGTTATAACGGCCCCTCCAAGGCATGACTCTATTTCCCACATTGAGAACAGAAGAAGCAAAGTCCTTTGAGAAGAGCGTGAAAGGGGAGATAGGGATACCAAGGTATTTAAAGGGAAACGATCCTAGCTTACAATTAAGCAAATTGTCTAGAACTGTCCCTTTAAATACCTACGGGTACAATCAGCAGGCGAGCAACCTAAAACGTGAACTTCGCTTTTAGAAAGGTTGATTTTTAGCCCCGTCAAGGCTTTGAAACAAATCAGAAGGAATTTGAAGTAATGGAGTAAACTAGACTTTTAAGAATTGTCCAGAACTTTTAAAAGAAGGCAACGGAGAAACCGTCGGGACCAGGGGCGGTCGATTTCAGACGAGGCGACTGCCAGGTCGATTTCAGCCTCGGAGGCAACATAAGATTAGCGTTATCAGCAGAGGAGACCAAGCTATCACTATCCCAGAGGCGAGGGGAAATGGTGAGGCCCGAAGGAGGTTTAGCAGCCAGTAGAGAAGCGACGAAGTCGTATATGTGATCTCTGATCACCACCGGATCAGAGACGACGGCATTATTAATAGTTAATCTGACAGTAAAACAGCGCCGCCGCCTCCCATTGGCGATGGCAAAAAAATAGGCCATGAGAGCATCGACTTTAAGCGTCCAAGCAAGCCGGCCACGCCGTTGCCAGTAAATTTCCTCCTGTCGATGAATTTTCAAAAGAGCCGCTTCAAGCGAATGGCGCTGAGACAAACCATCGGCAGGTAAGCCAGAAGAATCAAGCCCCTTAATCTTATCAGACAATGCAAGCTTAGCACGACGCGCAAATTCTGAGAACAAAAATGCCAATTATCGATAGGGCCAAACAACCTAAAAGGAGGAAGGAAGCAGCTCCGAAATTTATTAGAGACCAGCAAAGGGAAACCATCAACAAGAAGCTATGATTCATCAAATATAAACCTAGAGATGGCACAACAGGACCTGAGGACCGAATCTAACAATAAGGGGGTGTGGTTAGATCCAATATGAGAATCCGCGATGAGGGAAGAAGAAGGAAACAAAATATCCCACGGTGCGACACAAAAACCCGATCAAGGACACAACGCATAGGATCCATCTGATGGTTGGACCAAGTAAACTGAGCACCTACCCGGGATATTTCACGAAGGTCCGCTTTACTAATGAATTTGTTGAAGGCATTAGCCCTTGCCCACGAGAAATTAACATTATTCTTATCCAACGGGGCTCGGAGTAGATTGAAGTCGCCACCAATAATGAGAGGAAGGTTAGAGGAATTTATTTTTAGAGATAACTCATCAAGGAATAAAGATGAGAGAGAGTGGTCAGCAGGGCCGTAAACCACGACAACTTCCCAAAGTTTGTTCAAGTCATGGTGAATAACCATACTAGAAAAATAAATACCACAATCAAAATCCCACTACCGGGAAAACCCTATCAGTAGCGCGGGTTAAAGGCCTATTAGTAGCGCGGGTCCCCGCGCTACTGATACGACGCTACAACTAACTTTTAGCAGTAGCGTGTGTTCTGACCCGCGCTACTGCTACCCAAAGATAGCAATAGCGCGTGGCCGAACCCACGCTACTACTAAAAGCTGCAACGTGTCTATTTATCACGCGCTACTGCTAAGGCCGCGCTGCTGCTACGCACATACCCCGCGCTACTATTATTATTTTCTGTATTTTTTTTCTACGTATTATTTTCTGTATTTTTTTCCTACGTATTTTCTCCATATTTGTATAGATTTTATACAATAGTCTCTATCGTATGATACACACAATAGTCTCATCATATTATACACATACAAATCTCATCATATCATACACATACAATAGTCGCATCATATATATCTCATGTCATCATCAACATCATGATTCAACACAAATGATGTCTCTCGTCATCATCTCGAAATAGCGATAGAAGTTGTCACATGTCTCGAATACATGCAACTACATGGTCATCACATGCACATATTTCATCATCCATCTAAACTATGATATAGAAGAGAAGAGCGATCACTATGAGGAATAGCGGAATTATGTAGTAGCTCATGAGGCGGCGGTTCTGATCCCTCTCTCGCGCTAGCATGAACCTCAAGTAACTAGCTTCCGCTTCCCCTCTGCTATCGAACCCTCTCTGGCTGCCGCCCGGGAACGGTACACTTGGGCCTGACACTCTGGCCACTCGTCGTACACTCCTGGAACCTTCCCTATGTACACGGCATAGCACTTCTTCGCCATCGATGATCTATGTACCTGGTAGAGATGCATTCAACGATATATAATATGCAACATAATATATATACTTGAGCAACATGAAGAGAAAGAGTAAGCAAATAGAAGCAACATATAGTAAACATAATTAACAAAGTTCATCGTAACTAATTAACTAGCGCTACGCAAGTTCAGCAGGACCGTTTACATCACAAAGTTTCAAAGTTGCGTCGAATACATAAAGTTCAAATTCAACGGACACGCCTTCATCATGATCGTCAATCATGGGAACTTCCATTCGTCCATGTCCGGAAGGGTGCACCCTAGCTTCGTAAAAGGCGTCATGTCCATACGCTGTAGTCCTATGCGAGCTCGGACGTCAGCCCACGATATAGGGCCGCCGTGGAACATCCCATTCTTTTCGACGACGTCTTCCACGATGATCGTCGCAATGTCCTGCTGGATGCGATAGAAGTCATTCCTCAGTTTATGATCTGGTTCGGCTCCTATGGCTTCGGCCCATTTGCGGATATGGGCATAGGATGAAGATGTGATGCCAAGTTGTTGACGATCCCTTCTGAATTCCATCATGTGATGGATGACGTAGAATCCATCATTCGTACTTGCTGCCGGTTGCTGGACGCAGCAGAACTCAGTTTTATGTAAGAAAGGCGGCGAGTTCCTCCTTTGTTTCTTGATTTGAATGTGCCACGAGAGCACGATCCAGAACACTCTTAATGTTTGTGTAGTCTTTCTTCACTGTGTTTTTGGACGAGTCCAAATACAGAGCGTAGGAGACTCGCGGGTAAAGAATGATAAGGACGGCGCACCCCTCGCTGCGCAAAATAAATACACCTCAAATTAGCCTCCCTACGTTCGAAGGAATGATTGAAATGTACCAAAGGATGTGTTAAAGCGGCTATCCGGGAATGACTTACATGGGATGACAAGGCAGCAAAATCCTTTCCTTGTCCTTATTCATTACCATGAAGTCTTCGATGTAGTTAGTCGCAACTAGACGTTCCACATCGCTGATTCCCAGGAAGGCCTCATGCATGTAGTAGGGGTCCGCTACGGCGATTAGCGAGATTTGCTCTTTCCTGATGATGTAGATCATATGTAGCGCAAAAAGGTGGACGAGCGTAAAGTCCAACCGCCTCTGGAGATACATATCGTAGATGTGATCAAACCGCAGGAAGAAGATATCCGCTGAGCATGTAGCGACGTAGCCCTTTCCCATCGGCACACGAACCGTGTATAGCAGGTATCCTGGATCCTCTGAGGCGAGAAGGCTCTTCTCTGTCAACAGCACATGGTCATGGAGTCTCCTGAGATCCCCATCTATGGCCATGAGACTGTCCGGCGGTAGCATCGGCTTACCCGCGACATGGAGTAATGGCGAATCTCTTATCAATACACTATCCGCAACCCTGTTCACCGGAGGCGGCTGGCTGCTAGAAGCAGCTTTGGCGGCAGCAGAGCCTTTCTTCGCAGGTCTCTTCCTCTGCTTCTTCTTGGGTTGAGCTACCAAGCCTTCTAGACCCTTCCAGACCCCCGCCCCAAGTGTTGTCGGGCTAAGCACTGCACGACCCTTGGGTAGTTGACCCTGGGTTGAGGCGGCATCCGGAGGCGTGTCCTGCGAGGATTGCATGAACAGAGACTTCTTGCACTCAACCCGAGGATGTTCCGGCTCTTGTGCATCATGCATCTCATCTTCACGCTCATAGCCTGAGTCATATGGCGGCTGGCTCATCATTTTTGCATCATCATAGCCGGTATTAAGGTACCAGAGAGGGTCATCCTCATCCATGTCATCATTCATATTTTCTTCCATGGGGGCGACGGTTGGACCCCCTTGCTCGCATCGTGCGCTCTCACCCAACACGACAGACGGTGGTGGTAATTGCGTGGGTGGGGTGGTGGTCATACCTTGAATCAGTATTGTAGTTGTTGGTGTGCTCCCGGCCGCCTCCACACGAAGAAGATTCTTCGGCCACAACAACGGCCAATTCTTGCATTGGCCCAGCTGCGCCGGGCTCTCGTCATCCTCTCCCCCGGTTCGTAGCGGTGGAGCCAAACCCTCGTAGGCAGTTTTCACACTCGCCACGGAAACCCTGAAGACGTTATCGGGCATCCGCCGGCCGTGGAACAAGCGCTCCTTGGGCTTTGCTATCATACCCTTTCCCACATCCACCAACTGATCGTTGATGTGGTAGAGTAGGGTGCATGGATTTTCGTCGGCCTGCGAAGACATGTGTGCGGTGTGTCAGACATCCGAAAGGCAACGGGAACAGAAGATTATAGATATGTTGATGAGGGTGCGACGCATAATTACCGTGAGGGCGTCGAGCTCAGCCAATGTGGAAGCCCCGCCGAGCATGCCAGAGACGGAGGACGGGCTGCTATGAGCGGGTGCGGGAGCAGGTGCGGTTGCGAGAGCAGGCGATGGTGCGATGTTCATCGAGTTGCTCCCGACGAAGCTGGGACGGGGATAATCCGCTGCCGTTTTGCCTGGATTTTGCCTCGTCCAGTCGATAACAGCCGGAATCAAGGTATTAACCGAAGCTACGAAATCACTTCTGCAGACAGCTAAAGCTGCACTGACTGCCTGCTGGATCATCTCATCTCTTGTCGCTAGAGCGGTCTCAGCTGCATTTTTCTCGACCGCAAGCTTCACCTTCTCGTCGATGTTCACCTCACTAAACTTCCTTCTTTGCCTTTTGGCCTCCGGGTCCTCGTGGTAGTAGAACTTCCACGTGGCCCCGTCTCCGGCACCGTGCACACGTCCATACTGCGGCAGTTGTCCAAAGGGAGTCCCTTCAGTATGTTCAAGGCCCGGTTGAGAGGGGTGTCCCACTTGGGTCTCGCCGACGACTAAGACGACGAGTCGCTTTCGGCCGCAAGCTTGTGTTGCTCTTTCTACGAAACAAACGTGAACCGTTCACAAATGTTACTACAATGTGTAGTCGACTTGATCAGAAGCTAATATAAGGTGGAAAAATAATGGTTACTAGTAACTAATCAATTTCCTCGTTGGCGCGTCCGTGTAATAAACCTTTTTCTCCTTGTCCCACTTGTAGCGGGCCCTGATGAAGTCACGCTCCTGCGGGTCGGTGAACTCTGCAAAGGGGTCTGGGATCCCCGCAGCTTCACGTTCCGCATCCTCCTTATCCCATATGGGCCTCTTGCCAATGTAAGCACGGCTTCCCAGGTGGTGGCTCCCGTGTTCTTTTCCTGCTTCCCCTTGAATTTCTCAGACTTACGCTTGGTTTCATCAGTAGCGCAAGTCTCCTTGAAATTTTCAAACTCCTCTTTCGAAAGTGTCGGATTGTCCTCCCAAATCTAGGAGTAGGGTTGTTTTTTTCAATCGCTCGTTTCACCCTGCCTTTCCAGGCGGCCAACGCATTGCTGAACTTGCCCATGGCGGCGTTGTTTATCTTGACCATGGCAGGATCTTCCCACGGACGTTTTTCGTCATTCCGGCCAGGGAACTGGAATCTGTTATGCAGCTTCGTTAGGAGGAAGTGCTCCATATTTGGTTTACTCCTTAAGTCCGAGTCATTGATGATCGCGGTTTCCCGTAGGATGCATCCGACTTCGTTGCCATAGCATTTGCGAGCTTCCTCCGGCTCTGTTGGCTCGAATTTGCCGGGGTGCACCTCTGTGACCAGCAGTCTTCCGGTGCTGAGCTTGTTTGGGCCTCGTTTCCTCGACTTCTTCTTCTTCGCTTCGTTAGAGGCTTCGGCGCCGCTACCATCCGTGCCGGTCTCGGCACCGCCGGTGTCGGTGCCATCGGTGCCGGTCTCGGTGTCGGCGTCTGCGGCAGTACCATCGTCCTCTATGACAAGGGGGCCATGCAAACCTCGGCTTTGCTGACTAGACAAGTGTGACATCCCCATGTATTAAGCACAGTGATCACCTCTTAATCATGCCAAGTCATCATGCTTAACAGTGCTTGATCATCATTTGGATCATATCTCATTTCAATTCCAATTCAAATTGAAAGTGAAAATAAAAGTTGTTCAAATTTGAAAAACTAAAATGTTCATTAAATAGCAAATAATCCATAACTATTTATGTTAAGAAAAACAACATCACCTAAATTGCCTAGATGACCCTAACATCATCAAAACAGTACCAAAATAGCAATAGTTAACCCATTTCATTTAGTTAAAATTCAAATGAAATTATTTATTCACCAAACCTTTTTATGGCAGTGCTGGATATTGCACTGTATTAATGTGGCTAGATCACATATTTTACAAAAGTGTAATAGTGGCCAAACATTTTACAAAACAGAAAAGAAAAAGGGAAAGAACTACGGGCTACTGTGCACTTGGGCTTCCAGTGCACAGTGCAATTCGGCCCAGCCCACGCCGGCCTTCTCCTTCCTCTCGCTGGCTAGAAGCCATGGCGCGGCCGAACGCGCGCGCACCGTCCACCCGCTGTTTGCCTTGCTGTCGTTCATCCAGCGGTGCCCCGCGCTGGATAAGGACCCCCGCAACCCCCCTGACTAGCCCTAACCCTGCCTCACCCTCTCTCCCTCGCTCTCCCTCATCACCCGAGCGCCGCCATGTTCGGCCCTCGCTGGACCGCGCGGCCACCGCCACCGCCTCGCCTCGTCGTCGTGTCCGATCAAACCGCCGTCGTCCGCTACCTCCTCCCTGCCAACGAACGCAAGCCGGGGAGCGCTGCCTTGAGCCCCTCGACGTCTTCTTCCTCCTTCGGCCACCGGACTTCGCCGCCTCGATTCACCACCGTCAAGCTATCCCCGAGCTCGCTTTGCTCCTCTACAGGCTCCCCGTGAGCTCTCCTTCCTTTCCCCTCTGTTCCCGCGCGTAGATCGTAGCTGTAATCGCCGTCCTCGGCATGGCCGTGCTCGTCGCCGCCGCTCCTGTCACCGTCGCGGCCACTGCCGCTGCAGCTTGCGCCCGTGCGTGCCGTCGCGCTGCTGCTGCTCCCAGGCACCCATTGCGCCTTGCTCCATCACGTGCCGTGCCCCGCATCGACTAAACGAAGCTCGCCCGAGAACGCCGCCGCCTCCACTCGTCGCCGGCGTCGATTCCGGCGACCTCCGAGCAGACCACCGCCACCACGCGATGCGCCGCTTCGCGCACATTCGAACGCGCTGTCCTGCGCTCGAAATGGTCCACCACAGCCGAAACCCGAGCCCTCCCGTGCGCGCCGCCGTCGATTTGGTCACCGGCGGCTGAACGCCGGCCGTGTCCGACGTGGCGGCCCTGTGTGGCGCTGACTGCTGGGCCCCGCAGGCCCAGTTGACCTAGTTGACTTGGTTAACTCGGCTGACTGGGCTGCCCGTGTCACTGACATGCGGGCCCCGCAATTAATTAACACTAATTTGAATTTAAATTAATCTATTAATTAACTTAATTACTAAACAGTCGCTGACTACTGGGTCCCACCCGTTAATTAACCTAATTAACTAATTAAAACTCTGTTTAATTAAAACAGTCACTGACCAGTGGGACCCACAGGTCAGGTTTGACCTGGTCAGCCGGGTTTGACCCGTTGACGTCATGCTGACGTCATAATACACTGTTTCGGATAATTCGAATTAAAATAATTAAAATAGTTCCAGAATATTATTAAAACTTTGAAAAATCATATAAAATAAACCGTAACTCGGATGAAAATAATTTATATATGAAAAACGATCAGAAAAATATGAAGAATCCGAATATGCCACCCACATACCTGCCACACCCCTCTAACATGATGAACATGGAACTTTCCCCTCCGATTCATCTGTCCGATAAATGCCCGGAGCTGGTAAAACACCTCCAGATGTTTTCCCGCTCCGACTAACTTGCGTAGTACTGCATTAGGGCACTCCTCGAATAGCGTGCTGCCATGCCATGCATCTGTGATTGCATTTGTTGCTTGTATTTATTGTTTCTTACCCCTCCTTCTCTCCCGATAGACCCCGAGACCGACGCTGCCCCTGAGATCGACTGCGTCACCGACGACCCTTCCTCCTTTGCAGCAGAGCTTCCAGGCAAGCAAAACCCCCTTGATCATTCCTATATCGCCTATTTTCTTCTCCCTCATGCTTGCATTAGATTTTGCTACTGTAATTGCTTGCTCCTATTTTGATGCATTGCCTGCTTTTGTAACCTGCTATTGTTACTTTACCTGTCATCCTAAACTGCTTAGTATAGGTTGTTAGTGAATCATCAGTGACCCCTCACCCTTGTCCCTGTTGCCCCGCTTTGTTACCAGTACCTCGATCATTGTGATCGATGTGCAGATACCGTCACATCACCACACACCCCCTTAGTTGTACGACTCTGCAGGGCTACTATCGAGTGCCGAGGGTGATACCTCGTACTGCACTCCCGATGATATCTCTGTAGTATAGCACATCGGTGGTGAATGCAGAGGGTGATTCCTCCCGCTCCCCTTCCCGATGATACTCTGTCGTGCAACCCCTCAAGTGTGGACCATCGAGGGTGATTCCTCCTGGTTCTCCTTGACGGATTACATCGAGTAGGATTCCAACGAGGGTGATTCTTTGGATTCCCCCTTGATGTGATGAACACACGGTTACCCTACTTTTACTTCAGTCCCCGGTTAAAGACGGGTCGACCCCGAGGGGTACCCGCGAGAGGTGTGAAGTCGGGTTGACCAAGAGGGTACCCGCGAGATAATTACGAGGCGCGGCCGGGCAGGCGGAGACCGCCCTAGAGAGGGATGGGCCTGGCCCTTGTTGCATTTCCTCGAGATGGGGCGACAGGAGTACTGATCATCACCGCGAGCTCCTAATAATTCGCTAACGGATTTGGGTATTTGATTTGAGTGGGTCGTTGGCCCTATACGCACTACCACCACGCGGGATAATGGTTTATGGGGCCCTCGGCGCCGTATGTATCAGCCGAAAGCTTTGTCAGACGTCCAGTTCAGCATTGTGGCCGGGTCGGATCGGTGCCCCAGAGGTGGTGCCTGGTATCCACCCTGCACACAACGACCCAGAGTGCTAAGGGCGATGGCCCAAGACCCCTGAGCACTTAGGATGTAGACCGGTGGGGACCTCTCAGCTGAGCTCTAGGTAGAGTTGCGGTGTGTCGATCATCCGAGGCCGGGCATGACCCAGGAAAGTGTGTCCGGCCAGATTTAATCGAGCTTGTTGGGTAACAGTAGTGCACCCCTGCAGGGAAGTTATCTATTCGAATAGCCATGTCCACGGTAACAGGACGCTCAGTGTTGTATCCCGATCTATTACTACTTGAACTGGATACATGTTAATTAATTGTAAGCTCCGGGATCGCTTTCTCGCAGGGAGTCGAGAAAGGATCTTTGGGCTTTGCTTCTACATGCTTGTTACTTATGTTATGCTGCTAATCTGCACTCTTCTAATGCTGCAAGACGCTGAAGATGCTAGTCTTCGATAGGCTAGGCCTTCCCCTCTATTCCGGCATTTCTGCAGTATAGTCCAAAGATATAGCCCCATTCCTTTGATACCGATGCATATTTAGTATAGTTCTAATGTCAGTCTTGCGAGTACTTTGGATGAGTACTCACAGTTGCTTTGCTCCTCTTTTTCCCCATACCCGATTGCTGTGATCAGATGGTGGAGCCCCAGAGCCAGTTGCCCCAGCCGACGACTACTACTACCCCTCTGGAGGATCCTACTACTACGTGGAGGCCGCCGACGACCAGGAGTAGATAGGAGGCTCCCAGGCAGGAGGCCTGCGCCTTTTCGATCAGAGTCGTTGTTATGCTAGCCTTCTTAAGGCAAACTTGTTTCCCTTTTATGTCTGTACTCAGATATTATGTTGTTTCCGCTGACGCTTGCTCGCGAGCTTATGTATTCGAGCCCTCGAGGCCCCTGGCTTGTATTATAAAGCTTGCATGACTTTTATTGGTGTTTAGAGTTGTGTTGTGATATCTTCAAGTGAGTCCCTAGGCTTGATCGTGTGCATTTGCGTGTATTTAGTGCACGATTAAGTCGGGGGCGTCACAAGTTGGTATCAGAGCCAACTGCCTATAGGAAGCCCCTTTCCAACTCCTTGGCCGAAGTTGAGTCTAGTCTTTGAAAAATTGTTTTACTAACATGGATGTGTGGCTTACGGGCCCACGTCGCCAATGGGTGGGATTAGGATCTTTTATTCCTCTTCCTTACTCTGGGATTCTACTCTCTCTTCTATTCGGGTTAAAATTTTACTAACTCTGACTCTAGGTTCTCGTGATCACGTCCATCCGGAGCTTTGGCTATCTGCAAATTACTTACTTAAAATGCAAGATGCAAGAATTAACTCACTGCCATTTGACAACTTTGAAATTTTCCTTTGTTTCAGATGGATCGCTTGTTCCCGCCGCGTCCCACGACGCAGCTCGTACTTCGGACTTGTGCTCGTGATGCGACTGGTTTTTCCAGCTATCCTGATCGCCCTCCTGACCAGATTGGGCTACCGCTGGTACCCCGAGTACATGGTTTATGAGGATTTCCGCGAGTTCAACCAGGAGCAGTACCATGCCGATCTTCGTATCTTTGATCAGCGGGACGACTCCGACACTGAGTTGCATACTTTTTACGGTATCGGCGTGACGATTGATATGGCAGTCCATGACGCTGCCCATTCTGCTGTCGCATGTCTTCGTGGAGAGCATAGTCGCCTGGATGACTCCGAGTTCCGATACATCCCGTATGCCCCTGCTGGAGATGATACCGGATACTACACAGCTGTCTGTGCCCCTTACGAGGGACGTCCATACGACCCGCAGGTTTTGATTCAGTGTACCCAGGCTCTGGATCGCACTGCCCGGGCTCTTGCCGTCGAGTTGTTTGCCACTCGAGCACGTCTCTACGAGGCTATGACGCAGTTACTGCCAGCTGTTCGGGCAAGGATACAGCCAGAGTACATCCTTTACCCGCACAGGACTCAGATGCCTGCAGGTATCGATTGACCTGCTATTGGAGGTCGCACACCCACACGTGGACCTCTCCTCCCAGTTCGAGATCAGGTTCTGCATCAGAGTAATTGTCGGGGGGATGACCCTCGGGTAGGCAACGGAGCCTGGATCCCTTTCGGAAAATCATCGGAGTAGGTCAAGTCCCTCAGGCCGGCTTGCCAGTACGCCGGCTCCCCGGCGCGAGCCGGCTCGGTACGGCAACCCGGCCTGGCCGGCTGGCCGCGAGGGGACGAAGCCTTAGCGACGAAGCAAGCGTGGCTGCAGCGCTCCTTCCTTTACGCTGACAGAACAGGCGAGGCTGCAGCTTTTCTCGCGCCCCCGCCCGAGGCGGGCGGTGTCAGGGAGGCGTGGTCCTGTAGAAACGGCGGCGCCGACCTCCCTCTGACGACGGACAAGATGTGCCACAGTGCCTCGTACCCAGACTGACGAGAGACAAGACCCGCCACAGTGCCCCGCGCCAGGCAGGTGCGGCGCACCTGGCGACCCGGCAGCCCGGCGACCTGGCGACCCGGCCACCGACTCCCGGTCAATGACACCAGGGGCCCGCACCTTTGTATCTTTCCCATTGTAACCCTGGGGGTCGGCCTATAAGACCCCCAGGGAGGCCTCCATGCAGAGGGGTCGGTAGGTGAGGTCAGTACACATTCTAGTTAGTTTCCTTCGGTTCACCCCCTTCCGTTGCATAGTTGCTCTTCACTTCCCTTTAGTGGCTCCTCGTTCCGCAGAACCCACGCACAGGGGAGGCAGAACGGTGGCCTAGCCCCTTCTCCCGCCTCCGCCCAAAACAGCTCCAGGAGCGACCTTGTAGCCCTTGTGCTTCCCGTACTACATTCGGCAGGATTAGGGGTATTACCTCTCTAGAGGGCCCCGAACCTGGGTACGTCTCGTGTCTCGCACTTGCTCGTGCCAACCTCGCCTCCGGAACCCACCGGCGACCTCTCGTAGCCCCACCTCTTTAGCCATCTCATGACATCTGCCGTGAAATTACCACGACAGTTGGCGCCCACCGTGGGGCAGCTCGCGGCGCCGGCCAGAGTCAAGTTCCGGACGAGGCCCTTCACCAGCTCCGGCGAGCGCATCGTGCACGGTTTGGTCCGTGCGTCTCGCAAGACCAATCCGGCCGGCTGCAACGCTGCGCCGAGCGCATACGTCGCCTGCCCCGCGGGCTGCCTCGTCGTCCCATTCGGCGCGCTACGCGTCTTCGTCGCGCTCATCCCGGACATGTTCCCCAGCGAAGTGCGCAACTTCGCCGACTCGCCTGTCCCCGTTGGCTGCGCCGTCTCCGACGACGTCGCCGCTCTCTGCGTCCCCGCGCGCCAAGGAGAAGGCTGCCGTGGCCGCCGCCGCCGCGGTTGCGACTCCGCCTCGCCGGACTGACCCGCTCCAGGATACGATCCGGAGTATGCAAGCCCCCATCACGCCCGACGCCGACACGGTTGCTGCTGCGGCCCAGCTCAACGAGGGTCGCCAGCATCTGCTGCTCGAGGCCACGGAGCTCGCGGCAACCCGGCGCCGGTTGGAGTCCGCCTAGCGAGATTCGACAGCGCCCACGGCCTCACGCCGGCCGCCGCCGAGCCCAGCCGGGTCGCGGAGGTGCGGATCCGTGGGGGCGCGATCGGCCATGCGCTAGGCGCAGACCGACCCGTCTACGACACCCCCTTCAAGAACATGCGCGCGGCGCAGGCCGCGATTGCCGACCTCGAGTTCCTGGAGGGCGAGGAGCTGCTGCAGTAGCAGCAGCGCATCCGCGACCTCATCACCGCGGCGAACGAGCAGCAGCAACGCTTCGACCCGGCCCAGCCATCCGCCTCCGCCTCAGGAAGAACCAGAGACCCGGAGAGGGCTCTCCGGGACGCGTAGCAGACGTCCTCGCATGCCACAAGCACGAGCCGCTCTGGCCGGCACCGGTCCGGTCGGAGCCGGCACAATCGAGCCACCACCGCTGGAGACGGCAATGCCGGCGAGACGGCCGGCGACGGCCGTGTTCAGCAGCCGGAGCCCTCCGTGCGGCCGGCCCGGCAGCCCGAGCCGGCCCCGGAAGCCCCTGCGCTCCGCGGTCCCGTGGCCGGCCGAATCGGCCCCCGCGGTCCCGTGGCTGACCGACTCGGCCCCCGCGAGCCCTACGACGAAAGCGACGCCCGTCACCGCATCGACCGGCTGGCGCGCTCCACGGCCCTGGAGGAGGAAAGCTCTGTCGGCCCGGCGTGCTTCGGCCCCCGCATCCGCGAAGAACCCTTCCCTAAAGGCTTCTCGCTGCCCCGCGACTCGCCAAAGTACACCGGCGCCACCAAGCCGGAGGACGGGCTAACCGACTACACCATAGCTGTCGGCATAGCCGGCGGCAACCGGCGCGTGGCTGTCCGTTACGTCCCCCTCATACTGCTCGGCTCGGCCCGGACGTGGCTTAACAGCCTTCGGGCCGGCAGCATGAACTCCTGGATGGATTTCGAAGACGCGTTCATTCGCAACTTCACCAGCACCTACAAGCGACCCGGCAAGCCTCGTCAGCTCTCCATGTGCGTCCAAAAGCCGGGCAAACCCCTGCGCGATTTCCTCACGCGGTGGACGGAGCTCCGCAACTCCTGCGAGGGCGTCCACGAGGTCCAGGCCATCCAATACTTCATCGACGGGTGCCTAGACGGCACTCTGATCAAGCACTGGCTGGTGTGCGACGAGCCGGAGACCCTGGCGGAGCTCATGGCCGTGGCAGACAAGTACGCAACGGCCGACTCCGCGATGAATGTGAAGATCACGATCGACGCAGACGGCAAGCTCCTCCCGGCCCAGCCGGCTCCCCCCAAGCCGGCTGGCGACAACAATCAGCGCCGGCAAGACAACAACAACAACGGCAAGCGCCGGAACGACCAGCAAGCGTCCCGCTACGACAACCGGCAAGTCGCCGCAGTGGAAGGGGAGCAGCCGGCTGACCAAGGCCCCGGCCAGCGCCCGCGCACCGGCAAGGCCGTTTGGCAGCCCAAGCTGACTTTCGAGCAGATGCTCGATGCCCCCTGCAAGAACCACAGCGGCACGAAGCCGTCGACGCACACGCTCCGGCAGTGCAGTTTCACCCAGCGACTGTTGAAGGGCAACCTTCCGCCGCCGCCACCCGGAGCCGGCGGAGCCGGCTCGCAGCAGCCACCGCTCCCGCCGCCACCACTGCCACCCGGCGCCCTCGCGGACAACCCCTTCCCGCGCCTGGACGTGTCCTACGTCGTCTTCACCAGCGAGGGGGATGACAAGCACGCCAAGCGCAAGCACGCGGCCGAGGTGAACGCCGTCGTCCCCTCGGTTCCCCAGTACATGCACTGGTCTGACCGGCCGGTCAGCTGGACCCGGGAGGACCACCCGGCCGTCATGCCCATGCCGGGTGGCTACGCCCTCGTGCTCGACCCCACCTTCGTCTCCGAGAAGCGCACCTGCCGCTTTTCGCGGGTGGTGATCGACGTCGGCAGCAGCATTAACATCCTGTACCGCGACACCATGACCAAGCTCGGTATTGAGGCGCGACAGCTGGAGCCGACCCGGACGGTGTTCCACGGCATCGTGACGGGTCTCTCCTGCTCTCCGATCGGCCGGATCCGGCTTGACGTCCTGTTTGGCTCCAGCAGCCATTTCCGCCGCGAGCAGATCTGGTTCGAGGTGGTCGACCTAGCCAGCCCCTACCACGCACTGCTGGGCCGGCCCGCGATGGCCAAGTTCATGGCGGTCCCCCACTACGCCTACCTGAAGCTGAAGATGCCGGGTCCCAAGGGCCTCATCACCGTCGTCGGTGACTACAAGAAGTCCCTCGAGTGCGCCAAAGTCGGCTCCCAGCTGGCCGAGTCGCTGGTCATCGCCGAGGAGAGGCGCCAGGTCGACCGGATCGTGGCGCTGGCTAACGCGCAGCCGGCCATGCCGGCTCCGCCCAAGCCGGCCGCCGACGAGGCCTCCTTCAAGCCGACCAAAGACACGAAGAAAGTCCCGCTCAACCCGGCCGACCCCAGCTCCAGCAAGTGCGCCGTCATGGGCACCGGCCTCGACAGTAAATAGGAAGGCGAGCTCGTCGATTTCCTCCGTGAGAATCAGGATATCTTTGCATGGTCTCCCAAAGACATGCCGGGTGTCCCGAGGGAATTCGCCGAGCACAAACTACATGTCCGCAAGGACGCCAAGCCTGTCCGGCAGCCGCTACGCCGCTTCTCCTCGGAGAAGCGAAGAACCATCGGTGAAGAGATCGCCCGGCTGCTCAAAGCCGGGTTCATCATGGAAGTGTTCCACCCCGAGTGGCTGGCCAATCCAGTCCTCGTCCTGAAGAAAAACGGCACCTGGCGCATGTGCATCGACTACACCAGCCTGAACAAGGCATGCCCCAAAGACCCATTCGCTCTGCCCCGGGTCGACCAAGTCATCGACTCCACAGCCGGCTGCGAGCTCCTGTCCTTCCTTGACGCCTACTCCGGCTACCAATAGATCAAGCTGGACCCGACCGACACCCTCAAAACGTCCTTCATCATGCCCTTTGGGGCGTATTGCTACATCACCATGTCGTTCGGCTTGAAGAACGCCGGCGCCACCTTCCAACGCTGCATGCAGAAATGCCTGCTGCCCCAGCTCGGCAGAAATGTGCACGTCTACGTCGACGACGTCATGGTGAAGACCAAGCAGCACCTCATGCTTCTGGCCGACCTCAAGGAAACCTTCGCCAACCTGCGCCGGTTCCAGATCAAGCTCAACGCGGAGAAATGCGTCTTCGGCGTGCCGGCTGGCCAGCTCCTCGGCTTCCTCGTCTCGGCGCGCGGCATCGAGGCCAACCCGGAGAAGATCAAGGCAATCGAGCGGATGCGCAAGCCGACCCGGCTGCGCGACGTCCAGAAGTTCACCGGCTGCTTGGCCTCTCTCAGCCGGTTCGTCAGCCGGCTGGGGGAGAGGGCCCTGCCCCTGTATCAGCTGATGAAGAAGACGACGGCGTTCGAGTGGAGCGACCAGGCGGACGAAGCTTTTCGCGACCTCAAGCGCATGCTGTCCACCGCACCCGTCCTGGCCGCGCCGGCTGATAAAGAGCCACTCCTGCTGTACGTCGCCGCCACCTCCCGCGCGATCAGCACGGTGCTGGTCGTCGAGCGCCCTGAGGAGGGCAAGGTGCAGCCGGTCCAGCGTCCGGTGTACTACCTGAGCGAGGTGCTCTCCGCCTCCAAGCAGAATTACCCCCACTACCAGAAGATGTGCTACGGTGTGTACTTTGCCGCCAAGAAGCTGAGGCAGTACTTCCAGGAGCATACCATTACCGTGGTGAGCACGGCCCCCATCGGCGAGATCATGGGCTGCCGGGATGCCTCTGGCCGGGTGGCCAAGTGGGCCATCGAGCTAGCCGGCCACACGATCCTCTACGAGCCGCGCACCACCATCAAGTCCCAAGCACTGGTCGATTTCCTCGTCGACTGGACCGAGACGCAGTACCTGCCGCCGGCACCTGAGTCGACTCACTGGCGCATGCACTTCGACGGCTCCAAGATGCGCAACGGCTTGGGAGCCGGCATCGTGCTGTCCTCCCCCAAGAACGACCGGCTACGGTACGTGCTACAGATCCACTTCGCCGCCTCCAACAACGTCGCCGAGTACGAAGCTCTCGTGCACGGCCTCTGGCTGGCCAGGGAGATCGACATCCGGCGCATCCTCTACTACGGCGACTCGGACCTGGTGGTGCAGCAAGTCTCCGGCGACTGGGACGCCAAAGACGCCAACATGGCCAGCTACCGCTTCCTGGTCCAGCAACTCTCAGGCGGGTTTGACGGCTGCGAGTTTCTCCATGTCCCACGCGCCGACAACGAAGCAGCCGACGCCCTGGCCAAGGTGGGCTCCACCCGGCAAGCCATCCCGTCCGGTGTCTCCCTCGAGCATCTGCGGAAGCCGTCCATCAAGCCGTCTCCCGAGTCGGAGTCCATCTTCGTCCCGGACGACCCCAGCGTGCCCCCACCCGACCCTGGGATTCCCGGCCCAAGCTCGGGGACTGCCAGCTCCAGCTCGGGGACTGCCGTCTCCGGCTCGGGGGCTACCGTCTCCGGCTCGGGGGCTGCCGGCTCCAGCCCGGGGACTACTGGCTCCGGCGCGGGGGCTGCTGGCCCAAGCTTGGGGACTGCCGGCTCCGGCTCGGGGGCTGCGATCCCGGATCCCATCCCGGCGGCCGTCCTCACGGTGGTGACGGCGCCGTCCTGGGCTCAGCCAATCCTCGCTTTCTTGGAAGACGGCGAATTTCCCATCGACGAAACTGAAGCCCGGCAAGTGCAGCGGCGCGCGTCCGCCTACAGCATCATCAACCACGAGCTCGTCAAACGCAGCACGACGGGCATGTTCCAGCGATGCGTCGAGCAGAGCAAAGGGATCGAGATCCTCCTCGACATCCACCAGGGCGAGTGCGGGCACCACGCCGCCTCGAGATCCCTGGTGGCCAAAGCATTCCGGCACGGTTTCTACTGGCCCACGGCCCTGGAAGACGCCGAAGAGCTGGTCCTCAGGTGCGAGGGCTGCCAACGCTTCAGCAAGCGCAGCCACCAGCCGGCTTCAGCCCTCCAAACCATCTCGATCACATGGCCCTTCGCCGTTTGGGGACTCGACATGGTGGGCCCTTTCAAAACCGCTCGAGGTGGCATGACGCACCTCCTGGTCGCCATCGACAAGTTCACCAAATGGATCGAGGCTAGACCGATCAAGAAGCTCGACGGGCCCACAGCCGTCCGATTCATCAAGGATATCGCGGTTCGCTACGGCGTTCCCCACAGCATCATCACGGACAACGGCACCAACTTCGCCAAGGGTGCGCTGGCCCACTACTGCTCTGCATCCGGCATCCGGCTTGACTTGGCCTCCGTCGCACACCCCCAGTCGAACGGCCAGGTCGAGCGGGCGAACGGCCTCATCCTAGCCGGCATCAAGCCGCGACTCGTCGAGCCGCTCGTGCGCTCACCCGACAGCTGGCTCGACGAGCTGCCGGCCGTCCTCTGGAGTCTCCGGACGACGCCGAACCGCTCCACCGGGTTCACCCCGTTCTTCCTCGTCTACGGAGCCGAAGCGATCATTCCGACCGACGTCGAGTTCGACTCGCCCCGTGTTGGAAATATGCCCTAGAGGCAATAATAAATTGGTTATTATTATATTTCCTTGTTCATGATAATCGTTTATTATCCATGCTATAATTGTATTGATTGGAAACTCAAATACATGTGTGGGTACATAGACAACACTGTGTCCCTAGTAAGCCTCTAGTTGACTAGCTCGTTGATCAAAGATGGTTAAGGTTTCCTAGCCATTGACATGAGATGTCATTTGATAACGGGATCACATCATTAGGAGAATGATGTGATGGACAAGACCCAAACTGTAAACGTAGCATTTGATCGTGTCAGTTTATTGCTATTGTTTTCTGCATGTCAAGTATCTGTTCCTATGACCATGAGATCATGCAACTCCCTGACATCGGAGGAGTACCTTGTGTGTATCAAACGTCGCAACGTAACTGGGCGACTATAAAGGTGCTCTACAGGTATCTCCGAGGATGTCTGTTGGGTTGGCATTGATCAAGACTGGGATTTGTTACTCCGTATGACGGAGAGGTATCTCAGGGCCCACTCGGTAATACAACATCACAATGAGCCTTGCAAGCAATGTGACTAAAGTGTTAGCCACGAGATCTTGTATTACGGAACGAGTAAAGAGACTTGCCGGTAACGAGATTGAACTAGGTATAGAGATACCGACGATCGAATCTCGGGCAAGTAACATACCGAAGAACAAAGGGAACAGCATACGGGATTAACTGAATCCTTGACATAGAGGTTCGACCGATAAAGATCTTCGTAGAATATGTAGGAGCCAATATGGGCATCCAGGTCCCGCTATTGGTTATTGGCCGTAGAGGTGTCTCGGTCATGTCTACATAGTTCTCGAACCCGCAGGGTCTACACACTTAACGTTTGGTGACGATTAGTATAATTGAGTTATTATGTTGGTGACCGAAAGTTGTTCGGAGTCCCGGATAAGATCCCGGACATGACGAGGATCTCCGGAATAGTCCGGAGGTAAAGATTGATATATGTGATAATAGTGTTTCGATCTCCGGAAGAGTTCCAGAGTTCACCGGAAGGGGTTCCGGATGTTTGCCGAAGTGTTCGGGTACAGCAACACTTTATATGGGCCAAGGGATAAAAGCCCACAAGGTATTGGAAAGTGCAAAAAGTAGTTTTGCTGCCGCGTAAGCGGTACTACCGCTTGTGTGAAGCGGTACTACCGCCCAAGCGGTACTACCGTTTGTGTGAAGCGGTACTACCGCCCAAGCGGTACTACCGCTTGTGTGAAGCGGTACTACCGCTTGTGTGCGGCTGTGCACGGTTCGGCAGGGATCCGAGTTGGACTCTTTCCCTGCGGGCCAAACCGACCTTGTGCGGGCAAAACCGACCTAGAGGAGGCTTTTACTCCAAGTTTAGACCCCAAGGCTCAACATATAAATAGAGGGGCAGGGCTAGCACACGGGACACATCAAGATTTCCCCAAGCCGTGTGCGGCAACCCTAACCCTCTAGTTCCTCCGTCATAATCTCCGTAGCGCTTGGCGAAGCCCTGCAGAGATTGTTCCTCACCACCATCACCACGCCGTCGTGCTGCTGGAACTCAACCACTACTTCACCATCGCTCGCTGGATCGAGGAGGTGAAGGCGTCATCAAGCCGTACGTGTGTTGAACGCGGAGGCGCCGTCCGTTCGGCGCTAGTTCGTGATCGGATCGAGGGACGACTTGCGATTTGGATCGCGGAGACGTTCGACTACATCAACCGCGTTTATTAAACGCTTCCGCTTAGCGATCTACAAGGGTATGTAGATTCACTCTCCCTCTCGTAGATGCTCATCACCATGGATAGATCTTGTGTGTGCGTAGGAAAATTTTTGTTTCCCATGCAACGTTTCCCAACAGTGGCATCATGAGCCAGGTCTATGCGTAGATGAGATCTCGAGTAGAACACAAACGAGTTGTGGGCGTGGGTGTATACATATTGCTTGCCGTTACTAGTTGATATTTGATTCGGCGGTACTGTGAGATGAAGCGGCCCGGACCGACATTACGCGTACACTTACGCGAGACAGGTTCCTTCAACCGACATGTAACTTCGTTGCATAAAGATGGCTAGCGGGTGTCTGTCTCTCAAACTTTAGTTGAATCGATTTCAATGAAGAGGGTTCTTTTAGAAGATCAAAAAGCAATCACTACACCACGTTGTGGTTTTGCGTAGGTAAGAACGGTTCTTGCAAACCCGTAGCAGCCACGTAAAATTTGCAACAACAATTAGAGGACGTCTAACTTGTTTTTGCAGGGTATGTTGTGATGTGATATGGCCAATTACATGATGAGATATATGTGATGTATGAGATGATCATGTGTTGTATAGAATATCACGACTTGCATGTCGATGAGTACGGCAACTGGCAGGAGCCATAGAGTTGTCTTTAATTATTGTATGACCTGCGTGTCAATCATTAAGCGCTATGTAATGCTTTACTTTATCGCTAAACGTTAGCAATAGTCGTAGAAGCAACAGTCGGCGCGACAACCTTATGGCGACACGTTGATGGAGATCAAGATGATGGAGATCATGGTGTCATGCCGGTGACGATGGAGATCATGCCGGTGCTTTGGAGATGGAGATCAAAAGCACAAGTTCATGGCCATATCATGTCACTTATGATTTGCATGTGATGTTAATCCTTTTATGCATCTTATTTTGCTTAGGACGACGGTAGCATTATAAGGTGATCCCTCACTTAAATTTCAAGATAAATTGTGTTCTCCCCAAGTGTGCACCGTTGCGAAAGTTCGTCGTTTCGAGACACGCCGTGATGATCGGGTGTGATAGACTCTACGTTCGCATACAACGGGTGCAAGCCATGTTGCACGTGCGGAACACTCGGGTTAAACTTGACGAGCCTAGCATGTACAGACATGGCCTCGGAACACAAGAGACCGAAAGGTCGAACATGAGTCATATAGTAGATATGATCAACATGAAGATGTTCACCATTGAAACCACCTCAACTCACGTGATGATCGGACTTGAGTTGGTGGATTTGGATCATGTTACACTCGAATGATCGGAGGGATGTCAATTTGAGTGGGAGTTTTTAAGTAATATGATTAACTAAACTCATTATCTAGAACAATAGTCTAAGTTGTCTTTGCTATATTTATGTTGTAGATCATGGCTCGCGCAGTAGCACCCCTGAATTTTAATGCGTTCCTAGAGAAAGCTAAGTTGAAAGATGATGGAAGTAACTTTGTGGACTGGGCCCGTAATCTAAGGATTATCCTTACGGCTTCCCAGAAGGCTTATGTCCTTGATGCACCGCTTGGTGATCCACCCGCTCCAGTTGAGTCTCTAGACGTTGTGAACGCCTGGCAGGCTCGTTCTGATGATTACTCAATAGTTCAATGTGCAATGTTGTATGGCTTAGAACCGGGACTTCAAAGACGTTTTGAACGTCATGGAGCATATGAGATGTTCCAGGAGTTGAAGTTTATCTTTCAGAAGAATGCCCGGATCAAGAGATATGAGATCTCCGATAAGTTCTATGCTTGCAAGATGGAGGAGAACGGGTCTATCAGTGATCACGTGCTCAGAATGTCTGGGTACTCCACCCGTCTGGCTGAGTTAGGGATGCCCCTTCCGCTAGAGGCTATCACTGACAGAGTTCTTCAATCATTGCCACCTAGCTACAAGAGCTTCGTGTTGAACTATAACATGCACGGGATGAACAAGTCAGTCGCCGAGCTGTTTGCGATGCTGAAAGCCGCTGAGTCTGAAATTCAGAAGGAGCATCAAGTGTTGATGGTCAATAAAACCACTAGTTTCAAGAAAAATGGCAAGGGTAAGAAAGGGTAACTCCAAGCAGAGTGGCAAAGCAGTTGCTCCTCTCGTGAAGAAACCCAAGGCTGGACCCAAACCAGAAACTGTGTGTTTTCATTGCAAGGGAACTGGACACTGGAAGCGGAATTGCCCCAAGTATTTGGCTGACAAGAAGGCGGCCAACAACAAACAAGGTATATATGATATACATGTTATTGATGTGTACCTTACCAACTCTCGTTGTAGTGCCTGGGTATTTGATACCGGTGCGGTTGCTCATATTTGCAACTCAAAACAGGAACTGCGGAATAGACGGAGGCTGGCAAAGGACGAAGTGACGATGCGCGTGGGAAATGGTTCCAAGGTTGATGTGATCGCCGTCGGCACGCTCGCTCTTCGATTACCGTCGGGATTAGTGATGAACCTAAATAAGTGTTATTTGGTGCCTGCGTTAAGCATGAACATTATATCTGGATCTTGTTTATTGCGAGACGGTTACTCATTTAAATCAGAGAATAATGGTTGTTCTATTTATATGAGTAATATCTTTTATGGTCATGCACCCAATGTGAGGGGTTTATTCTTGTTGAATCTCGATAGTAATGATACACATGTTCATAACATTGATGCCAAAAGATATAGAATTGATAATGATAATACCACTTTCTTGTGGCACTGCCGTTTAGGTCATATTGGCGTAAAACGCATGAAGAAGCTCCATGCTGATGGACTTTTGGAGTCACTTGATTTTGAATCACTTGACACATGTGAGCCATGCCTCATGGGCAAGATGACTAAAACGCCGTTCTCTGGAACAATGGAACGGGCAAGTGACTTATTGGAAATCATACATACTGATGTGTGCGGTCCGATGAGTATTGAGGCGCGCAGTGGTTATCGTTACTTTCTCACCTTCACTGATGACTTAAGTAGATATGGGTATATTTACTTAATGAAACATAAGTCTGAAACATTTGAAAAGTTCAAACAATTTCAGAGTGAAGTTGAGAATCATCGTAACAAGAAGATTAAATTCCTACGATCTGATCGAGGAGGAGAATATCTGAGTTATGAGTTTGGCAGTCACTTAAGACAGTGTGGAATTGTTTCACAGTTGACACCGCCTGGAACACCACAGCGTAATGGTGTGTCCGAACGTCGTAATCGAACTTTATTGGATATGGTGCGATCTATGATGTCTCTTGCCGATTTGCCACTATCGTTTTGGGGTTATGCATTAGAGACAGCTGCATTCACTTTAAATAGGGCACCATCGAAATCCGTTGAGACAACGCCATATGAACTTTGGTTTGACAAGAAGCCAAAGCTGTCGTTTCTTAAAGTTTGGGGATGTGATGCTTATGTCAAAAAGCTTCAGCCTGAAAAGCTGGAACCCAAAGCGGAGAAATGCGTCTTCATAGGATACCCAAAAGAGACAATTGGGTATACCTTCTACCTCAGATCCGAGGGCAAAGTGTTTGTCGCTAAAAACGGAACATTTCTTGAGAAAGAGTTTCTCTCGAAAGAATTGAGTGGGAGGAAGATAGAACTTGATGAGGTTGTTGAACCTTTACTTCAACCTGAGAGTAGCGCAGCGCAGAAAGTTGTTTCTGTGGAGCCTACATTAGCTGAAGAGGAAGTTAATGATGATGATCATGAAGCTTTGGATCAAGTTGCTATCGAACCTCGTAGGTCGACAAGGACGCGTACTGCTCCTGAGTGGTACGGCAACCCTGTCTTAGAGGTCATGTTGTTAAACAACGATGAACCTACGAGCTATGGAGAAGCGATAATGGGCCCGGATTCCGAGAAGTGGTTAGAGGCCATGAAATCCGAGATGGGATCCATGTATGAAAACAAAGTCTGGACTTTGGAAGTATTACCTGAAGGGCGTAAGGCCATTCAGAACAAATGGATCTTTAAGAGGAAGACGGACGCGGACGGTAATGTCACCGTCTATAAAGCTCGACTTGTGGCAAAGGGTTTTTCACAAGTTCAAGGAGTTGACTACGATGAGACCTTCTCACCCGTAGCGATGCTTAAGTCCGTCAGAATCATGTTAGCAATAGCTGCCTTTTTCGATTATGAAATTTGGCAGATGGATGTCAAAACAGCGTTCCTTAACGGTTACCTTAAGGAAGAGTTGTATATGATGCAACCAGAAGGTTTTGTCGATCCAGAGAATGCTGACAAAGTTTGCAAACTCCAGCGATCCATTTATGGACTGGTGCAAGCATCTCGGAGTTGGAATCTTCGTTTTGATGAGGTGATCAAAGCGTTCGAGTTTATACAAGTTTACGGAGAAGCTTGTATTTACAAGAAAGTGAGTGGGAGCTCTATAGCGTTTCTAATATTATATGTGGATGACATATTGCTGATTGGAAACAATATAGAAATGCTGGAAAGCGTAAAGGAATATTTGAACAAGAGTTTTTCAATGAAGGACCTAGGAGAAGCTGCTTTCATATTAGGCATCAAGATCTATAGAGATAGATCGAGACGCTTAATAGGACTTTCACAAAGCACATACCTTGATAAGATTTTGAAGAAGTTCAAAATGGATCAGTCCAAGAAGGGGTTCTTGCCTGTTTTGCAAGGTGTGAAGTTGAGTAAGACTCAATGCCCAGTGACTGCAGAAGATAGAGAAAAGATGAGTGTCATCCCCTATGCTTCGGCCATAGGCTCTATCATGTATGCAATGCTGTGCACAAGACCCGATGTCAGCCTTGCCATAAGTATGGTCGGAAGGTTTCAAAGTGATCCAGGAATGGAACACTGGACGGCGGTCAAGAATATCCTGAAGTACCTGAAAAGGACTAAGGACATGTTTCTCGTTTATGGAGGTGATCAAGAGCTCGTCGTAAAGGGTTACGTCGATGCAAGCTTTGACACTGATCCGGATGACTCTAAGTCGCAAACCGGATACGTATTTATTCTTAATGGGGGTGCGGTTAGCTGGTGCAGTTCCAAGCAAAGCGTGGTAGCAGATTCTACATGCGAAGCGGAGTACATCGCTGCCTCGGAGGCGGCGAAGGAAGGTGTCTGGATGAAGGAGTTCATGACAGATCTTGGAGTAGTGCCTAGTGCGCTTAACCCAATGACTCTGTTTTGTGATAATACTGGTGCCATTGCTCTAGCCAAGGAACCAAGATTTCACAAGAGGACCAGACACATAAAGCGACGTTTCAATTCCATCCGCGATTACATCAAGGAGGACGACATAAATATTTGCAAAGTACACACGGATCTAAATGTTGCAGATCCGATGACTAAACCTCTTCCAAGGGCTAAACATGAACAACACCAGAACTGCATGGGTGTTCGATTCATTACAATGTAAATCACATAGTGATGTGAACTAGATTATTGACTCTAGTGCAAGTGGGAGACTGTTGGAAATATGCCCTAGAGGCAATAATAAATTGGTTATTATTATATTTCCTTGTTCATGATAATCGTTTATTATCCATGCTATAATTGTATTGATTGGAAACTCAAATACATGTGTGGGTACATAGACAACACTGTGTCCCTAGTAAGCCTCTAGTTGACTAGCTCGTTGATCAAAGATGGTTAAGGTTTCCTAGCCATTGACATGAGATGTCATTTGATAACGGGATCACATCATTAGGAGAATGATGTGATGGACAAGACCCAAACTGTAAACGTAGCATTTGATCGTGTCAGTTTATTGCTATTGTTTTCTGCATGTCAAGTATCTGTTCCTATGACCATGAGATCATGCAACTCCCTGACATCGGAGGAGTACCTTGTGTGTATCAAACGTCGCAACGTAACTGGGCGACTATAAAGGTGCTCTACAGGTATCTCCGAGGATGTCTGTTGGGTTGGCATGGATCAAGACTGGGATTTGTTACTCCGTATGACGGAGAGGTATCTCAGGGCCCACTCGGTAATACAACATCACAATGAGCCTTGCAAGCAATGTGACTAAAGTGTTAGCCACGAGATCTTGTATTACGGAACGAGTAAAGAGACTTGCCGGTAACGAGATTGAACTAGGTATAGAGATACCGACGATCGAATCTCGGGCAAGTAACATACCGAAGAACAAAGGGAACAGCATACGGGATTAACTGAATCCTTGACATAGAGGTTCGACCGATAAAGATCTTCGTAGAATATGTAGGAGCCAATATGGGCATCCAGGTCCCGCTATTGGTTATTGGCCGTAGAGGTGTCTCGGTCATGTCTACATAGTTCTCGAACCCGCAGGGTCTACACACTTAACGTTTGGTGACGATTAGTATAATTGAGTTATTATGTTGGTGACCGAAAGTTGTTCGGAGTCCCGGATAAGATCCCGGACATGACGAGGATCTCCGGAATAGTCCGGAGGTAAAGATTGATATATGTGATAATAGTGTTTCGATCTCCGGAAGAGTTCCAGAGTTCACCGGAAGGGGTTCCGGATGTTTGCCGAAGTGTTCGGGTACAGCAACACTTTATATGGGCCAAGGGATAAAAGCCCACAAGGTATTGGAAAGTGCAAAAAGTAGTTTTGCTGCCGCGTAAGCGGTACTACCGCTTGTGTGAAGCGGTACTACCGCCCAAGCGGTACTACCGTTTGTGTGAAGCGGTACTACCGCCCAAGCGGTACTACCGCTTGTGTGAAGCGGTACTACCGCTTGTGTGCGGCTGTGCACGGTTCGGCAGGGATCCGAGTTGGACTCTTTCCCTGCGGGCCAAACCGACCTTGTGCGGGCAAAACCGACCTAGAGGAGGCTTTTACTCCAAGTTTAGACCCCAAGGCTCAACATATAAATAGAGGGGCAGGGCTAGCACACGGGACACATCAAGATTTCCCCAAGCCGTGTGCGGCAACCCTAACCCTCTAGTTCCTCCGTCATAATCTCCGTAGCGCTTGGCGAAGCCCTGCAGAGATTGTTCCTCACCACCATCACCACGCCGTCGTGCTGCTGGAACTCAACCACTACTTCACCATCGCTCGCTGGATCGAGGAGGTGAAGGCGTCATCAAGCCGTACGTGTGTTGAACGCGGAGGCGCCGTCCGTTCGGCGCTAGTTCGTGATCGGATCGAGGGACGACTTGCGATTTGGATCGCGGAGACGTTCGACTACATCAACCGCGTTTATTAAACGCTTCCGCTTAGCGATCTACAAGGGTATGTAGATTCACTCTCCCTCTCGTAGATGCTCATCACCATGGATAGATCTTGTGTGTGCGTAGGAAAATTTTTGTTTCCCATGCAACGTTTCCCAACACCCCGAGTAACCATGTACACCGAAGCAGAAGCAAAAGAAGCACGCGAAGACAGCGTCGACCTGCTCGAGGAGGCGCGCCTCCTGGCCCTCAGCCGGTCAGCCATCTACCAACAAGGCCTGCGTAACTACCACATCAAGAAAATCAAGCCCCTCGCGTTCCGCGAAGGTGACCTCGTGCTCCGGCTCGTCCAACGAACAGCCGGCCAGCACAAGCTGGCCTCCCCCTGGGAGGGCCCCTTCATCGTCAGGAAGGCTCTCTGCGACCGAAACGCGTACTACCTCATCGACGCCCAGAAGCCGAACAAGCGCAAGCGAGATGCAGCCGGCGAGGAGTCCAGCCGGCCCTGGAACGCGGAGCTCCTCCGTCTGTTTTATAGTTAAAACTCATGTATGTATGAATCACCATCTTTTGGACTTAATGAAAACAGGCAACTTCCCCGTTTTTTAATTCCCCCGCCGAGTCGGCGTAGCCGGCTCGGGGGCTCGGGGGCTAGCCGGCTAGACCACGCCTCGCTTTTTTCCTTAGTCCGTCTCAAAGTGTATGAGCCGCCAAAGCCCTCTCTTCGCCAGCCACAGCCGGCTCCCGGCTGTCCGGCCGGCAAGAGCCAAAGGCCGAAAGCGTCGCTGCGCAAGAACGACTAAGAAGGACAGCCCGGTTCGGCCGGCCCGGCTCAACCCGTTTTCTTTTGCTTATTCGCTGCACGACCGGCTGTGCGCCGGGCGGCTTCGCCGCCTGCCGCCAGCCGGCGCTGTGGGTTTTTTCGCTCGCGCTCAACGTCCGAAAAATCCTAAGTATTGTGCGTCCGCTCTCAAAGCCGAGTCCCCGTCCTAGCCACAGTCCGCAACTCGGCTGTCCGGCTAGCGGGAAGGAAGCCCAGAGAAAAGACAAAGAGGAAAAGGCCCAAGGCCGAACAGCAAAAAGTAAAATCGCATGCAAAATTTATATACAGCATGGGCCTTCGGCCACGAGTTCATTACATGGAACTACACCCCCAGTGGGTGGACCTGCTACCTAACAAAAGTTTGAGTACAGGAAAGATAAAAAGGAAAAGCAATCCTAAGCGGCACCCGCGTCGTCTCCAGCCGGCGTCGGCTCAGCCGAGGTGGACGCTGCTGCCGGGTTGGGTCCAGCACTCTCCGCCGTCCTCTCGGCCGTGGCGTCGTCGTCCGGGTTGGCCTCGTCATCGGCATAGGCACCCGTCTCGGCCGAGCTACCGTCCGGATCGTTGAGCAGCAGGCCGGGCTCGTCGGAAGGGAGCTCCTCGCCGTCTTTCGTCCGCTCGACGACGAACTCGTCGTGCGGGGCGAACGTTGCCAAGTAGCTGGCCCGCCCGGCGATCCGCTTCGCCCGCGCCACCAAGTCCTCCTCCGTGCCGGCCCACTGCGCCGCCAGACGATCGAGGTACATGCCCGGATACCAGGACACGACGAAGCGCAGCGCCATCTCCGCGCCGGCCCGGGCCGCGGAAGCCCTCCACGCGCCGAGTCGCTCCACGCCGGCTTCCAGCCACCGCGCTAGCCGGGTGATGCTGTCCAGCGTCACAGTGCCCGGCCAGAGGCCGCCCACCATGCTCAGCCCGGCCTCGAACAGCCGATGCATGTGCCCCTCCACGGCCCGAAGACGGGCCTCGCCGGCGAGGACGAGCTCTGAGAAGGACCAGGCGGCATAAGCATCGATGTCCGCCCCAGCTCGCGCTGCTCGGCCCGATGAGCGTACACGGCCGCATCGGCCGCCTCCTGCGTCTCGGGGAAGACTCCTGCCAAGGAAGGAAACAAGTCAGACAAAAGAAAATAACTGGCCGGTCAGCCCGACCGGACCAAGCAAAAGACAGCACTCACGGGCGAAGGTCTCGTCGAGGTGCTGCGCCTCGCCCAGCATCCCGTTCTCCCGGATCGCCGACGCATGAGCCTGGGCTTCGAGATCTTTCTCGAGCTGGGCGATCCTCCTGCTGGCGTCCGCTAGCTCCTCGGCCGCCTTGCCGCGCTCCTCCGCCAGCCGGCCCAGTTCCACCTAGTGGGCGTCCTCCGCTTTGGCCTTCTCGGCCACCAGTCGGTCCACCTCGGCCTGCAGCCGGTCGCGGTCGCCGACGGCGTGGTCGCGCTGGTGGCCGGCTTCGGCAAGCCGGCCTCGAAGGCCTGGAACCTCGGCCGCGTCGGCTGCGCGACGAGATTCCCGGTCAGATGCCGGAAGCAAGGATTAGAAGAAAAAGACAAGGCTCTAAGATTCGACCCGGTTGCTCCGCAGTCCGGCCCGAATCTCGGGGGCTACACCCAGTGAGTGCGCTGGCGCGCACCCACTGGAGGCGTGCAAGACGTACCTTGGACGCGACGCAGCTCCTCCTCCTTGGCGGCGAGCTGGGTTCTGGCCTCGCGGTACCGATCCCGGAGCCGGTTGAACGCGCTGGCCCACAGGTCGTACAGATGCTGCGCGCAGAAAGAAGATTAGAAGAATGCAAAAGACAGCCATAAGATTTGACTCGGCTGCTCCGCAGCCCGGCCGAACCTCGGGGGCTACACCCAGTGGGTGCGCTGGCGCGCCCCCACTGATTCAACAATCAAGACATGCACAGAAGAAAAAACTCACCGCGATCGCCTGCTCCAGCTGCCGCGCCCGGTCCTGCTCCTCCCGGACGAAGGCCAGCAGGCGCTCGCCCCGACCGCAAAGTTGCGAGCGCAAGGCGTCCGCCGCGTCGTCCTCCCGGGTTTGCGGCCCCACCACGACCTCGCTGGAGCTCGCCCACGGCTGCTGGAGTGCGGTCCCGGCGCCGGATCGGCTTCCACCCGGCCGCTCGGGGTTCGTGGCGGCTTGGGGCGGCATGACCACCAAGGTACCGGCGGCCCCGATCGCGGCCTCTGGGGCCGGCGTCGGCTGCGCTTGGCCGGATGGCGCGGAGTCCGCCTCGCGCCTCTCTCCGCCGCCTCCTGCCGGATCGGCCCGGGGCGGCGTGTCCACGACGATATTGTCATCGACGTCCGACTCGCCGTCGGCCGGCTCCGCCCGCCTCTCCGGCTCGCCCGCTCCCTCCGGCTGTGGCTCGATGATTGTCACCACCGGCGCCGAGCCCCTCTCCATCTCCGGCCAAGCCGGGTCCGCGGTGGGCCTGGCCCGCTTCGCGGAGGCCGTCTCCCACGCCCGGGCCGAGGCCTCCTCCATCGCCTTCGTGGCCTCCTCCCGGTCCTGCCAGGCGGCGCGCATCGCCGCGTCCAGATCCCGGCCGGACTGACGGGCCTCGAGGTCCTCCTTCGTGGTCCGGCCCTGCTCGCGGTCGATGGCGCTGCTCCGGGTCTTCCTCCAGAGGGCCTCGCCCGCCGTCGCCTCTGTCGCCGCCACCGCCAAGTCGAGAGCCGACCTGTACGCGGCAGATTTGTCACGATGAAGGCACAAGCAAGGAAGAAACAAGCCATAAGATTCGACCCGGCTGCTCCGCAGCCCGGCCGAACCTCGGGGGCTCCCGCCTCGGCCCCACGGAAGGGGCGAGCCGGCGCTTCTTCTTCACGACGGCCCTCTCGCGCGCCGGCCGCCTCCTTCCCGTGCGGCCGGCTGACGGTCGCCGCCGCGCGAGCCGGCACGGCGCCGGCCGCCTTCCGCAGCTGTCTTGGGGGGTCAAAGCTGTAGTCCTCCCCAGCCGAGGGCGCTGCACCGTGGGCGTCGGTCAGGTTCTCCTCGTCGTCATCCGGCCAGTCCCGCAGTAGATCTGGAGGCGGAGACTTACCTGCATTCCGCGACCCGCCGGCTGCGGCGTCGGCCAGGCGCGCCTCGACCGCCCCCTCCTCCGCCTTGGCGCCGGCCTCCTCCACATCCGAGTCGGGCAGGTCGGCCAGCAGGATCTGGGCGTTCGGCCCGTCGTGATTCCGCTGGCTGGCGAATAGCTGCGGCCATCCCGCGGCGTCAGGACGCAAGAATAACGTCGAAGCGGCAAAATATAAAGACCAAGGACTCACCGCCGGCGCCGGGTTCTCCCGGTGATAAGGCTCCTTCCCGAAGCTCCACCCCTCCTCCTTCAGCCCGGCCTTGGAGATGTAATTGACCTGCTGGACGATCCCAGCCGGCGTCAGCTCCTTGGTCGACATCCGGGTCGGGTCGTGCCGGCCGCTCATATCGCAGATCCGGTGCGCCCGGCACTACATCGGCAAAACCCGGCGGGCGATGAAGGCCGCGATGAGGTCAACCGGCTTCAGCCCCTCGCGCTTCGTCAGCTCCCCGACCCGGCCGCAGATGTTCACCATCTCCTGCGGCGGCTTCTTGGGGCAGTAGCCCCAGTTCGGCTTCTCGAGTGGCGGCGTGTCGACGAACGGCGGAAGGTTGATGACGTCCACCGCCGGGTCGGCATTCCGGACGTAGAAGAACGTCGTCTGCCACTTCTTGGCCGAGTCCTCAAGCGGCAGCTTGGGAAACGGCCCGTTCACCCGGCCGGTAACCACCGCTGCGCCGCAGTCGGACATGGCGCCGGCTGACGCTCCCTGCTGCTTGAGGAAGAACATCTTCGCCCACAGCTCCACAGTCGGCAGCATCCCGAGATAGCCTTCACAGAGCGTGGCGAAGCCGGCAACCTGCAGCACGGCGTTGGCGCCGAGATGATGCGGCTGCAGCCCGAAGAAATCAAGCCACGCGCGGAAGAAGAGACTCGCAGGGAGGCCGAGCCCGCGCTCGAAATGCGAGAAGAAGACCACATGCTCGCCCTCCTGCGGCTCCGGCATCCACTCCGAGCCCGGTGCGAGCGCGAGCAGTACCTCCGCCGGCGGCAGCCGTTTCGTGCGGCGGAGGTACCGGATATTCTGCTCCGTCGTAATGGAGCCCTCCCAAGAACCTTTCGGCAGCGCCATTGAAGAGCTCTTCGGGCGTCGAGGTTCGGCGATGAAGAGGAGAAGAGGGAGAAAGAGCGGCGCGCTGCGGGCTTCGGGTAGCGGTGCGCGGCAGCAGGCGTGGGCGAGGCGTGCGGTGGCGGCAGCGCTTCGCTTGGTCGCGATGGAGAAGAAGAGGAGCAAGTGGCAGGGGTGCGAGCGCGAGCGTCTCGGTCGCACTTCCCCTCCCTTCTCATTTATAACCACGAGAAATCGTGGGGGAGTGGGATCGTCTGCGCCCACGATACCCACTCCCCCGCACTACGCGCGTACGTTCCCCACGCTCATTAACTGCGAGGGGAAGCGCAATCGCCAACGGCCGCCGCAGTAAATCCGTCGCGCGCGGGCCGAGGGCGCACCGTGGCGGGCCCGGGCCACAGTCACGTCCAGTCGCGCGCGTGGGCTGGCAGGCCTCGCCCGCCGCGAGGCTGCACGTGGCAGCCCATCAGGCTGCGGCGGGCGCGAATCGGCGTACAAAGCAAGACTCATTTGGCGGGCGTTTCCGTTTCCCGCCCAGGCCAGGGTGCCACGACCCGGTCTCCGGAAGCCGGCCCCCAACAGGTGTTCCCGGCGTCCGCTGCCGCGGAGCCGGCGAGCGGCCAGGCGAAGCCGCCCGACCGGACTCCGGCACTTCATCAACACACCGGCTCCACAGGGGGGTAAGCTGCGAAGGCCCTCCTGCCTGAAGCCGGCGGACCTTCACAGCTTCGGGGACTACTGTCGGGGGGATGACCCCCGGGTAGGCAACGGAGCCCGGATCCCTTTCGGAAAATCATCGGAGCAAGTCAAGTCCCTCAGGCCGGCTTGCCAGTACGCTGGCTCCCCGGCGCGAGCCGGCTCGGTACGGCAACCCGGCCTGGCCGGCTGGCCGCGAGGGGACGAAGCCTTAGCGACGAAGCAAGCGTGGCTGCAGCGCTCCTTCCTTTACGCTGACAGAACAGGCGAGGCTGCAGCTTTTCTTGCGCCCCCGCCTGAGGCGGGCGGTGTCAGGGAGGCGCGGTCCTGTAGAAACGGCGGCGCCGACCTCCCTCTGATGACGGACAAGACGTGCCACAGTGCCTTGTACCCAGACTGACGAGAGACAAGACCCGCCACAGTGCCCCGCGCCAGGCAGGTGCGATGCACCTGGCGACCCGGCAGCCCGGTGACCCGGCGACCCGGCCACTGACTCCCGGTCAATGACACTAGGGGCCCACACCTTTGTATCTTTCCCATTGTAACCCCGGGGGTCGGCCTATAAGACCCCCAGGGAGGCCTCCATGCAGAGGGGTCGGTAGGTGAGGTCAGTACACATTCTAGTTAGTTTCCTTCGGTTCACCCACTTCCGTTGCATAGTTGCTCTTCACTTCCCTTTAGTGGCTCCTCGTTCCGCAGAACCCACGCACAGGGGAGGCAGAACGGTGTCCTAGCCCCTTCTCCCGCCTCCGCCCAAAACAGTTCCAGGAGCGAGCTTGTAGCCCTTGTGCTTCCCGTACTACATTCGGCAGGATTAGGGGTATTACCTCTCTAGAGGGCCCCGAACCTGGGTACGTCTCGTGTCTCGCACTTGCTCGTGCCAACCTCGCCTCCGGAACCCACCGGCGTCCTCTCGTAGCCCCACCTCTTTAGCCATCTCATGGCATCTGCCGTGAAATTACCACGACAGTAATCACGGAGCGCTGGACCTTTCTACTGTGGACACTCATCGTCAGCACCTGTAGTTACCTGGTTTCAGTGGTGTTCCACGACGTTGATGCAGCCTTTGCTATGTCCCGTTGTTGTATTCCCTATCGCGTGCCTGCGCGCCGCCTAGTATGTTTAGCTGTTTAAATTTCCAAACTTATGCTGTCCGCATGTAACCGACTTTGTGTATGGATCTGTATGTCTTGATTGACTACTATTAGCAATCTATTGCACTACTTGTTCATTGACGTATTACATCATGCTTGTCTCTAAACACTTGTAGTTGTTTTTACTAAACTACCCCCTGTTAAAACTTTAGCAGGATGGTTAGACCAGGTGGTCGTGGTCGTGGCCGTGCTCCCGAACAGCCGCCACTGCCAGACTATATGGCAGCTATGATGCAACAATTCGAGCTGAACCGCCAGTTCATGGTTGGAATCATGGCTCAGTTCCCAAACCAGAACCAGAATGCTCAGAATCAGCAACCTGCTCCAATAACTCTGCAGGAGTTTGTGCGTCTCAGCCCTACTACTTACCGCAACTCTGAACAGCCACTGGATGCTGATGACTGGCTTCGCGACATCTCCTTTGAGATGGAATCTGCCAATGTCGCCCCTGACAACCTCGTCACCTTCGCATCCTACTTCTTGAAGGGTCCCGCTGCTCAGTGGTGGGACACCCACAGGCGTTCACTACCTGCTGGGACAGTCGTTACTTGGATCCAGTTTCAGACTGCTTTCCGTGCCCGCTACATTCCTCAGGGAATCATGGACCGAAAGAAAACAGAGTTTCGCAACCTCACTCAGGGCAATAAAACTGTCGAAGCTTATCAGCGGGAATCCCTTGAATTATCCTGCTATGCTGAAGTAGACATTGCCACTGATGCCCGCAGACAGGAGAAATTCCGTAATGGACTCCACCCAGACCTCAAGCTTGCACTTGCTGTTAATGACTTCACCGACTTTGCCACCCTGGTGAACAAGGCCATCCAGGTTGAGACCGCTCAGATAGAACACAAGAAAGCCATCAAGCGCACCCATGACGTTGGCTCATCTTCGGGCTCGTCATCGCAGAAGCACCGTATCTGGATTCCCAATAGCATGTACCATCCAGCTGCACCTCCTCCACCGCCGGGACAACCAAGACCTCAGGCTCCACTACTTCGAGCTCCTGTTCCCCGTCCCAGTGATGGGCTCTGCTTCAAGTGTGGCCGTCCAGGTCACCATTCCAGAGAATGCCCTCTGAATCAGAATCAGCTTGCACTTCCCTCTGCTGGCCGAGGTAACAATCAGCCTCACAACAATAATGCCAGGCCTTCTTATGGTCGTGGTCAAGCTTACCATGTTGATCTGAATGAAGCTCAAGATCAACTTGCTACTGTGAACGGTACTATCCTTGTTCGCTCAATATCACCTCCTATTTTAATTGATTCGGGAGCATCGCATTCATTTTTTGCTAAAATCCTTTGCATTCACGCATGACTTAGATGTGAACCGTTACACAATCCGTTAATGGGAAATTCTCCCGCGGGCCCATGCCAAGCATCCTTGGTATGAATACCCCGACCTTCTTCTTTCTACCTCCTGAATTCTCGGGACGAGAATTTCTTTTAGAGGAGGAGAATTGTGACATCCCCATGTATTAAGCACAGTGATCACCTCTTAATCATGCTAAGTCATCATGCTTAACAGTGCTTGATCATCATTTGGATCATATCTCATTTCAATTCCAATTCAAATTGAAATTCAAATTGAAAGTGAAAATAAAAGTTGTTCAAATTTGAAAAACTAAAATGTTCATTAAATAGCAAATAATCCATAACTATTTATGTTAAGAAAAACAACATCACCTAAATTGCCTAGATGACTCTAACATCATCAAAACAGTACCAAAATAGCAATAGTTAACCCATTTCATTTAGTTAAAATTCAAATGAAATTATTTATTCACCAAACCTTTTTATGGTAGTGCTGGATATTGCACTGTATTAATGTGGCTAGATCACATATTTTACAAAAGTGTAATAGTGGCCAAACATTTTACAAATCAGAAAAGCAAAAATAAGACAGAAAAGAAAAAGGGAAAGAATTACGGGCTACTGTGCACTTGGGCTTCCAATGCACAGTGCAATTCGGCCCAGCCCACGCCGGTCTTCTCCTTTCTCTCGCTGGCCAGAAGCCATGGCGCAGCCGAACGCGCGCGCACCGTCCACCCGCCGTTTGCCTCGCTGTCGTTCATCCAGCGGTGCCCCGCTGGATAAGGATCCCCGCAACCCCCCTGACTAGCCCTAACCCTGCCTCACCCTCTCTCCCTCGCTCTCCCTCATCACCCGAGCGCCGCCATGTTCGGCCCTTGCTGAACCACGCGGCCACCGCCACCGCCTCGCCTCGCCGTCATGCCCGATCAAACCGCCGTCGTCCGCTACCTCCTCCTCGCCAACGAACGCAAGCCGGGGAGCGGTGCATCGAGCCCCTCGACGTCTTCTTCCAACTTCGGCCACTGGACTTCGCCGCCTCGATTCACCGCCGTCAAGCCGTCCCCGAGCTCGCTTTGCTCCTCTACAGGCTCCCCGTGAGCTCTCCTTCCTTACCCCTCTGTTCCCGCGCGTAGATCGTAGCCGTAATCGCCGTCCTCGACATGGCTGTGCTCGTCGCCGCCGCTCCTCTCACAGTCGAGGCCACTGCCGCGGCAGCTCGCGCCCGTGCGTGCCGTCGCGCTGCTGCTGCTCCCAGGCACCCATTGCGCCTAGCCCCATCGCCAGCCGTGCCCCGCATCGACTAAACGAAGCTCGCCCGAGAACGCCACCACCTCCGCTCGTCGCCGGCGTCGATTCCGGCCACCTCCGAGCAGACCACCGCCACCACGCGATGCGCCGTTTCGCGCACGTTTGAACGCGCCGTCCCGTGCTCGAAATGGTCCACCACAGCCGAAACCCGAGCCCTCTCGTGCGCGCCGCCATCGATTTGGTCAGCGGCGGCTGAACACCGGCCGCGTCCGACGTGGCGACCCCGTGTGGCGCTGACTGCTGGGCCCCGCGGGCCCAGTTGACCGAGTTGACTTGGTCAACTCGGCTGACTGGGCTGCCCGTTTCACTGACATGCGGGCCCCGCAATTAATTAACAGTAATTTGTATTTAAATTAATCTATTAATTAACTTAATTACTAAACAGTCGCTGACTAGTGGGTCCCACCCGTTAATTAACGTAATTAACTAATTTAAACTCTGTTTAATTAAAACAGTCACTGACCAGTGACCTGGTCAGCCGGGTTTGACATGCTGACGTCACTCTGACGTCATGCTGACGTCACAATACACTGTTTCGGATAATTCAAATTAAAATAATTAAAATAATTCCAGAATATTATTAAAACTTTGAAAAATCATATAAAATAAACCGTAACTCGGATGAAAATAATTTATATATGAAAAACGGTCAAAAAAATATGAAGAATCCGAATATGCCACCCACATACCTGCCACACCCCTCTAACATGATGAACATGGAACTTTCCCCTCCGATTCATCTGTCCGATAAATGCCCGGAGCTGGTAAAACACCTTCAGATGTTTTCCCGCTCCGACTAACTTGCGTAGTACTGCATTAGGGCACTCCTCGAATAGCGTGCTGCCATGCCATGCATCTGTGATTGCATTTGTTGCTTGTATTTATTGTTTCTTCCCACTCCTTCTCTCCCGATAGACCCCTAGACCGACGCTGCCCCTGAGATCGACTGCGTCACCGACGACCCTTCCTCCTTTGCAGCAGAGCTTCCAGGCAAGCAAAACCCCCTTGATCATTCCTATATCGCCTATTTCCTTCTCCCTCATGCTTGCATTAGATTTTGCTACTGTAATTGCTTGCTCCTATTCTGATGCATTGCCTGCTTTTGTAACCTGCTATTGTTACTTTACATGTCATCCTAAACTGCTTAGAATAGGTTGTTAGTGAACCATCAGTGACCCCTCACCCTTGTCCCTGTTGCCCCGCTTTGTTACCAGTACCTCGATCATTGTGATCGATGTGCAGATACCGTCACATCACCGCACACCCCCTTAGTTGTACGACTCTGCAGGGCTACTATCGAGTGCCGAGGGTGATACCTCGTACTGCACTCCCTATGATATCTCTGTGGTATAGCACATCGGTGGTGAATGCAGAGGGTGATTCCTCCCGCTCACCTTCCCAATGATACTCTGTCGTGCAACCACTCAAGTGTGGACCATCGAGGGTGATTCCTCCTGGTTCTCCTTGACGGATTACATCGAGTAGGATTCCAACGAGGGTGATTCCTCGGATTCCCCCTTGATGTGATGAACACACAGTTACCCTACTTTTACTTCAGTCCTTGGTTAAAGACGGGTCGACCCCGAGGGGTACCCGCGAGAGGTGTGAAGTCGGGTTGACCAAGAGGGTACCCGCGAGATAATTACGAGGCGCGGCCGGGCAGGCAGAGACCGCCCTAGAGAGGGATGGGCCTGGCCCTTGTTGCATTTCCTCGAGACGGGGCGACAGGAGTACTGATCGTCACCGTGAGCTCCTAATAATTCGCTAACGGATTTGGGTATTTGATCTGAGTGGGTCGTTGGCCCTATACGCACTACCACCACGCGGGATAATGGTTTATGGGGCCCTCGGCGCCATATGTATCAGCCGAAAGCTTTGTCAGACGTCCAGTTCAGCATTGTGGCCGGGTCGGATCGGCGCCCCAGAGGTGGTGCCTGGTATCCACCCTGTACACAACGACCCGGAGTGCTAAGGGCGATGGCCCAAGACCCCTGAGCACTTAGGATGTAGACCGGCGGGGACCTCTCTGCTGAGCTCTAGGTAGGGCTGCGGTGTGTCGATCATCCGAGGCCGGGCATGACCCAGGAAAGTGTGTCCGGCCAGAGTTAATCAAGCGTGTTGGGTAACAGTAGTGCACCCCTGCAGGGAAGTTATCTATTCGAATAGCCGTGTCCACGGTAACAGGATGCTCAGTGTTGTATCCCGATCTATTACTACTTGAACTGGATACATGTTAATTAATTGTAAGCTCCGGGATCGCTTTCTCGCAGGGAGTCAAGAAAGGATCTTTGGGCTTTGCTTCTACATGCTTGTTACTTATGTTATGCTGCTAATCTGCACTCTTCTAATGCTGCAAGACGCTGAAGATGCTAGTCTTCAATAGGCTAGGCCTTCCCCTCTATTCCGGCATTTCTGCAGTATAGTCCAAAGATATAGCCCCATTCCTTTGATACCGATGCATATTTAGTATAGTTCTGATGTCAGTCTTGCGAGTACTTTGGATGAGTACTCACGGTTGCTTTGCTCCACTTTTTCCCCATACCCGATTGCTACGATCAGATGGCGGAGCCCCGGAGCCAGTTGCCCCAGCCGACAACTACTACTACCCCTCTGGAGGATCCTACTACTACGTGGAGACCGCCGACGACCAGGAGTAGATAGGAGGCTCCCAGGCAGGAGGCCCGCGCCTTTTCGATCAGAGTCGTTGTTATGCTAGCCTTCTTAAGACAAACTTGTTTCCCTTTTATGTCTGTACTAAGATATTATGTTGTTTCCGCTAACGCTTGCTCGCGAGCTTATGTATTCGAGCCCTCGAGGCCCCTGGCTTGTATTATAAAGCTTGCATGACTTTTATTGGTATTTAGAGTTGTGTTGTGATATCTTCAAGTGAGTCCCTAGGCTTGATCGTGTGCATTTGCGTGTATTTAGTGCATGATTATGTCGGGGGCGTCACAACAAGAAGTCGAGGTAATTGTGCTCATGCTGTAAGGAGGCCTGCAAACCTCGTCAGCGTGGGCAGAATCCCCGGCTTCGTCGTTGCTCGACATGTTTCCTACGATTAAGTCTGCTAGTTTAATTCTCAAACTATAATAAAATGAATAATGACATAAAAAAGGCCTATGTTTTGCCGGAATGCCGTTTCATTCCCGTCCCGGCAAATCCCGGGCACTCGATATGTCATACTTTCTAGCACAAGTCATGTCAAAATTCACGAGAAATTTCGGCATGACCTTTGCTAAAAAGTGGACATATCGAGCGCCTGAAATTTGCCGGAACGGAAATGAATCAACATTCTGGCAAAACATAGGCCACTCGGATCCTTACAAACAATATAAGCCAAGATATAGCACTTGGGCAGACTAGCTCTCACAAGATATACAATTTCACAATATAAGCCAAGATCATGCTCTCACTGGCCTCCATCTTCTATGAATGAAAATAGTAGGAGTAGTAATTCTGAATTAACTGAATTTCAATAAATATATAGCACACAAATTTCAGAACAACTTATATTCTAAAACTAAGTGCACTATTTCTATTGTTGCTAATTCAGTTAACTGTGATGGCAGAACAAAATTCAGTTAACTGTGATGGCAGAACAAAATTCAGTTAACTACTAATGAAACAAAATTCAGTTAACTTTACTTAACCTAGGGTTCATACTTCTGAATTTCAGTTAATTTTTAGTTAACCTAATGAAACAAAATTCAGTTAACCTAGGGTTCATACTATTGAATTTCATTCATTTAGGTCATTCAGTTAACTTCTAATCATATAAAATTCAGTTAAATTCAGTGCTCTAAACTTCATTTTCTTCATTGCAATGATCTAAAGTAGGGCAGCAGCACTAATGGCAACATCACTACCATTTAAACTACTCCAAGTTCGATTTCTACTCCAAGTTCACTTCTTTAACCTAATTGATGAAGGACTAATTAACCCTAATTAAAGTGCCCAATGCATATCTCTGTTAACCCTAATTAACCTTCTAAACCCTAGAAATCAATTAAAATTCTAAACCCTAGAACTCTAGAACCTCCACCGAGGCAGAGAGAGAGATAGAGAAATGAGAGAGGAGTGGTGGGGGGCTTACAGAGGGGGGTCGGGAGAGATGGTGGCGGGGAGGTGGAGGTCGGGGGAGACGGCGACGCCGAGGATGGTCGAAGGCAAGGCGGGCACACGCGGGCACCGGATGGGGCGACGGCGAGGAGGCAGGCATGCGGCGACGTCGAGGAGGCAGGCGTGCGGCGATGTCGAGGACGCAGGCGCGCGGTGACGTCGAGGAGGCAGGGGCGTCGTCCAGGAGGCAGGCGCGTCGACGGCGAGGAGGCAGGCGCGTCGAGGACGGGCTCCGACGACGGCGTGAGGAGGCAGGGGCGGAATGGGGAATGGGGAAGTGGGGGAGAAAGGAGGGAGGCTGCGCGGGGGTTAAGTCAAATGTAGCGGTAGCGCGGGTCTGTAACCCGCGCTATAGCTAAGTTAGCTATAGCGCGGGTTACACAAACATGCGCTACTGCTAAGTTAGCTATAGCGCGGGTTACAGACCCGCGCTACTGCTATTCCTTTCATTTTTATTTTTATTTTTATTTTCTTTTTCTTTTCATATTTTATATTCTTTTCATTTTGTTTTTCTTTTCATTTTTTTCCTTTTTCCTTTTTCTTTTTATTTTTATTTTCTTTTCTATTCCTTTCATTTTTCTTTTGATTTTATTTTTCTTTTCATTTTCTTTTTTCCTTTCTCCTTTTCCTTTTTCTTTTCCGAAAGACGACCGAGCCGGAACCATGCATGGTGGGAAGAAGGGGATACAATGTATATATATTACATCATTTGACCGATAACGGTTAAGTGCGTACACAAAATAGATACATATATATAAATGATGGTTTCTCAGGGTCGACGATGTTTCAGAGTGAGCTTCTTTCCTTTCTTGCTCGTTGTCGAATAATTGAGCCCCTCGTTGTGACTTTTCCATTTCCATTAGTATGATTTTTCTTAGGTAATGTAGTCTTGATTCTTCTTTTGACGTATGCCTCATCATCATTGTCATCTTCCCTCATCGGGTTGCCGTACTGGTCGTAGTCTTTCTCATTGGCGACTCCATCCATTCCGACGATGTTCCTTTTGCCTCTCCTCGCGACAACACGGCTAGGATTGCTCGGGTCGGTTATGAAGAAGCATTGTGTCACGTGCTTAGCGTGTACCCATGGCTCATTTTTGGCGATGACGTTCATGGTAGCGCTCTTGGCGTCGGGTATAGACATGGTAGTGAAATACCGGTTTTCTCTTTCGACGTTCTTAGCCCATCTGACACGGAACATCGTCGCATTGTGCAGTCCAGAGTAGTCAAGCTCCCAGATGTCTTCGACCCTTCCGTAGAATCTTTCAGTTGCGCCGTTTTCGTCGGTCATGCATTCCATTGTCACCCCTGAGTTCTGAAAATCACTGTTTATATCTTTGGCCTCCGTGTAGAACGTGTATCCATTGATATCGTATGCCTGATAGGTCGGGAGGTTGGCCGCGGGGCCGTGTGCTAAGGCATATATGAGCAATCCGTCCGTAGAGCCCTCTTCTGGGGGATTAGCAAGAACATGCTCTTTGAACCAAGCCAAGAAAGTGGAGTTGTGCTCTCTAATAACTTCGGCGTCTGTCTTGCATAGCCCCCGGTCACGGTACTTCTTTGCGATGGTTTCTTTGTGCAGTGTCGCAAAAGGATCTACCATGTCTAGGTGCTGTAGCACTACTAAGTTTGATCTGTCAAAGTCGTTGCGTCTATCCGAGTGGTCCACATGCAGTTCCCTCCGGCCGTTGGTGTGACCTTCTCCTCCGAGCCTCCCAAGGTGCTTGTTAACGGGCAAACCAACAACCTGTTCTCCGGCATATAGATAATTCTTGCAGAAGGAGATGCACTCTTTGGTCAGATAGCCCTGGACGATGCTTCCATCCGGACGGGACATGTTACGAACGAATCCTTTGATGACCCCATTCATCCTCTCGAACGGCATCATACTGTGCAGGAATGTCGGCCCGAGGTCGATGATGTCGTCCACAATGTGGACACACAGATGCACCATGACGTCAAAGAACGCGGGCAGGAAGTACATCTCAAACTCATTTAGTATGACAACGATCTCTTCCTGTAGCCTTCGGAGCTGCTTCACACTGATCGACTTTCGAGAGATAACGTCAAAAAAGTTGCAGAGACCAGTAAGCGTGTCACGGACGTGCTTCTCCATTATCCCTTTAAGGGCAACCGGGAGTATCTGCGTCATCATCACGTGACAATCATGAGACTTCATCCCGCTGAACCTTTTCTTCTTGGTGTCTAGAAATCTGCTTATCTTCCCACAGTAACCGGAACTAACTTTGATCCCGGTAAGGCACTTAAAGAATTGATCGATCTCCTTCGGACTTAAGGTGAAGCAAGAAGGGGGGCAATATTTCTCTTCCTTCTTGTTGACTTTTTTGTCCCCCGCCTCCGTCTCTGTCTCCGTTTCCTCCGAAGACTTTTTACGGGGCATGTGGAGATCTACCCTGATTTTCAAATCTTCCAAGTCTCTTCATGCCTTCGGCCCATCCTTGGTCTTCTCCGGAATGTTCATCAGTGTGGCAAGCAAGCTCTCGAGGACATTCTTCGTGATATGCATTTGATCAAGGCAATGAGGCGTCTCGAGTTTGGGCCAGTACTCCAAGTCCCAGAAACAGACCTCGTTTTCCATACCTTCAGCAGCGGCTCCGGCGCTTTTTTCATCTTTCCAGGCGCGGGGCACTCTTCCTAGTTTTTCAACAACTCATAGATTTCGGCACCGCTCCTCTTACGTGGAGGTCCTCGATGCTCAGCCTCACCATTGAATAGATCTCCACGGTTTCTCCACGGGTCATCCTTCTCGAGCCATCTTCGATGCCCCATGTACACGATTTTCCCAGACCCGCCATCTTTTGTTAGCTGCTGAGACGTTGTATCATCCATGCACCTGGTGCATCCGCAATATCCATGGCACACCTGGCCTGATACATATCCATAACCGAGATAGTCGTGCACCGTCGTCATCAGTGCGGCTCTCATATCGAAATACTCTCCTTTGCTGGCGTCCCATGTCTTGACCGGTGCTGTCCATAACGTGTCTAGCTCCTCTTTCAGTAGCCCGAGATACAGATTAATATTATTTCCCGGTTGTTTCGGCCCTTGAATCAGCATGCTCATGTGTATGTACTTTGTCTTCATGCACTTCCAGGGGGGAAGGTTGTACATCCATACAAACACGGGCCATGTGCTATGGTTGGTGTTCTGGTTGCTAAACGGATTCATGCCATCGGTACTCGCGCCAAGCACGATGTCCTTGGATCACCTGCGAAAAATCGATATTCAGTGTTGAACGCTCTCCACTGGCTTGCATCCGCGAGGTGTCTCAGCTTCGGATCATCTCCATCATCGGGCTTCACCCTCTCCGCGTGCCAGCGCATGAGCTTTGCTTCCATAGGATCTACGAAATAACGCTGCAGACGAGGAGTGATCGGTAAGTACCATACAACTTTCTTGGGAGATTTCTTTTCGGCCTTCTGGTATCGAGAAGCATTGCACACCGGACAGCTGGTTTTTTCCGCGTGCTCATTCCGATAAATGATGCAATCATTGATGCATGCATGGTATCTAATGTGTGGCAGATCAAGAGGGCACACGATCTTCTTGGCCTCATCGACACTAGTAGGACACAGGTTCCCCGCGGGAAGAACTTTTTGTAGGTACTTCAAATGCTCATCGAGGCTTCTGTCGGTCCATTTGTTTTTAGCCTTTGTCTTTAAAAGTTCGAGCGTGAAACTCAAGTGGGTCACCTCAGGATCGCAACCATCATACAATGGAGTATTCGAGTCTACCTCTAGTTGCTCCAGCTTGGCCTCCTCTCTACAAGCAGCTCTGTCGTTAGTCGTCTTCTTGAGAAGCAGGTCTCGAACATGAGGGTCCCGCACGACTGAACTTAGTAGCAACGAAGGCTCCGACGTGTCCGTGTCTTCTCCGTCATGTCCGGCCTCTTCTCCGCCGCCATGCCCGGCCTCTTCTCCGCCGCCATTATCGGTCATCTCTTCGTCTGGCCCCATGTCGTCATTGGCTACCCCATCGACGTCATCATCATCATCATCATCATCATCTTCACTTATCCACCGAGTATAGCCATCCATGAAACCAGTCATGAGCAGGTGCGCCTTCAAACGACCTTCCTTAAAGGGGTCGAGCCAGACTCCTCCTTTGCATCTTCGACACGGACATAAAACCCCCTTCCGGTTATTTTCATGCATGTCGTGCACCGCGGATCGCAACCATCTTTCCACCATCCTTCCACTGACCTTCATGATCGTCCACGCGGTATAATAAGCAAAAGGATTATAAACGCATGCATGCATCAAAGTCATACAAAAATTTGGCATGACCTTCCCTAAAAATAGGGACAAATAGAGTTTGCCCGAAATTCGCCGAAACGGAAATAAATCAACATTTCGGCAAAACATAAGCAACTCATTTCATGTCACGCACAATTCGGCAAATACACATATAGGCGGCAACTCATTCCACACGCACAATTTCCATCATATCGCCCGATTCGGTCATATCGCACACACACATATTTCCATTCATGCAAAAGCACAATTTTTTACTCACCGGCCTATCTCGAGAGAGATCGAGCACGGTGATGAGGTCGGTGTCGCTACACACCTAGGAGGGATCGAAAGTGGACAACAAAGATGGCTTTACTTCATGAAATGGATAGATCTAGTTGGGGAGGTAGATAGGTCACTTCATTAAATGGGTAGATCTAGCTAGTTGGGAAGGAGATGGCTCTAATAACTAGTGGAGGGAGGAGTGAAAAGTGAGGAAGAGAGAAAGGGGTGCATAAATGGAGATAGTGGAGGGGGCATTAAAGGAGAGAGAAGAGAGGTAGGAGAAGGAAGAGAGAACAAAGCTAGCTAGTAGTAATGGGGAAGCAAGTGAGGGAGAAGAAGTGAGGGAGAGAGGAGGGGGGAGGGAACAAGGGGGTTGGAAAAGGTGGCAGCTGCGCCTTAGCAGCAGCGCGGGTTCGCAGACGGCGCTACTGCTAAGAGCAATAGTAGTAGCGCGGGACTGCACCCAGCGCTGCTGCTAAGCGGGGCCCACCACGTGGGACAGTGCAGCCGTAGTTGCAGCGGGGGTTCAGCGACCCGCGCTACTGGTATCCATTTAGCAGTAGCGCATGTTCCCTAGGACGCGCTACTACTATACGTAGCCTGGTGGGTACTGTGGGGCCAACTTAGCAGCAGCGCCGTTTAGTACACCCGCGCTACTGCTAAATTGATACCAGTAGCGTATATCATAGGACCGAGCTACTATAAAGTAGCAGCAGCGCGCATCTCTGACCCGCGCTACTGTTAAGCCTCCACCTATAAGGTTTTCCCTAGTAGTGTCCACTAAAAAATATGAGATTCGGCACCAACCAGAATGCCCTGAAGCTGGCCAACGCCACTCAAAACGCCCAGAGCCCGCGATAGAGGAAAGGTCAGCAGAAGAGAAGGGTGATTTAATCGTTTCCTGGAGGCAGACTAGGTCGATATGTAAGTCAAAGAAATAATTGCGTAACTGGTTCTAGCACCCCCTAGCATCGAAACCACACATGTTCCAAAAAGACCCCTCATCGTACAAATTTTTTTTGGATACGAAGGCTCGTCCTGCTTGGAGCCACGTATCCTCTAGATTTAGCTTTGTGGAGTCCCCCACGAGGGATAGAGAGGCTAGGATGGCCACTACCATCCTTCAAAGGCAGAGAAGAGGGAGAGGGGTCAAGGGGAGCACCAAAATTAGCAGATTGAGTGTGAGGAATGTTGCTAGCTATATCATGAACAACAGACACAACTCTTAGCTTGGCAAGAGTGGCTTGAGCCACCTCGTTAGCCCTAATTACCAAAAGTAAAACCAAAGGAGAATTACTGGAGGAATAAAAAACAATGCCCGAGTCGGTAACCACATTAACTAGATGCTCGTCAGGTAGGTCGTGCAGAACAAGGAACTTGGGGGATAAAGGTGAGGAGACATGAGTACCTGAAGGCCTGGAGTCACAAGCCGTAACACAACGCTTAGCACGCTCGGTGATCGATTCACCAACGTTATGCGCACGAGAGCTCTTGCGCGCGGTGGAGACCGACATTTTGTTAGCTGTGCCACGAGACAAGGGAGAGAAGCCACCAACTCCACAACCCCATCCTCATCCGACACCTAGATCAGCCTCAAGGTTATGGAACAGCGGCGCAGAGGAGTTGTATGAGGATTCTCTGTCCAGGATTCTTGTGGATGAGGATTCTCTGTCCAGGAGAATCCTCATCCACGAGAATTCGCTTGCCAATCAACACCCCAAAGGTAAGCAAGGAAAACTTGTTGCGTATGATAGCAGGAACATCCACAAGAAAAACCCAAGTCTCTGACAGAGAAGCAACAGAACTGACAGTTCCGAGGGTGCCTTGACCGAGACGACAAGCTGGTTGATAGGTAAGGTGAAGTTGGTGCTCTTGGACAGCATGGAGAGACTTTCCGAGGATGGGAAGACGACCCCAAACTGGGAGGCCGAGATATGTTGTAGCTGGCAATCCCAACCCTCGAGGCCCCACTCTTTTAGTTCATCATCGATCATCTGGATTGAGACTTCATGAGACTGAACAGTGATGGCAACGACATTGGAAATGGTGGGAGCGGCCACGACCACCTCCTCACCCCTTCGATCCCATAGAAACCACAACCAGGTAGACCAAGACCATACTGCTTAACGACCGGTGGCTTGGACCTGTTGGAACAGTCCAAAGTAAGGTGGCCCTTTGAGCGACAAATCAAGCAGAAAGGTGGGGCATGGCACTGAGATTGGAAATGCCCAGGGCGACGGCAAGCAAAGCATGTGAGGTTCGAGGGATCAAATGAAGAGCCAGCCCCCCCTCGATGGCACCAAGTTACCAGGCAGGGGCGGAGGGGGGGGGGAGGATGCCGTCACCAAACCTGGAGCTAGAAGGGGAATCGCGGTTGCGGAATTTACGGTTCTTGTTGGGCTGATTGTTGTTACAATAGTTGTTGGAGACGCCACTGTAATGCTGATTCGATCAGAACCTGCTGTTGCCAAAGCTAGGGTTGAAGCCGGGACCCACCGGACCCGAGGGAGGAGGCTGAGGCCGAGCACTGCCCATAGGAGGGCGAGCAACAGGAGATCGAGCGTCAAGGGAGCCAGCAGCCGCCATTTCCCAAGGATCCTTGGGAATTAATGCACCAACCAGTATAAACAAAAATCCGAACTGACGGAGAAGGTTGGGCAATCTACATATACTCCAACACCCACTCTCACCCGTGCCTTGATAAGTTCTATACATGTACAATAAGAGGGCACACAATTTTTTTACTTAGATTGCGAAAGCTGATATTTGAACCAAAGACCTCTTGGCTCTGATAAGTTTCATACACCAACCAGTAGAACCAAAAGTCTGAAATGACGAAGAAGGTTGGACAATCCACATATACTTAACATAAGCAGCCTTGTCACATAAAATCCTTCATTCGGAACGTAATATCATCAGCTGAACCCCAGCAATAATTTTTGACAATATTAATTTTTAAAGGAAGGACAACCTCAGGTTTCCATGAAGCTCTAGCATTGAGCTTGCCATGCCATATCCTTTATTTGTTTGCTAGTCCATTTTAAACTGTTTTCCATATGCCCTGCTTGGGGAAGTTTTAGCCTCAGATTATAGCAACTAGATTACTAAGTTTGCCAATGGGGCACTGCTTCTCTGGCCGTTGAATTAAGCTCAAAGTACCTGTTATGGTCATGAATGACAGCAGGAGATGGGCATATACACGAAGTCACTGGATATATTATGTTGGAGTTAGGAAGGTTAAGATTTGAGAAGAGGAATAAATAAATCAAGTAGCAAGCATAACAAACATTGCATCCATGCTCTATAGCAAACACTTTCACTATTTGTAGTATTATTGCACAAATGCACATGTTAATTTATGAAGATCTGTTACAACCATACCGTACTATTGCTAGTGACTAGCTTAATTCAAAATATGGATCAAAATGATATTGTTCAAACATAGGTTTGATTTTTTATGCATGTTTTCGTGTCGACCAAGCTCTAACCTAGCCCATGCCATGCCTTCAGTCACTACATCTTCGGTGTACACGATGTGTCCTTGTCTCCAGTCAACGTTCACATCCTTCGTATTAATTACTACCTAGCTAAATTTCATACTCCATTGATACTTAAAACAGATTTAGTGTAGAAAGCATACTCGCAGGAAACTTCTAGTTATATTCTCAGCAGCAGGTCCTATACATTATGTTGTTTAAAGCTGCACTCATAATCACGACGAAGTCTGAAAATTTTGCAACACAATACAATTTGAGAAAAGAAGAAAACATACTTGCAAGGAATCTGCTATGCCTAAAAGGAGACCACTTGTAGTTCACAGACAACACAAGTTTTTATGAGGGCAGCGGTTCTGATGAGAATGGCGGCGCTGCAAGAATTAGCAGTAAATTTATGGGTATCTATTATGTGGACCAGCCCATCGACCGTGGAGTCTTATCCCTTGATTAGAGTCTTAGTTGATTAAAGCATCTTTGTTAGGAAAGAGTCCAGTCACTTTAGAGCTTGTATTAGCGTTTGAATAGATTTCCAGCTTGTTGGCCAAGTCTTGTCTATTATTCAAAGGGGGCAACCCCTCTCAGTAAACCAGAGAAGAATATTGTCCTTTACTTTTATCTACTTTTTAGTAATTAGGGTTAGGTCAGTAGTAGATTCTTTCAATTTGGTATCAGAGCCATCTACGATTGCGGAAAACAAATCGAGATCGAGACTATGGAGCAGATGAAGATCACCACGAAGCAATTGGAGGCCTTCGCACTCCAACGAAAAAGAAATCGAGATTGAGGCTGTGGAGCAGATGAAGATCACCATGAAGCAATTGGAGGCCTTCGCACTCCAAACGAGCAGAGGACCAGGCGCTCCTCGCCGGGCTGGTGCAGCGCTTGACGGCGCTCGAGCAATGGCTGTCGGTGATAACCCACAAGTATAGGGGATCGCAATAGTTTTCGCGGGTAGTATTTCACCCAGATTTATTGATTCGACACAAGGGGAGCCAAAGAATATTTGTAAGTATTAGCAGTTGAGTTGTCAATTCAACCACACCTGGAGATAAAATATCTGCAGTAGAATATTTAGTAGCACAGTAATATGATAGTTTTGATAGCAGTAACAACAGTAACAATAGTAACGGCAACAGTAACAGTAGCAGCTTTGTAGCAAGTGTAAAGGAGTAGCAACAAAGTAACTTAGCAAAAACCAATATGAGAAAGTCGTAGGCATTGGATCGGTGATGATAATTATGTTGGATGATATTCATCATATAACAGTCACAACCTAAGGCGATACACAATAGCTCCAATTCATCAATGTAATGTAGGCATGTATTCCGTATATAGTCATACGTGCTTATAATAAGAACTTGCATGCCATCTTTTGTCCTACCCTCCCGTGGCCGCGGGGTCCTTAAGGAAACTAAGGGATATTAAGGCCTCCTTTTAATAGAGAACCGGAACAAAGCATTAGCACTTAGTGAATACATGAACTCCTCAAACTACGGCAATCACCGAAAAGAATCCCAATTATTGTCACCATGGGGTATGCGGATCATAACACGTAATAGGTGCATATAACTTGCAAGATAGGATCAAGAACACAAATATATTCATGAAAACATAAAGGGTTCAGATCTGAAATCGTGGCACTCGGGCCCTAGTGACAAGCATTAAGCATAGCAAAGTAATAGCAACATCAATCTCAGAACATAGTGGATACTAGGGATCAAAGCCCTAACAAATTGACTCGATTACATGATAAATCTCATCCTACCCATCACCGTCCAGCAAGCCTACGAAGGAATTACTCATGCCCAGTGGTGAGCATCATGAAATTGGTGATGGATGGTTGATGACGACGACGGCGTCGAATCCCCCTCTCCGGAGCCCCGAACGGACTCCAGATCAACCCTCCCGATGAAGAACAGGAGGTGGCGGCGTCTCCGTATCGTAAAACGCGATGAAACTTCTTCTCCTATTTTTTTCTCGGGGAAAGTGAATTTATAGTGTTGGAATTAGGTCAGACGGCCGCCTGTGGGCCCCACAAGGTATCAGGGCGCGCCCTAGGGGGGGGGTCGCGCCCTGTTGCCTTGTGGGCAACAGGTGGCCCCTCTTCTGTTGATTCTTGCGCCAGTAATTTTTATTTATTCCATAAAAAATCTCCAAAAAGTTTCGTCCAATTCTGAGAACTTTGATTTCTGCACAAAAACAACACCATGGTAGTTCTGCTGAAAACAGCGTCAGTCCGGGTTAGTTTCATTCAAATCATGCAAATTAGAGTCCAAAACAAGAGCAAAAGTGTTTGGAAAAGTAGATACGATGAAGACATATCAGTCGGCCCTGCCTGCACCTCCAGATTCCATGGCTGCAACAGCTGCCCATGACGTCGCCTCCGCGGGCCAGGCCCCCCCCCTCCCCAGTGATGACTCGCCCCTTGTGCTCCCCCTCGCCAACAACACCTATGGTGTCCCCTTTTCCAGCGGGGGAATCGCCGCCACCGCCGCCAGCACCCGTTGGGCAGATTGCCCACCCCCACCCCCTCACTTTTGCTGCCAACCACCATCAGCCGCCAGCACCCTTTTACCACCTCCAGCAATTCCCTTACTTGCCACAATGACCCCCTAATATCAATCTAGGCCACCCACCCCAATGTTACCACCCACCTACTAGTAGCAGCCCTCCCATCAGCAGCAATAACCCTACCATCAGCAGCAGCAACAACCCTACCATCAGCGGCAGCAGCAGATTTTCACCGCCGCCTCTACCGCCTTCATGTCTCCACCTGCCAATTTCGTACGCCGCTATGGCCGCCCCCCTACACAGCCCATCTATGGATCCACCCCGCCCATTAGCTCCCTTCCACCCCAACCTAACAATCACCTCGGCTTAGGTTCTGGTTCAGGCTTGCCTCGCTTGCACAAGCTCGACTTCCCTATGTATGATGGTTCGGTTGATCCTCTTGGTTGGCTCCATAGGTGCGAGCAGTTTTTCTGTGGACTGCGCACGATAGAAGCTGACAAGGTCTGGACTGCAGCGTACCACCTCACCAATGACGCACAGTTCTGGCACTTCCAGCATGAGGGGGTTTCGGCTTGCCGACATGGGAGCAATTCAAGGAAGCTTGCCATGTTCAGTTTGGGCCGTCACTCCGCGCCAATCCTTTGGGCGAGTTAGCACGTCTGCCATTCACTTCCTCGGTTGCTGACTACACCAGCATGTTTCTAGCGCTCATGTGCCGCAACAATGAGCTGTTAACACCATCCCAACAACGGTTTCTGTACACAGCAGGGCTGCCCGATGGTCTCCGCGTTGACGTCGAGCTGAACTCCACACCGCCATCTCCTTCGCCAAGGCTTATGAGCAGAGGCATTTCCCTTCAACAACATCACCACACCAGCCTTATGGTCCTACAGGGCTCTTGTGCCCCTTCGATCTTCGTGTGGTCAACGCAGCTACAATACCTTCCCCGCTAGCGCCACTAGCACATGTTTTTCCGTCAACCACTCTAGATCCAACCCTGCCACGGCAGGTTCGGTGCCTCACTCCGGTTGAGTTAGCAGAACGTCGCTGCCAAGGCCTTTGCTTCAACTGTGACGAGATTTATGTTCGGGTTCATCAGTGCGCGCAGCTCTTCTTCATCGAGGTTGATGACTATAACCAAGATAGCTCCACATCTGGTAGCACCCAATTTTCAAGGGAGAGATGTTATGTGGACTAGTCCATCAAACGTGGATTCTTATCCCTTAATAAGAGTCCTAGTTGATTAAAGCATCTTTGTTAGGAAAGAGTCCAGTCAGTTTAGAGATTGTATTAGAGTTTGAATAGATTTCCAGCTTGTTGGCCAAGTCTTGTCTATTATATAAAGGGGCCGACCCCTCTCAATAAAGCAGAGAAGAATACTGTCATTTACTTTTATCTATTTTTCAGTAATTAGGGTTAGGTCAGTAGTAGATTCTTCCAATATCAGCATCTCATTTTACTGGCAACTTAACTTTTATCTTGTGTTATGGTAAATGTTATGCACATATGATGAATAGAATACACCTGGAAGTATAGTTCCTCCTGATAATACTTTCTAGATGGTTCGTCTATAAGGAACACAATTATTTAGTGAATTTGAATGCATTCATATTGCAATTGTATTTTAAACTTCCATGATTTTGACATCTTATATTGTATTAATTACTAAATGCTTCCATTGCAACCATTGATTCCATCATCTCTCCGTTAATGCCATCAGCTGATTCATGTTGGTATTTAGACTCACGCAGCCACTAACGGTCACACTCACTGGCGTTTTCTTATACAAGTTTAATGTGTCATGCAGGTCCCCTATGCCATGCAGGTGGCTCACGATGAGGTTCTGCAACGTGTCTCATTGATTCTGAATAACCATGGTTTTTGTCCTACTGGAGAATGCATCAACATAGAAAATTTGTACGTCTTCTACACTTGTTTTCCATCCTTTTCATTATTATATTTTTCCATAAAACTACACCGTCGAGTTATGTTCATTAATTTATTCAATTTGCTCTTGTAGCTGCCCCTATGATCAACAATCGTCCAGGATATCCGATGAAAAGTTGTCCAACAAACATGATGGGTTTGCTACAGCGGAGAAGGTAAAGCTATTCTAAAACTGGAGTGTTTCTATTTGTATGCAATATGCTTGTTCGTAATCCAAATTCTATCTGGCAGGGTATCACAATAAACTTAATACTTTGAAAAAAATGGAAAGTATCCTGTCATTAGAGACATAATCTTTAATGTTCTTACTTTGGCTTTATGCAATGACCAGCAATCTTCTTTTAACATTTTTCTTGTGAGATTTCTCATGGGTTGAATGTGCTAATTTGTTAGCTAAAATGATCTGAATTCCATGGGCTAGTCCAAACTGTGTGATGTTATCTGTAAAAGGAGAATAGTAGCGATACATAGCTAGCAAAGGAAGAAAGATCTACATTGCTTCAGATGGTACTAAAGACGAGACATGTTAGATTGCCAATTCTTTGTTATATATTGTGATATTTATCTGTACCTTTTATTGATGACAGGTCAAAAGGTAGATACAACTTATCAACAAATCATAATACTATTTTACTTACTAATTTCTACATCTGAATAATTTTGGAACAGGAGATTGAAATATTTTTTGAATTAAGGGTTTCCAGGATGATTAATCTTACTTTATAGTTTATACCTTGTCATTTGTGATCAGCTTGTATTGCCTATAAAATCAAATGGTCCATTTGCCATTTTATAGTATCCCAATTGTGATCCGCATGTATCCAAAATGTTGATGGAACTTAACTGTTTCACATGAAGCTGCACACAAGGAAAAAGGTAGAATGAACAGAAGAAAAATTAAGTGCAAGTATTTAAACTAAGTGCCGTACTGTTTACTTATTTTGAAACTTGCATGATCTTAGTAGTGAACTAGTGATGTTCAATGATTTATACCGTTGGGTTTACTCGGTGCTTGTGAGAAAATGCTTTTACGTTGGGGTTTTTAGCATCAACTTTATTGACCGATAATACAGGCTGCCAGAAAGAAACAACCTAGAGGATGGGAGGTCGAACATGCAAGGAGAAGCTTCATCCCATATGGGAAATCAGTGTTATTATCCCAGTTGAACGCAAAGGTGGAGCCTCCCAGTACCCTGATAGAATTGAAAACCATTAGAGAGATGGATGAAATTCTGAATAAGGCAGCCGAAGGATCCTCTCCAGTTCCAAATAACAATCTTGGTTTGTCGGGAAGAATTCCACGATTGACAAGTAGTCATCAATCCAGAAGGCTGTTTGGTACTGTGGCATCGACAGCCTTGAAACTGTTAAAGCATGCATGAGTTGAGAGGTATGGCATATGAGCTGTATTTTGTACTTCATGCTAACAAGCCTCCCTGATATATAAAAACTCTGTTGTCGTCGCTGCTGTCGTTCTTTCCGCATTTTCCTGCTCGTTTCTCTTCTGCTGGATTTCTATCAAGGCAGGACGAGGTGAGCAACTATTTCTGGTCGTAATGTTGGTAATCTGATCTGAAGAGACAGAAAAAGTGAGTGAACATGGCGAACCAAGCGTTGTTTTGGGGATGAGCCGTTTTTTTTACTTGTTCCGACTAACACGGACGTTTTGGGGGCAGCTCCTATCTGCCGCATTTTGCGGCAAATAGCAGCCGGACGCACACACAAATGTCCACCTGGGACAGCCCAACAGCAGGACCGTGCTATGCAAAATTCAAAAAATTTGTGCTTTTAGGAAAACCCTATATGACGCATTCTACGTCAAACTGTCGACCTATCACACAGGAGCTGGCGATCTAGCGGTGAGCTGGGCCGGCCCATTAAGCGTTTTTTGCGATGCCGGTTTTGCGAACCTTATATGAGGTCCCCAGATGGTTTTTTGGGTTTCGGGAAGCTTCTAGAAGATTCCTGAACCGGTTTTTCTGTTTCTTTTCATTTTGTTCATTTTTTTCTTCTTTCTATTTTTATTTCTTTTCTCTCCTTTCTTCTTCTTCTTTCATTTTTTCATTATTTTCTATTTTCTGCTTATTTTCTTTTCTTTCTTTTTTCTTTTTCAAGTTTTTTTTAAAAATGTTCACATTTTCGAAATTTTTACAAATTTTCAAAAACTGTTCCTGTTTTCAATTTTTGTTCAGAAATTTTGAAAAATGTTCCAAAATTCCCAAAAACTTTAGAATTTAAAAAATTGTTCGCTTTTTTTAAAAAAATGTTCGGAAATTCAAAAAATATAATTTCAGGAAATGTTGACATTGTTAAAATTTGTTCACAAATCCAAAACATATTCGGAAATTTCAAAAAATGTTCCTATTTTCAAAATTTGTTCTAAATTCAAAAAATGTTCATCGTTTCAAAATTTCTTCAGAAATTCAAAAAATGTTCAAGAATTTCAAAAAACATTCCCATTTAAAAATTTGTTTCGGAATTTAAAAAATGTTCATGTTTCAAAATTTGACCACAAATTCAAAAAATGTTCGGAGTTTCAAAAAATGTTCCTGTTTTCAAATTTTGCTCACAAACTCAAAAATGTTCATGTCTCAAAAATTGTTCACAAATTAAAATAAAAAGTTCTGAAGTTTCAAAATAAATCACGTTTTGGATAAATGATTCATAATTTGAAAATTGTTTGCTTTTTATAATTTTTTCCTATTTTTTAGCAATTGTTCATGTTTTTGAATTTTTTTCCTTTTTTTAAATGTTCACGTTTTCAAAGAAAATCCATAAACTCAAAAAATGTTCGTTTTTTCAATTTAGCTATTGTTTTTCAAAAAAGTTGGAGATTCCCAAAAAGTGTTCGCGTTTCAAAAAATATTTACTTTAAAAAAACAGGTTTGAAATTTTGGAAAAAAATTTAATTCTGCCGCGGCGTATAGTTCATATCTGGCGGGATGCCTATTAGGACACAAAATCTCTTAAAGCACAGCGGCAACGGGCGTAAAGCAATATGTCTAGTCCTGTGTTCGAACACAAGACCTTACGCTCTTAGACCCAGCGACATACCAATGCACCAAGCAAGACCTCCACTTTTTGTTTTTGAAAATTGTTGCATTTGTTCGTCGCTCGCAACTGGGCCGGCCCAGTCGGGTGAGCCCCCTGTGCGCGCGCGTCTGTTGGACGCAACGCGCATCACAAAGGTGCTCCCTTTTTGCTGGGAGTCGAACACAAGACCTTACGCTCTTAGACCCAGCGACATACCAATGCACCAAGCAAGCATTCGTGACTAATGAGTAGCGCGGTACTTTAAGAACTTGGAACAGCCATAGATTTGAAAGAATTTTGAAATTTCAAACGTGTTTTTTTTGAAGAATCTGGATACTCTTTGAAACGCGAACATTTTCCAACATTGTGAGAATTTTTTTGAAAACATGAACAATTTTGAAAAATTCAAACACATTTTGAAATTTTTAAAAATGAGAACAAATATTGAAATCATGAACAAAATTTGAAAACTCTAAACTTTCACGAAAACGTGAACAAATTTTAAAATTGCGAACATTTTTTGAGAAACATGATTTTTTTTTAAACTTTGACCTTTTCTGAAAATGTGAACAAATTTCAAAATTCCGAATAATTTGGAAAATGCGAACAATTTTGTTCAACTTGAACAAATTTTGGAATTTTTGAACATTTTTTGAACACGCGAACAAATTTTGAAAAATGTGAACAAAAAAATTACGAACATATTTTGAGAACATGAATAATTTTGAAACTCTGAACATTTTTGAAAACATGAACAAATTTGGAAATAGCAAACAAAATTTGGAAAACATGAACAAAAATTTGAAACTTCAAACTTTTCGGAAAACGGGAACAAATTTTTAAAATTCTGAACTTTTTGAAAAACGCGAACAATTTTTTAAACCATCAATAAAATTTGGAATTTTCGAATTTTTTTTGTAAAAAACGAACAATTTATAAAAGAAACCGAAAAAGGAAATGAAAAAAGGAAAACAAAGAAATGAAAAAAGAAACAAAAAAATGAAAAAAGAAACAAAAAAAAGAAACCGAAAAAGGAAATGAAACAGAAAAACGTAAAAAAAAAAAAGAAAAAGAAAAAAACAAACACAAATGAAAACCGCTAAACCGGTATAAAAACAAAAAACTGGTTCAGGGAACCTTATGGAAAGTTCCCAAAACCGGCAGCCACGCAATGGGGGAGTGGGCCGGTCCATTGTCGCGCTGGTGGGATCGCCAGTGGGAACGCTCGACAGTTTGATGCAGTAAGCGTCAAATAGGATTTTCCGGTTTTGGGCTGGGAAACGATGAACCAAGCGGCCCTAGACCATCAAGCAGCAAAACAGGAGCGGACATCTTTACGCTAAAAAGGAGAGAGGGGGCATTTTACTAAACATCTACGAGAAGGGGCCAACTATTCACATTCAATCACTTCGTCTTCCTCATGTCCCTGTCTCTTCGCCCTCTTCCCCTTTACCACCGTACGAAGTGCTGTTCGTTGCTTTGTTGCCCCGCTCTATTCGAGCCGCCTACTCTGCCGGCCTGGCCACCCCGCTAACGCTAAGCCTCATCTTCTCCGGTACGGGCGACTAGCCCTGTCCTGCACCTGCACTGACTACCGCCTGAAATTTTTTCAGGTCCCTGTCAAATACTCCCTCCGTCTTAAAATAAGTGACTCAACTTTGTACTACAAAGTTAGTATAAAAGTAAGTCACTTATTTTGGGACAGAGGGAGTAGCATACACGGACTCCCCCGACCTCGCGTCCCCCACGTCGCCCTCCCTGGCAGCGGCGGGGAACCCTAGATCCCTCAGCCGCGTCCCTCTTCCTCCCTGGTGGCGGTGGAGGAGCGGCCGGCGAAGCCCATGCCGGCTTCCGTGATGGTGGCGGCGGTTCAGCTCGGCTGGCTCCGCTCCCTCCATGGCGCCCCCTCCCACCCCCTCCCGCGTGCTGTGGGGTTGGCACCAGGACGGAGGCTTCACCCCTCCCGCATGGTGGGGTCGACCCGGGCTGGCTCCATGGTAGCGGCCCTTGAAGGCGCGCGTCGTTGTGGGCATGAGGACTCGATAGACTGGACCTGTGCTCTCCAAGCCCTCGCCTTGCCGGTATCCTTTGCAAGTGCGGCTCCGGCCCGGCGCTCCCAAGGCTGCGCCCCTTTCCAGTCTCTGCGGCTCGCCGGCCCTTGAGGCTCCTGCCCTGACAGCCATGGACCTGCGCTCTTTCCGGTGTCTTTGGTTCATCGGTGCACCCTGCTGACGCGGCTCCGATGCCGGCTCCCTGATAGTTGCACCCCTTCCAGCCTTGTCGGCCTGCTACTGTCTTGGTGGCTTCCTCCCGATGGCCCAGATCTGCGTTCCCTCCAGATCTTATCCCACTAGCAGCGCCTTCCGTTGCCGCTATCCCCTCTTGGCTGGATCTCCTCCCCATCGCTTCATCAACCCCGTCCACCTCCAGGCCTCGTCCCTCCGCTAGATCCAAGGCACGCGTGTTCGACACCGCCCGGTGTAGCCCTCGGTGATGGGCGCAACTCCCCTCCTTGTGGTGGGAGCTTCGACCTACGTTTTGACTTAGTCTCCAGACCTCGACTCGGCGGATTTGGGCTTGTCCGGACTCCGGCCAGGGTGCGGTCCCTGCTCGGCCTACCGACGATGGCAGCGGCGACGCCTGTGAGTGCTTCCCTTCTTGGAGGCGCTGCCATGGCCTCTGTCTGTGCCCCTTTGAGAGTCAGGGGAAACCCTAGGTCCGATTCACCGGATCGGACAATGACGGCGTCACGACGTCGTTCCCCTTCTTGAAGGTGTTGTCTTGTTCGCTCGGAGTCCGTGATGTTGGATCTTAAGATGTGGGATATCGCGTCAGTTTGGGCTACCTCTCAAGACATGGGCATCCGCGGCGCTATGTACGTCCTCGCCGGTGCTACCCCCATGGCTTTCACCTCCGGCCCGTCCGGTTCCTGCATCCCACTCGTCGATCTCTAGGCGCCCTAGGTGGGAGTACGTTGATTCGGCTAGGTTTGGAGCCGTGCCGCTCGGTGGTGGTGCCTTGTGATGGTCATACGCGGTCTAGGTGCCCTTCTCCATCTTCTTGCCTTTTGTGGTTGTAGGCCAGGCTAGGCGGGTTTTGCTGTGTTGTGTCCTTTGTTCGGGCTGAGCATTCCCTATCTCTCTACTCCGGGCACCATGCTCGCGCCTCCTTGCGTTCGTGCAGGGTGTTGTACCCTTCCTTTGTACTTTCTTTATTTCTTCTATCAATGAAAGTTGCGTATCCGCGAAAAAATAGCATACACGCTAAGAAATATGGTTGTAGATTGGGTGTGCCGTGTGTTTGTGTAACATTTTCTTCGAGAACGGCGGGGTTGTGTATTACACTATTATTACATGAATTTCCCCCTTTTTTCAACTATATCGACTGATACGTCTCCAACGTATCTATAATTTTTGATTGTTCCATGCTATTATATTATCCATCTTGGATGCAATTATATGCAATTATATATCATTTTTTGGGACTAACCTATTAACCCAGTGCCTAGTGCCAGTTGTTGTTTTCTGCTTGTTTTTGGCTTTTCAGAGAAACAGTGCCAAATGAAGTCCAAATGCTACAAAACTTTATGGAGATTTTTTTCTGGACAAAAGAAACCTGGGAAGCTTCGGGAGGAGGCCAGAAGCCTCACGGAGGCTTCGGAAGGCACTAGGGCGCGCCCCGGGGGGGGGGGGGGGGGCGCCGTGCTGCCTTGTGGGGCCCACGTGACACCATTTGACCTAATTCCACTTCTATAAATTCACAAATGTTGGGAAACCCCTAGAGAGCCAGAAGAGAAAACCTTTCCGCCGCCGCAAGTCTCTGTTCTTCCATGATCCCATCTGGAGGCCTTTTCCGGTACTCTGCCGGAGGGGGAATCGATCACGGAGGGCTTCTACATCAACCTTGCCGCCCTTCCGATGATGTGTGGGTAGTTTACCACGGACCTACGGGTCCATAGCTAGTAGCTAGATGGCTTCTTCTCTCTCTTTGATCTTCAATACAATGTTCTCCTCGATGTTCTTGGAGTTCTATCCGATGTAATCTTCTTTTGCGGTGTGTTTGTTGGGATCAGATGAATTGTGAGTTTATGATCAGATTATTCATGAGAAATATTTGAGTCTTCTCTGAACTCTTTTATGCATGATTGTTATAGCTTTGTATTTCTCTCTGATCGATCGGTATAGTTTGGCCTACTAGATTGATTTATCTTGCAATGAGAGAGGTGCTTTGTGATAGGTTCAATCTTGCGGTGCTCAATCCCAGTGACAGAAAGGGACATGACACGTATTTGTATTGTTGCCATTAAGGATAAAAAGATGGGGTGTATTCATATTGCTTGAATTTGCTTCTCTACATCATGTTATCTTGCTTAAGGCGTTACTCTGTTTCACACTTAATACCCTAGATGCATGCTGGATAGCGGTCGATGGGTGGAGTAATAGTAGTAGATGCAGGCAGGAGTCGGTCTACTTGTCTCGGACGTGATGCCTATATACATGATCATTGCCATGAATCTGTCATAATTATTTGCTTTTCTATCAATTGCCCAACAGTAATTTGTTTACCCACCGTATGTTTATGTGCTCAAGAGAGAAGCCTCTAGTGAAAACTATGGTCCCCGGGTCTATCTTTATTATATAAAAAACCTAAAAATACCTTGCTGCAATTTATTTACTTTTATTTTAATTAGTAGTTTAGTTTATCTATTTACCTCGATAAGATTTAATCCTTGCAAATAACCGCTAAGAGGATTGACAACCCTCTTATTTGCGTTGGGTGCAAGTGTTTGCTCTTGTGTGTGCAGGTGCGCTTAACGGAATTTTGCTGGGTTCTCCTACTGTATTGATAAACTTGGTTCTTAACTGAGGGAAATACTTATCTCTACTGTACTGCATCATCCTCTCCTCTTCGGGGAAATACCAATGCAGGAAGAATTTCTGGCGCCGTTGCCAGGGAGACATCATCAAAATTACCAAGTACCTTCGCACAAATTATCATTCACTTGCATTTACTTTATTTACCTTTTATTTGGATTTGCCTCTTGTTTTCATCTCCCCCACTTCTAATTTTTTTTTACAAAAACATAAAAATATTTTATTTGCTTGTTTGCTAGTTTGCTTAAAGTTGCCACTATGTCTGATTTTGTCATTGAAAAAGATGAGGATACTGAAATTCCTAAGATAGAAATTCCCTCAAATTTAGACTAAAATTTTTTTGTAGTAGGGAGTGGAAATATCATAGGGAAGAATGTTATTCAAGAGTTCTTTAATTGCACGGGAACTTTGGTTTGTAATGACACCCCAATTCTTAAAAGAACCAACAGTTATGGGGAAGCTATCTCCGCACTCATTCTTAAACTTGAAAGAAGATTTATTCGTACTCATCCTACCTTGCAAAGATTGTTTTATGAGTTGCTGGTTATAAATAACCCCAAAGCTAAAAAGATAGCTGCTCGTATCCTTATGAATGAGTTTGATTACATAGTGCGAGAAACTAGAGAGATCTTTGATTTCTATAATATGAGTCAAGAAAATCCTGTGATAGATGAAATTTTATATAATGAGGAATATATGTTGCGATATGTTTTTCATGATCACCATGCTTTTGATGAAAATACTAAAAAAGAAGTTCCTCCCATACATATCATTCAACAAGTTTTTAATGGAATTAATCGTAAATATGCTTGGATTGTAAAGGGGAACCAAGAGGGGTTTGAAAAAGGTAGCCTTAATAACCCTAGTATTTTGGTTGATGATGTGTTCCCCATTGTTTTTGAAAAACCTCCTGAAAATCACACACCTAAGGATGTCAAAACCAAGGATGACAACACTTGAAACTATGTATTATGCCTAGCTAGGGGCATAAAACAATAGTGCTTGTTGGGAGGCAACCCAATGAATAAAATAAAATTTTGCTTTTACCTACTGATCTTGAGTGTTTGCATGATTATAGCTTCTGTTATGATTATGTTTTTATGTTTTAATTAGTGTTTGTGCCAAGTAATGCCTTTGGGATGATTTGGAAGATAGTATAATTGATGCTGTTTGGAAAACAGAAAGTTTTGCGTCCAGTGCTAGAATTTTAATTCTGTACTGGAGCGTCACACAAATCTAATTTTTTTACAAAGTATTGGTATATGAATTTCCCACGTTGTCCTAATTTTTAATAATTTTTGGAGTTACAGAAGTATGGCTTTTAAATAGATCTTTACAGTCTGTTCTGTTTTAGACAGATTCTGTTTTTATTGCATAGTTTGCTTATTTTGATGAATCTATGGATCGTATCGGGGGGTATGAGTCATGGAGAAGTTGGAGTACAGTAGCATTATACCAATATTAAATATGAATCAATTTACAACAGTACTTAAAGTTAAAGATTTGTTTGTTATACTAACGGATCTCACGAAGGTTTTGTTGAGTTTTGTGTGATTGAAGTTTTCAAGTTTTGGGTGAGATCACGATGGATGAAGGAATAAGGAGTGGCAAGAGCCTAAGCTTGGGGATGCCCAAGGCACCCCAAGGTAATATTCAAGGACTCCAAAGCAACTAAGCTTGGGGATGCCCCGGAAGGCATCCCCACTTTCTTCTACCAACTATCGGTAATTTTACTTGGAGCTATATTTTTATTCGTCATATATCATGAGTTTTGCTTGGAGCGTCGTGTATTATATGCTTCTTTGTTTTCTTTTCTTTTTAGTTTGTCACAATCATCTTTGCAGAACACACCTTTTTGAGAGGGACACACATTATTCGTGATTTGTTAGAATACTCTATGTGCTTCACTTATATCTTTTGAGCTAGGCAGTTGCTTTAGTGCTTCACTTATATCTTTTAGAGCACGGCGGTGATGATATTTTAAAGAAATAATTACACTCTCATGCTTCACTTATATCCTTTTTGAGAGTCTCATGATAGCAATGGTAATATGCACGGGTTATGAATTTGATCCTGATATGATAAGTATTCAAGAGGAATATAAAAAAAACTTTCATGCAGATCACTGAATATGATAAATTTGATTCCTTGCAATAGTTTTGCGATATTAAGATGGTAATATGGGGGAGGTATTAGTAGATAATTGTGGTTTAGTAAGAATAATTGTGTTAAGGTTTGTGATTCCCGAAGCATGCACGTATGATCTGTCGTTATGCTAAGAAGTTGGAGCTGTAGGAGATATGCCCTAGAGGCAATAATAAATGTTATTATTTATCCCCATGTTCCTAATTATGTTTATGTTCCATACTATAACTGCTATGGTTCTCGAGTCTACAATAACCACGAGGCTCGAAGGAAGACTCATATGCACGTGTGGAATAATAAACGGTAAAAAGTATTCCTAGTCAAGCCTCTAAGACTGGCTCAAGTGTTGCATGATGATCACGTTTTCCTGATCATGGGCATGTCTATGCCGGCAGCTTTGAGGGCACATTGTTAGGAGAACACTTGTGTTGAATCGACCCGAATTGATGTTATGCTATGAGATACATTCATCACAAGTTAATGGTTTATAACACAGAGAAAGTTAACATTTGCATAATTCCTTAGACCATGAGAGTATCGAGTTTCTTCATGCTTGCTTCATGAACTTTGGGGTTTGTTAAACGTCATCCGTAACTGGGTGGCTATTACAGCGGCTTACGGGTTCATGGGAAAGTATGTCAAGGGACTTGATAGCTCAAGATTGGGATTTTCTCCTCCGACAATGGAGAGATATTCTCGGGCCCTCTCGGTGTTATGGTATTTATCATCGTCTGGCCAGACACAGGGTGATTTGATCACAGGGATGCCGGAACACGGAAACGAGAAAAGAGAACAAAACCGGTAACGAGGTAACTGGCATAGTGGACAAGTTGTTGATCCATGAGGATGCAGATAAATCTCACCTCGGGTTTTGTAACATATCGCGAAGCAACATGAATAGCACACGGCAACCGGAGGTTCACTCGAATATTTATTCGTGTGGGTATAGGGGTCAATATGGGTGTCCACGGCTCCGATGTTGATCATTGATCGGAAAGTGTTCCGGGTCATGTCTATACTTCACCGAACCTATAGGGTCACACGCTTAAGGGTCATCTATCTGCTGAATACTAGACAGGGAGTCTGAGAGAAAGTCACCGGAAAAGTTTCGGAGACAACGGAAACGTTCCGGAGAGAACACCAGAATAGTTTCGGTAAAACTGAAAAGTTGTTTCAGAGTATACCATTAAGTCAAATTGGTTTCGGCACACGCCTGGAAATTCTTGGAGGGTGCCAGAATTGTTCTGGAAACTTCTGGGATTTTTCCGGGATAAAAACCAGAAATGTCCCGGAGCTGCCGGAACCGCTTTTGTTGCTTTTCGCTGAAGAAAATCATTGATCCGGAAATGTTTCGGAATGCATCCAGAATTGTTTTAGTGGGTACTGGAATTATTCTAAGACTCACAGAAATATTTTTGGATTTAATGGTCGCAGAAGGCACTTTTTGGTTATTTTATGGAAAGCCACCTTTTAGGGTTTTTCCCAAAAGGCTTCTAGAAGGACTTAGGGACCAATGAACCCCCTTTGGGGGGGTCCCCCATGAGGGTGGCCGGCCAAAGGCGGAGCTCCTCCATGGAGCTCCACATGCCATCCTTTTATGCCCTTTATGCCCTTTATGTGTGACATAAAGTGTGGGTGTTGTGGTATTTTAATGTGCCAACCCTACCCCTTGGTTTTCCTATAAATAGAGGTGGAGAGGAGCTCTCCACACACACTCCAACTCTCATACACATGCCATGCATTATCTGGCTTCTTCTCTCCCTCCCACGAAAATGGTTTCGTAGAGCCGAAAGGCTGTCTGGGTTCCGGTGGGAACTAGTTCTGGACGGCGAAGCCCTGCCGGATAGATGACACCGTATGTGTGCAACCCCGTAGAGAGGTCATAGGTTCGATCTTTTGCCCAAGGGGCTGTTCAAGGGTCCTCCCGAAGGGCTGTCCGAGTTACTGTCAGAGTTTCGAGGGTCCTCCCTGTCGTGGTTTTGTCACGACAGATGTCCTCGTGAAAGGACTTAGTGGTGAGGCCATCGCAACTAGGTGGTAGCTTGAATGGGGTTGATCGGAATCGAGAGACGCGAGTTTTACCCAGGTTCGGCCCCTCACGGTGGAGGTAAAAGCTTACGTCCTACTTGATTGATATTGATGATCATAGTCACGATTACAAGGGTGCTGTTTCCCTGACTCTGTCTCGAGAGCTATCAAAATGTCTGTCGTGAGACCTGCCAAAACATCTGTCTCCAGACTTATCTGTCTATCTAGACCTCTAAAAAACTTGACCCTCTTGGGGTGCCCTGCCCCTCCTTATATAAGTTGAAGGGGCGGCTTACATGAGATTCCGGGTTATACCCGTGATCGGAGTCCTACTCTAAGTCATCCGTGTCTTCCAAGTTTAAAGGGTCTCCATCTTGTATTTTGACTCCTCGCCCGGGTCACTGTAGCAGACCGGGTTAACATCCTGGCATTGTAGCAGCCGGGTTAACTCCCTGGCACTGTAGCAGCCGGGTTAACTCCTTGGCACTGTAGCAGCCGGGTTAACTCCCTGGCATTGTAGCAGCCGGGTCTCATCTTCGGGGCTCATCTTCAGGACTCATCTCCAGAAATGACTAAGTCTGAGGGCGGCTTAAGCCCAGAGATGACTTAAGTCTCAGGGCGGCTTAACATCATGAGCCGGGTCATATCGTGGAGTTATATCCCCGACATTAGCCCCCAGATTAGCTTGGATTTATCCATGCTAAGCTCCTGAGTTTCTTCCATATCAATATGTTGATGTCGGTTCTATGCAGAAAAAATAACCCTAATGATATTTTTGAATTGTCTTCAAACTGTCTTGGCTTGATAAAAAGAAAAAAATCCGTCTGATGTTGTGCCAACATTCAATGCTTCAGACTTTGATGAATAAAAAATCGGTATGTTGTTGAGCTGGCTTGTCTGAATAGCTTGGAGGAGATAACCTGTAGCCCCCAAGTCTTAAGAGTAGAGCAAAGCGATAGCTTAAGACTTGCTTAAATATAAATATTGCAACTTTGGAGAAAAATCCGGGTTATCCGTCTGAGTCTTCAATCATGAACTGAAAGTTTTGCACTTCACATGTGTAGCCCCAAGGGCCGGCTCATCCGTATATGATGGGCCGGGTCTTCAACTTGGACCTTTTGATTTATTTAAACAACTTGGACTGTTGTAGCCCCCAAGTGCCGGGTCGTTTGCTTGCAGCAACCTGGGACTTTGTATTTGTCTTATGCTCATAAAACTTCAGCCAGTGTAGCCCCCAAGGGCCGGGTCATTATGCAATAATGAGCAGGGACTTTTGCAGATCGGATTATATAACCTTGAAGAGCGATGTGTAGCCCCCAAGGGCCGGCTCAGTAAGATAACACTGGGCTGGAACTTAGAAAATGATGGAAAGCCGGCTCATCTGCCTGATATAACCGGGTTTGAGATAATCATGATTTGAATAATGTAGCCCCCAAGTGCCGGGTCGTGTGCCTGCAGCAACTCGGGACTATTCCTTCCATTATAGAATAAACCATATCCACTGTCTGGATGATGTTGCTGAATGCTTTTGCATATGAATATTGAACCATGCTCCCTGCTGTGAGCTGGTATTTTTGGATGAGGGAATAATAGCCATTTCTCTGAAGGGGCTTTGAAAACCTCAACCATCCAATACTGACTATGATAGCCATAATGAAAATCCAGCCATGTTGGCTATTAAAGATTTGAATAATGTAACCCGGTTTGAAAACCGGCTCCTGCAACATAAACCAGTATATGCATGCATATATGATGCATTGTATGACGATGCAATGATGATGCAATGTATGATGGTGTATGTGTGTGTGTATGATAACAGAGTATAAAAATGCCGGCTTTCGAGGCATGGCATAAGACCGGCTTTCAAGGCTCGAGTCTTGGTTTTCGCTTCCTGTGGAAGCAGGCTTTTTGGCCTCTTTTGGTTTATCCTATCTCTCTGAAAGCCGGCTCTCACGCAACCAATCGAGCGTTTTAACTCCGATGAATTCAGGGTCACCTTTGTGATTGACTCATTAGGCGTACTCCAGGTCGCTTTTTAGGGAGTAGCATCTTGCTAACAGGCAGGTTTAACCAAGTATAGTTTGGCTGGTTGGTTTATCCTCGCTTTCTGAAAGCCGGCTCTCACACAACCAATCGAGCGTTTTAACTCCGATGAATGCAGGGTCACTTTTGTGATTGACTCATTAGACGTACGCCGGGTCATTTTTTTGGGAGTAGCATCTTGCTAACAGGCAGGTTTAACCAACTTACGGCATCTCGCCAGGTTAAAGGGTTTTGTAAGCTAAACTCGATGAGTTGGAAGCCCCCAAGTAACCATATGATCATGGAAAAAATGCTCAGCATAGCCGTCTTGATTCCTTTGACCCTTATTGAGCAGGCCGGGTCATCCTTGAGACCAGGTCCTATAAGTCGGCGCGGACGGGCGATTTGACCGCGGGCGCAGACGGATGAATCGGCCGCGGCGTGAGCAGATGAGTCGGCCGTGTGCTGATGTAGACCGAAACCACATGGGCGGCGGTTTGCACACACGTTTATTGAGCAGTACTGCATGGTCGGATGCTGGCACATGATAATGTTGGCGCGAGCTCTGCATCCATGGTACGACGATCGCCCTTGTAGTGAATAATTGTCCTGCATAAAAAATATCGCTAGCCAGAGTAATTGTTCTCGAAAGAATACAAATGTATCAATAAAAATCGACTGGATGATTTCACCTGATTTGTCCGGATGTCAGATGATCCGTAGATAGCGTCGTGGATCCCCTCCAGTAGTTTCAACGGCGAGTTAGCCACTCTCTCCGGCGGAAGCAAAGCGGCTTGCAGTGTGACCGTAGCGGAACCGGAGCTGGACGGCTCGGAACGGACCGGCGGGGCAGACCAGGGCAGCGGAGTCGAGTCCGTGCCTACATCCCGCGTCCACCTCCAGGTCGTGCTGACCTTCCACTTTTTTTTTGCTGGTTTTCACTTAGGCACGCGGCCACTGCTCTCTCTTTCTTTTTCTGTTTTCAACCCTCCAGCCAGCTCCCCACTTCCCCTTTTCTTCAACCGGCAGGAGAGCAAGCAGGGGCGCAGCCGGAGGCGGCGGCTCTAGGCGACGGCGGAGGCGAGGCCGGCTTGGCGCGGAGATGGAGGCGGCTCGAGGCGCGTCCACGACGGCGAGACCGTATCTGCGGGGGCGGCGCCGGCTCGAGGCACGGCTAGCTCGAGGCGAGGCCGAGGCGGCGACAGGTAACTTGGCAGCGGCGGACGGGTTGAGTGGCCGGCTTGAGGTGAAGCTGAGGTGGCGAGGCCGCTCGGCGGCGGCTCAACCACAGCAGAGACCGGCGGAGGTGGCTCATGGCGGGCCCCGGCAGAGGTGGAGCGAGTCCGGGGCGGCTCGGAGGCAAGGCCGTGTCGACGGAAGCGTAGCCGGCTCAACCACGGCAGAGAAGGAGTGAGGCGGAGCCGGCGGGGACCCGACGCGGGCGGAGCCGCGCGGGACGGCGCGGGAGGCCAGCGCGGCGGGGGCGAGTCCGCGACGCGGCCGCAACAGCGATGGAGGCGAGGCCGCTCAGCGGCGGCTCAACCACGGCAGAGACCGGCGGAGGCGGCTCAAGGCGGGCCCCGGCTTGAGGTGCAGCTGCTCGGCGAGGACGGCTTGAAGGCGGCGGCTTGGAGGTGCGCGACGGCGGCGGCTTGGCGCGGCCACGGCAGAGACGGCGGGCCATGGCAGAGGCGAGGCCGGCGCCGTGGAAGCGAGCGGCGGCTCGAGGTGGAGGTGAAGCCACTCGTCCGGGGCAGCTCGAAGTGAAGCTGCGGGCGGCGAGGTGGTCGTCGAGGCGAGTTGCGGAGGCGGAGTCGCGCGATAGCGAGGTGAGGTCGGGACGGCGGCTTTGGCAAGGAGGCGGAAGCAGCGGCTCGATGCGGCGACTTGAGCCCGAGGCGGCTCGAAGGTGGCGGCTTACGACGCTTTTCTTCTTGGGCGCGGCAGAGGATGCCCGTGGCGTCTTGAGGCGAGGCGACTTGGTGATACTGGCTTGAGGCCGCGACGGCGGAACGGCGCGCCGGCCATGGCAGAACCGCAACAGCAGATACGAGGCGGGTCGACCCAGGCGGATTTGACTCCTCCGGGTCGTAGTGGTCGTGGATAATCCACGCCCGCCCGGGTCGTCGTACCCCTTATTTTTTTTCATCTGATTGTGCAGGCAAGTCAATAGGACCACTAGGCCGGCTTGTTCATACATTGCACGCTAAAGAACTTCTGATACTACTGGTGTTCATGTTTGTCTTGGCTTGCATGATGGCCATTGTAGCAGATATCGATTCATCTTCGGATTTGACGGATCGTCGGGTCACGATCATCTGCCGCACAGTACGCAACCCTTAATTTTTCTTGAACTCAAATCCCACAGATTGTAAATCTGGACTGATGAACTTTGAAGCTGATACGGATCCTTCTGAGCTGGGTTTCCTTCATCCGGCCAATCGCGAGCTTCTCGATCCCTGGAAGAGATCCCTCCAAGAACTCAACACCACCGTGCGTGGCCCCACGGTGGGCGCCAACTGTCGTGGTTTTGTCACGGCAGATGTCCTCGTGAAAGGACTTAGTGGTGAGGCCATCGCAACTAGGTGGTAGCTTGAACGGGGTTGATCGGAATCGAGAGACGCGAGTTTTACCCAGGTTCGGCCCCTCACGGTGGAGGTAAAAGCTTACGTCCTGCTTGATTGATATTGATGATCATAGTCACGATTACAAGGGTGCTGTTTCCCTGACTCTATCTCGAGAGCTATCAAAACGTCTGTCGTGAGACCTGCCAAAACATCTGTCTCCAGACTTATCTGTCTATCTAGACCTCTAAAAAACTTGACCCTCTTGGGGTGCCCTGCCCCTCCTTATATAAGTTGAAGGGGCGGCTTACATGAGATTCCAGGTTATACCCGTGATCGGAGTCCTACTCTAAGTCATCCGTGTCTTCCAATTTTAAAGGGTCTCCATCTTGTATTTTGACTCCTCGCCCGGGTCACTGTAGCAGGCCGGGTTAACATCCTGACACTGTAGCAGGCCGGGTTAACATCCTGGCACTGTAGCAGCCAGGTTAACTCCCTGGCACTGTAGCAGCCGGGTCTCATCTTCGGGGCTCATCTTCAGGACTCATCTCCAGAAATGACTAAGTCTCAGGGCGGCTTAAGCCCAGAGATGACTTAAGTCTCAGGGCGGCTTAACGTCATGAGCCGGGTCATATCGTGGAGTTATATCCCCGACACTCCCGAAGGGCTGTCTGTGACATCGTCCAGGGGACTGTTCGACCGCCTCTCGGAGGGCTGTCCGAGGGGCAGACGAGGGAGTACATCCTCGTGGTTGGGAGGTTGTAAATCCTAGCTGCGGAGATCTGCACCGACGATCTACATCGACTCTACTTCCGCTGCGCTACGAGTCGGTAACGATCAGATCCAAACCTTGTATGCATCTCCATAGTGATCCTGGGCGTGCTCGCTGTACCGAATTTTTTTTGTTTTCTGTCGCGTTCCCCTACAGGAGCATGATTTATTATTGATTGTCTACCTTATGAGTGGTGGTCGGGGACGAGCGATGGACCCTGTCCTTCCAATCTATCCCTCTCGGGGCATGCGTAGTTGTACTTTGCTTCGAGGGCTAATAAATTTTCGCAATAAGTATGTGAGTTCTTTATGACTAATGTGAGTCCATGGATTATACGCACTCTCACCTTTCCGCAATTTGCTAGCCTCTTCGGTACCGTGCATTGCCCTTTCTCACATCGAGAGTTGGTGCAAACTTCGCCGGTGCATCCAAACCCCGTGATATGATACGCTCTATCACACATAAGCCTCTTTATATCTTCCTCAAAACAGCCACCATACCTACCTATTAGGGCATTTCCATAGCCATTTCGAGATATATTGCCATGCAACTTCCACCGTTCCGTTTTTATGACATACATCATCATTGTCATATTGCTTTGCATGATCATATAGCTGACATACTATTTGTGGCTCAGCCACCGTTCACCATTGTTATACATGTTACGCTAGCATCATTGCACATCCTGGTACACTGCCAGAGGCATTCATATAGAGTCATATTTTTGTTCTAGTATCGAGTTGTAATTTTGAGTTGTAAGTAAATAGAGATGTGATGATCATCATTATTAGAGCATTGTCCCAGTGAGGAAAGGATGATGGTGGCTATGATTTCCCCACAAGTCGGGATGAGACTCCGGACGGAAAAAAAAGAAAAAAAAGAAAAAAAAAATATAGAAAAAAGAGGCAAAAAAGAGCCATGAATATATATATATATATATATATATAAAGAAAAGGAAAAAAAATAAATGAGAGAAAAAGAGAGAAGGGGCAATGTTACTATCCTTTTCCACACTTGTGCTTCAGAGTAGCACCATGTTTTTCATATAGAGAGTCTCCTATTTTGTCACTTTCATATACTAGTGGGAATTTTTCATTATAGAACTTGGCTTGTATATTCCGATGACGGGCTTTCTCAAATGCCCGAGGTCTTCATGAGCAAGCAAGTTGGATGCACACCTACTTAGTTTTCATGTTGAGCTTTCATATACTTATAGCTCTTAGTGCATCCGTTGCATGGCAATCCCTACTCCTCGTATTGACATCAATTGATGGGCATCTCCATAGCCCGTTGATTAGCCTCGTTAATGTGAGACTTTCTCCATTTTTGACTTCTCCTAATTATCTCTATCACCACACTTTATTCCACCCATAGTGCTATATCCATGGCTTGCGCTCATGTATTGAGTGGGAGTTGAAAAAGCTGAAGCGCGTTAAAAAGTATGAACCAATTGCTCGGCTTGTCATCAGGGTAGTGCATGATAAATACTTTGTGTGAAGAAGATGGAGCATGGCAGGATTATATGATTTTGTAGGGATAACGTTCTTTAGCATTTTTATTTTGAAAGACATGATTGTTTGCTAGTATGCCTGAGTATTGATGTCTTTATATCAAATTATAGACTATTGCTTTGAATCATTTGGATCTTATTATTCATACCGTAAGAGAGAGATTACATGATGAAACATGATAGGTAGCATTCCACATCAAAAATTCTGTTTTTATCATTTACCTACTCGAGGACGAGCAGGAATTAAGCTTAGGGATGCTTGATACGTCTCCAACGTATCTATAATTTTTGATTGTTCCATGCTATTATATTATCAATCTTGGATGCTTTTATATGCAATTATATATCATTTTTTGGGACTAACGTATTAACCCAGTGCCTAGTGCCAGTTGTTGTTTTCTGCTTGTTTTTGGCTTTTCAGAGAAACAATACCAAATGAAGTCCAAATGCCACGAAACTTTTTGGAGATTTTTTTCTGGACAAAAGAAACTTGGGAAGCTTCGGGAGGAGGCCAGAAGCCTCACGGAGGCTTCACAAGGCACTAGGGCGCGCCCCAGGGGGCGCCATGCTGCCTTGTGGGGCCCACGTGACTCCGTTTGACCTAATTCCACTTCTATGAATTCACAAATATTGGGAAACACCCAGAGAGCCAGAAGAAAAAACCTTTCCGCCGCCGCAAGCCTCTGTTCTTCCGCGATCCCATCTGGAGGCCTTTTCCGGTACTCTGTCGGAGGGGGAATCGATCACGGAGGGCTTCTACATCAACCTTGCTGCCCTTCCGATGATGTGTGAGTAGTTTACCACAGACCTACGAGTCCATAGATAGTAGCTAGATGGCTTATTCTCTTTCCTTGATCTTCAATACAATGTTCTCCTCGATGTTCTTGGAGTTCTATCCGATGTAATCTTCTTTTGCGGTGTGTTTGTTGGGATCCGATGAATTGTGAGTTTATGATCAGATTATTCATGAGAAATATTTGAGTCTTCTCTGAACTCTTTTATGCATGATTGTTATAGCTTTGTATTTCTCTCCGATCGATCGGTTTAGTTTGGCCTACTAGATTGATTTATCTTGCAATGGGAGATGTGCTTTGTGATGGGTTCAATCTTGCGGTGCTCAATCCTAGTGACAGAAAGGGACATGACATATTTGTATTGTTGCCATTAAGGATAAAAAGATGGGGTTTATTCATATTGCTTGAATTTGCTTCTCTACTGTTGGAAATATGCCCTAGAGGCAATAATAAATTAGTTATTATTATATTTCCTTGTTCATGATAATCGTTTATTATCCATGCTATAATTGTATTGATTGGAAACTCAAATACATGTGTGGGTACATAGACAACACTGTGTCCCTAGTAAGCCTCTAGTTGACTAGCTCGTTGATCAAAAGATGGTGAAGGTTTCCTAGCCATGGACATGAGATGTCATTTGATAACGGGATCACATCATTAGGAGAATGATGTGATGGACAAGACCCAAACTATAAACGTAGCATATGATCGTGTCAGTTTATTGCTATTGTTTTCTGCATGCAAGTATCTGTTCCTATGACCATGAGATCATACAACTCCCTGACATCGGACGAGTACCTTGTGTGTATCAAACGTCGCAACGTAACTGGGTGACTATAAAGGTGCTCTACAGGTATCTCCGAGGATGTCTGTTGGGTTGGCATGGATCAAGACTGGGATTTGTTACTCCGTGTGACGGAGAGGTATCTCAGGGCCCACTCGGTAATACAACATCACAATGAGCCTTGCAAGCAATGTGACTAAAGTGTTAGCCACGAGATCTTGTATTACGGAACGAGTAAAGAGACTTGCCGGTAACGAGATTGAACTAGGTATAGAGATACCGACGATCGAATCTCGGGCAAGTAACATACCGAAGAACAAAGGGAACAACATACGGGATTAACTGAATCCTTGACATAGAGGTTCGACCGATAAAGATCTTCGTAGAATATGTAGGAGCCAACATGGGCATCCAGGTCCCGCTATTGGTTATTGATCGTAGAGGTGTCTCGGTCATGTCTACATAGTTCTCGAACCCGCAGGGTCTACACACTTAACGTTTGGTGACGATTAGTATAGTTGAGTTATTTTGTTGGTGACCGAAGGTTGTTCGGAGTCCCGGATAAGATCCCGGACATGACGAGGATCTCCGGAAGAGTCCAGAGGTAAAGATTGATATATGGGATAATAGTGTTTGGTCTCCGGAAGGGTTCCGGAATTCACCGGAAGGGGTTCCGGATGTTTCCCGAAATGTTCGGGTACGAGAACACTTTATTTGGGCCAAGGGTTAAAGCCCACGAGGCTTAGGCAAGGTGCAAAAGGAAGTTTTGCTGGCGTCTGGGGTGGTACTACCGCTTATCGTAAGCGGTACTACCGCTATAGGCGGTACTACCGCTTATCGTAAGCGGTACTACCGCTACAGGCGGTACTACCGCTTATCATAAGCGGTACTACCGCTTGTACGCGATACTGCTGGAATCCGAGTTGGACTCTTTCCGTGCGGGCCAAACCGACCTTGTGCGGGCAAAACCGACCTTGTGGAGGTTTTATCTCCAAGTTTAGACCCCAGGGCTCAACATATAAATAGAGGGTCAGGGCTAGCACACGGGACACATCAAGATTTCCCAAGCCGTGTGTCGGCAACCTTAAGCCTCTAGTTCTCCTGTCATAATCTCCGTAGTGCTTTGCGAAGCCCTGCAGAGATTGTTCCTCACCACCATCACCACGCCGTCGTGCTGCCGGAACTCATCTACTACTTCATCATCACTCGCTGGATCGAGGAGGTGAAGGCGTCATCAAGCCGTACGTGTGTTGAACGCGGAGGTGCCGTCCGTTCGGCACTAGTTCGTGATCGGATCGAGGGAGGACTTGCGATTTGGATCGTGGAGACGTTCGACTACATCAACCGCGTTTCTTAACGCTTCCGCTTAGCGATCTACAAGGGTATGTAGATTCACTCTCCCTCTCGTAGATGCTCATCACCATGGATAGATCTTGGGTGTGCGTAGGAAATTTTTTGTTTCCCATGCAACGTTCCCCAATAGTGGCATCTGAGCTAGGTCTATGCGTAGATGAGATCTCGAGTAGAACACAAACGAGTTGTGGGCGTGGGTGTATACATATTGCTTGCCGTTACTAGTTGATACTTGATTCGGCGGTATTGTGAGATGAAGCGGCCCAGACCGACATTACGCGTACGCTTACGCGAGACAGGTTTCACCGCTACATGCACTCGTTGCATAAAGGTGACTGGCGGGTGTCTGTCTCTCTCACTTTAGTTGAATCGATTTCAATGAAGAGGGTTCTTTTAGAAGATCAAAAAGCAATCACTACACCACGTTGTGGTTTTGCGTAGGTAAGAACGGTTCTTGCAAACCCGTAGCAGCCACGTAAAATTTGCAACAACAATTAGAGGACGTCTACCTTGTTTTTGCAGGGTATGTTGTGATGTGATATGGCCAATTACATGATGAGATATATGTGATGTATGAGATGATCATGTGTTGTATAGAATATCACGACTTGCATGTCGATGAGTATGGCAACTGACAGGAGCCATAGAGTTGTCTTTAATTATTTTCGCCATTTTGCTTTACTTTATCGCTATGAGTTAGCAATAGTCGTGGAAGCAACAGTCGGCGCGACAACCTCATGGCGACACGTTGATGGAGATCAAGATGATGGAGATCATGGTGTCATGCCGGTGACGATGGAGATCATGCCGGTGCTTTGGAGATGGAGATCAAAAGCACAAGTTCATGGCCATATCATGTCACTTATGATTTGCATGTGATGTTAATCCTTTTATGCATCTTATTTTGCTTAGGACGACGGTAGCATTATAAGGTGATCCCTCACTTAAATTTCAAGATAAAATTGTGTTCTCCCCGAGTGTGCACCGTTGCGAAAGTTCGTCGTTTCGAGACACCACGTGATGATCGGGTGTGATAGACTCTACGTTCACATACAACGGGTGCAAGCCAGTGTTGCACATGCGGAACACTCGGGTTAAACTTGACGAGCCTAACATGTACAGACATGGCCTCGGAACACAAGAGACCGAAAGGTCAAACATGAGTCATATAGTAGATATGATCAACATGAAGATGTTCACCATTGAAACCACCTCAACTCACATGATGATCGGACTTGAGTTGGTGGATTTGGATCATGTTACACTCGAATGACCGGAGGGATGTCAATTTGAGTGGGAGTTTCTAAGTAATATGATTAACTAAACTCATTATCTTGAACAATAGTCTAAGTTGTCTTTGCAATATTTATGTTGTAGATCATGGCTCGCGCAGTAGCACCCCTGAATTTTAATGCGTTCCTAGAGAAAGCTAAATTGAAAGATGATGGAAGTAACTTTGTGGACTGGGCCAGTAATCTAAGGATTATCCTTACGGCTTCCCAAAAGGCTTATGTCCTTGATGCACCGCTTGGTGATCCACCCGCTCCAGTTGAGTCTCTAGACGTTGTGAACGCCTGGCAGGCTCGTTCTGAAGATTACTCAATAGTTCAATGTGCAATATTGTATGGCTTAGAACCGGGACTTCAAAGACGTTTTGAACGTCATGGAGCATATGAGATGTTCCAGGAGTTGAAGTTTATCTTTCAGAAGAATGCCCGGATCGAGAGATATGAGATCTCCGATAAGTTCTATGCTTGCAAGATGGAGGAGAACGAGTCTATCAGTGATCACGTACTCAGAATGTCTGGGTACTCCACCCGTCTGGCTGAATTGGGGATGCCCTTTCCGCCAGAGGCTATCACTGACAGAGTTCTTCAATCATTGCCACCTAGCTACAAGAGCTTCGTGTTGAACTATAACATGCACGGGATGAACAAGTCAGTCGCCGAGCTGTTTGCGATGCTGAAAGCCGCTGAGTCTGAAATTCAGAAGGAGCATCAAGTGTTGATGGTCAATAAAAACACTAGTTTCAAGAAAAATGGCAAGGGTAAGAAGGGTAACTCCAAGAAGAGTGGCAAAGCAGTTGCTCCTCTCGTGAAGAAACCCAAGGCTGGACCCAAACCAGAAACTATGTGCTTTCATTGCAAGGGAACTGGACACTGGAAGCGGAACTGCCCCAAGTATTTGGCTGACAAGAAGGCGGCCAACAACAAACAAGGTATATATGATATACATGTTATTGATGTGTACCTTACCAACTCTCGTTGTAGTGCCTGGGTATTTGATACCGGTGCGGTTGCTCATATTTGCAACTCAAGACAGGAACTGCGGAATAGACGGAGGCTGGCAAAGGACGAAGTGACGATGCGCGTGGGAAATGGTTCCAAGGTTGATGTGATCGCCGTCGGCACGCTCGCTCTTCGATTACCATCGGGATTAGTGATGAACCTGAATAATTGTTATTTAGTGCCTGCGTTAAGCATGAACATTATATCTGGATCTTGTTTATTGTGAGACGGTTACTCATTTAAATCAGAGAATAATGGTTGTTCTATTTATATGAGTAATATCTTTTATGGTCATGCACCCGATGTGAGGGGTTTATTCTTATTGAATCTCGATAGTAATGATACACATGTTCATAACATTGATGCCAAAAGATGTAGAATTGATAATGATAATATCACTTTCTTGTGGCACTGCCGTTTAGGTCATATTGGCGTAAAACGCATGAGGAAGCTCCATGCTGATGGACTTTTGGAGTCACTTGATTTTGAATCACTTGACACATGTGTGCCATGCCTCATGGGCAAGATGACTAAAACGCCGTTCTCTGGAACAATGGAACGGGCAAGTGACTTATTGGAAATCATACATACTGATGTGTGCGGTCTGATGAGCATTGAGGCGCGCGGTGGTTATCGTTACTTTCTCTCCTTCACTGATGAATTAAGTAGATATGGGTATATTTACTTAATGAAACACAAGTCTGAAACATTTGAAAAGTTCAAACAATTTCAGAGTGAAGTTGAGAATCATCGTAACAAGAAGATTAAATTCCTACGATCTGATCGAGGAGGAGAATATCTGAGTTATGAGTTTGGCAGTCACTTAAGACAATGTGGAATTGTTTCACAACTGACACCGCCTGGAACACCACAGCGTAATGGTGTGTCCGAACGTCGTAATCGAACCTTATTGGATATGGTGCGATCTATGATGTCTCTTGCCGATTTGCCACTATCGTTTTGGGGTTATGCATTAGAGACAGCTGCATTCACTTTAAATAGGGCACCATCGAAATCCTTTGAGACAACGCCATATGAACTTTGGTTTGGCAAGAAGCCAAAGCTGTCGTTTCTTAAAGTTTGGGGATGTGATGCTTATGTCAAAAAGCTTCAGCCTGAAAAGCTGGAACCCAAAGCGGAGAAATGCGTCTTCATAGGATACCCAAAAGAGACAGTTGGGTATACCTTCTACCTCAGATCCGAAGGCAAAGTGTTTGTCGCTAAAAATGGAACATTTCTTGAGAAAGAGTTTCTCTCGAAAGAATTGAGTGGGAGGAAGATAGAACTTGATGAGGTTGTTGAACCTTTACTTCAACCTGAAAGTAGCGCAGCGCAGAAAGATGTTTCTGTAGAGCCTACAATAGCTGAAGAGGAAGTTAATGATGATGATCATGAAGCTTTGGATCAAGTTGCTATCGAACCTCGTAGGTCGACAAGGACGCGTACTGCTCCTGAGTGGTACGGCAACCCTGTCTTAGAGGTCATGTTGTTAGACAACGATGAACCTACGAGCTATGGAGAAGCGATGATGGGCCCGGATTTCGAGAAGTAGTTAGAGGCCATGAAATCCGAGATGGAATCCATGTATGAAAACAAAGTGTGGACTTTGGAAGTATTACCTGAAGGGCGTAAGGCCATTCAGAACAAATGGATTTTTAAGAGGAAGACGGACGCAGACGGTAATGTCACCGTCTATAAAGCTCGACTTGTGGCAAAGGGTTTTTCACAAGTTCAAGGAGTTGACTACGATGAGACCTTCTCACCTGTAGCGATGCTTAAGTCCGTCAGAATCATGTTAGCTATAGCTGCCTTTTTCGATTATGAAATTTGGCAGATGGATGTCAAAACAGCATTCCTTAACGGTTTCCTTAAGGAAGAGTTGTATATGATGCAACCAGAAGGTTTTGTCGATCCAGAGAATGCTGACAAATTTGCAAACTCCAGCGATCCATTTATGGACTGGTGCAAGCATCTCGGAGTTGGAATCTTCGCTTTGATGAGGTGATCAAAGCGTTCGAGTTTATACAAGTTTACGGAGAAGCTTGTATTTACAAGAAAGTGAGTGGGAGCTCTATAGCGTTTCTAATATTATATGTGGATGACATATTACTGATTGGAAACAATATAGAAATGTTGGAAGGCGTGAAGGAATATTTGAACAAGAGTTTTTCAATGAAGGACCTAGGAGAAGCTGCTTTCATATTAGGCATCAAGATCTATAGAGATAGATCAAGACGTTTAATAGGACTTTCACAAAGCACATACCTTGATAAGATTTTGAAGAAGTTCAAAATGGATCAGTCCAAGAAAGGGTTCTTGCCTGTTTTGCAAGGTGTGAAGTTGAGTAAGACTCAATGCCCAGTGACTGCAGGAGATAGAGAAAAGATGAGTGTCATCCCCTATGCTTCAGCCATAGGCTCTATCATGTATGCAATGCTGTGCACAAGACCCGATGTCAGCCTTGCCATAAGTATGGTCGGAAGGTTTCAAAGTGATCCAGGAATGGAACACTGGACGGCGGTCAAGAATATCCTGAAGTACCTGAAAAGGACTAAGGACATGTTTCTCGTTTATGGAGGTGATCAAGAGCTCGTCGTAAAGGGTTACGTCGATGCAAGCTTTGACACTGATCCGGATGACTCTAAGTCATAAACCGGATACGTATTTATTCTTAACGGGGGTGCGGTTAGCTGGTGCAGTTCCAAGCAAAGCGTGGTAGCTGATTCTACATGCGAAGCGGAGTACATCGCTGCCTCGGAGGCGGCGAAGGAAGGTGTCTGGATGAAGGAGTTCATGACAGATCTTGGAGTAGTGCCTAGTGCGCTTAACCCAATGACTCTGTTTTGTGATAATACTGGTGCCATTGCTCTAGCCAAGGAACCAAGATTTCACAAGAGGACCAGACACATAAAGCGATGTTTCAATTCCATCCGCGATTACATCAAGGAGGACGACATAAATATTTGCAAAGTACACACGGATCTAAATGTTGCAGATCCGATGACTAAACCTCTTCCAAGGGCTAAACATGAACAACACCAGAACTGCATGGGTGTTCGATTCATTACAATGTAAATCACATAGTGATGTGAACTAGATTATTGACTCTAGTGCAAGTGGGAGACTGTTGGAAATATGCCCTAGAGGCAATAATAAATTAGTTATTATTATATTTCCTTGTTCATGATAATCGTTTATTATCCATGCTATAATTGTATTGATTGGAAACTCAAATACATGTGTGGGTACATAGACAACACTGTGTCCCTAGTAAGCCTCTAGTTGACTAGCTCGTTGATCAAAAGATGGTGAAGGTTTCCTAGCCATGGACATGAGATGTCATTTGATAACGGGATCACATCATTAGGAGAATGATGTGATGGACAAGACCCAAACTATAAACGTAGCATATGATCGTGTCAGATTATTGCTATTGTTTTCTGCATGTCAAGTATCTGTTCCTATGACCATGAGATCATACAACTCCCTGACATCGGAGGAGTACCTTGTGTGTATCAAACGTCGCAACGTAACTGGGTGACTATAAAGGTGCTCTACAGGTATCTCCGAGGATGTCTGTTGGGTTGGCATGGATCAAGACTGGGATTTGTTACTTCGTGTGACGGAGAGGTATCTCAGGGCCCACTCGGTAATACAACATCACAATGAGCCTTGCAAGAAATGTGACTAAAGTGTTAGCCACGAGATCTTGTATTACGGAACGAGTAAAGAGACTTGCCGGTAACGAGATTGAACTAGGTATAGAGATACCGACGATCGAATCTCGGGCAAGTAACATATCGAAGAACAAAGGGAACAGCATACGGGATTAACTGAATCCTTGACATAGAGGTTCGACTGATAAAGATCTTCGTAGAATATGTAGGAGCCAATATGGGCATCTAGGTCCCGCTATTGGTTATTGATCCTAGAGGTGTCTCGGTCATGTCTACATAGTTCTCGAACCCGCAAGGTCTACACACTTAACGTTTGGTGACGATTAGTATAGTTGAGTTATTTTGTTGGTGACCGAAGGTTGTTCGGAGTCCCGGATAAGATCCCGGACATGACGAGGATCTTCGGAAGAGTCCGGAGGTAAAGATTGATATATGGGATAATAGTGTTTGGTCTCCGGAATTCACCGGAAGGGGTTCCGGATGTTTCCTGAAATGTTCGGGTACGAGAACACTTTATTTGGGCCAAGGGGTAAAGCCCACGAGGCTTAGGCAAGGTGCAAAAGGAAGTTTTGCTGGCGTCTGGGGTGGTACTACCGCTTATCGTAAGCGGTACTACCGCTACAGGCGGTACTACCGCTTATCGTAAGCGGTACTACCGCTTGTACGCGCTACTGCTGGAATCCGAGTTGGACTCTTTCCGTGCGGGCCAAACCGACCTTGTGCGGGCAAAACTGACCTTGTGGAGGTTTTCTCTCCAAGTTTAGACCCCAGGGCTCAACATATAAATAGAGGGGCAGGGCTAGCACACGGGACACATCAAGATTTCCCAAGCCGTGTGTCGGCAACCTTAACCCTCTAGTTCTCCTGTCATAATCTCCGTAGTGCTTGGCAAAGCCCTGCAGAGATTGTTCCTCACCACCATCACCACGCCGTCGTGCTGCCGGAACTCATCTACTACTTCATCATCGCTCGCTGGATCGAGGAGGTGAAGGCGTCATCAAGCCGTACGTGTGTTGAACGCGGAGGTGCCGTCCGTTCGGCACTAGTTCGTGATCGGATCGAGGGACGACTTGCGATTTGGATCGCGGAGACGTTCGACTACATCAACCGCGTTTCTTAACGCTTCCGCTTAGCGATCTACAAGGGTATGTAGATTCACTCTCCCTCTCGTAGATGCTCATCACCATGGATAGATCTTGCGTGTGCGTAGGAAATTTTTTGTTTCCCATGCAACGTTCCCCAACATCTACATCATGTCATCTTGCTTAAGGCGTTACTCTATTTCATACTTAATACCCTAGATGCATGCTGGATAGCAGTCGATGGGTGGAGTAATAGTAGTAGATGCAGGCAGGAGTCGGTCTACTTGTCTCGGACGTGATGCCTATATACATGATCATTGCCATGAATCCATCATAATTATTTTCTTTTCTATCAATTGCCCAACAGTAATTTGTTTACCCACCGTATGTTTATGTGCTCAAGAGAGAAGACTCTAGTGAAAACTATGGTCCCCTGGTCTATCTTTATTATATAAAAAACCTAAAAATACCTTGCTGCAATTTATTTACTTTTATTTTAATTAGTAGTTTAGTTTATCTATTTACCCCGATAAGATTTAATCCTTGCAAATAACCGCTAAGAGGATTGGCAACCCTCTTATTTGTGTTGGGTGCAAGTGTTTGCTCTTGTGTGTGCAGGTGCGCTTAACGGAATTTTGCTTGGTTCTCCTACTGGATTGATAACCTTGGTTCTTAACTGAGGGAAATACTTATCTCTACTATACTGCATCATCCTCTCCTCTTCGGGGAAATACCAACGCAGACTACAAGTAGCATCGAACAACGAACAGGTTGCACAACTGACTCAGCTACATAAAATCCATCCATGATTATGTGAGTGGTAGATTTTCCTCTGATCATCTAAGGGGTTGCTTCAATCAACATGTCAACAAATATGTAGGGATCTTCCCCGCGGAAAAAAAACCCAAGTATGTAGGGATCGAACATCATATACTCCCTACGTTTCATAATGTAGTGCGTATAGATTTTTTGAAAAGTCAAACTTTGAAAACTTTGACCAACTTTTTAGAGATAACTATTTATATCTACAATACCTCCAAGATTCCTCCACTATTGCACTAGTGTTCCATAATGTAGTGCGTATAGATTTTTTGAAAAGCTCACGGAAGATTGATGCGCAACTATTTTGCAATTCTGTGAAGCAACATGACCAACCCTTCAAGCAGAGGAGGAATTGCACAAGATTCCTTGGACATAGCACTGAGTAGAAGGTCACTACCGTATTACGCATGATGGCCTATGGTGTTCACATATTTCATTGACAATAATTTGGCAATGACAGAGAGCACTTCAATCTTTTTTGTCAAACAATCTGCAAAGACGGTGGTAGAAGTGTTCGGTCCAGAGTATTTGGATCACCCAATGCTTAGGACACTCAAAAACTTTTGGAGATAAACAAAGCCCGTGGGTTTCCACATATGCTTGGCTCAATGATTGCATGCACTGAAAGTGGAAGAACTGTCTTGTAGCATGGCATGGACAGTTCAAAGGACGCACAAAGATGCCACCATCATTATTGAGGCTGTCGCCGATCAGAAGACATGGATTTGGCATGCATATTTTGGGATGTCTGGATCTTGCAATGACATCAACGTGCTCAACCGATCACCTCTCTTTGCAAAGTTAGGCAATGGAGAAGCACCACCGGTCACCTTCCAAGCAAATGGCCGCACATACAACTATGTGTACTACCTTGCGGATGGGATCTTTCCATGGTAGGTTACTTTCGTGAAGCCAATATCTAGCCCCCAAGGTAAGAAAAAACTTTATTTTCATAATGCTCAAGCGGCGGCAAGGAAAGATGTGGAGAGGGCTCTTGGGATTTTGCAATCCCAATTTGCTGTTGTGCGAGGAACGTCTAAGTTTTGGGATCAAGAGAACCTTTGGTACATCATGACATCTTGTGCGATCGTGCACAACATGATCACTGAGAATGAGCGTGGACAAAATTTGAATTACATCTTCTATGACCTCATGGGAGTACGTGTTCGGCCGAGTAGAAGGCAAGACCGAATCAAACGCTTTATGCAGGTGTACCATGACATCAGAGCGTCCAATACATCTTCAAAAAGATATCATGGAGGAATGGTGGGCATGGCATGGGAAACAAAACCCCTAGTTCCGTCTCTATGTTTGTTGTATTTTGCATGAACTTTGTTGTATTATGTGTCAAAGTTTGTTGTAGTTATGTTGCATTTGATGTTGTGGATTTGATGAACTATGTAATAATTTGATGTTCTGATTGATGAAATTGTTGTTATGTTTGTTTTAGGATTTATTTGAGATGATTTTGATGTTATTTGGTTCAAATATCTATGAAATTGTGGGGTGGCTGTTGTGCAGCTGCCCTATTTTAGATCATCTATTGAAGCACTAGTGCGCTATTTTTACATCATCTGTTGGAATCGGTGGTTTTTGGTGATGTAAAAAACCACTTTTTAGTGATGTATAAATTTTAGTCGAAGCACAATTTGATGATGTATTTTACATCATATATTGAAGATGCTTTTAGCGCGAATAATATGTACATATATTCTTAGGAGATAAAAAAACACCTACGAAACCTAGAAGACACCGTGAAACTAAAATCAAATAGAGCCGTAGAGAACACTTAACCGTTCTCAGGTAAAAAAGAGTTTTCCCGAAACCTAGAACACTTGACCATATAGCAAGAGAAAGACCACTAATCTATATCTAGTATACTAATAATATTATAAAGGGATGGTTATTTTCCCACCTTTTTTCGTCCATCAGGAGGTTTTGAACTCAAGACCTAATCTGGTTTGAGATTGTCACTAGCCAGTGGAGCTGATCAGCTTGGGTGTCTAGACAGACAGCCCTGATTTATAAGAACTAGCAACATCCACAGTTCTAAAAACATTTTTTGAAATTTCAAACAAGATTATTTTTTGAAAATGTGAATACCTTTTGAAACGGGGACAATTTTTCAAATACGTGAACATTTTTTACATTCTGAACATTTTTTTTGAAAAACACAAACATTTTTGGAAAAACATAATTTTTTAATTCGTGAACTTTTTTTGAAATTCTAAACAGTTTTTGACAAGCGTGAAGATTTTTTTGAAATTTCCAAACATTTTTTCAAAACGCGAACATTTTTTGAGTTTGTTAGAAAAAATTGAAAAAGGGAACATGTCTTAACATTCTGAACAATTTTTAAAAAAATACGAACATTTTATAAATTTCCCAAAGAAATTTTAAAAATGCGAACATTTTCTGAATTTATCTATACCTAATATTTAAACAGGCGTGTATAACACATCAAGGCCATGTATCTTTGCATCAAGAGAAAAAGTATAAAAACAATGGACACATTACGTATGAGCAAGAAATATGTTCCATTTGTCATGAAGGGGTGTGTGTGGAGGGGAGGGGGGGGGGGGGGGTAGTTGGACGGGAAGGAGAAGCTGGAGGCGAGGGCCGCACGCTGATGATGGTGCTGGACCCGGAGAGCATTGCATTGATGATGGTGCCGTGTCCGTGCTCATTACCTTGGGGTTGATTACATTTGAGCGCACAATAATCAGGTGAATACCGCAACCACTGTCAATGAGGTTGAGAAAGAGTATAAGCTGGGACATGGATGAGACGCCATGTTCAAATAGAGGATGTTGATCAGTAGAGCATCTTGAGCCATGCTTATTATACTAGGAACATATAGTATTTTTTTTCGTTGCAACGCACAGGCATATGTGCTAGTAATTATGCATGTAAACGAAAGAGTTTCCCTGAAACTCGGGGGCGAAGCCTTTTTCGGTAAGGACGATAGTGATCAATACGCAGGTATTATCAACAATTTAGCACGTAGTCTAATACTCCATACCACACACACACATGCATCAAGTTTAGGGTTCACAAAACCCACTCACGGATACTAGATCGCTAGCAAGGGCACCATAACACGCTTGCGACACCGCGGAGCTCACGTGACCTCAACGGTTCTTCTTGAAGGCGTCCCGGAGGACGGACTGCGAGCAGAGCACCGTCTCCCCGCCACGCTTGATCGCGTGGAGATGGCACAGTGCGCGGCCGGCGACCTTCCACGCAAAGCCGCACAATGTAATCTTGTTCTGACTCCGCGCGTACTCGTAGACAATCTGGTAGATGGCGCAGGCCTCGCCGAACACCTCGTTGTTGTTCCTCGGGCTCTCGTTGAACTCTGTGGCGTAGTACAACTTCTGCAAGTGTAACTGGGTTAGAGTCTTTTCATGAGCCATCTTCGATTATTGACTACTGAACGGAAGATGGGTGAGTCTTTTCATTAGTCTGCGAGGAACATCGATCTATTCGAAAGATAGACGGAGAAGGAAAAAATTAAACGCCAGTTAAAGCTTTTCTTACAAATGATATCAAAATTATTAAACCAAAATTGAAACCCACATCATGTCATCATTTTCAGCATTACAAGACTTGTGATACATGCCAGCTAAATCTAATAATTGCCAAACTAGTAATGCTCAAACCTGTAACGACATACTCTAAAGTCAGTACAAAGTTGAGTCACTTATTTTGGGACGGAGGAGTATTATTTAGCATCATTTTGGATATATTTTTTCAGGTGATCATCATGGGTATGTTATCACTAGCTAACGATCTCTTCCGGACAAACAGGTGGATTATGGGTATGCAGGAGAAGTATACAGCTAGAGAATTTTTCATGTTCATACTTGTTATAAGTGCTATGTGGCAGTTTTGATATCTATGGAACCTTTTTATTTCCCTCCATGTTAATACTTTGTTTATTTCCCTTCTTAGGGCTCTCCCTACTGTTGTCATACAAATCATTAGCACCAGGGCAATTAAAGTTTTGGCATGAGGGCATGCAAAAGAATCTACAACTGCACCAAAATTCAACTACAGTCAAAACTGGAATATCTCTAATTCTTCAAATTTCGCCTCTAATTATGATTACTAACCCTTGTAGAATCTCCTTCCTGAGCTGGAAGCCAAAAAAACAGCCTTTTTCGGATATTAAACCACAAACCAACTAATAGCAGCACATGGACAGTAAAAAAAATCAAAGGACATCGGAACTACAATGCATATGAGATCAGGACTCAAAATAACCTTGATCCCTGTCTTGGGGGCATCCAGCGACTCGTAATAAATGTCAACTAAGTCAAGAATCTTAGTCTTTATTAATTCCACTTCTTGTTTGTTTTCTTGAACTTCACCTGTCAAGAACTTATCCATATATACCAACCAACAATCTGAAGCTGTACTCATCGTGTAACTGAAGAGAGGAAAAACTCAAATCATGTTAGACCATATTACTTGTACAGTTCATATGTATTGATGAAGCCTACAAAATGGTCACTCAAAACTAGACAGCTAAACCATACTGATGAGAGATATGATGTCCATATATGCATCTTACTACTAATAAGTATATCTATCTTTCACATAGTACCAAGTGGTCGTATATACACTACTTTATTTCTTTGAACTCAATATATTATTTCCAAAATGTCGAATGACTAAATCATTATATTATGTGAAGACGGAATTCCACTAATTTTTATTTTTTACGGGAAACAGCAGGACGCTGCTGCGTATATTTTTGTTATTTATTAATATAAAAACTACATCACACCAATTTGCAAACATAACACACACCCAATATGCCAAACTTGAGGCCTAAAATGTACAAGCTGAGAGGATTTTGGAAACATAGCGCATGCCAAGTTTCACTAGAAAAAAACACGTGCCAAGATTGTGATAATCACTCATCTCAATTCTCAACTAGCGACGATGTTGACTCGCAAAATGAAGATGTAAGTGGTGGTAGTAGTAATTTTACAATATTTTCTATATGTATTAACAAAACAAACATCATCGGTAATTAGATGAATAGTGCTTTTTAACATTACAAGATGAGACAATATCCAACCTTCTTGGAGGTTTTGCCACACAATAAAATAATCGTAAGATAATAATACCTGGGTTTAAATCTACTTTTACAAAATTCAGCGAACAACAGGCTTTCCAGTTGGGGTCCATTATAATCCTGAGGCTTCTTTTGTACAGTTTTTTTGGTGGGTTTCTTCGAACCCATGCTTCAGATGGTCTGAAGTGCTCCAGCAACTGAAAAGGTCATTTTCACGAGCAAAGTGACATTTTTGCAGAATGATGGCATACAAAAAAGTTGGGTGCTAAATGAATACTGCAAATATGCAATATAAAATATGAATAACAATGGCACTGGGTGTTGTAAGAAATGAACGACCCCATCACTTATTAAGTTATAACGAAGCCACAACATGTGCATCAGATGTACACTTACTAAAAAAATACGAAAGATCAGATAAAAAAATGAACCACGATATATTCGTAAGTATCATAATTTAAGTTTTGAAACCCATAGTAGACGTATTTTGTCAGAAACCATCGCCACCAAATCGTAATACAAACTTGCAATTAAGATGAGATAAACAAGCAACGCACGTGATAACTAGTAATGTGAATTCGACTCTCAGAAACAACATTGCAAATTCCAGCCCTATGATGGAAGAAAATTAATTTTCCAAAATACAATATACTAGCAATCAGTGCTCTCCAAAGGCCTGCGTGTTCGGAAAAAAAAGTGCTCTTTAATGGATTCTATTGGTAAGCATAGATAATTAAATCAATAGTTCACTGCAAAATGCTAGAACAAAATAAACCAACCTGGGGATTTCTTGAGACAAAGTACATATCACCGTCGAAGCCGCTGTTAGCAATCTCGTCAGCCAAAGATCGTGGCCCAGAAACAGGAAAGATTATAATATATTTGGAATATCCCACAATCTTCTTCTCTAACTGTGGAATGTGGGTTGCAGTCAACACATGTATATCTCCAAAATGTAAGCCAGGATTTTTATACACAAGAACCTCTCCAGAAATTTGTCCATTCTCACTGTTCAATGAAATGAAACATAATTTTAAAATATAGAACTTGACGCTTCATGTTCGGAATGCTCTAAAAAATGTTTGTTATAAGGGCCATGAGGCAGCATCTCTCTGGATGGGCAAAACACACCAATGAGTTATACAAAAAGGAAAAGCAGCGCCTCTGTACCATCATTGATGACCTCGACATAATTGCAGAGACCCGCACCTTATCTCAACAAGAGATTGAATTGAAAAATCAATCTAATGAGAAGGTTGCCCGTCTTCTACGAGAAGAGGAAATCAAATACTACCAGAGGTCCAAAGCTGACTTCATCCTCATGGGAGATAGTAATACAAGATACTTTCAATTGGTCGCCAATGGTCGCCATAGGAAGAAATGTATTCATAGTCTCCAACAGGATGAGGGGCGGATCGAAGGTCAGGAGGAGCTCAAAACGTATATCACCAAATACTACAAATCTCTGTTTGGGGCGCCGGACGAAGGGAATATCACCCTTGACGAGACCCGAACAGATGATATTCCACAAGTCACGGCAGAAGAGAACAATATCCTCACGGCACCTTTCTCAAAAGAGGAGGTGAGGGCGGCTGTGTTTCAAATGGAACACAATAAGGCTCCAGGCCCTGATGGTTTCCCCGCAGAATTCTATCAGAATTTCTGGGATATCATCAAGACTGACCTTTTGGAGTTGTTCAATTGTCTTCATGCCGACCGACTTGAGCTATTCAGGCTGAATTTTGGTGAGATTGTCTTGTTGCCGAAGATGAAGGAGGCCGAACGGATCCAGCAGTTCAGACCCATATGCCTCCTTAATGTTAGCTTCAAGATTTTCACCAAAGTGGCTACGAATAGGTTAAATTCGGTAGCTGACCATGTTGTCCGGCCATCTCAAACGGCATTCATGCAAGGACGGAATATACTAGATGGTGTAGTAATCCTACATGAGACCGTCCACGAGATGCACCGGAAAAACATGAGTGGAGTGATATTCAAAATTGACTTTGAAAAAGCCTATGACAAGGTCAAATGGTCTTTCCTCCAACAGGCCCTAAAAATGAAAGGTTTCTCCGATAAATGGCGCCAGTGGATCGAAAATTTTGTAACTGGAGGTAGTGTGGCCATCAAAGTCAATGATGATGTAGGCCATTACTTTCAGACAAAAAAAGGCCTACGACAAGGTGACTCCATATCCCCAATGTTATTTAACATTGTTGCTGACATGCTGGCTATTCTGATTGAGCGCGCCAAGCTGGACGGCCAGATTGCAGGAGTAGTGCCACACCTTGTGGATGGTGGCCTCTCTATTTTGCAATATGCCGATGACACAATTCTTTTTATGGAACATGATCTGGACAAGGCTCGAAACCTGAAACTCTTGCTTTCAGCGTTTGAGCAAATGTCGGGTCTCAAAATAAACTTCCATAAAAGTGAATTGTTCTGCTTTGGAGAAGCCGTTCAGGCGGCGGTCGACTATGCTGACCTATTTGGTTGTGCACATGGCCAATTCCCAATTAAATATCTGGGAATACCGATTCATTATCGGCGCCTCACCATTGCGGAGTGGAAGCATGTAGAGGAGCGTCTAGAGAAACGGTTGAGCAGTTGGAAAGGCAAACTGTTATCAGTTGGAGGACGGTTGGTTTTGATTAACTCTGTCCTCACAAATATGGTTCTCTATATGCTTTCTTTCTTCCAACTTCCAAAAGGGGTCCTACAAAGACTGGACTATTTTAGATCCAGATTTTTTTGGCAAGGAGACGGTGAAAAGAAAAAATACAGGCTGGCTAAATGGAGCGTGGTTTGTAGACCGAAAGACCAAGGTGGCCTTGGAATTCATGACCTGCAGGTCAAGAATGAGGCCCTACTCAGTAAATGGTTATTCAAACTTCTTACTGAGGATGGTGTTTGGCAAACCATGCTGCGCAATAAGTATCTAGGCCAAAAGACGTTGTCCCAGGCATTTTGGAAACCTGGCGACTCGCACTTTTGGGCTGGCCTAATGGCGGCGAAGAAACATCTCTTTCGCTTTGGGTCTTTCGCGATAATGGACGGGTCTGAGATTCGTTTTTGGGAAGACATCTGGCTAGGCAATGCCAGTCTCCAAGAACAATATCCAGCCTTATACAACATTGCTCGCGATAAGAATACTACTATTGCGCAGGTGCTCAGTTCATCCCCGCCGAATATTTCGTTCAGGCGGGATCTGATTGGCCCCCGACTTGTGTCATGGCATAATCTTTTATCTCGGCTGGATTCGATTAACCTGACACAAGGCCGGGATGTGTTTCGCTGGAACCTTACTACATCGGGGTCTTTCACCGTAGACTCTATGTATCGTGCGCTCACACATTCTGAGGTACCGGTGAGTAATAACAAGAAAATTTGGAAGTCCAAGATTCCACTAAAAGTGAAAATCTTTATGTGGTATCTTCGTAGGGGAGTTGTGTTAACAAAAGACAACCTCGCACGACGCAACTGGCAAGGGAGTAAGAAGTGTTGTTTTTGTACTCATGACGAGACAATTAAACACCTCTTTTTCCAATGCAAGTTTGCACGTTCTACGTGGTCAGTCATCCAAATAGCGTCAAATTTGCATCCGCCCATAAGTGTTGCCAATATTTTTGGTCATTGGTTGGACGGTATTCCAAAAAGTTTTAAAACGCTAATAAGGGTGGGAGCGTATGCCTTAATTTGGTCGCTTTGGCTATGTAGAAATGATTTGGTTTTTAATGACAAAAATGCTTCTCCTCTGCAGGTTATTTTCCGGTGTACGCACTCGCTACGTACGTGGTCTATGCTACAACGACGGGAGTACCAACCGCTGTTCACGGCGGTGTGTACGCGATTGGAGCAGGTGGCTACGGAGGTTTTTTCCCAACATGGGTGGCAGCATAACCTTCGGATCGATCCACCACCTCCTTCGACATAGGCATAGTGTCGGTCTATAGGACTCTACTTTTGTCGATTTGTCGATTTTTATTTCATGAATTTTTATTAGACCTTCGGATTTGGCTGTGTGCATCCTAGCTATGCAGAGGCCGGGTGTTACTCATAATGCTTTGTATCCGCTTGATGCTACATTTTGAGATAATAAAATCGCCCTTTATCGAAAAAAAAATGTTTGTTATTAACATTAATAAAATTCAGGACGCTTCTAGAAGCCCCACATTCAATTGGAACCATCAGATAAAAACGCTTCGTCCCGAATGCTCCCACGAGCGGCTGGGCGAAGCCCTAGGCGCCGCCGGCCCTAGCCCACCTCCTGCCTCCCCTTCCCCTCGCCGCCGCCGGAGGGCGCGGCCGGGCAAAGCCTGGTCCGCGTTGGCGGCGGCGGGGCTCTCTTTCCTCCTTGCTTGGCAGCGTGCGGCGCGGGACGCGGTGGTCGGCGGGGGCGCTGTGCTCCGCGTGGGGAGCGGCGGCGGGGAGGCGCGCGGGTGCGCGGGCGGCGTAGGCGGGCGTGCTGGCTGTGGTGGCTGCGCGGGCCAGGTGGTGCGTGTCTGCGCGGGGCGGCGGGGCTGGGCGTCTCGATCCAGATCCGGATCGGGGCTCCCTCCAGCCGGCTGCACGTGGGCGGCGCGGGCCGTGGCGGCGGGGGGCCGTGTATGGCGGGCGTCGGCGTGCTCGTCGTGCTTCGGCCGGCGGGCTGGATGGAGGCGCGTGCGGCGGTCCCGGTGGTGGCGGATGGCCTCGGCCTGATCTATCCGCGGCCACACCTCGCGGTGAGGGCCGTGGGCGGCGCAGGTTGGCCGCCTCTGCTTCGCTCCGGCGTGGTGGTTGCTCCGACGTGGTGGTTGCTCCGGCGTGCTGGCTCGTGGTGGCTCGGTCCGGCGTGTTCGGGTGGCTGCGGGTGGCTCACTGGAAGCGGGAGGTGCGTGCCCGGTGGCTCCGACGCTTGGAGCTCGGCGGGCGGCGCGGGTTGGGTAGTGGCCTGGTGTGGCTACTGCTCCGGCCGTGGATGGCTCCACGGCAGCTTGGCAGGTCGGCTGCGGCGGCGGCTGGCATGTTTCGGCGTCGGCTTGTTCGTAGGCGGCTTGTTTCGGCCTTCGACCCCTCTCCTCGTCATCCGGACGCTACCTTCGTCGAAGGGCTGGCCTTCTCCCAGCTGCGGTCCATCGCTCATCTCGCGCCCGGTGCTGCAGGACCGAGCTCGTCTCGCGCATGGTGCAGCAGGACCGACCTCATCTCGCTCACGGTGCTGCAGGACCGAGCTCGTCTCGCGCCCGGTGCTGCAGGACGGGTCGATGGAAGCCAGTTTTGGCTGGCCTATTGGGTCTCGGCGTTGGGGGTCGCCGAGGGGTGCGTAAGGTGGGACCTTTCCGCTCGTCTCTTTGGTTGGGGTAGCGGCGGGTCTCGGGTGAGGCGGTGTCAAGGTCTTGGATGCCGGGGCGGCGGCCCTGGTGGTGGTTGCGCGGTGCTCATGGGCAGAGCCCGTGGCTTGGTGCTGCCCGGTGGCCATGGCCGTGTGGGCGGCGTGGTAGCCGGGGTGTGGCGTTCGGTGGCGGTGAGTGTTGGCCGGGGTGAAAACCTGTTCTATCTTCGGACGGACCAGCGGCGGCGAGCTCGTTCCCTTCTTGAAGGCGTCGTCGCGGCTCTCATTGCCCGTCGTGCGGCTCCAGGGAAACTGTAATCCTCGGATCGGGCGGTGGCGGCGCTCCGGTGTCGTATCCTTCCTGAAGGCGCCGCCTTAGAGCCCATGGTTCGTCGTATGCGGCTTCTTCTCCTCGCGGTAGTGTTAGGAGTAGTGTTGCTGCGCTCAGCGCCTATGTACCCTGCCTTGGGTGTGTGCGTGTGTTGTGGTGGCATGCGTTTGTATCGGGTTGTTGATGATCGTTGGTTTATATATAAAGCGAGGCGAAAACCTTTTTCGGTAATGGGAACTTAATAATACGTCATTAGTGTAACGCATTACAGATCGTTCAGTAACCATGAAGTCAGACTCTAGATCAATCTAATTAAAACTTCGTTGCTGAACATACTGCTTCGTTGTCACGTATCCCTATTTAACAGTCAAATTGCGGATGAACTAAAACAGTGTGTTTCAGCATCTTCATAATACGAAATAGTATAAAACCATATACGCTAAGGTCAAGTATAAAACTGCAGGGTATTCCATAACAAGACTTGATGTTCTACAATACGGTCTACAGAATTGAAAGATTGTATAAGTTGGCATGTCAACACTTAATAAAGAGTAATTCGAAGTTGCAGTTCAAATGTCAAACGTTCTGAAATAAACCATGCATGTACATGTTCGTGTCATTTGCGTGCGTGTAAAATTTCATGAAAATTAAATTAAATTTTCACCCTGTATTAAGAAGTTAAGTGCTTAAAACTGCTTCTCTGGCCAGCACGAAATTTCCCCCCTCGGCCCCCCGAGTCGCTCCCGCGGGCGACTCCGGGCGGCAACCCTAGCGCCGCCGTCCCCAGCTCCTCGCCTCGGCCTCCCCTTCCTCGCCGCCGCCGGTGGCGTCGCCGGCCAAAGGCCGCGTGGCGTAGGCGGCGGAGGGGCGTCTCCTCCCGCGCGCAGGTGGCGGGCGTCGCAGGGCGCCCCCTCCTGTCCGTCGGCGTCAGGCGGCGGGCCTCTCCTGCTCCGGCTCCCTCCCCCCGGCATCATGGTGGCCCGCCGGAGTGGCCTCCTCTCCCCCTTCCCTCTCCAGCGACGGCATGTGGTGCTCCGGGGCGTCGGGTTGCTCTGGCGGCGGATCTGGGTCTCTCTGCCCAGATCCGCTTGGTGGTGGCAGTTGGTCGCGGTGGGGACGGCCGGCGGCCCTGCTATGGTGTTGGTGTCGCCGCTGGTGGCTGTGCTGCTCCGGTGGGGTGGTGGGGCTCCCGGTGGTGTTGGCCAGGGCATGGAGGCGCATGATCTGTGGTGGGGGTGGCGCGCGGCAGCAATGGTGGTGGCGGAGCATGCCGGCCGGATCTAATGCAATTTTTTCGGCGGGCGCCGCGGGTTGGGGCACCGGCCCAACGTGGCTGCTGCTCCGGCTGTGGACGGCGGCGGCGAGGTAGCTCGACTCTCTCGGTGTGGAGGCTTCCATTCGCCGAGTCGGCATCACGGCAGATCTGCGGGCCGGCTGCGGCGGCGGCTGGCTTTCCGGCGTCGGCTCATTCGTAGGCGACCCATTTCGACCTTCGGTCCCTCTCCTCGTCGTCTGGTCGCTGCCTTCGTCGAAGGGTGGGCCCTCCCCTGGCTGCGGTCCATCGCCCGTCTCGCGCTCGGCAGCAGGACCGAGCTCGTCTCGCGCCCGGCAGCAGGACCGACCTCATCTCGCGCCCGGCAGCAGGACCGTGCTCGTCTCGCGCCCGGCAGTAGGACCGAGCCCGTCTCGCGCCCCGCAGTAGGACCGAGCCCGTCTCGCGCCCGGTGCCGCAGGACGGGTCGATGGAGGCCAGTTTTGGCCGGCCTTTGGGTTTCGGCGCTGGGGGCGCCCAGGGTTGCGAAAGGCGAGTCCTTTCCACCCGTATCTTTGGTTGGGGTAGCGGTGGGTCTCGGGTGAGGTGGTGTCGAGGTCTTGGATGCCGGGGCGGCGGCCCTGGTGGTGGTTCCGCGGTGCTCATGGGCTGAGCCTGTGGCTCGGTGCTGCCTGGTGGCCATGGCCGTGTGGGCGGCGTGGTCGCCAGGGTGTGGCGTTCGGTGGCGGTGAGTGTTGGCCGGGGTGAAAATCTGATCTATCTTCGGACAGACCGGCGGCGGTGAAGCTCGTTCCCTTCTTGAAGGCGTCGTCGCGGCTCTCATTGCCCGTCGTGTTGCTTCAGGGGAAACTCTGATCCTCGGGTCGGGTGGTGGCGGCGCTCTGGTGTCGTAACCTTCCTGAAGGCGCCGCCTTGGAGCACACGGTTCGTCGTATGCGGCTTCATCTCTTCGCAGTGGCGTGTTCACGGTTGAGGACTCCGGTTGCTCTTGTAGTTCTAGGGGTGGTTTTGTTGCGCTCAGCGCCTATGTATCCTGCCTTGAGTGGGTGTGTGTGTTGTGGTGCCGTGCGTTTGTACCGGGTCTGTGGATGGTCGTTGCTTTATATATAAAGCGGAGCAAAAGTCTTTTTCGGTAAAAACTGCTTCTCTCAGAGCACAAGGGTTTTTCAGGACACAAAACTTGTCTTCTTTTTATGAAACTTTAAACTCATACAAAAGACACAAGATGTACATGTTTAAACAAATTTAGAAGTTCATGATTTTTTTAACTATTTTTGCGAATTTATTATTGATCCCGGCAGCACATGCTCCAAGAAACCATTAAGCTACGCCCTATGATAAAACTTGAAAAACTGACTGAGAAAAACCATTGTCTTGTTCGTGTTAAAACTATGACTAGGTATTTTTAGATTCAAAAAATGTGACGGAGGAAAAATCGAGAAGCATCAGGATGACATGGTGGATTGGTTGCTAGTTTGCTACAACTTACTGTATGACACAAACTTCATTAGGCTTTAGCTTCCCTGTAGGGTCTGATGTGCCCATCAGATAGTAACTCTCATCGATGGGAATTCTTCCTAGTTTGATTCCTTCTCTTTCCTCTCGAGTCATTTTAGCTAGCTGGTATTGCAAATATGCATCATCTTCAGGTTGAATTCCAGAAAGAATCATTCGTGCAGACATTGAATCATCCATGTCATCATGGTTATATGCAACTGTAAGTAGGGATCACATTAATAGAAGCTCCAAGCCAAGGCTTCAATATGACTAGTTAGAATAGTCAGAAAGGCACAATTTCCTAACATTAAATAAACAACTCCTGCCATATAATGTATATCATGAATAAATGCTCTATTCACAATATTTTAAACTGACCTTCCAGAGAATCACTAGTTTTATGACAAGCTTTCTCATCATCTTTTAGTGCCTTCCGTACAAGCTCCAAAAAATAATCTGCTGGAACCCCTCCATAATGAAGCAGTGTAATTAAGGACCTTGACGTAAAGGCTCTTTTTGGACGCTTGCTGAGAAATAATGGTGTTGAAGTGTCAACCAAAAGGAAAGGATTCCAACAGCTGTAGAGAACTTTCAAGGAAAAATCTCTACAATTATCGAAAGCAAAGCTTGACGGAAAAATCTTTCAAGGACGACCACTATAAAATAATTAGGAAGGGAAGAGAGTACTCTACCCGACCCCCTTCGTCTCGTCCGCTCCCGCGAGCGGCGAGGCGAACCCTAGCGCTCTCCTCCAGCCTCCCCCCCCCTCCCCTCTCCTCGCCACCGTCGGCATGCGCCGCCGGGCAAAGACCGGCCGGCGTCGGCGGCGGCGGGGCATCTTCCCCCTCCTCGCGGTGGGCTGGCGCGGGACAGCGCCACGGCGCGGAGGCGCGCGGTTCTGCAGGACGGCGTGGCTTGGCGGCAGCCGGGGCGGCTCGGCGGAGGTGTCCTGGGTTGGCGGCGCGGGCGGCTGCTCGTCTGGGGCGCGGTGGAGCGTGCCTGCACGGGCGGCGGTGGTGGGCGTCCCGGCCCAGATCTGGATCGGGCGGGTGCTCTGGCCGGCGGCCAGCAGGCGGCGCGGGCCGAGGCGGCAAGGGCCGGCCGGCGGCGTGCGGGGCTGGGTGGTGCGGCTGGCGCTACGGGGGCTGGCCTGGTTCCGCCTGGTTCGCGGCAGCGCTCCGGCGGGCGGGTGGCGGCGGCGCGGGGCTCGTGGCGGCGTCCGGCGTGTGTGGGCGGCGGTGGCTCCTGTGCGCGGTCGGCGGCGTGGTGGGCTTCGTGGTGGTTGCCCCGTGGCTGCGGGTGCCTGTGGGGAGTTTGGGCCTCTCCGTCTCCGACCTGGATCGGCCATTTGGGGGCTTCGGCGGCGTCCCTCCCCTTCGGCGGCTCGACGCGCGGGTGCGTGCCCGGCGGCTCCGACGCTTGGAGCTCGCCGAGCGGCGCGGGTTGGGCAGTGGCCCGGGGCGGCTGCTGCTCTGGCCGTGGGTGGCTCCACGGCGGCTTGGCAAGTCGGCTGCGGCGGCGGCTGGCATGTACCGGCGTCGGCTCGTCCGTAGGCGGCTTGTGTCGGCCCTTGATCTATCTCCTCGTCGTCCGGGTGCTATTTCCGTTGAAGGGATGGCCCTCTCCCTGCTGCGGCCCATCGCTAGTCTCGCGCTAGGGCAGCAGGACCGAGCTCATCTCGCGCCTGGCAGCAGGACCGAGCTCGTCTCGCGCCCGGTAGCAGGACCAAGCTCGTCTCGCGCCCGGTGCTGCAGAACGAATCGATGGAGGCTTGTTTGCCCCGGGATCCGTTCGTCTCTTCGGTTGGGGTAGCGGCGGGTGTCGGGTGAGGTGGTGTCTAGGTCTTGGATGCTGGGGCGGCGGTCCTGGTGGTGGTAGCGCGGTGCTCATGGGCAGAGCCCGTCGCTTGGTGCTGCCCGGTGGCCATGGCCGTGTGGGCGGCGTGGTAGTCGGGGTGCGGCGTTCGATGGCGGTGAGTGTTGGCCGGGGTGAAAACCTGCTCTATCTTCGGACGGACCGGCGGCGGCGTAGCTCGTCCCTTCTTGAAGGCGTCGTCGCGGCTCTCATTGCCCGTCGTGTGGCTCCAGGGGAAACTTTGATCCTCGGATCGGGCGGTGGCGGCGCTCCGGTGTCGTAACCTTCCTGAAGGCACCGTCTTGGAGCCCACGGTTCGTCGTATGCGGCTTCATATCTTCGTGGTGGCGTGTTCACTGGTGGAGCCCCCGGTTGCTCTTGTAGTGCTAGGGGTCGTGTTGCTGCGCTCAGCGCCTATGTATCCCGCCTTGGGTGTGTGCGTGTGTTGTGATGGAGTGCGTTTGTACTGGGATGTTGTGGTTCTTTGCTTTATATATAAAGCGGGGCGAAAGCCTTTTTCGGTATAAAATAATTAGATTTATGATTAAGAAAATCCACTAAAGCAGTGGGTAAACGTGAACAACCCTACTAATGCATCAACACAGAACACTTGTTGGGCATATAAGCTCGAAAAAGGCCAAGGGGAAGTGACCAAAATGCACTACCACCTCCAGTACAGATTGATATTTTTTAGAAACTATTTAGTCTGACAACTAAATTAACATGATCCAACCCAGAGAGAGAGAGAGGGGTGTGTGTGTGTGTGTGTGTGTGGGGGGGGGGGGGGGGGGGAGGAAGGGAGGTATCCTCAAAAAGGATTTATTTTTTTCTGAACAGTGGCCTTTGTAAGCTGTCCTTCTCTTTTCCCACTTCCTTTAAATTTATAGCATGTTGGCGATTTCTTTTTCTTGTTTCTTCAGAGGCAATTTACTGAACCTGGAAGTGAACTTGCATCCACAATTTTATGGGAGCTTCCCCAGAAGTCACTCGAACCAAAGTGGTTTGGATGTTCGCATCTAAACTATGGTTTGCGCTAGATATGGCACGTACCTACTCATAGCTAAACCCAGTAAGCACAGGTCTAGGTTGCTTATTACCTTGTACCAACTATTTCCAATGAGTTAAAGGACTGCCCGTCCAGTAGATTTGGATCAGTTGTTACTTTGACCATTGACAGCCGTAGCATAATAGTTCCGGGAGGAAGCTGCAGTAGAGAAGAATATAATTTACGAACTTCACTTTGATGGAAAAAGTTCAGAAAATTGCCAGTCCATAAGGTCAAGAAAAATGGGTTGCTTGCATAAGAACCCAATTTTTTGTTTCAACTCATCCATCTTGACAACATAACAGAGAACTATAAAATAATCTTTATTGTGAAGTTTAGTCATATTAATATTACCAAATTCTCAGGCCAACACAATAATAAATATAATGTAGCTTGTACAAATAGAAGCGTTTATTGCACAAAAGGTAGCAAGGTACTAATAATATTGCAAGCAACCATTTGTTTATTGAACCTGCCATTTGCTAAACAACAACAAGCCTACTAAAACTTAAATTCAAGTTATACGTACCCTTCTATCAACGAGAAGGGTTCCCTTTACAGCAAGTCCATTATTGAACATACGCATCTGCAAAAGAGAGGCTAGAGAAAGGGAGCGAAAGAGCAATAGACTGATTAGTTAAGTAATAGAGCATTTGAGAAGAAACAAATAAGCTCATCAGATGTTTTAGTACAAGGATTGCATAGCACAACCAACGTTAACATGACATGGGACGTCATCAACCTACTGATATTTGCTAATGCAACTTGAAATTGTTAGATTTATTGGATGATCACAGGATCATCAAGCTCAAGTTTTGAACCACATCTGAGATAATTATTAAAGCAAACCCACCTGAGAGTGATAGATGAATCATCTTAGTGACCTTGTAGTTATTGGAGATGTCATTTAGGGCTTCACAGATGAAGCCCCATCTCTTCTTCTCCTTCCGTAGTTGCTAGAGCATGTGGAAGGTGCCGGAGAGCCCTTCCTGTGGCTCTTGTGCTCACTGGATTGGGCAGCTGGGTTTGAGAGAGGTTTCACCACGTCTCACTCTCTGTCCCAAAGGGACACCCCTTTATAAATATGTATGCACAGTACCACAGGGGGACCCACCTGTCAGCTGGATATTTTTGCCCCCAATCAGGGCCCTTAGACAAGTTGGTTTTGCCAACTTGTTACTGCTGTAACTGGCCTTATAGTTTGGCCTTTTAGATCAACCAACATTCTCCCCCTTGATCGTAAGGCAAAACTTATAAGCCCACTTCTCAATAAGATGGCATACGAGTAAAAGGATTGCAACGGCCAGTTAGTACCGCAGAACCCAGTTACTACAATATACCACCTCATCTCGAAATGGAACTTCTTTAGCTTTAGGAGCTCCATAAACTTAATACTTTATGAGCTCATTCCTTTGTTGGAACTTATACAAAGCCAATAAGATACAATGGTCAATTAAGTACCATTGATCTAATTAACCACAGTACATCATTCCATCGAAGAAACAAATCCCCTTAGGTTTGTGGGAAGATGGTGTTGCAATGGTCCCAAGAGTGCAGTTTTCCTTCATATATTTGTGTGCATATTCTTATGCACGCGTCTTTGAAAAGAAGATAATATGTTTTGTTTCCAGAATCATAATTTGTCCCTTAATAATGGACTGCCATTTATTCTTTATGCCGGCAACATTAGAAGGCAAGCCTCTTGAAATGTGATACTTCACTTTAATATCTTTAGCATAATACTTTAAGCGTCAAGACATTAACCTTATATAATGCCCAACACTTATGCCTTAGATTTAATACTCATTTGTTGAGCCATAAGACTTAATTCATCAAGGCCTTGAACACGTTCGATTCTGGAAATAATCTTTCACGATGTCTTAGGTCTGGCAAGTACCTATAGACACGTTTCTCGAATAATCTGCACTCTTACATAATGATTCCCGGGATAAATAATCTTAAGAAAATTCCTCATTCTTTAAATTCATATGGATCGGGGACATGAATCCATATCTCAAAGATTTAGGGATCAAAACATGCCACGACTTTAGTTTGCATTTTTAACGATGCCTTAAGGAAACTGGGTAGAGCCATTCCACAATATGGCTCCCCCCGCAAGGGTGAAACTTTTGTGGATAAAACTTTCGTAAATTCACACCTTGCCAAAACCTTAGCGGTCCACAACTTGGTGGTGCAATCCCTTAGTGTGATATACATCACATCATTACTTTAGCGCTTATGCCAGCAAGGCAGAGCTTTTCTTAATAATTTTCCAGGGGTCCAGTCCTGGACTTATGTCTGCCAGTTATCCCGGTCTCATAACCTTAAAAGGGCACATAATAACTTAAGCATTAGTGACAACATGAGAAAACTTATTGCCCTTTGAGGGAGTAGACATAAACTTTAGAATGAACTTTAATACTCCCCTTTATGGACCAATCTTAGTGAATCTTTAAAATGCAAAGAACATCACTAAGATTAATTTAGTATCCCGAGGAAAAGCCTCAGGTCTTATGTAATATCCCTATTGCTTATTGTCAACATAATATTGACCAATCATAAATTCCTTATTAAACTTATTTCTCATTGAGCTTTGTACCACTGTCAAATACTCATTGCCTCAAAAAATAGTTAATTGTCATGACTGATTCCTTATTATGCAAAAGGAAAAACTTTATGAAATTTCCATCTCTAAAATGGTGATCACATGTCACCTTTTCATAATTTATTCCCTCAAACTCCCATTCACATTAATTATTTTCCAACAACTCTTGTAACAAGACGTGTTGTTTAAACTTAAGAGAAACTTTGCCGAGGATTACCTTGGCTGTCTGGGAGTTAGGAATAGATCCTTTAATGGTATCCAATTATGGAGCTCTTTAATTGCCATAAAGCCCTTATGATTTAACTGCTCTCCCTTTAGTGTTTTTTTTCAACATCATACTCTATTTCAGAGTATCATAATTTTCCTCATCCTCCTTTAGTGCTTTAGGAGGATCATTATAGAGAGCATAATTAAATCTTTTATCTTGCTTTGGAGAAAAACTTATGCAAGATTTATCATTTAATATGACATAAACATTAGAAGGAATATAATGACTAATCACATGGCATTAGCATTAAAAGAACAATTTAATTGTTCCTAATCACCATAATCATCATGCACTGAGGTAATACTAATAACAATACCCCTAAGGGGTTGTTTGGATAGAGAGATTGTAGGGAACCAGTTCTCCGTAAACATGTTTTCTGTTACAACAACCAAAAAACTTGTTTGGCTTATCTAAATAAATTGCGAATATGTCAAACCGAGTTCTATAAAAACTCAAAAACCCAGTTTATAGAAAAACGACTAATAGTAGTTTTTCTATAAACCTATTTCCTATGTACGTACGAGATGGCAACAGACTAGTAAAGTGTTGTCTTCGTGCTCGTTCTCCAGCCACGTCATGGTCGCCGCCGGCGCCGCTTCCTGGTACGGATGGTCGTCCCGCTCGTCCTCCAGCAACGACATGGCCGCCGTTCCTCGCGCTCGTCCTCCAGCCACGGTATGGTTGTTACTGTGTTCGTGCCCAGGTTCTGGCTCGCCAGCGGCTTCTCGCGCTCGTGCTCCAGCCACGACATGGTTGTAGCTGCGTTCGCGGCGAGGATCCCGCTCGCCGGATGTCAGAGTTAGTAGCAGGGACTGTGCACGGAGGATGTGATAATGCCATCAGCGACGCGTGCCAGGTTGGACAACGGCCTGTCATGTCCCGATGGCGACGCCACGGTCTGCGAGCTCCTGAAGCACAAGGCCAAGGACGTGCGCGTGCTCGTGCTGGTCTGGGACGACCTCACCTCGGTGGACTCTCTCTACATGCGTGGGGTACATTGACGCACGACCTCGAGAAAGTGGAGTACTTCGACGGCACCGACGTGAAATGCGTTCTCTGTGCGTGGAACCCAACGCCGGCAAGAGTGGTAGGAGCAGCAAGCTAGACGAACAGGAGAGGCGCTCTAGGCATCCACACACGGAGTCGTCCAGGTCCCTAGGGAAGAGGTCATAGGAGGAGCATTTTTGTTGACCGCAAAGGTCAGTGGAGGACCCAGGAGCAAGCCAAACAAGTTTTCCTACAACCAGGTTATTCGTAAGACGACTAGTAAAACTGATTTAGCTAAACATCAGCTAAAAACTCGTTTTCTATATGCCCGTGGCTAATACTTGCTAGCCAAACAACCCCTAAGAGATGGAAACTTAAGAAATTTGAATAAAAGTGGTACTTAACAAAAGCTCAACTTTCATTCATAATTCTTAGCCATAATTCCATAATTCTTAGCATTACTTAAAAAACAGAAAGTAAGAAGTGGAATCTAAATTTAAACATACCAACATATACCAACATACCTTGGAAGTTCAATTGCTCCCCCTCGAAATGTGGACGGAGCTATTGCTCAAGATTTTGATGAACTTCCATAATGAATATTCCACTTTTAGAGGAGAAGTCAATAAAATCAACAACATGAATCACATTATGGGAATGGAAGATGAAGAACTTTATTCAGTGCTAATGGAAAACTTCCAATAGCCTTAACATTAGCCTCCATTCCAACTTTAAAACTTCACCTCAAAATATTCTGGTCCATGAGGCCATAATAATATCATACTTATAGTATCCAATTTTCTTATGGATACAAATTCTTTTGACCTTAATTCAAGTCCACTTTATAGACTTTATTGTGAATAACATAATAAAGTGAACTCAAAAGCTCCGTAAATTCATCATGACTCGAGCCTTAAGTCTTGAGTATTTTATGATCAATATGATCTCATAAGATTTTAAGAAGCTTTTCAAACTGAATCATTAATGCTAGGAATAACTTTATTATAACTGAACTAGGGAATTACTCCCCAGGTTCTTACTGGCATACTCCCCCAGATCTTTACTGGGTTTTGCTCCCAACTGATATTAATAGACAAGAAATTTATCAAATTCTTGTCAGTGCCTTAGTAGTCAAAGCTTATTTAATGGGAGCTCATTAGATTTTCATTATGCATGATCTCATGAAACATGATATATTCATAAACTTAAATCATTACTTATGAGAAACATTAAATCCGCCGAAGAACTTACGGCTGAATTGGAAAACATTAGCAATAGGGATAAATGTATGATCACAAATTTTAATAGTGATCATGCAGAACATAATTCCTTATGTAAACATTAATCTTTAGGGAATGGCACATGTATCCACGTGCCACAACTTATCCCAAAATAACATTAAGTCTCCAACCAAAGTTTCCCTTTGGTTCCACCTTAATTGGAGACAACTCAGTCGAAAGACAACTTAGACAACTTAGTGATCATGATAATGATCACAGAAGCTTATAGCTTCAAGAATTAATTGATCTGGGAATTAATTAAATGACTTATGGCTATAATTAAAACTTAATGAATTTATATATAGCCATAAATCACAACATTAATCAGAGGCACTTGATAGCGGAAGCATGCAATTCAATTATAAGTATAAACTTACAATAACTTAATAATCAATTAATTGGTTCATATCCTTTATTCAATTCCCCAAAAGTACCTTAATATGAGTGGCATATTTGAACAATTTGTCCAAAAAGCCTTATGCCTGAGAATACTTTTCCCAGATCATAGACTTCTTTTGTTGATATGATCCACATCAGCTTTGGCCAGAAGTGTATCATAACAACAAAATTTTGTGATCAAGTATTCATTAAATAGTTTTGGCTAGAATAACAAATACCAGTCACACTTTATGGACTCTTCAAATTTCTTTTACTGATCCAGCTCACATCAGCTTTGGCCAGAAGTGAGCAAGAGCAGCCAGATATTCATCAACCAGCTTTGGCCAGGATGACAAACATCAGCCACACTTAATTGAAATCATTTCTCTTTATTCTTCTTTTATTGAACTAGTCCACATCAACTTTGGTCAGAAGTGGACAAGAACAATAAAATTTTGCAGTCATGTACCCACCAATCAGCTTTGGCCAGAATGGTAAATACAGACCACACTTAATTAATCAGAGACATTTAATAAAACATCCTCATTAATTATGAATGGCTTAAGGACAATTTTTTTTCTTTATGACAATCCATGGTTTTGTTAGAACATACCCATGAAAAGTCAGCATTAGGTATTTTTATGCCCACAAATTTAGTCATAATTAAGATAAAAAAGCCACTTAGTTTCTTAAATAAATCAATCATTCATTGAATTTTGGGGAACATCATTAACATAAAAGCCTCATTCAAAGAATAATACATTATTTGAGCAACAAATATTAATTATCTTAGGGCTATTTTTATAGTTAGCATAATTGCTCATAAAGAGCATAAAAGCCCCAATTTATTTTCGTTGCTCAAAACATTATTTAATTGAGGTCTCATCAAATTAAACTTAAAGCTCTCTAATAAGAAAATAATTAGAGAAGCACCTTGTAGACTTAAGTGAAATTGCATTACTTTAGGACCAAAACATAATTAAAAATGCCTTAAATTAATCAATCATAACAAAAATTTGCCTTAGGAATATTTAAGCATAATACTAAAGGCATGAAAATAAATAGGGCATAAGAATATTATTTGATAATAAAATAACATAGTAATAAAAAATTGCATTGAAATAACTAAGCATGCCACACAAATAAATACATGAGGGAAAACAAAATGCTAGAAAATATCTAGCATAAATAAGCATAATATACCATGCATAATTTTAGCCCTAAAACTCACTTATTTTAGCCCAAAGAATTAATACTTAAAAGGAATTAAATAATTCTCCTACATGAAAATTGGCCCATTATAATTAGACATTATTTTGGCATAATTTGAGAATTATTAACAGTGCATAAACATCATATCATAATGCCCTTATTGACTGGAAAAATGCACTGAAAATAATCAGAATGCCCAAAACATTATTTGGCCTCCAGCAGCCCATTAGAATATTTGGTCCAGTAACAAAATTCCGTGGAAAAGGAAAAATTGCGACGGGCAACTAATCCTGGGCCAGGGTCATAGTCGAAAACCGGCCCATTAACAGTTGCTGGCCCATCTGGCTCTCCCCACTTAATACCATCCGTCGATCCCGATCGAACAGCCGAGAGGGAACGGGGCGTCGAACAAAATTGACTCGCGAGCCGCCTCCCCTGGAACCCTAGCTTCATTCCTTCCTCCCTTTTCTCTACGCTTCCGAAGGCGAGCGAGAACGTGCGAGAGACGTAGCGGCGACGAGCACCGGCGCGTCGGGGAGGAATACATAGGCGGTGAACAGGCCCCCTCGTCGGACCTGCGTGCGGCTTTGGCTAGCGCGCAGCTCCGTCGAGCGGCTCTGGGCGGCGCCCTTGGCGAGGCGACGGCACACGTGTAGGAGTCCTACATCGGCGTCAGCCCACCTTTGCCAACTCCGGCATAGCGGCAGGTTTCCATCGCGGACGAGCGCACGAGGAAGCATAGCCGCCATCCGGTGCGGTGGACGGCATGGCCGCTCGGGCACGAGCCCAAGCGCGCCCGCATGAATGAGTGGATGAATTCGGCGCCGCCGTGGCCAGCGACGGCGACGATGCCCTTAAGGTAAGCGTCCACCACCTTATATTCTTACCATTAACGCTAGGATTCACTTTATCTCGGGGATTTAAAGTTCTAGGGTTTCGGATTTGGGGAAAAACTTCAGGGTTTGCATAATTTCCTCATTCCCCTTTCCTTTAATTGCATAATCCGGAAGTCCTAGCTCAAATTGCGGGAAAGAAACTTAAGAAAATTCTGATTTAGGGTTGGACAGAATTGGGGAAAACTTAAGACTTGGCCTAATTCATTAAATTCCCCTCTTCTGCATGCTTAATCAGTGAAAACTCCAGTCACTTAGCTCACTGATGTGGGTGAAGGACATAATTAGGGCATGTGCATGAACACTTTAGGGCCAAAACTTAAATAATTTGAACTCTAGGGTTCTTTAGAAAATGAGGATTTGAGTTTTGGATGTGGGGATCTTACTTAAGGGATGCACAAAATGACTCGACCCCCTTTCAATTCACACGTAAACCGAAAATTTCAGCTCCAATTACAGCACAAATACAGGGATGAACAGGTCTAGGGTTTCCCTGTTTTGGGGGAAAATAGGAATTTGCACAATTTGATTCATTCCCCTTGTCAGTAATTGCTTAGAACAGGAAACCCTAGCCTCTAAGCTTGCTGATGCGGCAAGTGGGCTCAATTAAGGCTTAGACTTAGGGCAATTTAGGGCTAAACCGAAGCTAATCTTAGCTTAAACACAGGAAGTGCCAAACATAAACATGATATGCTTGCACAGGAACAACTAGGGCATATACCTTAACTTTAGCAACAACATAAACACATGAATATAAATATATGCCCCTGGCAGCAGCAAATCAGCATGAAAATGAACATGAGGGGTTCAATCTTGAGCAAGCAGGCTCTGATGCCATTGTTAGATTTATTGGATGATCTCAGGATCATCAAGCTCAAGTTTTGAACCACATCTGAGATAATTATTAAAGCAAACCCACCTGAGAGTGATAGATGAATCATCTTAGTGACCTTGTAGTTACTGGAGATGTCATTTAGGGCTTCACAGATGAAGCCCCATCTCTTCTTCTCCTTCCGTAGCTGCTAGAGCATGTGGAAGGTGCCGGAGAGCCCTTCCTGTGGCTCCTGTGCTCACTGGATTGGGCAGCTGGGTTTGAGAGAGGTTTCACCACGTCTCACTCTCTGTCCCAAAGGGACACCCCTTTATAAATATGTATGCACAGTACCACAGGGGGACCCACCTGTCAGCTGGATATTTTTGCCCCCAATCAGAGCCCTTAGACAAGTTGGTTTTGCCAACTTGTTACTGCTGTAACTGGCCTTATAGTTTGGCCTTTTAGATCAACCAACAAAAATGTCATCAAGGTATTTGTCAAGCGGAGGAAACTAATGTTGACATGACATTGTCATGCCAAACTCTTCAAGATCAGTACAGGATTTTACAAGCGGCGGAAAATAACCTTCACAGAGATATTAACAATGTTTCCTATATTCACAAAAACAATAACCTTCACCGAGATCCAATATTTCTGTAAAAAAACATATGATAGCTGAGACACAAATATAACCATCACAGAGATCCAATAATTCTGTTAAATTATCCCCAAAAAATATTCAGTAGAAAAACATATGCTAGCTGAGAAAAACTGTGATATCATGCAGATATGGCAAAAAAGAGAAGCACACACTTGCAGGTCATGTGTCCTCGAAAAGCTTCCCTTGAAGACACTCGTCGGGCATTTATTGGCTAAATCTTCTGATATTTGGCCAGTCCCATCAGTGTGGATCAGAGGCTCCCCATGACTGAGAATAATGCTTCCGTTTCTGTCCTGAAATATTCCACGAATATAAATGGTACAGTCTAGTACCAAGCCAACACATCCGAGAGGAAGAGAGATATTTACCTTGCAAGGTATATCGTTGATAGTTATAACCTTAACATTTGATAGGTCATCAGCATCTAGTAGTGTTGTGGATTTGGACAATACCAAAGCAAACCTGTATGATTCAGTCAGAGAGCAAACACATAAATATCACTCAAAAATACGGACAGTGACTGCAGCCACAAAAGAAAACAAAAGGAAGATAGAACAAGCATCCATTGTTCATTTCCACTGTATATGATGTTGAAACACCCCAAGCATAGCAACAATGAAAAACAAAAGTAGGCTATGAACTTGTGCAGAAATATCGTACATGTTGTCAAATCAAATAAATTTTTCATGTTTGGAGCAAATCTTTTTTAGTATTCTTGTCAGCAGTCCAAGCTCTAATGCAGAGAGCAAGAGCACATATTTACTAACAAGGCATATCATAGAATATATGCTTAAAGGTATGCATTAAATAGTTACTACTGTGAAACAGAAGTTAACCTGCTCACATATTTTGCCAAGGTGGGAACAGTGTGAACGTGCATAAAAAGTTTGCGGGCCTCATCAATTGTTTTATTGGAGAGGATATAAGCCTCATCCCTGTTCCACCCAGATTCAGTGCGAAGAAAGTAGCATTTAACACCAGAAGAAAATTTCTTGGTTCCCTCTTTTCTTTTCTCCTCCTTGCCCCCGTCTTTGTGAACTGGCAAAACAGGCAGACAAGTCAATACAAATAATTGAACTTAACCAGTGCAGCTACTTAGCACGGGACACAGATTCTCCATGTGTACAAAAAAGAGTAGGACCGATGGTTCACATTAGTACATAAAACAGGGAAAACTAGTGAACTGTCCACTTCTATCCAAGTAACCGAGCGGCTCCTGCAAAATCCCGAACCATCAATTGAAAACTATCTTTTCCTTGAAAACAGGACGAAACTCTATGAAAATTTAAGAGCAGAGGAACTTTTCATGAAGACATGGAAAATTACGTTGTAATTTAACCTTAGTTCAATACATCGCGTGAGAGAGAAAAAGACAGGCATAATGTTCTCGTGAGAAGAGTGTAACTTGCATGTCATGATCAACATGTATTTACGAGATGAATCTGGGTTTGGTGAATGGAAGTTGGCCTTAGGTGTAATAGGACTCCAGTTACTGCGCGCGATCGTATACTGAGGTGCTCCCTGTCGGTTTTTGGAACGACGCGAGCCGGGCCGGGCCTCGATTCCTTTCAAAAAGATGAAGGGACAGAGGTGACTAATTCCCCATCTCATTTGGGGCGGAAAATGAATCGACATCTCGATGTGATACAGCCCTTTCCATTTTCGTAGCTTTTCCTTCTGCTTGGGAACGATCTTATCCCTTTCCCTCTATGGAGTGAAGGAAGTGATGCCAATTCTACCGGTACCCACTTAACAACCGATTCCATTTGTCTTGACCGATGGCGTTCTAGGCTAGTTCGGGTGGACGCTGCCTTACGATGGCGTTGCTCGTTTTTAATGACTCTTCAAATAGTTGACTAATGAATTCCAAAGGATTTAGGTATTTTACTAGCAGTCATCTTCATCTTTACGCTTAGGACATCGTCTTTTCATGTCGAAGACACGGGTTCGATTCCTGTAAGGGATAGGTACTTATTCCTGGCCGGCGGTATCATTGCTACTCCCTGCCTAATTCGGATCATTGTGCAATGCTTATGTGAAATCTCAATCCAAAACTTCTTCGTTTCATTGGAAAAACCAACGCTCAGTGTCCTTTCTCTTTTCGGGAGCAGAGCTGAAAAAGCTAGAGTTACCCTCGAATGGAAATTCCGAATTAACAGTACAAACAGTACAAAGTGTCTCTCACCTCCATTCTTTTTTTCGAGAGTACGCCTAGGCGTACCATATTTTTATAGAAGGCAGAAGACAATTACAAGAGACTAACTCTCGCCGCAAACAGCAAAAGTAGTACAAACTCCACACCGCGCTAATACAAAGATTAGCCACCGCACACGTTACAAACACAATGCAAAGGGGCCTGCCCTGAGGACACATCAAAGCCGCGTCTCGAACATTACCGGTCACCTCAAAGAGCAACAACATCCACCGAACTTCCCTTGCCGACGCACCAACCACCCTTGAATGCCAAAAAGGAGACGGCAAGTGGATGGCGGGACTCGGTCGGTCCCGAGAAAGCCATCGTCTTGGACTCACCAGTATCGTCGTGCATTGCGCCCATGAAGTTCTACTCGGACCAGCGGCGAGCACCGTAAAACCACAACACAGAACCTCCAAGCCATGTCTTCACGCACGATGCTCCAAACAGAGGAACGACGCCAGGGCGCCGCCATCGCCGAACCTAGGCTTTCGCCCGGAGACAACAACCCAAATGAGAAGAAGATGCCTGCACACCACAGCGACGCCTCCAGGGAGGGGAACGACGCCCACAGGCGCCGTCGCCGCCAACACCGTCCAAGAACAGGCAGGATTTTCATCCGTAATATCGCACACCTCCATTCTTATTTTAGACTTTTCACCCAACCTACCTTTTTTTATCCGCGGCTCCACTCAAAGCAATTCAGTCCCGGAGCTCTTTCTTCTAAATGTGGATTCAATAGCACCGGTGACGAAAGCAAGGGATATTCAATCCACTTGTCGTCTTGTGAACCTGCGCTTGCAACTACTCGGCAGGATGAGAGCCAGGATGGATTAATTCTATTTAAGGAGGGTAAGATTGGGCTGGGACCTTCCCAATAGGGCCCCACCGTCGAGGCATAAGCGCCCTCTTGCTACCCATATGCAAGGCGTTGTGTCTTAGCCTTGCCTTCCCAGGATCGCTCCCACACCTGTCATGTTCGTGATCGGCCTCCTCAACTATATATCGATCAAAAGGCAGGGCAGCAGAGCCCCTAACCAACGGGAGTAGTTACGTCTAGTATGTCCCCCCTCGATTCCCGGCATGCTATGATACCCCAGGGTGGGTAGGAACGGGTCGAGTCCGTATCACCGCGGAACAACTGCAGCGTCCGGATCTGATCTATCTACTCGGCAATTCATCCGGTGACTTCACGGACGCCAAAGAAGCCCCAAGAAGCATCAAACATCACCGATGAGATCCATGGAGCTATTCTGAGATAGCAAGCACTAGCTCCCTGTGCGACTTCATAAAAAGCAATCAAAGATAAGATCAAAGAAAATAAAACGCACGTCCTGCAATGGCACTGAAGATGAAATAGATGTTGAAGTATATATGTGGATTGTCTAGCCCTTTCTATCAGTTCAGACTTTTGGTTGCGTTGGCTAGTGCATGAAGCTTAACATGGTATCAGTTCGGACTTTTGGTTGTGTTGGCTAGCCCTTTCGAGCGTCTCTTTGACCGTTCTCCTGATAACTCGACGCTACGTTTGTTTGGTTGTGTTTGCTATGTTCTTCTTGCCCCTCGTGAACGCACCAAACTATCCGCTCAATCTGTTGAGTGTGTCTTCTTAGGTTATAGTGATGAGCATAAGGGCTATCATTGTTGGGATCCTGTCGGTCGTTGGATGCGTATTTCTCGGGATGTGACTTTTGATGAGTCTCGTCCCTTCTACCCGCCTCCATCTTCCTGGACCTTTTCAGTAGAGGATATATCTTTCCTCACTTTTCCTGACACACCTATCACTCATGTTGAGTCCTTGCCCGTCCGTCCTACTGCCCCTGCTTCTCCGACTGTTGCAGATCCGGCGCCACCATCTCCCATGGTTTCCTCACCTCGCTTGTCACAGGATTCTACACCTTCATCCCCGGTGTCTTCTCCATCACCTTCGCCTATCTCGGTGATTCCTCCTCGTATTCTTCCATCTTTTCCTCAGTATTATACTCGTCGTCCGCGTAATGTGAATGCGTCTACTGATGTACCATCTTCCTCGTGTCCAGCGCCGACAATGGTGGCACCCACGGGTGTCGCTTCCCTCTTGGGGGCGTTGTTATGGGCCCCTTAACGGTACCAGGGCTCCGAGGTGAAAATGTACCCTAGCTCGTCCTCTCGTGCTCGACGGCGGTGGCGTCTGGCACCTGTGGAAATATGCCCTAGAGAAAATAATAAAGTATTATTTTATTTCCATGTTCGTAGTTAAAGTTTATATTTCTGTGCTAGAATTGCAATGCTTCTTGAGTGTGAGATTCAGAGAAAAACTCAACTGCGTGTGTGGAAACATAAACGCCAAATTGATCCCTAGCCTCGCCTCTAAGACTAGATCATGTATTGCAGATGATCTTGTTTCCTAATCATAGGGCACTGTTAAAGTAACAAAGATGTCGGCAATAATGAGAACACATTGTTGGCAGAACAATGGTGTTGGATAGACCCAATACTTATGATATACTGCGAGACCCCATCGTCACTATGTGTCTGTATTATCATATAATATGTTAATGTTTACTCGTGTCCCTAGACCATGAGAATATCGTAGACCTTCATACCGGATGGTCATTTTGAGGTTGCCAAACGTTTCCCGTAATCGGGAGATCATAAAGACAACATACACCGGAAAAGTGCGTCAAGGTGCTCGATGATTCAAGAGTGGGATTTGCTCCTCCGACGATAAAGAGATACTCTCCGGGCCCACTCGATATTACGGTATCCATCATCATCTGCCCAGACACAAGTGTGATCGTGATCACGGGGATACCGGAATATGAAAATGAGAAAAGAGAATGAAACCGGTAACGAGGATAACTTGGTATAGTGATCAAAGAGTTGCTTCACAAGGATACTAATAAAAGTCTCGCATCGGATTTTGTGACATATCACGAAGCAAAAGGAATTTTATGTGGAAACAAAAGGTTTGCTCGATAAAGATCTTCGTGGACCATGTGGGAATTCTCAAGGGTGTCCAGATCCCGTTGTTAATTATTGACGGGAAGGTGTTCTAGGTCATGTCCACATATTTCCCAACCTATAGGGTCACACGCTTAACGACTACTGGTTTGTAGGAGAACTAGGAGATAAAGGAGAATAAGAAATTGGGCACCAAAAGTGTTCTGGATGATCCCGGAAGTGTTCCAGGAGGTCCCGGGAGTGTTTTGGAAGTACCCGGGAAAGTCCCGGAAGGTCGTGGAAGATCCTAAAAGGTTTCAGAAACTCCCGCAACATTCCAGAGGGTCCTAGTTGGCTGGCCCAAGGGGCAAATGCACACATGGGCTGAATTGGGCCAAAAGTGGGGGCGCACAAAGTCTGCGGGGTAAGCCATATGGGGAGGAGTCTTGGAGGACTTCCTCCCTGGTTCGGCCTACCCCTAGGAAAGACTCCATTGGGGGAAACCGACCGCCCTGGCCACCTATATAAAGGAGGCTAGGGGCGCCCATTGAGACACACAAGTCCCTTGGAGGTCGCCCCCTTCTGCCTTGCGTGTTGTTTTCTATCCCGTTTAGTTGATCTAGACGGGCACGCCGCTAGGCTGCTTCTCCCTCTAGTTCTCTCGGTGATTCGTCTACATTGGTCCATGGTGTGTTGCCGAACCTTTACTTCGGGACGTGTGAATATCTTGGAGGTACCGTCTACTTCGGTACTAGATCGATGGATCGTCCGGAGAAATTCTCGCAGCTGGGAGGTATAATCTAGCTGTGGGAATCGTCGAGCTTCACCAACAATCTACTCTACTTTTGTTGTGTTCTTATTGGTGAGATTGATCGATCCTTGCATCTTCATGGTGTTCCTAGGTGTGATCGTACGGTAAAAAGTATGCGTAGTACTGATACGTCCATTTTGCATCATGTTTTTCCACTGATATTTAGAATGTTTTTGGTCTTTATTTCACTTTATGAAGCAATCCTAATGCCTTTTCTCTCTTATTTTGCAAGTTCCACATGAAGAGGGAGATTGCCGACAGCTGGAATTCTGGACCTGAAAAAGCTACAACAGAGATAGATATTCCCCGGAGCTCCAAATGACCTGAAAACTTATGGAGAATTATTTTGGAATTAATAAAAAATATTAGAAGAAGACTTTCGGGACGAAGCGCCGTCGTCTCGAGGCGAAACCTGGGCAGGAGCACTTTTGCTCTCCGGCGGAGCGATTTCGCCGGGATACTTCCGTCCGGGAAGGGGAAATCGAAGCCATCGACATCACCAACGTTCTCTCATCGTGGGAGGAACAATCTTCATCAACATCTTCACCAGCACCATCTCCTCTCAAACACTAGTACATTTCTTGTATTCAATCTTTGTCTCAAAACCTCAGATTGGTACCTGTGGGTTGCTAGTAGTATTGATTACATCTTGTAGTTGATGCTAGTTGGTTTATTTGGTGGAAGATTATATGTTCAGATCTTAAGCATATTCAATACACCTCTGATCTTGAACATGAATATGATTTGTGAGTAGTTAATTTTGTTCTTGAGGACATGGGAGAAGTCTTGTTATAAGTAATCATGTGAAGTTGATATTCGTTCGATATTTTGATGATATGTATGTTGTCCTTCCGTTAGTGGTGTTATGTGAACGTCGACTACATAACGCTTCACCATGCTTGGACCTAAGGGAAGACATTAGGAAGTAATAAGTAGATGATGGGTTGCGAGAGTGACATAAGCTTAAACCATAGTTTATGTGTTATTCCGTAAGGGGCTGATTTGGATCAATATGTTTCATACTATGGTTAAATTTATCTTAATTCTTATTTCGTAGTTGCGGATGCTTGCAAGAGGGGGTAATCATAAGAGGGTTGCTTATTCAAGTAAGAACAACATCCTAGCACCGGTCCACCCACATATCAAATTATAAAAGTAGCGAACGTGAATCAACTAAACATGATGAACGTGACTAGACAAGAATTCCCATGTGTCCTCGAGAATGCTTTGCTTACTATAAGAGAACTTTTTGTCTTGTCCTTTGCTATAAAAAGGATTGGGCCACTTTGCTGCACTTTTGTTACTATCGTCTCTTGTTATTTGTTGTGAATCACGTTGCTACAAAATTGTCTGTTACCACTACTTACAGCACTTGCAGAGAATACCTTGCTGAAAATCGCTTGTCATTTCCTTCTGCTCCTCGTTGGGTTCGACACTCTTACTCATTGAAAAGACTACGATTGATCCCCTATACTTGTGGGTTATCAAGTACGTTCCCCTACAGCGCCATCACCCGGCGTTGCCGTGGAGCCCCGGCTTCTCTTGGTTGCATATGGCATGCGGCGTTGGGTGTGCCTTCTCCCTGGCGTCTCTCGACCGACTCTGGTGAGGGGTGGTTCCGGTGTTCTCCTCCTTATAGACGGGTCTCCGTGGTCTCCAATCTGGGTCCTTGCTATCTCCTAGCAGGAGCGGCGCTCCACAGTCCGGAGCAAGGGGGCTGTCTAAACGGTGAGTCGGCCCTTTCCGGAGATGGCTCAGTGTGTTTGGTACCTCGGTGTCGGGTGGTTTCTCAAGGTAGTTCGGCTCCGGTCTTGTTCAGTAGTCTTGAGTGTTGTGTGTTAGGGGTGACGTCTCCTGGTTTCATGCTCGGTGTTGGGTTAGGGGCCCTTGTGCCACTAGTTCGGTGTTGTTTTATTTTTCTTTTGACCTTCTTGTATGAGTTTGTATAATAAGGCAAGGGTGTGTTGTATTATGTGATTTATCTGTATCTGTCTCTCTTGGTCCTTGGTATCATACCATGTTTTCTAGGCATGGTGTCTACGTCCTGATTAACAGCCAAGGCTGGTTGGTCAGCGGCTTCTACTTGCCCAAACGATATGTAATCTATACTAGCAGTCTAGTATAATTCTTCTTCTGTGGTAAATAAAGACTGATCTAGAATAAAGATCCAGCTGGATAAACTGTGGTCTAGACAAGATTTAAATATTCTGGTTTTGAGCTAAAACTCATAGTCTCCGACTCTGTAGCATGTGGCAATATTTTTAGCAGCAGTGCTTCTGTATGTTTCTTTGGCAGTCGTTAGTTGCAATTGACTTTTTTCTGAGAGAAAGCTGCAATTGACTTTAGTGTGCTTGTGCAATACTAGTGCACTAAATATTTCAAAATCCGTTATTCAGTCTGGCATTTACATATATCGCAACAAATAGTGCATTCCAGGACATGGAAACTTACTGAGATAACGGTAACGACGCAAACCCAAGGTGATGCCATCCTCAGCAACCTTACGGTAATAATTATAGTAGGTGCCGATGTCGTTGCCAATGTTTCTTTGCCCAAGTATGTCTGAGAACTTCACGACAAGAACATTGTCATCACCAACAACTTTCTGCAGCTTGTTCCTTGACGCTTCCAGATATGGCCCCTGCTAATAATAAAACAACATGAAGTTCTGGCATATATATGAATGTACTGGTACGCAATGTGCAATATCAAACAAGAGGTTATAAGTTGTATTTCCTCCGTTTCTAAATATAAGTCTTTTTAGAGATTTCAATATAAACCACATACGGATGTATATAGATGTATTTTAGAGTGTAGATTCACTCAATTTGCTCCGTATGTAGTACATATTGAAATATCTAAAAAGACTCATATTTAGGAACGGAGGGAGTAGAAAACAAATAAGGATGAAGAGATGTCATTGTATTTATGGTGTCAACTGGACAGTCACAACAACCAGGATTTATCTACTGCAATTCAAGGCAAGCTGCAGTTGCCATTATAATAGGAAACTATAGATATTCTCTATCTAATACTCCAACATTAGATAAGAAATTACATTCAGACTTGGCCCTACGATGAATACACTGATCAAAACCATTCAACATTCAGCTATAAAATTGATCAACAAGAGTATGGATACCAGTCAAGAGTTTCCACATACAAATCGTGGATTGGTGCCCAATATCCATGTTAAAGAATACATAATGGCAACGAAATTCAACATGAAATGTTGCAGGTTCGTATAACACTGAAATTTTGGTTATATTTGGTGTAGTGGGTGGGCACCAACGAAATATTCCACTAGGAGATATGGGGAGATGGAAGAGAAGACCAGGATAATAGTTTATCATGAAAAAATAGTGAATATCAAAATCTCCACGATACGAAGGTTAAGGAACTTTCTTTAAACCTTAAAGATGGTAATGATGGAGTCATCTGCTGCTATCTCCAAACAGCAATGATACACTCTTGCGTTACTTGAATACCAGTTGAGGTTCTGCAAGTATCAGTTGGACAACAATTCCATAAGACACGTGTGCATGTATTATACTGAAAAAATACATAAACAAAGTAATACATAAAAAATACGACTACTACTACTACTTGAATCGACGCTGAGTTACAGGCGATGCATATTTCTATTGTGGCACAATTTATAATTATCATGATGGTTTCTTTTGTTTCCATAGAAAACATCCATATAATGTGTGTTCTCATGAAACACATATATACTTTCTAGAAGATAGAAGCAACACACAATTTTCCTCAAATCTTGGGAAGATGATAGCTGGTGCTAGTAAAAATTTGTGAACCTATTATTAGTTCTACTTCTACATAGGAAGATGACAGATTGGTACTAGCAAAATAGCAATAGTTAGTGATCCTACTCATGGTTAAATTAACTAAACAATACTAAAATTTGACAAAATTAAATACGTGGAAACATCATAGGCAGAAAATCCTACAAATGTCCATGTCCCAGATTATGAACCGCAAACCTGAGATTCCGCAAACTACTAATAAAAACTAATACACTATACCAGTTGCAACCACAATCAAACAAAACAGATAACGATGAATAAGAGAAGTATCGATGCATAACATAACCTTTCTTCTCTCTGATTCGGCTATAAACATGTGACCAAATTTATGCCAGATTTCTGACTCAAAATGTTCCATTGGCAGTGACTGCAAGGACCTAATATATTCTTCGTGTAATTCGTACACATCTTCTATCTTGTTGCTATAAATGAAGGCAAGATAGATTAGCAACAGTATACAGAGATGACAGATATTCAGAACATGATGTGCATGATCACGAACTTCAAAAAAGAGTAATGTGTAGAAACTTTACAACTAAACATAATAAAGAAAGGAAAAAAGTAAGGCTTAGTAGTACATAATCTAGCAGGATTGGTAAACACAAATGCTTCGTTGCAAAAGCTGTAAGCAGTAAGGACTAAGAAGACTTACCCTGCAAGGTACACATATATCAGGAAAAGTTTAACAAAGTCTAGCTCCCCCAGTGCTACCATTTGTGGGCTTGCTGTTGCCCTCAATGCGTTTGCATTGACAAGAGGTACTACTGCTGGCATTGCTTCAACCCCTACGGTTCTCGACGGGCCACTGATCTGATGGAAACGTCTGGTGATGTTCCTCACGGGGCTTGGCGTTGAAACCATTGTTGTAGGCGAGCAAATGGCCTTCCGGGCGGGGCTTCCAACCTGCATCATTGCATGGTCTGCCATCCGAGGGGACAACCGACGGGTAGTACTACCGGTGTGCAACCGGACAGGGCTGTCATGGCTCTGCAGTGGCACCCGACCGGCGGGGCTCGCAGCTGGCTCAATCCTAGCATGCTTTGAGTTTAAGAGATCAAAGGACACTCCATCGTCGAAGATCTCATCTTCTATTTGAACGCCGGCATGATGATACATTGGCCCCGATGCAGAGTCACCTGTTTGATCAAAGACTTTGTCACTAGAAGAAGAACATAATCACTCCAGTATATCCATTATAATGCGATATATGCCAGTGACACAAGCAAAATTAACCGATAGATGACAGAGCTTTCAAATGAAGTGTCAAAGGCTTTCTAATAGCCAGCCATTAATAAAAGTTAAAACCGCACTGATCAAACGAACAAGCTCTAAAATAAATAAGCTGACAAAGAGGAGAACGACTCCCTGCTCACACTTCCCATTTGTTTTTTCTTCTTGCTTGCTTATCTGCAAGACGGAGAATTGGGAATCCCCTCATTATTTTCCAAAAAAGAAAGGAGCACGAGCAATTGCGAGAATCGGCACGAACGAGCAGACTCGAGCACTGAAACAAAAGAAAAACGACAACAACAACAAAAAGATCCCCACCCGTCCTCCCTCCCTCTTCTTCGCGCCCGAGCCGTCCTCGCAACCCCGCTCCCGCAGACCCGACTCTCCTTCGGGCCAGCCATGAACTCCCCTGCTTCGCGGCGCCGCCGCCCGCTGGCTTCCCCTACCTCGACACCCCACCCCGCCGACGTTACATGCAGCACAACCTCGCCTCGCACTAGGCCACAAGTCCACAACCCTCCGCCGGACAAACGGCGGCTCCCTGTTCTTCCACAGCCCGGCATCCGGTGAGAAAGGCCGTTAGATTCAGCGAGAGAAGAAGGCGATAATCGCGGACCGTTGGTTTCAGACTTCAGAGAGACCGACTAATGGACGCTTCCATAGTCTTCTTTTTCCCCTCTAAAAAATGACTCCAAATCTTCTCCCCAAATACCAACGAAACTAGTAAAATAGTAGAGCTATTCTCCGCCAAACAAAATCAAAACTTATTTCTCTCCAAATCAGCCTACAGTCCTACACTCCTCCGGATGGAGCTACTCTACCCATTAATCGAGCTCCGACGCCCTCCCCGGCAATCTCTCCGGCGCACGGCTACCTCATAGCTAAGCTAGGCTCCGCAGGTAGCATGCTCCATCTACCTACCATTCTCGTACGCGCCAGTGCATGTACAATGCATGGCTTGGTGCATAGTGATCAGTGAACTAACCACCGACCGTAGTACTTGTGGATTGTCCAAAAACACAAAATGCAACCATCCAACAATATGTGTGTAGAAATAAGCAGATCCATACCAAAAAAATGGAGGCAATAAGTTATTTGATCCACACAAGCACAACGAGGGAGAGAGAGGTTGGCACCTCGCTCAGACGGGACGGAGCGGGCAGCGGCGCACTCGGAGTCGTTGAAGTTCGCCATCCACTGGACGTAGGCGGACAGGTTCTGCACCGGCTGCCTGGACTGCCCGATCCTCTGCAGCACCCGCACCGCCGCGGCCTCGCCGAGCCCCACGAGACGCCACTGCGCCTGAGGGTCCGCTCGCTGGCCGTGCCGCCCCTCGAGCTGCGCTAGCTCCAACTCCACCGCCGCCGGGAGCTGGCAAGCGCGCGTCTCCGTCGAGCCGAGGGCGCTCATCATGGTTCCTTCCAGGCTTGGAGACCGGCGTCACGCGGAGTTTCAAGGGAAGAAGACGGGCGTCGGAGATTGAGTTGGAGTAGGAGCTACTTCTGATGGAAGGAAGAAGAACATGGCGCGGTGAGAGTGTGAGACCGTGGGAAGGAGACGAGGAATATATGGGAGCCAACCTTAGGTGTGTTTGGTTGAGGAACCAAATGGAATGGAATGGAATGGCTCCATTCCGTTCCATTCCAGTGGAATGGGTTGATTCCGGTCTTGTGTTTGGTTGGAGTCAAAAGCTGGAACGGAATGGTTTTGTTCCTGCGTTTGGTTGAAGAGATGGAATCGGTAAATTTGTCAATGCATCAGCACATAAACACTGACACTAGGGGCGCGTGGTTCCCTGGATTAAACTATGCCTTTACTCCAGCACCGTGCCAAGCAAAAAGGATACGAGCCTACGAGTACCTGTTGCCGTGACTTGTCACTTCAGTAGAGAGAGTTCAGCTCTTGTAGTATGAACGGGACCAGTCTTCTTTGGACTTGGAAACCTGACCATCCAAATGAACAGTGGACAATCAGCAAACGAAATGTGCTCCGAAACGGTTCGCGTGTCTACTGCTTGTCAAAATAAGAGCATGTACGGAAATTGCCTTTGGTGACCGAGCTCACTCGAGGCCTCCAAATTCAAATTTCAAATTTCATCGAAATTCATATTTTTACATTTCAAAAAAATCTGAAAAAAGTACAGATATACATGAAGGCATAACACACATGTGTGTAAATTTTCAGGGCAAAATACGTTGAAACGAGGGTTGTGCAAAAAAGAGAAATCTGAAGCTGTTTAACACATGATACTATTCATCCTCCCAGGCCATGAATTTGTCTTTTTTGTACAGGTCGCATTTTAACATATTTCATCATGAAATTTTACACACATGTGGGTTACATCCTTACATAGACGCATATTTTTTTTTTCAGAATTTTTTGAAACATAAAAGTTTGAATTTGAATTTTTCAAAAATAAAGGCCTCCATGGAGCTCGGCCTCCAAAACGCCATTCTCCATGTACGACCACAACTAGCAAAATCTGGCCCCAAACGCATGTGGATAGTGACCGGTCAACACGTACAAATTTAAATTCCACAACCGGTTACCTTATTTTCAAATCATCAAATTCATACAATTACATGCAATGTAAAACTTGTCCAATTTTTCGCAGCGCCCGTCCTTATTTTTCCCTCTGTGTCCATGTCCGGCGACCGGCTAAGCCCCTCGGAGTGAAGGTGCAGTCGCCGGTGTAGAGTAGGACATGGGACATGTCCGGCTCACAGGACTCGAGGCACCGCCATCTCCCATGTCCTACTATTCCTCGTCGAAGCCCGTGGCCTCAACGTCGCCAGTCGATGTGAGATCGATGATGGACGTGACCGAGCGGTCGGGCCCAGCGGCGTGCGACTCCGCCTTCGTGACCTCGGTCGCGAGAGCTTCTGCGGCCATCTGTGCATGGCGCCTTGCACGGCGGGCACGCCTCGCGTCCGCAGCGTGCTTGCCGTACACCATGCTAGCGTTTACCTCCGGCTCGAAGCCCGACCCCGTGAAGACGACGCGCCACCGAAGGGGTTACGCCGACATCCCGGTGTTCGGGCGCCAGACGAACTGCACCGCGTCCGGCAAGGCAGGGGTACATCGCCTCCCACCACGAGCCCCGGCGGATCCAATCGCCATTTGCGTGGACGCAATGTATTCCCGCCGGAATGAGTTCGTCCGCGGCCGGGCACACTCCTCCAGGGAGTGGTGGAGACCCGCGCGGACCGCCATCTCCTCCTCGGGACCGCAAGGGCCAAGGTCCCAGTCAACGAATCCGGACCTCTCGGAGTCAGATCCACTGCCTGCGATGACGAAGACAGACGGAGAAGAGCTAGGGTCGGAGAGGAGTGGAGTGGCTAGGGTTTGGTCCGGAGTGCGGATGGGGATGAATTTATGTGGGCTCGATCGGGCCATAGTGGGCCGGATTCGACGTGGCGGGCGCGTCCAGGCGTCCCCATATCTGCAACACATATAGGATGGATACGGGGGTTGTCGGTCAGCCTCGTTTGGGCTGCGTTTCGGGCGTCCGGTTGGTTGGCAATTTTACATCTGGACAGTGACCGGGCAGGCCGCCCAGGCATTTAGGGCGGATATGGGGCGTCCGATTGTAGAGGCTCTGAGGGCATCTTCAATGCTGACCCTCAAACCCCCTGCATCCGTCCGAACCGCGCGGTCCGGGTGCATTTTGCCATCCAACATGGTCCCACATCTATCCACAGACCGGTCCGGACGTCCGTTTTCCCGCAAACTGGAAGCAAACCGTGGGGCTTTGCGGGTGTCCAGATGGCTGCCACGCACGCGTCCGACGCCATTGTAGGAGATATGCCCTAGAGGCAATAATAAATGTTATTATTTATCTCCATGTTCATAATTATGTTTATGTTCCATGCTATAATTGCTATGGTTCTCGAGTCTACAATAACCACGAGGCTCGAAGGAAGACTCATATGCACGTGTGGAATAATAAACGCTAAAATGTATTCCTAGTCTGGCCTCTAAGACTAGCTCAAGTGTTGCATGATGATCACGTTTTCCTGATCATGGGCATGTCTATGCCGGCAACTTTGAGGGCACAATGTTAGGAGAACACTTGTGTTGAATGGACCCGATTGATGTTATGCTATGAGATACATTCGTCACAAGTTAATGGTTAATAACACAGAGAAAGTTAACGTTTGCATAATTCCTTAGACCATGAGAGTATCGAGTTTCTTCATGTTTGCTTCATGAACTTTGGGATTTGTTAAACATCATCCGTAAATGGGTGGCTATTACGGCGGCTTACGGGTTCATGGAAAAGTATGTCAAGGGACTTGATAGCTCAAGATTGGGATTTTCTCCTCCGACGATGGAGAGATGTTCTTTGGGCCCTCTCGGTGTTACGGTATCCATCATCGTCTGGCCAGACACATTGTGATTTGATCACAGGGATACCGGAACACGGGAACGAGAAAAGAGAACAAAACCGGTAACGAGGTAACTGGCATAGTGGAGAAGTTGTTGATTCACGGGGATGCCGATAAATCTCACCTCGGGTATTTGTAACATATCGCGAAGCAACAGGAATAGCACACAGCAACTGGAGGTTCACTCGAATATTTATTCGTGTGGGTATAGGGGTCAATATGGGTGTCCACGGCTCCAATGTTGATCATTGATCGGAAAGTGTTCGGTCATGTCTATACTTCACCAAACCTATAGGGTCACACGCTTAAGGGTCATCTATCTGCTGAATGCTAGACAGGGAGTCTGAGAGAAAGTCACCGGAAAAGTTTCGGAGACAACGGAAGAGTTCTGGAGAGAGAACACCGGAAGAGTTTCGGTAAAACTGAAAAGTTGTTTCGGGGTATACCATTAAGTTAAATTGGTTTCGGCACATGCCTGGAAATTCTTGGAGGGTGCCAGAATTGTTCTGGGAACTTCTGGGATTTTTCCGGAGAAAAAATCCGGAAATGTTCCGGAGCTGCCGGAACCGCTTTGGTTGCTTTTCGCAAATGAAAATCACTAATCCGGAATTGTTTCGGAACGCGTCCAAAATTATTTTAGTGGGTACTGGAAATGTTCTAAGACCTACAGAAATATTTTCGGATTTAACGGTCGTGGAAAAATGTTTTTGTGAATAGTGAAAATCACTTTATGGTTACTTTATGGAAAGCCACCTTTTTGGGCTTTGTCCCAAAATATCTTAGGGATGACATGGATGGATGAGAGCCACCCTACCCCTTGGGTTTTCGTATAAATAGAGGTGGAGAGGCACTCTCCACACTCACTCTTTCTCACATACAAATGTCATGCATGATCTGGCCTTCTCTCTCCCTCCCCGCGAAATAGTTTCGTAGAGCCGAAAGGCTGTCTGGGTTCCGGTGGGAACTAGTTCTGGACGGCGAAGCCCTGCCGGATAGATGACACCGTATGTGTGCAACCCCGTAGAGAGGTCGTAGGTTCGATCTTTTTTGCCCGAGGGGCTGTTCGAGAGTGCCTCCCGAAGGGCTGTCCGAGTGACCGTCCGAGTTTCTGTGAGTGCCTCCCGAAGGGTTGTCCGTGACACCGTCCGGGGGAATGTCCGACCGCCTCCCGAAGGGCTGTCCGAGGGGCTGACGAGGGAGTACATCCTCGCGGTTGGGAGGTTGTAAATCCTAGCTGCGGGGATCTGCACCGACGATCTACATCGACTCTACTTCCGCCGCGCTACGAGTCGGTAACGATCAGATCAAACCTTGTATGCAGTCTCCATAGTGGTCCTGGGCGTGCTCGCTGTACCGAAATTTTTTATTTTCTGCTGCGTTCCCCTACTGCCATGGACCCACCCAAAAGCATCTCCCACGCTTTCTCTCCAATAGATGCACCACTTCCTGCACCACATTCATGCCGGCCGAGAGCCACAACAGCCTGCATTGATGCCATTCGATGTGGCCGGACGGGAGGGCGGCGCATACCGACACAGCCATACGGACGTCGCCGCTTCAATGTTGACGCATCATCCCGAGAAACCAACTCCGACCGCTGCACCGCATTGAAGCGGGCTCACCATCCGTTCCTGGCCTGATCGCACATATATAATTTGTGCTCCAGCGACGTCCACATCCACACCTCCACGCTCAGTCGCTTCTCCTCCTCCTCCTCCTCTCCCCATCCACACCATGCCCAAGTCGTGAGTCTGACTTGACAAGACTAGATAGGGCAAACTTGAGCCGCTTCAATCCACGAGAGTTCCAATGTCAGAGCTCAGCCTGCGAGGCTCCAGCGTAAAGAGAGCCTCACGGACTAGCTGTGCCGCTGCAAGTAGGCGTTCTTTGAGCTCCCACGACAAGAAAACCTGCAGGCGCCTTCAAGGCCGAGCTCCCAGAAGCAAGTCCAGGCGACCAGTACAAAAATTAGGAGCTCGACTGGGTTCTCAAAGACCGAAGAAACTCCGAATTCCAGACAAGCTCTAGGGCTATGGACGGTGTGATACACCGGGGGTGGCTTCTCAACAGGAAGCTCGACAGCAAGCCTAGAGATTGGGAGGAGCCCGAAGGAATGGATAGATCTCTACGTATCGTCTTGTACCCCAAGCCAAGACGGCAGGGGCCTAGATCGGATCTTCCTCTTGTAAAACTCTAGCCCCTTAGTGTTATAAGGTAAGGGCTACGGGGCTCTAAGTCCCATCTACTCCCATAGAACTAGACTTTCGGTAGCAACTCATCTACTCCAGTACCCTCGGCACGAGGTACTCCTGCCTTGAATAATAACACAGAGCAGGACGTAGGGTATTACTCCTCACCGGAGGCCTGAACCCGGGTAAAACCTTTGTGCGACCTCCGATCTGGTACTTTCGGCCACGTTAGCAACCCTACCAAGGGTACTGACCGGATTATGCTCCATCATTGGCTATCTTGTTTTCGACAGCCTGGCGTGCTTTTGGGTGCCACTGGATCCGACCGGCTGGCATGCTAGGCTAGAACTCCACCTCGGCAAGAGCCGGGTAGGAAGGAAGCAAACTAAGATCGGGGAAACAGCCGGCCAACCACAACACCAATGGCTAATGTGACCCACAAAGCACATGCTAACCTTACACCGATCGTCCAAGGAGGTCTGAGACAACCGCAAACTGGACATATTATTAACATTAAACATAGCCGTTGAAAGAAAATAATACTTTATTATTGCCTCTAGGGCATATTTCCAACATTCCCTCCTCGACACAGTTGCACATGCCCTCTCCACCCTCCTTCGCCGCCACATGGATCTACCAGAGCCCATAATCGTGTTCGTCGTCCCGCCAGACCCGCCCATGTATGGGCTGCCGAATATCGAGACGCTCAAGCGCAAGAGGTAGAAAGCGATGGCGACTGGTGAGGCTGCGAAGGCCCGAGATCCTCCTCCACAACGGACCTCCGTGCCATTGGAGCTCGTGTAATCGTCACCCTGGCTCGCCCTGCACAAAGAGTCGTGCTACTTCACCGCCCCGCAATACGGCCAGTCGGGCACACGGTAATCACCTCAGCCGTCCAACGCATTTCACCTTCGGAGGGCCACCACCATACATCGTCATCCTCAACAGTGATTATGTCTTCAATGAGTCGGCGACGCTCACCCGGCTGCGGTTTTCGTCAGAGGAGCGCTCATCCTCGGGCACCCTCTCATTGTTTGGTGGAATGTCCCACCCAAACTCGATGACGACGGGCGAGGAGGCGATGATGAATATGATCCGCAATGGCGGCGATCACGAAGATGGACAAGTGGATGATCAATGCTCGCCATAGCCATAGCAAGAGGCGCAGCTGGACACGCAGCAGCGGCCGTGATAACCCACAAGTATAGGGGGTCAATTGTAGCTTTTTCAACAAATAAGAGTGTCGAACCCAACGAGGAGCTAAAGGTAGAATTAATATTCCCTTCAATTTCTATCGACCACCGATACAACACTACGTGCACTTAACGTTCGCTTTACCTAGAACAAGTATGAAACTATTTTGTAGGTGATAGGATAGGTTTGCAAGAATAAAACTAGAAGTACTATGCGAGAATAAAACTACGAGTAATTTGCAAAATAATAAAAGTTAGTTGTTTAGTAGAAAGCTTTTGTAACACAAGAGAATGATTTGTCCCTAGGCAATCGATAATAGACCGGTAATCATTGTTGCAATTTTATATGAGGGAGAGGCATGAGCTAACATACTTTCCATACTTGGATCATATGCACTTATGATTGGAACTCTAGCAAGCATCCGCAACTACCAAAGATCATTAAGTTAAAACCCAACCATAGCATTAAGTATCAAGTCCCCTTTACTCCCATACGCAACAACCCCCTTACTCGGGTGTAAGCTTCTGTCACTCTAGCCGCCCACCATAAGAGAATTATGAACGTATTGCAACACCCTACAGCGGGAATCCCTCACGCTTGCGCGACACAGAGGGCACCATAGGACAGCACCAAAATAAAACATACAACTCAAACCAATCACGATCATCAATCAACCCATAGGACAAAAAGAATCTACTCAAACATCATAGGATGGCCACAAATCATTGGATAATAATATGTAGCATTAAGCACCATGTTTAAGTAGAGAATTACAGCAGGAAAAGAGAGGTTACACCGCTGCATAGAGGGGGAGAGAGTTGGTGTTGACGGCGGCGAAGTTGTTGGTGTAGATCGACGTCATGATGTTTCCCCTGGCGGCGCTCCGGCGCCAACGGAAGAGAGGGGAGAGAGCCCCCTCCTTCTTCTTCTTGCTTGGCCTCCCTCCTAGATGGGAGGAGAGTTCCCCCTCTGGTCCATGGCTGCCATGGCGGCGGAGGGGCAGGAGCCCCTCCTAGATTGGATCTCTCTCTCTCTCTCTCTATTCTCTTCTGTTTCGCGTTCCTGTTTTCTGGCATTTCACCGTTTCTTAAATTTCTGGAGATCCGTAACTCTGATTGCACTGAAATTTTAACACGTTTTTTTTCGGATATTAGCTTCCTTGCGGACGAAGAAGGGCACCAATCGACCTACGAGGGCCTCACGAGGCACCACGGCGTGCCGGGCCCCCCTGGCGTGCCCTGGTGCCTCGTGGGGCCCACGAGCACCGCCTTGCATTGATTCCACCTCCCAAAAATCACATATATTCCAAAATAATTCTCCGTAAAATTTTATTGCATTTGGACTTCGTTTGATATGGATTTTCTGTGAAACAAAAAACAAACAGAAAACAGGAACTGGCACTGGGCACTGGATTAACATGTTAGTCCCAAAAAATAATATAAAATGTTGCCAAAAGTATGTGGAAATTGTAGGATATTGGCATGAAACAATCAAAAATTATAGATACGACGGAGACGTATCAGCATCTCCAAGCTTAATTCCTACTCGTCCTCGAGTAGGTAAATGATAAGAAAGATAATTTTTTATGTGGAATGCCACCTAGCGTAATCTTGATCATATAGTTTAATCATGGCATGAATATTAAGACACGAGTGATTCAAAGCAATAGTCTATAATTTGACATAAAAACATCAATACTCAGGCATCCTAACAAACAATCATGCCTTTCAGAATAAAAATTCTAAAGAACGCTATCCCTACAAAATCATATAGCCTTGTCATGCTCCATCTTCTTAACACAAAATATAAATCATGTACTACCCCGGTGTCAGCCAAGCAATTGGTTCATACTTTTTAACGCGCTTCAGCCTTTTCAACCCCCACGCAATACATGAGCGCAAGCCATGGATATAGCACTATAGGTGGAATAGAATGATGATAGAGATTAATAAGAAGAAGTCAAAAGGAAAGACAGTCTCACATCGACGAGGATGATCAACGGGCTATGGAGATGCCCATCAATCGATATCAATGCGAGGAGTAGGGATTGCCATGCAACGGATGCACTAAGAGCTATAAGTGTATGAAAGCTCAACATGAAAACTAAGTGGGTGTGCATCCAACTTGCTTGCTCATGAAAACCTCAGGCATTTGAGGAAGCCCATCATCGGAATATACAAGCCACGTTCTATAATGAAAAATTCCCACTAGTATATGAAAATGAAAACATAGGAGACTCTCTATATGAAAAACATGGTGCTACTCTGAAGCACAAGTGTGGTAAAGGATAGTAACATTGCCCCTTCTCTCTTTTTCTCTCATTTCATTTTTTTCTCTTTTTTTCTTTTTTTTTCTTTTTTTTCTTGGGCTCTTTTTGGCCTCACTTTTTTTTCTCTTTTTTTTTATTTTGTCCGAAGTCTCATCCCGACTTGTGGGGGAATCATAGTCTCCATCATCCTTTCCTCACTGGGACAATGCTCTAATAATGAATAATGATGATCATCACACTTCTATTTACTTACAACTCAAAATATTACAACTCGATACTAGTACAAAGTATGACTCTATATGAATGCCTCTGGCAGTGTACCAGGATGTGCAATGATCTAGCGTAGCAAAGATATCAAAAAACGGCAAGCCATGAAAATATCATGCTAGCTATCTTACGATCATGCAAAGCAATATAACAATGAATGCTCAAGTCATGTATATGATGATGATGGAAGTTGCATGGCAATATATCTCGGAATGGCTATGGAAATACCATAATAGGTAGGTATGGTGGCTGTTTTGAGGAAGATATAAGGAGGCTTATGTGTGATAGAGCGTATCATATCACGGGGTTTGGATGCACCGTCGAAGTTTGCACCACATCTCAAGGTGAGAAAGGGCAATGCACGGTACCGTAGAGGCTAGCAAATTGCAGAAAGGTGAGAGTGCGTATAATCCATGGACTCACATTAGTCATAAAGAACTTACATACTTATTGCGAAAGTTTATTAGCCCTCGAAGCAAAGTACTACTACGCATGCACCTAGGGGGGAGGTTGGTAGGAGTTAACCATCGTATGCCCCCGACCTCCACGCAAAGGAAGACAATCAATAATAAATCATGCTCCAACTTCTTAGCATAACGAGAGACTAGATGTGCATGCTTCGGGAATCACAAACCTTAACACCAATATTCCTACTAAACCACAATCATTCACTAGTACCTCCCACATATTACCATCTCTATATCGCAAAACTATTGCAAGGAATCAAACATATCATATTCAGTGATCTACAAGTTTTATGTAGGGTTTTATGACTAACCATGTGAATGACCAATTCCTGTTAACTCTCTAAATAGATATAAGTGAAGCAAGAGAGTTTAATTCTTTCTACAAAAGACCATGCTCTAATAAATATAAGTGAAGCAAAAGAGCATTCTACAAATAACGGTTTTCTATATGAAGAGAAACAGACATCCAAACTTCAAATGATATAAGTGAAGCACATGAAGCATTCTATAAATCAACCAAGGACTATCTCATACCAGCATGGTGCATTTATTTAAAAGAAAAATAAAAATCACACGACGCTCCAAGAATTTACGCATATCATGTGAACAAAACAAAAACCGAAACATACCGATACTTGTTGAATAAAGATGGGATGCCTTCCGGGGCATCCCCAAGCTTAGACGCTTGAGTTTCCTTGAATATTTACTTGGGGTGCCTTGGGAATCCCCAAGCTTAAGCTCTTGCCTCTCCTCATTCTTCTCATATCAATACCTCCTCGGTCTTCGAACACTTCATCCACACAAAACTTAACAAAACCTTCGTGAGATCCGTTAGTATAATAAAGCAAATCACTACTTTAAGTACTGTTGCAAACCCATTCATATTTTATTTTTCATTATACCTACTGTATTATAACTTCTCCAGGGCTTATACCCCCCAGATACAATCCATAGTTTCATCAAAACAAGCAAAACAATGCATCAAAAACAGAATCTGTCAAAAACAGAACAGTCTGTAGTAATATGAATATTGACCATACTTATGTAACTCCAAAAATTCTGAAAAATTAGGAAAAAATAAAACAAATTGCATATCAGTACTGTGTAAAAATTTCAGAATTTTTGCACGTTCCAGTAAAAAATGTAAATTCACGCACTACAGCAAAAGTTTCTGTTTTTGCACCGCACATACCAAACAAGCAATTTAAACATCCTAACGGTAAATCTTGGCACATTATTTTTATAATACAATGGATTTGTACAAGGGGATAATTATTTTTGTTGAAAAGTTTCTGTAATTCAAGATTCACAAAGTTTCCATGGGCATGAACAAAGTTCAAGGAGCTCCCCCACTTCAACGTTGCTTGTCTTTCTTACTTTCACTTTCCTTTTTGAAAAGTTTTAGGTTCCCCTCTATATTTTTTTTGTTTTTAAACCTTTTAAAAGCACACGACATAATAAAATGACTCTCTAAAACTTCCGGGTTGTCTCCCTGGCAGCGCTTTCTTTAAAGCCATTAAGCTAGGCATAAAGTGCTCAAGTAATCGATCCACCCGGATCCCAAGGTATATCAAAGCCAATTTTAATTAACAATGATTTGTAATTTAGTAGTGAGCACAAAGCAACATATATCATGCAATGACGAAGTCTAACTCTCTTCCTATGCATCAGCATATCATAAAAGAACAATTCATGCACATCAAGTAAAGGCCAATGCATAGTATAAATAGTTTCTTGCAATTTTATCGTATTGGAAACATAGAGAGGTGGAGGTGTAGTTCCTCTCTCATAATAATTGCAAGTAGGAGAAGCAAGCACATGCATATTATATCCATCAAAATCATCATGTGCAATAGTAAAACACAACCCATCAATATAATCCTTAATAAGAGCAAACTTCTCCGATATAGTGTAGTTGGGAGAATTCAAAAAGATAATAGGACTATCATGTGTGGGTGCAATAGCAACAATTTCATGTTTAACATAAGGAACTATAGCAAGTTCATCTCCATAAGCATAATTCAAATTGGCATCATGGCCACAAGCATAGCAAGCATCAATTTCATCAAAAAGGGATATTTCAAACGAATCCAAGGGATCATAGCAATTATCATAGCATTCATCCTTCGGTAAACACGAAGAGAAATTAAATAATGTATGGGATAAAAAGTTACTCTCATCAGAAGGTGGGCACGGGTGATCAATCTGCTCTTCCTCCTTTTGTTCTTCGCTCTCCTCCCCAATTTTTTCATCTAATGAGCTCACAGTGTCATCATTTTCTTCTTCCATAGGAGCCTGCAAAATATTAGGCTCTTCTTGGACAGCGGAAGTGTCCTCAATATATTCTTTCACATAAGCATTAGAAGCATAGTTTTCATGGCAATATTTAAGTATGGCAAAATTTTCAGATTTGTAAAGAGTAGCATCATACTTTTCAATCAAAGGAGCAATTTCATAAGCACCCTTAAAAGCAACAAATTCTTCAATTTGTTCAATATCATAGTAACTATAAACACCTTTAGCATAAGAAGATACAATTCCATTATCACTAAACTCACATTGGTAGGGAAGGTGTTTCTTAGGGTCTTCAGAACAACAAGTAAAATCATGTATTTCGCACAAATTCCAAGCATAGCAATTCAAAGTATTAATACGATGCCATAAGAGTTTCCCTTTTTGAGACAAGCGGTGTCGCACAAAGTAAGAATGCTCATTTAATGATTTTCCCTCAACTAAGCTAGTTGGGTTTTCAGCACGAGCACAAAGAGATCGAAGATGATCCAAGTAGAAAGCTTCAGCAGTATGATAGATTTTGGGTGGTTCTTCAACCATTGGTTTAGCAGGTACAACTTTTTTTTGGTATTTTACATTTCCTACCCATAACTAAAGATAGAAAACAAGGGCACAAAATAAAAACTACTTAGTGATAAAGCAAACAAGCACACACGAGAATATCAACCCCACGCTATTGCTCCCCGGCAACGGCGCCAGAAAAAGGTCTTGATAACCCACAAGTATAGGGGATCAATTGTAGCTTTTTCGATAAATAAGAGTGTCGAACCCAACGAGGAGCTAAAGGTAGAATTAATATTCCCTTCAAGTTCTATCGACCACCGATACAACTCTACGCGCACTTAACATTCGCTTTACCTAGAACAAGTATGAAACTATTTTGTAGGTGATAGGATAGGTTTGCAAGAATAAAACTAGAAGTACTTTGCGATAATAAAACTATGAGTAATTTGCAAGATAATAAAAGTTAGATGTTTAGTAGAAAGCTTTTGTAACACAAGAGAATGATTTGTCCCTGGGCAATCGATAACTAGACCAGTAATCATTGTTGCAATTTTATATGAGGGAGAGACATGAGCTAACATACTTTCCGTACTTGGATCATATGCACTTATGATTGGAACTCTAGCAAGCATCCGCAACTACCAAAGATCATTAAGGTAAAACCCAACCATAGCATTAAGTATCAAGTCCCCTTTACTCCCATACTCAACAACCCCCTTACTCGGGTGTAAGCTTCTGTCACTCTAGCCGCCCACCATAAGAGAATTCTGAACGTATTGCAACACCCTACATCTGGAATCCCTCACGCTTGCGCGACACGGAGGGCACCATAGGACAGCACCAAAATAAAACATACAACTCAAACCAATCACGATCATCAATCAACCCATAGGACAAAAAGAATCTACTCAAACATCATAGGATGGCCACAAATCATTGGATAATAATATGTAGCATTAAGCACCATGTTTAAGTAGAGAATTACAGCAGGAAAAGAGAGGTTACACCGCTGCATAGAGGGGGAGAGAGTTGGTGTTGACGGCGGCAAAGTTGTTGGTGTAGATCGTCGTCACGATGTTTCCCCCGGCGGCGCTCCGGCGCCACCGGAAGACAGGGAGAGAGAGCCCCCCTCCTTCTTCTTCTTGCTTGGCCTCCCTCCTAGATGGGAGGAGAGTTCTCCCTCTGGTCCATGGCTTCCATGGCGGCGGAGGGGCAGGAGCCCCTCCTAGATTGGATCTCTCTCTCTCTCTCTCTGTTCACTTCTGTTTCGCATTCCTGTTTTCTGGCCTTTCACCGTTTCTTAAATTCCTGGAGATCCGTAACTCCGATTGCACTGAAATTTTAACACGATTTTTTAACGGATATTAGCTTCCTTGCGGCCAAACAAGGGCACAAATCGACCTACGAGGGCCTCACGAGGCACCACAGCGCGCCGGGCCCCCCTGGCGTGCCCTGGTGCCTCGTGGGGCCCACGAGCACCGCCTTGCGTTGATTCCACCTCTCAAAAATCACATATATTCCAAATTAATTGTCCGTAAAATTTTATTGCATTTGGACTTCATTTGATATGGATTTTCTGTGAAACAAAAAACAAGCAGAAAACATGAACTGGCACTGGGCACTGGATCAATATGCTAGACGCAAAAAATAATATAAAATGTTGCCAAAAGTATGTAGAAATTGTAGGATATTGGCATGAAACAATCAAATATTGTAGATACGACGGAGACGTATCAGGCCGCTGCTCCCCGCGGAAACAAATAAAAATAGGGACTTGTCCTACTCGAACAAAGAGGACGAATTATTGTGTTTGGCGTGTTTTAGCACAAGTGTTGATCTATTTCGCGATGCGGATCAAAGGGCCTTAACATTTTGGCAAAGAGTTCATGATTTCTTTCATCAGAACAAGCACTATGATCCGTACTACAACGCAAAGATCGGTGATCGGGATCCGAGCTCGCTAAGCCATCAATGGTACACCATTCAAGACGTCGTCAACAATTTTTGTGGTGCATATGCACGAACGCAAAACCGGCGGCGAAATGACGTGGGACTTCACGAGCTCATAAATTTTGTTTCGTTTTGCTCATTGTATTGGTCATGTGATTATTTTGCTCTATGTTGCTTTTTACTGATCATGTGATTGTATTGCTTTGCTAGTTTGGTCATGCATCGGCGTTGTACCACAAGAACAAGGAGAAGCCATTCACGGTACTCCATTGTTGGAGCAGGTTGAATGGGCAAAGCAAGTGGAGTGACATTGCCAATATCGTCAAGAACGACAACACCAAAGGGGATGATGTTGATGATCCAATCGAAGGAGTTGGAGGAGGGTGAGGGGGGAGAAACTGGAGAACGAGGAGGAGAGGAAAGAAGGGGCAGCGGCCAAAATGATGGACAAATTGGAGGACATGATAACGAAGAAGGAGGCATGTGCCAAGTGCTTCGAGCTCAAGGAGGAAAAGAGGGCAGAGAGTTTTATTACGTACATGGAAATATAAAAGAAGAAGGTGGAGCCCGAGGAAAGGAAGCTTACGGCGAAGCAAGCGTGTGATGAACAAAAGGTCTTGTCTGTGAAGGCCGGCGACTTGGATCCCGATGTGGTCAAATCTGTTCACGAATTGTGTGGCGAGTATATTCACGCCGGAAAAGAAATGGCCAAAATGAGTCATTCGGTTCGGACATCAGGTACTTTTGTTTGTTTACTGGATGGGAATAGGGAAACTTGTTGCATTTGGTCATTCGGTGCTTTTGGTTGCATTTGTTTACAAGTACTAAATGTATCGTTGAATTGTTGTTGAGAATGAATTTTTTTGACTTGGTGAAAGAAAAGAGGACAGGGCATACTCCCTCCCTTCCGATTTAAAGGGCCCAATTCAAAAATCTCTCCAACCAAAGTAGATGGTGAGTGTTGAAATACATTTTCTCGTTTTCTAAAGTACTTATTTTTTCCGAAAAGTACTCAATTAGTATGCTCGTTTTCGTAAGAAAACATATTTACTGATGTATTAAGGATGCGTTTGGTTACCTGCATCGTTTGTTACCCCTTTGCGTACTTGTCCCAGTTGGGCCTGGTTGAGCATATGCAGGCAAAAAACCAACATCTGCATGTTGATTGGTTGCCTGCATCATAGCAACGCCTCTATGCACTGTGTTTGGTTGCTCGCATTGGTTGTGCTCATACTAGTGCACGTTGTTTGGTTGTTGTCACACCCAATATGCGGTCCTATCCCCAAGGAACTCGGAAGTTCCACTAAGGATAGAAGCGCATATCGAAGACGCTTCGCAAGGTGGATATCATTACATCATACCATGTACTGAACAGACGAGAATACCAGATAAAGGCTTACACTCGCCACAAGCTACAACATGAATACATCAATACAACAATACATAGCATTCATCATACAGAAGAGCAGGATCCGACTATGGATGAAATCAAACGAAAAAGAAGAACGACATCCACCCTGCTAATCCCAGGCTGACAACCGGAAACCCATCCTATGATCGATGAAGACGAAGAAGCAGAAGAAGAACTCCAAATAGAACAAGCATCGCTCTCACGTCAAAACGTCGCTTTACCAGTACCTGCAACTGTTGTTGTAGTAAACTGTGAGTCACGGGACTCAACAATCCCATTACCATGGGTATCAAGACTAGCAAAACTTAATGGGTTTGGAATGGTTAAGTGGTGAGGTTGTAGCAAGCACTAAGCATTGTATGATGACTAACTTACGAGTACAAGAATAAGAAGAGCAGCTACGCATAAACGGGCGCAAGCTAGTAATGATCAAGAAATGATCCTGAACACCTACTTATGAGTCAAACATAACCCCACCGTGTTCTCTTCCTGAACTCACTCGAAAAGAGACGGTCATGATTACGCACACGGTTGGTGTATTTTAATTAGATTTAGTGTCAAGTTCTCTACAACCGGAGGTTATAAATTTCTAAGTCGCCACATAACCGCGAGCACGGCTCTCCGAAAGATTTTACCCTGCAGGGGTGTCCCAACTTAGTCCATCAACAACTCTCACGATCAACGTTGGAAAGACCTCAACCTCGAGATAGCCCGGTCAACCTTGAGATAGCCCGAAGTATCCTCGGAATCCCGGTGCACAAGACATGTCGGCAATGGTAAAACAAGTCCAGCAAGACCTCTCGACGTGTCGACACACTGATAGGAGCCGCGCGTATCTCGTTCTCAGGACACGATCGGATGAGCAGTCCGTACAACTAAAACCAGTGCCTCGAGTTTCCTCGTGATGGCGCTGCAAGGGGCTCTAGTTTGGACCAGCACCATCAGCACTGGCCCACCTGTATTATGTTGAATTAAGAATCCCCGGGTTCATGACGCCCTATGCATTAATTAATTATCAGGATTATTATGTTGGCAAATTTTAAAACCAAGTTGGGTCTTACTGGAAGCGTTTTATTCAAAGCGAACTGTCAAGGGGGGCCCATAAACCCCAACCGTGTAAAGAACGCAAATCAAGGAACATAACACCGGTATTACGGAAACTAGGGCGGCATGAGTGGAACAAAACACCAGACAAAAGGCTGAGCCTTCCACACACAACCAACTATATAGGTGCATTAATTAAATAAGAGATATTGTGATATCCCATGATATCCATGTCCCAACATGGAACAACCTGCAACTGCACCTGCAACTAGCACGCTATAAGAGGGGCTGAGCAAAGCGGTAACATAGCCAAACAACGGTTTCCTGGGTAAGGGTGGTTAGAGGCTGTATCATGGCATATGGGAGGCTGACATATATGTGGTAGGAAGCGCGACATAGCGATAGCAACGAGACAACTAGCAAGCAAAGATAGTAGTGATATCCAAGGTAATGATCATCTTGGCTGGAATCCCGCTAGGAAGAAGATCGAATCCATGAAGTAGTCGAACAAGCGTAGTTGAACGAATCCTCACACTTCGCAACGTAACCGGTCTATTGAGAAGAAGCACAACCGGAAAGAAGCAAACAACATGGTAAACACACAAGCATAATCATGGCATGATGCACAACCAAGTATGATGCATGTCCGGTTTAAATGGCATGGCATGGCAAAGTGCAACAATCAAATACTACACATTAAGTGAAGCTCAATATGCAACGAGTTGCATATTGACGAAACTCCACATACAATTATTTAGTTCACTCCCGTTTATGTAACCCAACAAGTTTAAATGTTGTTAAACATGGCAAGAGTTGAAGCATAGTAAAACTACCTATCTAGGCAATATAAATGAGGCCGGAAACAACAAATAACAATTTCGGAAAATCCCCATATGCAATTTTCGAATTTGGTACTGTTCTGCCTAAAACACAATTTTAAAGTTGTTTAACAGCAAAAGAAAATGCACCATGTTAATCTACACATTGTTCTACCCCATTTACATATAAAGTTTATTTAATTCGGAGCTACGGTTATTTAGTTATGAAATAAACCATTTTAGCATTTCATTTATGCAAATTAATGCAAACAGCAGTTTTAAACATTTTAACATGGATGAAAGTTGCATATTGTGAAACTACATGAAATTCTAAGCATTTTAGATATGTGACATGTTTTATTACGATGCACGATTATTTAATTATTAGCATTTTAAAATGATGGCATTTTTCTGTAATATGCATGTCCTGGATTAATTGACAAATTCGCAGACAGTGAAAAAAATACTACACGGGCCGAATCTGGTGGGCGCTAGATAACAGACGAGCGCACGAGCGAGGGATAGAGCTGGGGAGGCGCTCACCACAATGGGTCGAAGCCCAGAAAATGAAGCAGGCTGGGGCGGGAGCTGGGCCTGGCGCGAGGTAGCAGGCTGGGCGCGATCAACAGAGGAGGCGCTCACATCCTGGAACTGACGATGCGGGTGGCGGCAGCTTCGTTCGTCTGCTCGAAGCAGAGATGCGGCAGGAGGTGAGCACGGGCGGTCGGGGTGAGAGGAACCGGGCGGAGGCGACCCGATCCAGCGGCGGGGAGCTCCTGCGGGGTAGCCAGGACGGCGGCGGCGGCGGCCATGGGAGCTCCTGCTTCTGATCAAAGAGAAAAGAGGGAGAGCAGGGGAGGTCAGAGCGGCCAAAAGAGAGAGAGAATCGGGGGCGCACGGCGGCGGGGCCTCACTGGCGAGGGGTGCCGGCAAACCAGCGGGCAAGGCAGCGGAGCAGTAGCTGCAGAAGACGGCGGCAACGGGACCTTGAGGCCGAGTTCAGGCCATGGCGGTTTCCTTCGGTTCCCTGTCCAAAACAAGACACAGAGAGAGTTTGAGAATGGGGAAGAGAAAGAAGGCAAAGAGAGGAAGGGGAGCACGAGGTGTGAGGGAGGAGATCCGGTGGTCCGGCGGCAAAGCTCGCCGGCGCGACTGCTGGAGGCAAACGGCAGCAAGGTGGGCCGCGGCCTCCTCAACTGGGAGCTCGGGCTCCTGCGTGCACGTGTGCGAGGGAATCCGCGGGTGCGTGGACGCATCCAGGGTACAGAGGGAGCTGGTGATGGGGATCGAGGAGAGAGCAAGAACTGGACAGAGGCTCTGGTTGGTTGGGCGCGCAGGACGTGGTGGAAGCCATGGTTGGTCTGCTCGGGATGGTAGAGGAAGCTGCGGTCTCCTCAGGCGCGAGAGGAACGAGGAGAGCCTCGGCGAGGTGGAGTTGGATCGATGGATGGCTGCAAGTGGATGGATTGGTTCGGGCAGGTGGAGGGCTTCGGCTGGACGGCGGTGAACCCGAGGGAGAGGGTGGCGGCGGCTGGTTAGGCAGGTGGTTGCGGGAAGGATCCCGAGGGGAAGGGAGCTAGAGGGTGGCGGCGCACTGATGGGACAAATGTCCTTTTTTTAGGGTTTCAGCAGATTTGGTAATGGGCAACGATAGGTGCCGGTGCGCCGGCCCAAATTTGGGCCGGTTGCCTAGCAGCCGTTTGATTAACTACATGGGAGCCGTCTGATTACTAAAGTGCTTCGTTCTTTTTCGCTTCTTCTTCTTCTACAGGATGCAATACGCGAAGGAAAAAATACCCTGGTCTCTTCGCCACACAACTCCTTCCACATGTACAGCTCCGGCGAGGACAACGGCTACCGGCTGCTCGCACCCCGCTGCCTCGCAGCGCTGCCCTCTGCTGCTCGCCCCGAAGAACCTCCTCAAGCTCGTCGACTTCGGTTGCAGCTTGCCGTCGACCAGTTGCAACTCCCCGCCGACGACGCTTGATGGTTGCAGCACCTGGTGCGCCACCCATCGCCGTCGCCGTCGCCGCTCGCCAAACGGGTTTTTGCAAAACGACAGCCACCAGTCACCGCCATGAATGGATGTAGCAAATTCCTTCCTCGGTCGTAGCAAAAGCCAACTACGGTTGCAGCAAAATCGGCATCGCCGTCGTCGCAGGTCGCAGTTCCGCCATGAATGGATGTAGCGAAACTCCTTGTCGGTCGTAGCAAAAGCCAACAACGGTTGTAGCAAAATCGGCGCCGCCGCGTCACAGTCACAGCTCCGCCATGAATGAATGTAGCAAAACTCCTTGTCGGTCATAGCAAAAGCCAACAACGGTTGCAGCAAAAATCGGCGCCGCTGCGTCACAGTCGTAGCTCCGCAATGAATGGATGTAGCAAAACTCCTTGTCGGTCATAGCAAAAGCCAACAACGGTTGCAGCAAAAATCGGCGCCGCCGCGTTACAGTCGCAGCTCCGCCATGAATGGAACTTGCGGTCGCGGCCAATGAGACGGCAGTGGTGTTTGGAGTAGCTCGCGGGGGTGTCATGGGAGCATGCTCGGAGGAGTTCAGAAATAAGGAAAGAGAGAAAGTAGTGTCCAAGGTCGGGGTGAAGAAAATGAGTGGACAAGGAGCCTCGCGAGTGGATAAGATAGGTAACCTCAGCACAGCGTGGACGAGACCGGCCGAAAGTTCGGCCGGCAGTCCGATTGTAAATGTTTTCCTTTGGTAATAGGTGAACCTCTATTTATAGGAGGGACAAAGATAGGAGGGGTTTGGGATGGTTTCGGACCATCCGATCAAGATCGGACGACTCCAGGCAGAGGCTAGGTTTTAGGTGGGCTGATTATGGCTGTGTAGATGGGCTAGGGCTGAGATGAGAGGGAAGATGAGCGGCCCGGCGACAAGTTTTATTTATGAAAAACGTCCGACAATTTAATCGGCTATAGTGCCGCTATAGTTTAACGGACGGGGCATCAAACGACCTCCGAATGCGACAAAATTTGGCAGGCGGTCTACCTACAATATAACAAGACAGCACGCCAACTTTCAACCCATTCCGAGAATGTTTTATTCCCACTTAGAAAATAATTTTGTAACGATGTCACGGGCACGTGCAAGTGTGGTTGGTCTCAGAACGGATAACGAAGACAACGGGAGAAGCGGCAACTACGAACGGATGCAAGTTTTATGAAAACATGCGGATGCAATGCGCATGACGACATGATGAAATGCAACAAAACAAATAATTAACGTGGGTAACTGCTACGTCTCCAACGTATCTATAATTTTTTATTGTTCCATGCTGTTATATTATCAATCTTGGATGTTTTTATAATCATTTACAGCAATTATATATCATTTTTGGAGACTAACCTATTAACCTAGTGCCCAGTGCCAGTTGCTGTTTTCTGCCTTGTTTTTGTTTTACAGAAAATCAATACAAAACGAAGTCCAAATGCCACGAAACTTTTTGGAGATTTTTTATTGGACAAGATAAACACTGGAAGCTTCGGGAGAGGGCCAGAAGATGAAGGAGTGGGCCATGAGGCACCAGGGCGCGCCCCAGGGGGGTGGCGTGCCCTGGTACCTTGTGGGGCCCACCCAGCTCCGTTTGACCTAATTCCAGCACTATAAATTCAGAAAAAATCAGAAACCCTCAGGGGAGTCCACGAAATACTTTTTCCGCCGCCGCAAGTTTCTGTTCCAGAGAGATCCCATCTGGGGTCCTTCTTCGCTAATCTGCCGGAGGGGGAATCGATCACGGAGGGGTTCTACATCAACCTTGCTGCCCTTCCGATGATGCATGAGTAGTTTACCACAGACCTTAGGGTCCATAGGCAGTAGCTAGATGGCTTCTTCTCTCTTTTTGATCTTCAATACAATGTTCTCCTTGATGTTCTTGGAGTTCTATCCGATGTAATCACTTTTTGCGGTGTGTTTGTTGGGATCCGATGAATTGTGAGTTTATGATCAGATTATCCATGAAATTATTTGAGTCTTTGCGGCACTCTTTTATGCATGATTATTATAGCCTCGTATTTCTTCTCCGATCTATTGACTTGGTTTGGCCAACTAGATTGATTTATCTTGCCATGGGAAGAGGTGCTTTGTAGTGGGTTCGATCTTGCGGTGCTCAATCCCAGTGACAGAAAGGGACATGACACGTATGTATCATTGCTACTAAGGGTAAAAACATGGGGTTTATTCATACGTGAGTTTATCTTGTCTACATCATGTCATCGTTCTTAAGGCATTACTCCGTTCTTATGGACTTAATACACTAGATGCATGCTGGATAGCGGTCGATGTGTGGAGTAATAGTAGTAGATGCAGGCAGGAGTCGGTCTACTAATCTTGGACGTGATGCCTATATACATGATCATTGCCTTGGATATCGTCATATTTGCTTTTCTATCAATTGCCCAACAGTAATTTGTCTACCCACCGTATGCTATTTTCTTGAGAGAAGCCTCTAGTGAAATCTATGGCCCCCGGGTCTATCAAAATCATATTACTAAAACTCTAAAAATATTGCTGCAATTTTCTTTTATTTATTTTATTTTGTATTTTTGTTTCAATCTATCTATCTATCTATCACATACAATTTAATCTTGCAATTTACCGCCGAGAGATTGACAACCTCTCGTTTGCGTTGGGTGCAAGGATTTGTTGTTTGTGTGCAGGTGCTGCTAACGAGGTGTTGCATCATTCTCATACTGGTTCGATAACCTTGGTTTCATAACTGAGGGAAATACTTATCTCTACTGTGCTGCATCATCCCTTCCTCTTCGGGGAAATACCAACGCAAGCTACAAGTAGCAGGAAGAATTTCTGGCGCCGTTGCCGGGGAGACATCATCAACATCTATCAAGTACCTTTGCACAAACTCTCATCTCCTTGCATTTACTTTATTTGCCATTTGCCTCTCATTTTCATCCCCCCCCCCACTTCTAAAACGTTTTTACAAAAATACAAAAATATTTTTCGTTTGCCTTTTTCTTGTTTGCTTGTTTGCTTGAAACTTGTTATCATGAGTGATTTTGGCATGGCGGAAACCGATGATGGTAAAACTCCTAAAACGGGAAGTTCTACCAATCTTGTTGCTAAAACTTTTGTGTTGGGACATGGTAATATTAAAGGAAAAAGTGTCATCCAAGAATTCTTTAATTGCATTGGGACCTTGGCTTTTGATGATGCACCTATACTTAAAGAAACCAATAATTATGCCGATGCTATTTCCGCACTTGTTCTTAAACTTGAAAGAAGATTTATTCGCACCCATCCTACTTTACAAAGATTGTTTTATGAGTTACCGGTTATAAAAGATTCTAGAGCTAAGAAAATATCTACCCTTGTTCTCATGAATGAATTTGATCATGTAGTGCGAGAAGCTAGGGAAATCTTTGATTTTTATGGTATGAGCCATGAAAAACTGGTAATAGATGAGATCCTTTATAATAATGATTACTTGCTGAGATATTTGTTCCGCAATGACCACATCTTTGATGAGAATATTAAAAAGGAAGTCCCTCCTTTGAATATAATCCAACAAATTTTCAATAGCGTCAATAGGCAATACTCTTGGATTGTAGCCGGTAATCAAGAGGGATTTAAAGATGGACAACTTGCTAATGCTAAAATTTCTATGGATGATATATTTCATATTAACTTTGAAAAACCCCTTGATAAAAGTGCATCTTCGGATAAGAAGAAGAAAGATGACAACACTTGAAATTATGCATTATGCCTAGCTAGGGCCATAAAACAATAGCGCTTGTTGGGAGGCAACCCAATGAATAAAATAATTTTTTTTCTGTTATTGTGTGTTTTCACTGTCATGCTACTGGTATGATTGTGTTTTTGTGTTTTTAATTAATGTTTGTGCCAAGTAAAGCCTTTAGTATGATTTGGAAGATAATATAATTGATGCTGTTTGAAAACAGAAAGTTTTGCGTCCAGTGCTGGAATTTTGTTTTTTCTCTGCAATGTCAGAACGTTCTGAATTTTTTACACAGTATTGGTATATGAATTTCTCACTTGTATCTAATTTTTTAGAATTTTTGGAGTTACAGAAGTATGACCATAATTCAGATTTCTACAGACTGTTCTGTTTTTGACAGATTCTGTTTTTGATGCACTACTTGCTTGTTTTGATGAATCTATGGATTGTATCGGGGGGTATAAGCCATGGTAAAGTTAGAGTACAGTATGTATAATGCAAAAATAAAATATGAATGGGTTTGCAACAGTACTTATAGTAGTGATTTATTTTGTTGTACTAACGGATCTCACGAAGGTTTTGTTGAGTTTTGTGTGATTGAAGTTTTCAAGTTTTGGGTGAGATCACGATGGATGAAGGAATAAGGAGTAGTAAAAGCTTAAGCTTGGGGATGCCTGAGGCACCCCAAGGTAATATTCAAGGAATACTCAAGCGTCTAAGCTTGGGGATGCCCCGGAAGGCATCCCCTCTTTCTTCTACCAACCATCGGTAATTTTACTTGGAGTTATATTTTTATTCGTCACATGATATGAGTTTTGCTTGGATCGTCTTGTATTATACGAGTCTTTGCTTTGTTTGCTTTTTAGTTTGTCACAATCATCTTTGCTGAACACACCTATCTTGAGAGAGCCACACGTTATCATAATTTGTTAGAATACTCTATGTGCTTCACTTAAATTTTTTGAGCTAGGCAGTTGCTCTAGTGCTTCACTTAAATCTTTTTGAGCACGGTGGTGGCTATATTTTGAAGAAATAAACTCTCATGCTTCACTTATATTATTTTGAGAGTTTATTAAATTTTGAAGAAATAAACTCTCATGCTTCACTTATATTATTTTGAGAGTTGATTAAAATTTTGAAGAAATGAATTCTCATGCTTCACTTATATTATTTTGAGAATTGACAAGATTAAAATTTTGAAGAAATAAATTCTCATGCTTCACTTATATTATTTTGAGAATTGATAAGATTGAAATTTGAAGAAATATTTGCACTCTCATGCTTCACTTAAATCTTTTTGAGAGTTGAAGATAGTAACGGTAATTTGCACAAGATATGAAGTTGGTCCCAAAGTGATGAATATTCAAGAGGGATATAAATAAAAACTTTCATATAGATCATTGGATATGATAAGTGTGATTCCTTGCAATAGTTTTGTGATATGGAAATGATAATATGTGAGTCATGTTAGTGAGTAATTGTGATTTAGTAAAAATATTAGTGTTAAGGTTTGTGATTCCCTATGCATGCACGTTAAGTAAATAGTTATGCAATGAAATTATATCCTACTTATGGTGCATTATTCGGTGTTAGTTGTGTTCAATGCATGTTTATGACCGTTTTCGTTTTTTGGTTGGTTGCTTCTCAATCTTTTGCTAGCCTTCATTTGTACTAAGCGGAAATACTGCTTGTGCATCCAAACTCCTTAAACCCAAGTTGTGCCAAATGAGTCCACTATATCTACCTATATGTGGTATTTCAATGCTGTTCCAAGTAAATTTGCGTGTGCCAACTCTAATTTTCAAAATAATTTTCCGTTTTGTGTGCCCGTACCGCTCATGAAGCGGCAGGGGTGGCCATTATTTTCCATGCTAGGTGTGTTATTCTCACAATGAGTGTTTATTCACTTGCCATTGCACGAGAGAATGGTTGGCAATAGGGATGCCCAGTCCCACATGAAATCAAATTAATAACAACAAAATTCCTTGGAAAGTGTTGGTATGGAGGGCACCCGTGGATACGGCTAGCCATGGATTGTGAAAGAATGGTGGAAATGAAATAAATTTTACTTTCTGTTTGGGAACCACCTATGATGTGTCTAGCATGGAAAATATTGAGAATTCTCGGTCGTTTTCGTTGACAGGAAAAGCATGCCTCTCAAAATGTTTTTATCTCTTTAATTTCAGCTTTGAGCTCTGGCACATTTAGCAAATCTCTGCTTCCCTCTGCGAAGGGCCTATCTATTTACTTTTATGCAATTTTTTTTGAGTCTCCATCTTCTCTTACAAAAGCACCAACTAGAGAGCACTATTGTCATACTTGTGCATTGTGTGTAGCTAATATTTGAGTGTGTTTCATGAATGGATCAATGATTGAGCATAATGGGCTAGGGATAACTTTCTTTAGCGTTGATATTTTGAAAGACATGGTTGCTTGTTAGCATACTTGAGTATTTATATGTTCATCACAAATTATAGACTATTGCTTTGAATCATTCAAGTACAATGTCCATGCTACAAAAGAAAATAATATGTGATGAATATGTTAGGCAGCATTCCACATCAAAAATTCTGTTTTTATCATTTACCTACTCGAGGACAAGGAAGAATTAAGCTTGGGGATGCTGATACGTCTCCAACGTATCTATAATTTTTGATTGTTCCATGCTATTATATTATCAATCTTGGATGTTTTTATAATCATTTACAGCAATTATATATCATTTTTGGAGACTAACCTATTAACCTAGTGCCCAGTGCCAGTTGCTGTTTTCTGCCCTGTTTTTGTTTTATAGAAAATCAATACCAAACAAAGTCCAAATGCCACGAAACTTTTTGGAGATTTTTTATTGGACAAGATAAACACTGGAAACTTCGGGAAAGGGCCAGAGGATGAAGGAGTGGGCCACGAGGCACCAGGGCGCGCCCCAGGGGGTAGCGCGCCCTAGTACCTCGTGGGGCCCACCCAGCTCCGTTTGACCAAATTCCAGCACTATAAATTCAGAAAAAATCAGAAACCCTCAGGGGAGTCGACGAAATACTTTTTCCGCCGCCGCAAGTTTCTGTTCCAGAGAGATCCCATCTGGGGTCCTTCTCCGGTAATCTACCGGAGGGAGAATCGATCACGGAGGGGTTCTACATCAACCTTGCTGCCCTTCCGATGATGCGTGAGTAGTTTACCACAGACCTTAGGATCCATAGGCAGTAGCTAGATGGCTTCTTCTCTCTTTTTGATCTTCAATACAATGTTCTCCTTGATGTTCTTGGAGTTCTATCCGATGTAATCACTTTTTGCGGTGTGTTTGTTGGGATCCGATGAATTGTTAGTTTATGATCAGATTATCCATGAAATTATTTGAGTCTTTGCTGCACTCTTTTATGCATGATTATTATAGCCTCATATTTCTTCTCCGATCTATTGATTTGGTTTGGCTAACTAGATTGATTTATCTTGCCATGGGAAGAGGTGCTTTGTAGTGGGTTCGATCTTGCGGTGCTCGATCTCAGTGACAGAAAGGGACATGACACGTATGTATCGTTGCTACTAAGGGTAAAAAGATGGGGTTTATTCATACATGAGTTTATCTTGTCTACATCATGTCATCGTTCTTAAGGCATTACTCCGTTCTTATGGACTTAATACACTAGATGCATGCTGGATAGCGGTCGATGTGTGGAGTAATAGTAGTAGATGCAGGCAGGAGTCGGCCTACTAATCTTGGACGTGATGCCTATATACATGATCATTGCCTTGGATATCATCATGATTATTTTCTTTTCTATCAATTGCCCAACAGTAATTTGTCTACCCACCGTATGCTATTTTCTTGAGAGAAGCCTCTAGTGAAATCTATGGCCCCCGGGTCTATCAAAATCATATTACTAAAACCCTAAAAATACTGCTGCAATTTTCTTTTATTTGTTTTATTTTGTATTTTTGTTTCAATCTATCTATCTATCACATACAAGTTAATCTTGCAATTTACCGCCGAGAGATTGACAACCTCTCATTTGCGTTGGGTGCAAGGATTTGTTGTTTGTGTGCAGGTGCTGCTAACGAGGTGTTGCGTGATTCTCCTACTGGTTCGATAACCTTGGTTTCATAACTGAGGGAAATACTTATCTCTACCGTGCTGCATCATCCCTTCCTCTTCAGGGAAATACCAACGCAAGCTACAAGTAGCAGTAACACGAACAACATGGAAGGCATCTGGAGCGTCGGTCTTGGGCTGTCACAGTTGTATACACTGGACATGATTAAGAGTTAACAGCTACACATAACAAACAGTGTTACACTAGAGTGCCTCGGCGATAGCGGTGGGCGGTGGTCGTGGCGCCGCGTCTGACACGACGAGCACGGAGTCGTGGGCGAGCGATCCCATCGGCGGCGCGGTGAACTAGTTGCTAGCGCCATCGCCGCAGAGATAGCCCGTGTGGAGAAGGTGTTGAGGCAGAGGATGATGGAGAAAAAATTACAGTGTGCGCCCCTTGGCGGCGTTAGTGTAGTAGGACGGGGAGGAGGAGGCCGAAAAGAACGATGATGGCGGCGACGCCAGTGTAGTAGGACGTGAGCGAGGAGGCCGAGAGGAATGACATCGGCGATGGCTTCAGTCCAGCAGGACATGGGAGAGAATGCAGAGAGGAACGACGACCATGCAAGTGTAGTAGGACATGGGAGAGGAGGTTGAGAGGAACGATGCCGGCGGTGGCGCTAGTGCAACTGAAAGCGCGGGATAACTCCCAGAGGGGCGGTGAATGGGAGATTTTTAGAAATTCATCAAACTTCGAAGACTTTGACAAAAATCAGAGTGAAGAAATAGAAACAGAATTGAAACTAAGTCTACACAGATATGGAAAGCATGCATACGAATTATAAGCAAGTGAAGAACATGCAATCATACACACAGATAAGCATGAGGAAGATGAACTGAAGAAAATGAGATAGCATGATGAAAGTCTTCAGTTCAAATTCTTCAGAAAGGAAAGACACAAGTTCTTCAGCAGCGGAATAGTAGTAAAGAAAGAGGTGAGGAATTTGAAACCAGTTGAGCTTGACGAAGACACAGCAATTTGGTAGACCAGTTCCAGTTGTTGTATCAACTGTATGTCTGGTTGAGGCGGCTGAGTTTTACCACAGAGGACACTTAGTCCTCACCGTATTCCTCATGAGCTAAGGTCACTTAGTCCTTGCCTAATCACTCGTGGTAAGTCTTCAAGGTAGACTTCCGAAACCTTCACAGACTTGTTCACCGTCACGCCACAATTACTCTTGGGTGGTCAAAACATGACGCCTAACCATCTGGAGGAATGACAGTCCTCAAAGGTAACAAGCGTCGGATCACACAGATCAACTTCTTCAGTGATGCTCAGTCACTTAGGCTCTGGTTGGGTTTTTCCTCACTTAGGTTCCCACAAGGTCGTCAGAGGAAGGGTTGCTCTCAAATGACAAGTGTCAAGTTCTCTCTAGAGCAGCCAACCAACTAGTGGTTGTGGGGGGCGGCTATTTATAGCCAGGGGCAACCCGACATGAATTGTCATAAATGGCCTTCTCAGACATGACCGTTGTCAGGATAAGAATCCACTCGACAGCTGGCACGCGGCGCAACAACGGTCAGAAATTAAGCTCTCAATTTCGTCGGGGCACTCTATTTCCTCACGATAGGTAGATCGTGATAAGTCTCCAACGTATCTATAATTTTTGATTGTTCCATGCTATTATAGTATCAATCTTGGATGTTTTATATACATTTACAAGCAATTATATATCATTTTTTGGGACTAACCTATTAACTTAGTGCCCAGTGCCAGTTCAGTTTTTTGCCTGTTTTTGGTTTTTCAGAATATCAGTACCAAACGAAGTCCAAATGCCATGAAACTTTTTGGAGATTTTTTTCTGGACATAAGAGACACTAGAAGCTTCGGGAGAAGGCCAGAAGATAGAGGAGGTGGCCACGAGCCACCAGGGCGCGCCCTGGTGCCTCGTGGGCCCACCTCTGCTCCGTTTGACCTAATTCCACCACTATAAATTCTCTAAAATCGGGAAACCAACATAGGAGTCCACGAAATACTTTTTCTGCCGCCGCAAGTTCCTGTTCTCGAGAGATCCCATCTGGAGGCCTTTTCCGGCACTCTGCCAGAGGGGGATTCAATCACGGAGGGGCTCTACATCAACCTTGCTGCCCTTCCGATGATGCGTGAGTAGTTTACCACAGACCTTCGGGTCCATCGTTAGTATCTAGATGGCTTCTTCTCTCTTTTTGATCTTCAATACAATGTTCTCCTCGATGTTCTTGGAGTTCTATCCGATGTAATCACTTTTTAGGGTGTGTTTGTTGGGATCCGATGAATTGTGAGTTTATGATCAGATTATCCCTGAATATTATTTGAGTTTTCTCTGAACTCTTTTATGCATGATTGTTATAGCTTCATATTTATCTCCGATCTATTGATTTGGTTTGGCCAACTAGATTGATTTATCTTGCAATGGGAGAGGTGCTTTGTAATGGGTTCGATCTTGCGGTGCTCAATCCCAGTGACAAAACGGGACATGACACGTATGTATCGTTGCTATTAAGGGAAGGGTAAAAAGATGGGGTTTATTCATGCGTGAGTTTACTTTGTCTACATCATGTCATCTTGCTTAAGGCGTTACTCCGTTCTTTATGAACTTAATACTCTAGATGCATGCTGGATAGCGGTCGATGGTTGGAGTAATAGTAGTAGATGCAGAATCATTTCGGTCTACTTGTCTCGGACGTGATGCCTATATACACGATCATTGCCTTGGATATCGTCATGATTATTTGCATTTCTATCAATTGCCCAACAGTAATTTGTTCACCCACCGTATGCTATTTCCAAGAGAGAAGCCTCTAGTGAAAACTATGGCCCCCGGGTCTACCTTTATTATATATTGAAAATCGTAAAAATACCTTGCTACAATTTTATTTTATTTATTTTGTATTTTTGTTTGATCTATCTATCTATCACCATACAATTTAATCTTGCAATTAACCACCAAGGTATTGACAACCCCTTGTTCGCGTTGGGTGCGAGGATTTATTGTTTTGTGTGCAGGTACTGCTAACGAGTTGTTGCGTGATTCTCCTACTAGATTGATAACCTTGGTTTCACAACTGAGGGAAATACTTATCTCTACTGTACTGCATCATCCCCTCCTCTTCGGGGAAATCCCAACGCAGCTCACAAGTAGCAGATCGCACTGGCGAAATCCTAACTCCTCAGCCTGACCAAATTCGTCAGAGACGAGATGAACCTTGTCATCGTCACTGTCAAATTCGTCTGCTGTTCCAGAGGTTTCCAAAGGCTTCACTCGAAGTGGCTTGTGTATGTATAGGTTTGAGCATCGCTTTGAAGTATGAAATATGTTTCACCTTGACCCCCTTTGACAGTACAGTTTTTCCTATGACTCAAATAAGAAGAAAAGAAACTATGAAAACAAAGTCTTCAAGCTTCCAAGTCTTCACATCAATTTCTTCACAGGCCGCACCAAATTCTTCACTTGAAGAAATACATTTTTAGGAGTCGACTTCCGTGGTTAAACCAAGTCTTCAGGGACTATTCTTTCCTGTGTACACTCACAAACTCATTAGTCCCTTAACTTATTTGTCGTCAGTACTCCAAAACCACTAAGGGGGCACTTGATGCACTTACAGCAACAACATGTGGGAGAGAACGACGATGGCGCCGGTGCCAGTGTAGTAGGACACGAGCGAGGAGGCCGAGAAGAACGACGCCGACGATGGCTTCAGTGTAGCAGGACATGGGAGAGAATGCAGAGAAGAACGACGGCCGCGCGAGTGTAGTAGGACATGGGAGAGGAGGTTGAGAGGGACGACGCCGACAGTGGCGCTAGTGCAACTGCACGCGGAAGAGGAGGCGGAGAGGAGCGACGCTGGCGGTGGTGTCGGTGTAGCAGGACACGGGAGAGGAGACCGAGATTAAGGAGTGTCATTAACACATATCACACATATGCGTATATACTTTTCACGAGGAAAAAGTTAGATCTAATCGTCTACGATCGTCGAAACAGAAAATGTGCAACACGAAAGTCGTGTGAAACTGTAAGATGAAGCTACTGGTCAAAGAAAATTTCAAACAATCGATCGCGTGCGACGAATTTGACAAAATTCATCCAAAATAGCTCCAAATATGAACACGAAATTGCACATTTACAGTCGACGGAACTACGAACTGATCGCAAAAATGGAACCATAACATCGATGTGCATCTTTTTCATGTAGAGCTTATCTCAAATCGACGCATCATTATGTAGATTAGAAGGGATGGAAGAAAGGAGATTAGAGAAGGAGCTTAATGGAGGTGGAAGAAGAAACAATGTACTGGTTGTATACTACCTCGCATCCTCTCGTGCAAGAGGCCCACCACCTACTGAAAGCGCAGGATAACTCCCAGAGGGGGGGTGAATGGGAGATTTTAAGAAATTCGTCAAACTCTGAAGACTTTGACGAAAATCAGAGTGAGAAATAGAAACAGAGTTGAAACTAAGTCTACACAGATATGGAAAGTATGCATACGAAGTATAAGCAAGTGAAGAACCTGCAATCATACACACGGATAAGCATGAGGAAGATGAACTGAAGAAAATGAGATAGCATGATGAAAGTCTTCAGTTCAAATTCTTCAGAAACGAAAGACATAAGTTCTTTAGCAGCGGAATAGTAGTAAAGAAAGAGGTGAGGAATATGAAACCAGTTGAGCTTGACGAAGACACTGCGATTTGGTAGACCAGTTCCAGTTGCTGTATCAACTGTACGTCTGGTTGAGGCGGCTGAGTTTTACCTCAGAGCACACTTAGTCCTCATCGTATTCCTCTTGAGCTAAGGTCAATTAGTCCTCGCCCAATCACTCATGGTAAGTCTTCAAGGTAGACTTCCGAAACCTTCACAGACTTGTTCACCGGCACGCCACAATTACTCTTGGGTGCTGAGAACATGACGCCTAACCGTCTGGAGGAATAACAGTCCTCAAAGGTAACAAGTGTCGGATCACACAGATCAACTTCTTCAGTGATGCTCAGTCACTTAGGCTCTGGTTGGTTTTTTTTCCTCACTTAGGTTCCCACAAGGTCATCAAAGGAAGGGTTGCTCTCAAATGACAAGTGTCAAGTTCTCTCTAGAATATCCAACCAACTAGTGGTAGTGGGGGGCGGCTATTTATAGCCAGGGGGCAACCTGACATGAATTGTCATAAATGCCCTTCTCAGACATGACCGTTGTCAGGATAAGAATCCACTCGACAGCTGGCATGCGGCGCAGCAACGGTCGGAAATTAAGCTCTCAATTTCGTCGGGGCACTCTATTTCCTCACGATAGGTAGATGCTACTTGTAGTCTGCGTTTGTATTTCCCCGAAGAAGAGAGGATGATGCAGTACAGTAGAGATAAGTATTTCCCTCAGTTAAGAACCAAGGTTATCAATCCAGTAGGAGAACCAAGCAAAATTCCGTTAAGCGCACCTGCACACACAAGAGCAAACACTTCCACCCAACGCAAATAAGAGGGTTGTCAATCCTCTTAGCGGTTATTTGCAAGGATTAAATCTTATCGAGGTAAATACATAAACTAAACTACTAATTAAAATAAAAGTAAATAAATTGCAGCAAGGTATTTTTAGGTTTTTTTTATAATAAAGATAGACCCGGGGACCATAGTTTTCACTAGAGGCTTCTCTCTTGAGCACATAAACATACGGTGGGTAAACAAATTACTGTTGGGCAATTGATAGAAAAGCAAATAATTATGCTGGAGTCATGGCAATGATCATGTATATAGGCATCACGTCCGAGACAAGTAGACTGACTCCTGCCTGCATCTACTACTATTACTCCGCCCATCGACCGCTATCCAGCATGCATCTAGGGTATTAAGTATGAAACAGAGTAACACCTTAAGCAAGATGACATGATGTAGAGAAGCAAATTCAAGAATATGAATAAACCCCATCTTTTTATGCTTAATGGCAACAATACAAATACGTGTCATGTCCCTTTCTGTCACTGGGATTGAGCACCGCAAGATTGAACCTGCTACTTGTAGCTTGCGTTGGTATTTCCCCGAAGAGGAAGGGATGATGCAGCACAGTAGAGATAAGTATTTCCCTCAGTTATGAAACCAAGGTTATCAAACCAGTAGGAGAATCACGCAACACCTCGTTAGCAGCACCTGCACACAAACAACAAATCCTTGCACCCAACGCAAACGAGAGGTTGTCAATCTCTCGGCGGTAAATTGCAAGATTAAATTCTATGTGATAGATAGATTGATTGAAACAAAAATACAAAATAAAATAAATATAAGAAAATGGCAGCAATATTTTTAGGGTTTTAATAATATGATTTTGATAGACCCGGGGGCCATAGATTTCACTAGAGGCTTCTCTCATAGAAATAGCATACGGTGGGTAGACAAATTATTGTTGGGCAATTGATAGAAAAGCAAATAATCATGACGATATCCAAGGCAATGATCATGTATATAGGCATCACGTACAAGATTAGTAGACCGACTCCTGCCTGCATCTACTACTATTACTCCACACATCGACCGCTATCCAGCATGCATCTAGTGTATTAAGTCCATAAGAACGGAGTAATGCCTTAAGAACGATGACATGATGTAGACAAGATAAACTCACGTATGAATAAACCCCATCTTTTTACCCTTAGTAGCAACGATACATACGTGTCATGTCCCTTTTTGTCATTGGGATTGAGCACCGCAAGATCGAACCCACTACAAAGCACCTCTTCCCATGGCAAGATAAATCAATCTAGTTGGCCAAACCAAATCAATAGATCGGAGAATAAATACGAGGCTATAATAATCATGCATAAAAGAGTGCAGCAAAGACTCAAATAATTTCATGGATAATCTGATCATAAACTCACAATTCATCGGATGCCAACAAACACACCGCAAAAAGTGATTACATCGGATAGAACTCCAAGAACATCAAGGAGAACATTGTATTGAAGATCAAAAAGAGAGAAGAAGCCATCTAGCTACTGCCTATGGACCCGAAGGTTTGTGGTAAACTACTCACGCATCATCGGAAGGGCAGCAAGGTTGATGTAGAACCCCTCCGTGATCGATTCCCCCTCCGGCAGATTACCGGAGAAGGACCCCAGATGGGATCTCTCTGGAACAGAAACTTGCGGCGGCGGAAAAAATATTTCGTGGACTCCCCTGAGGGTTTCTGATTTTTTCTGAATTTATAGTGCTGGAATTAGGTCAAACGGAGCTGAGTGGGCCCCACGAGGTACCAGGGCGCGCCCTGGTGCCTCGTGGCCCACTCCTTCATCTTCTGGACCTCTCCCGAAGCTTCCAGTGTTTATCTTGTCCAATAAAAAATCTCCAAAAAGTTTCGTGGCATTTGGACTCCGTTTGGTATCGATTTTCTGTAAAACAAAAACAGGGCAGAAAACAACAACTGGCACTGGCACTAGGTTAATAGGTTAGTCTCCAAAATGATATATAATTGTTGTAAATGATTATAAAAACATCCAAGATTGATATTATAACAACATGGAACAATCTAAAATTATAGATACGTTGGAGACGTATCAGAACCCATCACAAAGCACCTCTCCCATTGCAAGATAAATCAATCTAGAAGGCCAAACTAAACCGATATATCGGAGAGAAATACATAGCTATAACAATCATGCATAAAAGAGTTCAGAGAAGACTCAAATATTTCTCATGAATAATCTGATCATAAACTCACAATTTATCGGATCCCAAGAAACACACCGCAAAAGAAGATTACATCGGATAGAACTCCAAGAACATCGAGGAGAACATTGTATTGAAGATCAAAGAGAGAGAAGAAGCCATCTAGCTACTAGCTATGGACCCGTAGGTCTGTGGTAAACTACTCACACATCATCAGAAGGGCAGCAAGGTTGATGTAGAAGCCCTCCGTGATCGATTCCCCCTCCGGTAGAGTACCGGAAAAGGCATCCAGATGGGATCGCGGAAGAACAGAGGCTTGCGGTGGCGGAAAGGTTTTCTCTTCTGGCTCTCTGGGGTTTCCCAGTATTTGTGAATTTATAGAAGTGGAATTAGGTCAAACGGAGTCACGTGGGCCCCACAAGGCAGCACGGCGCGCCCCTCCTGGGGCGCGCCCTAGGGCCTTGTGAAGCCTCCGTGAGGTTTCTAGCCTCCTCCCGAAGCTTCCCAGGTTTATTTTGTCCAGAAAAAATTTCCAAAAAGTTTCGTGGCATTTGGACTTCATTTGGTACTGTTTCTCTGAAAAGCCAAAAACAAGCAGAAAACAGCAACTGGCACTAGGCACTGGGTTAATAGGTTAGTCCCAAAAAATGATATATAATTGCATATAAAAACATCCAAGATTGATACTATAATAGCATGGAACAATCAAAAATTATAGATACGTTGGAGACGTATCAAGCATCCCCAAGCTTAATTCCTGCTCGTCCTCGAGTAGGTAAATGATAAAAACAGAATTTTTGATGTGGAATGCTACCTATCATGTTTCATCATGCAATCTCTCTTTTACGGTATGAATAATAATATCCAAATGATTCAAAGCAATAGTCTATAATTTGATATAAAGACATCAATACTCAGGCACACTAGCAAACAATCATGTCTTTCAAAATAAAATGCTAAAGAACGTTATCCCTACAAAATCATATAATCCTGTCATGCTCCATCTTCTTCACACAAAGTATTTATCATGCACTACCCCAATGACAAGCCGAGCAATTGGTTCATACTTTTTAACGCGCTTCAGCCTTTTCAACTCCCACTCAATACATGAGCGCAAGCCATGGATATAGCACTTTGGGTGAAATAGAGTATGGTGATAGAGATAATTAGGAGAAGTCAAAAATGGAGAAACTCTCACATCAACGAGGCTAATCAACGGGCTATGGAGATGCCCATCAATTGATGTCAATGCGAGGAGTAGGGATTTCCATGCAACGGATGCACTAAGAGCTATAAGTATATGAAAGCTCAACATGAAAACTAAGTGGGTGTGCATCCAACTTGCTTGCTCATGAAGACCTCGGGCATTTGAGGAAGCCCATCATCGGAATATACAAGCCAAGTTCTATAATGAAAAATTCTCACTAGTATATGAAAGTGACAAAATAGGAGACTCTCTATACAAAAAACATGGTGCTACTCTGAAGCACAAGTGTAGAAAAGAATAGTAACATTGCCCCTTCTCTCTTTTTCTCTCATTTATTTTATATTTTTTTTTATTTTTTCTTTATATATATTTTTTTCTCTTTTTTTCCATGGCTCTTTTTTGCCTCTTTTTTTCTATATTTTTTTATTTTGCTACTTGTAGTCTGCGTTGGTATTTCCCCGAAGAGGAGAGGATGATGCAGTACAGTAGAGATAAGTATTTCCCTCAGTTAAGAACCAAGGTTATCAATCCAGTAGGAGAACCAAGCAAAATTCCGTTAAGCGCACCTGCACACACAAGAGGAAACACTTGCACCCTACGCAAATAAGAGGGTTGTCAATCCTCTTAGCGGTTATTTGCAAGGATTAAATCTTATCGAGGTAAATAAATAAACTAAACTACTAATTAAAATAAAAGTAAATAAATTGCAGCAAGGTATTTTTAGGTTTTTTATATAATAAAGATAGACCCGGGGACCATAGTTTTCACTAGAGGCTTCTCTCTTGAGCACATAAACATACGGTGGGTAAACAAATTATTGTTGGGCAATTGATAGAAAAGAAAATAATTATGACGGATTCATGGCAACGATCATGTTTATAGCCATCACGTCCGAGACAAGTAGACCGACTCCTGCCTGCATCTACTACTATTACTCCACCCATCGACCGCTATCCAGCATGCATCTAGGGTATTAAGTATGAAACAGAGTAACGCCTTAAGCAAGATGGCATGATGTAGAGAAGCAAATTCAAGCAATATGAATAAATCCCATCTTTTTATCCTTAATGGCAACAATACAAATACGTGTCATGTCCGTTTCTGTCGCTGGGATTGAGCACCGCAAGATTGAACCCATCACAAAGCACCTCTCCCATTGCAAGATAAATCAGTCTAGTAGGCCAAACTAAACCGATAGATCGGAGAGAAATACAAAGCTATAACAATCATGCATAAAAGAGTTCAGAGAAGACTCAAATATTTCTCATGAATAATCTGATCATAAACTCACAATTCATCGGATCCCAACAAACACACCACAAAAGAAGATTACATCGGATAGAACTCCAAGAATATCGAGGAGAACATTGTATTGAAGATCAAAGAGAGAGAAGAAGCCATCTAGCTACTAGCTATGGACCCGTAGGTCTGTGGTAAACTACTCACACATCATCGGAAGGGCAGCAAGGTTGATGTAGAAGCCCTCCGTGATCGATTCCCCCTCCGGCAGAATACCGGAAAAGGCCTCCAGATGGGATCATGGAAGAACAGAGGCTTGCGGCGGTGAAAAGGTTTTCTCTTCTGGCTCTCTGGGGGTTTCCCAATATTTTTGAATTTATAGAAGTGGAATTAGGTCAAACAGAGTCACGTGGGCCCCACAAGGTACCACGGCGCCCCCCAGGGCGCGCCCTAGTGCCTTGTGAAGCCTCTGTGAGGCTTCTGGCCTCCTCCCAAAGCTTCCCAGGTTTCTTTTGTCCAGAAAAAAATCTCCAAAAAGTTGCGTGGCATTTGGACTTCATTTGGTACTGTTTCTCTGAAAAGCCAAAAACAAATAGAAAACAGCAACTGGCACTAGGCACTGGGTTAAATGGTTAGTCCCAAAAAATGATATATAATTGCATACAATTGCATATAAAAACATCCAAGATTGATACTATAATAGCATGGAACAATCAAAAATTATAGATACATTGGAGACGTATCAATCATATATGCAAATTCGTCACTGTATCGTTTGTTAGTGCAACCAAAGATAATATCATCAACATATATTTGGCATGTGAACAGTTCACCATCATAATATTTAGTGAAAAGAGTAGGGTCAAGTGAACCGGGCTTGAACCCCTTTTTCTTCAGGAATTCCTTCAATGTATCATACCAAGCCCTTGGGGCTTGCTTGAGGCCATAGAGAGCCTTGTTGAGTCTGAAGACTTTGTCAGGATGCTTTGGGTCCTCAAAACCTGGTGGTTGAGCAACATATACTTCTTCCTCAAGCTTACCATTGAGGAATGCACTTTTCACATCCATTTGATATAAGAGGATATCATGATGGTTAGCATATGCAAGCAATATACGAATGGCTTCAAGCCTGGCAACAGGTGTAAATGTTTCATCGAAATCAATACCCTCAACTTGTGTGTAACCTTGAGCTACAAGATGGGCCTTATTCCTCACCACTTGGCCATTTTCGTCTTGTTTGTTACGGTAGATCCACTTAGTGCCGATGATATTGTGCTTGCATGGATCGGGACGCTTGACAAGCTCCCACACATTGTTGAGCTCGAACTGATGTAATTCATCTTGCATTGCTTGAATCCATTCAGGTTCCAGAAAGGCTTCATCAACTTTGGTGGGCTCTGAAATAGAGACAAACACGTAATGCCCACAAAAGTTAGCTAAATGTGAAGCTCTTGAGCGAGTGAGGGGACCAGGTGCTTTGATGTTGTCGAGGATCTTCTCAATCTGCACTTCATTTGCCACTCGAGGATGTGCTGGACGAGGGTGAAAGCACATTTGCTCCCTTGGTGGTTTTGGTAATTTACAACAACATATATCTCATTGAACTAATAAACATTCAAGTGAAAGATTTGAGGAAGTTCAATGATTGGCATGGCAAGGACTAGGAATGTGGACCCTTCAAAATGCTAAGGACATACATTAGCAAAAGCTCAAGACTCTACATTTTTGGTTTAGTGATCCAAGATCACATTGAGTCCATAGGAAAGCCAATACTATTAAAAGGGGATGAGGTTTTGATAATGATCTATTTGCTCAAGTGCTCAATGATATTGTTCCAAAACTCTCAGCCACTTTCCCTATCCAAACTTGTCCCATTTCATAAAGTCAAACTCGGTTCCACTGAATCTCATTCATCCGGATCCACCGAGTTCATCAAGACAGTGCCACTTGCCAAACCCTAACAAATCGGATCCACCGATACGGATCTCGGTCTTACCGAGATGGGTGACGATCTTTCTGTTGCCTGGTTGCAATTCTTTCAGTCCCACCAAAATTGCACTCGGTAACACCGAGATGGAGTGACCAAGTTTCTGTTGCCAAGTTGCATCATTTCGGTCCCACTGAGATTATGCAATCGGTGCCACCGAGACTGGGTCTAGCCCTTACCATTGCGCATCGGTTGCTCCGAGATGTTCCATCCGGTTCCACCGAAACTTTAAACGTTCATATCTTTGCACATGTCGGTATCACCGAGATTCTGGTTTCGGTGCCACCGATTTTGGTCAAATGTGTGTAATGGTTGGATTTCGTCTGAAGGCTATATATACCCCTCCACCACCCTCTTACCAAGTAAGAGAGCCATCAAAACTTGCCTACACTTCCACCATACATTTTGTAAGAGAGAACCACCTACTCATGTGTTGAGATCAAGACATTCCAATCCAACCATTTGAACCTTGATTTCTAGCCTTTCCCAAGTTGCTTTCCACTCAAATCTTTCTTCCACCATAGCCAAATCTATGAGGAAGTTCTTGAGTGTTGGGGAGACTATCATTTGAAGCACAAGAGCAAGGAGTTCATCATCAACACACCGTCTATTACCTTTTGGAGAGTGGTGTCTCCTAGATTGGTTAGGTGTCACTTGGGAGCCTCCAAGATCATGTGGAGTTGAACCAAGGAGTTTGTAAGGGCAAGGAGATCGCCTACTTCATGAAGATCTACCCGAGTGAGGCTAGTCCTTCGTGGACGTAAGACATGGTGGAATAGGCAAGGTTGCTTCTTCGTGGACCCTTTGTGGGTGGAGCCCTCCATGGACTCGCGCAACCGTTACCCTCCGTGGGTTGAAGCCTCCATCAATGTGGACGTACGATAGCACCACCTATCGGAACCACGCCAAAAATCATCGTGTCTGTCGTGGGAATGAGCCTGACAGTAGAAGGTAGGGGTACGTAAGGAGAGGGCAGAGTCCTAGCTACGGCGAGGGTGTACACACGGATGTATGAGTTCAGGCCCCTCTCGTGGAGGTAAAAGCCCTACGTCTCAGTGCTCGGGAGCTCTTGTCGAGTGAAATATAGGTGTCGTTACAGGGGATGCGAACCAACCCTTATGCCAGAAGGGAGGGGTGGCTTATATAGAGTGCGCTGCCCCTCATAAGTGACCGGCGTTTAAGGGTCAGATCGTGGTTATAAAGACGTACGTTACTGGTAACGTACGTAATAAACGCTATTAATGAGACAGACGAACACCTGCCCGTTGGCCTCCCTGGGGTGGCTTCTGGTCTTCTGCGGTCGACTGTCTTCCAGTTCTTCCGAGTGAATGGTACCCGTCGAGTGAAAAGGTAATCTCCGAGTGGATCTTGTCGAGTGACTTGTATGCCTTGGTGGTTTTAGTCGGAGATCTCCTTGCAGCCCTTAAGCTTTCTGGGTAGTGTCCTTGGGTAGAGCAGGTAGGTCAGGCCTGTGACCCTACCCTAGGTACATATCCCCATCATTAGCCCCCGAATGGATCGGGGTTCGAGTGTAAAAGGTGTCAATACAAGTTCTGACAAGACACAAAAATTCCGAGTGCATTTTGAGGCTTCTTAGAAATCTGCGTCGATTGGAACCTTTAGCGTTCGCCCTGATCGATTCTGTCTTGAAGTATATCCGAGTAAAAATGAGCTCGAAATCAGGTCCGAGTGAAACTGAGCTCGAAATCAGGTTCGAGTGGTCTGCAGAGTCTTCTGATGTGACGGTTCGCTCCGTCGGGTCCGGATTTTACGGGATTCGAAAATTGGATAAACGCGCGCCGAGCGGAGATGACGCAACCGCAAAGGCAAGTGGGCACACGACGCCTCGATTACCGTGCCGCCAAAATTGCCACGTGGTGCGCCTCCTTTGAATTCGGGATACTGAGAGATCTGGCGGGCCCGCAGGTCAGTGACCCACACGGGCAGATATAAGATGCGACGACGCCGGTGCTGGTACAGTATTCTTCCCCCAAATCTGCTCTTCTCCTCCTCCTCCTCTGCTCAGCTCCGCTCCAACGGCCGCCGCCACCATGACGAAGGGCAAGACGGAGAAGCTCGAGCGCGCCAAGAAGGGAGGAGCCAAGGCGAAGAAGCCGTCGAGCGCCCGGTCGACGGTGCCGCCGGGGTGGATCCAGGGGGATTTCCTCCAATCGACGGTCATGGCGGAGGATATGCAAAATCTCGTCGACGACGGGTTGATAGCTGCGGAGTCCTGGAGATTGCCGAAGGGGGAGACCGAGCCAGAGCCGCGCGACGGCGAGCGAGTTCTGCTTCTCACCCATGTCGAACGAGGTTTCTCCATGCCACCCCACCCATTCATCCGTAGTTTCCTGAACTATTTCGGGGCGCAGCTCCACCATTTCGCTCCGAATGCAATTGCCTATCTTTCCTGATTCATAACCCTGTGCGAATGCTTCTTGGGCTGTTCTCCGCATTGGGGTTTGTTTAAACACATATTCTATATTAGATCTCAATCCGTCAAGAAAGCCAATCCCAGTGATAGCAAAACCCACGTAATCCAACTGTGTGGTGGCTTAGGGATCCAAAAGAGAGGTAGGAGTGCATTCCCCTCTATGACCTTTCCTGATTCTGTCCGGGGTTGGCAGTCGACAAGGTTCTATTGCAAGGATGTTGCATCACCAAATATGTCGACTGGACTTCCTCCTTTCACCTTGGATCGACCTACCACCCCCAAACCACTGTACGTGACAAAGGTAGAGAAAATCCAGGTAGGGATCCTAGTGAACGCTGTATCTGATCTGATCCGCGGTGGAGTGACTGGCTTGGATCTCCTTGAAACGTTTCTCAGTCGACGGATCCAGCCACTTCAAGCCCGGGATCACACCATGTGGCATTACTCGGGCCCTGAGGATACCACTCGGACTCATCCTGAAGAAGTCTCCGACGAGACCGTTTCTCAGTGGCTCAGGAGCATCACCGGAGCCTGTGATAATCCCGAGGGAGCAAAGCGAATCCCACCCTTTTCTGCTTTGAACCCACCAAAGAACCTGGTGAGTTATACCTCTGTCGATTGTTTTAATATTTGTCGAGTAACTGGATCTTCAATCGACTGACTTTGAAGCTTGTATCTTGCAGGAATTTACAAACATGTATTCGCCCGTGCCAAACGGAGAACAGCCTGGCGAAGAAGAAGGGAGCGTAGATGGCAGCGCCGACGGCGATTATGCCAACGACAGCGAGAGCAGCGATGACGACCTGGAGGAAGGCGAGGTGGAAGCTCAGGTCCCTCTGCGCACCGGGCGTCGCACCAAGCAGCAGGAAGACCCAGAGGTTGCTCCGAGCAAAACTGTGGCATCGAGCACAAGGAACCCAAAGCGTGACCATGACGCAACATCGGGGTCGACTGAAAAAGCTGCGAAACAACTCAAGCCGGACGCGCCAAAACCTCGGAAGGCCCTGCCTCGTATCAAGATTGCTATGCCTGTTGCCTCAACGTGAGTGTTTATTTTCCCCCAATTGTGATTGTGGCACTTCATGTCTCTGCTGACCGAGTGGAGTTTATCCGCCAGAGCTGCTACCTCTGTGACGTCGCCCCAGCGAAATGATGGGGACCATATGGAAGTGGACACTCCTGATGCGGCCACCTCCCAACGAGGTATAACAAACCCACACTCTACTCTGTTTTTTTTTTGAAGAATAATCGTCGAGTGACTTGATTAAAATTGCCGATTGATAGCTGACGAAGTCATCGAACTGGAAGATGACGAGGAGCTGCAGCGAGGAACGCAAGATGAAGCTGTGCCTCTGGAGGCTCCACACGTACGCACTCGGAGAACATCGTCAGGACAGACGCCCCATGGGTCGACTGCTGCGACACCTCCAGTCCTTGTGGCCCCGCTGTCGAGTGCTCCGCCAGCCACTTCAATTCTGGTGGCTTCAGCACCTATTGGACAATCTGAAGCACCTCCTGCTGCCTCAGTTACAGCACCAACTCATTTGACGCCCGCATACCCTTTGTATCACGTCCCGGAGGACCAAACTGGAGCTGCCAAGGAAGCCATGATTCAGGCTGGGCAGATGCTGCTGCGAACAAAGGAGGCGTATGAAGCCGGCAAGTTAGCCTATGATGCCAGCTCAGCGCTTCAAGCCAACGTCCGAGTAAGTGCTATTGTAAGTTCATATCCAATTGAATTCCTGTCCGTCTTGATTTTACACCCACTGGGTGTTTTCTTCGCAAGTAGATCAGGTAGTCTCTGGTCCAGTGGGGGCACGCTGAGTGCACCCACTGGGTGTAGTCCCCGAGACCGCTGTCGAATGACGAAGGCATCGACAGGGGTCTTAGAGTCGGTTTCAAAGTTGTTTTCCATTCGACAGGACAGGCCTTGTCGAGTAAAAGTAGGTCCAGTGGGGGCACGCTGAGTGCACCCACTGGGTGTAGTCCCCGAGATCGCCGTCGAGTGCGTGCATCGGCGGGGGTCTGATAGAAACAATGTTCGCTTGCTTGTTTTCTTCTTTTATACTCTGACAGGCCAGACCTGGTCGAGTGTTTTTGTATCCAGTGGGGGCACGCTGAGTGCACCCACTGGGTGTAGTCCCCGAGACTACTGTCGATCGTTGACGATGGGCAGTAGTCTTAAGAACCATTCTGCAGGTTTCATGGACATCATTTCCATCAACCATGATATGACGCTGTATAGGTTTGTGGGGTGGGGCGGCGGGCCGCCTTTCAGTCGACTGCACTTGTACTTTTCCACTCGGGAGTAGAGAAATATCCATGTCGACTGAACCCCTTCTTTGCTGATTTCAGAAAGCCTGTGGGCTCGGGACCAAGTACGTCGAGCTGGAGAAGGAAAAGAATCGACTTCTGCTGGATCTGGATCTGACGAACAACAACCTGGACCGTGCACAGACCGAATTGAAGACTTTGGGAGGTAATCCTTGTCAACCAATTGCATTATCACTTTCATCTTCCGTCCTTTGAACCGAGTGAATTTACTCGAACAGACGTACGTGATGAGAACCGTCGTCTCCGAGCGCGACTCAACAATGTTATTTCTTTAGATACCATGAAGAAGGCGCTCGAGGACAAGGACAAATCACTTGCTGATGCTCAGAAGGAAGCGAAGGAGAAAACTGAAGCTGCTGAGAAGAAACTTGCTGCAGCCAATAAACTGGAAGAAGAGAACGCCAAACTCAAGCAGGAACGATCCGACTGGATCAAAAAACTTGAAGTGCAGACCAAGGGAAAGAGTGCTCTGGAAAAACACTTAGGAGACTTTGCGAAGAAAATGTTCAGCATGCTTGAAGGTGACTTTCTTCTGTCGAATGAATTTCTTTGATTTCCTCAGAACAGCATTGTGATCACCTTTTCCCTTTCTCTTCACGTAGAATTCTGTCAAGACTTTGAGAAGGAAACCGAAGAGATCGAGCCCAATCTGGACCCCACGAAGTCACTCGTCAGAGACGCCGTGGCCATGGATATGTTTCGACTCGAAGCTCGTCTTAAGAATGTCCAGGGATATGTTTCTTGGCTGAGGGCTGCATTTGAGAAAGTCGACAAGGAACTGTGGCCTGAAGACCCCCTCCAGACTGACCTCGAGTATATGATGACTCGCCTCAATGAAATTCCAAGTCGAGTGCAGGCGTGGAAGAACTCCGCTGCCCATTGTGGTGCCGATGTGGCACTTTCACTCGTCAGGGTTCATTGCAAGGAGGCCAGGAAGGACAAACTGAAGGCCCTCCGAGTGATCAACACAAAGAAACTTCAATTTGAAGATTTCATGGAGACTTTCATCGAAGCAGCTACTCGGATCGCCGACGGAATTGACCTGGATACCTTTGTCGAGCCTTCAAGCCCTATCGGAGCTTGAAGAAGTATGTTGCTTTCAGTTAAAACTTTATTTGCCTCGGTATGCCGAGTGATGGTGTAACCGATTAAAACTTCGTTCAGGCCTTAAGCCTGAGAACTTCCATTTGCGCGAACAAGTTTTTGCTGCGCTAGAGATTCTAGTCTTACTCGCATTTTGCTTTCCGAAATTTTGCTTGGCTGAATTTAGGACTTAGGCGAAGACTGGTTCGCAGCTAAGTTCCGAGTGTTAGGAATACCTTACACTCGGAAGGATTTTTTAACTTTGGTGAAAACTGGTTCACAGCTAAGCCTCCGAGCAAGAGGGTTTCTCTTCAGTCGGAGAAGTTTTCTGAACTTAGGCGAAGACTGGTTCGCGGCTAAGTCTCCGAGTGTATTGAATGTTATACACTCGGAAGGGTTTTTAACTTAGGCGAAACGGGTTCGCAGCTAAGCCCCCGAGCAAGAGGGTTGCTCTTCACTCGGAGAAGTTTTCTGAACTTAGGCGAAGACTGGTTCGCGGCTAAGTCTCCGAGTGTATTGAATGTTATACACTCGGAAGGGTTTTTAACTTAGGCGAAACGGGTTCGCAGCTAAGCCCCCGGGCAAGAGGGTTGCTCTTCACTCGGAGAAGTTTTCTGAACTTAGGCGAAGACTGGTTCGCGGCTAAGTCTCCGAGTGTATTGAATGTTATACACTCGGAAAGATTTTTAACTTAGGCGAAACGGGTTCGCAGCTAAGCCCCCGAGCAAGAGGGTTGCTCTTCACTCGGAGAAGTTTTCTGAACTTAGGTGAAGACTGGTTCGCGGCTAAGTCTCCGAGTGTATTGAATGTTATACACTCGGAAGGGTTTTTAACTTAGGCGAAACGGGTTCGCAGCTAAGCCCCCGAGCAAGAGGGTTGCTCTTCACTCGGAGAAGTTTTCTGAACTTAGGCGAAGACTGGTTCGCGGCTAAGTCTCCGAGTGTATTGAATGTTATACACTCGGAAGGGTTTTTAACTTAGGCGAAACGGGTTCGCAGCTAAGCCCCCGAGCAAGAGGGTTGCTCTTCACTCGGAGAAGTTTTCTGAACATAGGCGAAGACTGGTTCGCGGCTAAGTCTCCGAGTGTATTGAATGTTATACACTCGGAAAGGTTTTTAACTTAGGCGAAACGGATTCGCAGCCAAGCCTCCGAGCAAGAGGGTTTCTCTTCACTCGGAGAAGTTTTCTGAACTTAGGCGAAGATTGGTTCGCGGCTAAGTCTCCGAGTGTATTGAATGTTATACACTCGGAAGGGTTTTTAACTTAGGCGAAACGGGTTCGCAGCTAAGCCCCCGAGGAAGAGGGTTGCTCTTCACTCGGAGAAGTTTTCTGAACTTAGGCGAAGACTGGTTCGCGGCTAAGTCTCCGAGTGTATTGAATGTTATACACTCGGATGGGTTTTTAACTTAGGCGAAACGGGTTCGCAGCTAAGCCCCCGAGCAAGAGGGTTGCTCTTCACTCAGAGAAGTCTTTGAATGCGAAATTGTGCGATCGGAATCGACAATAGACTGCGGAAGTCATAACTTAACAAACGACATCGTCTGGAGCACTCTTATTACATCAAACAACTCAGCCGTCAAGTATAAAAGCGTCGAAGCAAATCCGCGTTCCAGGCACGTGGCTCATCAATATTCTTCTTCAAGTTGAAAAGATGGTACGCTCTGTTGTTGAGCACCTTGGTGACGACGAATGGGCCTTCCCATGCTGGGGCCAACTTGTGGGGTCGCTGGTGATCCACTCGGAGCACCAGATCACCTTCGTGGAATGAACGGCTCTTGACGTGTCTCGCATGGAAGCGGCGAAGGTCTTGTTGATATACAGTCGACCGGATCAGGGCCATCTCTCGTTCTTCCTCTAGGAGATCCACACCATCTTGTCTAGCTTGCTCAGCTTCGTCTTCAGAGTATAGATCCACTCGGGGGGAATTGTGAAGGACGTCACTTGGCAAAACGGCTTCAGCTCCATACACAAGGAAGAAAGGAGTGCGTCCAGTCGACCGGTTTGGATTCGTCCTCAAGCCCCACAGAACAGACGGCAATTCAGTGACCCAAGCTCCAGCAGCATGATCAAGATCTCGCATGAGCCGAGGCTTCAGTCCTTGGAGGATAAGGCCGTTCGCTCGCTCAGCTTGACCGTTAGACTGGGGGTGTGCAACGGACGCGTAGTCCACCCGAGTGCCTTCAGAGGAGAAAAAGTATCTAAACTCTTCCGAGTCAAAATTAGAGTCGTTGTCTGTAATGATACTGTGGGGGACTCCATACCGGAATATTATCTCTTTCATGAATTTGATAGCAGTGCGGGTGTTCAGCTTCTTGATGGGTTTAGCTTCAATCCACTTAGTGAACTTGTCGACTGCAACCAGTAAGTGAGTGAATCCACTCTGGCCTGTTCTAAGGGGTCCAACCATATCCAAGCCCCATACAGCAAACGGCCAGACGAGTGGAATTGTCTTCAAGGCAGACGCAGGTTTGTGTGACAGGTTCGAATAAAACTGGCATCCTTCGCAGTGATCGACTATATCTTTCGCCATCTCATTGGCGCGTGGCCAGAAGAAACCCGCTCGGTAAGCTTTGGCGATAATCGTCCTAGAGGACGCATGATGACCACAAGTTCCCGAGTGAATCTCCTCCAAAATCAGTCGACCTTCTTCAGGAGAAATACACCGCTGAGTCACGCCAGTCACACTTTCTCTGTAGAGTTGTCCGTCCATAACAGTAAAAGCCTTGGATCTGCAGACTATCTGTCGAGCTTCATCTTCATCATCTGGGAGTTCTCTCCTAAGAATGTACGCAATATAGGGTACAGTCTAGTCGGGCGTGATCACTAAAATCTCCATGACCAGATCAATGATAGCTGGGACATCGACTTCAGTCGGATCATAGGCGCTTTTTGCCTGCGGGGGCTCTTCAGTGAAGGGATCTTCCTGCACCGAAGGAGAATGAAGGTGCTCGAGAAATACATTGTTGGGGACAGGCTTCCGAGTGGATCCAATCTTTGCCAGCTCATCAGCTGCTTGATTCTTCACTCGGGGAACATGATGGAGTTCCAAACCTTCGAATTTCTTCTCGAGTTTCCTTACTGCATTGCAGTATCTAGTCATAGCGGGGTTCCTGACATCCCACTCTTTCATCAATTGATTGACCACCAAATCAGAGTCGCCATATACCATCAGGCGCCGGACGCCGAGTGAAATGGCCATACGCAACCCATACAAGAGTGCTTCATATTCAGCTTCATTGTTGGAGGAATCAAAGTGAATCTGCAAGACGTAACTGAGTTTGTCGCCTTTTGGGGACACCAGTACTACGCCAGCACCAGACCCATTCAGCATCTTTGAGCCATCAAAGAACATGGTCCAGTGTGCCGAGTAAACTTGGACCGGCTGCTGCTGTTCAGTCCACTCGGCCAGGAAATCGGCGAGGGCTTGAGACTTGATTGCTTTCTTTGCTTCAAACTTGATGTCAAAATAGAGGAGCTCAATAGCCCATTTGGCCACTCGACCATACGCATCTCGATTGTGGAGAATTTCAGACAATGGGGCATCACTGACGACTGAAATTGAGTGATCTTGAAAATAATGTGCCACCTTCTTAGCTGACAGATATATACCGTACACGAGCTTCTGGTAATGTGGATATCTTTGCCTTGAAGGAGTCAACACTTCAGAGACGTAATAAACAGGACGCTAGACTTTGTAAGCTTTACCTTCCTCTTCCCTCTCGACAGTGAGAACTATACTGACGACCTGATTAGTAGCCGCTATGTACAATAGCAATGGCTCCTTACTGTGCGGAGGAGCAAGCACCGGCTGGGTGGAAAGCAGAGCTTTGAGCTCGACAAACGCTACTTCAGCTTCAGGAGTCCACTCGAATGTATCAGACTTCTTCATCAGTCGGTATAAAGGCAATGCCTTTTCACCGAGACGAGAAATGAATCGACTCAATGCTGCCAAGCAACCTGTGAGCTTCTGGACATCGTGCACACGCTCAGGGCTTTTCATTGGGGTGATGGCACCGATCTTTTTAGGATTAACGTCAATTCCCTTTTCGGAAACAAGAAAACCGAGTAATTTGCCGCCAGGAACACCGAAAGTGCACTTAGTCGGATTTAGCTTGATGTCATATCTCCTCAGATTGGCGAATGTTTCAGCTAAGTCAGACAACAGGTCGGAACCTTTGCGAGACTTGACGACAATGTCATCCATGTACGCTTCAACATTCCGAGGGATCTGATCGAGTAAACATTTTTGAATCATGCGCATGAAAGTAGCGCCAGCGTTCTTCAAACCAAAAGGCATGGTGATATAACAGAAACACCCGAAAGGGGTGATGAAGGCTGTCTTTATTTCATCCGGACCAAACAGACGGATCTGGTGGTAACCAGAGTAAGCATCCAGAAAAGATAGACGCTCACACCCCGCAGTTGAGTCGACAATCTGATCAATGCGGGGGAGTGGAAAATGATCTTTTGGGCAGACCCGATTGATATGTTTGAAATCAATACACATGCGGAGTGACTTGTCCTTCTTAGGGACCATAACGACGTTCGATAACCACTCGGAGTGGTAAATCTCACGTATGAACTTAGCCTCCAAGAGACGAGCCACCTCCTCGCCGATTGCTTTTCGCTTCTCCGTTGCCGACCGACGCAAATGCTCCTTCACAGGCTTGGCCTTCGGGTCAACTCTCAACCGGTGCTCAGCCAGTTCCCTGGGTACACCAGGCATGTCAGCAGGCTTCCATGCGAAGATGTCCCAGTTCTCACGGAGGAACTGGATGAGCTCGGCTTCCTATTTGCTGTCGAGTGTCGTCGAGATGTTGGTTGGGGCAGCAGTGGGATCTGTCGGGTGAATGTTCACTTTCTTCACTTCTCCTGCCGACTGAAAAGCTGACTCAGAAGCAGGCTTCTTAGCGCGCAACAGGTCGGAAGGATCAGCGTTTTTCTTGTATTCTTCCAATTCAACCATAGCCATCTGATGATCGGCGATCTTGGAGCCCTGCTGAAGGCACTCCTCAGCCCTCTATCGATTGCCAGTGACTGTGATCACACCCTTGGGCCCGGGCATCTTCAGCTTGAGATACACGTAACATGGACGGGCCATGAAACGGGCATAAGCCGGACGACCAAGGATGGCGTGGTATGCGCTCTGGAAGTCCACCACTTCAAATGTCAATTTTTCCTTGCGAAAATGTTTAACGTCACCAAACACAACATCCAACGCTATTTGACCGAGTGAACGGGCCTTTTTCCCAGGGATGACGCCATGGAATTGCATGTTGCTTTCACTGAGTCGGGACATCGGAATGCCCATCCCCTTGAGGGTATCTACATATAGGATGTTCAGACCGCTCCCACCGTCCATCAATACCTTGCGGAGTCGAGTGCCCCCCACAACTGGGTCCACCACCAGCGCTTGCCGCCCGGGGGTAGCGATATGTGCAGGGTGATCTGACCGATCAAACGTGATAGCAGTCTGAGACCACTTGAGATATGTGGGAGTAGAGGGAACCGCCATGTTAACCTCCATGTTGATAACTTTCAGTCGACTCTTGCTCTCAATATCAGCAAAAATCAACAGAGTGGCATTGACCTCAGGAAACTCTTCTTTATCTTCTTCATCTCCCTTTTCAGGGTCTTTTTCACTCGACTGGCTCTCTTTGAACTGTTCGATCAGCAAACGGCACTGTCGAGTGGTATGCTTTGGCAATATTAAATTGCCCTCTTCATCTTTCCTCGTGTGGATTGCACACGGTAAATCCATAACATCTGTACCCGATAGATTCTTTGACTTCTTGGGGGTGAACTTAGCTTTGGACTTTCCTTTATTTTTGGCCTGTGCCGCCAGAGCGGCCGCTTCTGCCTGAACAGGGGGATCAGCCTTATGCTTCTGTTTCCGATTGGAATTTCCGCCTGCATCATTGTTGACTGCTTTTCCTTTACCGCTTCGGAGGCGGTCCTCTTCTTCACCATTGGCGTACCGAGTGGCAATCTCCATCATCTTTCTCAGAGAAATATCACCAGTGCGACCAAACTTCAGATAGAGCTCTCTGTATCTAACACCAGCCTTGAAGGCGCAAACAGCCTGATGTTCGGAAACATTCTCCACCGTGTGATGCAGGGTGGACCAGCGCTGAATGTAGTCTCGCAAGGTATCATTGGGTTTCTGAACACAGTGCTGCAAATCAATCAAACCAGCCGGACGTTTGCAGGTGCCCTCAAAGGTTCTGATGAACACTCGGGCCAAATCCTCCCAGCAATAGATACTAGAGGGAGCCAAACGATTCAACCAAGCTCTGGCCGAACCATCTAACACCAGGGACAAATGCTTCATGGCTATGTTGTCGTTTCCTCCACCAATCTACACGGCCACTCGGTAATCATCTAACCATGTCTCGGGCTTCGACTCGCCAGAAAACTTGCCAATTCCAGCCGCCAACCTGAAGTTGGGGGGAATCTCTGCAGATCGAATGGCTCTGCTAAAACACTCGGGACCAGACACAAAAGCTCCACTTCCACTCGGATAGTCTCCGTTATAACCATCTCTGTGGGCTCTGCCTCTATCGACCCGTCTTTGAGCGAGGACATCCCTTGCGTCAAATCCAGGATTCCGCTCATCACCAAACAGGTGCCTATCATCATTGTGCCGGGGCACATATGAACCACTCCGCGGAGGAGAAAGCACTCGACGGCGGTCATTGCGGTGATAACGGGGAGCAAACTGATCTCGCCCCTGATCTCTGTACCGACCTTCACGGAAGTCTCCGCCTCTGTGGCGCAGGGGCGACCCAGGGCTGTGGGCCGACTGAACTGTTTCCGCCCTGGGCGAATTGCTATGTAACCTGTTCTGCGACTGAGAAACAGCCGCATTCTGCTGCTACGCTGCCTCGAGCAATGTTCTGATCTGTTGCAAACCTCTACCAGCTTCCGATCGTGACGGCTGTATAGAATCTGCAATCCTAGCAGCAGCTGCAACATTCAACACTGGAGTACGGAATACCTCGACGTTATTCCGAGATCCACTCGGAAACAACTGTCGCTGATGTCGATTGGGACGCGGCGGACGCTGTCGAGCACGCTCGTCGAGTGCCTTCTGCATCTCTTTGAGTCGAAGGCGAGTCGCCTCCATGGCCTGGGCCTCAGCAGTCATGCCGACGATGGGAGTATGGAGAACATCCTCATCCCGGCGCTGCCGTTCATTTGACGTTCCACCAATCTCGTGCCTGGCGTGGTTGAAGCCAGGCGGCGGACTCTGATGAGAGCCAGCCATAAGAACTTCAGCCGCAGGATCGCAGCTCTCGCACTCGGAGGGAACGTCAGACCGATCTGACGCCGAGTCGAACACGCCGAGAAGTGACTCGGCGGGCTCGATGGCCGCAATCTGCGGGGACGAAGCCTGGTGGGCCGCCGCATGTCGCACCCAACGCTGTAGCCGTGAACGACCGGATCGCTTGCGGCGACGAACATCATGGAGGGCCGACACGTACGGAGTCGACAGCTGAAGGAGAAGAACACCGCAGAAGCTTGCGCAGAAGTGCGTCGCTCCGCGTATTGGGAGCGCCTCAACATCTAGAGGCGCTTCCTGGAGCCATGCCGAACCGTCAGCGATGAAGGTGAGCGCTCCGAGACGGATCTCGCGGCCCAGGAACAAATCACCGCCGGAAGACATGACGAAGGAAAACAAATGCAACCTCGCCGGAAGTCGCTTAGACGCCGCCCCACGGTGGGCGCCAACTGTCGTGGGAATGAGCCTGACAGTAGAAGGTAGGGGTACGTAAGGAGAGGGCAGAGTCCTAGCTACGGCGAGGGTGTACACACGGATGTATGAGTTCAGGCCCCTCTCGTGGAGGTAAAAGCCCTACGTCTCAGTGCTCGGGAGCTCTTGTCGAGTGAAATATAGGTGTCGTTACAGGGGATGCGAACCAACCCTTATGCCAGAAGGGAGGGGTGGCTTATATAGAGTGCGCTGCCCCTCATAAGTGACCGGCGTTTAAGGGTCAGATCATGGTTATAAAGACGTACGTTACTGGTAACGTACGTAATAAATGCTATTAATGAGATAGACGAACACCTGCCCGTTGGCCTCCCTGGGGTGGCTTCTGGTCTTCTGCGGTCGACTGTCTTCCAGTTCTTCCGAGTGAATGGTACCCATCGAGTGAAAAGGTAATCTCCGAGTGGATCTTGTCGAGTGACTTGTATGCCTTGGTGGTTTTAGTCGGAGATCTCCTTGCAGCCCTTAAGCTTTCTGGGGCAGTGTCCTTGGGTAGAGCAGGTAGGTCAGGCCTATGACCCTACCCTAGCTACATATCCCCATCAGTGTCTTCATTGCGTTTGAAATCTCCGATCCCCTCCTTTACTTACATGTGCAATTGTTTACATTCCGCTGCTATACTCTTAGAATTGCATGTGTAGGGTGTTACTTGACTTGGTGTACTTGCTAAAATCTGCCCACAACTAAAATTGGGAAAAGGATAGATTTTTATTTGGTCAAGGAGTCTAATCACCCCCCCTCTAGACATACTTTCGATCCTACAAGTGGTATCAGAGCTTTGGTCTCCATTGCATTGGTGTCACAACCTAGGAGAGTATGGCGTCTAGTGAGGGTAATTATCACCGTAGAGGTCCATATTTTGATGGTACAAACTTTGCTAGTTGGAAACATAAGATTAAAATGCATATTCTTGGTCATAACCCCGCCGTTTGGCTTGTTGTTCGTGTTGGCTTGCAAGGTGAATTCTTTGAGGATGGCAAGGAACCGGATCATAGAGCAACCGTGGAAGAATTGAAGATGTTGCAATGCAATGCTCAAGCTTGCGACATTCTCTTCAACGGTTTGTGCCCCGAGGAGTTCAACAAGATCAGCCGTCTCGAGAATGCAAAGGAAATTTGGGATACTTTGGTTGATATGCATGAGGGTACCGAGTCCGTCAAGGAATCTAAGTTGGATGTGCTTCAAAGTCAACTTGACAAGTTCAAGATGAAGGATGGTGAAGGAGTTGCTGAAATGTACTCTAGGCTTGCACTCATCACAAATGAGATTGCCGGCTTAGGAAGTGAAGAGATGACCGACAAATTCATCATCAAGAAGATCCTTAGAGCTCTGGATGGAAAATATGATACCGTTTGCACATTGATCCAAATGATGCCAAATTACAAAGATCTCAAGCCCACGGAAGTCATTGGAAGGATTGTTGCTCATGAGATGTCACTCAAGGACAAAGAGGAGCTACACAACAAATCAAGTGGTGCTTACCAAGCCTCAACCGATGCTCCCACAACTTCAAGCGACAAGCTAGTATCCAATGAAGAGATAAGCCTAATGGTGAAAAGGTTCAACAAGTTTTACAAGAACAAAGGGAAAGAAAGAAGCTCTAGCTCAAGACACTATGAGAGAAGATCATCAAGTCATGACCGAAATTATTACAATTGTGGAAGACCCAGACACTATTCCAATGAGTGTATGGCACCTCACAAGAAAAGAGACGAATCACCAAGAGGAAGATATAGAAGAGATGAATCACCTCATAAGAAGAGAAGGAGTAGAGATGATCGTTATGAATGAAGACCCTCTCAAAGAAGCAAAGATTCGGAACGGAAGGACAAGTCATCCAAGAGCTACACAAGAAGAAGACATCAAGCTCATGTTGGTGAATGGATTTCCGGCTCCGACTCCGAGAACCACTCCGAGAGAAGCTATCACTCCAACTCCCAACTATAGTCAAGATGAAGGTGTTGTCGGACTTGCTCTTGTGTCATCCAACTCCTATGATCTATTTGATTCACCAAATTAAGGAATTGGAAAATGCTTCATGGCAAAAGGCCCTAAGGTATCACACCCCGAATACTTTGACTTCAATAGTTATGAGGATGATTTGCTTGGTGATGATGATTTACTTGTTGATAAGGCTAGTGATGTGAGCTACAATGAAAATGCTAGTAATCATGATAGTCAAGAGGAAACGAATGAAAATGCTATGAAGGAGATTGAGCGTCTAACTAAAGAACTAAATGCTCTTAAGTTAGCTCATGAAACAACTCAAGAGAATCATAGAGAACTTCTAAGAACTCAAGAGAAGCTACGCTTGGAGAAGCTAAATTTAGAGCAAGAGCATGAGTTTCTTAAAGCTATCAATGATGATCTTCGAAAGAAGAGTTTTTCATATCTTGCCAAACGTTTACTCTTGTCTACCTTTGTGCCACAAGTTAAACCTAAGAAAACTAGTAACAAGGGTAAAAAGGATTCTACCTCTAGTAGTAACAATAACAATGCTAAATCCAATGTTGTTGCTTCTAGTAGTTCTATTGATTCCACTAATGATTCTCTTAGCCAACTTACACTTGAGCAAGAAAACAATCTATTGAAAGGAATTATAGAAAAAGGTGTTTACAAGAGCCTTGCCGGGAGTAAGCAATTTGAGGAAATTGTACGCAAGCAAGGAAGGCACCGGAAGAACCAAGGTGTTGGTTTTGAACGAAAGTTCAATGCCAATGGAGTTGAGTGGGAAGAAGATCAATACCCCAAGACGAAGTTTGTTCCTCAACAAGAGAAGTATGATCCTACTTCCTTCAAAGGGACACAAGCTCAAGATGATCTTCCACCACAAGACCACAAGCTAAAAGGCAAGGACAAGCTTCAAGAGGAGATTGACTCATTTGAAGAAGCACCTCAAGCCTTGGTCAAGTGGGTTCCCAAGACTTCATCAAGTGCTACTACAACTCCAAGGATTACCATCAAGTTGATGTGGGTCCCAAAGAAAAAGAACTAGAGAGTTATTGAGGGTGACTCCGCCAACAAACTTCACTCACATTCATTTATGGCAAGAACTTGTGCAACCAACTTCAACATCTTGCACTAGTTCATGGAGTCACAAACCCTCTTGTTGGTAAGGCAAGGGACAAGGTATTCAATGCATTCATGGACATCATCATATGTGTATTTCACTCTATGTCTATGGATATCCTTGTATGTTCCTTGTGTGGGACTAACCCATGTAGGTATTGAAAGAAAAAAACTCCAAGGGTTGCTCCCAACTCTTGATGGTCTACATCAACTTTGAGCATCCACATCTTCAACATCTACATGAAATCATCATCGACAAAACCCAAGGTTAGTTCATCCCTCCTTGGCGGGATATCACATCTAGGGGGAGCTTTGCTCTAAGACTTGAGCTAAAGCAACTCTAATGGTGTGAACACATTAATGCTTTATGTAAAAGTGGTAACCCCATGTGCTTAAACGATGAGTATGACCTATGATCAAATGTTATCATTTGGCTCCTAAGTCAATATACTCATATATAGATGACTATGTCATCGCCCATTGCTTGATAGATGCTAGAATTGCTTGTGCATGTTTGACATATATTTCATTTGCTATCTTATTGTGTGAGCATGTTGCTATGCATATTTTTCTCATTCGAGAACATCCATTTGTTGTTTTGCTTGTCTTGGTTTTCTAGCCAAGTGGATGGACAAGAATGCCTAAGCACTTTATCTAGCTATCTACTCTTTCTTGTCTCAAATTATATTCTTGCTATATCACAAAATTTGAACAAGTCATTTTCGGACCCTTCGAGTGAGGCGCACTCGGAGTCACCGATCTGAAAGGGCTGAACTCCAAAACCTTCAAATGTGTTTCGGCGTGACCAATCCATATCCACTCGGACTCACCGAAATCATTTGATTGATCTGGGTTTTTTATCTCGGTGAAACCGATTTGGACCAACTCTGCGTCACCGATTTGCTGTAACCGCTCGCAGTTACACGTCTTGGTGCCACCGATTTGCTCCACTCGGTGCCACCAACAGCAGTTGAGTATATATATATCCAGCGGGCCCGAACGATTGAAATTTCTCAAACTCTTTCGTTCCCGCACCCCCTCTGCTGCCGTCGCCCCTGTCTCCGGACTTCGCCGTTGCGTCCAGCACGCCCTCGCCATTGGACTCCACCGCCGTCAACGGAAATCTTCACCGCCGTTGCCGCCGTAGAGAGTTTTCGCCAAGTTAGGGTAAAACTTGACCCCCTCGTGCTTCAAATTCTGATTCAATGCACTAGGGTACTCGCCATGATTCATGCCACGATTGCAATGCTCTTACCTCATACCAAATTCCATAGAATAGATTCGAGCAAAAAATTTAGGGTTAAGTTTCCACAGAACTAATCTCGGACCCACCGATTTGGAATTCTCGGCGTCACCAATTTGGCTTAGGACATTGCACTAGTACGTCTCGGTTCCACCGAGTTGTACTAATCGGTGAGACCAAAAAGAAATTTCTGTGAAACCCTAGCATCTCGACAGGACCGAAACCCATCTCGGTCTAACCGAAGTGGTGTGCCAAGTCTCTGTCTCATGCTTCGGCTTCACCGAAATGTTCAACTCGGTTGATCCGATATTCATTCTGTGAAAACTTGAAACTAAAGTTTGAACTCAAATTTTTCAAAAATTAGCTGCATTTTGTGATAACTCTTCCTTTCTGCCTATACCTATTCTCTTCACAGGTCTGTTTGCAAGATGTCAGATACTAGTGACAGTCAGAACATGTCAGAGAGATCAGCTGAGCTAAGTGCAGGGTCAAGCCCTGAGGAAAGCTTCTATGAAGGAGAAAGGAGTTCTCCTGATTTGCCCAAGGCTGCCACCAAGTTCAGAAAGAAGAAAAATTCAGATGATGATGATGAGGACTTTGCAGCTGAGGAGGCTACCTCCAAGAGAAAGAAGCCAGCTATAGTAAGCAAAGAGTATGAGAGCAAGCAGCAGAAGAAGGGCACCAGGAAAGTTCCAGCATCAACTGCAGCTAAGAAAGGCATGACTATCACTCCTGAAGAGCCAAGTGGCTCAAAGGCAAAGGCAAAAGCTCCAGGAAAGAAAAGAGAAAGGAAACAGACTGCTCATGTTATATTCAAACCAACCTCCATGAGGAGAGATGATGCTACTGATGATGAAGAACCAGCAGCAAACCCACCTCATGCTAAGCAACAAAAACTTATGGCAGAAGCCATGAAGTCCAGCACTTCCTCCAAGACAAAGAAGGCTACAACCACAAGACCCAAGAGAACCACTAGAGATGTCTCAGCCAAGGAAAAGAACAAGGCCCCAGTGCCTGAAGCAGAAGTTGATGATGAGCCACAAGTGCTCAAAAAGCTAAGGCCCAAGTTTCCTGAACATGATGACACTCACCCAATTGCAGAAGACATGAAAGCTAGAAGGGACAATGGTCTGAGACAGTGGAGACTGAATGACCCCTATTCCATCAGGAGAAAAACTGCTTGTGACTACAGGTTTCATACAAGAGAGCAACAAGACTTCTATGAGACAGTGCTGCTAGACAAGAAGCCCATGGTCAGTGACATGAGATGGGTTGATTGGGAACACATTGATGAGAATGAGGACAACTTTCCTCAGGTGCATGAAAGTTTCAAGCTTGCTGGAGTTGACACTTTAGTTGGAAGAAAACTAACATCATGGAGTGATGAGATGATAATGCAATTCTATTCTACAGCACACTTCTATCCAAATGGGAAGATTGTGTGGATGACTGAGGGAGAGAGATACCAGTCTTCAATCTCTGAATGGGCTGCTCTTCTAGAAGATCCAAAAGAAGAAGAGGATGATATTGATGTCTATGCCAAGCCTAAGATGGATCACAATTCTATGAAGAACATGTACAATCCTATCCCAGAGAAAGACCTCGAGACACACAAGCTTGGATCTATGAAGCATCTGCTACCTGGATTGGCCACCATAAACACTATATTGAGGCACACATTGATGCCCAAGTCTGGAGATGATAAGATGATTCGTGGCCACTCCATCAACATGCTACACTTGTTTGATGCTCCTCAGAAATTCAAGGTGATGAGTCTGATTGTTGAGACAGTGAAGAGGATAGCAGCTGACCAGAAGAGATCATGTGGTTTTGCTCCACACATTCAATTGCTTCTCAATTCCAAGATTCCAAAGAACACTTATCTTCTTGACAGAGAGCACCTTCCACTGTATCCTGAGTTTGAGGATAATGTAGTGGTGATGGATCCTTCTCACCCTACATCTACTGAGGCACAAGCCAAGATGGAAGCAGCAAAAGAAGCCAAAACAATCAAAGAAGCATCAGCTCCTAGCTCATCTACTGCTCATCTCAAGACCAAGACAAATTAAATGGCATATCTGCTTGAAGCCACCCAGAGGATTGAACAGGGTCTGGCCAATCTTGTCAAGAATCAGGCAAGCTTAGAGCGGATAGTGAAAACAAAGTTCTATGATCTTGATGTCAAAGTCACAGAGATTCAGACCACAGTGGAGCAGCTTCAGAAAGATGTAGACAGAGTCAGAGAGTCTGACAGTGGTGATGAGATTCCTACTACCAACAGGTTTCAGACTGTACCTAGGGCACCAAGGTCTGCCGATGTACCCACTGCAGATGTGAGAACTACTGTCTCTGCCCCAGCTACAGCTCCATCAGTTCCACCACCAGTATCCACTCCACCAGCACAGCAGACATCAGCTAAAGCATTTGCAAATGCAGTTCTCTCTACACCTTCCACGCACACTGGAGCTGCCAGCCAGAGATCTTCACCTCCAGGAGCTCCTGCCCAGAGTGGCGTGTAGCTCTATACCTATTCGAGCTTTTTGGTACTTTTTGCCAAAGGGGGAGAATTTGTATAGATCTTTAGCTTCGAGAGAGAGAGAGAGAGAGAGAGTCTTGCCTCTTTTGCTTCGTTTGTTTTCTTCTTGAGAGATTTGATGTGTGCTTGATACTTTGGTTGTGATGTTTGAGACTACGTTGGTTGTGTGTTTGATCATACTATGCTTCATATCTATGCTCATTGATTACTCTTATCACTATCTATGTATGATCATTCACATGTGTCTTCTGGTGATGAGTGCTTGTATTCCATTCATATCATTTTGTGCGCTCCACCAAGTTGTATGTGACATGGAATAGTGACCCATGATCCTAATCGATTGTGCATTTGCATTCAAACACAAATTTTAAATAATGCACAAATTTAGGGGGAGCTCTTACTTATCACATACTTCTCAAATCGACGATACTATTCATTGATTATATTTTCTATCGAAGCTTTGATCTATATGTTGTCATCAATTACCAAAAAGGGGGAGATTCAAAGCACATTTGCTCCCTTGGTGGTTTTGGTAATTTACAACAACATATATCTCATTGAACTAATAAACAATCAAGTAAAAGATTTCAGGAAGTTCAATGATTGGCATGGAAAGGACTAGGAATGTGGACCCTTCAAAATGCTAAGGACATACATTGGCAAAAGCTCAAGACTCTACATTTTTGGTTTAGTGATCCAAGATCACATTGAGTCCATAGGAAAGCCAATACTATTAAAAGGGGATGAGGTTTTGATAATGATCTATTTGCTCAAGTGCTCAATGATATTGCTCCAAAACTCTCAGCCACTTTCCCTATCCAAACTTGTCCCATTTCATAAAGTCAAACTCGGTTCCACCGAATCTCATTCATCCGGATCCACCGAGTTCATCAAGACAGTGCCACTTGCCAAACCCTAACAAATCGGATCCACCGATATGGATCTCGGTCTCACCGAGATGGGTGACCATCTTTCTGTTGCATGGTTCCAATTCTTTCGGTCCCACCGAAATTGCACTCGGTAACACCGAGATGGAGTGACCAAGTTTCTATTGCCAAGTTGCATCATTTCGGTCCCACCGAGATTATGCAATCGGTGCCACCGAGACTGGGTCTAGCCCTTACCATTGCACATCGGTTGCTCCGAGATGTTCCATCCAGTCCCACCGAAACTTCAAACGTTCATATATTTGCACAGGTCGGTCTCACCGAGATTCTGGTTTCGGTGCCACCGATTTTGGTCAAATGTGTGTAACGGTTGGATTTTGTGTGAAGGCTATATATACCCCTCCACCACCCTCTTACCAAGTAAGAGAGCCATCAGAATGTGCCTACACTTCCACCATACATTTTCTGAGAGAGAACCACCTACTCATGTGTTGAGATCAAGACATTCCAATCCAACCATTTGAACCTTGATTTCTAGCCTTTCCCAAGTTGCTTTCCACTCAAATCTTTCCTCCACCATAGCCAAATCTGTGAGGAAGTTCTTGAGTGTTGGGGAGACTATCATTTGAAGCACAAGAGCAAGGAGTTCATCATCAACACACCGTCTATTACCTTTTGGAGAGTGGTGTCTCCTAGATTGGTTAGGTGTCACTTGGGAGCCTCCAAGATCATGTGGAGTTGAACCAAGGAGTTTGTAAGGGCAAGGAGATCGCCTACTTCGTGAAGATCTTCCCCGAGTGAGGCTAGTCCTTCGTGGATGTAAGCCATGGTGGAATAGGCAAGGTTGCTTCTTCGTGTACCCTTTGTGGGTGGAGCCCTCCGTGGACTCGCGCAACCGTTACCCTCCGTGGGTTGAAGCCTCCATCAACGTGGACGTACGATAGCACCACCTATCGGAACCATGCCAAAAATCACTGTGTCTTCATTGTGTTTGAAATCTCCGATCCCCTCCTTTACTTACATGTGCAATTGTTTACATTCCGCTACTATACTCTTAGAATTGCATGTGTAGGGTGTTACTTGACTTGGTGTACTTGCTAAAATCTTCCCACAACTAAAATTGGGAAAAGGATAGATTTTTATTTGGTCAAGTAGTCTAATCACCCCCCCTCTAGACATACTTTCGATCCTACAGAGGGCCTTGCTGTTGTTGTTGCTGTGCAGATTCCTCAGCATCATTTTCGTCAGGATGTTCATTTTCTTCACGACGAGGAACAGCCACTTCTTCATCAGCAGCTATTTCTTCACTGGGCACAATTTCACCATTGCCCATCAGCTTGATAGATTTCTCAGGAGGCATTTCAACTAGCACAGGAGGCATGTGCTCTCTTTGCGAGCCGTTAGTTTCATCGAACCGCACATCTACAGTTTCAACAACCTTGAGATGAAAGGAGTTGAAGACTCTGTAGGTGTGCGAGTCCTTTCTGTAACCAAGCATAAAACCTTGATGTGCTTTCGGTGCAAATTTAGAACTGTGATGAGGATCTCTAATCCAACATTTAGCACCGAAGACTTTGAAATAACTCACATTGGGTTTCTTGTCAGTGAGGAGTTCATATGAGGTCTTCTTGAGGAATTTGTGAAGATATACCCGGTTGATGATGTGACATGCAGTGTCAATTGCTTCAGGCCAGAAGTGACGAGGTGTCTTTTATTCATCAAGCATAGTACGCGCCATCTCGATGAGGGTTCTGTTCTTGCACTCCACGACTCCATTCTGTTGAGGCGTGTAGGGAGCAGAGAGCTCATGAGTAATACCAAGTTCATCAAGATAGTCGTCGAGGCATGTGTTCTTGAACTCGGTGCCATTGTCACTCCTGATGTGCTTGATCTTGAGACCATAATTCGTCATGGCCTGATTGGAGAATCGTCTGAAGACATCCTGAACTTCAGTCTTGTAGGAAATGATGTGCACCCAGGTGTAACGAGAGTAGTCATCAACAATGACGAATCCGTAGAGAGATGCTGCATTGGTTAGTGTGGCATAATGTGTAGGACCAAACAAATCCATATGAAGTAATTCAAAGGGACGAGTAGTGGTCATGATTGTCTTCGCCAAGTGCTTGGATCTGGTCATCTTTCCAGACTCACAAGCACCACAGAGATGGTCCTTGACGAATTTGACACCCTCAACGCCAATGATATGCTTCTTCTTGACGAGAGTGCTCAAATTCCTCATCCCAGCATGTCCAAGTCATCGTTGCCATAGCCAGCATTCTGAAGCTTTTGCCATTAGATATGTTGCAGGCTGAGGACCTGTAGAGAATTCTACAATGTACAAGTCACCTCTCCTAAAGCCTTCGAAGACTTTGGATTTGTCAGATTCTAACAGCACAATGCATCTATATTTGCCAAAGATGACAATCATATCAAGATCACAAAGCATTGAGATAGACATGAGGTTGTATCCAAGGGACTCGACAAGCATCACCTTTTCCATGTGTCGATCCTTTGAGATAGCAAACTTACCTAGACCCAATACCTTGCTTTTTCCTTTGTCAGCGTATGTGATATGTTTCAGATGAGACGGAGTAAGGGGAGCATCAGTGAGAAGATTCCTATCTCCAGTCATATGATTCGTGCAGCCACTATCCAGGACCCATTCAGTGGCACAAGGTGTATCATCCAGTAGAAGCATTAGTCTGACTTACAAGTTCATATACTTCAAAGTGAAGAATATGGTTATCAATATCATCAGTAACAGTAACCAATATAGGGGATGTGTGAAATAGACAAGTATTTCATCATGATTACCTTGCATCCCAACAAGCATCATGTCAGGTCTTCAGCAAATTCATCAGATATTTTGTTATTTGAAGACCTGACACTGCAGAGGAGATTAGTTCTTCTTCTTAACCACCCACATATGAATGGGTGGCTGAGAAGCAATGTAATGAAGTGCATTAATGGAGAACTTAGGCATTGAAGGATATGCATTTCTCTTCACAGGAGGGTTATAGTACTCAAATGAATAAGCAGAGAAATTCTTCGAGGTTTTGTGAACATAGTGGTTCGAAGAATAGTGCTCATATTCATCAAATCATTGTCTGTTTCCCTGTGAAACAGAGGCATTAGTACGACCATAAGTGGGTCTGCGTCCATTTGACGACTTTGATCCCTGTGAAGAATTTGCCCTGGGAAGTTTCTTCTTCATCGATGGTGTCATGATGACATTCACCTGAAGATTTTCCAGAAGGCTTTTAGGAACCCAGATTTTCTTCACAGGTGGACCGTTCCTGCAGTTAGTACCAATGAATCTAGCAAAGACTTCACCATTCTGATTCTTGAACAGTTTATAGTTGGAGTCAAATGACTCATCTGAAGAATATGAAGTATCACAAGTATAGCCAGATAAAGTGGATGGATCTATTGGAGGTCCCTTTGTAGCAACCCATGTGGTTTTGGGATACTGCTCAGGCTTCCAATACGAACCATCAGCGTTGAGCTTTCTCTCAAAAGCAATACCCACTTTCCTAGGGTTCCTATGAAGAATTTGCTTTTTGAGCACGTCACACAGGGTTTGATGCCCTTTGAGGCTTTTGTACATGCCAGTGACATACAATTCCTTCAGCCCTGCATTTTCATCAGTATCACTGGTGGCTTCCTCAGATGAGGGGTTAGTGGCCACCATAGCAGTTGAAGCAATTGCAAGTACAGAAGCATTTGAACATTCAGCTGAAGAATTTGCATTATCATGTTCAAGGCATTTTAGGCATGGTGCAATAAATTCTTCCTGAGCGGTACTGATCTGTTGAGCGAGGAGTGAATCGTTTTCTTTTTGAAGATCATCATGAGATGCTCTCAGCTTCTCGAGATCTTGCTTCCTTTGAAGAAATTCATAGGACAGCTTCTCATGTTCGGCTGAGAGGGCCACATGACGACTTTCAAGTTCGTCATATTGTGACTTAAGCCTTCTGAGATCCTCAGACAGAGCTTGACTACGATCCATTTCCTCGTCCAATAGGTCATCGCTTTTGTGTAGCAGTTTTTGAATCTTTTCCATGGCATGTTGTTGCTCAGTTGCAATTTTAGCAAGTTTCTTATAGCTTGGTTTAGATTCACACTCAAAGTTGTCATCACTGGAAGTTTCAAAGTAAGCTTCTCGTGAGGTTACCTTTGCACCTCGTGCCATGAAGCAATAGGTGGGAGTGAAGTCACCAGCACAGTCATCATTGTTGGTGGAGATACCATTATCCTCAGAGTTGAAGATGGACTTGCTGACGTACTCAGTAGCGAGTGCAAGGCTCGCCACACCTGTGTCTGACTCCTCGTCAGATTTCTCAGCTTGCTGATCATCAGATTCTTCTTCAGAATCCATTTCCTTCCCAATGAATGCACGAGCTCTGCTAGAACTGGTTTTCTTGTGAGATGAGGACTTTGATGAAGACTTTGAGGACATCTTTTTGCCATCAGATTCATCATCATCCCTGCTCTTCTTCTTCTTCTTCTTCTTTAGACATAGAGGGCAGTCGGCGATGTAGTGACCTGGCTTCTTGCATTTGTGACAGGTTCTCCTGTTGTAGTCTCGAGCAGATGCTTCTCCAGTGTTCTTCGAGTCATACTTTGAAGATTTTCCAAAGCGGTTCTTCTTGGAAAACTTCTGGAACTTCTTCACCAGCATAACCAGTTCTCTGCCAATTTCCTCAGCACCATCAGAACTGCTCTTATATTCCTCTTCTTCTTCAGATGAAGAAATAGCCTTGGCTTTTGCTTTTGCCTTCAGAGCACGAGGACGACCATAGCTTCGACCATACATATCTCTTTTCTCAGCTTGTTGAAATTCATGAGTATTGAGTCTCTCAAGAATGTCAGCTGGGTCCAATGACTTCTAATCAGGACGCTCTTGAATCATCAGTGCCAAGGTGTCAAATGAACTGTCCAAAGACCTCAGCAATTTCTTCACCACCTCATGATCAGTGATGTCAGCAGCACCAAGAGCCTAAAGCTCATTGGAGATATCAGTGAGGTGGTCGAAGATTTGCTGCACATTCTCATTGTCAAGTCTCTTGAAGCGATTGAAGCGATTGTGAAGGACATCAACTCGAGAGTCACGTTGAGTGGAAACACCTTCATTTACTTTTGAAAGCCGGTCCCAGATGAGCTTCAAGGTTTCCAGTGCACTCACTTTGCCATACTGTCCTTTGTTGAGATGACCACAAATGATGTTCTTCGCCTGAGAGTCGAGTTGTTTGAATCTCTTCACATCAGCAGTGTTGATGCTTGGTGCAATGGTGGGGACGCCATTCTCGATGACAAACCAGAGATCATTGTCGATAGCCTCAAGATGCATGCGCATCTTGTTCTTCCAATGGGGATAGTGTAGGAGATATGCCCTAGAGGAAATAATAAATGTTATTATTTATCCCCATGTTCCTAATTAAGTTTATGTTCCATGCTATAATTGCTATGGTTCCCGAGCCCGTATATCCATAAAGGCTCTGAGGAAAACCCATGTGCACGTGTGGAATTATAAACGGTAAAAAGTATTCCTAGTCAAGCCTCTAAGACTGGCTCAAGTGTTGCATGATGATCACGTTTTCCTGATCATGGGCATGTCTATGCCAACAACTTTGAGGGCACAATGTTAGGAGAACACTTGTGTTGAATCGACCCGATTGATGTTATGCTATGAGATACATTCGTCACAAGTTAATGGTTAATAACACAGAGAAAGTTAACGTTTGCATAATTCCTTAGACCATGAGAGTATTGAGTTTCTTCATGCTTGCTTCATGAACTTTGGGGTTTGTTAAACGTCATCCGTAAATGGGTGGCTATTACGGCAGCTTACGGGTTCATGGAAAAGTATGTCAAGGGACTTGATAGCTCAAGATTAGGATTTGCTCCTCCGACGATGGAGAGATATTCTTTGGGCCCTCTCGGTGTTACGGTATCCATCATCGTCTGGCCAGACACATTGTGATTTGAACACAGGGATACCGGAACACGGGAACGAGAAAAGAGAACAAAACCGGTAACGAGGTAAATGGCATAGTGGACAAGTTGTTGATTCACGGGGATGCCGATAAATCTCACCTCGGGTATTTGCAACATATCGTGAAGCAACAGGAATAGCACACGGCAACTGGAGGTTCACTCGAATATTTATTTGTGTGGGTATAGGGGTCAATATGGGTGTCCACAGCTCCGATGTTGATCATTGATCGGAAAGTGTTCCGGTCATGTCTATACTTCACCGAACCTATAGGGTCACACGCTTAAGGGTCATCTATCTGCTGAATGCTAGACAGGGAGTCTGAGAGAAAGTCACCAGAAAAGTTTCGGAGACAACGGAAGAGTTCCGGAGAGAGAACATCGGAAGAGTTTCGGTAAAACTGAAAAGTTGTTTCGGGGTATACCATTAAGTCAAATTGGTTTCAGCACACGCCTGGAAATTCTTGGAGGGTGCCAGAATTGTTCTGGGAACTTCTGGGATTTTTCCGGAGAAAAAACCCGGAAATGTTCCAGAGCTGCCGAAACCGCTTTGGTTGCTTTTCGTAGATGAAAATCACTAATCCGGAATTGTTTTGGAACGCGTCCAAAATTATTTTAGTGGGTACTGGAAATGTTCTAAGACCTACAGAAATATTTTCGGATTTAACGATCGCGGAAAAATGTTTCCGTGAATAGTGAAAATCACTTTATGGTTACTTTATGGAAAGCCACCTTTTTGGGCTTTGTCCCAAAATATCTTAGGGATGACATGGATGGATGAGAGCCACCCTACCCCTTGGGTTTTCCTATAAATAGAGGTGGAGAGGCATTCTCCACACTCACTCTTTCTCACATACAAATGCCATGCATGATCTGGCCTTGTCTCTCCCCCTCCGCGAAATAGTTTCGTAGAGCTGAAAGGCTGTCTGGGTTCCGGTGGGAGCTAGTTCTGGACGGCGAAGCCCTGCCGGATAGATGACATTGTATGTGTGCAACCATGTAGAGAGGTCGTAGGTTCGATCTTTTTTGCCCGAGGGGCTGTTCGAGAGTGCCTCCCGAAGGGCTGTCCGAGTGACCGTCCGAGTTTCTGTGAGTGCCTCCCGAAGGGCTGTCCGTGACACCGTCCGGGGGACTGTCCGACTGCCTCCCGAAGGGCTGTCCGAGGGACTGACGAGGGAGTACATACTCGCGGTTGGGAGGTTGTAAATTCTAGCTGCGGGGATCTGCACCGACGATCTACATCGACCCTACTTCCGCTGCGCTAGGAGTCAGTAACGATCATATCAAATACCTTGTATGCATCTCCATAGTGATCTTGGGCGTGCTCGCTGTACCAAAATTTTTGTTTTCTGTCGCGTTCCCCTACAGATAGTCTGTGCCATCGAAGATGGCGCACGCAGCGGAGACCTTGATCATTCCTGTGGTTGACATAACTAAAACTCCAGGTGGTTAAACCAAAATCACACAGAACAAGGGAGTACCTTGCTCTGATACCAATTGAAAGCGCAGGATAACTCCCAGAGGGGGGGTGAATGGGAGATTTTTAGAAATTCATCAAACTCTGAAGACTTTGACAAAAATCAGAGTGAAGAAATAGAAACAGAATTGAAACTAAGTCTATATAGATATGGAAAGCATGCATACGAAGTATAAGCAAGTGAAGAACATGCAATCATACACACAGATAAGCATGAGGAAGATGAACTGAAGAAAATAAGATAGCATGATGAAAGTCTTCTGTTCAAATTCTTCAGAAAGGAAAGACACAAGTTCTTCAGCAGCGGAATAGTAGTAAAGTAAAGAGGTGAGGAATTTGAAACCAGTTGAGCTTGACGAAGACACAACAATTTGGTAGACCAGTTCCAGTTGCTGTATCAACTATACGTCTGGTTGAGGCAGCTGAGTTTTACCTCAGAGGACACTTAGTCCTCACCGTATTCCTCTTGAGCTAGGTCACTTAGTCCTCGGCCAATCACTCGTGGTAAGTCTTCAAGGTAGACTTCCGAAACCTTCATAGACTTCTTCACCGGCATGCCACAATTACTCTTGGGTGCTCAGAACATGATGTCTAACCATCTGGAGGAATGACAGTCCTCAAAGGTAACAAGCGTCGGATCACACAGATCAACTTCTTTAGTGATGCTCAGTCACTTAGGCTCTGGTTGGGTTTTTCCTCACTTAGGTTCCCACAAGGTCGTCAGAGGAAGGGTTGCTCTCAAATGACAAGTGTCAAGTTCTCTCTAGAGCAGCCAACCAACTAGTGGTTGTGGGGGGCGGCTATTTATAGCCAGGGGCAACCCGACATGAATTGTCATAAATGCCCTTCTCAGACATGACCATTGTCAGGATAAGAATCCACTCGACAGCTGGCACGCGGCGCAGCAAAGGTCGAAAATTAAGCTCTCAATTTTGTCGGGGCTCTCTATTTCCTCATGATAGGTAGATCACACTGGCGAAATCCTAACTCCTCAACCTAACCATTTTCATCAGAGACCAGAGGAACCTTGTCACTGTCACTTTCAAATTCGTCAGCTGTTCCAGAGGTTTCCAAAGGCTTCACTCGAAGCGACTTGTGTATGTATAGGTTTGAGCATCGCTTTGAAGTATGAAATATGTTTCACCTTGACCCCCTTTGACAGTACGGTTTTCCCTATGACTAAAATAAGAAGAAAAGAAACTATGAAAACAAAGTCTTCCAGCTTCCAAGTCTTCACATCAATTTCTTCACAGGCCGCACCAAATTCTTCACTTGAAGAAATACATTTTTAGGGGTCGACTTCCGTGGTTAAACCAAGTCTTCAGGGACTATTCTTTCATGTTTACACTCACAAACTCATTAGTCCCTTAACTTATTTGTCGTCAATACTCCAAAACCGCTAAGGGGACACTTGATGGACTTACAGCAATAACACGCGGGAGAGAACGACGATGGCGCCGGCGCTAGTGTAGTAGGATGCGAGCAAGGAGGCCGAGAGGAACGACGTCGACGATGGCTTCAGTGTAGCAGGACATGGGAGAGAATGCAAAGAAGAATGATGGTCGCGCGAGTGTAGTAGGACATGGGAGAGGAGGTTGAGAGGGACGACGCCGGCGGTGGCGCTAGTGCAACAGCACGCGGAAGAGGAGGCACAGAGGAGCGATGCCGGCGGTGGTGTCGGTGCAGCAGGACACGGGAGAGGAGACCAAGATTAAGGAGTGTCATTAACACATATCACACATATGCGTATATGCTTTTCACGAGGAATAAGTTAGATCTAATCGTCTATGATCGTCGAAACAGAAAATGTGCAACACGAAAGTCCTGTGAAACTGTAAGATGAAGCTACTGGTCAAAGGAAATTTCAAACAGTCGATCGCGTGCGACGAATTTGACAAAATTCATCCAAAATAGCTCCAAATATGAACACAAAATTGAACATTTACGGTCGACGGAACTACGAACTGATCGCAAAAATGGAACCATAACATCGATGTGCATCTTTTTCATGTAGAGCTTATCTCAAATCGAAGCATCACTGTGTAGATTAGAAGGGATGGAAGAAAGGATATTAAAGAAGGAGCTTAATGGTGGTGGAAGAAGAAACAACATACAGGTTGTATACTACCTCGCATCCTCTCGTGCAAGAGGCCCACCACCTACTGAAAGCGCAGGATAACTCCCAGAGGGGGTGAATGGGAGATTTTAAGAAATTCGTCAAACTCCGAAGACTTTGACAAAAATCAAAGTGAAGAAATAGAAACAGATTTGAAACTAAGTCTACACAGATATGGAAAGCATGCATATGGAGTATAAGCAAGTGAAGAACATGCAATCATACACACAGATAAGCATGAGGAAGATGAACTGAAGAAAATGAGATAGCATGATGAAAGTCTTCAGTTCAAATTCTTCAGAAAGGAAAGACACAAGTTCTTCAGCAGCGGAATAGTAGTAAAGTAAAGAGGTGAGGAATATGAAACCAGTTGAGCTTGACGAAGACACTGCAATTTGGTAGACCAGTTCCAGTTGCTGTATCAACTGTATGTCTGGTTGAGGCGGCTGAGTTTTACCTCAGAGGACACTTAGTCCTCACCGTATTCCTCTTGAGCTAAGGTCACTTAGTCCTCGCCCAATCACTCATGGTAAGTCTTCAAGGTAGACTTCCGAAACCTTCACAGACTTGTTCACCGGCACGCCACAATTACTCTTGGGTGCTCAGAACATGATGCCTAACCATCTGGAGGAATGACAGTCCTCAAAGGTAACAAGCGTCGGATCACACAGATCAACTTCTTCAGTGATGCTCAGTCACTTAGGCTCTGGTTGGGTTTATCCTCACTTAGGTTCTCACAAAGTTGTCAGAGGAAGGGTTGCTCTCAAATGACAAGTGTCAAGTTCTCTCTAGAGCAGCCAACCAACTAGTGGTTGTAGGGGGCGGCTATTTATAGCCAGGAGGCAATCCCGACATGAAATGTCATAAATGCCCTTCTCAAATAAGACCGTTGTCAGGATAAGGATCCACTCGACAGCTGGCACGCGGCGCAGCAACGGTCGGAATTGAACTCTCAATTTCGTCAGGGCACTCAATTTCCTCACGATAGGCAGATCACACTGGCGAAATCCTAACTCCTCAGCCTGACCAAATTCGTCAGAGACCAGATGAACTTCGTCACTGTCACTGTCAAATTCGTCAGCTGTTCCGAAGATTTCCAAAGGCTGCACTCGAAGCGGCTTGTGTAAGTAGGTTTGAGCATCACTTTGGAAATGTGATAAATGTTTCACCTTGACCCCCTTTGACAGTACGGTTTTTCCTATGACTCGAATAAGAAGAAAAAGAAACTATGAAAACAAAGTCTTCAAGCTTCAAAGTCTTCACATCAATTTCCTCAAAGGCCGCACCAAATTCTTCACTTGAAGAAATACATTTTTAGGGGTCGTCTTCCGTGGTTAAACCAAGTCTTCAGGGACTATATTCTCCTGTGTACACTCGCAAACACATTAGTCCCTTAACCTATTTGTCTTCAATACTCCAAAACCACTAAGGGGGCACTTGATGCACTTACAATCTCCCCCTTTTTGGTGATTGATGACAAATCCGTTAAGTTTTTAACGGGAGTAAAATAATGGAAGTGTAAGTACTGAATGTGAAGACATTGGTTACAAGATATTGAGGAACTCCCCCTGAAGATGTGCATATGAAGAATTTGCTTTTGATTGCAAATGCACATGGCAGGTTGAAATTGTGGAGATCTCCCCCTATATCTTGGAATTCAATCATGCATGATCATAAGAAATTGAAGAATTTGAATGCATGATGAAAATTGGTGCCTGACAAAATGTAGCATGCATGCACACATAATATTAAGGAATTAGAGCATGAACATGCATGCAGATAAATCATCCCAGAGAAGAGTCAGACCACCAACAGTTAAGTTACAACTCTTCAAAGAGCAAATCGAATGAATACAAGAGTTGCAACTTTGCAAAATAAACCACCCCATAGTGTATATGACCCATTTAAAGACTAAACACTCAAATTTCCCCCCTTTGTCATCACATGACCAAAAGGAGACGAAACTGAGGACTAACGTGCCCTGAAGAATGAGATCATGAAGCAGTTGAGGGAGCGCCAGCATTGTCGTCGGGATCGCGTGTTGAAGAAGGACCTGCAGCAGTGTCTTCAATGTCCTCATATTTGTCAGTGGCTTGAGAGGGAGACACTGAGCTGGGAACCATTGGTGGAACTTGAACCTTCTTGAACTTCTTCTTTGGCGGATTGGCCTAATCAAAGTTCATTTGGAATTCCATTTCTTCAAGTTCTTCAGGGGTCTTCAGATGTGAGAGAATGGCCCAACTTCTATCAAAGATCTCATGCAGATAATAATGATTTTTGCGCACAGAGTTTTGCGTCACGGTCATATTGCCCAAAATGGCATGGAGCTGACGCTTAACCCATTTATGGTTGCGATCCACTTTCTGATGAAGGCTAATAAGAAGCTCACGATCAGTCATCACACGAGGAGCTTCACCTTGAGGCTTTTGCTTAGTGGCATGTGCGTCAGTGTCTTAACTTGATGAGTCATATCCTATGGATTGTGAGACGGGCTGACGAAATTGGCCATCAAGGGGCCGAACTCCTTCATCAATTACAGCCTTGCCTTTGCTAGGAACTGAAACAATTGTGTTGGGAAGAATTTCCACATCTGGCATGAAGCAAAGGTGATTTTGACAGTCTACTCGATAGTTGATTGAAGACCTTGTTCTGATGAATTTCATGATCCACGGTGCATAAGGCTTCAATTCAAACGGTGATTGAGCAACAGTCGCCAAGGTCCTCATGAAGAAATCATGGATGCCAATGGGAATCCCATGAATGATGTTGAATAGCAAGTTCTTCATGACGCCAACAACTTCTTCAGTCTCAGAATTGTGGCCTTTGATGGGACTGAGGGTTTTGGCCAAGATCCGATACACGGTACGTGGCACAAAAAGTAGATCCTTCACAAGGAAGGTAGTTCTCGATGCTTCTCCTTCATCCAGCAGTGTCATCAGCACATTCATCAGATAGTGTGGCAACTCAGGTTCTTCATAGATTTTCCTTGCATCAGCAGAGGGCAGATCAACGGGAAGGGCTCGAAGCAATTCATCAGATGGAGCCTTGTAGTGTGTATTCTCACTCATCCAGTCAATCGCCCATGAGTGAATGTCGTCAACTTCTCCTGACAGATGCAGAGTGGCATAAAATTGAAGAATAAGCTCTTCATTCCAGTCGCATACGTCTGTGACAAAATTGAGCAAGCTAGCTTCATGAAGAATAGCCAAGACAAGCGTGAAGCATGGCAGCGATTCCATATCAACGTGAGGAATATGACGATGCGGGAATACTTTGTTCTTGTCAAAGAGCAACGAGGTGTAGTAATTCATCTGAGTGTTTGTCCAGAATCTTTGACGCCTTATCTTGGCCGAGTCATATGGAGACTCGCCGATGAAGAAATTCTTCTCTTCGAAGAAGGCAGCATTATCAAATTTGGGCCTTCTGACGCTTTTGCCAACTCTGGGCATTGAGGGCACAGGCTGAAGATTTATCTTTCTTGGCCTCAGATCCAGAATGGGCCTTGGTGAGCCTGTTGAATCATTGGGATCTATGAGGGCCAGAGATTTGGCAACTTCCTCAGCTGTTGCTTCTGGTACAGTTTCTGAATCGGCTGAGGGAGCTGGATCTTCTAGCTGAGGGGGTGGTGGTGCAATGTCATCAGTGACCATTGGTTGCACAATTTCTTCAGTTGATGCACTTGGAATTTCTTCACTGATTGTCTGGAGCAATGGTTGTTGACTTTCAGACGCAGTTTGAATCTCCTCAGTGACAGCTGGTGACTGAGGCACTAGAGTGAGGGGAGTGGTGAGGGGTGAGTTTGGGTGTGTGGCATCCCAGAAGTCATCATGTATCACAGGGGTAGTGGAACCCACATCCACGTCCTCATCAGTTTCTTCATGGCTTTGATGCAAAGCCGACTGTCCTTCAGTCATCAGTACCGAGGGCGATGATACCAAGGGAAGTGAAGATTCTGCTTCGACTTCAATTTCTTCATCCACTTGCTCTGTGGAAGCAGCAGAGTGGGTATCAGCATCGTCTTCAGGTGGGATTATATAATCCACACCGAAAGGAACAATCTGGAACTCTTCCATGTTTCTTGTTGGGGGTGCCGATGAGATTGGAATGGCATCAATTGGGATAGTTGAAGACATTGGTGCCGTCTTCAACTTCTTCACAGTCTCTGTGGTAGGGGGTTCTGATGCTTTTCTCTTGACAACAGTCTTAGTATTCTTCACTTCTGATGCAGAAGGAAATGTAATGAGCTTCATAGCTGCAGTTGGGTTTTCTTCAGGAACAACCGATGAGATTGCCCTGGCAGGTTCTTCAGGCACAACTGATGCAATTGCCCTGGCTTGGTCAATCGGAGGAGGTGAAGGTATGGTTTCACTGGCCTGAGAGGGTTGCGGAGGAGCTGAGGAATTTGATGGAGGTGCTTGGCCAAACTTTGCAGCCTTCCTTCTGTTATGTTCATCAACCACCTTGTTAGAAGCGGTGATGAATCTGTCCTTCACTCCACAGCAGTGCTCAGCCTGTTGATCATATTCCTCAGACAAACGCTGAATTTCAGTTTGCATCACAACAAGCTGTTGAGGGGATATGGTGAGCATGTTGTCCTTGAGCTCTTTCTGCTTCTTCTTCATCTCCTTCCTCACAAGTTTAGCTTTCTCAATCTTGTGCTTCTCATTGAGGATGAAAGCAGACAAGACATGGATTGGTCCAGGCGGCAGATTCAAATCATCAAGTGGAGTATCTGGTTTTTGACACCAAATATCAATGAAGTCAAGAATCTTCTCCGGACTCAGAAATGAGGGGACTGTGGTGTTATTGGCACGAGCGGCCTCCTCCATTCTTCTCTGAACATATTCTGCAAGTTCGTCTTCATCTGCCATGCCCTGTTCATCAGCTTGAGGCACTATGACCTTGCTCTTTGGGCTAGGCCTTGTACCACGGCCAGCAATGGCCTTTTTCTTCAGCAGAGGCACATTTGAAGAAATATGCCCAGACGCTGAGGCACTTGATGCAGCGATTGTGGCTATTTGAAAGCCTTCGGTTCATTGACAGGATGCCAACACAACCGGCGTTGAAGCTCTTGCAGCAGCCATTGACCACTATGTGGCTGGCGGAGGTGCTGAAGAAGTTGGAGCAGTAGGTGACTTAGGTGTTGAAGCCTTTAATGATGATGGCTTGGGCTCTAAGGGCTTTGCAGAAGATTTTGCCACTAAAGATTTTAGAGCTGAAGCTTTTGGCCGAGAGGGCACATCAGCTGAGGGCTTAGGCTTTTGAGCCGGCTTCTTCTGCATTGATTTCTTAAGTGCATTGGCACTGGAGCCTGCACCAGCATCTTGTGAAGCTTTTGATGCCCTGTTGAATTCTTCAACAGCCTTCTTGGCCTGCCTCTGTAAGGCGGCTTGACGCCTTGCCCACTCTTTGGGAAATTCTTCACCTGATCTGATGCTCGTTGGATCTGCGGTTTGACCAGGAGCTAGAGGTGGTCTGGCGCAATGGGGCTTCACAGCGAATTCCTTAATATACTTTGGAGTCACATATCTGTATGCCCTCCATTCATAAGCCCACATGCGTTTGATTTTCTGCATGCGCGTCTTGCGTTGTTCCTTTGTTTCCTTGCCATGAATGTTTTCATCAGGCATGCAATATCTAGCATAAATGTCATCAGGGATTTCGAATGCTGTATGTTCCTCTTTCCTCTTGCCTCCCTTCTGAGGCTTTTTGCCATCTGCCATATTCTTCAACTGAGGGATTTGAACTTTTGATGTTTCTGAAGAAGTCTGGAGATTTTCCTCAAGCAATGCTGCAAATGAATTAATTTGATGAGAACCAAGAGATTCGTCTGTAGACATGGGTACCTGTGAACAGAGTATAGTTGCGAGGAAATTGGGAAGAGTCACATGCGTTCTCAGAGATTTTCAAAATTAAACATAGTTGAGGAATTTGACCCTTATCGTCTTGAAGAAATTCACTAAGTGTTCTTGACTTAGATTCCAGGGCTATACAGATTGAAGCAATTTGCACAACCGAGGAATCTATGAGTTAAGAGTAACTTAGGTGAAATAACCAAGACTGGCCAGAAGGAGGTGCTGAAGATTTGGAAAGAAGTGGTAAAAACAGCACTTGAAGAATTTGAGGCAGTAAATAGATCAAACTTGGGCAGTAAAAATAAATTTTAATTACCCCAAGGATGAACTTGATGAACTGGACGACGAGTTGATGGAAATCGTCAGCTCAGATCTTTCGTGCCCTAACTTGGTGACGAAAGACAGCTACGGCGGCGGCGGATGTGAAGAAATCCACGGCCGGCGCGAGTACGGCGACGAAGAAGTCGAGGCAGTGAAGCTCTTCCTCTCTGGCGACGATGAATTCCAGCGGCGGCGCTAGGGTTTGAGATCGACAGGGGCGCGAGAGTGAAATGAGTTAGGATTCACGAAGTCAAGCCTTTATATAGGCACGGTGAAAACTGAGCGGTCCGAAGATTTTGGATGGATAAGCCCCTGGCGTTTCGCATCTGAGTGACACGCGTCACACATGCATTTTGAGTGCGCTTATCCATGCGTCGGATGCGCGGGATGAGGTTACTGTGGCAATCGCTAAAAAATGATTAGAATATTTTTGAAATGTGTTCGCAATTTCTTCAGCTGACAAGGACACAGTGAAGACTTTGAACCGTGTCAATTAGAACGCATATGAAGAGATTGAGAACAAAGTGGTTTGAGTTTAGCATAGAGGGGAGCGGGTCCGATCACATCCACATAGATGAGTACTGCTGTACTGAGACGAGTGAACTTCTCGTCGAAAAAACTATACGCGACATTCCCTCCAGTTTTAAACCGTTTATCGGAATGAGGTGTGTAATATATACCGTTGGAAAGCTATGGATTAGGTGCAACTTCACCATGTTGAATTTTTTTCGAGATTCCTCATGGTTTAAGAGCAGTTTCAAAAATTGTGCGGCGCATGACGAGTGGCAGCGAGCGTATTTTCACGATTTTTTCTAAACCGCTTATCGGAATGAAGCAAATGATACGCCGCTGGAAAGATATCGTCGAGGCGCAACTTTTTCATATATATTACTTTCTCTAATTCCTTACGGTTTAAGAGCAGTTTCAAAATTACTAAATCGCGGAATTCTGTTTTTCGAATTTTTTGCAATTTTTCGGTACTGTTTTCGCTCCAGTTTTTTAAGCATTTGTCAAAACAAGGCATGTGATATGCCGTTGGAAAGCTACGGACGAGGCGCAACTTTCATATGTAGAAATTATATTGAGATTCCTTACGATTTTAAATTAATTTTGAAAATGGTGCAGCGGACGACGAGTGGCAGCGTTCGTTTTTTCGCAATTTTTTACAAACCGCTGGTCGGAATGATTCAAATGATACGCCGTTAGAACACTCTCTCTAATTCCTTACGGTTTAAGAGCAGTTTTGATTTTACCGAAATGCGGACACTCTGTTTTTCGCGACACCAAAATCGACGAGTGAACCGCATCGGACAGAAAACCGCACTGCTTCAGACTGACAACCGCACTGCATCAGACGTGCAAACGAACTGCATGGTTTTATTTTCTATGAGACGTAAATTTTCCCACACAAAGAAGTGGAATGCAGTTCACATCGGGCATAAGTGAGCCGCAACATTATCGAGAAGTGAAACGCATTACTTTTTTTGTCATTTTGGTAACATTTTTTCTGCACTTCACATTAGGAGTAAGTGAACCGCATGAGTTTTTGTTGTCTTTTTTCATACTTATTATTTTTTACACGCGTAGACCGTGGCGAGTGGATCGCAGGGACTGAGCGAGTGAACTACATCTAAGAAGAAGCGAGCTTCGTTTGAGATGTTTTTTGTTTCTGTTTACCAAGTTAACCACAGAGTAGTTTTATAGGGAACTGCGTGAGAGAACAAAGTGAGCTTCAAAATATACACATCCATTCATTATTTTTACACAGCCACACTCACATTAGTCAACCGCATTGGCCTTTTTTTCAATTTGTACACTGCTATTGCACACCGTTTGAACTCTTTTTTTCATATCCGTTTGAAAAAGTGAGCTACATACACAGAGGTGGAAACATGAAACATGCGGATCGGGGTTGGTTTTTTTGAGCGGGGGGGGGGGGTGAACCGCGAGCCGAGCAGAAGTGGACCGTTGCGCAGCCATAAGCGAACCGCAGCATGACCAACTGAACTGAACTACATGGCGATTTTTTTTCTCAACTGCACTGCACTTCACGGTGAACCGAACTACGAGTACATGCAAATTCAAAAAATTTACACCACGCTAGTATCTGAACCACATGGTCACGCCTGGGAACCCCACAACGTCACCGGCCGGACTGCATCCCCGTGCGCCAACTGAACTGCACTTTTTGAGCAACCCACTGAATTGAACTGCATTGGAAACAAACACAGCAAATTATGAACTAAAAAGAAAAGCATTTGGTCTGCACCGAACTGAATTGCGCATCAAAATTTTGAACAATAGTGGTCATGGCTGCGTCCCTCTGCGGCACAGAGAGAGAAGGACAGGGATGAGTGAGAGAAGAGGAAGCAGGGGAAGAAGGGAAAGGTGTAGCGGACGGCGCAGGTCTCACCGGCGGCTGGCTGTGGCGAGCGGCTCGAGGTCGCGGCGATGTAGGGCTGACCGAGAAGGGGCGGCGTCCCCGAATCCTCGTCGCGCCCATATAGGTCGAGATCGACGGGAAGGAGCACCTCGACCTCCTCTGGTTCTGGCAAAATCCAGGCCGAGCGCTGGCCCAACGGCGGCGGCCGAGCGGCCACCTAGTAGCGACCGAGGAGGTCGGCGCCGACAAATCCCAGCTGCACGTCCACGGAGGCAGCGTGGGCTTGCCGTCCAGGATCCGGCGGCGGGGCGTCGTGGCGGCCTAGATCTGGCAGCAGGGTAGGCGCGGCGGGCCACGGCTTGGGTGGGGAGGGGGAGGGCGGCGGCTGGGAGATGGCAGGGAGGCCGCGAGGGGCGCGGGGAGGTAGCCAAGTAGGGGCGGCGGTAGGGCGGCGCGGTGGGTATGTGGATGGGGATCGTGCGGGGCAGGAGCAGGGGAAGAAGGTGGGAGGGATTGGGAATGGGGGTGGAGACGAGGGGTAGTGGGTGGATTTCTTTTTTTTACGGCACTCGCTGCTGGTGGTTCGGTCGCGCTCAGGCTGTTGGTATGAGGAGGTGTTGGCAGAATAAGAAAGTGTTGGTAGCGAGCCGGCCACCATCCCCAATCCCCCTCACCTTCTTCTGCCTTCACGGGCCGGCCACTGTCCACCGACCGGCCTCCCCCCTAAACCTACCCCGCCGACATCTCCCCAAGCCACGGCGGCCTCCCCCGCAGCGACCCGCCCCGCGCAACGGCGGCCACCTCCCCGAGCGCCACCGGTCGTCCCCCACAGTGATCCGGCCGCCGCCCGATGGATCCTACCAGATCCGGCCGCCACGAGCCCCGGACGCGGCCATCACCACCGGATCCGTCCGCCACGGGCCCGGGCACGGCCATTAGCACCGGATCCGGCGCCGCCACTGAAGCCACGCCGGCCATCTGCGCGTGAGCACCTCCGGCGTCGGGGCGGGCCGGAAACTGCCACGCCTTGCTCCTCCAGCGCGCCGAACACGCGAATGAGAGGCTCCCCTGACTCCCCTGCCAACCGTGGCGGCATGCGACCTCCTCTCCCTTCGAGCTCGCCGGCCCCCTCCTCTCCTACAGCCGTGCAGTCCGTCGACAACAGCCGTGCAGTCCGCGACCGCGGCCGTGCACCTCGGACAAGTGCGCAAACGCAATGAAGTTCCTTGCTCATGGGCGTGCTCTTCGACGAACACAAGTGCACTGCAGCTCCTGGATGGTGTGGACTGCGGAAGGTGCGGGGCTCCTCCGACGTGCTCCGGTGGCCAAGTCCTTCCCCTCTCTGTTGCTCGTTGCCTGATTCCCGACACCGGCGGGGCCAACAGAGGAGGAGAGGGCGACGACCTACCTCTACGTCCATGCCTTAGCTGACGGGTGTGCCTCAAGTTTACTGTAAGCTGCTAATTTCTACGTGTGTGACCATCTCTGCATATAGCTTCGTGGAGAATCAATGGCGTTATGCGCATGCAGTAGAAATTTGTTAACTCTTGTTTCTTGATATATAAGTAGGCTACTTCAATTTTGCTGGATATAGTCCCCCTGTTGGATTCAATGAACCCCCACGTTGGAGATCTTTATAGTAATGGACTTCTATTTTGCTGCCAGTAAAGTTAAACTGAGGAGTGGAAGCCTAGACTTTGGAAATATCTTCTTTGGATAGGACCAGTTCCCCTGTGAAAATTTCCCTGTGTTAGTCTGATATTTCTCATAAGCAAGATCTCACTATTTTACAATTTAAACTCAACAATTGTTCGCCACATTCCTGATTCAGACAGATTTTCAGGAGGGGATACAACGGGAATATAATTTCCCGATTCAGAGGACTCCAAAGAAAGGATTGGTGATTGCCGAGTTGAGCTCGGCTCCAGCGACATTCAGGACGGCCTTGTCAACCTTGTCTCTTGCGAGAAACAAGATCTCGTCGCCTTCCGGTTTCTCAAAACCGCACAGCTCGAGAAACTCTATGCCCCCGAGGCTTCCAACTCTCTCCTGCAAGGCACAGACAAGATCATCAATGTCAGATTGTTCAGCAGGTTAACACATCATTCTTTACCAGTCATGGGAATAGGGAATTCGCCTGAAATGTAGCATTCGTAAGTCTGATCTTTCTGAATTTCTCCTCATCAGGATTTTTAACCATGTTTCCAATGTAGGTGAGGAGTGTTTGAAAAGCCCTCTTTACTTTAGCGTCCTCCTCCTGTCACAACATTAGCCTCGTGTAGGTAAGTGATCAAATCGATTATAATGTCCAGACTTATTTTATATGTAAGTTAAGCAAAATCAACATCATATAACTAGTACAGTTTATATTAAGGTTTGTGAATATACTGGAGTAGCATACAGTATGCGCACATCACTGATTGAGTTGTTACCAAATGATAGCAAGGTTCAAAACAAAACAGGAAACCGAACTGGAGAAGTCATTCACTATAAAGACAGTGAATCCATGCTCTTCCTCCTCTCCTCCACAGCGGGACAATAACCGGAGGACGCCGAGCAGTTCCTTAGCTCCTGGCCCGCGGTTCAGGAAGCTTGGGTGTTTAGTCTGATTTTCGTTGGCACGCGGTTCAGGCGGCCTGGGTGTTCAATCAGATTGCAGTTCGCCGACGAGATCCTAGCCGCCATGCAGTACGGCCGGTGCCCACTTGCAGTTTGGTGGAAAAAATAAACATTGCGGGCACATAATGTAATTTACTTTTAATCTGCAGGGTGATTCTGCTAAATTCCAAGGGAACCTAATTGTAAATATTTTAGTTCGGGTGCAGTTTGCCCCACTGCACCGTGCAGTTTCTTAGTCTATGAAAATTCTGATGAAAATTCTTATATTTGTCAGAAAAGAAAAGGAAGTGCACTCGATGAGCACTAGCGGTCCAAATGAAAAAAATATGCCTAGACATTGTTGTTTCATGCAGTGCATGGAGGGTATTCGAGCACTTTGTGGATAATTGTGGAGATATTTTTTATTGTAGTTGAATATACACTTAAAAATGCAATTCATTTTCTTTTGCAAAGCGTTTGCAGTTCAATTGTTCATTACCCCATTAACTATTCTTCTTTCGACGGTTCACTATGTTGTCATCTGCAGAAAAAAAGAAGCAAAAAGAAAAACATGCAGTTCACTTTGTCGTACAGAACGATAAAGTGATACAGAACGATCCTTGCAGTACAGAACGCCACACCAAAAAACAAATTTAGTAAAAAAATGAAAAAAATGTATTTCACTTTGCCGTCTCAAGCTGTCCAAGACGTGTTACATGAGAATGTTAGGGAAAACCAAAAAAGAAGTAATGCGGTTCACTTCCGAGAGTGTTGTCGTTCATTTAGACCCAAAGTGAAATCGTAAAAAAATTAACGGAAACGACAAAAAAAGTAATGCGGTTCACTTTCGGTAGTTTTGTGGTTCACTTACACCCAATGTGAAGTGCAAAAAAATGTTAGGGAAATGACAAAAAAAGCAATGCGATTCACTTTTCAATAGTGTTGCGGTTCACTTTCGAGAGCGTTGGGGTTCACCTTCGAGAGTGTTGTCGTTCACTTATACACAATCTGAATCAAAAACACAAACAAAAAATAATGTATTTCGCTTGCCCATCGGATGCAGTACTGTTTTCTGTCTGAAGCAGTGCGGTTTTCTGTCCGATGCAGTTCACCCGTCGATTTTGGTGTCGCGAAAAACAGAGTGTCCGCATTTCGTTAATATCAAAACTGCTCTTAAATCGTAAGGAATCAGAGAGGGTGTTCTACATGAAAAAGTTGTGTCACGTCGATATCTTTCCAACGGCGTATCATTTGAATCATTCCGACCAGCGGTTTGTAAAAATTCGCGAAAAAACGGCCGCTGCCAACCGTCGTCCGCCGCACCATTTTCAAAATTAGTTTAAAACCGTAAGGAATCTCAAAATAATTTTTACATATGAAAGTTGCGCCTCGTCCATAGCTTTCTAACGGCGTATCACACGCCTCATTTCGACAACCGGTTAAAAAAACTGGAGTGAAAACAGTACCAAAAAATTGCAAAAATTTGAAAAAACAGAATTCCGCAATTTAGTAAATTTAATATTGTTCTTAAACTGTAAGGAATTAGAGAAAGTAATATATAAGAAAAAGTTGCGCCTCGATGATATCTTTCCGACGGCGTATCATTTGCTTCATTCCGACAAGCGGTTTGTGAAAAAACACGAAAATACGCTCGCTGCCACTCGTCGGGCGCCCACCATTTTCGAAACTGCTCTTAAACCGCGAGGAATCTAGAAAAAATTTCAACATGGCGAAGTTGCGTCTAATTCATAGCTTTACAACGGTATATTACACGCCTCGTTCCGACAAACGGTTTAAAAACTGGCTCGAAAACAGTATCAAAAAACACCGCGTACAGTTTTTTCGACGAGAAGTTTCACTCGTCTCAATACTGCAGTGCGCTTGCTTCAGAAAGTGCAATGCCCTCGCGTTGAGCGTGCAGTTCGAAAGTGTGGGCAGAATAACTATTAGACCGGCTATATGCACGTATTTCACAAATATAATAAAAACTATGAGCCACTTGCAATTTTTTCATAAACCTCACTTGGGACTATCTTTGTTATAGTATACGAACTTACTAATATTGATAAAGTAGTATATATATTTATAAAGTAGTATATATACTATCACACGGTCGTAGGATGTATTTTCTCTCTCTATATATATATATATAGTAACAATAATATTCTGAAAACTATCCACTCTGTCTCCCGAAACCGGCAGCGACGGAAAAAAACAGCCCTACCCCGACCTCCAGCGTTTCCATCGCGCGCAGCCCCGAGACCCACCTCGCGCGCCGGCGCAGCCACCCGCGCCGCCGAGCCCCTCGCACCACCCCACCTCCACCTAACTCCGGCCACCTACCGCCGCCGCCGCCGCCGCCCCCGACGGCGCGCGAGATCTCGTCGCCGCCGGGCGACATTTTCCCGCCGCCACGCGAGACTCGTCCGCCGCCGCCCCACCACCGCGCGCCGCAGGACCGGCCGTCCCCTCCCCTGCCGCTCAGTTCAACTTCGCCGGCCAACGCGGTCCACCGTGTCGCCTGGATTCCAATCCAGCCCGCCGTCCGGCGCGGCCAAGTTCCTCCACCCGTCGTGGCTACTACCAGGACCACTGCCCGGCCGCTGCGGCATGTGGCTGCCCAGCACATCGACGCCCCCAAGGCCCCAAGGTCCATCCTCTCTCCATCTCGCTTACCTGCTGTTCCCAGCTACTGTACTATGTCCATATTCTGTATTGTTTCTAAGTGACTTTCTTCTCTGAAGTTCAGACGTATTTGCAGGTGCAAAAAAGTTGGTGTAGTGATATGTTGGTTCAGTTTCACAGGTCTTTCAATATTGGAAAAAAATGCATCAACGCCGTGAAGTGCTAATTCTTCTTGTGTGCTTCTATAGAGCCTTGTGTTTCAGTCACCACCATGACGAACCAGCTCGTCCTATTTTGCAGAAGCAAATCACACGATAGTTTTTAGGCGGAATGCAGTTCAGAGGTAACGGGGAATCGAGGTTCAGAGAATTTTTTTTAGCACATTCAGAGAGCTTTTTCAGTGCACTGCAGCCAAATCCGTTCTGAAGGCCAAACTGCTGACGTGTGGTTGTGATTTTATTTTACAAACGAAGTTGCTAGCGCTAGTAGATCTTAGTATTTGGGCACATAAGGTAGAAGACGAGAAGAAAAATGGTGAGTTGGAGATTGCATGTTCGCTGCTCAAAAGGATAAGATCCTTTTGGTTTTAGATAGAGAACACCTAGTGGGGTAAAAAAAGCATCGCTTTGTCCAAAATCCACCGGTCAACCTTTTGCTCTGTTTAAAGGTTTGCTTCACAGACTAAATTCTTGATTGTTTTTTAGGTTTGAGCATCAGACTTGATTTAAAATGTGAGGCGGTTCACTGACAGTAATTTTGTCAGTTCAGTAATATCTGTACAAGTTGACCTCCTAACGAACAGGCGCTAGCCGTCGACGAAAGCAGTCTCGCGCGCCGCCGCCAAACTGTCCTCCCACGAGTGTCGTCGGCGAGGCCGCACTCCCCTGATTCCCCGACCTCACATCGCCCAGCGCCCGACCAGCACGCCGTCTCTCGTCGGTTCGCCTCCGACTCACATTGAACGGCTTCCTTCCTCTGGCTTGAACTTCTTGTGCAACAATCTCCTGCACTCCCGCTTCACCGTGACACCCGAGGACGACGCCGGCATGCCCCGCTGCTGCTGCTCGCGCAGTCCCACTCCTCCCCTTCAAATCTCCCTCTGATTTGCTCTTGCCCGCCTCCTTCCCTCTGTTTCTTGCACCAAATCAAAAGGTGCACAGGACATGTTCGACAAAATGGCTAGCTAAAGATAGAACCGTTGCGTACTTATATTTCCCTGTAAGTTTTGGTCTAATTTCAGTTTGTTCATGTTATGTTATTTGCCCAAAACCCTTTATTGTGTAAAAAAAAATATCTACCCTAAGAACTTTTATCGTTGAGGGGGGGAAATGAATATAATTATGCTATAAACACTTTCATTTTCACATGAAGACGAAGATGCGTCATTTTGGGTATTAACGGAAAAAAACGGAGGTTCACAAAGCACTGAAAAAACATCTATTAAAAAAATGTAAAGTTCGGTAGGTTCAAATTAGAACAAAGCAGGGTGTACTAAGAAGTTCATTTTAAAAAAAAAAAGAAGCGGTTCAATGTCGATTACAAAAGCTGGAAATTTCCCGTTAACAAAAAATAAATCAAGAAGTTCAAATGAAAATAACACGGTAGTTCGATGTTTATATACCAAGATGAAAGCAAGCATCACCTAGAAAATGTTAATCTCAAAGTTCAAATTTGATACATTGAAGAGTTCAAAGAAAATGCTATCGGTGTACAAAAAAAATTCCCATGGATTTTCTCATTATAGAAAAAAAGATAACCAAAAAGTTCGAATTAAAAGAACAAAGCCGTTCAATATTTGTAACAAAAAAAATCATATTTTGCATGTTTTTAAAGAACCCTAAGAAGGTCAAATTTTTAAAAACGGAGCAATTCACTTTTTTTTATAAAAAACGAATTTCCTCCAATTCTAAGAAAAACTTAGCAGTTCAAATTTAAATAACAAAGCGGTTCAATGTTTCTTCTTAGTAGCCACATTTGCGTTTCTTTTTGTCAAAATGTGTATTCAATATGTTTGTTCTTATCGATGTGTTTGATCTATGTGAGGTTCATGTACAAGAATCGAGAGAGCTCATAGTTGAGAAAGAGAGAAGTTCAAATTTAAATAAAATAGTAGTTCGATCGTAACAAAAAAATGGATTTTTAGAAATATGATAGAATTTCAGATTTTCCTGTTTCTAAAAGACCCCAAAAAGTTCAAATTAAACTAACAAAGTAGTTCAATCTTAATAAAAATTACGGATTTGTTTGTTTCTAGAAACAAAATGAAGAAATTCAAATTAAAATAACAGAGTAGTTTAATCTTTATAACAAAAAGATTTTTTTTGTTTCTAATAATAAAACCCCGTAGTTCAAATTAAAATAACATAGCATTCCGGTGTTTAAAAAAAATCATATTTTCCCATTCTAAAAGAATAAAAAAGTTCAAATTTATAAAATAAAGCAGATCAAAGTTCAAAATAAAAACAGAATATAGGCGTTGCTAAAAAGTAGAAACCTACAAGTCAAATTAAAATAACGGAGCAATTCGATGTTTATATACCAAGAAGAAAACAAGGCTCACCAAGAAAACGTTAACTGTCAAAGTTCTAATTTAGTAAATTGGATAGTTCAAAAAAAATGAGAAAACAAAAAAGTGAAACATATATGTTTGTAAAAAAATCTCGTATATTTTTTCTATTTTTGGAAAAATAATCAAAAAGTTCAAATTAAAAACCTAGAGCAGTCCAATGTTTGTAACATATACATTTTTTACATTACAATATGAACCCCAAGAAGGTCAAATTAAAATAACATAGAAAATAAAAAAAATGGATTTGCCCTGTTTAAAAAACTAGAAGTTCAAATTTAACATAGTGGTTCGATGATTACTACAAAACTAGGATTTTCCCGTTACGAAGGAATAAAACCACGAAGTCTAACATAAATAAATAGAGCAGTTTGATGTTTACAAAAATTCAGATTTTCCAAGTTATTAAAAAATAAATCCAAGAAGTTCATGTATTTCGATGTTTATTTAAAAATAAAAAAAATATTTTCTCAAATTAAAACAAAAGAAGTTGAAATTAAAATAACTGAGAAGTTCAAATTTTGTAAAACCTAACATTTACTTGTTCGAATAGAACAAACAAACTCATATTTTCCTTGTTACTAAAGAATAAAAATGAAGAAGTTCAAATTAAAATAAAGGAGTAGTTCGTTGTATACGAAAAACTTAAATTCTTTCCGTTTCTAGGAAAAATAAAAGTATGATGTTCAATTTAAAAAATGTTTAATGATTATTTAAAAACATTTTTTCCAAGAATAAGACTAAGAAGTTTAAATTAAAAAAACAAAGAAGTTCAAAGTATATAAAAAACTCAGATTTTTTCCGTTACTAAAGCAAAACTGAGAGAAGTTCAAATTGATAACTGCTAGAAGTTCATGTACTGCATGGTGTGCATTTCCTATGAGAAAAAAAGAATACAAATGCAAAGTCTAAAAATTTTGTTGCTAGAAGTTCAGGTGCTCGGCCCGGGAAAGTTCAAAAATTCTTGTGAGAGAGGTTCACCATGTATTTACATGTTCAAAAACACACAAAAAATGTTGTATTTGGTGTTTTAAAATAATTCTCTCATTCCATTTCAAATTTGAAACAAAATGACATGAAAAAAGTTTCTCCTATTCAACAAATTTCCAAGGTTATATCGTATGCTCTATTTCAAAATAAATGGTTAAAAAATCGATGTATGTTATTCGAAACTCCGATGTATGTATGTATGTATGTATGCATGTATGTATCATTTGTGCAACTCCGATGAAACGAGTGAGGCATTACGAACAAAAATACGTGACAAAAGTTCAAAGTGAAAACAGCGAGCAGTTCAACTTCTACACGGGATGCGTTTTTGTAACATCCCCATGTATTCAGCACAGTGATCACCTCTTAATCATGCCAAGTCACCATGATTAACAGTGCTTGATCATCATCTGAATCATATCTCATTTCAAATTCCAATTCAATTGAAATTCAAATTGAAAGTGAAAATAAAATTTGTTCACATTTGTAAGCTAAAATGTTCATTAAGTAGCAAATAATCCTTAACTATTTATGTTAAGAAAAACAACATCACCTAAATTGCCTAGGTGACTCTAACATCATCAAAACAGTACCAAAATAGCAATAGTCAACCCATTTCATTTAATCCAAAATTCAAATGAAAACAAATTAGCTCCAAACCTTTTCTGGCAGTACTAGATTTTGCATGGTATTTATTGAGCTGAGTCACCCATTTTACAAAATTGAATTGGAGGCTGAACATTTTGCAAATGAGTGGAAGAAATAAAACAGAAGAAAAGAAAAAGAAAAGGGCAGAAACTCACTAGCGCGCTGGGCCTTGAATGCACAGTGCAAATCGGCCCATCACGCCGAGGCCTTCTCCTTCCTCCCGCCAACTGAATGCCATGGCGCGGCCGAACGCGCGCCCGCCGTCCACTCGTCGTTTGCCTCGCTGTCGATCATCCGACGGAGCCCCCGCGTGGATAAAGATCTCCCCGACCCCGCTGACAAACCCTAAACCTCTCCCTCTCTCTTTCCCGTGCTCCCCTCACCTCACCGAGCGCAGCCATGATTGGCCACCGCTAGAACTCGCGGCCACCGCCTCCCGATTGCTTCCCCGACATGTCTGGCGTCCTCGCCATCCTCGACCACGTCGGCTGCACCGACTAGCCGAAGTCGGGCGCCCCTACATCGAGATGCACGGGCTCGCCTTCCCCTCTCGGGCGCCGGTGATCGCCGACATCGATCTGCCGCCACAGGACCTCCCCGAGCCCACTGCCTCTCCCTACGGCTCCGCTGTGAGCTCCTCTCCGATCCCTTCTCCCTCTCGCGGTCCATTTCGAGCTCTAGCACGCGCCCCCATGATGGACGAACCCACCGCCGCATGAGCTAGCCGCCGACGTGGCTCCAGTGACCCATTGGTCATGCACGCGTGTCCAATCGGCTCGTTGACTCGCGTAGACGCCGTAGGAGCTTCGCGCCGTCCATTTTGCTCGCCGTAGCCCTGAACCCGATGGCACCCGAACTCCAGCGCCCGCCGCGGTGCTCGCCGTCGTCAGCTCCGCCCCACTCCGGCCAAACCATCTCTGCCATTCGACGCGGCGCACTCCCCTCGTTCGAAAGCGACCTCTCGCGCGCGATTTGGTGCTCTGTGCGCGGATTCCGGCCAACTCTGGCATGCTGCCGCCGCGGATTTGGTCGCCGGCGTCGTCGCCGGCGCCGCCGCTGACCTGGCCTGGCCGGTGGACCCTCCTGGGCCACTGACTGCTGGGCCCCACTGCCACGCTGGCCCGGTTAACTAAGTCAACCTGCTGACTGGGTTTGACCAGTCACTGACAGGTGGACCCCGCGGAAATTAAAACATTTTATAAATAATAATTTGCTAATTATTCGGTTAATTAATCTGTTAATTAAATTAATTAACTAATCTATCACTGACTATTGGGTCCCACCCGTTAATTAACCTAATTCACTAATTTAAACTCTGTTTAATTGAAACAGTCACTGACCAGTGGGACCCACTAGTCAGGTTTGACTCTGGCCAGTCAGAGTTGACCGCTGACGTCATCATTTCGTCATGCTGACGTCAGGCTACACTGTTTCGGATAATTCTAATTTAAATAATTTAAATAATTCCATAAATTCCAGAAAATTCAATAAAACTTTGAAAAATCATATAAAATAAACCGTAACTCGGATGAAAATAATTTATATATGAAAAATGATCAGAAAAATATGAAGAATCCGAATATGCCACCCACATACCTGCCACACCCCTCTAACATGATGAACATGGAACATTCCCCTCCGATTCATCTGTCCGATAAACGCCCGAAGCTGGTAAAACACCTCCAGATGTTTCCCGCTCCGACTAACTTGCGTAGTACTGCATTAGGGCACTCCTCGAATAGCGTGCTGCCATGCCATGCATCTGTGATTGCATTTGTTGCTTGTATTTATTGTTTCTTCCCCCTCCTTCTCTCCCGATAGACCCCGAGACCGACGCTGCCCCTGAGATCGACTGCGTCACCGACGACCCTTCTTCCTTTTTAGCAGAGCTTCCAGGCAAGCAAACCCCCTTGAGCATGCCTATATCACCTACTCCTTCTCCCTCCTGCTTGCATTAGAATTTCTACTGTATTTGTTTGATCCTATTCTGATGCATAGCCTGTTTTTGTAACTGCCTTTTGATACTTACATGATATCCTAAATGCTTAGTGTAGGTTGGTTAGTAAACCATCTGTGGCCCTCTTCCGTGTCCTAGTTGCCCGCTTAGTTATCAGTGCCCCGATCGATATGATCGACGGGCTGAGACCAGCACATCACCGCACATCCCCCTTAAGTTGCTCGACTCTGCAGACCTAATATCGAGTGTCGAGGGTGATACCTCTTTTCTCACTCCCGATGTTGACTCTGTACTACAGCTAGTCGGCGGTGGATTACCGAGGGTGATAACTCTTCCACCACCTCCGATGAAGCTTTTGTCATGCAACCCCTCAAGTGTGAATCCATCGAGGGTGATTCCTCCGAGTTCACCTTGACGGTAGCATCGAGTGGGAATCCATCGAGGGTGATTCCTCGGATTACCCTCTTGATGTTACGGACACACGGTTACTTTACCTGTTGCCCCTTACTGTTACTGTTGATGTGGGACTGAAGGGACAGGCGGTACCACCCCGGTAGAGGTGGACCTGAGTTCCCGACAGTCTCCTGGGAAGTCGGGTTGACCTGGAGGGCACCCGCGAGATAATTACGAGGCGCGGCCGGGCAGGCAGAGACCGCCCTAGAGAGGGATGGGCCTGGCCCTTGTTGCACTTCCTCGAGACGGGACGACAGGAGTACTGATCGTCACCGCGAGCTCCTAATAATGCGCCAACGGATTTGGGTATTGATCTGAGTTGGCCACTGGCCTATACGCACTACCACCACGTGGGATAATGGTTTAATGGGGCCCTCTACGCCGTATGTATCAGCCGAAAGCTCTGTCAGACGTCCAGTTCAGCATTGCGGCACGGTTTGGCCGGCGCCATCCAGGACAGAGGTGGTGCCTGGACCCCCCATGTGCGCAACGACCTGGAGTGCAAAGGGCGATGGGCCCAAGACCCCTGAGCTCTTAGGATGTAGACCGGCGGGGACCTCTCTGTTGAGCTCTAGGTAGGGCTGCGGTGTGTCGATCAGCCGAGGCCGGGCATGACCCGGAAAAGTGTGTCCGGCCAGAGTTAATCGAGCATGTTGGGTAACAGTAGTGCACCCCTGCAGGGAAGTTATCTATTCGAATAGCCGTGTCCACGGTAACAGGACGCTCAGTGTTGTATCCCGATCTGCTACTACTTGAACTGGATACATGTTAATTAATATGAAGCTCCGGGATCGCTTTCTCGCAGGGAGTCAAGGAAGGATCTCTGGGCTTTGCTCCTACATGCTTGTTACTTTATAATATGCTAATCTGCACTCTTCTTGTGCTGCAAGACCGCTGAAGATGCTAGTCTTCGATAGGCTAGGCCTTCCCCTCTATTCTGGCATTTCTGCAGTCCAGTCCACATATTCAGCCTTTCTTTGATACTGATGCATAAGTAGTATAGTTCTGATGTCAGTCCTGCGAGTACTTTGGATGAGTACTCACGGTTGCTTTGCTCCTCTTTTCCCCATACCCGATTGTTGCGACCAGATGAGGGATCCCAAGAGTCAGCTGCTACCGCCGACGACTGCTACTACACCTCTGGAGGAGTGTACTACTACGTGGAGACCGCCGACGACCAGGAGTAGATAGGAGGCTCCCAGGCAGGAGGCCTTGCCTCTTTCGATCAGAGTCATTGTTTGTTTTCGCCTTCTTAAGGCAGATTTGTTTAACTTTGTGTCTGTACTCAGATACTACTGTTGTTTCTGCTGACGCTTGATCACGAGCTTATGTATTCGAGCCCTCGAGGCCCCTGGCTTGTATTATAAAGCTTGTATGACTTTTATTTGTTTAGAGTTGTGTTGTGATATCTTCAAGTGAGTCCCTAGGCTTGATCGTGTGCATTTGCGTGTATGATTAGTGCACGATTAAGTCGGGGGCGTCACAAGTTGGTATCAGAGCCGACTGCCTGTAGGAAGCCCCTTTCCAACTCCCTGGCTGAAGTTGAGTCTAGTCCTTGCAAAACTGTTTTACTAACATGGTTGTGTGGCTTACGGGCCCACGTCGTCAATGGGTGGTATTAGGATCTTTTATTCCTCTTCCTTACTCTGGGACTCTGAATTTCTCATCCTTTCGGTTTAAATGATTTTGCTAACTCTGACACTAGGTTCTCGTAATCACATTCACCCGGAGCGCTGGATTGTCTGCAACTATGCCTTTCCATTAGTCTGATGGATCAGATCATGACATATTCCTTTCCATTGGTCTGTTTAACCTTTCTTGTAATCTAGCTTTTATCTGAGCAGTGATAATTCCCTGCTTAAGCCAACACCCCCAAATGATTGTCCTCTGGCTCGCCTTGCTGTCCTGACCTTGCAAGATGTCACTGCCTTCCCACTCTTAATTGACACTCACCACAGTTCCACAGGACCGAAACCTGACTCTCCTATACGTCCATGATCCAGTGGTTTTCCCCGACGTTGATGTAGCCTTTGCTATGTCTCATTGTTGTATTCCCTATCGCGTGCTTGCGCGCCGCCTAGTATGTCTAGCTGTTTGAATTTCCAAACTTATGCTGTCCGCATGTAACCGACCTTGTGTATGGATCTGTATGTCTTAATTGACTACTGTTATGAATCTATTGCACTACTTGTTCATTGTCGTGTTACATCATGCTTGTCTCTAAACACTTGCAGTGGTTTTTACTAAACTACCCCCTGTTAAATCTTTAGCAGGATTGTTAGACCAGGTGGTCGTGGTCGTGGCCGTGGTGCCAACAATCCACCCCCGCCAGACTATATGGCAGCTATGATGCAGCAATTCGAGCTGAACCGCCAGTTTATGGTTGGAATCATGGCTCAGTTCCCAAACCAGAACCAGAATGCTCAGAATCAGCAACCTGCTCCAATAACTCTGCAGGAGTTTGTGCGTCTCAGCCCTACTACTTACCGCAACTCTGAACATCCACTGGATGCTGATGACTGGCTTCGTGACATCTCCTTCGAGATGGAATCTGCCAATGCCGCCCCTGACAACCTCGTCACCTTCGCGTCCTACTTCTTGAAGGGTCCCGCTGCTCAATGGTGGGACACCCACATGCGTTCACTTCCTGCTGGGATGGTCATTACTTGGATCGAGTTTCAGACTGCCTTCCGTGCCCGTTACATTCCTCAGGGAATCATGGACCGGAAGAAAACAGAGTTTCGCAACCTTACTCAGGGCAATAAAACTGTTGAAGCTTATCAGCGGGAATTCCTTGAATTATCCCGCTATGCTGAAGAAGACATTGCCACTGATGCTCGTAGACAGGAGAAATTCCGTAATGGACTCCACCCAGACCTCAAGCTTGCACTTGCTGTACATGACTTCACTGACTTCGCCACCCCGGTAAACAAGGCTATCCAGGTTGAGACCGCTCAGATGGAACACAAGAAAGCCATCAAGCGCACCCATGACGTTGGCTCATCTTCGGGCTCGTCATCGCAGAAGCGCCGTATCTGGATTCCTCACAGCATGTACCATCCAACGGCACCTCCTCCACCGCCGGGGCAGCCAAGATCTCAGGCTCCACTGTTTCGAGCTCCTGCTCCCCGTCCCAGTGATGGGCTCTGCTTCTAGTGTGGCCGTCCAGGTCACCATTCCAGAGAATGCCCTCAGAATCAGAATCAACTTGCACTTCCCTCTGCTGGCCGTGGTAACTATCAGCCTCGCAACAATAATACCAGGCCTTCTTATGGTCGTGGTCAAGCTTACCATGTTGATCTGAATGAAGCTCAAGATCAGCTTGCTACTGTGAACGGTACTATTCTTGTTTACTCTGTACCACCTCATGTTTTAATTGATCCAGGAACATCGCATTCAAATTTAAGCTAAAATTCTTTACATCCAAGCATGACGTTAGATGTGAACCGTTGCACCATCCGCTAATGGGAAATTCTCCCGCGGGCCCATGCCAAGCACCCTTGGTATGAATACCCCGACCTTCTCCTTTCTATCTCCTGAATTCTCGGGATGAGAATTTCTTTTAGTGGAGGAGAATTGTAACATCCCCATGTATTCAGCACAGTGATCACCTCTTAATCATGCCAAGTCACCATGATTAACAGTGCTTGATCATCATCTGAATCATATCTCATTTCAAATTCCAATTCAATTGAAATTCAAATTGAAAGTGAAAATGAAAGTTGTTCAAATTTGTAAGCTAAAATGTTCATTAAATAGCAAATAATCCTTAACTATTTATGTTAAGAAAAACAACATCACCTAAATTGCCTAGGTGACTATAACATCATCAAAACAGTACCAAAATAGCAATAGTCAACCCATTTCATTTAATCCAAAATTCAAATGAAAACAAATTAGCTCCAAACCTTTTCTGGCAGTACTAGATTTTGCATGGTATTTATTGAGCTGAGTCACCCATTTTACAAAATTGAATTGGAGGCTGAACATTTTGCAAATGAGTGGAAGAAATAAGATAGAAGAAAAGAAAAAGAAAAGGGCAGAAACTCACTGGCGCGCTGGGCCTTGAGTGCACAGTGCAAATCGGCTCAGCCCGCCGAGGCCTTCTCCTTCCTCCCGCCGACCGAATGCCATGGCGCGGCCGAACGCGCGCGCGCCGTTTGCCTCGCTGTCGATCATCCGACGGAGCCCCCGCGTGGATAAAGATCTCCCCGACCCCGCTGACAAACCCTAAACCTCTCCCTCTCTCTCTCCCGCGCTCCCCTCACCTCACCGAGCGCAGCCATGATTGGCCGCCGCTAGAACTCGCGGCCACCACCTCCCGATTGCTTCCCCGACATGTCTGGCGTCCTCGCCGTCCTCGACCACGTCGGCTGCACCGACTAGCCGAAGCCGGGCGCCCCTCCATCGAGCTGCATGGGCTCGCCTTCCCCTCTCGGGCGCCGGTGATCGCCGATGTCGATCTGCCGCCACAGGACCTCCCCGAGCCCACTGCCTCTCCCTACGGCTCCGCTATGAGCTCCTCTCCGATCCCTTCTCCCTCTCGCGGTCCGTTTCGAGCTCTAGCACGTGCCCCCATGATGGCCGAACCCACCGCCGCATGAGCTCGCCGCCAGCATGGCTCCGGTGACCCATTGGCCATGCGCGCGTGTCCAATCGGCTCGTTGACTCGCGTAGACGCCGTAGGAGCTTCACGCCGTCCATTTTGCTCGTCGTAGCCCCGAACCCGATGGCACCCGAACTCCGGCGCCCGCCGCGGTGCTCGCCGCCGTCAGCTCCGCCCCACTCCGGCCAAACCATCTCCGCCATTCGACGCGGCGCACTCCCCTCGTTCGAACGCGACCTCTCGCGCGGGATTTGGTGCTCTGTGCGCGTATTCCGGCCAACTCCGGCGTGCTGCCGCCGCGGATTTGGTCGCCGGCGTCGTCGCCGGCGCCGCCGCTGACCTGGTCTGGCCGGTGGACCCTCCTGGGCCATTGACTGCTGGGCCCCACTGCCATGCTGGCCCGGTTGACTAAGTCAACCTGCTGACTGGGTTTGACCAGTCACTGACAGGTGGACCCGGCGGAAATTAAAACATTTTATAAATAATAATTTGCTAATTATTCGGTTAATTAATCTGTTAATTAAATTAATTAACTATGTGTCACTGACTACTGGGTCCCACCCGTTAATTAACCTAATTAACTAATTTAAACTCTGTTTAATTGAAACAGTCACTGACCAGTGGGACCCACTGGTTAGGTTTGACTCTGGCCAGTCAGAGTTGACCGCTGACGTCATCATTTCGTCATGCTGATGTCAGGCTACACTGTTTCGGATAATTCTAATTTAAGTAATTTAAATAATTCCAGAAATTCCAGAAAATTCAATAAAACTTTGAAAAATCATATAAAATAAACCGTAACTCGGATGAAAATAATTTATACGTGAAAAACGATCAGAAAAATATGAAGAATCGGAATATGCCACCCACATACCTGCCACACCCCTCTAACATGATGAACATGGAACATTCCCCTCCGATTCATCTGTCCGATAAATGTGCGGAGCTGGTAAAACACCTCCATATGTTTCCCGCTCAGACTAACTTGCGTAGTACTGCATTAGGGCACTCCTCGAATAGCGTGCTACCATGCCATGCATCTGTGATTGCATTTGTTGCTTGTATTTATTGTTTCTTCCCCCTCCTTCTCTCCCGATAGACCCCGAGACCGACGCTGCCCCTGAGATCGACTGCGTCACCGACGACCCTTCTTCCTTTTCAGCAGAGCTTCCAGGCAAGCAAACCCCCTTGAGCATGCCTATATCACCTACTCCTTCTCCCTCCTGCTTGCATTAGAATTTGCTACTGCATTTGTTTGATCCTATTCTGATGCATAGCCTGTTTTTCTAACTGCCTTTTGATACTTACCTGTTATCCTAAATGCTTAGTGTATGTTGGTTAGTAAACCATCTGTGGCCCTCTTCCGTGTCCTAGTTGCCCGCTTAGTTGTCAGTGCCCCGATCGATATGATCGACGGCTGAGACCAGCACATCACCGCACATCACCCTTAAGTTGCTCGACTCTGCAGACCTAATATCGAGTGTCGAGGGTGATACCTCTTTTCTCACTCCCGATGTTGACTCTGTACTACAACTAGTCGGTGGTGGATTACCGAGGGTGATTCCTCTTCCACCACCTCCGATGAAGCTTTTATCGTGCAACCCCTCAAGTGTGAATCCATCGAGGGTGATTCCTCCGAGTTCACCTTGACGGTAGCATCGAGTGGGAATCCATCGAGGGTGATTCCTCGGATTACCCTCTTGATGTTACGGACACACGGTTACTTTACCTGTTGCCCCTTACTGTTACTGTTGATGTGGGACTGAAGGGACAGGCGGTACCACCCCGGTAGAGGTGGACCTGAGTTCCCGACAGTCTCCTGGGAAGTCGGGTTGACTTGGAGGGCACCCGTGAGATAATTACGAGGCGCGGCCGGGCAGGCAGAGACCGCCCTAGAGAGGGATGGGCCTGGCCCTTGTTGCACTTCCTCGAGATGGGACGACAGGAGTACTGATCGTCACCGCGAGCTCTTAATAATGCGCTAACGGATTTGGGTATTGATCTGAGTTGGCCACTGGCCTATACGCACTACCACCACGTGGGATAATGGTTTAATGGGGCCCTCAATGCCGTATGTATCAGCCGAAAGCTCTGTCAAACGTCCAGTTCAGCATTGCAGCACGGTTGGGCCGGCGCCATCTAGGACAGAGGTGGTGCCTGGACCCGCCATGTGCGCAACGACCCGGAGTGCAAAGGGCGATGATCCCAAGACCCCTGAGCGCTTAGGATGTAGACCGGCGGGGACCTCTCTGTTGAGCTCTAGGTAGGGCTGCGGTGTGTCGATCAGCCGAGGCCGGGCATGACCCGGAAAAGTGTGTCTGGCCAGAGTTAATCGAGTGTGTTGGGTAACAGTAGTGCACCCCTGCAGGGAAGTTATCTATTCGAATAGCCGTGTTCACGGTAACAGGACGCTCAGTGTTGTATCCCGATCTGCTACTACTTGCACTGGATACATGTTAATTAATATGAAGCTCCCGGATCGCTTTCTCGCAGGGAGTCAAGGAAGGATCTCTGGGCTTTGCTCCTACATGCTTGTTACTTTATAATATGCTAATCTGCACTCTTCTTGTGCTGCAAGACCGCTGAAGATGCTAGTCTTTGATAGGCTAGGCCTTCCCCTCTATTCTGGCATTTCTGTTGTCCAGTCCACATATTCAGCCTTTCTTTGATACTGATGCATAAGTAGTATAGTTCTGATGTCAGTCTTGCGAGTACTTTGGATGAGTACTCACGGTTGCTTTGCTCCTCTTTCCCCATACCCGATTGCTGCGACCAGATGAGGGATCCCAGGAGTCAGCTGCTACTGCCGCCGACTCCTACTACACCTCTGGAGGAGCGTACTACTACGTGGAGACCGCCGACGACCAGGAGTAGATAGGAGGCTCCCAGGCAGGAAGCCTTGCCTCTTTCGATCAGAGTCATTGTTTGTTTTCGCCTTCTTAAGGCAGATTTGTTTAACTTTGTGTCTGTACTCAGATACTGCTGTTGTTTCCGCTAACGCTTGATCGCGAGCTTATGTATTCGAGCCCTCGAGGCCCCTGGCTTGTATTATAAAGCTTGTATGACATTTATTTGTTTAGAGTTGTGTTGCGATATCTTCAAGTGAGTCCCTAGGCTTGATCGTGTGCATTTGCGTGTATGATTAGTGCACGATTAAGTCGGGGGCGTCACAGTTTTAGATGAGAATAAAAGAATAAAAAACTAAAAGCCTAAAAGGTTTGTTGCAAGAAGTTCACGTCCTCCTCCCTGCACAGTTCAAAATTTGTATTGCGAGACGTCCGACCTACAATTACATGTTTTTAAAAAGGCAAAAAAACGGCGTTGTTTTTACCATTTTTTAAACTGCTCTCAAACGACAACGAATTTGTAACAACTGTCTAGATGAAAAAGTTGTTCCTATTCATAAGCTTTCCAACGGTATATTATATGCTACATTCCGATGAATGTTTTAAAAGTTTCATGTATACCGTTAAAAACACGTTTTACGTATTCAAAAAAATATTTTGAACCGTCGCAGGTATGAAAAAAATGATCAACAAGGGAACGTTGCGTGTTTTCAGCAGCTTTCCATCGGTATATCATTTGCTCAATTCTGGTAAGTGGTTGGGGACTTACGGGTAAAAAATAGCACGTGAAAAATAGAGTGAAGTTCAAACACACACGCACCAGAAGTTCAACTTCTTCACGCAGTGCATTTTCGAAAACTCTGTTTTCGCAATGAAGACAGAACGCATGATCTCGCCATTTTCAAAATTACTTAAAAACAGTTAAGAATCGGAGAAAACTTTATATATAAAAAAGTTTCGCATTTTTCATAGCTTTCCAACGGTATATTATTTGCCACATTCTGAGAAAGTTTAAGAAAACTACGGACAAAAAACATTTTTAGCCATTTTTGGAATTGACTTAAAACCGTAAAGAATTGGGAGAAGCATTATATACAAAAAAGTTCCGCATTTTTTCAGGATTTCCAACGCCATATCATTTGCTGTATTCCGACAAACCATTTAGAAAATAACCCGAAAATACGAACTCGTAGGAACTTCGACCATTTTCTAAATTACTTTTAAATCGTTCAAAATTGGAACACACTTTCTATAGGAAAAGAAGCGCATTTTCATAAGCTTTCCAACGCCATATCGTTTGCAACAATCCGATTAGCCATTTTTAAACTAAGCCAAAAAAAGAGCTCGGCTGTTCGGTTTGAGAAAATCCGTCATTTTTCAAATTGCTCTTTAACCGTAGGGAATTTGGGAGAAATTTGTATATGTGGAATGAGCGCATTTGCAGCAGTTTTCCAACGTCATATTATTTGCCTCATTTCGATAAACGGTTTAGAAATGGGCTCGAAAATACGTTTCACGTTTTTTTGTATGAAGAAAAACGGTTTGCAAAACTGCTCTTAAACCGTGTTGATTTTGGAAAAACTTTAACGTAGGTTGTGATCCACGGGTCCATAGCTTTCCAACGGTATATCGCAAGCCCCATTTGGACAATGTTTGCGGAAGTTCAACCTCTCCCTGGGTGAAGTTCAACTACTACTGCTGCGACAGGTCGACTAGTTATCAGAATATTATTCTCATCCCGTGATCAGAATAGTGTTTATATATATATATATATATATATATATATATATATATATATATATATATATATATATATATATATATAGGACTACTTTTCTGTACTCCTGGGTGTATGTACTCCCATATTCAATATACCTCATATACACATTGATTATACCTCTTTACCATTTTCAATATACTTCATTAAATATTCTAAGATACCCCAATACGAGTTTTGTGGAAAAAATATCATTTGCGACGTAATTTTTGTAATATACCTTTTTCATGTACGAACAAATCAGTATATATGTAAACCTTTAAAAATATGTAGACTCACATGATTTTTTTCGTGAAACTCATTTTGGGGTATCTACTAATTATTAATGAAGTATATTAAAAATAATAAAGAGGTATAAAATATTCATCTATGTGGTATATGAGCGATGAGAGTACGTACTCCCAGGAGTACATAGCCATTTTCCTATATATATATATATATATATATATATATATATATATATATACGCCCGTTCCATCCCTCTTCTTTGCAAAGTACCCCCTGTATAGATTGAAACATCCCAAGCTGAATCAAGATCTCATTCCTTTCGCTGGGGCAACGCACCCACGCTGGTTCTCCTAGCAGCGACGAGGTTAGCGCTCTACCGCTCGTGATGCATCCCCACATAAAATCCGTCCGTGCCCGCCGTTGCCGCAGTCAAGATGTCCTTCTATAGCCTCGGCAGTTCCGGATCGCCCTGTCGAAGTCCCTGGCGAGCCTCTGCACCGCTGATGCCGCCCGGTGGCCACAACATCCTCACCTTCTGATTTACACTCTCCCCTCCACTTGATGGTGACGGCCTGCTACAGACTCGTGTGGGTGCCGAATACAGCCCGGAACCTCCTTGCAGAGCAACGCGTCCACATCTCTGCATCTTACCTGCTCTTGTTTGATGTACGCATAGAACTTGCAGATTGACCATCTGCTGTGGATTGTGAGCTTGTATACTGCAATTGTTGCTTGTTGGGTGTACATGTAGCTTCAGAATTTATAATGTGAACTTGCAGATTGTGAGCTTGCAATGTGAATCACGCGGGGAACATCTCAGATTACAAACCCACATCAGCCTCAAAAATAGCATTCAACAAAAGAAATTAAACAGTCGTTTTGTTCAGAATTTTGTAGTCACCAACAAGCATTCACTTTCTGAATTTTGCATTCACCAACAAGCATTCACTTCTTTCTGAATTTTGTAGTCCCATTTTGAGGCTCGATTGATACACCCAAGATCAATTGCAACTGAAATTGGCAAGAGGAGGTCATCTAAAAATAACAAAGCTACATGGTCACAGTAGTGGTCATCTACTAATCCACACGCTGTAGTCGCCGTAGTCGTCAGATTGTGGTGGTCTCCGCCGTTGTCGAAATGTGGTGGTTTTGGGTCGTGTTCAGAACTGGACAGAGATCGTTGACCGCGGATGCACACGTTGGGCTGCTAGTCCTGGGTTCCTGGCAGAGGAAGGACCGGGATCCATGGCAACTAGCTAGATCGAGGGAGAGCACCGCGCATCGCAATCAGGGGAGATCTTAGTGCACCCGTTGAGGGAGAGCTTCACGCCCGAGAGGCAACGGCCAACACACATGGATCTCCGCCTGAGAGGTTACCGCCGCTGGGATGTGGTGGCTGCCTCCGGCGTGTCTTCGTGGTGGTGCCGCCTATCACTGGTCTTCGTGGCAGGTTGTAGTTGCTGGAACATGGTGGTCGTGGCCGTCGCGGCCATGGCCGTCATTGGGACGCAGTTCGCAGCCGTGATTGGGAATTGGGGGTAGGGAATTGAGAGAGCTTGCTTCGGCTGGGGGTTTCTAGAAAATTTACGCCTAAACATGGGTTGGAAGTTGGCGTGTTTCTGCAAAATAAGCGCCGACGCCATATATATATATATATATATATATATATATATATATATATATATATAGGGTGGGTCTATTCTACCAACCCCCTTAAGACCTTATTCTACCAACTTTAGGCTTATTCTGCCAACACTTCGGCACTGCAAAAAACTCCAAACCGAACCACAACCCCACCCCACCCCACCTTCTTCCTCTCCCCTGCGCACCCATCCACCCCCAACCTGCCTTCTTCATCCCCCTCTCCACCCCGAAACCTCCATTGTTCCTTCGGGTGTTGCGCCTCCACCGCCGCCAGGGGCCCTGCGCCTCCACCGCCCTACCTCCCCGTGCTACCGCGCCGCCCTGGCACCTCCCCGCGCCACCGTGCCGCCCTACCACCTCCCCGCGTCACCATCCCCATCTCGAGCAACGCGCCAAATTCATCGATCCCGACGGTGCCTCCCTCGAGCCACGTGCCAGATCCGTCGATCACGGCGGTGCCTCCCCCGAGCCACGCGCCGGATCCGTCGATCCCGACGGCGCCTTCCGCGAGCCACGCGCCGGATGCGTTGATCCCACCGGTGCCTTCCTCGAACCACAACGCCTCCTCTTCTCTTCTCCGGTCGCCGTGGGAGACGAACCTCGCCGGTGTGGGAGGCACCAGCTGGGGGCAGTGCTGCACGGTGCTCCAAGCTCGGGAGGACGGGCGCGTGGCTGGATCGAATCGGGACTAAAGCCCACCGCCTCCGAGGCGGCCGCGCTGGTCTGGTCGCCCACGGCCTCCACCGCCGTGCAGGAGGCCGCCGTGCATGGAGCATGGCGACCCAGAGCTCCCCGGCGAGCACCCTCCCCCCCCCCCCCCCCCGGCCGGTGAGCACCTGGTAGCTATGTCAGCTCGTTCACCTCCAACTCTCCCTTCTTTGTCAAATGAAAATCGCACTGCAATGAAAACCGTAAGGAATCGATGTTCGGTTCGATCCCCTGGTGCCGCTTGATTTTTTTGTGTTGCATATTTTGCTGTGTAGTGCCCGTGGAATCGCAGCTCACAAAATTCTTCTTTGTGTTTTTTCAGATTTTGGATATGTGCGGATTCATTGCTGTGCGGTATAGTTTCCTTCTTGCCCCGATGTTCCTCGACCTTGGGCGAGAACAAGCTGCAGCGCCCAGAAGCGCCCGAGCGCACTGCTTCAATCACCTGAGCGCACTGCTTCACACCCGCGACCACCATGCTTACAGTTGGATAACGTGATCGAGTGCAGTTCAGTTTTTTGATTTTGCTTCCAGGTTTTGATTGAGTGCAGTGGGGAGGACGCCACCTACCTTCCTTCTGTCGGCAAGCATGGCTGGTAGCAGCGCCCTGCAAAAATGAAGACGGCGACGACACCACATAGAGCTGGTACATCTGGCTGTGTTCGCGCAGTGCGGAGCACCTGTGCATGCAATTCCGCTGTTTCAGTTTTGTTTTGTTTGTAGTCTTGAAGTGCAGTTCACTTCTGGGAGAGCTCCAGTGCTCGTTTTGTTGTGTGATGGGTGTGTACATGTTTGTATGTATGATCTCGTTGCAGTTCGGGCATTGCATTCATGCGGTTTCGTGGTGGTGCGCTTGCAGTCCGGTGAGTGCGTGGAGGAAGTTCTTTGTGGTTCACTCTGTAAAAACACATTGATGCAGTACACTTGCCTCGTCTCAGCAATCAGGATGCAAAATCATAACAAAATGAGAAAGAAAAAATGGAAAATAATAGTGCAGTTCACTAACCTCAACCGTGCAAACTTACAAAAAGCATTTTGCAAAAAAATGCAGTACACTAGCCTCGATAATTCAGTTCGAACGTATTTATAAAAATAGTAGTTTGAAAACGACAAAAAAGCCATTCAGTCCACTTTGATTTGTGTAGCGGTTCACTTTCCTTCAGATCTGCACTGCACTCATCCCACGAGGTACCATGTGTTCCGTGTTTCATAAAAAAGTTAGAAAAAGGACGAAAGAAATCATGCGGTTCGTTTGCTCATCGGATGCAGTGCGGTTTTCGGTCTGAAGCAGTGCGCTTTCCTGTACGATGAAGTTCACTCGTCGATTTTGGTGTCGCGAAAAACAGAGTGTCCGCATTTCGGTAATTTCAAAACTTCTCTTAAACCGTAAGGAATTAGAGAGGGTGTTCTACATGAAAAAGTTGCGTCTCATCGATATCTTTCCAACGGCGTATCATTTAAATCGTTCCGACCAGCGGTTTGTAAAAATTCGCGGAAAAACGTCCGCTGCCACCCGTCGTCCGCCGCACCATTTTCAAAATTAATTTAAAACCGTAAGGAATCTTAAAAAAAATTCTACATATGAAAGTTGCGCCTCATCCGTAGCTTTCCAACGACGTATCACACGCCTCGTTTTGACAAACGGTTAAAAAACTGGAGCTAAAACAGTACCGAAAAATTGCAAAAATTTGAAAAACCAGAATTCCGCGATTTAGTAAATTTGAAACTGCTCTTAAACCGTAAGGAATTACAGAAAGTAATATATATGAAAAAGTTGCGCCTCGACGATATCTTTCCAACGGCGTATCATTTTCTTCATTCCGACAAGCGGTTTGCAAAAAAACGCGAAAATACGCTCGCTACCACTCGTCGGGCACCCACCGTTTTCGAAACTGCTCTTAACCCGCGAGGAATCTCGAAAAAATTTCAACATGGCGAAGTTGCGCCTAATCCATAGCTTTCCAACGGTATATTACACGTCTCATTCCGACAAACGGTTTAAAAACTGGAGCGAAAACAGTACCAAAAAACACCGCGTACAGTTTTTTCGACGAGAAGTTCACTAGTCTCGGTACTGCAGTGCGCTTGCTTCAGAAAGTGCAGTGTACTCGCGTTCGGCGTGCAATTCGGAAGTGTGGGCAGAATAACTATTCTACCAATATTGGCAGAATAGACGGGCTGTATATATATGTACCCCTACCCTCGGTGGAACAGGCAAACGGATAAAGAACACTCCGTTGCAACAAACCTGGCCAGCCGTGCTACTTATTTCAAAAATGCTAATTAATCTCCTTGTTAGCCGTAACTACTCCGGGAGAATAGGAGGGGATATTTGTTCAAGCATTGAGCTCACGTGTTTGGTCTTGACTTTCGGACTCAGTATATGGTACCGACTAGAGTAGTATACAATTTTAAGGAGTATATATACCACTTGCCAAGTTAGTGGTATATACTTTTTTTTTATGTAATGGGGACATGCCGGTTATCAAAATTAATGCTTGTATACTGCTTTCTTTTAGAGAAGTATGTACTGATTTCGCCCAAAAAAAGAGAGAGAAGTATATGTACTGTTTTTTGGGGAGGGGTATATACTGCTTTCTTTTAGAGATGTATGTACTGCTTTTTTGGGAGGGGTATATACTGCTTTCTTTTAGAGAAGTATGCTTTTTTGGGAGGGGTATATATATACTGCTTTTTTAGGGAAGTATGTACTCCTTCTTCTAGGAGGGGTATATACTGCCTTTTGTATGGAAAGGGTATGTATTGCTTAGTTCCAAAAGAATGTGCACTATTTAATTGGTAAAATTAAAAGAGTATGCACTTCTTTTCCCAAAAAGGAGTATATACTGATTCTCAAAGAAGTATCATCTTGACAAGGTACAATGGGCGTGAAAGGAGTACTCTGATAGGAATCACTACCGGAATCAGGGGCTATGCCGACGGCCTGAGGCCGTCGGCATAGGCCACAACCCCGTCGGCATAGGCCTATGCCGACGGCCACCGTCGGCATACCCCCGTCGGCGTCGATTGCGTCGGCGTAGTCTTGTCAGGCCGTCGGCATAGTAAAGCCGTCGGCATAGCTACCTATGCCGACGGCTTCCGTACAGCCGTCGGCAAAAAAAAGGACGAGACGGCAGCTAACGGCGCCGTCGCTAAGTCCGGCCAACCAGGAGCTGCCACGTGGCATTACTATGCCGACGGCTTTGCCGTCGGCATAGTCCTGCCATGTGGCAAATCTATGCCGACGGCTTTGCCGTAGGCATAATCCTCGGCCAGGAGCTACCACGTGGCATGTATGCCGACGGCTTTGCCGTAGGCATAGATGCAAACCTATATTCATGAATAATTAATACAAGCGATATTGCAAAAATTGAAAAAAAAGAAACTATATTCATAATAAATGAAACATTACAATTATTTGGGCTGAATAAGAAACAATAGACTTTATTAATATAAATGTCAATTACAAGCATTCAGGAATTACACTTGAAGAAAAAGAAATAAAATAAGAAAGGAAAAGTCCTAAACTAAACCTATACTAAACTATCTAGTTCTTCATCTTCTGCTTCTTTCTTCCAGTTCATCAACCTGCAAAACAAGAAACAACAAATAGGAAAAACTTGATTAAGGTTAAAATGTAGCATTCCCCTTAGGGAAATGCCTTTGCTGTAGGAGCTAGCACTTAGGAGTTTGGAAACATTAGTCAAACCCCAATTAGAATAAGTTGATCAAAGAAACAGTAGAAGAGAGCCAACACTGCGTAAATGGAGCCAATGGAACAGTAACCAGCAAGGCCAAAAGGAACAGGTTCAATTGGCAGTAAGGAATAACCCAAGACAGAAGTAGAGCCAGCAAAGTATAGATCAAAGCCAAACCCAAAGATCAACTCAAATTAGCACTAACTCCATGATTAGGGGATCCGTCAATTAAGCTTGGGTTAGTTTTCAGATGAAATCCAACTAACCCACTACTAATCAACTAACCCAGAGGTAGGGTTTGAAGTAGGGATTGTCCTCAGGCAGCCTAGTAGTGCTAGGACTATTACATCATTGGATCAAGTAGTGCAGTATCTGTTGTTAAGTAACGGTGAGAGCCTCAGGACACCATCATTGGCATGGCAGGATTAAGGAGCACCTGTTCTTATCAGTGAGAGTAGGAGAGAAAGAAAGAAAGTGAAGGGACCAGTGTAGCATCTGTTCAAATCAGATATAAGAGAGAGGGAATTGGCAAGGAAAGATATAGTCCATAACCTACAAGAAGAATAGGCCATTGATAGCACACTTACTAAACATCTGCTGTAAGCAGAACACATACACCCACTTACACATGGGTACTATTCTGTATATAGGTACACAAGCACAACACATGCACCTGGTATAGATAGGAGTATAAGCATGCATCTAAACCATCTGAAACATCTAAAATAGCTAAAGCAAAGGAGTTATCACTACATGCAACCATCAGGACTATGTCCTGTACAATATACAACTAAACCACCAGTAGATGATGTACTAAACCATACAAGAAATACCAATACATGGTATTTAGATAAATACTAGTATATATCAAACACAGATACCAGCTTGAAAGAGAAACTATAATTTTATACCACCACAGGAGCAAATCATGAACTACACAGAGTAATTGCAGTAAAGAGATGAATCAGTATATATTGAATTGTTGATCAATAAGAGAGTTACAGCTACATACAAATGAAGGACTATATCCTTTATAAGATAACAAATAAATAGTAGCACTTATACATATGAACAAATAGAACCAGCAGCCAACTAATAAAGAAACTAGCATGTGCTATATGACAGGAACAATAACATCTATAAGACCAAGATAATTGCAATGTAAGACCAACAGTAGCATATAATTTCCTGTAATCAGTCCATAGACATGAACTAGAACTAGAATATGAACATGTAAAGCAGCAGGAGCAGAAGTAGACCAAAGTCCACATTGCCAAATCCATAAAGATAGCACAGTAATCAATTGAGCTAATAATAGGTGAGCCAACCTTCACGAAGCACTAACAGGACACAGACCAGCATCAAATCGACCATGGCATGAAGAACTCGAAGAGAGTAGTACGAGCAGGGGGCAGAGGGATTGAGGAGCTTACCATGAGGGGGGGCTAGCCGAAGCAGAGCAACGCCACCGCCGCGGTTGCGGTGTGGCCAAATCACCGTCATCGCACGGCGGCAGGCGAAAAGGTAGTCGAGGCCGACGGATCTGGGGCAGTAGCACCACAGGCAAAACCCAGGAGGCGCTGGTGCACAAGGAGGCGCGGGAGGTGGCACAGGCGACCAGATCCATGAGCCAGAGCACGCCGACGACTAACCTCTCCCCACCACCGAAACCCTAGAAAGGGAGAACCGATGGGGGCGACCACGGGCGGCAGGGAGAAGCGAATCGAATGAGTGGAGGAGGTAGAGCGGCTCAAGGGGGAGCCCTGGGTAGCTAGCTTGGCGGCAGAGCTCGCCGGAGTAGGCCGGAATCGGCCGGCGACCGAGGCGGCGATGCGAGGCGATGAAAGAGAGAAGGGGGCAGGAGCACCATCCACGAGGTGGAGCCGCCCGTGGGACTTGCGGTGGGCTTCGGAGAGGGCGGAGCAGAGTCGCCGGCGCCGCGCCGGAGTTGGAGGGGACTCCACCCTCAAAACCCTAGCCATGGGAAGGGGTCGTGGCTGAGCTCTCGGGGCCGCGAGAGGCGGATCTGGCCGGAGGGACGGGAAGAGCGGAGGCAGGGGAGCTCGGATCTGTGCTGCGCGCCGGCGAGGCCCGCCGGAACACGCCGGGCTCTAGCGGCGTAGGCAGCGGCGGCGGGGGTTTTGGGAGGGAGGGAGAGACGAGCGAGAGAGAGATGAGGGAGGGAGGTGGCAGGGAGGGAGAGGTGGCGTGGTGGGGTAGGCTGCCCTGCCACGTCACCGATCCGTGGGAGGTTGCTTCCAACCAATAGGAAGCCAGCACAGATTTTGTGCTTCTTTGCACAGTTTTTTTACAAAATACACATGTTAATCTCCACGAAAAATCATACTATGTAGGAATTCCTTGGGACCTGGCACGGTGTCGTCATATGGCCCTTGTAGGGTGTGGTAAAAGTTTGAGCACGTTTCGCAGAAGCCTGACCGAAGGCCGCTTGTAAACTACACCATCTTCGAGGTAGTATCTGACTATCGAGAGGGAACGTGTCCAGCTTGTGAAGGAAGTGCATTGCCCGTTGCTCCGTTGACCTCGAAACTTCTCGTGCTCTCAAACAGGGGCATTGCATGACACGTGCCAGGACATGGCATTTTTCGGGCTCGCCTGCAATATTTGAGACATTTATTGCATCTGTAGGGTTTCAATGCGGGAAATTGCAGATCTGCACGGCGGCCACCTGAAATGATGTCCAGAAGTTGTTTGGAAAATCATATATGATGTATTTGTAGAATGTGAAGACCTAGTGCAACCAAAGGAGGGGCAGGACCCACCACCGGGGGGCGAATATACCTCGGCAGCATGCCGGATCTAGCCGTTAAAATCCACGGAAAATCATATGATACCGGAAATCCTCGGGGACCTGGCATGGTATCGTCATATGGCCCTTGTAGGGTGTGGTAAAAGTTTTGCAGAAGCCTGACCGGAGGCCGCTTGTAAACTGCACCATCTTCGAGGTAGTATCTGGCTATCGAGAGGGAACATGTCTGGTTTGTGAAGGAAGTGCACTGCCCGTTGCTCCTTTGACCTCGAAACTTCTCGTGCTCTCAAACGGGGGCATTGCATGACACGTGCCATGCCATGGCATTTTTCGGGCCCGCCTGCAATATTTGAGACATTTATTGATTCTGTAGGGTTCCAATGCGGGAAATTGTAGATCTGCACGGCGGCCACCTGAAATGATGTCCAAAAGTTGTTTGTAAAATCATATATGATGTATTTGTAGAATATGTAGACCTAGTGCAACCAAAGGAGGGGCAGGACCCACCACCGGGGGCGAATGTACCTCGGCGGCATGCCGGATCTAGCCGTTAAAATCCACGAAAAATCATACGATGCAGGAAATCCTTGGGACCTGGCACGGTGTCGTCATATGGCCCTTGTAGGGTGTGGTAAAAGTTTGAGCACGTTTCGCAGAAGCCTGACCGAAGGCCGCTTGTAAACTGCACCATCTCCGAGGTAGTATCTGGCTATCGAGAGGGAACGTGTCCAGTTTGTGAAGGAAGTGCATTGCCCGTTGCTCTGTTGACTTCGAAACTTCTCGTGCTCTCAAACAGGGGCATTGCATGACACGTGCCAGGACACGGTCTGGACCCAACCCACCACTAGATTCCCTCCGGTTCTACCCGATGCGCACGTTTCCCCCCTCCAAGTGACGGCGGCACTACCGTCGGTGGAGGGGGGCCGCACCCCAGAGCCCCAAGACGGGCATCTACGCATGCCACATCACTTTCACACATGCATCAGGACCCGATGCGGTGTTTCGGTGGCATAGCTACACCCGGAAGGCCACCACGAAGCCCCGTTGATCAGGAGATCTAGCCCTTTGACTTTCACCGGACGGGCTTTGACCAGTGGACTCTTCCACCTGGTTGCGATAGGTCAGCCCATAGGAACATCCCCGAACACGGTCTGGACCTAACCCACCACTAGATTCCCTCCGGCTCGACCCGACCCGCACGTTTCCCCTCATCCAAGTGACCGCGACAGTGCCATCCGTGGAGGGGGGCCACACCCCGAAGCCCCAAGACGAACGTCTGAGCATGCCACATCACTTTCACACATGCAAGAGGACCCGGTGCCGTGTTTCGGTGGCATTGCTACCCTGGAAGGCCCACCGACCGGACTAACCCTAGCCCGACGCGCACGATTCCCCCCTCCAAGTGACGGCGGCAGTGCCGTCCGTGTAGGGGGGCCACACCCCGAAGCCCCAAGACGGGCGTCTACGCATGCCACATCACTTTCACACATGCATCAGGACCCGATGCGGTGTTTCGGTGGCATAGCTACACCCGGAAGGCCACCACGAAGCCCGTTGACCAGGAGATCTAGCCCTTTGACTATCACCGGATGGGCTTTGACCAGTGGACTCTTCCACCTGGTTGCGATTGGTCAGCCCATAGGAACATCCCCGAACACGGTCTGGACCTAACCCACCACTAGATTCCCTCCGGCTCGACCCGACCCGCACGTTTCCCCTCATCCCAGTGATGGCGGCGCTGCCGTTCGTGGAGGGGGGGCACACCCCACAGCCCCAAGAAGGGCGTCTATGCATGCCATAACACTTTCACACATGCATGAGGACCCGGTGCATGATTATGATAAAAAAAGTCATTTAAAAGTTGTCCAAATCTATGGAAGTATCAATTATTTGTGATTTTTTACTAAGTATAAGGACCTATATGCAAAATTACATGAGGTTACATTTTAACATACTCAAAAGTAAAAAAAAACAGATATTCATAATCTATGGAAAATTCTGCCCCGAATCCATATATAATTTGTGTATGTTTAAGTTTATATAAATTAGATTTAAATTAATCAAATCTAAAGTTTAAAAAATATAAAATGAGAAATAAAAAACATATAATATATATGCCGACGGCATGGCCGTCGGCATAGATAGCCCACGTGTTTTTTGCTGACAAAAAAAAGTGTGCTAGCTATGACGACGGCCTCCGTCAGGGTCGTCGGCATAGTGGTGATGGCGTCAACCCTCTGTCTGGTACTGGGTCGGCGGGCCCACACGTGTGCCGACGGCGAATATATGCCGATGGCCCTCGTCGGTATAGTGAAAGAGATGCCGACGATGCTTCTACGCCGACGTCCCCCGTCGGCATAGATGGAGGTTTGCCGACGGCTTTAGTGCGCCTACGGCCTTTCCCCGGCCGTCGGCATACCCGCATCTATGCCGACGGGGGCCGTCGACATAGAAAAAGCCGTCGGCAGCGGCAGTTATTCTGGTAGTGAATCTAGTTCCAAATGTCACTAGAAAATTTCAAAATATAAATTAGTAAAAGGTATACGTACTTCTTATTATATTACAGAAGTAATAGACCAAAGTTTCATCTTAACAAAAGTAAGTACACCTAGAAAGAAAATTAACCGAGAGTGCAAGTGCCCTTTGTTTCTACATCTCAATGTAATATATGTTCCATATAGATTTTACACTAGACATCATGAAAATTAACCGAGAGTGCATGTACGTTCCACTAGACATCATTGAGTCACCAAGCACGAGGTGTGTGCACATGTGATTGGAGTAGCCAATCTACTAATCCATGCACGGTGGTCATTAACAGACACATCGTGCGTTGCTTGAGGATGTCGTCGGTCCGCCGCCGGTCGAGCCGCCGGCCGCCGGCCGCCAGTAGCATGACGTCGTCGAGCCGCCGGCCACCAAATGTCCTCTTGGTCGTCGAGCGACTTGAGCCGTCGCTTGCCGCGTGCTCTTGAACGCCCAGTTTATACTGGGATAGAACATCTGATCAGATTCAGATCGAATGCGTAGAAATACAAGGAACACAAAGAACGAAATATTGAATGTTGATGCATACCTGGGCTCGATGATGAGATGTAGAAGGTTGACTATGATGTTGCCATCATCATCTCTGCCAACGTCGGATTAGTCGTGTATCTTGAATTTGTTGTTTTGGCCGTCGCCAAAAATCACCATCGCCGGCAGAATAATATGGGAGAGGATGCGACGGCCATCCATATTTATATTTTCTACTAGCCTGACCTGTATTCCCGTGAAAAATGTCAGCAAGAATCCCTATAAACATGGATCGGTCAACTAATTACCAAACGACCATCATTTATGCTAAACGGATAAGTAGCAACAAACTAGACGGCGCTCAACCAAAGGATTGACACCTGGCATGGGAGTATGTACTCCTAGGAGTACTAACCAATTTTCCTATATATATATATATATATATATATATATATATATATATATATATATATATATATATATATATATATATATATATACAGCCCGTCTATTCTGCCAATATTGGCAGAATAGTTATTCTGCCAACACTTCAGAACTGCATGCTGAACGCTAGTGCACTGCATTTCTGTACAAATAGCACTGCAATGCCAAACGGGAGAACTGCTTCGTGGCTTGTGGTGCGTCCGTGTGTTCTGGATGCAATCGGGTGTTGCGGGATGGTTTTAGTTGTTTCTGGACATTCGTTGTCTATTATTGTTTGTAATTTACTAGAATCCTGGCTAAAATCTACACAAATCGTCCGATTTGGCGGACGAGCTTTCCTCTGTTCGTTCGTGTTCGTGTGTGATTCGATTTTTTTGCGCTCGAATGTGGTTTTGTAGTAGTAATTCTTAGCTGGCGTTCGTTTAAATGCTCCCGTTTATCTATAATCTGCATTTTTGTTCGTAATCTGGTATCAATTTTGTGAAATCGATTGTGCGGGCGTGATGAGCTTCGTCCGCTCCTCTGTGTTTTTTGGTTTTTTGGTTTTTGCGCGTTGATGCGTTTTGAATATTCTAACTAGTGTCTTTCTTTCGTTTGAATCGACTATATTGCATCTGTAATCGGTATACTTGAGTGTCAATTTTTTGAGAACAGCGTCTGTTGTTCATCCGTTTACTTTTTTTGGCCCGTGAGCTCGATTAAATTTTTTGCGGCATATTCTTCAAAATTGAGTGGTTGTACATCGATTAGGCGAGCTATCGAACTGCGACTATATTTGCTGTCCTCTGTTAGTCTCAAATCATGTCTGGATCTCTGTTGCTTTGTTCTTATTGTTGCAGTTCTTTCATATGTTGTAGTGTACTGCATGTTTGTAAGTAGTGGACTACACTGGAACTGCATTACAGTGTACATGATAGCGTCTGAGATTTCTCATTTTTGTAAATGCATTTTGTGGTTGAGCGAACTGCAAAGTTTGCACTATCGTACTGCATTCTTATACTGAACAGTACTGCAAATTATGAGACGTTTTAAAGCAGTGGAGTTGAACTGCAAATGTGTCGTCCATTCGCACTGTATTGTTTTTTACCTAGAGCACTGCACTTTTTAATATAGCGCACTTCATTATATGTATTAGAGATCTGCCTTTCTCCCACCAACTTATCAAAAGAATGTTAAAATGATGCATATGAGCTCACACACACTAAAAAGGTACTGTTCGGCGGTTATGTGGTTGAGTGAACTTCAAAGTTTGGACAATCGTACTTCATTGTTATACTGAATAGAACTGCATACTAAGACAATTTTTTAAAATAGCGGAGGTGAACTGCAAAAGTTTCGCCCATTCGCACTGCATTGTTACTACGTAGAGCACTGCATATCTCCCGCCAGCTTGGCAGAAGAATGATAAAGTGATGCAGATGTGCTCACATTCATTAAAAAAGGACTGTTCAGACCGTCTGAAGAACATAGAGTTGCGTTGTCTGATGGACTTAATTTTAAAAGCTTACAGCATAAAGGGTTTGCTTTAATTTAGACAGCCTACAGTGCAAATATTCTAAATAACAGGGAGCCTTTTTCCTTGTAGAACATCACCATCGCCACTTCTCCGGCCTCAAACCCATTCTATGAGATAAACTCCTTCCAGCCAACAGTTATGTTGAAGCAGCCATCAGAGTCAATGTGGTAGTCAGCTTGCATGTATTCATACCCATTCTTGTGCTCTGTCTCCAAAATAAGCTTCCCTGAAGTCGGAGCAGTAAACCTTATTGTGGATGGCAGTTTCTGCATTTTGGCATGCATGGAAAATGAATCTTTATAAGTAAACACCACATGGTTTGCTATATCTTAATTTTATCTGTTTATATTTGACTTAAATATGTATAAATATTTGACTACTATTAATAAAAAAGTAGCAATACATGAACCAAAATATGTACGGACTTGACCAGTAACTTTGGTAGAATATATACTATTCTGCTAACAGTTTGGCACTGCAAGTTCAGGTCAGGTGTACTGCTCTGAAATATCAAGTGCACTGCATCGATGGGCGTTTGAACTTCTTTTGTTTGGGTGTTGTGGATCGTCTGTTCAGTTCCATATTTAACTAGTGTTAACATCTGAGATGGGACTGAAGAAAAATATATAGAACCACCTAGTGTTAATTTCTGACAAATCTGAAAAAAACAAAGATCTTGGCATTGATGATAAGACTGAAGAAAGTAATGGTACATTCAGATGTGTATTTGTAACCTGATATTGTCAAAAACTAAGAGGGGGAAAGACATACCCATGATTCCTCAAGGTCTTCAGTTGTGAGGCGGTAAAGGAATGGTGCCCGAAATCCATGGTTTGTGGTCATCAGGCAGGAGAGCTGACTGCGCCGCTCAGACTCGGTGAGCTCCAGACCATCAGAGTACATGCATGCCTCCGCTATCGGCACGATCCTTGCGAGGCATCTGCACGAACAGTCCATGGTGGGCTCAGTGGAAAGGCAGATAACAGAGGAAAGGCAGATAATAGGGGGGAATGGGAAGAACCCTAGATCTGGGCTTTGGAGAAGAGAAGAAGAGGGGAGGAGTTCTGTGAGTTGGTAGGACGAATGGATAGGTTTTATGCAGCCAGGATGAATGCCCTTTTTTCATTGAAAGTAATAAATGCTGTAGTAGGTGGTAGGTGGTATGCGGTAGAAGGAATCTGTTTTAGTTTACCGAACTGCATTTCAGAAGTATTAGAACTTCTTCGTTAATCATACAGTATTGCATTGTTGGAGGCCGCGGACTGCATCCCTTATGTGTCTTTGCAGCTTCCTGCGTTTTTTTTTGTGAACGAACTGCAATTTCTGGCTGGCTGCGGACTGGTTTTTTTGTTGTTGTGGTTATTCATTTAATTTTTGTTCTATTTTTTGTTGTTGTGCCGTGGAATGAGAGAATAATTTTATTAGATGCAGATATCCTTGCTGTGGCGTGTTGGGCCTGTTTGAGAGTAAGTTACATCCGGCCCGGGAAGGCCTGCGTGCACGGCTGGTTCGTTATGTGCAGTGTGTATGCGCTGAACTTTAGTCCCACCTCGCCTGGCGAGAGCGCCTACGACCGGTTTATAAGCTCAGGCTAGGCAACCCATTCGAACTCCTCTTGATACTCATTGGGCGCTTAGACTTGGCGCTCGCTGCCCACATCCCCTCTGACCTGGGGGCCCTTGTCTTCCTGGCCCCGTGCATCGTGGCTCAGAACGGACTCCCCTATGGATCTCTGTGGGTGCTGTCCTAGTACGAGACTGGCTGGGGCCATGTTTGACTAGGGCGGTCAAAAATTTTTTTGCAAGTAATTGTGTTTTTTTATTATAGATAGATTGTGCACTGCTTTGTTACAACGTTCTGAACTGAACTGTATCTATGAACGTTATTTACTGCATGTCTCTACATTTCCGCACTACCTTCCTGTATAGTACGGTTTGTGCACTGCATGGATGTTCGTTTGTGCACTGCATGTTCGTTCGTTTTTGTGCACTGCCATGTGCACATGCTTTGTGCGGTTTCTGAATCACTCTCTTTTGGAAATTGATGAATTGCACGATCTCCCTGACGATGCGGTTCTGCAGATCGTGGGTTTGGTTGCGTATGTGATCGTGGCTTTTTAGCAATGCGACCGCTCGGAGTGGTGGTCTTCTGTGATCGTGGGTTTTTGATCGTGATTTTTTTTTAAAATTTCTTAATTAATATTGTTCACCACTGCTATATATCCAGACGTGTATGTTTTTGGTAAGTGGTAGTCCGTATAAATAACCTGATTCAGATGGCGAACATCATTTTAGTTGTAACCGCACTTCTTTGTAGAAAAGCCCGCACTGCATTATTGAATATTTGTGGACTGCATCCTTTAGAGGAATTTTTTTGTTTGACGAGCTATGTCCACGGGCGGACTGTTTTTTATCGGTAGAACTGATTTTTTTTACTATGTGTACTGCATCATGTATTTGCCCGAGCGTCATTAACATGAGGAGCGAACTGCATCTTGTTTCATGCATTTTTTACCTAGTTTTTTTTATGAAAAATGTGAACTGCACGTGTTTCCATTGTACACAGGTGGACTTCTGCTTCCGTTCAAGTGAGCTTCAATTATTTTGGCCGGGCCTGTCATTTCGGTTTTTGTTGATGGGCTGGGTACGGCTCCTTGTAAATTAGCCGGGACGTTACGGGCCGGGCCGTTTGTGCAGCTCTTCCCAAGGGCCTATCACACGCGTCCCTCCCTGGCGCTCGCACTTCTCCCTCTGTTCCAGTGCCGCCCGGAGCAACCCCCCACCCCCGTGGAAACCGCCGTCGCGCGCAGCAACCGCCGTCGCCCGCGGCAACCGCCGTCCTCCACAGCATCCGTCGGCGGGCGGGTTTCCCTTTATCGGTACGTTGCTTCAGATTCTTCTATTTCGCGTCCCCCTCCTCTCCCCCCTCCTCCCCCCTCCACTCCCCGCACCGCCGCCGCTCATCCCCACCGCCTCTCATCCCCTCGTTCGTGATCGTCCCCCGTCTAGTTGTTCCATTGTCTTAGTGCCTGCGCTTTTTGCTGATGTAGTTCATTTTCGCAAGCAGGCGATTTCTTCTAGATTTGTAGCCGGTACTCGCGTGGGCTCCGTGGGCAGAGCAAGGTGTATGTAGGGTTTCGTCGGATTTCCTCTTTTTTGTTGCTGGTATTCGTCAGGCCGTCCTTGTTCGCGACGCAAACACCATGTCTTCGCCAAGCAAAGCACATGGAGGAGATGAAGGTATGTGGACTGCTTGCTTCCCCTTTTTTATTTTGTGTCTTGTTTATCTATTTATCTTGGTCTTGATGTAGATTCGTTTTTTCTGTGTTAGTTCTCATCATTCTCATGATGTAGATTCTGACATTTATTTAATTATGTTTCTGCTTTTTTTGAATCCACTAGGTAAAAATGTTGGGACTGGCCCTAATGTTGCTGTTTATGATTCACCGATTGGCTCGCGTTGTCCTGGTGGTAAGGATCATGGTGGTCAGGCTAGCCCTGAAGTGAATTCACCAATTGAAACGTCCCCTATTAGTGTGGCTCCTCCTTTTGGTATGTTCTTGTTTTTTTCCTTATTTTAGTTTTGGCAACTTGTTTGTATCATTGTGTTTCTTGTAAACTGGATTCCTGTGTATGAATTGTGAACTGCTTTATTGTTCTCTTTACCAACTTGCTATTTTTGTTGTGTATTATTTTTTTTATTGTATGTTCTGCTTATTGTTGTTGTGTGAACTGCAAACTCATTGTGTGTGCGATTTGTGAAGTGCATTATTATTTGATTTATATACTAGCTATTTTTGATGTTTTACAAACTGCTGATGGCTTTGTGAAGTTAGTCAGCCTTTTTTGTGATCAAACTTTGACTTGGTGATTTATTCAAGGATATTTTTCCCTTTATTATGTTTTTTGTATGAAGCACTGCATTATATGGATAGGTGAACTGCATTTTGTTCGTTTGCGCACTTCTTGCTGAGCATAGTTAAACTTCATTCCGACGCAGCGACTGATTTTTCTTGCATTATACTCAGTTGATTGACCATTATTTCGCAGAGGGTGTCGTTGGTGTGAGCTCTGACCAGAGCTTTAGGCGGCCCGTGTTGTCTGAAACACAGTCACAATCTGTTGATGGTACAGAGGAAGTTACGTAGGAGTGGATGGTCCCGGCACAGATCCAAGCTTATGAATCAAAGAAACGCAAGAAGTTGTTGAGGTTTAAAAATGATACAAAGAAGTATGAGGAGATGGAGAAGCGGAGGAGGGCTGCAGATGCTGCCAGGAGTGTGAAATTTGATAATGTCAAGCAGCATGTTGTGCAGAAGAAGAGTCTGAGTTCTGTTGCTGAGCAAGGTAGTACTCCTCGGCGCAGTCCCCGTGTCGCTTGCATGGAGAAGAACGTCGGTAAGAGAACTGTTGAAGCTGGTAGGGAGGATACGCAACGGAAGCGGGCATATGTTGATGATGAGCCCGAGTCCGACGACGATGACTTTGTTCTTGCTGATGTTGTGAGGAATGCTAAGTCTGGGAGACGGAAAGATTGTGGTCCATCTAAGAGTCAACATAAGCGGCCGCGTGTTGTTGCTGACGAAGATGAGGATGCTGTCTCGGGTGGGGAGGCGGATGTTGTTCCAAAGGTTTGTTGAAGTGATGCCTTTGTTTCTTCCATTGTTGTTTTATTTACCTTTTTTTGTGTCTTATCTGCCTAATTTATTAATGTGGACTGCATCTTCCTGTACACAGAAGAAGAAGAAGACTAGTAAGAGGAAGAGAACCGGAGGTGACAGCGAGGAAGGAGATGATGTTCGATTTAACAAGACCGTACATTTGTCACTCCCCATTGTGTGCAAAGCTGCTGGATTATTGAGAGATCCACACCGTAATCGTGTTCGTGACGCTGGTTTTGGTGCTGTCTTTAACTTGACAGTAGAGAAAAATGTGTCCCGCATTCTTATGTGCCATCTGATGGGAATTATTGACCCTTCCAATATGGTAATGGACTTTGGGCCTTGCAGGGTTCTTCGAATCAGTCGTGCTGCTGTTCATCAAATATTTGAGTTTCCTATGGGACCTCACACTGCTCCCATGTCTGCTAACAGTGGCCATGACGATTCGTTGTCTGCCCTCAAGGATGGGCTTGGCTTTGATCATTCTAAAAGTATAGGTGTGAAGGACTTGCTTGAACTGTTGGCGGTGTGGGTGGAGGGCGAGGACACCGTGACGGTTGATCTTGCTGTCAAGGTTTTCTTCCTGATACTTTATCAGAATTTGCTATGCCCCTGGCCTGCTTTTCGTTTGGGCAGGGTTGCTGCCATGGTTGAGAACATGGATTATGCGGCTATGGCTCAGATGGATTTTTGTCAGCTTGTTGTTGATGAGCTCCAGGTAGCTGTGGTGAAGTGGCAGTCAGAAGGTAGCGCGCAGAATTGCGCTGAGGATTGTGCCATTGTCCCCCTGATTATGTATTTGGATTGCTTGAACCTTCGCAAATTTTCAGTTTTGCACATGTTGACGCCACGTGCGTCATACCTGACGAACAAAAACTTGTTGAAGATATACAACGAAGATTTGATTGTCAAGGGAAAGATTTATCTGGAAACTTACAGATTTGGGAAACTGCCGGTTAGTGCATTTGTTTTTTAAATGTTTTTTTGTTCCTGTTATCCTTGTTTTTTTAACAGCGTCTTTCTATTTTTGCTGTCAGAGAAATCTGAACCTCCTAGTATTCACATGTGGACTTCTTTCCCTTCTTTCCTTTTTTGCAGTGGAAGGCGTCTGGTGATATTGTCTACAATCGTCCAGTTGCACTTTTATGTGACAGCTCTGCTGCAGGCCCTAGCAGTGCTGCTAGGTTCCATGAGCCTATCTGTAGCCAGCCGCCGCCTACACGGGGTTTCACGGTTTGTCGGATCTCTAATGCTAGAAGCACTTCTGATCAGACGTTTGTTGGCGGCAGAAGACACGAGGAGATTGATGAGCTTCTTCAGAAGGTTATCAAGTTAACAGAAGATTTGCCAACCTCTGGTGATAGGTTGAGGGAAGTTGCTGGATTTTTCCCTGTTGGCCACGGCCCCCCTGAAGAAGAAATTGTGGCTGCACACAACTTTGATCGTGGTGTGGTTGAAGGCTTGAAGATTGCGGTGACGAATATTCGGTCTTCGTACGCTCAGTTGAAGCAGTCGCAAGATGAAAAATGCGCTCGGTTTGAGAAGGATGCTGAGCACATTTTGAAAGAAATGGACCGACAGGATGCTGGTGCTGACGCTAAAAATGTATGTTTTCCCTTTATTTGTCTTTTGTACTTCATTTGTGTATTATGTGTACTGCTCCTGAGTCTGTAGTTTTTTCGCCAGTTATATATTTTCCTATATTGTGTCAGTGATTTTTTTCTGTTGTAGGCTGGAGTAGATTCTTCTGATGTTCATGCATCTCAGGACGATGGGACTGATTAGGACGATGGGACTGGAGCTGCAGATTGTGATGCGCACCAGGATCCTCCCGATGGCTTTGGGAAGGACGAGCACTTGGCTGATGCGTCGTCCCCTCCAGTTGTTGTAGCTGAGAAGGTTTAGTGGAATGACTTTTTGTACTATTGTTTTGTAATCTATGTATCTTGTTGGTCTAATGCATTTGTTTTACATAAGTGAGCTGCATTATTTGGCATAAGTGAGTTGCAGTCTTTGACATATGTGGGCTGCATTCAGTTAGTGAACTGCATTGGTTTACATGAGTGAGCTGCATTTTTTGGCATAAGTGAGCTGCAGTCTTTTGACATATGTGGGCTGCATGCTGTTCTGTTGGCGAACTGCATTATTTTAGAGAAGTGATCTGCAATCTTTTACACAAGTAGGCTGCAATCTTATTTTTTCACATTAGTTGGCTGCATGTTGTTCAGGTTGCGAACTGCATTGTTTTTACATAAGTGAGCTGCATGTCGTCGTGTTAATTTCATTTCACGCTCATTTGTGTTATCGTTGGCTTATTTTTTTAAATGTTTTGGCAGTCTGGAGAGGGAAATGCAGAAGTTCATGAGTCGGTTGGCGTTGTTTGTGTTGATGTGAACCAGGAGGACCGCGCTGTTGCTGGTGGTGATGGTGCAAGGGTTTCTGTATCAGCAGCTTGTGAGAGCGCAGAAGCTTCTGTAGCTCAGGAATACGATCCGGCTGTTGCCCCTAGTCGTCATGAAAATGTTGATGTTGATATTGAAAAGTTGCACGAGAATGACGTTCCTGTTGATAGTGTTGCTGGTTCTCCTGTTTGTCTGGCTGCCGATGATGTTCCTCGTGTTGTCAGTGTGTAGCCTCGTGTGGGTGAGTTATCTGAGGACGTTGCGGTTGCACCGACTGTTCAAAATGCAGAAAACGCTGATGTTGACGCAGTAGGACAGTCTAGTGAGGCTACGGTGCTTTCAGTGCAACCTACTGGTGGAACTGTTTTGATCTCATCTAAAGAGCAAGAGCACCAAGAGTCTGACACTGAAGGCAAGTATTTTGTTTCGAAAAGTGAACTTGACGTTTTTGTCAGTCATTGTATTTACTATGGTAACTACATATCACATGTTTTATCATAAAATGAACTTTTTCTTTGTTAATGCTTTCAAAATAGTTGCTAGCTAGCATATTTTCATTTTCTTTACAAGTGAACTTCATATTTTTTGTAAATTATTTTTCTTAATATACCATCTGTATGGAGTATATCATTTTTTGATAAGTGAACTTCATTTTTTTTACTTGTTTCTTTTTTTATATATATTTTGCAGATGACGAACTTGCTGTTGTGGCTCCTTCGAGCATTGATCCAGCTCTTCTCAAAAGATACAACGAGTTGTACAGTGCTGTTACCAGGGCTCGGAAGGACAAAAAGAAGAAGTATGACATTTTTTGAAATCTTAATTTGTTATGTTAATATGTATTTTCTAATCGCAGACTTTGCCCTTTTTCATTCTTGTTATTTTGATAGTATCTTATGTTCCAGTTTTTCAACAAAATGTCAGGGGCTTGATTGCTTTTGTAACTGAGTTGGGCGATATTCCCATTGCCGAAGTTGGTGAATCTTTTTGGACGAAGGGGATGCTCACTACCCGCCTTGTTGATTTAGGGGTTTCTTTGCTGGTAGATAAGTTTAAGGGATCTTCGACGATGGTTGCGCCGTACCATATTTGTGTAAGCATGCATAACTTTTGTTTGTTGCTTTATTCTCTTTTTGTATTCCGTGTGATGACCTGTATGCTTTTCCACCCTTTTCCTGCCTTGTTTTGTTTGGCAGACAAGTATTTGGAATGGCGGTAGTGTAGGCAGGACGGTGAAATTGATGTTCTCGTCAAGAGCTGAGGAGCGTGTCGATAAAAAAGATATGGTGAGTAATGTTTTATGTGTCCAGAATTATTTTGTGTGTGTCGGTTTTATAGTGTTCTGATTTTTGTTTTTGTAATGCATAAATGGCTGAGAGGATAACATATATATATATATATATATATATATATATATATATATATATATATATATATATATATATATATATACATTTTTTACTTCCAACAGATCCTGTTTGCAACATTTGATCCTCCAAGCACGAATGAAGTCGGAGCTGTTGGCCATTATTGTGTAGTCGCCTTGAACCTGATTGAAAGGCGGTTTGAATATCTTGACTCGCTCCATAAACCTGGCAGTGTTGAAGCAAACAGGGTTTTCAGGAGGATGGTTAAAAATATCAAGCGTGCATGGAAAGAAGGTAGTGCAAGCTCTGATGAGCCGCTAAATCCCCCGACACTTGATGGCTTTTCGTTGAAACATGTGATTGTCCCAATTCAGCCAAATGGGTATGTTTGTTGTAGTCCCCCCTCCATTGCTATTCATCAACTGTTCTTTTATATGAATGTGAAACTTATTGTTTTGTTCTTTTGCAGGCATGATTGTGGATTCTATATGTTCCAATTCTTGCAGACATGGGATGGGATTCGAGTTGCTCGGTTTGGGGTGGATCACATCGGCTACATCAGGAAGGACATGCTCTACAGTTGGCTCACATCATCGAAGTGTTCCTTGGATCTATCTTCGCTTTTAATCTTTGAAGATAAAGGTTGTGTTTTTGTGAACTATTGATTTCCCTCCTTTTTTTTGTGTGTGTACTGCTTGCTTCCCTTTCTTAGGCATTAGTTTTTAGTGTGCCAGTGGACTGCGTATTTTTGAGAATGACGAGGTGCGTGTTTTGTTGTGTTAGTGAGCTTCAGATTCTTTGATGAGTGAGCTTCAGTTTCTGTATAAGTGAGCTGCATTGTTTTGGATAAGTGAGCTGCACTGCTTTTGATGAGTGAGCTGCACTCCCTTTATGTGAGTGAGCTGCATCATGTTCTTTTGTGAACTGCATTTCTGTACATTAGTGAGCTGCGTTTGACTCTTCTGGTGTTGTACTTGGGTATTTCGACGGCGCTGGACAAATTAGCCGAGTGTTACCGTGTTGTTTCCCATCTCTTTTTCAGGTTTTGATGGAGGCCTTCATGGAGGCTGTACATCACTTTTCGAGACCCAGGTTTCTGAAGCAGCTATGGAGGATTGTGTTGTTGAAATCTCTCCTGGTAAAACTGGTTCTTTGGCTGGAGTTGGTGTGAGCACTGGTGTTGCATCTGGACCTGTTGGTGGAAAGCAAGCTGCACCTGGCTCTTCACGTGAGGTATTAAATCTTGATGATGATGATGATGATTTCATGACGCCGGTTGTGCCACCCGTCAGTAAGAGGAGTAGGAGTGCAGCGATCAATCGTCCCACGGGTGTCGAGGGTGTTGTAGTTTCAAACAAGAGGGCAGTAGAGAGGCCTGTTAAGATTAGATGCTCTATGGAGAAGTTGAAGCCTTCCAGGTTCAGACATCTTAATGAGGCGAGGCAAATAAAGGATCTCATTCTCAGCCAAGATTTCAGGACCAAATACAAAGAGTGAGATCTATGTGCCTGTCCTTCATCTTTTGGTGTGTTTAGTTTCTGTTTTTGAACTTTATTTTTTGACCCCATCTGTGTTTGTGTCTCTTGTGATATCTTTTCCGCAGAAGCTCACTCTTCATGGTAAAAGGTCCTTTTAATGATGTTGATTCAACCAGTGTTGACTATATGTTTCGGACATTTGGGAAAGGAGCTTTCATGGACTCGTATCTCATGGATTTTGTCATTAAGTACTGGAAGCAAGATCCTGACATGAGTTTAGTTTATCGTTCTGGCGATCGTGTGGTACTTACTCCTTTATTCATCACGGTAAATGTGTCTGCTGTCATCTTTTTTTTTGCTTTTGTGCACTTTTTCTTGAGTACTGAATTTTTTGTCTATGCGTGCATGCATTTTTTTTCTTTTTTGCATGTCTCATTTTATTCTTTTTATATGCAGTATGTTCTTCAAATGGAAACTGTCGTGAAGAAAAATGAAGAAGGATATCATGTGTTGCCGGTTGTGCATACCCCATTTATTTTAGAAGATGCGGTTGAGCGGTTCAAGTTTTTTGTTGGTGCTGATAACCTGCTCGACGCAAAACTAGTAAGGCCACTGTGTCCTTCATTTTCTTCTTCTTCCTTGTTGCATTTCCTCTGTAGTTATTTTCAGCAGTGATCCTAGTGCTATGTGTGGAATGAACTTCATTGATTTATTTTTTGTTGTCCCCTTTCCCGTATGTATCTCCCCCCGACAGATTTTGATGCCGCGCTCTAAGGACGGACATTACTCCCTATACACGATGAACCGCCATCGCGATACCATTGATATCCATGATACGAGGAGGTACACTGGCAATGCTGATGAAGTGACAAAGTGGCGCAGGTCTGAGTACCACGCAGACTGCACTGAACTGGTATGGCAAAGTTTTGACCATTCTGACTACATTATTACCTCTCCATAGAACTGCACTTGCTAGTACAGTGGACTGCAGTATCTGTGTTATAGAACTGCATTTTTCTCGCAGCACCAACCTTGTTAAACGAGTGATAAACCAATCCTGACTACGTTGTTAGTACTCATAGCACTACACTTGTTACTAAAGTGCACTGCAATATCTGTGACATTGAACTGCATTTTCTCGAACCTCCTACCCCTGGCTAAAAGAGTGATAAAGCCATTTTTTGTAGATGAGCTCGCATGCATTAAAAGAGGGACAGTTCAGATCGTGTGGAGAACATATAGTTTCAACGTCTTAATAGAAATAACTTATTAATATAACATCTCTATTTTTTGTTTTACTTTTTCTTTTATTTGATCTATAACGTGTGTTTTTGGCTCTTGTGGCTGCCTTTTTCCTTTTGCCAGATGACCAGAATGACCCTAGTGATGAAGGCGGTTTATGGTGAAAAGTTGTATAACTCGAAGAAGCACCCTGACTGGGTTAAATTGGCAGAGAAGCCCTTTTTTCCAGTCACGCCAGAACAGGGTCCAAATGAGTGTGGATTCTATGTTCTGAGGATGTCACAGCAGTATGACGGCACGCGTATGGTCGAAAAACTTGCTAAACAAGATGTAATACTTTTCTGTTTCTCCCTTTTTGGTAGTGTTTTTTCTTTTACTTTTTAATTTTTGTTTTACGTCACGTCCTTTAATCATCTATCTGCATTTTCAATATTTTCAGCCTGCTGTCGAAGATTGGAAGGTGGAGTACATTTACCAGCTGATTTTCCATCCTTCCAACATGTTGTGTATTGAAGACATGCCGCCTGAGCTCCGCGAGCTCATCGATAGCCTTGGGCTTTCTTCCCAATCGCAGTCGCATTCACAGTAACAGTGTTAGGCATAAACATGTTAATTATTTGGACGAAAGCTAGGTTTTAGGGTGTGTACTATGTACTGTCGAACGTATATCATGTTTTGCAAATTTTTTGTATGAAGGCTACAATTACGGCATGTGTAGCGTCTGTTTTTTTTTATGTACATGATTTTTTTATGCGAAATCTGGTTCTTCTATGTGTGTTCTGCGTGCATCAGTGCTGTTGTAGCAGTCTCTTTTTTTATCGGTGAAAAAACTTGCAGAATGGCACTACATTCCGTTTTTTTTGAACTGCACTTCATTTCTGTATATAAGTGGACTGCAGTCCCCCCCTCTTGGCTGAATTTTTTCTGCCGCAACTTTTTATTTTTGATTTTCATGTTTTTTTAATCTAGCGTTTGCGTGATGGGATGGAGTAGAAATTGAACCGCACTGCTCATGTCAAGCAAGCACATTGCCGCGTTAGCGCGAGGCCGAGCCGGAGCAGGCGACGACGCGGCGTGCCGTGGCGTCGCATGCTGAGGCGAGTCCGTCACATCCGTGACCCCACTATCTATCTTAGGGGTGTTGGGTGGGGGTGCGGTTGTTCGGGGGGAACAGAATAACCGCACTGCGCCTGTCAAGCAAGCGCACTGCCGCGTTAGCGTGAGGCCGAGCCGGGGGTGGGGGAGGGGGGGTCGCCCCGACCCCCACCCCCGGCGAGGCCGAGCCAGGAACGAGCCGGAGCAGGCGACGACGCGGCGTGCCGCGGCGTCGCATGCTGAGGCGAGTCCGTCACATCCGTGACCCCACTATCTATCTTAGGGGTGTTGGGTGGGGGGTGCGGTTGTTCGGCGGGGGGGGGACAGAATAACCACACTGCGCCTGTCAAGCAAGCGCACTGCCGCGTTAGCGCGAGGCCGAGCCGGGGGTGGGGGAGGGGGGTCGGGACCCCCCCTCCCCCACCCCCGGCGAGGCCGAGCCAGGAACGAGCCGGAGCAGGCGACGACGCGGCGTGCCGCGGCGTCGCATGCTGAGGCGAGTCCGTCACATCTGTGACCCCACTATCTATCTTAGGGGTGTTGGGTGGTGGGGTGTGGTTGTTCGGGGGGGGAACAGAATAACCGCACTGCGCCTGTCAAGCAAGCGCACTGCCGCGTTAGCGCGAGGCCGAGCCGGGGGTGGGGGAGGGGGGGTCGGGACCCCCCTCCCCCACCCCCGGCGAGGCCGAGCCAGGAACGAGCCGGAGCATGTGACGACGCGGCGTGCCGTGGCGTCGCATGCTGAGGCGAGTCCGTCACATCCGTGACCCCACTATCTATCTTAGGGGTGTTGGGTGGGGGGACAGAATAACCGCACTGCGCCTGTCAAGCAAGCGCACTGCCGCGTTAGCGCGAGGCCGAGCCGGGGGTGGCGTTCCCACTGTTATTATTTTTATAAGAATTTTGTCATTAATTTTGAATAATTTATCTAAGTTATTTTTTTCTCCGAGATCATGGGCTTTGGACGTTTTTTTTTCTCCCACGGTCGTGGGCCTTGGGCGTACTGTTTTCTCTCACTCTGCTCTTAACTTCCCCTGCTCTCCCCCCTCATCTCCCCTTTGCTGGTGTCTCAACAAAAAATCTCCCCTCTGCTCTTCCGTCTCCTCTGTCGCCGCGGGAGCCTGCTTCTCCACTGTCGCCACGGGAGCATTCTGCGGCGGCTGGAACTTCAGGAGAAGTTTTGTGTGGCGTGTTGTTTCCCTTCCTATCCCCTCTCCTCTCCACTCCCCTCTCCCTCCCACCGATTCTTGATTTTGCTGGCTTCTAACTTGTTCCTCCCCTGTGTTCTTGTTAGTTTTCGCGAGGAGAAGTTTTTTCCTACGAGGGGCGCGCAGGTATCTTGATTCTGTGGCGGATTTCTTGCTTGGTGGTAAGATTTTTGCTTGTTCGGTGTGCTTGCTTTCTAAGCTGTAAGAACCCTAATTTTTCCTTGTGTGATTTGCAGGTCTGGATTGGCGGTTGCCTGTTTTGTAAATCTCGATGGGTACGCCAGCGAGTAGCAAGAATGTGCACTCAGGTAATTAGTTGTGCTAAGCCTAAGTTTTCTTTTTGTTAGGTGCTTGGTCTTTGCTAGATCTTGTGTGTAATAGGTTTTTTGTCCTGTGATTCATATAGTTTTTGTATGGATAATGCTAGTTGTTGATTTTTCCCTGGATTGTGTGGTATGTGTATTTTTTAGGTCGTTTTAACCTCCACCTATATTGTAGTACTGAACTTCATGTACAGTTTGAACTGACTAGTGCCATCTGAATAGTTTGTATCAGTTTGAGAAGAACTGCTAGCATGTTGAAACGGTGCACATTTTGAACTGGGTTGTGCCAGTTGTGCTCTTGTATGATTTACTTTTTGTTGGTGTTGTTCTTGAACTGATGTAATTTCATGTTTTTGCACTTGTATTGTTCATAGGATTGAACCGAGTGCTTGATCATATTTTTGCATACTAGTTTTATTTTTGCTAACTTTTATGTTGTTGCAGATGTTGGAGTGCCAGTACCTCCTGATTCTGACAAATCAGATCCCCTTCAAGATCTTGCGAATGCTATTTTTGAGAAACGAAATCCGCTAGAAGAACTTGCGAGTGTTGTTGGTCTTACTCTGTTATTTGATCTGTTCAGTAGCGTTGTTTACGTAAATGTGTTGAGTTACATCAGTTATTCCTTTTGTTTCTTGTGTTGTCATGCATCTTATGTAATTGTTTTTGTAGTGTTATTTGTTTTATTTTATTTTTGTGCGGTTATGTTTTTTGGTTGTTGCAGTGAATGATAGCCATCGTGCTACTAAGGACATTAGTGATGTTGTCAAAGATATTAATGATGGTATTTATTCTGTCAATTTTGGTGATGGAGATGGGAGTTTGCAGTTGTCAATTACTCAGTCTCAAAGTGTGGATGGCACTGAGCCTGTTACTCAAGCTGATGTTGTTGGTCTGCAACTACAGTTGGAGGATGAAAGGGTAAGAAAGAAAAAAGAGTGTTTTTGTTAAGAGAAAGGAGTTGGAACGGCGTCAAAAGGTTGCTTGCATTCATCCACGTGTTGTTGATGGCGCGGGAGATGGGCATGATGAAGGTGTTGTCGAGGCTGGTGGTACTGGACATCCTGGGGCTGGTGGAACTGAGATGCCTACCAAGTTGAACTTGTTGCAGACTCGGTTGACTCAAGTGTTTCCTCGTGATGCAGTCAAGGTGAAAAGAACTGTTTTGAAGAGGAAGTTGGTAGATCAAAATTCAGATGGCACATCGAGGCATAGCCCACGCTTGAAAGCTGCTTGCCAGGCTAGTGATAGCAAAGCCGATGCAGATAATGTTGCTGTCAATATTGGTCCAAGTACTATTGGTGGCTCCCCTGTTCGCCGGAGTCCTCGAGTTTTGGCATATAATAAACCTTCTTCGTCTCCTCTTCCCGAGCGCTCTTTTTTGAAGGAAAATAAGAAGCGCAAAGTTCCCCCTGCAAAGGTTAACAAAGGTGTGAAGAAGCGTGCTTGTGTGGAGGCTAAAGATCCTGCATTTGAAGGAGATGATCTTGAAGTTAATTCTGAAGATGAAGATGCACTGGTATGAATTTTTTTTGTGTGTGTAGTATTTGAGATTTTGCTACGTTTATTAGTTGTCGTGATTAATTTATATTGCTTTGTTCTAGCTTGGCTGAAGTAGGGGTACATAGTGAATGTGTTGATGTCTGGAAGCTGTGTGATCGCTATTATCTCTTTATTAGTATTTAGTTCAAATTATTTTTTTTGGTACTCACATGATTTTGGTTCAACTTTTACTAGTTCAAGTTTTCTTATTTATGTGTTTGTACTGTATGTGATGTACTAGTTGTACTTCCAAGCATGAGTTGTGGCCTGGTAGGGTTGTTGGCCAGGTGAGGCTTGATGCATTTTCTGAAATTGTGTTACTGGTTTTGGTCCTTTTGTTTTATTGTCTTGTATATCTATTTGTACTGTAGCTGGTTTATTAGTTGAACTTGTTCATGCATCTTTTTTGCCTTCATAGTTTTCTTTTGTTTTTTAGATTTATTTACCTAAATCGTGCTTTCTTTGATTTCCTTTTCAGCCTGTTAGCGTGAGGAGTCCGGTCAGGCAGAGAAGAGGAACAAAGCAAAGTGTTGATGTGGATGAAGGCGACTCACAGCGTTTGAATGTAACTGTGCGATGTTCGCTGAAAGAGATAGATATTTGTGCTCGTTTGCTCAAGGAACGCCATGTGGCCCGAGTTCATGCTGCTGGTTTTGGTTCTATCTTTGATTGGAAGGTGAAGTCTAACATTTCGCGCCCACTGATGGGAGTCTTGTATCTGAAGATAGATCCTGACACCATGACTCTTGACATGGGTGAGGCGAATAAGAAGCTTCGCATCACTAGTGATGGCATACAGCAGCTGTTTGGGTTCCCTCGTGGTGGTCGTTCTGCACCAAGGCCGTCCGAGGACGGATACGACGATGCTCTGATGAAGTTAAGATCAGATCTTGGCATCGGCAGAAGCCAGGATATCAAGACAAAAGATTTGAGGGATAAGCTCAGGGTGCTTGTTAATGATCCTGAAAAAGATGACCTGGCTCTGCAGGTATTCTTCATTGTTGTCTTCATGAAAGTCGTATTGCCTAGTCCAGCCACTCGGGTTTCCAGGGAGGCAGCAATGTTTGAGAACCTCGTCATGGCTAATATGGATTATTGTCAGTTGATGGTTGATGAGCTTAGAAGGGCTATTGTGAGGTACCAAAATGGTGTTACCTTGGGGAAGGCAATCACAGGCTGTGCTATAGGGCATGTACTAATGTATCTTGACTGCCTCATCCGTGGCAAGGCTCCGGACATTGACATGCGAGTCCCCCGCATATGTTTCATGAACCAGGACAAGCTTGTTGGTCTTGCTGATGCAGATTTAATAAGAAAAGGCAGTGCAGACCCAAGGACGTGGGTGTTTGGGAAGCTTCCGGTGAGCTTTGTTTCTATCCTATTATTTTAGTCATTTTTTTAAAGTGCAGCTGTTTTGGTGGACGTACATGTGTAGTACATAGTTATCTGCTTAGTCTGGTCAGTCTGAAGCTTGTGAGTTTTAAATTTGTTCTTCAGGACTGACTTGCCTTTTTTTGTTGAACGGACGTTCTTGTTTTCATCATATTACCTATGTGTGTAAACATTTTGGCACTGCACTGACTGTGAAAGCATGTTATTACTGAGGCTTTAAATATGTTAATTAGGTGATTTTTTTCTGTTGGTTGCATTGATTAGTTACCTTTTTTTTCTCGTTCCCAATGGAAAACTAAAGAGGAAGTGGTATTTTTTCGGACCTATAAACGGCCGGTCCTGGAGATGCCGTCTCAGGTTCCCAGGATTGCATCACCGCATGATCAATTGAGAGATGGTCGCCGTGTTGAGGGCGCTGGTGATATCCCCCTGGCCCTAGTAAGGCTAGTACTTCCCAGGGGCCAGGTTTTGGTATTGATGTAGCTGTTTCTGCGTTGGAGCGCGTCGAGCATATTTTGTTAATGTGCGTTCTGAACTGGAAAATGTCCCAACTATAGTTGAGCGTCTGAGCCGTATTGATGGCATTCTTCCTGATGGTCATGGATTTAATGCTGATGAAGCGTTGGACTATGTTGAGATGGAGAAATTTTTAATTAGCGATATGCGTGATGGTGCTGCTCACCTTATTCAGAGCTCGGCACGCCTGTTGAACACTGTCAAGCGTTTCAGATCTATGCAAGACTCTCGCTGCAAGCCGTATGAAGAAGATGTTGATGTTGTTATCAAGCAGACGGAGCAAAACGAGGCTGCTGCTGGGAGGACTACTGATGATACCGAGGCTAATGTTTCTGACCACGATAAGAATGATGTTGGTTTCGACTCTCCTGTTCTTGAGGTGAGTCAGCTTTTGATCTTTGAATTTTTACTGGGTTGTTCTGCTGTCAGTACTGTAGTTGAACTTGCTCATCCGTTTTTTTATTATGTTTGATGCAGGAGACCAATCATGGTGTTGAGGCTGATGTTGTTGACTATGGAGTGAACGATTTGTCTGTTGATAAGAGCAAGGTTAGTTTTATTTTTACTGTTTAGAAAGTTTATTAAATTTTCATGAGCACGCCCTTACCTGTTCATTTTTCATTTTGTTACCATCGTTCAGGATCCTGTTGATGGTGATGAGTCTCATTCGCCCATCGGTGATGTTCCTTTGAATGTTAGCATCAGCAACGTTGGTGATGATGCTGCAGATGCTTCTAAGGTTTGTTATATGTTCTTTGCATTATTTTTTATGCATCTTTCCCTGCTGTTTCTTGTAGTTTTAAAAGTTCCTTTTGTGCACCTCTCGTGGGCTTTTTTGGTTGTTAGTTTTGCTCATTTTATTTACTGTCTGATTTTTTTCTTTTTCAGATTACTGGTGTTGAGTGTGAGGCGACCGGTGCTGGTGATGCTGGTGGTGTTCCACTTAGCACTGATTATGACTTGGGTGGTAAGGTTGCTAATGAGGATGTTGGTGGTGCGAGCAATCTTTATGGCAAATCTTCTGGTGTTGGTAGCACTGAGATTGATAATGGTTCTGATTCTGAGGATTGGCCTCCGGAAAATTTCCCGCTTGGAGGGCTTGACTACGGTGATGTATTGGAAGACGTTGTGGTATCTAGCGTTGAAGAGGTGGCATCCGAAGATGATGATTTACTTATGTCAACTTCTTCCGGCCCCTTGACACAGGAGGCGCTCCTGTCGTCGCAGGATTTTCTGTCGTCAAATCCTGACAGTGCAGTCAACTTGCTGTCGTCAGAGGAGTTACCGTCGTCGAACCCTGAAAGTGCAGGTAAGAATTTGTGTTAGTGTTTGGTGCCCCTTTTTGTTTGTACTTCTCATATATGATGTAGTGGTTGTGTTTCCCCTGTAGTGTTTGAACTTATTTGTTTGTTCCTTTCTTTGTGTAAGCAGATGGTGCTAATGCTGCCAAGGTTGATTCGTTTTTCTTTGCTGTTACGAGGTTGCGTACGAATTGTGGGAAACGGTTAGTGATGGATTTTTGTGTCCTTATTGTGTCTGTATCATTTTTGTTTATTTTCCTTTCTCTGCTCGGATTATTGTTGACATCGCACTTGTTTTGATTCTTCGCATCCTCTGTTTTTGCTCAGTGATAAGCCAATGTTTCAAAATGAGGAATGTGATGCCAGCATTGGTAAGGTGGCTTCTGCGTTCATCCTCGGTGGCATGCTCAACTCGGATTCTGCTGATGTTGTTTTATATTGTCTGCGTGAAAAGTACCAAGGCACTGACAAGCTAATTGTTCCCAGATGGGTGACGGTGAGCATTGCTTGTTTAAGTTTTACTTTTGGTTTGATTGTCTTTACTGTGCTGCGTCATGTTTGATAAGTTATTTGTCAATTTTCTGACTGTTTTTGGTGTTGTGTTCAACAGACAAAGATACTTGATGGAAATATCAATGGCAACGTGAGGCAGTGGTTCACTAGATCAGGGGCTGATAGTTATGACTTTGTACGTGACTCATCCTTTGTTAATCCTTTTTTTCCTGAACTGATAAAAGAATGTGTGCTCTTGTTCATAGTTGGACTCATTGTAGTAATGAAGTTGAACTGATATGTTCCTTGCAATTTTGGTAGTCTAAATAAACTTTTGTAGGCTGCTTTTATTTTTTGTTTTGTACTGAGGTTCTTACTCAATTAGAACTTATGTTTTGGTGATCTGTTAGGACTGATGAATTTCCTTTTCGCGCTTGATTATTTGTTTGAAGGCTGTTTATGAGTTTCATTTATAATTCTTGAATTCTTTTTCTTCTGCACTTGTTTTTTTTCAGCTTCTTTTCCCTACTTTTGATCCGCCGGCATTTGTGGCTGGCATGGTACCTGGTGAAGATGTTGGCCATTGGTGCTTGGTTAATCTCAATTTGAAGTGACGTCGTTTTGAGTGCCTGGATTCACTCCGTGATGAAACCTGGGATGACGCGGTTAGATTTTTCAGGACCATGACAGATAATATTAAGAGGCTCTGGAGGGAAGCCAGTGTAGATAGGGCCAAACCGTTCTCTCCGGTGCGTGTAGATGATTTCTCTAGCGAGTTTGTTCGTGTGCCACGTCAGGAAAACACGTGAGTATCTCTTTTCATGAAATTTATTAGTTGTTTTCTGTTCCTGTTATTCATAGTTTCACAATTTTTGACATGTTCAAGTATTTTTATTTTTAATGTATCCTTTGTTTTTTCTGGTTAACAGGCATGATTGTGGATTTTTTATGCTGCAAAGCTGCAAGTCTTATCATTGCCGTGATGATGGTGTTGTTGAAATGTTGGATTACACATTTGAAGATATTCCTGACATTAGAAAGACTCTTCTGTATACTTGTTCGACTAGCGATGTGTTTGAGGTCGACTTCCGGGGTTTGTTTGGCATTGAGCCTTGTACGTATGCATGTCTTTTTGTCTTTTGTTTTTAGCTTGCCCTCTTGACTAGTACTCTTATGAATTCTGTAGTTGAACTTACCGTTTATGCTCCTCATTTTTTGTTGTAGGTGAGTGGTTGGATCTTGGGGAGCATGACTACAGGATCTTTGGTAGCCAGTTGTTGGAGCTGGAGCGTGTGGCTGTTGATTTGAGCCAGGGGCGTTCTCCTCAGAAGGCAAGATCTGGTGTTATCAAGGGTCGGTTGGGAGCTCTCAAAGGTTCTAAAGCTGCTGATTCAGAGAGCCCCGTTACACCCAAGAAGCCCATGGTTGAGTTGATAGACAGTGATGATGACGCGTTTGACAAGATTGCTGGGATGGGAAGGGTCACCAGGAGCGCTGCTGCCAAGGGCGTTTCCCCTCTTGCTGGAATAGTGCGGCGTAGAGCCGGTGTTGCTAGGAAGGATCCTGCGTTGGAGTCTAGCAATGTTACAAGCACGAAGCGTGCACCCAGAGCTCCGACTAAGTTTTGCTCCCCCGTGCAGGAGCTACACTCTTATAAATTCCCTCACCTGGAGAAGGCTCGCAAGTTGTATGATATCCTCCTTAGTGATGAAGGACGCGAGAAGTATGCTGAGTGAGTATCCCTCATTATGTTTCATCTTTTTTTCTTTTTCTGTTTTTATCGCTGCTTTATATATAGAACTTCATCTGTTCAGTATATTTAAGTTGAACTGCTATGAAATGTCTTTATCTCCTTTTTCATGCTTTTGTTTTGTGTGTGCTGCAGGACTACATTCTCATTGATAACTCAGCCCGATGATAGTGTAACTTCATTCACTGGCAATCGCGTCTGGGAAGTTTTTGCACCTGGACAGCTGATGGAGGGGGATGTAATGGACCTCCTTATTGATGATTGGAAGAAAGATCCCGAGAGAAACGTTTATTTAACATCTGGTGATAGGATCTTGCTGAGTCCATATTTCATCACGGTAACGAATTAGACCATTTCTTGTCTGAAATACTTTGTTTTTCACCTGTTGATTGTATATAGAACTTCTCACTGCTATATATATATAACTTCTCACTGCTATATATATAGAACTTCACTTGTTCAGTATTTTTAACTTGAACTGATATGAATGCCTTATCTTCTTTTTCCTGCTTTTTTGTATAGTGTTTTTTGAGTTTATTCAATACTTTGCTTACTGATATTTTTTCCCTGTGTATTTTCTTTTTTGCCTTTTTGCAGGTTGTGCTTGACTGTTCGTTTTTTGGCTATGAAACTGATAACTTTAATGTTGAACGGGCAGCGAGAGAGTTCAAGAGCTATGTTTGAGATGGGGAAGATTTACTCACTGCAAAACTTGTCATGATGCCTTTATACAAACCTATGATTATAACGAAGAGCAAGAGTTTGTCGCACTATTCCTTGTACACCTTGAATCGGTACCGAAAGTCCATTGACATCCTTGACCCATTAGCATACTAGAAGAATCATCGTCCTTCAAAGAACACCTACCACAAAGATTGTGAGAAAATTGTGAGTGTTGTTGATTTCCGCTAGCTAAAGCTTTTATCTCCAGTAGATGAATCTTTGCTATTTTTTTGTTTCTGCTTTTGTGAGACCTGAAATGTGTAGTTTTGGTGCTTTTTAATTTACAGTTCACTAGATTGGTCAAAGTCATGAAGGCTGTGTATGGCGAGGCTCAGTATAATGCAAGCAGTCAGCCCAACTGGAGTGTTATTGCAAAGAGACCAAGGTTCGTAACTGTTCCCTTCCAAGGGCCGAATGAGTGTGGACACTATGCTCTCAAGTTTGCGGCAACCTATGATGGTGAAAAGGTCGTCGAGAATATTCAAAATAATGACGTGAGTTATAGTTCAGCTTTTCCTTGCTGTCTTTTGGCTGGTTGTCTTTTCCTTGTTCCCTGTTATCATTTTCATCATTTTCTTTTGTTTGCAGCACTGTATTGTAGATTGGAATGCTGAGTATCTGTATTCAATCGTGTTCAACCCCAGTAACCAGATCTTGGTCACGAAGCTTCCTGGGGAGATTCAAGCTTTGGCTCCTGGTGCATGAAACAATTGATGATCTTTGTGTAGTGATTGGATACTTGTGCATTTTATCTCTTGAAAACATTGTAGGCTTATGTTTTTATGTTGGATTTGGATGTCTTGTCAACTATGTAATAAGCATCGCGGCATTGTGATGTTTCTCAGTGTGGCGCAGCATTCTATAAACTTTTTTGTGTGATGACAATGTGTTTGAATAGCTGTTTCACTTTTATCTTTTTGGCATAAGTGAGCTGCAGTCTTTGACATTTGTGGCCTGTATTCAGTTAGTGAACTGCATTGGTTTACTTGAGTGAGCTGCATTCTTTGGCTTAAGTGAGCTGCAGTTTTTGACATATGTGGCTGCATGCTGTTCTGTTGGTGAACTGCATTCTTTTAGAGAAGTGAGCTGCAATCTTGTACTGATGGTATAGTAATGTGAGGACTGTTTTGACAGAGTTGTTTCTGAACTCTGGGACTGATTTTATTTTTCATCTGTCTTTTTGTACTGATGGTATAGTAATGTGAGGACTGAATTGTTTTTCATACAGCAGAGGGCTTTGAAAATATTTGATGTCTTAGTACTATGTGGATGCAGCATGAGTGGACTGTTGATTCCAGGTTTTCTAGTACTGTTGTCTTATATCTGTTCGAACTGAAGTCAACTCTCATTGAAATTATTTATGGAAATTTTTTTAATTGAGGTGTAGCCAGTTTTTATTTAAAGAATAATTTAAGCAGACTATTCAATAAATATGTCTGGAAACTTCTCGAATATAATTAGTTGAACTTCAAAGTTTAAAATAAATTGCCTGTTTTAAATTAGCTACATTTAACATATAGCTTCTTAAGGTCTCCACTTTTAAAGTATCATTTATTTTGTAGCGTTTTTAAATTCCTTTGGTCGTGCTGCAGAGCTAAATTCATTTTATTTTATTATTTTTTTAAAATTATTGCCTGCGAACATGTATTTGAACTGTTCTATATTCAGTTTTTGAACTTTTTTGTTGTAGTTTATAATTCATTTTCCCCGCTCTAGTTCCTTCAATGGGCCTTATGGGGTGAGTGTAATTTGTAGGCGAGGCAGGCTTCCAACGCGCAGGCGTATTGGGCCCTTTTTCGGCCCAAATAGCTCGTCTGCTCGTCTGTGCACTGGCGTCTGCACGTGCGCTGCGAGTTTAGTCCCACCTCGCTAGTCGAGGGGGCTCTCGACCGGTTTATAAGCGCTGCCGAGTCTCAGGGGTCGAACTCCTCTGTATACTTACTTGAGCACTTACACACGGCGCTCGCTCTCTGTTTCATGACCTGTGGGCCATGGTCGGTTGGCCCAGCGCAGTGTAGTTTGCGATGGATTCGCCTATGGTTCGATGTGGGCTCGAGTCCAAGTATCCTCCTGCGTAGGGCCGGCCTGTACCTAGGCGGTCAATTTTTTTTTAATAAAAAAACTAGTACTTGGCTGGTCCAGTAATGGGACTGATTCTTCTTAGCATTTTTGTTGTAGTGCTCGTGAATTTACTCCCCTGATAGAAGCATGATAGTACTGAATGTTCTCCTCGAGTTGAACTGTCATCTCTATAGTGTGTTTTTGACTTAATATTTTATAAGTAAACACCACACTGTTTGGTATATCTTAATATTATCTGTTTATATTTGACTTAAATATGTATAAATCTATGACTACTATTAATAAAGCAGTAGCATTTGGTAGAATATATACTATTCAGCTAACACTTTGGCACTGCAAGTTCAGGTGAGGTGTACTGCTGTCAAATAGCAAGTGCACTGCATCTACAGTGTGTTTTTGTCCCTTTTTTGTTGTGGTCATTTTCAGTGTTCTTCTGGTAATATTTAGTATGGAAGTACTTATGTACCAACTAAGCTGTACGAGCTTTCTAGTGTTCTGGTACTGTTATCCTTAGCGTGTTAGTGCTCATAAAATGCGAACTGAAGCTTCTTAGCCTTTTTGTCGTAGTACTTTATATTTCTAGCCTATTTTTAGAAAGCATGATTTATTAGTACTGAATGTTTTCCTCGGCTGGAACTTACTTTTTTAGTGCGATTGCACCTTTTTTGTTGTGTTTATTTTTCAGTGTTCTTCTGGCACTATTTAGTTTTATAGTACTTGCGTACACAACTAAGCTGTACTGAGATTCCAAGACTACCAGTATCTCCATAACTAGTGCCGAAGAGCAGCCACAAAGTTTCATTCACAAGCTACTTCAACTTCACATGGTGGATAAACAATATAGCAAGCTAGCAAACTTGTTCAACCACATAAGCAAACAATGTACTTGACATAAGCAAACTTGTTCAACCTGACACACATGACATAAGCAAACTGGTTTAACCTAACAAAAGAAAACTACGAACTTGAAACAAAAGGAAGGACAAGCACAAGCGCAAGCAACACGAAGCCAGATTGTGATGTTTCCTTATCCGTAAAAGTCGAGGTGGAAGTAGGGGTCCTCTGCCTCCCGTTTTGCCCTTTCTAGACCTTGTTTGATGTTGTCGATTTTCTTCCATGACTCGTAGGTGGCGTACGCATCTATTGCTGCGTACTCGATGAGTTTCTCTGGCAGCGGGCTGACCCCCCACAGTTTATGGTCTTCCTCCTTATTGATCTTCTTCTTCATGTTCTTGTAGAATGGGTGGATCACACTGGATGCAAAATCAGCCAAAGAATCATACTTCTTTTCGGTGTATGGAACTCTCCATTCGCGCTGGATGTCAATGAAGTTTTTGGGGTTGATCTCCAAACCAGAGTTCTTCAGCATCTTTTTGTCATGTTCAGTGCTGAAACCGGCAAAGGTGTACAACTTCTCCTCCTTCAGAAGCTCGTGGAGGCGCTTGGGCCTGCAAGGGGAGAGACATATTGAAGATTAGTGTTATTTTCATGATTTAATTATTCAGTTCTGGTTTACAATTGTTGAATCCATGAAGTAGATGTTTATATAGTATAATTCATGGATGAATGTAGTTCAGAAACTAGTACACAAAGTTCAGAAATTAAATCCAAGTACACCATGTTATTTTTCTTTTTGGTATCTACAGTTGAGTCATTGATCTATCTCCTGCTTAGTACTAGTTTAGTTTTCTTTGTTGAATAAAAAAACATATACTAGTTCTTCACCAAGTTCTTACTTTTTTTGCTGTTGAAACTACTTTACTACATCAAATTCAGAAACTACTTTTACTACATCTAGTCCAGAAACTACACTAGTGCATCAAGATCAGAAACTACACTAGTACATCAAGTTCAGAAATTAATCTGTTGCAAGAATTTCAGATACTAATCTAGTGCATGAGGCTCAAAATCTATTCTAGTGCATCTACTTGAGAAACTGCACTAGTACATCAGGTTCAGAAACTACAGTAGTACATCTAGTTCAAAAACTACACTAGTACTAGTTTATTGAAATATCAGGATGCAGTACTAATTAAACAGATGCACGAAGAGGTTCATTGAGTAGGATGGTTCACCATTCTTTGGCTGCGGTGATGTGGTATACCAGGCAGAGTTCCTCAACGCATAATTGCAGAACTGCTGCCCTCTGCGGAGGTTCGTCTTCCCTTGTAAACTCCACATCAACGTCGATGAAGCTAGGATACAAGCCGCCGCCCCTCATCCTCAGCATCCTGATCATCTCGTCGGCTTCGTCTGGATTGCTGGTGCAGACGACCTCCAGCGTCTCCTTGCCGTGGATATCAACATCTTTGAGCTTGGTGGTGTAGTCGTACTTCCCACCGGTGACCTGGACGTCGTCGACCTTGCTGGTCTGGTCAGACGTCTCACCACGGTGTCGCTTGGCATACCGTTCGTCTGCCATTGCGCTCCTCCAGCGATGGCAGTCTTGAGACAGAGGTGTTGTGGGGAGTTGCTAGTGGAGTTTGAGCGGCAATGGTGGTTTTCCGAATGAGGCAGAGATGGAGGCGAATAGGCTTTTTTATGGTGTGGTTTGGGACGTGGGGGACGTGGGGGAGGCGGTTGAACGCATGCTCGCCGTGGTAGTGGTGGTAGTGGACGTGGGCTCGCCGTTGCAGTCCATCGTGGCAACCGCCCAATGGGTGGCGCGGGAGCTGGCCTGGGAAAACTAGCCGTCCAAGCCTGTACCGCGCGATTATCTGTATTTGGACGGATGGTTGAACCCAGGCTGAACTTACCAGTGCGCGCCTCGCAGATGATGTCAGCGTGGTGACGAGGTTTTTTTTAGTCCCACCTCGGTAGTTTTGTTCTTGACGAAGGTGTTTATAAGGTGGGATTTTTAGCTCAGGGTATCTTGTTCCCTTGAGGGCACTCACACATGGGCCTGCTCCAACCATCTGCACAGGGCCGTCCTGGCACACTAGGCATCAAGTTTGTCATGCCAGCCCTGTGCCGTTGGTTGGAGCAGATTTACTCTTTTTTTGTGTGTGCTGATATTTTTTTTAACCTTATTATTTGAAATGATTGTTTAAATCAATAAAAAAATTGAAAATATTTTTTACATGTAATAAATATTTAATTGTACTGCATCGGTAATTAAAGTTGAACTTCTCCATAAATTTAGGGGTGTTTTGTACAAATTCAAGTGCACTGCTTTTTCATGGACGTGTATATATTTTTAGTTTTTGTAAGTAACAGCTATCTAAATTTGTGGGGTTGTGTTTTAATTTTTAATATCTATCTTGTGAACAAAAATATAGCTGAAATATAGTAGTCAATTTTTGTAGGTAACCGCACTGCAATTTAGTTGAAAACGGACTGCGATGTTTAACTGACAGCACATCTTGCTTCAACATACCGCACTGCACTGTTTGACGCAGCGGACTGCATTCCTTTTGTGACTTTGGAGCTTCCTGCATTTTTTTTATGTGAGCGAGAACTGTAGTTATTAAACTGCATGCATCTTTCTGCATAGGTGTTTAGTCTTTTATTGAATTGTATTAAAAAATACATGTATAATATGTCCTTGTGTACTGCTTTTACAAACGTACAGCGCTGCATGCATCCATAGTGTGCACTGAGTTAGCTAGTATCGTGAACTGCATGCATCTTTCTGCGTAGGTCTTTAGTCTTTTATTGAATTATATTAAAATATATATATATAATATGTCCTTTGTGTACTGCTTTCACAAACGTTTCTGTGCACTGCGTGTACAATTTGTTTTTTGAGTACTTCATTTAAGCATGTACTGCTCTGCACGCACCCATTAGTGTGAACTGCATTAGCTATAATGGTGAACTGCTTGTGCCTTTCGGCATTGATGCATTTGCGGGGTGTGGGTTGCAGAATTCCATTGAGCAGTCAAGGTACATTGGTTTCTCGTCTTCCGTTTTTCTTGGAAATGTAAGTTGTATTGATTGTCCTCTTTTTTTGGTAATGTAACTTACATTAATTTTTCTGTTTTTTCCCGGTGTGCCTAGACCTTTTGCATTCCTCTTCTATATATTTAACTCTCCTTTGCAGTTCATTTCCCCTATAGCCGCATCCACTCTCCCTTTCAAAGCGCCCTTTCTATCTTTTCGGTTTTTAGGGTTTTTTTGCCATGGCGCCACGCCCCTGTGCGAACCTCTCCTGCTGCGGCCATGGCTGTGGTGTGCCGATGGACTGCGACTGCTCAGCCTGCAGTGAGGCCCGGCGTGCTCACCTGAGGGGCAAGGTCCTGTGCCATTCTGGGCGAGCGCAGCAGCTTGCGTATGGCACGGTTTTCACCGAGGGATTGGATCTGGACGATATCAATGTCGTTCAGTTCCATTCTGCTCTGCTTCGCCGTGGCCTTGGGTGCACCAGCCCATTTGTCCATCGCCTCACGCCCACAGATGTGGAGATAGGGATGAAAACAGAGCGGAAACGGACGGAACTGGGTGCTACCATATTTGTTTTTATATTTTTTTGCAGAAGCAAAAACGAATACAGAAACCCCAGAAATGAATACGGAAACAGATACAACCGAAAACAGATACGGAGCGAATAAAGAGCGGACGCGGAAACAAAACCGTGTGTTGACCGGAACTTAAAACCCCCTTGAATCATAGAGAAATACACACACAAAACAAACAAATTTAAGGAATTGTTAACATGGCTACAAAATAATGTTGTGTTAGCAACATAGGGTAGTATTGTAGTAGTACATGACAATTCCGTATAGGGTCTAGTTGAGTGCGTGTGTGATAGTAAAAGTTGGTCCTCAAATGATCCATTATGCTCATTGTATCATTGTGTGTTGTTTGGTAGTTGGGCTAAAAAGCAACCATGTGCCTATAGTTGAAACGGAAATTCCATATTCACGGAAACGGAAAGTTCCTTTTCCACGTCTGTTTCATTGGAAAACACTGTTCCATTTTTCTTTCCGTTTCCGCATAAAAAATTCCATTTCCATTTCTGTTTTGCAAGTTTCCGTTTTCGTTTTCATATTTCCTCTCCGTTTCCATTTTTGCTCCGGAAAAGCGGAAACTTTCCACTCCATTTTCATCCCTATGTGGAGACTCATTACAAGATGGTAATTTTCGTTTGATCTGATTATTATTTTTGTCTTTTATTATTAGGTATAATTCCCACATCAGTCTGAACTGCTATCACTTTAGAAGCGTATCTCTTTTGTCTATTGAAGTGTATTTGCACGATGTTGTTGTATCTTGTTTTTAGGTTTTTCTATTGTAGATATAGCTTTTTTTGTATGTACTACATGGTTAGAAGATGTGGACTGCCTAGATATGTGATGAGCAGTATTGGTTTGCACTATTTAATTTTTATATCATATATGCAGTACATGCATCCTTATGTGAACTGCATGAAAATGAAACTTGTACTAGATATTTACCTTGTTCCACACTGCATCTACTCCTTCTGTGCACTTCGTGTGATAGGGTCATGAGATGCATGTACGTTTTCTTTGTACTTCTTATGGCTCCACTATGCACTTCAACTATCTTGCGTCAGCACTGCATAGTGGTTCGTACTGTTGTTCGTCCTCTAATAGTTTTATTATTATTTCTGTAGAAAATCCCCCATCGAGCTATTAGGTATCTCAGGCATAAGAAGGCGGGTATTCTCCAAGTTGTTCTCGACGAAGGTCACCCAAAACCAGCTGAGTATCGTGTTGGCGTTGATGCGCGGTTGTATCTGCAGAGAGGCTGGAAGGAATTCGTCATTGAGAGTGGCCTGATGTCTCATCAAGTTGTTGTTCTAAACTTTTTTGAAGTTGGGGATCGTACTATTGAAATCATGTTTGACGTGATTGGTTAAGATTTGAGGTGGTTTGTAATAAGTACTTTTTGCGTATCGAATGCTTCATCCTACTCTGTTATGTGGACTGTAATGAAAACTCATTTTTGTTTTCTATCTGTGAGACATGCGTATTTTTACCTAATCCGAACTTCCTCGCTTGGATGACTGAACTTCCTGGCTTGTATGATGGAACTTCCTGACTTTTGTGTTTGTTTTAGTTGGTTCAACGCAAGTGCACTGCGCGGCTACCGAACTGCACGCTCAACTATAATGAACTGCACTTTTAGGGAAAGAGAACTGCATTTTCCAGGAGAGAGAACTGCTTCATCGCTTCCGTTCTGTATGCAGTCGGGTGCTGCGGGATGATTTTAGTTGGTTCTGGACGTCCGTTGTCCTTTGTTTCTTTTTTATTTACTGGGATCCCGACTAAAATCTACAGTAATCGACCGATTTGGCGGACGAGCTTTTCCTCTGATCGTTCGTGTTCGTGTGTAATGTAAGCTTAAAGTTAGCATGTAATTCGTGTTTATATAAGTCTTACAGATATGCAAACTGGTATATGATTACTATAGTGAACTGTATCTATTTTGTCGTTAACCTGCTGCTTCTTCTTGGCGACTGGAGCGCGTCTTTTGTTGCAGTTTGCCGTGTTGTTCTTGGCGGTGTTGCAGTTTCTTCTCTTCGCACTGTGGTGTTTAGAGCGCCTTGCCTGGTGGTTGATGGCATTCTTTGTTTCCCACGGCTGTGAACTGCAGTCTTTGTCTTTACTCGCGTGCTGGTTGATGGCGGTGCTGTTTTTGTACCACTTTGAACTGCATCCTTTCGTGCTCCTAACCTGTTTTTTGTATGTGGTGTCGTCGTTGCTTGTTTCTGTACAGCTTTCCCTTCAGTTTTTTGTCTTTTGTTTGGTGGTGTTATTGGCATTGTTTCTTCAGGTTCTTCATCTTCTTCACTCTCTTCTTCTTCTTCTTCATCCTCTTCTTTGTCTTGATCTTCTTCAGAAACAAATTGCTCCTCTTCTTCGGTTGCATCACTATTTTCTTCTCCAATATCATGTTCATCCTCTTCTTCATTTTGTGATCTTGTTCTTTCGGGGCAGGTTCTTGCGTTGTGTCTCTCCCTCTTTTTGCAGATGCTGCAGAGTCTCGGTTTTGGCAAATTTGAAGTGTTGGCAGCAGAAATGGTATGGCTATTATTCTGCTGTCTTGGTGCATTATCCCTATTTTGTTGCGCATCGTCAGGGCCAGGGTTTTCTTGTTCATGCTTTTTTGTACATGTCCTGGAATTGTGTCCGCTGATGACATTACATGTCTTGCACCTTCTTATTCCCAGCGGCCGACCATCACTGTCCAGCTCAGGCTGTGGCTTACTATTTGTTTCAGCATTTTTCTCCTTGGATGCAGCCTTTTTTTGAGCTGCATCGCCCCCTTTCTTCCTCCCTTTTGTGTTTGAAACAGGAGGTGGAAGGATTGTTTCCTTTTTTATTTGAGCAGTAGCAATGTGTTCAACACCTTCCGCTTGCTCGGTATTGTTGTCACCCAAGGAATTATGTGCTTGCTGAATTTTCGCTGCTTCTTCTTCTTCATTCAGCACATCAACCTCCTCGGTCAGTGCCCTCATACCAGACATCGCCCTGTGGTTCCCGGCGTCGGACCTTCTCCCTCTGTTTGCCAGGTCCATTGCTGTTTCTGCCAGCATTTTTCTACGGCAGAATAGTGAAGTTCCATCTGGTGCTGTTTGTTCGTAGTCTCTACGGTCAAACGTTGGATTTGATCTTGCGTTTCTGGTGTATCTTTTCAAGATGTACACTTCAGGAATCTTGTCTACCCTCAACTGATGGAGCATGCATATCACATGGACGCAAAAGAGCCCTGTAGACAACACAGAAATTCTTTGTTTTGTAAGTGAACTGCATTAAATTAATAGACCATACTTTTCTTTTTAAGCAAGTGAGCTTCATGCATAGCTTGCTGAAATTAAGCTTTTTGTGCAAGCGAACCGTACCTGTGTGTGTCCACAGTTTGCACTCGCATTCGTAGACACCGTTCTCGACATCGGCGACGACTTGGAATTCATGCCTTGCCCAATCAAATGCATCTGATCGGTTGTAGTGGTGAACGAGGTATTTTGTTGGGTTGTCAGGGCACTGCTCTGCTCTGAATGCTGTGCTGCGGTAATGTGTCTCCTTGAAATCTGCAAAAACTGCCCTTGTGTATATTTTGGATAGCTGGACTTCAAATCCAAATTGGGTGGTCGTCTTTACCTCTGACTGTGTGATCAGAAAATTAGTGTTAGACATCGCAAAACTGGAAATTTTGTTTGTTTTATGAAGTTATTACTAGTTTGATTAACATTTTTTGTACCTCATTCCCGATTGTCTCTGCGTGCTCGACGGCCCTCTTGGTCTGAATGCACTTGTCCACCTGTTGAGCAAACAGATGGAGATCATGCTTCTCTTTGACGAAGTTTTTCTTCAGTATACGGTTCATACACTCGCTTCTCTGCGTGGAAGTCATCCGCGCACAAAATACTTCCTTGTAGTAAGCTGATATCCACTCTTGCCGGTCATCCCACAGCGAATTCATCACCTCGTCGTTTTGCAAGTTGTATTTCTGCATGAGATCCTTCCATGCTCGTTCAAATTCTGACGGCATTAGTGGATGGTTCAGCACCGCGGTGAGGTCAGCCTTTAATGTGTCGTACGCCTTATACAGCAAGGCGAAGTGGTCTTTGTACTTCTTCATGATGTGCCACCGACACAACTTGTGCAATGTATCTGGTAGGCTAGTTTTTAATGCTGCCTTCATCGAAGAACATTGGTTTGAGAGGCACAAGTAGTGTATTTTTATTAAGTTGTCCATGTGCAAGAAAGACGGAAGAAATAGAAGTGGACCAAACAAATGTAAGTACACAGGTGTTGTATTTGTACCTGTGAGCATGCAGATTGGCAGCTTGTAGTTCATGCATCTCAAGAATGTTTTGAAAACTCATTCGAACGACGGGATCATTTCATCTCGCACAAGGGCGACAGCAAAGATCGTGCTTTGGAGATGATGGTTCACTCCCACAAATACTCCCAGCGGCATGTGGAACTGATTCATTTTATATGTCGTGTCGAATGTCACGCAGTCTCCGAAATCTTCATACGATCCTCTGCAACTTGCGTTGGCCCAGAAGACGTTTCTTACACGTTTATCTGCATCGACGTCGTAATCATAGAAGAACTCTGGGTTGATCTTCTTCATCTTCTCGAAGAAACCTAGAAGTTTCTTCACGTCATCTTGAGACTCCTCTCTTGCAAACTGCTGTTTTCTGCATTTCAAACACAATGCAAACTTATCTTATCAAAACGGTAAATAATTACCCAAATAATGCTCAAGGGAGATGTTCTGTGATGTGCTTAGTTGTTGACCCAGTCGCGGCTAGTATGCCCCATCAAGTGCAGACCACCGGACATACGCGACAGTGTTGACATCATCTGTGCGTGTGTCTGGTTGTCCAGCTGCATGTCCTTCACCAACTGGTCAATCAAAGGATCATCTCTTTTGTGTGAGTGCAGGTGCAAAAGCATCCCGGGGCTTTCGAGCATCTTGTGATTGTGCTTGAGCTCAACCTTCTCTATCACACAGCTCCCTTTCTTCCTCTAATTCAATCTAATTCTTGCTCGGCAACCAGTCCTTTTTGATGTCTTCGCACGTTTTCGGTCATGTTCTGCAACAGTCTCCTTGTGCTTCCCTTCTCTGGAGCAGACAATGTAGTTATATGTCTTGTGGTTCGACCTTTGGCGTATGCCAAAACCTGCATGTCTAGCATAAGTGTTGTAAAACTCCCATGCATTGTCGTACGAGCTGAACTTCATTCCAGCGACAGGTATCAGGTTTGACGGCATGTTTTTACTCTGCAAGGGAGCATTTGTCGTAAACCATATTCGGAAAAAAATTGCATCATCATATTTTTGAATTTGTTTATGACAGAATTATCTTTTGTCACATTTGTTAGAGACTAAGTGCACTGCTCTATCAGACTAAGTGTATTGTTCTGTTATAAATAAGAGGACTGCATATTGTTAAGTTTTCGAATAGTTGACTGCATTAGATATTGCAACAAACTTCACATGGAATGTAAGTGTGCTGCTTTTCTCAATTGACTAGAATATTATAATTTTTCAGGCCAGAAACACATACATGGGTGTACTCTCTTTCATCCGATGGCATTTGCAGCTCGCCGGGTTGTATTGGACACGGTGGTGTTATAACAGATTTGTGTAGTTGAGGATCTCACGGTGGCAGTAGCGAGGAAGACTTGTTCCTGCTGTTGACTTCTCGCCGAGGCACACTTGGTGGTCGCTGTCTTGAACTTGATGCTGGAGGTGCACGCGGAGCTCTGTTTTGTGGTGCAGTAGGTGGACGCGGTGGTAGTCCAGTGTTGTGGTGATGTCTCACTTGATTGGTTTGAAATTGTCGGAGCGGCGGAACATCATCATCATCATCACCTTCACCATCTTGGCCAACAACATCATCGTTGTCTGTTCGGACATACTGTCCAAATGTAGTGAACTCGTGCTTGTACTCTGGCTCGAGAACTGTTATTGGCTCATCGTCATCGTCATCATCATCCTGTTGATGAGTGCCCTCCCACATGAAGGTGACATCTTCGTCATCTTCCACCACCTCTTCTTGCTGGAAAAAATCTTCTTCCGAAGAGTTTTGCACCCTGTTTGTTGTAGTGTAGAATCCTCGAGGTATCTCAGGAGTTACCCATCCAGTGTTTCCAGAAGCTTGGCTCATCCTGCAGTTCAGGGGCTTTGGGTTGTGAATTATCCGCGGCATTTTTTGTCTGGTGAACTGAACTTCCTGCACAAAACGGCCGAGTTGCATTGTCACGTGAAATGAACTGAATTATGCGAACTGCAATGCCTTTATACATAGCACTGCAAACTAATGCAGACGGACTGCATCATCGCGCAGTGCGAACTGCAGCAACCGCACTGCATCAATATTCAAGGTGAACCTATGCAACCGCGCTGCATAATCGAGCTACCGGACTGCATCATTATTCAAGGTGAACTGAAATAAACGCACTGCATCGCCTTTAGGGACATACTGGACTTCATGCACTGCATTGGCCGAATAACTAAACTGATAGCGGAGAAGAGGTGAACTGCTTACCTCATGTTGCAGTCCGTCTTTGCGTTTGCATGAAGTTCCCTTCGCTTCCGTCTGCAGTCCACTTGCCCTTGCAGCACACTTGAGCTTGGCCTTCTAGAGTATTTCATGCGCGATTTGAACTTGACTTAACGTCAGTGGAGATGGAGGTTTCGAGCAGAACCTCGTCGAAGGTTGCATCCAAGAACTAGCCGCGGAGGAAGCAGCCTTGCGAGCACTTCTTCTTCGTCAAACTGGTGCAATGTCGAGGCAGCACCAATCCTGATATGGCGATGTGCCACCGATCTCCGAGGACGCTGCCGCGAAAGAAGACCGGGTGGAGTGAGGGGGCGGCGCTCCGAGGCTGCTGCCGCGGAAGAAGGCCGGGAGGAAAGGGGCGGCGGCGCTCCGACGCCGCTACCCAGGCCGCCGCCGCGGAAGAAGGACGGGAGGTGTGGGGCGGCGGTGCTCCCAGGCCGCTGCCGCGGGAGAAAGCGGGGAGGAGTGGGGCCGCATCGATGCTGCGGCGGAAGAATGCGGGGAGGAGATGGGCGCCGGCGCTCCCAGGCCGCTCCCGCGGTAGACGGTGGGGAGGGGAGGGGCGGCGGCGCTCCAAGGCTGCTCCCGTGGTAGGAGGCGGGGAGGGGAGGGGCGGCGCTCCCAGGCTGCTGCCGCGGAAGAAGGCCGGGAGGAAAGGGGCGGCGGCGCTCCGACGCCGCTGCCCAGGCCGCCGCCGCGGAAGAAGGCCAGGAGGTGTGGGGCGGCGGTGCTCCCAGGCCGCTGCCGCGGGAGAAAGCGGGGAGGAGAGGGGCCGCATCGATGCTGCGGCGGAAGAATGCGGGGAGGAGATGGGCGCCGGTGCTCCCAGGCCGCTCCCGCGATAGACGGCGGGGAGGGGAGGGGCGGCGGCGCTCCAAGGCCGCTCCCGCGGTAGGAGGCGGGGAGGGGAGGGGTGGCGGCGCTCCCAGGCCGCTCCCGCGGTAGGAGGCGGGGAGGGGAGGGGCGGCGGCGCTCAGGTGGGGTTGTTGGCAGAATAAGGAAAATGATGGTAGAATAAGGTCTTAAGGGGGTTGGTAGAATAGACCCACCCTATATATATATATATATGAGAATAGTTATTCTCATAACACTTCCGTACTGCACGCTCAACGCAAGTGCACGTCATTGTTGAAGCAAGAGTGCTGCACTACTGAGGCGAGTGAACTTCCCGTCGCAAAACACTGCACATAGTTTTTTCGGTACTGTTTTCGCTCTAGTTTTTAAACCGTTTGTCGGAACGAGGCATGTAATATACCGTTGGAAAGCTATGGATTAGGCGCAATTTTGGCATGTAGAAATTTTTTCGAGATTCGTCACGGTTTAATAGCAGTTTTGAAATCGTTGCGGCGTACGACGAGTGGCAGCGAGCGTATTTTCACGATTGTTTCTAAACCGCTCATCGGAACGAAGCAAATGATACGCCGTTGGAAAGATATTGTCGAGGCACAACTTTTTCATATATATTACTTTCTCTAATTCGTTACGGTTTAAGAGCAGTTTCAAATTTACTAAATCGCGGAATTCTGTTTTTTAAAATTTTTACAATTTTTTGGTACTGTTTTTGCTCCAATTTCTTAACCGTTTGTCGAAACGGGGCGTGTGATACGCCGTTTGAAAGCTACGGACGAGGTGCAACTTTCATATGTATAAATGTTTTTGAGATTCCTTACAGTTTTAAATTAATTTTGAAAATGGTGCGCCGGACGACGAGTGGCAACGGCCGTTTTCTCGCGATTTTTTACAAACCGCTTGTTGGAATGATTCAAATGATACGCCATTGGAAAGATATCAACGAGGCGCAACTTTTTCATGTAGAACACTTTCTCTAATTCCTTACTGTTTAAGAGTAGTTCTAGTTTTATCGAAATGCGGACACTCTGTTTTTCACGACACCAAAATCGACGAAGGAACTGCATCAGACAGAAAAAATGCATTGCTTCAGACGAAAAATCGTACTGCATCAAACGGGTAAGCGAACTTCATGGTTTTTTTTTCAGACGTAAATTTTTCCGAGACGAAGAAGTGGACTGCGCTTCACATTGGGCGGAAGTGAACCGCAACACTATGAGAAGTGAACCGCAATACTTTTTTTGTCGTCTCCGTAACATTTTACTTCACTTCACGTTGGGAGTAAGTGAACTGCGACACTACCGAAAGTGAACCGCGACACTATCGAAAGCGAACCACATGAGTTTTTGTTATCTTTTTTCTAACTTTTTTATAAACGAGAGTGAACCGCGAAGACAAAGGCTGAGTGAACCACATCAATTTGTGTCCTTATTCAAACTTCTTCGATGATCGAGAAAGTGAACAGCACAATTTTTTTTAAATACATATTTTTCAAATAAAATCCATCTGAGCTGCGGAGACGAGACAAGTGAACTACATGATTTTATGCCTGATTTTTCAAAGCTTCTGTATAAGACTAGTGGACTGTGGGGTGCAAGAGTACAGAACTACTTAGCAATGAGCATCCTTCTCAAAAAAAACTTGAGCAATGAGCACTTTCTTTTTTCTTATCTTACCAAGTGAACCACATAGTTGTGGCAAACGAACTTCACTTATTAATTAGCTTAGAAATCAAAATGAACCGCATGAGATTTTTTGTCTTTTTACAACAACAAAATACAAACATATATGGACTTCATGGTCAATCTTAGTGTTGCACGTGAAAACAGTGCACTTCCAGAAAGAAAAAGTGAGGGGCCGATGAATAAGTGAACGACACACTTTTTAAAAATGAACGGCTTTTTAATACTTTTTCAGCTAACATCTTTTGTATATGCATATTTATCCACAAAGTTTTCATGACCGAACTGCTCTATCACCACTGCACGCACTGCATGAGACAACAAATGACGCAACGGCTGCACATACAGGGAAACCGATGAACTGCACAGACTTTTTTCCGAAAGGGATACAGTAATGCAAGTCTGCAAAGCTCGCACTACTGAACCGCGCTACAGGTAACCAGTAACTGCACACCATAATTCAGATCCACCATGGGAGCTTCTCGTCCGAGGCCCCACCTAAGCCGATGCGGATGATCTCGAGTAATTGCACACCAGAAAATCAGTGAGCTGCACCTGAAACTGCACTGCACTGCACTAAAAAAGGCACATCCAAATTCTGAAAATGTACACCTAAAATCAGTGAACTTCAAGACGTCGTCCAGTGGAGAAGATGCAGTTCGTTGACGATTTTTGCACTGAACTGCAGTGCACCCTCGGCTCCTAGCTCGGCGCTGTCATGGTCCCCTGCACCGCGCCATGGATGGGGACGAGGACAGGGTTGGTGGCCACGCTGGGGAGCCATGGCGTGTCAAAGACATGGCGGAGAAGGGCCAGAGAGGTGGAACACACGGGGAGACGAAGGGTCACCGCCAGCCCTGCTCCTTTTCCTCGGTAGCGCCTTCTTTTCTACTACCGCCACCTGAGGCTCGCCGTGGCCGAAGCCCTGCTACCTGCGCCGGCGTGCGAACAGCAGGACCAAAGAGGGGGCGACAAAGCGGTGGTGGGCGCGGCCGCCGGCGAGGAAACAGAGAAAGGGGGAGGCCATCAACGCGACCGACATACTGCACGCTGTCGGGGGGCGGACTGCAACAAAATGCCCATCCGCACTGCACCGAGGAATCAGGCATACTGCAGTGCTTTGCACAAGCAAAATTTGAAAAAAAAAAAGCCCGAACTGCAACCCAGCGACGCACCGCACCTCATCGAGTGACCCTGGCAAACTGCACGCTGGAGCGGATCTGGCTGACGGCGGCCGGATCCAGAGCGGCGGCGACAGGCGAGCTTGAGATGGCCATGGCGGCTCCTGTGGCACAAGTCTATGAGGGTGAGGTGAGGAGGAGGAAGAAGGAAAGGAGAGAGAGGAGGGGCGGCTCGCCTCCGGTGCTACTCCGGCCGTCCGGCGCGGCGGCGTGGGGAGGGGCGGGCGGCCGGGACCCGTGCGGCGGCCAAGACATTGAGGAGCGGGAGACGAGGGAAGGTGGAGCCGGATCCAGTGGTTGCTGGGCGGGGCTTGACCGCCGAAGGTAGTAGGTTGGGGCGGGCCACTGCCCTGTGCGGCGGTGGCAGGCGGGAGAGGAAGGCGGGGCAGGGGAGGCCCGATGGCCGCCGGCTGCCGGGCAGGTGGCTGGTGGTGGTGGGGTGGGGACGGTGGGAGTAGGTGGTGGGGACGGTGGGAGCGGGGGCGCCGGAGGAAGGAGGTTGCGGGGCAGGGCGGGGCCCGGGCGGCGGCGCGGTGAAGGCTGCGGCCGGGGTGAGGGGAGGGAGGGCGGCATGGGATGGCGCGGGAGGAGGGAGGTGGCCGGCCCGCGTGAGGCATGGGAGGTGGCCGGCGTTCAGAGAGGAAGGTGGGAGGAGTGGGGTGGTGTGGTCACGTGGGTGGATGGGGTTTTCTTTTTGTTGTTTTAAGTTCGGTTCGGTGGTTTGTGCAGTGCTGAAGTGTTAGGAGAATAAGGCGGGTGTTAGAAGAATAAGGTCTTAAGGGGTGGGTCTATTCTACCAAAACCCTTAAGACCTTATTCTACCATCTTTTTGCTTATTCTGCCAACACACCCCGAGACCACCCACGAACCGACCGAAAACGAAAATAGAAAAAGAAAAAACCACCCCCACCCCCACCACTCGACCACCTCTCTGTCTCTCTTCCTCCCCCACCGACGCCTCCCCCAATTCCCCACGACCAACCACCTTCTTCTCCTTCCCCTGGCGCCGCCCCCTCCCTCCCTCGTGACCGGCGCCTCCCCTCCAGCCTCCTCCCCAGCTACTGGCCGCACCAGTGCTGTTGCACTCGATGGCCGGCGCCGCGACGTCCCTGAACGGCGCGCCTCCCTCCGCCACCCACCCGAGCCGCCGCCGCACCTTCCCCACCTTCTCCGTCCCAGCCGGCCGTAGACCAGCACGCCAGCCGGATCCGTGCGCCACCCCGGTGACCTCGATTTCTCTCTTCGATGGATCTCACCCAGCCTGCTCAACTACTCCTTTGGGAGGGACGACGCCGCCTACCTTCTCAACCACTGCAGATCCCGTCCTCCTCGTCAACGGCGGCCGCCGCCAGCTGGCCTAGGATGCCGGCGTGGGCAGCTGGGCCGGTGGCTCCACCGCCGCAGCAACAGCGGGTTTGGGTCCGGCTTCAGCTCCGGCGGCTCCCGCATCTACGCCGCGCGGCAGTCCACTTCGCCTGTGGGAGCAACATCCTCATCCTCATGCAGTGCATCCCCCAGAAATTAAAATTGCAGTTCGTGGACATGGCATCTCGCGGTCCGTGGGCTTGCGCTTGCAGTGCAGCTCATGTTGTCTTTCAGCCCGAAGGAAACTGCAGAGTTTGTTGTTTCACTTATCTAGATGTTTCGCTCGTGTTATTCTCTGATAGTGATGTTGGTGCAGTTCGCTCCGCTTCTCGTTGGGGTTCGGTTGCCCCGGTGCTGCAGTGTACCTGAAGGTTTTCTTCTCCTCGGGAGCCAGGAGTTCCGCCGTCTTGCCTCGCCCTCCTCACCTTCTTCCTCTTGAAAAGTGGGCATCGCCACCGGGGGGCTGGCCTGCAGCGCAGCCATGTCCAACCCCGTCCCGCTCCGTGTGTGATGCTCCTCTCTCTCTGTTCTTTGTGCGCTCATCCTCAACCACGACAGGCATTTGCCCTGAAGATGGGGACGCCAGTCACAGCTGCAGTGGGTGAAAGGCCCGTCGCCGTGTACTGCACCGACCGAAGAAACCCCCTTGTGCTCCCATCTTCTTCCCCTGCACCAACGTTGGTGCTCTGGCGCCTCCCCTGTGCAGCTCGGTTGCTGCCACCATGAAGTTCGGCTAGCTCACTGCTGCAGCACGTCGCTGGTGCAGCATTGTGCCATGCCCCGTCTGGTGCCGGATCCGGACGCAGGGGCCACCTCCCCCACTGCTGCTCCTCCCCCACTGCTTCTCCTCCCCCACATCGTCTCGTCCATGTAGTCTAGATGCGTTTGTAACAAATTAGAAAATAGAAGAAAAAGAACATTGCAGTTCTCTTGACTCGACCATGCAGTACAGTTACACGTGTTTGAAAACTTTGGCGGTTCGCATTGTAGAAAGGGAAAAAGGAAAAACACAAAGAAGTTCATTTCTTTAGATTGCACTTCATTTATGCAGCTCACTAACTTGACTATGGAGTACACATGTGTTTTTATAAAACAAAATTAGAGAAAGACAAAAGAGAAGTATGTAGTTCACTTCAACTCATGTTGCACTCCAATTTTTCTTGAAAAGTGAGCTGCACTCATCCCGCCCTGTGTGTTTCAGGAAGACCTAAAAAAGAAATAAAAAATTATAGAAAAAAGACCTAAAAAGTCATAAGGTTCATTTAGACTCGTGTCGCGGTTCACTTTTTTCCTAATGTGGTTCACTTGCCCTCCTCTTTTGCGGTCCACTCTCATCCATAAAAAAGGTTTAAAACAGAGACAAACAAAAACTCATGTGGTTCACTTTTGGTAGTGTCGTGGTTCACTTTCGGTAGTGTCGCGGTTCATTTACTCCCAAGTCAAAAAAAAATGTTACCGAAATGATAAAAAGAAGTAATGCGGTTCACTTCTCGATAGTGTTGCGGTTCACTTACGCCCGATGTGAAGCGCGGTGCACTTCCTCGCCTGAGAAAATTTATGTCTGAATCAAAAAAATCATGAAGTTCGCTTGCCCGTCTAATGCAGTGCGGCTTTCAGTTTGAAGCAGTGCGTTCTTCTATCGGGTGCAGTCCACTCGTCGATTTTGATATCGCGAAAAACAGAGTGTCCACATTTCGTTAATTTTAAAACTGCTCTTAAACCGTAAGCGAGCTGCATAATTTTTTTTGTCGGACGTAAATTTTCACAGATGGAAAAGTGGACCGCACTTCACATCGGGCGTAAAGTGAACCGCAAAACACTATCTAGAAGTGAACCACGTTATTTTTTTGTTGTTGCTTCCGTGAAAAGCATATACTTTTTAAATACATTTTTTCCGAATGAAGTGTACTACAGAGTCCTTCGAATTGGACTTTTTATTAGATCGGAGTGCACTGCAATTCCCTCTTTCGTTTTTCTCTTTAGAGATTGGTTTTCTCGCAAAGGCAACAAGTGAACCGCTCGTTTGAAAAAACAGAACCGCCACATGATAGTATTGTGAACTCCATGCATTTTTTGAACTGAAAACAAAATGAAACTTGTAACAATTTCATATATTGGCTCCCTGGAGATTTCACAGAAAAAGTCTAAAAAATGCATTTTTCTTAACGCCACACATGCGCCGGGCGAACCGCAAGCTATGCACAAGAGTACTGCATAGTCTGTGTTGTCCACACACAAACGCCGAACTCCTTTCACACTGAACGGCACAGCACACTGTAGTTAACACTTTGCCCAAATCAAAAAAGCAAACTGCACAAAATCATTTTTTGGGCAGTATGAACCGCACAACGCCGACGACGAGCTGCACGGCCATGATTTGCGAACTGCACGGCCATGATTTACAAAAAGCAAATTACAATTGGGCCGGGGTGGCGTTGCTCTGGCGTTCGAGCACTGCACGCACTATCCTACTGGACTGCATGAACGGAGGTGGCTTGCACCGACGCGCTTTGCCGTACTGCACGTGTAGACGCCGGAGCTGCACAGTGCCACGCCGCCGAACTGCAAGAAAACAGCCAAAAAACTTCAATGGGTGGGCTGCCGAAGGGCATGCGCTAATCGATAGAACCGCAGCGGACTGCATGCGGTCGTCCGCCAGCGGCGCTGTTGGGGGGCGGCGACCCGAAGCTGAGATTGGGCGCAGGGGGTACAGAGGGGGGTTGGAGCTCTCACCGGCGACACTGCCGACCGGCACGACGCTAGATGGAAGAAGGTGGCCGCCCCCCATCTTCGCCTGTGAGGTCAGCAACTGCGCACACGAGGCCGCGACTGGGGCACAGAGAGAGCGAATGTGGTCAGGCGCATTGGATATCGCACTTGGGGCAGGAGCTGCTGCTGCGTCTTCCGTGGCGACCGAGCTGCGCGGGGGCCGCGACGGAGCTCCACGGGTTGGGGCGGCGCCCGAGCACCACGGATGGCGCAGATGAGACGCTGGCCGAAGACCGCCACGAGGAGGAGAGAGCTCGTCCTCGGCTCGATCTGAACCAGGGAGGAGGAGGCGGGGCGGCCCCATGCGAGGGAGGGAGAGGAGGTGGCTAGCGCGAGGCCTAGCGGGCTCCGAACCGGCGATGGCGGGCCGTGTGCGGCCGCGGCTGTCCGGATCCGGCGATGGCTGACCTCGTCGACGGTCGGTGGCGGGGTTTGGGTGAGTTGCGTGAGATGGAGGTGGACGGTGGGGCAGGAGGTCCTGGGCTCTGGCTGGACCAGAGCTTGACTCCTCCATCGACGGCGGAGGCGGGGATCCCCCGATCTGGTGGCTGCCGGTAGCGCGATGTGGGGCGCATCCGGGAAGAAGTTTACTTATCTCAGTACTGCAGTGTGCTTGCTTCAGAAAGTGCAGTGCCCTCGCGTTGAGCGTGCAGTTCGGAAGTGTGGGCAGAATAACTATTCTGCCAATATTGGCAGAATAGACCGGTATATATATATATATATATATAGTATCTCCTCAAGAAATGAAGAATAACCACAAATGACGAATTTGAAAAGTGTGACGAAATTGCAAATGACGAAAAACTCAAATTGAAGCAAGTCATAAAGTGGTGGTGGCGTTATCCACCGTATAAGACCTATGATGATTTCAGACACCGCGTACAATTGTCGTAGGGTTCTGAGAATCAAGTTCTTCATTAATTTCTTCACACTTAGAGGGTTAGTCTTCATTGATTGAAGAAAAACATTACTTCGTGTGTTGTGCATCAAAGTCATCAAGAATGTATAAGCGTTAGGATGTGTGTCCTTTTCAAAGGACATTCGAAGATTCTAGGATGTTTAGCTCACACCGCAACATGCAAAACCTTCTCTCATCCAAGGGCTTAGCGAAGATATCGGCAAGCTGGTCTTCTGTCTTCACGTGGTCGATGACGATGTCTCCCTTCAGCACATGATCACGAAGAAAATGGTGACGAATCTCAATGTGCTTCATCCTTGAGTGTTTCACTGGGTTGTGGGCAATCTTGATGGTGCTCTCGTTGTCGCAGTAGAGTGGCACTTTCTTCACGTTGACGCCATAGTCCTTGAGGGTTTGCTTCATCCATAGTAACTGAGAGCAGCAGGCGCCAGCAGCAACGTACTCAGCCTCGGCAATGGAAAGTGAGACGCAATTCTGCTTCTTCGAGGACCAACATATAAGAGATCGTCCGAGGAAATGGCATGTGCTTGAGGTTGACTTGCGATCCACACGATCTCCAGCATAATCAGAATCGGAATATCTAGCAAGATCAAGTGATGAGCCCTTGAGATACCATAATCCAAGCGTTGGTGTGTGAGCTAAATATCGAAGAATTCGTTTCACAGCCTGGTGGTGTGATTCCTTCGGTGACACTTGAAAGCGGGCACACATGCAAACGCTAAGCATAATATCTGACCTAGATGCACATAGGTAAAGGAGCGAACCAATGATGGAGCGATATACCTTCTGATCGAAATATTTACCATTTTCGTCAGTGTTGAGTTGGCCATTTGTTGGCATTGGTATCTCGAGGCCTTTGCAATCTTGCATGCCGAACTTCTTCAGGCAGTCTTTGAGATATTTCTCCTGAGATATGAAGATGCCATTGGGTTGTTGATGAATTTGAAGTCCAAGGAATAATTTCAACTCCCCCATCATGGACATCTGATGTTCTTCACGCATCATATATGCAAATTCATCACTGTATCGTTTGTTAGTGCAACCATAGATAATATCATCAACATATATTTGGAATATGTACAGTTCACCATCATAAGATTTAGTGAAAAGAGTAGGGTCAAGTGAACCGGGCTTGAACCCCTTTTTCTTCAGGAATTCCTTCAGTGTATCATACCAAGCCCTTGGGGCTTGCTTGAGGCCATAGAGAGCCTTGTTGAGTCTGAAGACTTTGTCAGGATGCTTTGGGTCCACAAAACCTGGTGGTTGAGCAACATATACTTCTTCCTCAAGCTTACCATTGAGGAATGCACATTTCACATCCATTTGATATAAGAGGATATCATGATGGTTAGCATATGCAAGCAATATACGAATGGCTTCAAGCCTAGCAACAGGTGCAAATGTTTCATCAAAATCAATACCCTCAACCTGTGTGTAGCCTTGAGCTACAAGACGGGCCTTATTCCTCACCACTTGGCCATTTTCGTCTTGTTTGTTGCGGTATATCCACTTAGTGTTGATGATATTGTGCTTGCGTGGATCGGGACACTTGACAAGCTCCCACACATTGTTGAGCTCGAACTGATGCAATTCATCTTGCATTGTTTGAATCCATTCAGGTTCCAGAAATGCTTCATCAACTTTGGTGGGATCTGAAATAGAGACAAACGCGTAATGCCCACAAAAGTTAGCTAAATGTGAAGCTCTTGAGCGAGTGAGGGGACCAGGTGCATTGATATTGGCGAGGATCTTCTCAATCTGCACTTCATTTGCCACATGAGGATGTGTTGGACGAGGGCCTTGCTGTTGTTGTTGCTGTGCAGATTCCTCAGCATCATTTTCGTCAGGATGTTCATTTTCTTCACGACGAGGGACAAGCACTTCTTCATTAGCAGCTATCTCTTCACTGGGCACAATTTCACCAGTGTCCATCAGCTTGATAGATTCCTCAGGAGACATTTCATCTAGCACAGGAGGCAGGTGCTCTCTTTGCGAGCCGTTAGTTTCATCGAACCGCACATCTACAGTTTCAACAACCTTGTTGTGATAGGTGTTGAAGACTCTGTAGGTGTGCGAGTCCTTTCCGTAGCCAAGCATAAAACCTTCATGTGCTTTCGGTGCAAATTTAGAACTGTGATGTGGATCTCCAATCCAACATTTAGCACCGAAGACTTTGAAATAACTCACATTGGGTTTCTTGTCAGTGAGTAGCTCGTATGAGGTCTTCTTGAGGAATTTGTGAAGATATACTCGATTGATGATGTGACATGCAGTATCAATTGCCTCAGGCCACCATCGACGAGGGGTCTTGTATTCATCAAGCATAGTATGCGCCATCTCGATGAGGGTTCTATTCTTGCGCTCCACGACTCCATTCTGTTGAGGTGTATAGGGAGCAGATAGCTAGCTCATGAGTGATGCCAAGTTCATCAAGATAGTCATCAAGGCCTGTGTTCTTGAATTCAGTCCCGTTGTCACTCCTAATGTACTTGATCTTGATGCCATAATTCGTCATGGCCCAATTGGAGAATCGTCTGAAGACAACCTATACTTTCTGTCTTGAAGGAAATGATGTGCACCCAGGTGTAGCGAGAGTAGTCATCAACAATGACGAATCCATAGAGAGATGTTGCATTGGTTAGTGTAGCATAATGGGTAGGACCAAACAAATCCATATGAAGCAATTCAAAAGGACGAGTAGTGGTCATGATTTTCTTCGCCAAGTGCTTGGATCTGGTTATCGTTCCAGACTCACAAGCACCACAAAGAAGATCCTTGAAAAATTTGACACCCTCAACGCCAATGATATGCTTCTTCTTGACGAGAGTGCTCAAATTCCTCATCCCAGCATGTCCAAGTTGTCGATGCCATAGCCAGCATTCTGAAGTCTTAGCCATTAGACATGTTGCAGGCTGAGGACCTGTAGAGAAATCTACAATGTACAAGTCACCTTTCCTAAAGTCTCCGAAGACTTTGGATTTGTCAGATTCTAACAGCACAATGCAACAATATTTTCCAAAGATGACAATCATATCAAGATCACAAAGCATTGAGACAGACATGAGGTTGTATCCAAGGGAATCAACAAGCATCACCTTTTCCATGTGTCGATCCTTTGAAATAGCAACCTTACCTAGACCCAGTACCTTGCTTTTTCCTTTGTCGGCATATGTGATATGCTTCAGATGTGACGGCGTGAGAGGAGCACCAGTAAGTAAATTCCTGTCACCGGTCATGTGATTCGTGCAACCACTATCCAAGACCCATTCAGTAGCTTTGGTGGAATCATCCTGCAGAAGCATTAGTCTGACTTACAAATTCATATACTTCAAAGTGAAGAATATGATTATCAATATCATCAGTCAATATCATCAGTAACAGTATCGAATATAGGGGATGTGTGAAACAGTCAAGTATTTCATCATGATTAGCTTGCATCCCAACAAGCATTATGTCAGGTCTTCAGCAAATTCATCGGACATTTTGTTGTCTGAAGACCTGACCCTGCAGAAGAGATTAGTTCTTCTTCTTAACCACCCACATCTGAATGGGTGACTGAGAAGCAATGAAATGAAGTGCATTAATGGTGAACTTAGGCATTGAAGAATATGCATTTCTCTTCACAGGAGGGTTATAGTACTCAAATGAATAAGCAGAGAAATTCTTCGATGATTTGTGAATATAGTGGTTCGAAGAATAATGCACATATTCATCAGATCTCTGTTTGTTTCCCTGTGAAACAGAGTCATTAGCACGGCCATGAGTAGGTCTGCGTCCGTTTGACGACTTTGAACCATATGAAGAATTTGCCCTGGGAGTGTTTTTCCTTATAGGTTGTGTCATGACGACATTCACCTAAAGATTCTCAATGATACTTTTGGGTACCCAGATTTTCTTCACTGGGGAACCATTCCTGCAGTTAGTACCAACAAATCTGGCAAATACTTCACCATTCTGATTTTTGAACAGTTTGAAGTTTGAGTCAATTGACTCATCTGAAGAACATGAAGAATCATAGTTATAGCCAGAGAGAATTGATGGATCAACTGGAGGTCCCTTTGCACCAACCCAAGTAGTTTTGGGATACTGCTCAGGCTTCCAATAGGAACCTTCAGCATTCAGCTTTCTCTGAAAGGCCATACCCTCTTTCCTAGGGTTCCTGTGAAGAATCTGCTTCTTGAGCACATCACAAAGGGTTTGCTGCCCTTTGAGGCTTTTGTACATGCCAGTGACATACAATTCCTTCAAACCTGCATTTTCATCAGTAACACTGGTGGGTTCCTCAGTTGAGGGGTTAGTGGCCACCGAAGCAGTTGAAGCAATTGAAAGTACTGAAGCATTTGAACATTCAGCTGAAGAATTTGCATTTTCACGTTCAAGGCATTTTAAGCATGGTGCAACAAATTCTTCCTGAGCGGTACTGATCTGTTGAGCGAGTAATGAATCGTTTTCTGTTTGAAGGTCATCATGAGACGCTCTCAGCTTCTCTAGATCTTGCTTCCTTTGAAGAAATTCATAGGACAGCTTCTCATGTTCGTCTGAGAGGGCCACATGACGACTTTCAAGTTTGTCATACCTTGACTGGAGGCGTTTGAGATCATCGGTCAAGGTCTGAGAGCGTTCCATTTCATCGTTCAGCAGATCATCGCTTTTGTCTAGCAGTTTTTGAATTCTTTCCATGGCATTTTGTTGCCGAGTGGCAATACTAGCAAGTTTCGAATAACTGGGAGTCATGTTTTCATCAGATTCACCTTCACTAGAGGAAGATGAAGGTCTTTGAAGTACCTTGGTGCCTCTTGCCATGAGACATACAACAGATGAAGTGGAGGCATCGTTTGGTTCCCGGGATCTGAGGGAATTCACAAATTCCACAAGCCAGGGATCATCATGTCTGTATGCCCCTTCATGGACGTCAGAGATCCTGTCCCAGATGAGCTTCGCATTGCCCAGATGGTAGATGCGAGTGAACTCATCCATGGTCAGACGAGAACAGATGATGTATTTGGACCGAGCATCGAGTTGAGTGTATTTGCGAATATCATCGGCATTCGCCATCTTGCAGAGATCAGTCAATCCCAGTTCAGTGACTGTCCATAGTTCACTGTCCATGGCCAAGAGACGCTTTCGCATCATGACCTTCCAGTACAGATAGTTAGTGCCATCGAAGATGGGGCACGCAGCGGAGACCTTGATCATTCCTGCGGTCGACATAACTAAAACTCCAGGTGGTTAAACCAAAATCACACAGAACAGGGGAGTACCTTGCTCTGATACCAATTGACAGCACAGGATAACTCCCAGAGGGGGGTGAATGGGATATTTTAAGAAATTTGTCAAACTCCGAAGACTTTGACAAAAATCATAGTGAAGAAATAGAAACAGAGTTGAAACTAAGTCTACACAGATATGGAAAGCATGCATACGAAGTATAGCAAGTGAAGAACATGCAATCATACACACAGATAAGCATGAGGAAGATTAACTGAAGAAAATGAGATAGCATGATGAAAGTCTTCAGTTCAAATTCTTCAGAAAGGAAAGACACAAGTTCTTCAGCAACGGAATAGTAGTAAAGTAAAGAGGTGAGGAATATGAAACAAGTTGAGCTTGACGAAGACACTGCGATTTGGTAGATCAGTTCCAGTTGCTGTATCAACTGTACGTCTGGTTGAGGCGGCTGAGTTTTACCTCACAGGACACTTAGTCCTCACCATATTCCTCTTGAGCTAAGGTCACTTAGTCCTCGCCCAATCACTCATGGTAAGTCTTCAAGGTAGACTTCCGAAACCTTCACTGACTTGTTCACCGGCACGCCACAATTACTCTTGGCTGCTCAGAACATGGCGCCTAACCGTCTGGAGGAATGACAGTCCTCAAAGGTAACAAGCGTCGGATCACACAGATCAACTTCTTCAGTGATGATCAGTCACTTAGGCTCTGGTTGGGTTTATCCTCACTTACGTTCTCACAAAGTCGTCAGAGGAAGGGTTGCTCTCAAATGACAAGTGTCAAGTTCTCTCTAGAGCAGCCAACCAACTAGTGGTTGTAGGGGGCGGCTATTTATAGCCAGGAGGCAACCCGACATGAAATGTCATAAATGCCCTTCTCAGACAAGACCGTTGTCAGGATAAGGATCCACTCGACAGCTGGCACACGGCGCAGCAACGGTCGGAATTGAACTCTCAATTTCGTCCAGGCACTCAATTTCCTCACGATATGCAGATCGCATTGGCGAAATCCTAACTCCTCAGCCTAACCAAATTCGTCAGAGACCAGATGAACTTCATCACTGTCACTGTCAAATTCGTCAGTTGTTCCGGAGATTTCCAAAGGCTTCACTCGAAGCGGCTTGTGTAAGTACGTTTGAGCATCACTTTGAAAATGTGATAAATGTTTCACCTTGACCCCCTTTAACAGTACGGTTTTTCCTATGACTCAAATAAGAAGAAAAAAAACTATGAAAATAAAGTCTTCAAGCTTCAAAGTCTTCACATCAATTTCCTCAAAGGCCACATCAAATTCTTCACTTGAAGAAATACATTTTTAGGGGTCGTCTTCCGTGGTTAAACCAAGTCTTCAGGGACTATATTCTCCTATGTACACTCACAAACACATTAGTCCCTTAACCTATTTGTCTTCAATACTCCAAAACCACTAAGGGGGCACTTGACACACTTACACCTACGCTCGATCATGGCTCCACTCAGCCTGGCTCGCCAAAAACGGCCGATTCGGCCGTTCCTCCAGAGCCAGGCCCATAGCTGCTTTAAGTTTCGTGCGGGCCAACTTTTCAATGCGACCCAGGCAACCAAACAGGCCAAAAACATCCCACGCGGGCCTGGCTAGGCCTGATGCAACCTACCAAATGCATCCTAATTGCAACACATGCAAGCGTGACCAGTAAATGACTAAGAACTTTTACATGCTTTGGTGAGCTTTCTTTGAATACTTGCATGCAACGATTTAATGTGCCTTGAAGTTCAAACATGTGATGAGGAGCAATAAAAATGAGACTAATAAAAAAATTGAGATAGGCTCTCTAAGAGCAAGTACAATAAGGTGACATAAGCAGTCTATAAGGATTAAAATATTATATTTGTGCTTAGTTGAAGGAGAGAGAAGAGGAGAGAGAAGGAAAGCGGGTTGTAGAATAAGAGCCGGCTATAGCACGAGACCCAAGACACTTTGTGAGATTGTAAGGTGGGCCGGCTATTAATAAAGTAGTACATATCTAAAACTTACTATTGTACAAGCCGGCTATTGGGTTGACTCTAGATGACATGGACACTTCTTATAGCCGATTGTTGGCTGTATTAGTGAGTAACTTAGACTAGTGTCATGCATATGACACTAGTCTGTTACTACCACCTTCGTCCTAATTTACTAGTCCCCTCGTATTCTGAGTCATATTTTGACCATGATTTTAACTAATAAAATATATGTTATACGTAGCAAAAATAATATCATTGGAAACTATTTTCTCCGTTCCTAAATATAAGTCTTTTTAGAGATTCCAATATAGACTACATACGGAGCAAAATGAATGAATTTGCACTCTAAAATATGTCTATATACATCTGTATGTAGTTCATATTGAAATCTCTAGAAATATTTATATTACGGTACGGAGGGAGTACATTCAGATACGAATCCAAATATATAATTTTGCTGACATGCATTCACATTTTGCTAGTCAAATACGTGCTCAAACTTTGACCCAAAATACAATGAGGACTAGTAAACCAGGATGGAGGTAGTATCTTCATAATGCAAAGTGTCATAGAAATAGTATCATATATGGTTGCATTTATTAGCTTGTAGACTTAACTTTTCTTAGGAAGCGCTATGTGATGGTAACATAATATGTTACTCCAAACACCTCTCTCCTCATTAACTAGCTGTCACATAAGCAAATTTTTCTTGGGATGTGTTATGTTACTAGCTAATTTACTCCCATTAGGGCATCTCCAACGGCAACCCGCAAATTTCCTTCCGCATCCGTCTGCAGACAGGGGTGGACTAGTCCGCGGACACGGACACGGGAGGACGCCATCCAACGCTAACCGCATACATTTGAAACTCCTTTTCAACAAACCGGATAAAATTCGTGCAAACAAGACCGGATTTCATATAAACATGACGGATTTCATTACATTTACATCAGCTAAGCGGTGCTAGTCCGGCTCTGGAGGTATAATTAATACCTAATCTAAAAGGCCGCCCGCGGATCCCTTTGCCTTCCTCATGCCCGGCAGCCTGATCACCAAACTGCCGGGAGCCCCAGAGGAATATGCTTCAGCGCAAAGAATGGCTCGCTTCCCCACCGCTCATCGGAGCGGAACCCCCGGCTGATGCTTCAGCGGGAGGGGAAGGGGGCGCCTCCGCTTCCCCGGAGCCCATGCGGGAGCGACGAAGGTCCTCGAAAGAGAAGAACTGGGCAAGACACCGGCTGTGTACGCCGGCGTCGCCTCGGTGGTGGCCTTCATGGGACCCAAGCGGCGCGGCCTTCCGTGCTCTACTTCTCCATGACGATGGCGGCGGACGCGGAGGCGCTGGCCACCGACTCATCACTCTCCGCGCACCCGGCTTCTGTCTCTGCCTGCATGGCACGGTCATAGGCACGGGAGGCACGGACGCAAACACGGGAGGCGCGGTCGCAGACATGGGTGGCGCGGTACGACGCGGTGTCGTCGACGGCAGCGACGACGGCCGTGCCGCCGTGCTCCCCGCCGTGCCGGCGTGGAACAACTCGCCACTCCTCATTGAGCTGGCCTGGAGCGGCCATTTGCTGAACCACGCGCCAGCTTGGGCAGGCAACTGGTTCCGTCGGGCTACGCGAGGGAGGTGGCGCCACCCAGTCGGCTCGTATCCGGCCGGAGCGGCGGGCCACCCAGTCGGCTTGTATGCCGGAGAACTGCTCTTCAGAAGCCATCGGAAGAGTGGAGAAAATGGAGGAGGAGGAGATGGGGGAGGGGAGAGGGGTGCGATTCTTGCCCGGCGTCTGGCCTCATTTAAATAGAGGGCGGAGGGGAGGAGCTCTGCCGGCGTTGCGTTTAATGCCAGACCACTGATGAACGGACATGTGGCCGGAGTAGGTTTCTCGGCTTCCACGCGAATTTAATGGAGGCATTTGAATGCGGCGAAGAGGCGTGTTCAGCCGAGCGTGCAGCGGGCGGCGCCCTCGGCCGGCGCGCCACTTCAATGGCGGAGGCAGTGAGAGGTCGCGTCCGCCCTGAGCCGCCTTCAATGTGGAGCGGCGCGCTCTACAGCGGCATGAATATGGGCAGGTGATGTCGGGCGGGAACGCGCGCGGGCGAGGGAGGAGAGGTTTTGGTGGGCCAGGGCGGTCAGAAGTGGGCTTGGAATCGGTCCGGACTCCCGTAAAACTCCCTCACGTTTGTCTCCATTTTGCGGGAGAAATCACGTCCGGACCGCCCCGCGGACCGATACAGGTCGGTGTTGGATGGCTCACGTGGTCCGGAAAGCGCGGTCCGAACGGATGTGGGCAATTTGCGGGTCAGCTTTGGAGATGGCCTTATGGCTAGCCTAAATAGGAAGGGAGGGTAGTATAAAACATATTTTAAGAATTTGCGGTTGCATGACAGGCGCCCGATCGGATAAACCGTAAAAACCCTGCATATCTCCTCGGCCGGGACAACCGGAGGGAGAAGGCCGGCCCCGTTCCTTCGCTGTGAAGAAAGCGATGGCGAGTAGGCGACGCAGTTCAAAAGTCAAGACCCCACGTGAAGGTAGTGGACAAGGCAATACCATCTAGAGGGTGTGTGCCAGCTACAATCATAGGTGGCTAGGTGTGCAGGGCGGAGACAGCTTCGAGGACTTCGACCTTCCACCCAAGCGCGCACGCATCAACTTTCCTTTGAAACACGCTTGCGCAGGCAGCACGACCGATAAACACCCGCTCATCGGTACGGATGGGGCTCGCGTTACCAAGGCAGGTGACATGCTCTACGTAGAGATAAGAACGTATTCCCTCCGTTCCTAAATAGACTTTTTAGAGATTCCACTATAGACAATATACGAAGCAAAATGAGTGAATCTACACTCTAAATAGGACTATATACATTCATATGTAGTCCATAGTGCAATCTCTAAAAGGTCTTATATTTAGGAACGGAGGGAGTATTTATTTGCACGTAAAAAAAAGGTCTTTATTTGCATGCATGCATGTACACATAAATACACGTGCAGTGTATCAGCAATTCTACATGCACACAAGTCTGTACACGTACACGGGCATTGCTGCTTTTTTCTCGATAAAGAGTGAATTTTATTGACTCAAAATGCTTAGATACAAACACATTGAGTACACACAAGTAACAAGCTGGTAAAGAGCAAAATCATACAACTTCAAAGCTATACCTAAACGAGAAAAAAGAAAAGACCCTGAAGCGATCAAAACAACGATCGATAAACAACATCAACGACCATATCCGCACCAATCATCTCTTGACACCACAAGGGCACCGAGGTTGGACAACTCCTCCCCGACCCTCCCGCGAGCGACGGGGTGGGAACCCTAGCTGCCGAACCTACCTTCCCTGCCTCCCTCCCTCCCCTGCCGCCGCTGACGGGCAAAGCCCGGTCGGTGCGGCGGGGCGGGGCCTTTCCTTCTCCTCTGCCCGTGGGGATCAGGCACAGGACGGCGTTCGCGGGTGGCGGCTCTAGGCTTCGACAGGGCCCAGTGGTACGACGACGGTGCTGCGGGGCGGCGGTGCAGCCAACTAGTGGTGCCGCGGCGGCGGTCTGGGCCCCGGGCGTGGTGCGGCGGCTACATGGGGGTCCTTCGTGTAGGGGAACGCGACAGAAAACAAAAAATTTCGGTACAGCAAGCACGCCCAGGACCACTATGGAGACTGCATACAAGGTTTGATCTGATCATTACCGACTCGTAGCGCAGCGGAAGTAGATTCGATGTAGATCGTCGGTGCAGATCCCCGCAGCTAGGATTTACAACCTCCCAACCGCGAGGATGTACTCCCTCGTCGGACAGCCCTTCGGGAGGCGGTCGGACAGTCCCCTAGACGATGTCACGGACAGACCTTCGGGAGGACCCTCGAACAGCCCCTCGGACAAAAGATCGAACCTACGACCTCTCTACGGGGTTGCACACATACGGTGTCAGCTATCCAGCAGGGCTTCGCCGTCCAGAACTAGTTCCTGCCGGAACCCAGACAGCCTTTCGGCTCTACGAAACTATTTCGTGTGAGGGAGAGAGAAAACCAGATAATGCATGGCATGTGTATGAGAGTTGGAGTGAGTGTGGAGAGATCCTCTCCACCTCTATTTATAGGAAAGCCAAGGGGAAGGGTGGCACTAAAAAATACCAAAACACCCATGCCTTATGTCACACATAAAGGGCATTATGGGCATAAATTGAAGCCATGTGGAGCTCCAAGGAGGAGCTCCACCCGTGGCCGGCACCCCATGGGGGCCCCCCAAAAGGGGTTCCTTCCCTCCCAAGCCAATCCCTTCTAGAACTTTGGGAAAAGCCCCAAAAGGTGGCTTTCCAAAAAGCAACCCAAAAAGCACTTTCACTATTCACGAAGACATTTTTCTGCGACCGTTAAATCCGAAAATATTTCTGTGAGTCTTAGAATAATTCCAGTACCCACTAAAACAATTCTGGACGCATTCCGAAACATTTCCGGATCAATGATTTTCTTTAGCGAAAAGCAACCAAAGCGGTTCCGGCAGCTCCGGAACATTTCCGGTTTTTATCCCGGAAAAATCCCAGAAGTTTACAGAACAATTCTGGCACCCTCCAAGAATTTTCAGGCGTGTGCCGAAACCAATTTGACTTAATGGTATACTCCGAAACAACTTTTCAGTTTTACCGAAACTATTCCGGTGTTCTCTCCGGAACGTTTCATTTGTCTCCGAAACTTTTCCGGTGACTTTCTCTCAGACTCCCTGTCTAGTATTCAGCAGATAGATGACCCTTAAGCGTGTGACCCTACAGGTTCGGTGAAGTATAGACATGACCCGGAACACTTTCCGATCAATGATCAACATCGGAGCCGTGGACACCCATATTGACCCCTATACCCACACGAATAAATATTCGAGCGAACCTCCGGTTGCCGTGTGCTATTCCTGTTGCTTCGCGATATGTTACAAAACCCGAGGTGAGATTTATCTGCATCCCCGTGGATCAACAACTTGTCCACTATGCCAGTTACCTCGTTACCGGTTTTGTTCTCTTTTCTCGTTTCCGTGTTCCGGCATCCCTGTGATCAAATCACATTGTGTCTGGCCAGACGATGATGGATACCGTAACACCGAGAGGGCCCAAAGAATATCTCTCCATCGTCGGAGGAGCAAATCCCAATCTTGAGCTATCTCGTTCCTTGTCATACTTTTCCGTGAACCCGGAAGCCATCGTAATAGCCACCCAGTTACGAATGACGTTTAACAAACCCCAAAGTTCATGAAGCAAGCATGAAGGAACTCGATACTCTCATGGTCTAAGGAATTATGCAAACATTAACTTTCTCTGTGTTATAAACCATTAACTTGTGACGAATGTATCTCATAGCATAACATCAATTCGGGTCGATTCAACACAAGTGTTCTTCTAACATTGTGCCCTCAAAATTGCCAGCATAGTCATGCCCATGATCAGGAAAACAGGATCATCATGCAATACTTGAGCTAATCTTAGAGGCATGACTAGGAATACATTTTACCATTTATTATACCACACGTGCACATGAGTTTCTCTCCGAGCCTCGTGGATATTGCAGACTTGAGAATCATTGCAGTTATAGCATGGGACATAAACATTCATTACAAACTTTTGGAGATACAAAATAACTATTATTACTCCCTCTAGAGCATATCTCCTACAGACTCCCACTTGCACTAGAGTCATAATCCAGTTACATGGCTTCCCTAACACCAATGGCTATCCGGTGCTGCTCATGTTTTGCTCGTGGTAGAGGCTTTGTCATCGGGTCTGACACGTTCAGATCCGTGTGAACTTTGCGTACTTTCACTAAATCCGCTTCGACATGATGTCGGATGAGTTTATATTTGCGTTCAATATGTCTTGTATTATGGTGCGAAGATGGCTCCCTAGCCTGAGGCACGGCGCCACTATTATCACAATAGATCTCCACCGGGTCCAGCGCACTTGGAACCACACCAAGGTCTTCAAGAAATTGCTTGATCCAGACCGCCTCCTTGGAGGCTTCTGAAGCTGCAACATATTCCACCTCCGTCGTAGAATCCGCCACAGTCTTTTGTTTGGAACTTTTCCAATCAACTACGCCACCGTTCAATATGAAAACATAGCCTGATTGAGATTTGAAGTCATCTGGGTCAGTCATGAAGCATGCATCAGTGTAACCACTTACAATGAGCTCTTCATCACCTCCGCACTCAAGGAGTAAATCCTTGGTCCTTCTGAGGTACTTAAGAATATTTTTGACTGCGGCCCAGTGTTCCAATCCTGAATCACTTTGGTACCAACTGCTAACACTTAGCGCATAGGAAACATCCGGTCTTGTACATAGCATGGCATACATAATAGAACCAACTGCCGAAGCATATGGAGCATCATTCATTTGTACTCGCTTATCGAGAGTCCGAGGACACTGATTCTTGCAAAGCACTATGCCAGGTGACATGGGGAGTAGGCCTTTCTTGGAGTTCTCCATGTTGAACCTTTTCAACACCTTGTCAATGTACGTGCTTTGGCTAAGCACTATCAGGCGTTTTGATCTATCTCTATAGATCCTGATGCCCAATACATATGCCGCTTCGCCTAAGTCTTTCATTGAAAAACTCTTCTTCAATGAGTCTTTTATTTCGCTAAGAAAATTCACATCATTCCCAATCAATAATATGTCATCCACATACAAGATTAGGAATGCTTTTGCGCTCCCACTAAACTTCTTGTAAACACAAGATTCTTCGTCATTCCTGATGAAGCCAAACTCTTTGACTACTTCATCAAAATGAATGTTCCAGCTCCTTGATGCTTGCTTCAGACCATAAATGGCCTTTTGAAGTTTGCATACCTTTCCAGCATCCTCATGAACGACAAAACCTTCAGGCTGTATCATGTATACATCTTCTTTGAGATTTCCATTTAGGAAAGCCGTTTTGACGTCCATCTGCCATATTTCATAATCGAAATAAGCAGCAATTGCTAGCAATATTTGAACGGACTTAAGCATAGCTACAGGCGAGAAAGTCTCGTCGTAGTCCACTCCTGGAACTTGCGTGAACCCTTTCGCAAAAAGTCTAGCTTTATGGATAGTAATGTTACCATCCGCGTCTGTCTTTCTTTTGAAAATTCATTTACAACCAATGGGCTTAACGCCTTCTGGAAGTTATACCAAGTTCCAAACATGATTTTTGTACACGGATTCCATTTCAGATTTCATGGCTTTGTGCCATTCCCTTGAGCTGGGCCCCGCCATCGCTTCCTTGTAGTGCGCAGGTTCATTGTCTTCAAGAATGAAGATTTCGTTATGAAACCACTCAGGTGGCTGGATAGCCCTACCTGATCTGCGCGGTTCAGTTACAACATTGTCTGAAGTTTCCGCATCACATGCGACAACTTCCGGCTCGGTTGTAGGGATAATTTGCGGAATTTCTTCCGGTTCCTTAGCCATAACAATGGTTTCCGAAGATTCACTAATCTCATTAAGTTGTACTGTCCTCCCACTTAATTCTTTTGCGAGAAACTCTTTCTCAAGAAAAACCCCATACCTTGCAACAAACACTTTGTTATCGGACGGGTGGTAGAAAGAATACCCAACTGTTTCCTTGGGATAACCTACAAAGTAACATTTGTCTGATCTAGGATCGAGTTTGCTTGGTTGTAAACATTTTACATAAGCTTCACAACCCCAAATTTTTAGATGCGACAAATTGGGTTTCTTCCCATGCCATAACTCGTATGGTGTCATCTCAACAGACTTAGATGGTGCTCTATTTAATGTGTGAGCGGCAGTTTCTAGTGTGTGACCCCAAAAATATATCGGCAGATCTGTAAGAGACATCATTGACCTTACCATGTCTAACAGGGTTCGGTTACGTCTTTCCGATACTCCGTTTCTCTCTGGAGTTCCGGGAGGCGTAAGCTGTGAAACGATTCCACGGTCACTCAGATGTTGGCTAAACTCATGACTAAGATATTCGCCCCCGCGATCTGATCGCAGAAACTTAATCCTTTTGTTACGATGATTTTCTACCTCATTCTAAAATTCTTTGAACTTTTCAAAGGTTTCCGACTTATGCTTCATCAAGTAGATATAGCCATACCGACTTAAATCATTAGTAAAAGTCACGAAGTAGAAATACCCACCCCGTGCGGCTGTGCTCATTGGACCACATACATCACTATGTATTATTTCCACTAATTCACCCGCCCATTCAGGATGACCCGTGAACGGCGTCTTGGTCATTTTCCCCATTAGACAAGCTTCACATGTGTCAAATGATTCAAAATCAAAGGACGGTAAAACTCCATCTTTATGGAGTCTTTTCATGCGTTTCTTTCCGATGTGGCCAAGCCGACAGTGCCACAAGTAAGTGGTGGTGGTATCAGCCTTCTTAAGGCGTTTAGTATTCACGTTAAAGACTTCATTTCCACATTCAAGATTTAGTATGAAAAGGCCCCCAACAATGGGTGCAAATCCATAAAACATATCCTTACAATAAAGTGAACAACCATTGTTCTCAGACTTGTAAGAGTACCCATCGTGCACTAAACATGATCCAGAGATAATGTTTCTACACAATGCCTGAACAAAATAACAGTTACTTGGTTCTAAGGTAAATCCTGAAGGGAGACGTAGAGGCATAATGCCGACGGCTTGAGCGGCGATCCCAGCGCCGTTCCCGACGCGCATCACGACTTCATTCTTTGCCAGCTTGCGCACCTTCTGAAGCCCCTGTATCGAGTTGCAAATGTGAGCAACCGATCCGGTATCAAATACCCAAGACTTAGAATTTTGGCTAGCAAGTAAAATGTCAATGACATTAACATGTATAACAGTTATACCTTTTTCAGTTTTCCCGGACTTTTTATCTTCCAGATACTTCTTGCAGTTTCTCTTCCAGTGTCCTGTGCCCTTACAGTATAAGCACTCAGTTTCATTCTTGGCTCCGCCCTTAGAGTTGCTTTGGGAGCCGGTCTTACCGGCGCCCTTGCCCTTCTTGGACTTGCCTTTCTTTTTGAAACTGGCGGTTTTATTCATAAGCAACACTTGCTTGCGATTTTTTCGCAGTCCTCCTTCCGCAGTTTTCAGCATGGCGAGCACTTCATTCGGTGTCTTCTCCATCCCACTCATGTTGTAGTTCATGGTAAAACCGTCGTAAGATGGGGGGAGTGAAGCAAGCAACATGCCCATCATATGGGCTGGTGGAATTGGAAATTCCAGGGTTTTAAGCCTTTCAGCGTAGCCAATCATTTTGACCACGTGTTCGCCAACTGAACTGCCCTTAGCCATCTTGCAATCCATCACGGTCTTCATGATATCAAATCGTTCAGACCGTGTGGTTTTCTTGTACAGAGCATCCAATTCCCGGATCATATCACGGGCGTTATGGAATTCAAAACATTTTTGAAGCTCTGGACTCATGCAAGCTAGCATGAGGCACTGCACTAAGTTGTAATCATCATCCTTAGTGGCCCAGACATTTTGTTCATCTTCTGGGGCAGTTGCTGCCGGTCTAGCTGGAAGAGGAGTTTCAAGCACATACATTCTCTTAGCGCTCCTGAGGACAATCCTCATGTTACGGACCCAGTCCGCATAGTTGTTTCCAGTCGCAGCTAACTTCTCTTTCTCTAACATCGGGCCTAAGTTGAACGCGGTGTTGCGAGCCATTTGATCTACAACGGTAAACACAAGTTTCACTTAGACTTTGTTCATAATTAATTTGCACAAGTGAATAAACAATTTTATTCTAAAGTGCGCTCCCACTCAAATCAATATCTCTCATAATTGATTGTTAGTGATTCAAGATCCGCATTTAAATTCCATGCCATTGATGGGAACATCACTGATGACGGGAACTTCAATCGGTAGGCCAACTTGCCGATCACATCTCAATGTGATTCTTGTTCATCTTTCGATGGGCGTGTTCCGAGCTTAGGACTTTCTTGCCTGAACGTCAAGACAACCAAGTGATCTCACTGCGAGGTCTCAACTCACCCGCCTCACACTTCTCTAATCGTTTGTACTCATGGAAACATGACGCACTCCGAAAAGATAGGTACCGTGACGGTGCTACACTTGGGAGAACACTAACTACTTGATATTTTTAAGTGATAGATCACCCTAATAAAAAGCGACTACCGCGCAATCAAAAGGGTGCATCATAAGGGATAAACATCTCAGGCAATTCATAATAGCATGATATGGTATAGCCCTTTCTGACGGAGAAGTCTTTAATTTCTTCATCTTTGGCATTTGAGTCGGTGTTCACCTTCGCGAAGATTGCCACCACCTTGTCGATGCACCAGATAATATTGCTATCTCTATAGCTAATAAAATAAGTGCATTACTTAAGGTTGACACGCAGGTCATTAAAGTGACAATCATATGGCTCCAGCCATCATGCCGAATCATGACACGCAGGTCATGTTAGTAAATTTACATCATATAGTCATCTCATACATAATCGAATTAATATGAGAACTGCTATACCACATCACATGCACATCCTGCAAAACCAAGTTAGACGCCTCTAATCGGTTTATGCAAAATTTTATTTTACGTGGCTTCTAAGGTTTTGACTTAAACCGCAGCTACCAACGTTTATCATCAAGTATGATTATTCAAGTCGCTAGATTAACTTTGCGGGGTGTATGAAACATGAGATAATAAAATCTCGAGCCCCATACTGAACTTCGTCATACGCATGACCCCCGTGCAGATCATATCTGCATTGCCCTTTCGTCTGCGAAATTTCATCTTTCTCTTAACTATGGTGGAACCCAAAGAACTGATAGCACTTCGTTGATCAATCAGGATCGCGGATTGCCAGAACTTTGTGAAATTCCACCATGCCGTTTCAAGATCAGAAATACACAAATTCTAGGGAAGCAACAAGAACATTGGGAAACAGATTTCATCTGCCACCCGCATAAATAATTTTCAGCAATAGATCTCATCTACTACAAAATTATATTATGCAATACCCATACATTTCTATGTATTCTAGATCGTAACATGCATCTACGCATAGCAAGGCTCTTGATGCCACTGTAGGGGAACGCGACAGAATACAAAAAAATCGGTACAGCGAGCACGCCCAGGACCACTATGGAGACTGCATACAAGGTTTGATCTGATCATTACCGACTCGTAGCGCAGCGGAAGTAGAGTCGATGTAGATCGTAGGTGTAGATCCCCGCAGCTAGGATTTACAACCTCCCAACCACGAGGATGTACTCCCTCGTCGGACAGCCCTTCGGGAGGTGGTCGGACAGTCCCCCGGACGATGTCACGGACAGCCCTTCGGGAGGACCCTCGAAGCTCGAACGGTAACTCGGACAGCCCTTCGGGAGGACCCTCGAACAGCCCCTCAGGAAAAAGATCGAACCTACAACCTCTCTACGGGGTTGCACACATACGGTGTCAGTTATCCGGCAGGGCTTCGCCGTCCAGAACTAGTTCCTGCCGGAACCCAGACAGCCTTTCGGCTCTACAAAACTATTTCGTGTGAGGGAGAGAGAAAACCAGATAATGCATGTCATGTGTATGAGAGTTGGAGTGAGTGTGGAGAGCTCCTCTCCACCTCTATTTATAGGAAAGCCAAGGGGAAGGGTGGCACTAAAAAATACCAAAACACCCATGCCTTATGTCACACATAAAGGGCATTATGGGCATAAAAGGAAGCCATGTGGAGCTCCAAGGAGGAGCTCCACCCTTGGCCGGCCACCCCATGGGGGCCCCCCAAAAGGGGTTCCTTCCCTCCCAAGCCAATCCCTTCTAGAACTTTGGGAAAAGCCCCAAAAGGTGGCTTTCCAAAAGGCAACCCAAAAAGCACTTTCACTATCCACGAAGACATTTTTCTACGACCGTTAAATCCGAAAATATTTCTGTGAGTCTTAGAATAATTCCAGTACCCACTAAAACAATTCTGGACGCATTCCGAAACATTTCCGGATCAATGATTTTCTTCAGCGAAAAGCAACCAAAGTGGTTCCGGCAGCTCCGAAACATTTCCGGTTTTTATCCCGAAAAAATCCCAGAAGTTTCCAGAACAAATCTAGCACCCTCCAAGAATTTCCAGGCATGTGCCGAAACCAATTTGACTTAATGGTATACTCTGAAACAACTTTTCAGTTTTACCGAAACTATTTCGGTGTTCTCCCCGGAACGTTTCCGTTGTCTCCGAAATTTTTCCGGTGACTTTCTCTCAGACTCCCTGTCTAGTATTCAGCAGATAGATGACCCTTAAGCGTGTGACCCTATAGGTTCGGTGAAGTATAGACATGACCCGGAACACTTTCCGATCAATGATCAACATCGGAGCCGTGGACATCCATATTGACCCCTATACCCACACGAATAAATATTCGAGTGAACCTCCGGTTGCCGTGTGCTATTCCTGTTGCTTCGCGATATGTTACAAAACCCGAGGTGAGATTTATCTGCATCCCCATGGATCAACAGCTTGTCCACTATGCCAGTTACCTCGTTACCAGTTTTGTTCTCTTTTCTCGTTTCCGTGTTCCGGCATCCCTGTGATCAAATCACATTGTGTCTGGCCAGACGATGATGGATACCGTAACACCGAGAGGGCCCGAGAATATCTCTCCATCGTCAGAGGAGCAAATCCCAATCTTGAGCTATCTCGTTCCTTGTCATACTTTTCCGTGAACCCGAAAGCCGCCATAATAGCCACCCAGTTACGGATGACGTTTAACAAACCCCAAAGTTCACGAAGGAACTCGATACTCTCATGGTCTAAGGAATTATGCAAACATTAACTTTCTCTGTGTTATAAACCATTAACTTGTGACGAATGTATCTCATAGCATAACATCAATTCGGGTCGATTCAACACAAGTGTTCTTCTAACATTGTGCCCTAAAAATTGCCGGCATAGTCATGCCCATGATCAGGAAAATAGGATCATCATGCAATACTTGAGCTAGTCTTAGAGGCATGACTAGGAATACATTTAACGATTATTATACCACACGTGCACATGAGTTTCCCTCCGAACCTCGTGGATATTGCAGACTCGAGAATCATTGCAGTTATAGCATGGGACATAAACATTCATTACAAACTTTTGGAGATACAAAATAACTGTTATTACTGCCTCTAGGGCATATCTCCTACACTTCGCAGGGGGAGGCATGCAGGAAGGCATCCGGCCAGATCCGCCCGGATCTAGCGCCGGGGGGGCCGTCTTGTGGCTCGGGGTGTTGGGGGAGCTCATTTGAGCTCTTGTGGGAGGCTGGTCGAAGGCAGCCTGGTTCTGGCCTCCCGCGTGCGGGGGCCAGCCGGTGGTGGAGGCGGCCATCTGTGCTTGGTGGTGGTCGATACGTCTCTGTCGTATCTATAATTTTTGATTGTTTCATGCCAATATTCTACAACTTTCACATACTTTTGGCAACATTTTATATTATTTTTGGGACTAACATATTGATCCAGTGCCCAGTGCCAGTTCCTGTTTTCTGCTTGTTTTTTGTTTCGCAGAAAATCCATATCAAACGAAGTCCAAACGCGGTAAAATTTTACGAAGAATTATTTTGGAATATATGTGATTTTTAGGAAGAAGAGTCAACGCAAGACGGTGCCCGAGGTGGTCACAAGGCAACAGGGCGTGGCCCGGGGGGGTCGCGCCGTGTTACCTTGTGACTCCCTCGAACGTCGGTTGGGGCCCTTCTTTCGCCGCAAGAAAGATAATCTTCGGAGAAAACTCCCCTCAAAATTTCAACCCAATCGGAGTTACGTATCTCCGGGAATATAAGAAACGGTTTTCGGCCAGAAACAAAAACGCGAAACAGAAGAGAAACAGAGAGAGATCCAATCTCGGAGGGGCTCCTGCCCTCCGAGAGCCATGGCGGCCAAGGACCAGAGGGGAAACCCTCCTCCTATCTAGGGGGGAGGCCAAGCAAGAAGAAGAAGGGGGGGCTCTCTCCCCCTCTCTTCCGGTGGCGCCGGAGCGTCGGCGGGGGAACCATCGTGATAGCGATCTACACCAACAACTTCGCCGCCGTCATCACCAACTCTCTCTCCCCCTCTATGCAGCGGTGTAACACATCTTCTCCCCGCTGTAATCTCTACTTAAACATGGTGCTTCATGTTATATATTATTACCCAATGATGTATGGCCATCCTATGATGTTTGAGTAGATTCTTTTTGTCCTACGGGTTAATTGTGGTATTGTGTGATTGATATGAGTTGTATGTTAATATGCTGCTATCCTATGGTGCCCTCCGTGTAGCGCAAGCGTGAGGGATTACCGCTGTAGGGTTTGCAATACATTCATAATTCGCTTATAGTGGGTGGCTAGAGTGACAGAATCTTACACCCGAGTAAGGGGGTTGTTGCGTATGGGAGTAAAGGGGACTTTTTACTTAATGCTATGGTTGGGTTTTACCTTAATGATCTTTAGTAGTTGCGGATGCTTGCTAGAGTTCCAATCATAAGTGCATATGATCCAAATACAGAAATTATGTTAGCGTATGCCTCTCCCTCATTGCATATGATAAGTATCTATCGTGTTGTATTCAATTGCCTATGGACAATCTTTCTCTTTGTGTTACAAAAAGCTTTCTACTAAACAACTAACTTTTATTATCTCACGAAGTAATCCTAGCTTTATTATCTTGCTAAGTACTTCTAGTTTTATTCTTGCAAACTTATCCTTACACCTACAAAGTAGTTTTATTCTTGTTCTAGGTAAAGCGAACGTTGAGTGTGTGTAGAGTTGTATCGGTGGTCGATACAACTTGAAGGGAATATTAATTCTACCTTTAGCTCCTCGTTGGGTTCAACACTCTTACTTATTGAGAAAGGCTACAATTGATCCCCTATACTTGTGGGTTATCAGCAGTGCCTGGAGGGGAGCGACAGCGCGCGCGGGGGGGGTGAGGGTGAGTTCTCTGTAGTCCGGGGCGGGTGGCTGCACTCCGTCGGTGCCCACGGCTACAGAGGGCAAGCTGGTGGTGCAGGCGGCTCTTCTTTGCCCGTATACCTGGATGTTCTAGTGGACGGTTGGCGATGGTGGTCGGCGTTCGGAGGTGCGGCGGCGGGGGTTGCGGGCTGGTGGGAGGCTCGGTGCGTGCTCGGCCTCTACTAGCAGCGCTGGGGCGTGGAAGTGATCTCCCTTCTCCTGGTGACGGGCTGGCGGTGCGTGGGGAAGGGCCTGGTGCTGGACGCGGCATCGGCTGCTCGCGCGGAGATGGTGGTCTCGGATCTAGGGTTCATGCTCGGCTGGACTAGTTTGGGACCAGGATGGATTGGAGCTCTCGCTTCGGGTAGGTGGGATTAGACTTGGTCCGGGTGGTGCTCGCGGGCGACGAGGTCACTCTCCTGGCGAGTGCAGTGAGAGTCGGTGGTTGTCGGTACTCCGCTATACGGTCGGCCAGATCGGTGTCGGTGGCCACGGACATGACGTCGTATGAGCTCTCGCTCGACGATGACCGTCGGTAGTCACGAGGCCGTGTCCCCCCCCCCCGGTCCACCGGGACGGGCTGGGGATGCAGGCATGGACGTCTCCTATTGTGGAGATGTCGACCCAGGCTCCGGGACTGATGCCGGGCTAGGAGTGAAAGGAGTTTCCTTTTACTCTTTCTACCATGGTCGGGACACCGTGATGGGACAGTTGGTGGGTCCTCGGGCATGGATGCCGGGGTGGTGACTCCAGATGGCGGTCCACATGGTTGGCTCTCAGGCGGGCACCATGGTGGTGGCGGTGGCTTCCCTCTTGGTCGTGTGGGCGGCAAGAGGTGCAGCGGCGGGTGGCTCGGGCGTTCGTTCTACCATTGGCAGTGACGGTGCCCTGATCTGGACCTGGGGAGCTGATCTCGTCGAGCCTGTCCTAGAAACTTCGTGGTGGCAAGAGGAAGCTACCGAGAGAAAGCTCCGCGCTTTGGCGCCGACGACGGCGATGCTCGCGGGCACCGCTCTCTTCCTAAAGACGTCGTCAGGGTGTTCCACTACTAGGGAAAACCCTAGCAGTAGTGCGGGCTATATGCCTATCAGTAGCGCGGGGTCCCGCGCTACTGCTAGGGCGCTACAGCTAAATTTTACCAGTAGTGCAGGTTCTACCCACGCTACTACTAATTCTGTTATCAGTAGCGTTGGTTTTGCCCAGCGCTACTAATAAGTAGTAGCAGCGTGGGCTCTGACCCGCCCTACTGCTATTTGTTTGTATTTTTTTTAATTATATTTATATACGGTTATACAAATTTTGATACAATACCAATTAAGAGATTGTTATATCATTATGATAATGATGAGTTATTATATCATTGGGTGGAAGGAACGCGGATTAGATTCAAGTGGATGGATCCAAAGTGACCAAAAGTTGGATTAGTAGTATAATAACTCATCATGATGATCATCATCATCATATTCATATAAGAACTCATGCATCATCATCATCATCATCATCATAACAACTCATCATCATAGTCATATAAGAACTAGCTCATCATTCTAGCACAATGTAGCACATAACTCATCATCATCATGATAACAACTCCTCCTCATCATCATAGTCATATAAGAACTAGCTCATCATTCTAGCACAATGTAGCACATAACTCATCATCATTATCATGATAACAACTCCTCCTCATCATCATAGTCATAACCAACACTAGCTAATTGTTCTTAGCACATGATGAGTACTACCTAAGACCTGCTACTCTCTCAAAGGTAAAATAGCATAAAACAGGTAAACCCCTGAATCTCCATTATGGAGAATAGAGATCAACCTATCTCCCATTTGTGGGCTGCGCTTCATATTGCCCCCAAGTAGTTCCCTGCGATCATTCAGAACTTTTCTCCAGTCTTTGATTGTGAGGACTTCATCTTTTCTAGAAATCATGTATGCACTGCGTTGACACATAGGCCAACTTGGCCGTAAGCTAATAATGTTCATGTCACCTTTCATATGCATAAGACGAGGCACACAATCCGACGGGAGTTTCAGTTGAAGAACATCATAATAACATACTTAGCAATGTAGTTTAGCTTAAGAAGAATGTATGCAAAAGATGCACTCGTGACATAATAGGAAAAATCTTACCATGATATCTCGATGGATGTTACCGTAGTTCAACACGTGCACTAGTGGCACGTATTGACCATAATTTAGAGGAATATGATGTTTTGTCTTGAAAGTCTCAACATCATTAATCCATGAAACAAAATGATTTATCTCCTCGCAAGTTAGTTCAGACCCATAAGTGTAGTAGGTTTTGTCTACTACGTTCCGTACATTTCTTGAAGAATGGAAATAAGTTGTCAACTATTTTTAAATAAACAATATAAATTACTTAATAAATATGTTTGAGAAACTCACATAGAGGTAGAACTGGAAGCGTATCAACATCGACCCAAATGTCGATATTATCTTGAATGTCATCTTCAGGACGAATATCGAAGGTGACATGCATACCCTCCTGAAATCCATACGCCTTGCATAGTGCTATCCAATTCGAGCAACCAAAATGGGAGTAGGTCACTGCATTGTATAGCTTTACGGCAAAAGCGTAACCATGTTGGGTCCTGAGGTGAACTCTCTTTGTCTCCATATTCTCATGATCTTCGAAATCCAGCTTCTCCAAGACATAACGTCTTGCATGGCAGGGGATGCACTAGTCGAATTGTAAAAAATGGAAATTATACGTTGAAGCAAAGAAGCAGAAGTCATGCTTAATTACGAAAAAAGACTTGTCGTCGTTGCGTACCGTACAAACATTGAAGGTCTCGTCGAGCTTAATAATGAAGCGCCGACCGTCTTCCAGGTGAGGCTTGTCGCACAGACCCCGGTCGTCGCTGCAGTAGTCACACTCAGGGATCCTATCGTCGTCAGACATTTCCTATGTTCATAATTCAAAGATTAAAAATTGATCGACGGCAATTACCAGGAGACTCAACACACAGATCACTATTCAGCACGGGTTGACTTTTGGTCCATCGAGTCTTCCTTGCTACACTCTCATCTCACGTGGTGTATATGGTGGGCACTCCCTCTCTGATATTGTGACCGTCGCTGATGGTCGCTCCTCCCTTCGTTCCCGAGTGGATTACACCAAAATGTCTAGCACGCGGGAATGAAGGAGAAGCGACCCCCACAACAACAGTCGGGATTCTTCCTCTCTGATATTTCGACAGTATATGGTGGACACTCCCTCACAGATATTTCGACCGTCGGTGATGGTCACTTCCCCTCCTTCTCTCGTGCATTACCAAGGTATATCACGAGAAGAAGGAGAGGAAACGACCCCCACGACAACAGTCGGCATCCTTCCTTCAAGAATAGACTGAAAGTCACTCAAGGAGCATCGACAGACTGAAAGTCAACCCGTTACATATATGGAGCAATGACATAAAAAATGGCCTATGTTCTGCCGGAATGTTGATTAATTCCCGTTCCGGCAAATCACGGGCACTCGATATTTCCTACTTTCTAGCACAAGTCATGCCAAAATTCACGAAAATTTTCAGCATGACCTTTGCTAAAATAGGACATACCGAGCGCCTGAAATTTGCCGGAACGGAAATGAATCAACATTCCGGCAAAACATAGGCCACTCGGAGGTGTTCCCTGCAAAATGCTACACATGTCCATATATAGGGACAACCAATACATGTCCAAATATCATCATCGATGTGTCCGAGGAGCAGAGACTTTTAGCTCACCGACTCGGCTGTAGAGGAAGCTCCGACGACGATCACTCCACGGAGACACGACACTACAAAGCCTGCATATTCCATCGAGTGAAAATGTTAGATCATCAAATGTCATATAGCATTCTTTGATGACAAAATCATAGTGACATAAAAATAATTAAATTGTCCAATACTTTTCTATATTGAAAAAAATAATTACTAAAAATTTCTATACCTAACTTTTTTTACTAAAAATTTCTATACCTAAATTTTGTTACTAAAAATTTTATACCTAAATTTTTTTACTAAAATTTTCTATTAGTAAATTTGATACCTAAAAATTTCTATTGGTAAATTTGATACCTGAAAATTTCTCGTATAGCATTCCAATACATTTCTATACCTAAAATTATCTATTTTATTCAAAAAACCCTACATTCTGCAAGCAAATTCTACAAATTCATTGCACATGATTACTAGAACATTCAAAAAACCTACATTCTACAAGAACAGAGGGAGGAGGGAGGGAGGGAAGTGGAGGCAGGACGGAGGAGCTACCTGGCGCGGCGGCGGGCGACGGCGGCTGGCGTGGCGACGGGCAACGGACGACGGCGGCTGGCGCGCGGGAGGGCGGCCGGAGCAGCGCAGGGGCGGGCGATGGTGGCTGCAGGGAGAGAGTGAGAGTGGAATGGGAGAGTGATGAGGGGAGAGTGAGGGCGGCCGCGCGAAGAGGATAAGATGGGTTTAGCAGCAGCGCGGGGCGCCGGCCCACGCTACTGCTAATCCCATTAGCTGTAGCGCGGGTTCCAACCCCTCGTTGTTGCTAAGTGGTGCAGGGTAGGTGGGCCCGCGCTGGCCACACTAGCAGCGCTTGTTCCCTGCCCGCGCTACTACTAATGGGCTTAGTAGTAGCGCGGGACCCAGACGGGCGCTGCTACTGTGGGCAGCCCTTGGACGCACTGTGGCGCCCACTTAGTAGTAGCGCCCGTGTGCTAAGCCAGCGCTACTGCTAACTGGCACCTGCAGCGCCGGTTCCCTGCACGCGCTACTGCTAATTATCAGTAGCGCGTCCTCTTAACCCCGCGCTGCTGTTACATGTCTACCTATAGGGTTTTTCCTAGTAGTGTTCCTCTCCGTGCCAGAGTTTCGAGTGTAGACCTTAGTCCATTCTGGACTCGGCAGCGGCGACGCGTAGCGTCGTTCTCCCTCCTGAGGGCATTGTCGTGGAGCTTAGGTGTTTGGGGGCGTAGCGTGGTTGATAGAGGCGAGGGTCCCGATCTTTCGATGAGATGATAACTATCGATTTGGTGGAGTCGACTTTGACGATCCGACTACAAACGTGCAACGACGTTGTGCCTTAGCAATCGCTAAACCAATCTCCTGAGGTTACTTACGATGCCGGAAGCATGATCAGCCTGACCACGAAGGTCTATTCCTGCATGCAATCGAAGAACAAGCAAGAATATGATAATGCAATCTGAATATTACGAATGTATATGAAGTATTGATAAAGTGGGGATCCGAAAGCGGTCTTGGTCTGGTCGTTGGACACAAACGAAGTACACGAAGTTGCAATGGCTAACTTTTAACTAGACAAATCCCAAGGAAAAAGCTACTAGATTGATCTACTTATATAGGAGCAAGGGGTGGCGGCCAAGGAGGTGGGAGGACGTCCCAAGGCATCCTAAAACAAACCCTAGGTCGTACAAGGCCCATGGGCCCAAGTGGAGGTGATGCAACACCTTTGGACTTGTAGTTTGACTCGGATTCTGCTGCAATGTCAGATTGTTTCGTCAATATCTCAATGCTCTGGATGAATTTGAAAGGTGAATCCAATTTGGTTGGAAAGTGCACGAAATAAACTTTTCAACAAAAAAATCACCCAATTCGGAGTACGGATGAAAGAGTTCTTGGCGTTTTGAGTCAGGTATGTCTGTGCAGTCCGAATCTGAGTCCAGAACGTGGGTGACTTGGACTCTATCTTCTCTTGGGTGAAAAGTGACATGGGAGGACTTTTTGAACAGCACAAAATCATTTCCTTTGACGCGAGACGACTTCTTGAACAACACCTAATCATTTCCTTTTCCTTTGTCTTCACACGTAGTTCGTACAAGTGTTCAGCAATTATGCATTTAGGCATGAAATAAAAATAGGTGAAGTATTTTTGTTCCGAATAACATAAATAAATTATTGCATAATTCTTATAAGAAATCACCTCACAAATATGCATGTATGCAATATTTTTAGTCGTATCCAAGGCAGCCATGTCCTCATCATCCTCCCCTTCTTGAAAACAAAGCCGTCCTCGGCGTTGCTTAGTCTAAAACGTGGCTAACAAAAGAGACAATGTGTACATGTTGTATATGTATATGTCATCCATTTTTATTTCCCTCAGTTTTTGCACATCTAACACATTTATACGTGAGTATGGCAGATTACTATCACAAGAAGTAGATGGCATGAAAATATTGCAACTCAGTTTGCACATATAAGTGAAGCTCTTATTCATATCTAAAGATTGACAATGTTCATCATTAAACCATCCCAATATTGGTGAATAAACTTTAATTATTTTAGAATTGCATGCTACTACATGCTTAAATAAACACACATGCAACAAGTCATTCGACACAGAATCGTCACCAAGATTAGAGGTCATATCAAATGATTAAACATTGGCATATTTATTTTCAAACGTAGTTGATCTAAATTTGATTTATTCCCTGATTCACATGGTTCTTTCGCGTCAACAGTTAATTCAATGGGTGCACTCAAAATTGTTGATATTGCAGTTGTTTGATCACATGGCAAACTCAAATCATCAACATAGTCCTCTAAAGTAGGTGGTGTGATCAAAGTAGTGGGTAGCGCATCACATGGTGCATTTAAATCGACAAGGCAGTCATCATTCTCATGTGGAGGTGGAAGATCAGTACCTTTGTCATTACCTCTTATGGTCAACTCAGATGATGTAGGCACTCTCGGTGGTGACGGGTCACAACGTGGAGCTGATGTAGGGCTCACAACAACGGATGTTGTTGACATAGTAGGCGCAGTGGTGGAAGGAAGGACCGTCTCAACTCCTTGGATGTGCACCTTGTGCTTGTTTGTCTTGTGGGCATCACGCCTCTTTATTTCCTGTTCAGCTTTGCAAGCAAGATGAAACAAACGATCCATAGGATAGCACTTTTCATGGATTAGTATCTCCTGAATATCATGGTTTAATCCTCCCCAAAATCTATCCAAAAAATCTTCTTCACTTTCTTCTAAAAAAGGGTGCAATAAGGTAGTTTGTAAATCATCATAATATTTTGCTACGGTGTCACTACCTTGTTTTAAATGTTGTAGTTTTTTAATCATGCCATGAGTATAATAAACGTCGACAAATCTATTCCTCATGATAAATTTTAAATCATCCCAAGTAGTAGGTATATAATCAGGGTATAACCGACAATATTCGCTCCACCAAACTAAATCAAAGCTACTGAAAGTACTAACCGCAGCTTTAACTTTTTTACACTCATAAAAATTATGGGAAGCAAATATAACATTTATTTCGTACTCCCATTCAATATATAAATCAGGCCAAAAACGACCATTAAATGGTGGCATGGAAACATTAACCTGATTATGCGCATTCTGATGCCGTTGCTCCTCTCGTGACAGTTGTTGTATTTTCTTAGGTGGTGGCAAGTCTCCCACGATCGATGAAGCCCAAGAAGTAACAAAGCCGGAACCTGTCATATTTAGTAGAAAACAAGAAACAAAATCCGAGAATAATGTTCCTATGAACTACTAGGATGTGGTGGTAAAACGCTCACAGTATAGCAAATATCGATGTCTTACAAGTTCTTACCATGCAGCAGGTGGTGACCGGCAACCAGCGGTGTCAAATAACTCCAAACATTGAGAAAGCGATTGCCAGGTGAACGTAAATATGCACGGTGTAGAAATATGTGGAGCTGGGTCGGCTTTATATATATGGTAGCAAAAGATTAGCAATAATCAATTTAGAGATGCAATGTTGAATAAACGCTCAACGACGGTACTGTGCTGGTCCTAGGCTAGACCGGACTAGAGACGCGAGCCTAGAACACTAATGGAGCCACGGCGTAGACAAGTAGCAGCAACAAATGATATGAAGTAACTCTGAATAGCAAGATATAAGTGAAGATCACAATAGCAGTAAAGATAATGATTAGAAACAAGCTCCAAGCAGGATATACCAAACACTCTCTCTGCAACTTTCCAATGTAAAACTTGTGATAAATTTTTTGATATTTTTTCTCAAGAAGACTATTGACTCAAGCTTTCCAACGCGAAAAGAATCACTCAATTCCGAGTTCGTATGAGGAGTCAAAATATTCGGGTACTAGCCTGAAAAACAGTGAGAAAATGTGTTCGCAAACTTCGGAGGGCAAAAACTCCTATTTAGAAGCCGATTTGGAAGTAAAAAAATAATGAACTATCTTCTTGAACTATTCAGATGCGGCTCGTCGATAGCTTGAATTTGAGTACTCATGGAGCCAAAACGGACTTCGGATGTGAAAGATATGCCCGTTTTACTGTACACTGCGCAAAACTGAGTCCAATCCGAATTCAGGTACGAGATGGAGTCTAGATAGATCCGAAATTTGTCTTTTTTTTCTCTCACTTTTTTTTCTTTTTCTTTTATTTTCTCTCTTTCCAAAACAAACTAGATAAGATGCAGATTGGATCAAGCGAAGATGCGAACGACCTCAAGTACGATTATGACAATGAACGATAGGAAGCACGTGGTGGAAACTGATGAATGGCGGTGGTCGATAGCAGAAGGGATGATGATGCACCGGCGGCGTGACTAATGTGAACAGAACTCGAAACTCTAAAGGAACTAGACACTAAGACAAACAACTCGACACGACGATGCAACCGATAATTCAACAAAGCAAAACACCGAACAAAAAATTGCACAAGGCTCAGATTGGTTCGGATATGATGATCTAACCCTAAATTTTTTTTGTGGCTTTTCCGTGGACTGTAGGTATGAAGAACAGATGCGATCTAAACTACGAAAAACTGGAAAATTCTCACCGAGCAACCTGGATATCTGATACCACTTGATAGAGGCGAGGGTCCCGATCTTTCAATGAGATGATAACTATCGATTTGGTGGAGTTGACTTTGACGATCCGACTACAAACGTGCAACGACGTTGCGCCTTAGAAATCGCTAAACCAATCTCCTGAGGTTACTGACGGTGCCGGAAGCACGATCAGCCTGACCGCGAAGGTCTATTCCTGCATGCAATCGAAGAACAAGCAAGAATATGATAATGCAATCTGAATATTGCGAATATATATGAAGTATTGATAAAGTGGGGATCCGAAAGCAGTCTTGGTCTGGTCGTTGGACACAAACGAAGTACACGAAGTTGCAATGGCTAACTTTTAACTAAACAAATCCCAAGGAAAAAGCTACTAGATTAATCTACTTATATAGGAGCAAGGGGTGGCGGTCAAGGAGGTGGGAGGACGTCCCAAGGCATCCTAAAACTAACCCTAGGTCGTACAAGGCCCATGGGCCCAAGTGGAGGTGATGCAACACCTTTGGACTTGTAGTTTGACTTGGATTCTGCTGCAACGTCAGATTGTTTCGTCAATATCTCAATGCTCCGGACGAATTTGAAAGGTGAATCCAATTGGGTTGGAAAGTGCACGGAATAAACTTTCCAACAAAAAAATCACCCAATTCGGAGTCCGGATGAAAGAGTTCTTGGCGTTTTGAGTTAGGTATGTCTGTGTAGTCCGAATCGGAGTCCAGAACGTGGGGGACTTGGACTCTATCTTCTCTTGGGACAAAAGTGACGTGGGAGGACTTTTTGAACAGCACAAAATCATTTCCTTTGACGCGAGACGACTTCTTGAACAACACCTAATCATTTCCTTTTCCTTTGTCTTCACACGTAGTTCGTACAAGTGTTCAGCAATTCTGCATTTAGGCATGAAATAAAAATAGGTGAAGTATTTTTGTTCCGAATAACATAAATAAATTATTGCATGATTCTTATAAGAAATCACCTATCAAATATGCATGTATGCAATATTTTTGGTCGTATCCAAGGCAGCCATGTCCTCATCAGTGGTGTTGTGCTTAGTTCTTTATTTCTATGTTCTCTTCTGGTAGAGTAGTTCTTGCGTGATCCGTTTATCCTGGGATCGGCATTGTATGAGCGCTACCTCAGCAGCTTGTATCGTTTGGACGTGTACTATGTTCCGTTGTTGCTTTATATATAAAGCGAGGAAAAAGCCTGTTTCAAGAGGGCACCAAGGTTCTTCAACAACAACGCATTCATGAAGGGAACAACATGCAAGCGCCGCCATCACCGGATCCAACCACCAAAGGCTGGATTCTACGTTTTCACCCTGAAGAACAAGTCCGAGCATATCCGAGCAATGCCTTCAACATGGTAACGATGTAAAAACATCACCATTGCCAGGTATAACCAAGGCGGGTCAGACCTAGGGTTTTCACCCTGAAACTCAAGACCCGGTACTCAAAAAGCACCACCAAACCGAAGTCAATCGTGTGTTGTGGCCACCACTTTTCCACGATCCCAATAGCTACATGTGCTGGGCTAGAAATCTCGCCACTGTCGCTGCACAACTATTCCCCATGCATCAAGCCGTCGTCCATAGATTATATCTCATCGTCGAAGGCAAACTAGCCAGAATGAGAGCCGATAAAACTCCCACATAAGTCGTTCGACTGCATCCGGCAAGCACACCTGTAGGAGCCCTGGTAGCAGCCACCAGATCTGGAGAGAGGAATCTCATGAAGACCCTTCAGTGGCCGCCGCAATCCGCAACTCGAGAGACCACCACGGTCAAGCAGACTGCTGTTGGTTGGCGCCGTCCACATTGAGATCGCCTCCACCTACCAGAGTGCAGGCTCCAAAGACCAGTCATATCCTGCCCCCACACGTATCATCACCAACGGCGGAGCGCATGCCGTAGCCGTACCGGCGTTGGCCGCATGGATTTGGACGGGACATGTCGGAGATAGCTGCTCTGGCCGTCCTAGGCTCGCTCCGGCGACCTCCAGACAGATCCGTCAGATTGGAACCACCGCGTATTGGTAGGAGGGGACAACCCCAACATAGAGCCAGAATCGCATCCAGGAGGGATCTGGCATCAGTGGAGTCAAGGAGTTGACCAGCGGCTGAAGGGAGCCAAATGGATCTCACAAGGAGCAGCCGCATTATCACCTGGGGAGAGGAGCCACGGAGGAGAAAGAAATCATGTCGCCACTGGCAACAGCGCGGGGCTTTGCCCCGGAGGTGCTGACCGGCGGCAGCGAGGGGAAAGTCCGGTAAGAGCATCTACAACCGGGCACCTCAAACAACCCTCAAACGCCCGGGCGAACGGCTCGGTCAGTGACCGGTCAAAAAAATGCGACCTAGACGGGCGCCTTAAACGGGCCTCAAACGTCCGGGCTGACCGGCACCACTCATATCCAGCCCAAATCTGGGGCGGATATGGGGTGACTGCCACGTCGGACCCGACAGCCCGACCCCACCATAGATTGCACCAAATCCCCCAAACCCACCACCCTTCCCCCGCCTTCCTCCACAAATTCCCGCGTCCGAGCCCTCGCCGTCGGCCACCCTTGCTCCCCCATCCTCGGCACCAGCCCCCATCCGCCGCCCTAGATGTGGTCCAGCCCATTCCCCGCCACTATCACAGAGGTTGTGTTTGCGTCGTCTGTGGGTGTCCCGTCCTTGGTTCCTCCCTGCAAGCCGGAGAACATCATCCGGAGGGACCAGTGACGGAGGCAGCGGGAGATGGAAGCGGCGTCGCAGGGAGCGGATGTGGACCTCGACGAGCAGTTGTCCCCCCCCCCCCCCCCCCCACCTCCCCCGCCACGCCCGATCCCCCGGACCCTATCCATCCAGCCGCCGACAAGGGTCGCCGCCTTCAACCTGGTTGGGACAGAGGACACGGCCGGATGGGGGCACATTCCAGAGAGTTTCCCGGCAACGTAGAGGGTTCCGGGAGACGTTTATGACCCGCCGTCGCTCGTTCGATCGCGGACAGGCCCGAGCACGGGCGGTGCCCCGGCTGCCCACCTCCTGTTTGACGGAATGACACAGCAAGACTCGGTACGTTTTTTTGGCTCCCCTTCCAATCAACTTTGTATGTGTGATGACCAATGTTTTGCATAGCCCTTTAGTTCATTTGAAACCATGATAATTGTAGGAATTGATCATGTTAGACATGATCAATGATAACCATGACCCGACCCAAATGGAGTATGAGTTGGGTGATCCAACTTGTCCTACGTTTGAAGTTGGCGACACATCAAACCCCAATCCAAAGAAGAAAAAGAAGGGAAAGATGGCCAAGGCTAGAGGTCGGCATTCACAACTTTTGAGGATATCTGGTTGGTTAAACCTGGGTTGGCCACAACCTTGGACCACATATGTGGCATGGAGAAAAAGGGCAATAGGTATTGCGAGAAGATCCACAAGCACTATCACGAGCACAAACACTATGTGGAGTCGCATCCTATCGTGACCGCATGCAATATGGCATCTCTCCAACATTGATGGGGGGTCATTCAAAGGGAAGTGAACAAGTATGTCGACTACTATGCACAATGCTTGGTCGGCTTCAAAGTGGGATGGGAGTGTCTACTCACGTAAGCATAATCACTTCATTTTGCCATCATTTGAATTGCGTGGTTTTTTTGTTGCATTCTTATCGTTATACATGCACTGTTTGCTAGATGGTGGTGGCGGCCACTCAAGAGAAGGAAAAGAAGCCATTCGGTTTTAGCCATTGTTGGGTGCTATTAAATGGCAAACCAAAGTGGACACAAATTGTGGCCGATCTCATGGCCGGCAAGAAGAAGAATGATGGCTCAAGCTCTCACCAATCACTTGGGTTAGATGACGAAGAGGTAATTGTAGGGGAGAATGGAAGAGCCACCGTGTCAAAGGATAACTGCCAAGTGATCTGAAACAAGTGGGAGAAGGCGAGGGCCTCTCGTGACGCTGCGGCTACAAAAATGTCCTCCACTTGGACAAGCATTTTTTCCGTAAGGAAGAACAAGAAAGAGGAGAGGTACAAGCTCATGTTGGATGCTCAGAAGGAGAGGGTGGATTGAGACCGGGAGAGGGCGATCAAAAAGCTCGAAATTGAGAGGGAGAAGATCAAGTTGGAGAAGAAAGAGGCGTCAATCAAATGGGAGCTCGAGAAGGCCAAGACATTTAAAGAGATTGAGCTTGAGAAGAAGAGACTGCAAATCGCACAAGACGCAGAGGATGCGAAGATTATGTTGACGGACAAAAGCCTCTTGGATGAGTATGAAAAGAAGTGGCTAGTAGAAATGAAGGAGATCAACGAACTTAGGGAGTACAAGGCAACAAGGAGGGCTATGGCAGGTACAAGGCGACAAGGACGGCTATGGCAGCAACGGAACGAGAGGCAAGGATACAGACGGAGCAGTAGGCAAGGATGGCCACGGAACAGGCGGTATGGATGACGTCCAACGAGTGATCCATGCAGATTTTGATTTCATTTTGGCATGTCCGAATTGTTGAACTATGATTTCTTTTGCTTTGTCATATTTGTTTTAAACTGTTGAATTGTAATGAATTTGTGTCATTGACGTGCATGAATTGCATGGATTTAAGGATCCCCATTTGAGATGTCAGGCTATGCAGCAGACCAAATGAGGTGCCACCCAGCGTTGTCCACGGGCGCGTATAGGGGGCGAGTCCGGCTGTAGATGCTCTAAGAGGGATGGTGGGGTGGCGGCGCTGGTGCCGCTCGACTCGCCCAAAACGAGCGACGCGGGGGCTGTTTCTACGGGGTGTTTTGACCTCAACTGGTCGTCCTTATGATGCAGCACTGCTGCTACTACTACGTATACATACATACTGGAGTAGATAATTAGACATTATGTACTTGAAGCATATGCTTCGCCTATCCTATAGGGCTGCATGCATGCCATGCTACGCACCGCGATCCTTCCTGAAGGCGTAGCGGAGGACTTGCATGTCGGCGAACACCCTGTCGCCGCGGCGCTTGATCCCGTAGAACTCGCACAGCGCGCGGCCGGCGACCCTCCACGCGAAGCCGCACCTTTCGACACGCCTTCCTTCGTCGTCGCACCGGCACCGCACCGCGTGCTCGTACACCAGCTGGTAGATCGCGCAGGCCTCCCTGTAGACGGCGTAACGGCCCTTCTGGCTCTCCTCCAGCTCCGCCGCGTCGTACAGCATCTGCATTGCAGGAGCCCAACCCAGTTCTCAAGAGCCAATCAGGGAATGAACGATGTTCTCATGAGTTTGTTGGCCAGCAGTGGACTGGTCGGTGCTTTACCTGCTTGTATTTTTGGTCCAGCTCCCGGAACCTCGCCTTCTTCTCTTCTTTAGGGATTGGGCGATTACGGTCACACAGCGATGTGCTCGCTCTCCGGTACTCGTCGAACGGGGACCCCAGATGTTGCGCTCTTCGGCTACTACTTCCTCGGTGAAGCATCCATGTCAGCGGAGTTATATCTGAAGAAAACAAAATGGGGACGGTGAACAAGACGAACGTCATGATGATGGAGTGTATACATACAAAACTTATAAAGTATCAGAGTCTAAAATTGTACCACATGTCTTGCTGATGAAAGTTGATGTCAAAGTGCTAACTGACCTTACCTTATTTCTAGGACCAAGTGGATATCTAACCAGATTATAAGCTCTATTAAACTATGTTCCCAGCTTAGCTCCTAGCAGAGTCATGGCTAGTGTGCATCTTTCTCACCCAAACAGACGCAAATTAAGGGCCTGTTTGGTTCACTGTGTCGGCCCAGTGGAAACCAGGGTACCACGGGTCGTCTGCCTGCGGCCTAGGAAGCAACGCCTGACGAAGGCCCAAGAGACGGCCTAGCTATGGGCGCCGGCCTCACGAGGACCCTCTCCACAAGGAGCGGACCCACTCAAGACATCAGCAGCAGCAGGAAGCCTCGCGAGGCCTCGCGAGGCGACCTCCCGAGGCGGCCTACCAAGGCAGCCTCCCGAAGCCACCCGAGCAGGGCGCCGCCGGGCGCCGGCTTTGCGGTCGCGTGCCCACCACATGGGTGACGCACCCGCGCAGGACAAAGATAGCGACAAGAGCCGTACCAGCAGGTGCGATCAGGGGAGGTTTCCTCTTTGGTGATAAAGGGACAGCGCCGGCTGCCCTCCCGCAAAGCAAGTCCCAAAGCTGGCCTGTTTGGTGAAGGAAGACCAAGACGACGAAGCACGCCAGGGCGGATGTCATCGCCAAGCCCACCAGCGCGTCATGGATAGCGTCTTTGCAGGCGGAGACCACCTTTTGTCAGGATAAGACTGGGCGCCTGTCCCCCTTCAAAATCGCCGTTGTGTGGCTACCCTTCCCGCCAATATTTTCGGGGGAAGAGGAACAAGACGGCTATAAAAGGGGCAGTACTGCCACCGTAGAGAGGAAGATCGATTCCTCCTTCTTCAACCTTGTACGCGAGAACACTCTTGCCCACAATAATCCCAAGCACAAGCAGGAGTAGTGTTTTACACCGCACGGTGGGCCGAACCTGGGTAGCTCCTGTGTCCCTGCCGTGCCCCGCGTATGCGCACGCTCTCGCCGTGCTCCGCTCGCCGTAGCCTCGCCGTGGTCACCGTCGGGTAGTTAGGCAGCAAGCTAGCCCCCAGAGTTCGAACCAGGGTCCCCGGAGCCCTTCTTCCGACACACTGGCGAACCAGGGTCCCCGGAGCCCTTCTTCCGACACACTGGCTATCCATTAGTGGGATAGGGATAGCCAGATTTTTCAGGGATACCACTCGTTTGGTTAGATGGCGCAGGTGGCTGAGGATAGCCAGATACCTTAGAATATTCCACTGAAAACTGGTTGACGGGAGCCGCGAGATTTTGGCGGATGGTGGCAACCACCCTCGCACGCAGCCTCTGGTGCCCACGAAACGTTGTACTCCTCGAACAGAAAATCCCCTCGCAGACAAGGCAGCGGAGGCAGCTACGAATTGGATCTCGCCGTGCTGCTTCGCATGAGTACGTGGTGATCGCCGCCGACCAAATCTCCTCCGCTGCGTGTCGCTGGTGCCTCAGTGCGTTGACATCCCATCCGGTCCTCAAGGTGCAGGCGTCATCGGTTGCATATTCTGAAGTTTGTTGTGTGAGTGTACTATATCTCGATGTGTTCATACATGTGTGATATAATTGATGCACGCTTGTGTATATAGCTTATTATCTTGACACATATACATATTTGCCTAATTAATACACGGCAATATTGTGTCAATGTGAGATTATTTTTTTTGCTGGGAATGCGAGAATTAATTGAGTAGAAACAACAATTTTGTATGCGAAGAGGTAATCTCACCATCTCACAGAAAAAGGCTTGTAAAGTCAAAAATAAAGTCATCTCAACAACCATCCAGCTATCCATGAAACCAAACAAAAAAACATGGATATCCGTCTGCCTCTCATCCTTACAACCAAACAAGCAAAATGGGTTATCCCCAACCACGTGGTTAGGGCTATCCCTAGCCAATCCCTCGCCGCCCTCAAACCAAACGGCACCCTAGTGGAAATGCATAGACAGCCTAGAAACCAATGGATATGGACTACAAACGCCGGATTCCCACCGCTGCAAATTAATCGGATAAAGATAATCTAACTGTTGTAGCTGTATAACAAACTATGCAACGTATATTACATTGGATTCGGTCAAGTTATTTAGCATGAATTAAAGATGTTTTTTTCTATGCATTTACTAACAATAATTAATCAGAAACAAGGTATTCTCCCTATCCTCTTTACACCGCATGCCTAATTGCTTGACAGAGATACTTTCAGCACTTGCAAATTCTGCGCAACCATGGCATCGTAGGAGCAAAAGCGAAGATCAGCTGTATACTGGAAAATGGCAACCACCAAACCTAATTACGTAAGAAATTAATATCACTGAGACAGATCAGACATGCATCACGACAGCCCAAAGATTCTACTATCCCGTTGCCGGTTGATTGAGCCGAAATTTGATTTTCTAGCAAATCAAGGAACTGATGGTGAACAGACATTATGAAATTATAAATAATCTCGCAAAAGCTATCAGCTCAGCACAAGGTGCCCCTTAGTCTGGCTAGTGTTCGGTTCGTCTAGTACTATAAGTTCCACAATTTTTTCCTCTGTAATTGTTGCAAATTGTACATATATAACGCATGATCAGTAAAAATCAGTTTCAAATGAAAAACATATATGCTAGCTAAATAAGAGGTTACATAGAAACCAACTAGAAATAGCAACTTACTGACTGGATGAACTGTTTCAGGCTGATGCGACTTTGCTTTGTCATAAATTTTGCCCAGCACCGATGTCGAATTGTAGGGAGGTGTAAACCCTTTCCCTTCCATAAAGTGCGGATATACTTCGACCCTCAGATGACGAGGCATAGTGATCTATTTGGAATATGGATGAAGAAAGAAAGTTTAGCTGAAGTAGAATGTATATAATATACATTTTGTTGCAAATCAAAATAAAATTATTAAGCAAGACAGTCCTGGTGATGAAAGCATACAAAGAATCATCCACTGTATGCAGGTTTTTTTATGTAACCTACAGCGTTACTGTACCTGGATCATCACATATCCAGTCACCAATATTAGCTAAAAGTACACTAGTAAATTGCATCGGTGGTTGATTAACTTTGTGTTATGATTTGAGTTGAGTTGTCATTGTGAGATACCTCCTGCATAGGCCACCAGGGCCTTTATATAGACGTCTTCTCTTAGAAGAGTAAGGCGTGATCTCTGATTTGGGCTTAGATGGAGCCAACTAAAGGAATATCTCCTTATAGTTGGTTTAAGTGCCAGCTCCATAAGGAACATGACATATCCATGCCAAGTCTTTCCCTGTTACGACAGGATAGGGGTGTTCCAGAACCCCTTGGGCCACATGTACAGATACGTCATCATCATACGCAATGTACAGTGTTTATATCGAATTTTTCTACCATACATCATCAACGAGTTCATGTCATGGTTGTGAAGAAGGGTAGCAGTAGTAGGGATAGAAAATTAAAGTAGAGCATAGGGATTAGCAACTGGAAGGGAGGGTTGTTACAATTTTTTTCTTAATCCCAAATACTAGCTACCTTTTTTATAGAGGGCTTTGATCAATTTCCTTATATCCCAACTCAAGTACTCAACTAAAGAAATAATTGGACTGGAACACAATTAAAGTCCATCCTTACCAACTCATCATCAAATTCCGTAAACACATAGCGTTTTTGGATGTTTAATCCCATACCAGCAAGTGAACAGTAAAAATCACAGTAACTATAGTGTATATCAACACATGATTTCAAACCTTGTTCCCACTTTTCGGGGCATCCAGAGCCTCATAGTAAATGTCAACCAATTCAAGCATCTTAGCCTTTATCGACTCCCATTCTTTTTTGTCTTCTTGAACTTCACATGTCAGTAGCCGATCCATATATACCAGCCAACAATCTGCAGCTGCACCCAGCACATAACTGAAGGAAGGAAAAATCTCAAACAACGTTAGACCACATAACTTGCATAGCTCATATATAGTACAGGGTCTATAAAATGGTCATGGCAAAACTAGGAAACTACAACATGCTGAGCAGATCTAATATCCAAATATATGTGATGTTAGCTGTAAACAAATAACCAGTACTTCTTTTTACTGGACACTGGACACTGTAAATATAGGACATAATATTTTGAAACAGTAGCATATGTCAACATTGTTCCTTTTCTCGTAACAAATTTATCTATAACTAGAACTTAATCTATGATTATGATGTAAAGTTCTCACTAACAATAATCTTGGTCCAAATGATGGTAATTCAATCTGTGGTAGAATCTTATTAATCATAATTGACTTCATTATAGATGTACGCATGTCGATTTGTACGATCATCGCCACATGACCTGGATCCTGTCAGTTTATGTCCAGACTTGGTAAATGAGACAACCATTGTATATTAAAAATACAGTTTAGGTAATTTCTCGAACAATACATTTTAGGTATTTTGGCCTTAAATTATGACGCCCCAAAATTTCGATGGCCTTTCAATGTCAAGACACTCTGCGGCCTTAGATGCAGATAACAGAAATAGCAGAGTTAAGTGCCCATGCAAAGAAAAAAAGAAGGATCACGAGTAAATAATACCTTGGTGTAAACCTAGTTCTAAAAAATTCACGGAATAAAATGTGTTCTAGCTTGGATTCATCAAAATCCCGAGGCTTCTCTTGTTTAGCCTTCCTTGGAGGGTTTCTTGGATCCCATGGTTCCGATGGTTTGAAGTACTTCAGTAACTGAAAAGGTCATTTTAATGATAGTTACAATTCTGCACAGAGTATGATGTCATACCAAAACAATTTGGTGCCAAATGTATTGAGTATCATGCACCACCCAAAAGCTCGGCATTTATACTTCAAAACTCTCCCTCAAGTCAGACTCTCTGATGCCTAAGACAATAAGACGTGAACTGCAAGTGGGCTGTATGTTATGTCGAAAGAAATATACGAGTCAAGTCTTGAACTCAAGACCTCTTGGCTTTAATACCATATTGAGAACCAACCAGTGCAGCCAAAAGCTCGTGGTGACGGAACAACATGGGCAGTTTATACCTAAAAAAATGAACGCTTCAAAGATACACTAAAAAATTCTGAAAACACAACGCGAGGTATTTTATATTTTATAAAAAAAAAGTAACCCTGAAGGACACAAAACCTAATTTGTATCACTAACTGAGTTAAAAAGAACTCAAGACATGTGGATCAAATGTACCTTTCCGTTAAAAATACAAGGAAAGATTATAGGAACAAATGAGTGGTAAATATAGGCTATATCCTGAATGATGCAACTTTCAGAAACAACATTAGCTCTCTAATGTTATATTTATCCACTAGATGGTAACGTTTAAATATCATTGTTCTATTTTGAAGTGAGACAAAAATATGCATTTTATATAATTTGCAGAAACCCTGTATAGATAAATCAGCAATGCGTGTAGTAAGTAGGAACGGAATTCAACTATCACATTAAAAAAATAGCATCCCAAATTCCATGCTCTAGGAATAGATGAAATATATACTCCCTAATAAACTAGTGTGCAATATGCTCCAAAGGATTCTGTTTGTTGGCAAGGATAGCTAAAATAAACAGTTCACTGCAACAAATCAGAAACAATGACCAACCTGTGGGTTTCTCGAGACCCAGTACATGTCACCATCAAAATCACCGCCCGCCATCTCATCAGCTAGAGATCGTGGTCCAGAAACAGGAAAAAGAATAGCATATTTGGAGTCTCCCACGAAATCCTGTATAGCCTCACTATATGTTGCTGTCAAGACATGTATATCACCAAAATGCAGCCCAGGATGTCTATAGACAAGAACCTCTCCAGAAATGGGGCCATGGTCCCTGTTTGATGAGACAAAATTAGTAATAATAAAAGGAACAGACGAACACTTCAACCTTCTAATTCCCTTCAAAAGGATGGTATAAATCTAGAACATTACCAAAGTCTAGAAGTCCCACATATTTTGTGCCCTGACAATATGTAATTAGTAACACATACTTAAGCCAGCATGAAAACATATCATCCACCAAGATAGACCATGCATTTATTAAAACCATGTTCTGACCAGTCTAAATAAAACATCCTGAAGTTGTTGCTTCTTTGTCGGACATTCGTCTTTAAGGGCAGAATGATCATCAAACTACTGAAGGACTTGAAAACAAATGGATGTACGAAGTGTGTTCTTTAATGCATTCATGAAACAAAAGCAGAAACCTCTAGTCCATATGAAGGTGCATAGTTGCATACACCAACTAGTTCACCTAAAAGCTTAAGCTAGATGATAAAGAACAGTGAGCAATATACTTACAGTCACACTCATGTCTAGGCTCCTTCAAGCCTAAGATATGGACTAGAGTGAAGTCAGTGAACTGCAATTATAGTTCTTAAAACTTAATTACTAAGGATTTGAACTAACACCTCTCGATCCTGGTCCTGGTACACGTTGAGTTGCAAGCATCAGCTAGTTCATCCAAAATATTATTATTTTTTATTTTTTATGGGAGAGGGGGTGGGTGTGGAAAGGTCATCCAAAAGTCTAAACTGACCAGAAAAGGTGAGCAATATACCAATACTTAAAGTCTAAGCTCAATTTCAATGCATTACCTAACGACTCACTGGTTTACAAACAGAAACAAAATAATGTTTAAGTTCTGCATTCCCCTTCTACAACAAATTGTAACATGATAAACAGATCCAGAGAAACCAATATCCTGTTTATGTAAAATTATAAGATTATGGCAGTCGGAAAACTTGAAAAGAATAAGGAAGACATAAAGGAAAGACCGAGCAATAGAAAGGATATTGTGGGTTACTGGACCACTTACAATATCACACAGACTTCATGGGGCTTTAGTGTCCCTGTAGGATCTGTTGTGCCCATCAGATAATAACACTGATCGACAGGGAGCCTGCCTTGTTTGAATCCTTCTCTTTCCTCTTTGGTCATTGTAGTAAGCTGGTGCTGTAAGTATGCCTCATCTTCTGGTCGAATTCCAGAAAGGATCATCCGTGCAGACATTAAATCATCCATGTCACCGTGGTTAAATGCAACTGTAAGAGGGATCACATTAATAGAAATTGCAAGTAAAGGCAAAACTGCCACTAGGTAAATGCATACTTGAGATGTTAAAAGTAACAAATTCCTAAACATCAAAGAAATGCAGCATATCCCATATTATAGCAAAATGCAGCATAAATACGTGCTCTATTCATGATATTTCAAATTAACCTTCAAGGGAATCTCTAGTTTTATGGCGAGCTTTCTCAACATCTTTTAGTGCCTTCCCTAGAAGCTCCATAAAATAATCCGCTGGAACCCCTCCATATTGAAGCAGCGTGATTAAGAACCTTGATGTAAATGCCCTTTTGGGCCGGTTGCTGGAAAAATGTTGTGAAGTGCCAACAAAAGGCAAGAATTTCATTAGCTGTAGAGAATGCTCAAGAAAAATATCTCAACATTTATCAAAACCGTCACACTACCACTACAAAGAAATTAACTTTGTGGCTTCAGCTACCAAACTGATTCACAGAAAGCTTAATCAGTTAGTTAAGCGTGGGTGACCTTAATAATACTATAAAATCAAAGACAAAGCATGTACCAAGTAAAGAACTGCCTTTCACAGTTTTGTGGGAACTTTCCCAGTTCTTGCTAAAACCAAAGTAGTTTAATGATCGCATCTAAAATTCTAAATTATGGCTTATGCAAGATATCCCCCCTACTCATACTTAAATCCAGTAAATGCATATCCAGGTTACTTACCTCGTTGAAACAATTTCCAGTGAGTTGAAGGAGTGCCCACCTGATAAACTAGGATCTGAGTTTACTTTTATCATTGATGGTCGTATATGGATAGTGGAAATTGAGCAAGGGTCTTCGCATTTGACTCGACGAGTGCGAAGGGTAAGGAAGCTAGCCGAGCCTAGGAGGATTCGCTTAGGTAGCTGGAACGCAGGGTCTCCGACAGGTAAGCTTCGGGAGGTAGTTGATACCGCGGTGAGGAGAGGCGTTGATATCCTTTGCGTCCAAGAGACCAAATGGAGGGGACAAAAGGCGAAGGAGGTGGAGGGTACCGGCTCCAAGCTGTGGTACACGGGGACGGTTGCAAACAGAAATGGAGTAGGCATCTTGATCAGCAAGAGCCTCAAGGATGGAGTGGTAGACGTCAAGAGACGTGGGGACCGGATTATCCTGGTCAAGCTGGTAGTTGGGGACTTAGTTCTCAACGTTATCAGCGCGTATGCCCCGCAAGTAGGCCACAATGAGAACACCAAGAGGGAGTTCTGGGAAGGCCTAGAGGACATGGTTAGGAGTGTACCGATTGGCGAGAGGCTCTTCATAGGAGGAGACCTCAATGGCCACGTGGGCACATCTAACACAGGTTTTGAAGGGGTGCACGGGGGTTTTGGCTATGGCATCAGGAACCAAGAAGGAGAAGATGTCTTAAGCTTTGCGCTAGCCTACAACATGATCATAGCTAACACCCTCTTTAAGAAGAGAGAATCACATCTAGTGACTTACAGTAGTGGGCAACACTCTAGCCAGATTGATTTCATCCTCTCGAGAAGAGAAGACAGGCGTGCATGCCTAGACTGTAAGGTGATACCTGGAGAGATTGTTGTCCCTCAGCATAAGCTTGTGGTTGCTGACCTCCGCTTTCGGATTCGTGTCCAGCGGGACAAGCGTGCCAAAGTCGCTAGAACGAAGTGGTGGAAGCTCAAGGGGGAGGTAGCTCAGGCGTTCAAGAAGAGGGTCATTAAGGAGGGCCCTTGGGAGGAAGGAGGTGATGTAGACAACATGTGGATGAAGATGGCGACTTGCATTCGTAAGGTGGCCTCAGAGGAGTTTGGAGTGTCCAGGGGAAGTAGAAGAGAAGCTAAAGATACCTGGTGGTGGAACGATGATGTCCAGAAGGCAATTAAGGAGAAGAAAGAGTGTTTCAGACGCCTATATCTGGATAGGAGTGCAGACAACATAGAGAAGTACAAGATGGCAAAGAAGGCCGCAAAGCGAGCTGTGAGTGAAGCAAGGGGCCGGGCGTATGAGGACCTCTACCAACGGTTAGACACGAAGGAAGGCGAAAGGGACATCTATAAGATGGCCAAGATCCGAGAGAGGAAGACGAGGGATGTTGACCAAATCAAGTGCATCAAGGACGGAGCAGATCAACTCCTGGTGAAGAACGAGGAGATTAAGCATAGATGGCGGGAGTACTTTGACAAGCTGTTCAATGGGGAGAGTGAGAGCTCTACCATTGATCTGGGCGACTCCTTTGCTGATACTAGCAGGCTTTTTGTGCGGCGAATCCAGGAGTCGGAGGTCAAGAAGGCTTTGAAGAGGATGAAAGGAGGCAAGGCGATGGGCCCTGATTGTATCCCCATTGAGGTGTGGAGAGGCCTCGGGGACATAGCGATAGTATGGCTAACCAAACTTTTCAACCTCATTTTTCGGGCAAACAAGATGCCAGAAGAATGGAGACGGAGTATATTAGTACCAATCTTCAAGAACAAGGGGGATGTTGAGAGTTGTACTAATTACCGTGGAATTAAACTGATGAGCCATACAATGAAGCTATGGGAGAGAGTCATTGAGCACCGCTTAAGAAGAATGACAAGCGTGACCAAAAATCAGTTTGGTTTCATGCCTGGGAGGTCGACCATGGAAGCCATTTTCTTGGTACGACAACTTATGGAGAGATATAGGGAGCAAAGGAAGGACCTGCATATGGTGTTCATTGACTTGGAGAAGGCCTATGATAAGATACCGCGGAATGTTATGTGGTGGGCCTTGAAGAAACACAAAGTCCCAGCAAAGTACATTACCCTCATCAAGGACATGTACGATAATGTTGTGACAAGTGTTCGAACAAGTGATGGCGACACTGATGACTTCCCGATTAAGATAGGACTGCATCAAGGGTCAGCTTTGAGCCCTTATCTTTTTGCCTTGGTGATGGATGAGGTCACAAGGGATATACAAGGAGATATCCCATGATGTATGCTCTTTGCGGACGATGTGGTGCTAGTCGATGAGAGTCGGACGGGGGTCAACAGGAAGTTGGAGTTATGGAGGCAAACTTTGGAATCGAAAGGTTTTAGACTTAGTAGGACTAAAACCGAGTACATGAGGTGCGCTTTCGGTACTACTAGGCACGAGGAGGAGGAGGATGTTAGCCTTGATGGGCAGGTGGTGCCGCAGAAGGACACCTTTCGATATTTGGGGTCAATGTTGCAGAAGGATGGGGATATCGATGAAGATGTGAACCATCGAATTAAAGCCGGATGGATGAAGTGGCACCAAGCTTCTAGCATTCTCTGTGACAAGAGGGTGCCACAAAAGCTAAAAGGCAAGTTCTATAGGACGGCGGTTCGACCCGCAATGTTGTATGGCGCTGAGTGTTGGCCGACTAAAAGGCGACATGTGCAATAGTTAGGTGTGGCGGAGATGCGCATGTTGAGATGGATGTGTGGCCACACAAGGAAGGACCGAATCCGGAATGATGATATACGAGATAGAGTTGGGGTAGCGCCAATTGAAGAGAAGCTTGTCCAACATCGTCTGAGATGGTTTGGACATATTCAGCGTAGGCCTCCAGAAGCCCCAGTACATAGCGGACGACTAAAGCGTGCTGATATTGTCAAAAGAGGCCGGGGTAGACCGAACTTGACATGGGAAGAGTCCGTAAAGAGAGACCTGAAGGATTGGAGCATCACCAAAGAACTAGCCATGGACAGGGGTGCGTGGAAGCTTGCTATCCATGTGCCAGAACCATGAGTTGGTCGCGAGATCTTATGGGTTTCACCTCTAGCCTACCCCAACTTGTTTGGGACTAAAGGCTTTGTTTGTTGTTGTTGTTGTTTGTTGTTGGTCGTATATGGATAGTCCTTTCAGGAAGCTGCAATACATAAGAAATATATTCTTAAAAAATGGTAAAAAAAAGTTCAAAATTTGACCGGCATAAAGTGAACAAAAATGATGTAAAAGAAAACCAATAATTGATGTGATTTCTCAATTATATTACTAGTATTGGATTCCCAGGCTGTCATTAACTCATGGTATAGTGTAAGTTGTGGGCCATAAGAGTTGAACGTGCGGAAAAAGGTACCACCAACAAAATGGCAAATAGGAAAGATAGGAAATGAAGGTAATGTTTCCATGCAACAATTTGTTCACTGGAACTGCTAATTTGCTAAGAGCATGGCTATAGTATAACCAGTTGATGGCCATATGATGCTGTCATGTCATTTATAGACATCATACATAGTCACTCGTATGATGAAGTTGGCTATTATACTAGTCTTTTTTTCCACCTTCTCGCGTTCTCTTTCTCCATATTTATTACATTTGCCTAGCAGCACGTGTAGAGGTGAGCTCTTGCATGAGAAACCACTCCCCTCATTTTTTCTTGTCTTTCTCCTCCATATAGACAAAAGTGCAGCGTAAGCGGGCTATAAGCCCCTTATTATACTTGCTCTAAACGATAACACTCCTACGACAATAAATTCAAGCCATCCATGCTAAATATATACCTTTTTAACAACAAGAAGGGTTCCCTTTACAGCAAGTCCATTATAGAACATACGGACCTGCATAAGAAGAGGCTAGAGAGAGGAAGGGGAAGAGCAATACACTGCTTAGTTATCTAATGGAGCATTTGAAAAATAACAGAGAAAAGATCATGATATTGTTTACTCCACAGATTACATGATCATCAATGTCAAATTGATCCTCCTTTGAATCCACACTATCCTGTGTAAGTTATAACATAGAATTGAATAATGGTGCCAAAATAATTAATAAGAAACTAAAAAGTGAAAAAGCAGAGTTAGCTAGAAATAGCAAGCAACAATTTTGATAACTACTAGCCATTTCCAAAACATGATTTTTGGGGTAAAGTTAACCACTAATACCTACTTATTTGTTAGTCGAGTCCACAAATTTCTCATCTCTTCTTAAATCTGTCGTTCTTTTAAACAATAATGCGATGGACTTGATGATGTAGCATGATATATTGCAAGTTTCCAACCAATTGTAACATAGTATGGTGTATCACAATCTACCGATGATGTGTTTGCTGATCTAACATGGTCGACATGCCAGGTTCTTTAAGTTCAGTATGAGATTAAACCAGCAGAGGGAAACAATCATCTAGAACCTAGTGGAGACAGTCTTATCAAAGTATAGAACGTGATGTTCCACTACCAACATAAGTGTGCCATATTATTAAGCTCATTAGGATGTGTGCCATATTATTAAGCTCATTAGGGTGCAAAGTCCAGTGTCGTCCAACTCAGAATGGATGCTTTAGGTGAGTTGCAAAGTAAAATAAGGTACCACCAATCTTTGTCACATCTGAGAGAATAATTGGTGTGACCGATGATATTGGGTGCCAATGAGCTTCCACTATAATCAGTGCCCGAGTGCAGAATGCATTCTATGGAAGAACCTAAAGCATAGCATGGTGAAACAGCTAAAAGTTTCTTTTTGGCATATCAAAATTTGCCCAAATGACTTATCATTATCTTCACAAAACCATAACCTTCAGAGACCCAATATATAGTTCAAATATGGTAAGTGAGAAATTAAAAAAATCATATTTTCTGACAAGATGCACAATGGGGTGTTGAAATATATTGCCCGCCTCTCTCCATCAGTTTGGACCTTTGGAACAACTGGCTGGAGCATGAGTTCAAAAAGGGGGACGGGGAAGCACACACTCACGTCATGTATCCTCAAAAGGTTTCCCTTAAATACATCTGTAGGACATTTCTTAGCTAAATCTTCTGATATTAGGCCAGTCCCGTCAGTGTGGATCAAAACCTCCCCATGCTTGAGAACAATGCTTCCGTTTTTATCCTGAAATATTTCATTGAGTATACAAGATAACAATATATTCTAGTACCAAGCCAAAACATCAAAGGAAAGAAATAGTAAAACCTTGCAAGGTACATCATCAACAATTACAACGTCAATTTTTGATAGGTCTTCACCATCGAGTAGTGTAATAGTTTTGGACAATACCAAACCAAACCTGTCATTCCCATAAACCAATTATATAAATTTACCCCCAAAAGAGAGTGGCTACAACCAAAGACAATGACAAAAGGTGAAACAACATCTTATGTTCATCTCCATCGTACAAGGCATTGTAAAATCCATGCACAGTAATATTTGGAAAACTGAAAGAAACAAGGAAAAAAGATAAGTGGGCAATTGACTTGCACCAAATGTATAGCCAAATATAATCAAACTTCATGTTTTCACAATGTGGCACCTCTTTTTGGTTATTTTGTAAGCAGTCCAATGCAGAAAGTGTTATGTGGACCAGCCCAGCAAACGTGGAGTCTTATCCCTTAATTAGAGTCCTAGTTGATTAAGTGTTGAAGTAGGCCGTTGCCCCTGTTGACATGTCTGGCCCATGAGGCCCATCCAACCTGTGACCTACTCAGCAGGTGATTGCTCTGGATATATATCTAGGTCATCCCCAAGCTCACCCTGTCCGTAAAAATAGAAGAGGCAAAGGCGGCGCACCATCCAGGTTAGCTATCCCCTCTACTTCGACATGGTATCAGACCAGGCGGCGGCGTAGTTGCTCGCCGGCGAGGCGGCGGGGTCCGGCGGAGAGAGGCGGCTGCGCTGGCCAGGCAAGGGCGGCTGTGTGAGAGCTGCGTGCGCGCACGCGGCGGAGCTGCGCGACGCTGACGGAGGAGCTGTGGCTACGAGGCAGAGGAGGAAGAGCAGGTGCAGCTCGTCCTCTCGTCCTCGATCTGGAACATGACGAGCAGGAGCTGAAGTGCTGTGCTGCTGGAGCTTGTTCCTGCAAAGGAGCTGTCTGTAGGGCTGTGTGCGCACGCTGAGAGGTGGCGAGCTGCTGCTGATTGAAAGGGAAAATGGCGGAAGAGGCACTGGTAGCTGCAATGGACAAGCTTGCGGACATCATGGCCGCGAAGCTGGTGGCTGCCGGTGAGAAGGCACCTGCTGATGTGGGCTCGAGGGCTGTGCAGGCAGAGATGGTGCAGAAGATTGAGCTGGCCCCAAATGAGGTGAAGTTAGAAGGTGTAGAGAACTACCTGAGGTGGTCGAGGAGAGGTAAACTCATCCTCAGAACTAAGTCACTGGAAGACTATGCTCTTGGTGAGGTGAAGGAACCAGAAGACAAAAGGGGAGCTTCATGGAAGAAATGGAATGCCACGGACAGTTTGGTGTTGAATTGGCTGCTGAGTTCTCTATCCCCTTCTGTGCTGAGGTATGGGCTGCGTTAGCTAGTATGTACTCAGGGAAGGGAAATGTCATGTTGGTCTCCAAAATTGAAGACACTGTGCATGATCTCACTCAAGGTGATAAGACTCTGATGATGTATGTTGAAGAGCTGAAACATTTTTGGGCTGATTTAGACTATCTTGCACCTCTTGTGTTGCCAAATGCTGAGTGTGCAGTGATAGCTAGAAAGTGGGTTGAGGATAGGCGTGTTCTCAAGTTTCTGAAGGGACTGGACTCCATGTTTGAGAATAGAAGGGCTATATTAATGCAGCAAGTTCAGATGCCGTCACTAAGAGATGCCATTGCTGCTATAGCACAGGAAGAGACTAGACTGAAAGTGGAGCGGTCAGAGGTGGCTTCTAGACCTGCTTATCACATAATGAATAGGCCCGAGACAAGAGACTGCCACAATTGTGGGCTGAGAGGGCATCTCAGTTACCAGTGCACAGCCCCACCGAAGAGAGACGGCAGAGGCAGAGGAGGTTACAGAGGCAGCTACAGGGGAGATGGCAGGGGATACTATCGTGGAAGCAACAGCAGGGGCAGAAGTGCTCCAAGTAGCTATAACAACTACAATCGCTACCATGGAGAGGCCAGAGCGAATGTATCTGTCATGAGTGAGGGTCAGTCCAGTTCTTCTCACAGTCAAGACAAGAGAAATGAGCAGCAGGGTCAGGACAAGAGGAACGAACAGCAGGCAGAGACAACATTTGGTGACTTTGCTCATTTTGTGTACTCTGATGAAGGTAATGAAACTGCATCGAAGCATTAGCTATGATCCACCATTGTAGGTTTGGACATGTTTCTTTTGAGAAAATGAAGAAAGCTTAAGCTGTTCTGACTGCAACCTATCTGATCAATCGCACACCATCCAGGATACTGGGTATGAAATCTCCTTGTGAACTCTTATTAGGAGAAAATAAATTTATTGTGCCACCAAAGGTGTTTGGATGTACTTGTTTTGTCAGGGATCATAGACCTGCTGTGAACAAGCTGGATCCTCGGGCGCTGAAGTGTATCTTTATTGGCTATCCTTCTGGACAGAGAGGGTATAAGTGCTGGAGTCCTTCTGATAGGCGCACTTTCGTGAGCATGGATGTGACATTCTGGGAATCTAATCCTTACTATGGTGCAAAAACTGAATTGAGCTTGGTGTTTGAATGTCTGGACCAGCCCGCGGTTGGTCCAGAGGGGGAGAGGGTGTTGCAGCCTCAAGTATCTGAAGCAAGAGAAAGAGAAAAAGGAAGAGGTCAGGAAGAGGTGATGCAGCAGGCAAGACCGCTAATGATGGGCACTATACCCATGTTGCCGATGTCTAGTAGAGAAGGTGAAACAGAAACGCATCAGGTTCAGCAACAACCTGAGCAGCAGCAGGGCATAGCACAGAAGCCACTGAAAGTCTACACCCGTCGAGTCAGGGCAAATGAACCCCAAGGGGAGCAAGCAGGAAATGAAAATGTGATGCAGGGGGAGTCACACCTAGAATAGGAGGACTCATCCATGGAGATGCCAATTGCGTTGAGGAAGGGAACTAGGGCTGCGACTGCCAAACCTGTGGAGAGATATGGGTTTGAACATAATATTGGGAATTATGTGAATTATGATGCTCTGTCGGCATCATATAAAGTGTTCATTGCTTCTCTTCAACGGTGGTCATTCCTTCAGATTGAAAGAATGCAAAGAAGGACCCTAAGTGGTGTGCTGCAATGCGAGAAGAACTAGAAGCATTGAGAAAACAGAGGACTTGGGAGTTAGCTAAGCTGCCAGCAGGAAAGAAAACAGTGAGCTGCAAATGGGTTTATTCTGTCAAACAGAATCCTGAAGGTAAGATTGAGAGATACAAAGCCAGACTAGTTGCAAGAGGATATAGTCACACCTATGGGATAGACTATGATGAAACATTTGCTCCAGTAGCAAAAATGAACACTGTGAGGATATTAGTATCATGTGCAGCAAACTTTGGATGGCCTTTGCATCAATTAGATGTGAAAAATGCTTTCTTGCATGGAGAACTGAAAAAGGAAGTGTATATGGAAGTACCCCCTGGATTGGACTCATCTAAAACTAAAGGCAAGGTGTGTAGATTGAAAAAGTCGTTGTATGGTCTGAAACAATCACCGAGAGCTTGGTTCGATAGATTCAGAAGGGCTGTGTGTGAAATGGGATACAAACAATGCAATAATGATCACACAGTCTTCTACCGGCATCAGAATAGGAAGATTGTCATCCTTGCAGTCTACATGGATGATATAATCATAACTGGAGATGATGGGACGGAGATAGCAAGGTTAAAGGAGTGTCTTGGAAGGGCATTTGAAGTGAAGGATCTTGGACAGCTGAAGTACTTTCTAGGTATTGAGATTGCAAGATCTGCCAAAGGGATAGCCCTGTCCCGACGCAAGTACACCCTGGACCTCCTCAGTGATATGGGAATGTTAGAGTGTCGAGCTGCTACTACCCCAATTGATCAAAACCATAAGGTAACAGCTCAATCTGGAGATCTAGTGGATAAGGAGAAATACCAAAGATTGGTGGGGCGTTTACTATACTTGTGTCACACAAGGCCAGACATTGCCTATCCTGTGAGCATAGTGAGTAGGTATATGCATGAGCCCAGAAGTGGACATGTGGAGGCAGCACACAGAATTCTGAAGTATTTGAAGGGAACACCGGGAAGAGGACTGTGGTTCGAAGGGAATGGCCATTTGTTAGTTGATGGGTATAGTGATGCAGACTGGGCAAGTTGACTGGATGATCGTCGATCAACATCTGGGTATTGTGTGTTTGTGGGAGGTAACTTAGTTGCATGGAGAAGAAGCAGCCAGTTGTGTCAAAATCAACAGCAGAAGCAGAATATAGAGCCATGTCTCATGGGTTAAGTGAGATGTTGTGGGTGAGAAATCTCCTAAGTGAATTGAAATTGCTAAGAGAAGGACCTCTGAATGTCTGGTGTGACAATAGGTCTGCTATATGCATAGCTAACAATCCAGTGCAACATGACAGAACTAAGCATGTAGAGATTGATCGATTCTTCATCAAAGAGAAGCTTGATGCCGGGGTTATAAAGATTGAGTATGTGCACACAGGCCAACAGATAGCAGACTGCTTGACAAAAGGTTTGGCAGCAAAGGAATGCAACCTAGCTTGTGACAAGATGGGAATGATAAGACATCTATCACCCCTCTTGAGGGGGAGTGTTGAAGTGGGCCGTTGCCCCTGTTGACATGTCTGGCCCATGAGGCCCATCCAACCTGTGACCTACTCAGCAGGTGACTGCTCTGGATATATATCTAGGTCATCCCCAAGCACACCCTGTCCGTAAAAATAGAAGAGGCAAAGGCGGCGCACCATCCAGGTTAGCTATCCCCTCTACTTCGACATTAAGCATCTTTTGTTAGGAAAGAGTCCAGTCAGTTTAGAGATAGTATTAGAGTTTGAATAGATTTACCGGCTTATTGGCCAAGTCTTGTCTATTATATAAAGGGGCCGATCCCTCTCAATAAAGCAGAGAAGAATATTGTCATTTACTTTTATCTACTTTTCAGTAATTAGGGTTAGGTCAGTAGTAGTTGCAATGTTCAAAAAAGTGGTAAGCGTAAGCGGAGCGGAAGGCCACAGCTTAGAGCAATGGCCGCTTAAGCGCAGCTTAACAGGGATTAAGCGTTTTTAAAAAATTGGCCAGAATTTGGCTGTTTTTGAATAATATGCACAAGAAAACAGGAATATAGCACATAGGTAACTGAAAATCTGAAATAGCATATAAGGTTGAGGTTCAGTGGTTCACACACCACAACAAATAGCCAAATAACACATAAGGATAAGGTTCAGTGGTTCACACAGCAAGCATAAATGGATAATATTGTCTTAGAATGAGCATATAGAAGATAAATGGCAGCTGCAGCTAAGCAGCAGCAGCAGCCGCCGCCAAACAGCAGCCCCAGCCCAAGCAGTTGTAGGGGTGGACGTCCAGGAGGATGAGGAGGAGCTGCCGGCGTCCAGATCCAGTCCGGGGACGAGGAAGAATGCATGGAGCTGCGTTGGATGCAGAACAGGAGCATCCGCCACTGGAGCTCTCTTCTCCCCCCTCTCGTTCTAACCCAGTAAACCCTAGCCGAACAGGCCAGTATTGGGCCAGGCCTTTATACCCCCTTTTCCCTACAGCCTGTGGCCCATTCCTCGCTTTTTGAACGCTTAAGCGCGCTCAGCGATCGCTTAGCCAGTGCTCAGCGCTAAAGCGGCCGCTAAATCCCGCTTTTTTCGCTTAACGCTAAAACTTCCGCCTAGGGCAGAAGCGAAGCGTTTAGCTGTCGCTTAGCGCTTAAGCGCGCTTAAGCGGCGCCTAAAAACGCTTTCTTGAACATTGAGTAGTTGTTCCAATTTGGTATCAGAGCCATCTACGATGGGGGACAAAGAAATCGAGATCGAGGCTGTGGAGTGTGGAGCAGATGGAGATCATCACGAAGCAATTGGAGGCCTTCGCATTCCAACGAGGGGAGGACCAGACGCTCCTCGCCGGGCTGGTGCAGCGCTTGACGGCACTCGAGTTGCAGCTGCCGGCCCTGCCCCCACCTCCAGATTCCAAGGCTGCAGCAGCCGCCCATGACGCCACCTCCGCGGGCCAGGCCCTCCTCCCTAGCGACGACTCGCCCCTTGTGCTTCCCCTCGCCAACAGCACCTCTGGTGTCCCCTTTTCAAGCATGGGAATCGCCGCCGCCGGCGGACCTCCATCCGCCGGGCAGATTGCCCACCCCCACCACCCCCTCACTTTCGCTGCCAACCACCATCAGATGCCAGCACCCTTTTACCACCTCCAGCCATCTCCTTACTCGCCACAGCCACCCCCTAATATCAATCTGGGCCACTTGGCACTCTCACCCTACAGCCCAAATCCCACCCCAAACCCTACCCCAATTTTGCCACCCACCTACCAGCAGCAGCCCTACCATCAGCAGCAGCAGCAGATTTTCGCAGCCGCCTCTACTGCCTTCACATCTCCACCTGCCAACAGATTTCATACGCCGCTATGGCCGCGCCACCCTACACAACCCATCTATGGATCCACCCCGCCCATCACCTCCCTTCCGCCCCTGCCTAGCAATCACCTCGGCTCAGGTTCTGGTTCAGGTGTGCCTCGCTTCCACAAGCTCGACTTCCCGACGTATGATGGTTCGGTCGATCCTCTTGGTTGGCTTCACAGGTGCGAGCAGTTTTTCCGTGGACAACGCACGGCCGAGGATGACAAGGTCTGGACTGCAGCGTACCACCTCACGAATGACGCTCAGTTCTGGTACTTACAGCTCGAGCGCGACTTCGGCATGCCGACATGGGAGCAGTTCAAGGAAGCTTGCCATGTTCATTTTGGGCCGTCACTCCGCGCCAACCCTTTGGGCGAGTTGGCACGTCTGCCGTTCACTTCCTCAATTGCCGACTACACCAGCAGGTTTCTAGCGCTCATGTGCCGCAACAATGAGCCGTTAACACCGTCCCAACAACGGTTTCTATCAATGTTCACGAAATCGGTAACTGATAGCTGCTCGGCCGGGTTGGGAGTAGCGATTAATCAGTGAATCGGCCTATTAACTGGATTAATCGGTCGATCATTAATGGTCGATCATTAATCGGTAAATTAAATAGGAACTTGCCAACTTATATCTAGATTTTTTATGTATTACACCATACTTCCATGCACCTAGCTACATAATATACCAAAATATTCTATTATAGGCATCTAATAAATAGACAAGAGGTAAAATCACTAATCTTTATGCATCCAAAGCTACAAAATCTCAAAATTGAAATTATCAATGAAACACTTAAACTTGTCCATATAGTTGTTAACATACATCACACAATATACAACAAATAACAACCAAAACCAACAGTTCCATCCACTAATCTACAAAATTGTAATCTACAATCTACTAATATATGAGTTGTGGATTCTCCACTAAGATAGGGGAAGAAGATGGTAGTACCTTGCCTGCTGGTGACACCATGGATGAAGAGACTGGGGAGCATCCCAAGGGTCATGCGATGGGGAGCAGCCCATGGGAGAGGATGGGCAGTAGCCAATGAGGGGATGGGGTGCAGGAAGGTGACCAGAGTGGTGGAGCAGTTGGATCTTGGAGGTGTAGTGTGGTGGCTGGCACCGATGAGGACCTGGCTAGCCACCAGCCAGCTTAGGAGGGGATGAAAGGGGCATGAGGGAGCAGGAGGAGGACCAAACCCTATCTATTTAGTAGCAACAGGGGGTGGGAGGGGTTATTTGACAAAATTTTGGGATTTGTTTGCCCATCAGTTAACGAGCCAGTAGCGATTAATCGGTCTGGCAACTGATTAATCAGCATGGCAGTTGATTAATCGGTCTAACATGCCAATTAATCGGCTTGCCAAGTTAACGCGATGAATAGGTGCTATTCAATTCGGGCACCCTACGAGTAGTGATTAACTGGCAAGTTAACCGATTAATCGGATGAATTCTTGAACAATGGTTTCTATACACAACAGGGCTGCCCGATGGTCTTCGTGTTGACGTCGAGCTTCAGCGGCCATCTGACCACCACACAGCCATCTCCTTCGCCAAGGCCTATGAGCAGCGACATTTCCCTCCAACAACGTAACCACACCAGCCTTCTGGTCCTACAGGGCCCTTGTGCCCCTCCGATCTTCCTGCCATCAACGCAGCTACAATACCTTCCCCGCCAGTGTCACTAGCACCTGTTCTGCCGTCAACCACTCCAGAGCCAACCCCGCCACGGCAGGTTTGGCGCCTCACTCCAGCAGAGTTAGCAGAACGTCGCCGCCAAGACCTTTGCTTCAACTGCGACAAGATTTATGTTCGAGGTCACCGGTGCGCGCAGCTCTTCTTCATCGAGGCTGATGACTATGACCAAGGTCCCCTGGGAGGCAATTGACAACCTACAGCTTGCGGACAAGCTGTTTTTCAAGGAAGGGAGAGCTGTTATGTGGACCAGCCCAGCAAACGTGGAGTCTTATCCCTTAATTAGAGTCCTAGTTGATTAAGCATCTTTAGTTAGGAAAGAGTCCAGTCAGTTTAGAGATAGTATTAGAATTTGAATAGATTTACCGGCTTGTTGGCCAAGTCTTGTCTATTATATAAAGGGGCCAACCCCTCTCAATAAAGCAGAGAAGAATATTGTCATTTACTTTTATCTAGTTTTCAGTAATTAGGGTTAGGTCAGTAGTAGTTGTTCCAGAAAGCAAGAGCACAAGATTTACTAACAAGTAACAACATGAGATATCATAGAATTTATGATTAAACGTATGCATTATTAGTGATACTGGGTAACAAAAGTACGTAAGATTGCTAACCTGGCCACATATTTTGCCACGTTGGTGACAGTGTGTACAACTGTACGTGCATAAAAAGCTTGCGGGCATCACCAATTGTTCTGTTGGAGAGAATATAAGGCACACCCTTGTCCCAGTCACACTCAGTGCGAACAAAGTAGCACCTAACAGAAGAAGTGCATTTCTTGTTTCTCTCTTTCTTTTTTTCCGCTTTTATTCTCCTCTCCCTCCCTCCGTCTTTGTAAACTGTCGATAGGCATACCAGTCAAAACAATGATACAACTGAATCAATTTGTAGTTACTATAAATGACGCATGACCTTTTTTACAAAGATATAGTAGCACTAACAGTACACAAATTTTCCGTGCTGACTTGATCCATAGATCTGTGCTCTCACCAGATGCTGGGGCCAGCATTGACAAGTCGGTGCCGTTTTCAGCATGATATTCTTTGCAGGAGGTCAGGAATTAAATTTTTGGAAGGGTTGAGAAAGGACAAAAGAATCAGAGAAGAGGGATTATCTTATTGCTTGAACCAAAAGGCACGATTCTTTTTGGCTTAAATCGCACATATAGGAACTCAAATTCAACAGGACTGAACTCAAACTCGAAAACTTAATGCACTATGACTACTACATGGACACCATGTAGTAACTTACCAAAAAAACAGAAGGCCGTACAGCATACATTTTGGATTGCCTGAAAACTTAAAAGTGCACGCGCACTATTTGGTGAGAACGAGCGGCCGCGCCTCGACCGCTCGTTGCGAGCGTATCATGCGGCCCACGAGCGCCAGGTGTTTCCTGGTCGGGGCGAGACGGGTTCGCTCACGCGCTGCGCTATCCTACAAAGTCGATGTGAACCAGCTTCGCTGCTTTCTTTATATCCTTATCCTCTTTTCCTCGTCCCCATCAAATCCGGCGAGGAAACAGCGTGCCCCGGAGGCCGAGGCGAGGCGGCGGACCGGAGGAGCCCGGGGAGCGGGACCAGCAGCGCCGCCGTCTCCTCCGCCCTCTTTCTAGGAGCTGGATCTGCGGTCCCCAGCCGCCGCAGCCCCGTCAGGAAAGGGCCGCCATGGAGCTCACGCCGGAGGGCCACCCTCCACCGCGCTCCTCCCAGCGACGCGCTAAGCATACCCAGGCCGCCTCCTCCTCTTACATACTCCTGGCGAGGCCAAAAATCGAGAGGACGGAGAGGCCAAGCTCCATCATGTAATTCAGCAGGAACTGGACAGACAAGTCCCTCTGATGGACGAAATCGACAGAAAGGTTCGCTCCTATATCCTGCTCTTGTAAGAAAAATGCAGCGAAAACTGAATGAGCTGCATGCATAATGCTCCGTCTTTTCTATCTACAGGTCGACAAAGCTAACACAGAGCTAAGAAAGGCCAACGTCAGGCTTAAAAGACAGTCAACCAGGTGAGAGATTTTGGCTCCCTTAGATCAATAATGAAGAACTTTCACTCCTTTGTTCTGCTGTTGACAAAAAATCTGGGTCTTGTGCAGTTGACCACCAACTTCACAGTTGATATCAACTTCACTCTTGATGTTTAAGTATGTGTTTCAGATGCACGGTGATTTGTGTTCCCCTAATCTAGTATAGCTGTCTGATAGTATCGTGCCTGACTACCATTTCTTTTAGAAAATGTGTACCCGATTACCTATGAGAGAATTTGCATTTTTACCCCATGAGTCGCACAGGAACGCATTACAAGTTTCACAAAAGGCAGGACACAGTTGCACATATAATTATACATAGTTGTACTAGAGTGGCCTCTCCGGTCGGTGTGCGCCGCTAGCTTCTAGCTTTATAGCCTATAGCCTGTCATCGTACATTTGATTGTTAATCACATGTGATACTTCTAGCTTTATAGCCTATAGCTTGTTAATTGATTGCTAGAATAACATAGCAGCACACAAGTTCTAGGTAGTTGATATCAAGCAACAATCTATGATTGAGGGGCAAACAAGCAATAGTGCACACCCAAATCTATGCAGTCGGCCGGGGCAGCCGTCAAAGTTGCACAATGACTACTAGGCAGTCGGCTGGGGCAGGTGTCAAAGTTGCACACACGCGGCAGCATAGTCGCACAAGCACAGCCACAGAGTTGCACACTTCGGTCGGCATAGTTGCGCGCGCACGAGGCTACGACAGTTGCACACGCACGGCGGAGTAGTTGCTCATGGGAACTGCGGAGTTGCACACCCCTAGTTGGTATAGTTGCTCATGCATGGACTGAGTGGTTGCACACTCTCGTCGGATAGTAGCTCACGCACGACTACGGAAGTTGCACACTCGCGGCGGCATAGTTGCAGAGTGCACGGCTGCGGGAGTTGCACACTCTCGTTGGCATAGTCGCACGCATGGCCACGGAGTTGTAGGCTCTCGTCGGCATGGTTGCTCACGAACAAGGCTGCGGGAGTTGCACACGCCCGATTGCGGAGTTGCACACTCTCGTCCACATAGTCGCACACGCACGGCCGTAGAGTTGCACACTTTTGTCGGCATAGTTACCCACGCACGGCTGAAGTGGTGCACACCCGCGACCGCGGAGTTGCACACTCTCGTCGGAATAGTCGCACATGCACGGTCGCGGAGTTGCACACTCTCGTCGGCATAGTTGATCACGCACGGGCTACGAGAGTTGCACGCGCGCGGCGGAGTAGTTGCTCATGTGTGACTACGGAATTGCACACCCTGATCGGTATAGTTGCCCACGCACGGACCGCGGGGATGCACACTCTCGTCGGATAGTTTCACATGCACGATTGCGGATTCGCACACTCTCGTCGGAATAGTAGCTCACGCACGGCTACGGGGGTTGCACACTCTTGTCGGAATAGTCGCACACACACAGCTGCCGAGTCGCACACACACGGCCGATGAAGTTGCACATTGTCTGCTAGGCAGATGGACGGGCCAGCAGATGAAGTTGCACATCGTTTGTTAGTCCATTGGCACGAACAACAGATGAAGTTGCACATCGTTGGTTAGTCAGTTGGCACGGACAACAGATGAAGTTGCACATCTCACTGGCAGGGATAATTAGGAGTGGTGAAAAATGCACATCCACGTGGTACGAGGGTAGTTACACATCGACTACTAGGCATTTGGCCGAGCAGAAGACGGAGTTGCACATCGGCTGCTAGGGAGGTGGAGGGGCAGTAGATAAAGTTGCACATCGTCTGTTAATCAGTTGGCGCGGGCAGCAGATGAAGTTGCACATCTCACTGACATGGATAATTTGGGAGGTAAAAACGCATATCCACGGGGTAAGGGGAAAGTTGCACATCAACTACTAGGCAGTTGGTCGAGCAGCAGACGAAGTTGCACGTCGCTTGCTAGGCAGGTGGACGGGACAACAGATGAAGTTGCTCATCACGTGAAGTTGGTTCATGTGGCACTAAAATTGCACCATGCAATATTATAGTTGGTTGAGGTAGCACCAAAGTTGGTTTTAAAAAAAGTTGCATCCCATAGTATAAAAGTTGCACCATGTAGTACAACCGGTTGGTTGTGAAAAAAGTTCATCAAAATATATATAAATGGGGTCTAGTTTTAAAGATCTCGTCGCGAGGGTTCCAACGGTGAAAACAGATCTTAATTTCGACATGTGGTTCGAAAGTTATAACTTTTTGAATTTTTTTGGATTGTAATTAATTGCCTTTTTGCTTTAGTACTGCAGGCCTGAAGGAGAGAAAACAAGGCGCGTGCGCTGGGAATGCATTTGGATTTTTGTCTCACGCGGAACCAGTGGAGGGACACGGGATGCGGACACTTTCCTAATCAGGACATGGGACACGAAATTTCCTAATACAGCATGCCGCCGAGGAGCGCTAGCCAGCACACGGCTGCTCGCTAGACGCGTCCTTTGGATTGATGATGTATTATCTCTTTGCCATGCTTAATTCTCTTGGTCCTTAGTACCATAGCATGTATGTCATCTTGTCTCACAAATGGTATAGTAGATTTTATTAATAACTGTGGACAAGCCAGGAGTAAACTGAAGAGCCGACCAAAATAGTGAGATGTGATAGGGCCAAGGTTGTTTAGCTTTACTTGCCCACAGGATTTCTAGTGTACACTAGCACGACCCATCTAGTTTGTGAAGTAAGGATTAAACCAGAAGAAGATGCAAGTGGGAAAACTGTGGTCTGGATAAAGTTTAATATTCCGGTTCTCCCTAAAGATCCTATTATGTAATCTGTAGTCTAAATAGTGACTCATTTTCGTTCAACATGGGTATGATATCAGTTTCTCCCTCCGTCCCAAAATGCAAGACCATTTTTGACACTAATATAGTGTCAAAAATGGTCTTGCATTTTGGGACGGAGGGAGTACTCTGGAATACTCAATACTCCAACTGTGGAAGCTGCAATTGAGTTCAGTATGATTGTAGAATAGTAGTGGAGTAAATATTTTAACAACCAATTACTGTGTTTCTTAATTTATAGGCGTGCAGAGCTCCTGTGGGTTCTAAAAAAAACACCAATTACTGAGGCTCAGTTTGTGGTTGCTGAACTATGTTGTGCTAAACTTATTCTAAAATCTGCTGCAGAAAAATAGCTACGAAAGCAGGAAAAAGCATGTTAACCAAACTGGAAAATAGATCCAAATGGATGCTGCACTCAAAGCAATGATAAAAAAAAACGCTGCTAGGCATGTACTTAAGCGTGCCAAGGCGTGTGCTCAGGTGAGATAGGCACTAGGCAGAGGAAAAACAAGGAATTTACGTCTAGTAAAAAATTTAACCTTCATTCCAAGACTGAAACTTACTCAAAAAGCGATAACGCCGCAAACCCAAGATGATGCCATCTTCAAAAACGTGATGGTAAAAGTGACAGCCAGTTTCGAAGTTATCGCCAGCATTGGTGTGCCCAGATATATCTGAAAAGTTCACAACAAGAACATTGTCGTCCCCAACAACTTTCTGTAGACTAGTCCTTGTGTTCTCTATATATGGCCCCTGAAACCAAAATAAAATAAAATGAAGTTATATGCAATCTCAATATACTGGTAACCAATGCTCAATATGGAAAATAGAGTAATTCACTTTTTTGTTGTTGTAGGATTAAGAAGAAAACAAAAAAAAAACATTTTAGTGATGGTGTCTACTACCTATTCACAGCAAGTCAACAACTAAGACTAGCATTTTTGTTAATGACTGTCAAGTGAGATCCTCCAAACAAAAATCGCAGTTGACAATTCAAAATTAATATAGAAAAGAATAGGCAGATAAATTCATAAATATTCTCCAATGTTGCAACGCTAGAGAAGAAATGACACATGAACTTGACCATCCAAATTAATTTCTTCAATTTATTAAATGACTGAGCAATTAAAATGTTCATTTAGATATTTGATTAACAAGATGTAAATACCACTCGACAGCTGTGTACATACAGCACACTGTTTTGGTGCCCATGAGTGCCCACATCCATGTTTCTGAAATGTACATGATGATACTTAAACTTTGTACATACAAATAACATTGCACGCACTACATCAGTGAATTCTCAGACTAATGGAGCATCAAATCAAGCACTTTCTACAAAATAGGCCACCCGTGAGCACCAAATAATTTTCTAATTAGGAGATTTGGAAAAACTGATGTGTATCCTAAGGTAATGGATACTGAAGGCTCAAGAGAACAAAGTAAACTTCCGAACCTTGAAAACTGTAACTATGGAATCGCCTCTTTGCTCGATATGGCAATGGTATACTCTTGTCTTGCTTGGGTCCCAATCAAGATTCTACAAGTATCAGTTCAATGATAATTCCATGAGACACATGCTGGCATTTACAGAGAGAGAACACGTGAACAAGGAAAATATATTTGACTTATCCAAATGGGGACTACAAATTTCACATATCAATAGGCATCAAATGGTGGGTACTGTTGCAACATGAGCCTACAGTGCGTTCCGGGAGATGCATAATATGGCCTATGGCCACAGGTATAAACATATATTCTCATTAAACTTATACATGAGTGAGCAAGATAAAAAGGTAAGAAATTCTTGGTTTTTAGGTAAACTGACTAAATATCCACAATTAACAAACAGGAAGTTGTCAAAGGCAGAGCACAGAACGGATATATCCAACAAAATAGACGAAACTATGCCATAAATGGACATGTACTCCCTCCGTAAAGAAATATAAGAGCGTTAGTGATCTAAACGCTCTTATAAAAGTTCACAGAGGGAGTAACAATCTTGGGTGGGTGGGGGCGTGAGGCATCCTGTGTTCGCTGTATACATGATAGTTGCAGCCAGTAGTAAACATAATAGATGATGAATAAGAGAACAAAACCTGTCTCCTGTCACACTCTGCTAGAAACTTGTGACCAAATTTATTCCATATTTCCAATTCAAAACGATCCATGGGGAATGAATTCAAGGACCTAATATAGTCCTCATGTAGTACACCCATATCTTCTATCTTCTTACTACAAAATGAGAGCAAGACGGATCAGTAACAATATAACGAAGACAACAGATAGCCACAACAGTAGGTGCAAGCGTTTCACGGTAGCTTATTTGTTCGCTAAAGGAAAATATAAACCAAATTAAGACTTACCCTGCAAGATAGACATATATCATGAAAATCCGAACAAACTCTAGCTCCCCCAGCGCTAACAACTGACGGCTCGTGGTTGCCCTCAATGTGTTTGCAGTAACAAGAGGGTCTGCTGGCATCATGCACTCCATGGTTGGTGATGCTTGGACCCCCACAGTTCCTGATGGGCACCCCATTTGATGCACACGCCTTGTGATCTCGCGCACTGGACTTGGGGTGGAAACCAGCCTTGGAGACGTAGGAATGATCTGCCGGACCGGGCTAGCAAACCCCACCTGATGCTGCAACCCAGACACCATGCTGAGGCCAGGGCTCCCAACTTGCACCATAGCATGGTCTGGTACCCCATGGGCCAATGGCGGGGTAGGACTATCAAGCTGCAACGGTTGTACCTGGTCTTGCATCCTGAAAGACGGATGCTCGACAAACACTTCCATTCCTCCTTGGTTTGGCATCACGGGTAACATTTCTGGGACATTGCAATCAGGTTTATCAACCTCCATTGCAACTGGGTTCGGCAACAAGCAAGCAACTGCCCCAACAGGGCTCCCGTTGCCGTTGCTATGTAAATCGTGAGGCGTCTGACGGGCAGGGCTTTCGACCTCGATCATGGCATGGTTTGAGAGATTGAAAGCCAATTCACTGCCTGGGGCGTTATCGTCCATTTGAACATCATCGTCGTACATTGGTCCCAGTACAGAGTCATCTGTTGAATGAAAGACTTCATGATTAGAGTACTGTAACGGTGGTATCATGGTGGTAAAACGAAGAAAATTAACCAGGAGAATTTTGATTCAGAGAAAGGTGTAGATTGGCATATCAGAGACATTTTTACTGTAGAACACAGACGGATCAGATGAACTCGAACCCAACAAGCTCCAAAACAATAAGGCGGCAAAGAGGAAGTCGATCAATGTGCTTGATTGCTCGAAGCAGCAATCGCTGTAGCCACGCAAGCCAAGTAGAGTTAAATTTCAGTCCAAGAACAGGCGTTCCCCCCTCGCAAAATACTGTGCTAAAAATCAGTAAGTTCGAACAAACCAAAATCAGTACTAAAAAGGATCTTTGAAACACCATTCCGCTGAAACATGTAAGTTTTAGCACAGAGAAAACCCAAAAGCCCGCCACGATTAAATGAAACCCAAATAAGGGGGGGGAAATCAAACAGAAACGATTCCCTCCAAAACGACCCAAAATAGCAAGTCCGAGAGCAGCTAAACAATCCGCACCTCCGCTGGAGGGGCCGGAGGCGTAGACGGCGCTCTCGGCGCTAGGGGCGTCCGGGGCGTTCCTCGCCGCCCACATGATATAGCCGGAGAAGTTCCGGACGGGCTTCCGCGACTCCCCGATCAGCCGCAGCACCCGCAGCGCGGCCGCCTCGCCGATGTCCGCGAGCATCTGCCGCGCGCGTGGGTCGGCGTGCTGATCCAGCCGCGCCTCGATCCGCTCCAGCTCGCAGCCCACCGCGGACGGGAGAGGCGGGGCCGGCGGAGCGCGCATTTGCGCCGGGGAGGCCGGGTTTAGGGTTTAGGGTTTAGGTCCTCCGCTCGCTTGAGGCGGAGGAGCAAAGGGAGACGGCGGTGGGGCGTGCTCTCCACTCTCCACTCTGTGCCGAAGCTTTTTGGACGATGATGGAAAAGAGTTTGGGAACAGGGGCGCGAGCAGAGGAGTATACCGCTCCAAGGCTTGGAGGGGAAGGAGGTGGTGCGCCAGGTGGGCCCGGCATGGATGGGACGGCGGACCGGGCCCTCTTGCCACGTGGCGGGACCTGGACGCGCTTGGGAATGGCTGCCTGCCAGTAGATAGTAGTCCACGCTGCAGCCCGAGTAGTCCACTCGTCTCACAGTCTGTGCAGCAGCTAGAATAGGCCAGTACAAAATGCGTGAGTAGTCAACGCAAGCACTCCAGTGCTTGTAGTCGTCGCTAGGTGGTCCACGGACATGGTTGTAATTTTTATTACCTTTGTTGTTCTTTGTACTGTCATGATTGAAGATGAATAGATTGGAAGTTTCTCGCAAAAAAAAAAACTCGAAGGAGTTCTTCCATTCGACCCATGCAAGTCACTCATCGTTGGTTACGTCTGCTTGGCGATCTCCCTCTGCAGGAGCCCTTTTCAGATGAATTTGTGCGCTCCTTCTTTGCACGTTTCGTTGATAGCAAGTGAGCCGCAAGGGCAATTCCAGCGTTGTTCATCAAATCATCTTCAGATGTTTGGAGAGAACGGTCCAAATATATTTTTTGTCATTCAACATGAGTCAACAAAATGTTCGCATACGTGGGTAGATGTTCAAAATCACACATGGATGTGTTTACATGGCCAACCGACGCTTCGGGTGTTTATACTGCCAAATCAACTTATCGGAGGTTGTGCATGGGGATGGAACGGGCACCCTTCAATGCATGTATCTGGAGGAGCTGGGCACCGCTTAAGTGCAACCTTTTTGCGTGGCTGGCTGCTCAACACCGTCTATGGACCTCGGACCGGCGCGCTAGGCATGGTTTACAAGACCATCCTTCTACTTGTTACACATGTCTGCAGGACGAGGATAACGTCAAGCACATTCTCATTCAATGTGTGTATACTCGAGAGGTCTAGGACGGATGCCTCAACCACCTACAGCTAACGTAAGGAGGCTGACCCATGATGACACACTCCTGGAGTGGTGGTTGTTGCAAAGATCTAACTTCCATAGAGCGGATAAAAGAGGGTTCAACACCTTCACTCTGGCGGTGACTTGGGCACTATGGGAGCAACGAAACGCGAGGGTGTTCAATAGAGTGCAACAAATCAAGACGGCGCAAGAACTAAAGATCATCATCTCTAATGAACTCTCTGGTTGGAAAAGAGCAGGTGTTGATGTAGGAGGATTACAACGTTTTCTGAGAGAGTAGGCTTATTGTGTTAGGTGTTGGTATGGTGTGTTTTTAAACTTGCGCGGATGTCCGCATCTTTCGCAAGTTCTTGTAAATGTCTTCTCTGCCTTCTATAAAGATTTGGTACGCCATTGGCGTACTCTCAAAAAAAAATCACACACCTGTCCCCTAAGGCTTGTGCTTTGTATGGCAATGAGGGACATGTGGAATATTTCGGGGAATAGGTTTTTAATTTCTCACGTATTTATTGGTTGCTTGCTTTTTTAGACCAATTGAGTACGACGCTGCGTGAACAAAATGTATTCATCTTCTGATGATTTTGGCATTTGAAGAATGATTTGATCTTTGTGAAGGGAAAGGAATCCATCTCTGTCTTTGCTAGTTTTGTGGAGAATTATTGGTCTTCATTTTCGTCTTGTCAATCTGGTGCAGAGTTGAATTATTACTTCTATAAAGGATGTTGGAGTACCCGCCTCCATGGGCGCCTTGCGGGTGAAGAGGCCCTCCGAGCCGTCCGTTGCCGACTGGCTTGCCACGAGGGCCTCTCGGGGTGTCTTCGCGTTGTCCGATCTGCCCCGGATGGCGCGTGCCCGGGCGACCCGGCCGGGCGGTCCATGGCAGGTGGACTGCGAGTGCGTGCCCGGGGCAACCGTCATTGGGCGCCATCGTGTGCGCCCGCAGGAGCCTGTTCTCACGCTGGCCCGCAATTGGGAGGCCGAACCCGCTCGTTGGCCTCTTCGTTCCTTGTCGGGATGGTCTAATCGCGCCAGCCGGGGGTGCGTTGCGGCCACAGTGACGGCTCGCGCGTGGCACACACCGGGGCGACTCGCCTATGAGTCCATGACGAGTGGACCGAAGGCTTCGGGCATGCCCGCGAGGGCCGTCTCGCGGGCTGCCTCGCACCCGAACGGAAGGCCGGACCCGCCTGTCAATGTCTTTGCCCCCCCCCCCCCCGCTGGGCTGGTTCGGTCGCGTCGGCAGAGGGTGCATTGCGGCCGCAGCGCCGTCTCGTGTGTGGCGCACGGTCGGCCCTCGGACAATGCTTGGCCTGTGCGACTAGGGATGTGCCTGTTGGGGAACGTTGCATGGGAAACAAAAATTTTCCTACGCACACACAAGATCTATCCATGGTGATGAGCATCTACGAGAGGGAGAGTAAATCTACATACCCTTGTAGATCGCTAAGCGGAAGCGTTTAAGAAACGCGGTTGATGTAGTCGAACGTCTCCGCGATCCAAATCGCAAGTCGTCCCTCGATCCGATCACGAACTAGCGCCGAACGGACGGCACCTCCGCGTTCAACACACGTACGGCTTGATGACGCCTTCACCTCCTCGATCCAGCGAGCGATGGTGAAGTAGTGATTGAGTTCCAGCAGCACGACGGCGTGGTGATGGTGGTGAGGAACAATCTCTGCAGGGCTACGCCAAGCGCTACGGAGATTATGACGGAGGAACTAGAGGGTTAGGGTTGCCGCACACGGCTTGGGGAAATCTTGATGTATCCCGTGTGCTAGCCCTGCCCCTCTATTTATATGTTGAGCCTTGGGGTCTAAACTTGGAGTAAAAGCCTCCTCCAGGTCGGTTTTGCCCGCACAAGGTCGGTTTGGCCCGCAGGGAAAGAGTCCAACTCGGATCCCTGCCGAACCGTGCATAGCCGCGCACAAGCGGTAGTACCGCTCACAAGCGGTAGTACCGCTTGAGCGGTAGTACCGCTTCACCAAGCGGTAGTACCGCTTGGGCGGTAGTACCGCTTCACAAAACGGTAGTACCGCTTACGCGGCAGCAAAACTACTTTTTGCACTTTCCAATACCTCGTGGGCTTTATCCCTTTGGCCCATATAAAGTGTTGCTGTACCCGAACATTTCGGTAAACATCCGGAACCCCTTCCGGTGAATTCCGGAACCCTTCCGGAGATCAAAACACTATTATCACATTTATCAATCTTTACCTCCAGACTATTCCGGAGATCCTCGTCATGTCCGGGATCTTATCCGGGACTCCGAACAACCTTCGGTCACCAACATAACTCAACTATACTAATCGTCACCAAACGTTAAGTGTGTAGACCCTGCGGGTTCGAGAACTATGTAGACATGACCGAGACACCTCTACGGCTAATAACCAATAGCGGGACCTGGATGCCCATATAGGCTCCTACATATTCTACGAAGATCTTTTATCGGTCGAACCTCTATGTCAAGGATTCAGTTAATCCCGTATGCTGTTCCCTTTGTTCTTCGGTATGTTACTTGCCCGAGATTCGATCGTCGGTATCTCTATACCTAGTTCAATCTCGTTACCGGCAAGTCTCTTTACTCGTTCCGTAATACAAGATCTCGTGGCTAACACTTTAGTCACATTGCTTGCAAGGCTCATTGTGATGTTGTATTACCGAGTGGGCCCTGAGATACCTCTCCGTCATATGGAGTAACAAATCCCAGTCTTGATCCATGCCAACCCAACAGACACCCTCGGAGATACCTGTAGAGCACCTTTATAGTCACCCAGTTACGTTGCGACGTTTGATACACACAAGGTACTCTTCCGATGTCAGGTAGTTGCATGATCTCATGGTCATAGGAACAGATACTTGACATGCAGAAAACAATAGCAATAAACTGACACGATCATATGCTACATTCGTAGTTTGGGTCTTGTCCATCACATCATTCTCCTAATGATGTGATCCCGTTATCAAATGACATCTCATGTCAATGGCTAGGAAACCTTAACCATCTTTGATCAACGAGCTAGTCAACTAGAGGCTTACTAGGGACACAGTGTTGTCTATGTATCCACACATGTATTTGAGTTTCCAATCAATACAATTATAGCATGGATAATAAACGATTATCATAAACAAGGAAATATAATAATAACCAATTTATTATTGCCTCTAGGGCATATTTCCAACAGTCTCCCACTTGCACTAGAGTCAATAATCTAGTTCACATCACTATGTGATTTACATTGTAATGAATAGAACACCCATGCAGTTCTGGTGTTGTTCATGTTTAGCCCTTGGAAGAGGTTTAGTCATCGGATCTGCAACATTTAGATCCGTGTGTACTTTGCAAATATTTATGTCGTCCTCCTTGATGTAATCGCGGATGGATTTGAAACGTCGCTTTATGTGTCTGGTCCTCTTGTGAAATCTTGGTTCCTTGGCTAGAGCAATGGCACCAGTGTTATCACAAAACAGAGTCATTGGGTTAAGCGCACTAGGCACTACTCCAAGATCTGTCATGAACTCCTTCATCCAGACACCTTCCTTCGCCGCCTCCGAGGCTGCGATGTACTCCGCTTCGCATGTAGAATCAGCTACCACGCTTTGCTTGGAACTGCACCAGCTAATCGCACCCCCATTAAGAATAAATACGTATCCGGTTTGAGACTTAGAGTCATCCGGATCAGTGTCAAAGCTTGCATCGACGTAACCCTTTACGACGAGCTCTTGATCACCTCCATAAACGAGAAACATGTCATTAGTCCTTTTCAGGTACTTCAGGATATTCTTGACCGCCGTCCAGTGTTCCATTCCTGGATCACTTTGAAACCTTCCGACCATACTTATGGCAAGGCTGACATCGGGTCTTGTGCACAGCATTGCATACATAATAGAGCCTATGGCTGAAGCATAGGGGATGACACTCATCTTTTCTCTATCTTCTGCAGTCACTGGGCATTGAGTCTTACTCAACTTCACACCTTGCAAAACAGGCAAGAACCCCTTCTTGGACTGATCCATTTTGAACTTCTTCAAAATCTTATCAAGGTATGTGCTTTGTGAAAGTCCTATTAAGCGTCTTGATCTATCTCTATAGATCTTGATGCCTAATATGAAAGCAGCTTCTCCTAGGTCCTTCATTGAAAAACTCTTGTTCAAATATTCCTTCACGCTTTCCAACATTTCTATATTGTTTCCAATCAGCAATATGTCATCCACATATAATATTAGAAACGCTATAGAGCTCCCACTCACTTTCTTGTAAATACAAGCTTCTCCGTAAACTTGTATAAACTCGAACGCTTTGATCACTTCATCAAAGCGAAGATTCCAACTCCGAGATGCTTGCACCAGTCCATAAATGGATCGCTGGAGTTTGCAAACTTTGTCAGCATTCTTTGGATCGACAAAACCTTCTGGTTGCATCATATACAACTCTTCCTTAAGGAAACCGTTAAGGAATGCTGTTTTGACATCCATCTGCCAAATTTCATAATCGAAAAAGGCAGCTATTGCTAACATGATTCTGACGGACTTAAGCATCGCTACGGGTGAGAAGGTCTCATCGTAGTCAACTCCTTGAACTTGTGAAAAACCCTTTGCCACAAGTCGAGCTTTATAGACGGTGACATTACCGTCCGCGTCCGTCTTCCTCTTAAAGATCCATTTGTTCTGAATGGCCTTACGCCCTTCAGGTAATACTTCCAAAGTCCATACTTTGTTTTCATACATGGATCCCATCTCGTATTTCATGGCCTCTAACCACTTCTCGGAATCCGGGCCCATCATCGCTTCTCTATAGCTCGTAGGTTCATCGTTGTCTAACAACATGACCTCTAAGACAGGGTTGCCGTACCATTCGGGAGCAGTACGCGTCCTTGTCGACCTACGAGGTTTCGATAGCAACTTGATCCAAAGCTTCATGATCATCATCATTAACTTCCTCTTCAGCTAATGTAGGCTCCACAGAAACAACTTTCTGCACTGCGCTACTCTCAGGTTGAAGTAAAGGTTCAACAACCTCATCAAGTTCTATCTTCCTCCCACTCAATTCTTTCGAGAGAAACTCTTTCTCAAGAAATGTTCCGTTTTTAGCGACAAACACTTTGCCTTCGGATCTGAGATAGAAGGTATACCCAACTGTCTCTTTTGGGTATCCTATGAAGACGCATTTCTCCGCTTTGGGTTCCAGCTTTTCAGGCTGAAGCTTTTTGACATAAGCATCACATCCCCAAATTTTAAGAAACGACAGCTTTGGCTTCTTGCCAAACCAAAGTTCATATGGCGTTGTCTCAACGGATTTCGATGGTGCCCTATTTAAAGTGAATGCAGCTGTCTCTAATGCATAACCCCAAAACGATAGTGGCAAATCGGCAAGAGACATCATAGATCGCACCATATCCAATAAAGTTCGATTACGACGTTCGGACACACCATTACGCTGTGGTGTTCCAGGCGGTGTCAGTTGTGAAACAATTCCACATTGTCTTAAGTGACTGCCAAACTCATAACTCAGATATTCTCCTCCTCGATCAGATCGTAGGAATTTAATCTTCTTGTTACGATGATTTTCAACTTCACTCTGAAATTGTTTGAACTTTTCAAACGTTTCAGACTTGTGTTTCATTAAGTGAATATACCCATATCTACTTAAGTCATCAGTGAAGGTGAGAAAATAACGATAACCACCGCGCGCCTCAATACTCATTGGACCGCACACATCAGTATGTATGATTTCCAATAAGTCACTTGCCCGTTCCATTGTACCAGAGAACGGCGTTTTAGTCATCTTGCCCAAGAGGCATGGCTCACATGTGTCAAGTGATTCAAAATCAAGTGACTCCAAAAGTCCATCAGCATGGAGCTTCCTCATGCGTTTTACGCCAATATGACCTAAACGGCAGTGCCACAAGAAAGTGGTATTATCATTATCAATCCTACATCTTTTGGCATCAATGTTATGAACATGTGTATCATTACTATCGAGATTCAATAAGAATAAACCGCTTACATTGGGTGCATGACCATAAAAGATATTACCCATATAAATAGAACAACCATTATTCTCTGATTTAAATGAGTAACCGTCTCGCAATAAACAAGATCCAGATATAATGTTCATGCTTAACGCAGGCACCAAATAACACTTATTTAGGTTCATCACTAATCCCGACGGTAATCGAAGAACGAGCGTGCCGACGGCGATCACATCAACCTTGGAACCATTTCCCACGCGCATCGTCACTTCGTCCTTCGCCAGCCTCCGTCTATTCCGCAGTTCCTGTTTAGAGTTGCAAATATGAGCAACCGCACCGGTATCAAATACCCAGGCACTACAACGAGGGTTGGTAAGGAACATATCAATAACATGTATATCATATATACCTTGTTTGTTGTTGGCCGCCTTCTTGTCAGCCAAATACTTGGGGCAGTTCCGCTTCCAGTGTCCAGTTCCCTTGCAATGAAAGCACTCAGTTTCTGGTTTGGGTCCAGCCTTGGGTTTCTACATGAGAGGAGCAACTGCTTTGCCACTCTTCTTGGAGTTACCCTTCTTACCCTTGCCATTTTTCTTGAAACTAGTGGTTTTATTGACCATCAACACTTGATGCTCCTTCTGAATTTCAGACTCAGCGGCTTTCAGCATCGCAAACAGCTCGGCGACTGACTTGTTCATTCCGTGCATGTTATAGTTCAACACGAAGCTCTTGTAGCTAGGTGGCAATGATTGAAGAACTCTGTCAGTGATAGCCTCTGGCGGAAGGGGCATCCCTAACTCAGCCAGACGGGTGGAGTACCCAGACATTCTGAGCACGTGATCACTGATAGACCCGTTCTCCTCCATCTTGCAAGCATAGAACTTATCGGAGATCTCATATCTCTCGATCCGGGCATTCTTCTGAAAGATAAACTTCAACTCCTGGAACATCTCATATGCTCCATGACGTTCAAAACGTCTTTGAAGTCCCGGTTCTAAGCCATACAACATTGCACATTGAACTATTGAGTAATCATCAGAACGAGCCTGCCAGGCGTTCACAACGTCTAGAGACTCAACTGGAGCGGGTGGATCACCAAGCGTTGCATCAAGGACATAAGCCTTCTGGGAAGCCGTAAGGATAATCCTCAGATTACGGGCCCAGTCCACAAAGTTACTTCCATCATCTTTCAACTTAGCTTTCTCTAGGAACGCATTAAAATTCAGGGGTGCTACTGCGCGAGCCATGATCTACAACATAAATATAACAAAGACAACTTAGACTATTGTTCAAGATAATGAGTTTAATTAATCATATTACTTAAAAACTCCCACTCAAATTGACATCCCTCCGGTCATTCGAGTGTAACATGATCCAAATCCACCAACTCAAGTCCGATCATCACGTGAGTCGAGGTGGTTTCAATGGTGAACATCTTCATGTTGATCATATCTACTATATGACTCATGTTCGACCTTTCGGTCTCTTGTGTTCCGAGGCCATGTCTGTACATGCTAGGCTCGTCAAGTTTAACCCGAGTGTTCCGCGTGTGCAACATGGCTTGCACCCGTTGTATGTGAACGTGGAGTCTATCACACCCGATCATCACGGCGTGTCTCGAAACGACGAACTTTCGCAACGGTGCACACTCGGGGAGAACACAATTTATCTTGAAATTTAAGTGAGGGATCACCTTATAATGCTACCGTCGTCCTAAGCAAAATAAGATGCATAAAAGGATTAACATCACATGCAAATCATAAGTGACATGATATGGCCATGAACTTGTGCTTTTGATCTCCATCTCCAAAGCACCGGCATGATCTCCATCGTCACCGGCATGACACCATGATCTCCATCATCTTGATCTCCATCAACGTGTCGCCATAAGGTTGTCGCGCCGACTATTGCTTCCACGACTATTGCTAACGTTTAGCGATAAAGTAAAGCATTACATAGCGCTTAATGATTGACACGCAGGTCATACAATAATTAAAGACAACTCTATGGCTCCTGCCAGTTGCCGTACTCATCGACATGCAAGTCGTGATATTCTATACAACACATGATCATCTCATACATCACATATATCTCATCATGTAATTGGCCATATCACATCACAACATACCCTGCAAAAACAAGTTAGACGTCCTCTAATTGTTGTTGCAAATTTTACGTGGCTGCTACGGGTTTGCAAGAACCGTTCTTACCTACGCAAAACCACAACGTGGTGTAGTGATTGCTTTTTGATCTTCTAAAAGAACCCTCTTCATTGAAATCGATTCAGCTAAAGTGAGAGAGACAGACACCCGCTAGCCATCTTTATGCAACGAAGTTACATGTTAGTTGAAGGAACCTGTCTCGCGTAAGTGTACGCGTAATGTCGGTCCGGGCCGCTTCATCTCACAGTACCGCCGAATCAATTATCAACTAGTAACGGCAAGCAATATGTATACACCCACGCCCACAACTCGTTTGTGTTCTACTCGAGATCTCATCTACGCATAGACCTGGCTCATGATGCCACTGTTGGGGAACGTTGCATGGGAAACAAAAATTTTCCTACGCACACACAAGATCTATCCATGGTGATGAGCATCTACGAGAGGGAGAGTAAATCTACATACCCTTGTAGATCGCTAAGCGGAAGCGTTTAAGAAACGCGGTTGATGTAGTCGAACGTCTCCGCGATCCAAATCGCAAGTCGTCCCTCGATCCGATCACGAACTAGCGCCGAACGGACGGCACCTCCGCGTTCAACACACGTACGGCTTGATGACGCCTTCACCTCCTCGATCCAGCGAGCGATGGTGAAGTAGTGATTGAGTTCCAGCAGCACGACGGCGTGGTGATGGTGGTGAGGAACAATCTCTGCAGGGCTACGCCAAGCGCTACGGAGATTATGACGGAGGAACTAGAGGGTTAGGGTTGCCGCACACGGCTTGGGGAAATCTTGATGTATCCCGTGTGCTAGCCCTGCCCCTCTATTTATATGTTGAGCCTTGGGGTCTAAACTTGGAGTAAAAGCCTCCTCCAGGTCGGTTTTGCCCGCACAAGGTCGGTTTGGCCCGCAGGGAAAGAGTCCAACTCGGATCCCTGCCGAACCGTGCATAGCCGCGCACAAGCGGTAGTACCGCTCACAAGCGGTAGTACCGCTTGAGTGGTAGTACCGCTTCACCAAGCGGTAGTACCGCTTGGGCGGTAGTACCGCTTCACAAAACGGTAGTACCGCTTACGCGGCAGCAAAACTACTTTTTGCACTTTCCAATACCTCGTGGGCTTTATCCCTTTGGCCCATATAAAGTGTTGCTGTACCCGAACATTTCGGTAAACATCCGGAACCCCTTCCGGTGAATTCCGGAACCCTTCCGGAGATCAAAACACTATTATCACATATATCAATCTTTACCTCCAGACTATTCCGGAGATCCTCGTCATGTCCGGGATCTTATCCGGGACTCCGAACAACCTTCGGTCACCAACATAACTCAACTATACTAATCGTCACCAAACGTTAAGTGTGTAGACCCTGCGGGTTCGAGAACTATGTAGACATGACCGAGACACCTCTACGGCCAATAACCAATAGCGGGACCTGGATGCCCATATAGGCTCCTACATATTCTACGAAGATCTTTTGTCGGTCGAACCTCTATGTCAAGGATTCAGTTAATCCCGTATGCTGTTCCCTTTGTTCTTCGGTATGTTACTTGCCCGAGATTCGATCGTCGGTATCTCTATACCTAGTTCAATCTCGTTACTGGCAAGTCTCTTTACTCGTTCCGTAATACAAGATCTCGTGGCTAACACTTTAGTCACATTGCTTGCAAGGCTCATTGTGATGTTGTATTACCGAGTGGGCCCTGAGATACCTCTCCGTCATATGGAGTAACAAATCCCAGTCTTGATCCATGCCAACCCAACAGACACCCTCGGAGATACCTGTAGAGCACCTTTATAGTCACCCAGTTACGTTGCGACGTTTGATACACACAAGGTACTCTTCCGATGTCAGGGAGTTGCATGATCTCATGGTCATAGGAACAGATACTTGACATGCAGAAAACAATAGCAATAAACTGACACGATCATATGCTACGTTCGTAGTTTGGGTCTTGTCCATCACATCATTCTCCTAATGATGTGATCCCGTTATCAAATGACATCTCATGTCAATGGCTAGGAAACCTTAACCATCTTTGATCAACGAGCTAGTCAACTAGAGGCTTACTAGGGACACAGTGTTGTCTATGTATCCACACATGTATTTGAGTTTCCAATCAATACAATTATAGCATGGATAATAAACGATTATCGTAAACAAGGAAATATAATAATAACCAATTTATTATTGCCTCTAGGGCATATTTCCAACAGTGCCGAGTCCGATGTTTCATGGGCATTACGGTATTTTTCATTAGATTTGTTGTGTTTTCCTGTAAATCCATCGCTTTATACTGCAGGTTGGACGCGCGCACATCGGCCTTTCTCTTGTTTCGTTTTGCAGGGGCTTCTTCGAGCTTTCTCAGTGTCGTTCGTGCTTTGTTTGTCGGCGCCTCGTTGGCTTTTCGTTCCGAGTCAAGCCCGTCCTCGATGGTGGCGGCGCAACTTTGTTTCCTCGTGCCGGCTGAGGTTGGGAATCGTTTTCTTCTTGGCTATGTCGTTTCTTTTCTTCTCAGTCACCATCCTTTGCTTTCCTCGTTGTTGCGGGTGGCACGTCCTGGGTTCGTTGGTTTCAGTGGTGATGAAGATGGCCTGCTTCATGAATCGCTGAACGGGTCAGTTGGCGCACAAACACGTCCTGCCATCGCATAGGTTAATATTCTACTTTTAGATGAATCTGCTCCCTTTGGGGTTAATATTCTACTTTTAGATGAATCTGCTCCCTTTGGGGTTAATTTATTAAACGAACATTGGTTAAGCATGCTCCCATAGCTTTGTTTATTTCTTGGCTGTAGTTGGTCTGTGTTATTCATGTTAACTTTTTTATTGCAGTTTCAAATACTTTGATTAACTTCCGGGTTTCAGTTGGTCCCAGTGCCAATTGGCACAACGGGTCATCTAGTAACTGTAAAGGTAAGGGGTGGCTAGTGTTTTCAGACCAGTCACGAGTTCTTCAAGGATCCATGTGGCATGGCAACCTCCCACTCATGATTTTATCAAGATCAACGTCAATGTGAGCTTTGTAGAGAGTCTCAATGTTGCAAGGGTGGGTGTTGTTGCCATGAATTCCTCCTACAAGGTCATCGTCTAGTCATGGGATTTTATTGGGGTGTGCACCAATGTGGATGAAGCTGAGCTTCGGGTATGCCTTGCCGGTCTCTATATAGATATTTCTTTCATCTGCCTATTATTTTGGAGACTGGTTGTGCTTTTGTGGCCTCCTTTCTTGCAAATGGAAGCCTCGACACATCCTCTCTAGTTGATTTGAAAAAGAAAGCTCTGAGCATCACTAAGTTTCTTAGTGGATTTAAACCGTCTAAGATCAATCGGCAGGCCAACTTGGTGGCGCACGAGATTTATTTTCAATCGTTGCTCGCCATGCGTGGTGTATGCTGTAACAAATGATTGTAACAACCTTTTAATTAATTAATATATAGAAATGTGTTTTCTAAAAAATCACGCAAACCGTCCTCACAGTAGGGGGATGTTTAGGGTAGCCCGGACATCTGTGAACACGCCCACTTAGCCTTGAACCACATCATAAACCCACCTTTTCTCTTTCTCTCTTCTATCTCCTCTCTCAATTGGACAAAGGACAGGCATTTGATGGATATGGTTGGATGGTTGATGTCACATCGCTATCTGTAGACATGTCAGAACGTGTTCGTGGACATTTCAGAACGTCTGTTTTGACAAACCACGTTGGAGTTTCCCTAACTACCAGACGCGATGATGCTTAGGAGGAAGTCTGGACATGCAAAACAAAAATTTGTTCGCCGGATTCCTTTTGTCCAAGTGCACATGGCGTCTAACAAAATCCATACATTCCAAGAGTAGAAGTCATCATTATCAATTAGCACAGGATGATAATTAATTCCTGGTCGGTTTCCTCGAGTGTCCATGACGCGTGGGATGCGGGCGCTACCAAAGCCACCTTCTTGAGGGGCTTTTCTTCGCGCCCACGTGCGCCCTCTCGCGTGTTGCCCAGTGTGAGACGGGGGACCCGAGTCTGCCTGTCCGTGTCACTCGCCCTGTGTCATCCAGGTTCGCTCAGATGAGCCGAGCCGAGCGTGGCCCACGCGTGCGCTCGGCTCCGCGAGTTGCTTGGCCGACCTTGCCGTGTGGGGTTGTGAGAGGTTTGCTTGGCCGGATTTGTTTGCGCGCGGCCGGGTCGGCGTGCTGCATGCCCGAGCGCTATGCAGCGCTTTCACAGTGCTTTGTCTGGGAGCTTTGCCTCGCGGCCCCTGGCCCGATGGCGTCTGTGGGGCGGTTTACCGAGGTGGCCCGTTGGTCTTGGTCGGATGAAGAGGGGCTTTGCCTGCCCGGTCCCTCGTCATCATGGGGTTTGTCCGGCTGACCTGTTCTTGGAATGTGTGCCCGGCTCTTCATCTAGATCGTCTTATCGGCTTGCTCGGTTCCCTTTTGCCTGTGTCGCTCCGGGTCGGTGCCGGTTTCCTACCCTACGATGTTTCCCGTGGATGTTTTGGTCGGTTCGCTCGATTTCATTTTGCATGTGTTGTTCTGGGTGGGAAGCTCATTCGGGTAAGGCCAGTGGCATGCCGCTCAATCACGTGTCGACCAGCGTGATAGGGGGGCTGGGGCTGGGCTACCGTACGGGTCCGCCAGTGTGGTGGGCCGACGGTGTGAATGGTTAGTCGTTTTTCTTCTTCGTACGCGGTAGCCAGGCGTGGGATGAGACGTGCAACGTCGGTTGCTTCTTGGTCGTTTATCACCCGCTCGCTCCGTGGGTTTCCACTGTTGTCCTCGTCATCTCGTATGACGATCTGTCTTGGTCCCGTATGTCAGTGTGTGCATGGTATTGTTTTCGGTTGGCTCGTTTGATGTCCTCGCAGGTCGTGGTGGTTATTTTCCTGTCGCGGCGCTCTCTTTCGTCACCGCCATCGCACATCAAGCAATGCCCACAACTTCCTCTCGCTATGCTCCCCCCAATGGAGGTGGTTGTCTGAGCTTTGTCGTCATTCATCCAGCTAGGTGCCTGAGGTTCGTACGGCATTTCATTCTTTCTTGTGTGAGCCCTCATATACCCGCTCGTCGTTCATTGCCTTTCTCTTTGTGCCTGCATCTACTATGAGTTACTTCCCGTCGTTCGGTTGCAGCCGTACTTGGTTATTTGTCTGTGCGACGCTCCCTTCGTTTGTGTCATCGCATGTCTAGCAAAGTGCGCCAGTTTCCTTTCGCTTCGTTCGCCTGAAGTGGAGGCGGTTCTGTGAGCCTTATCATTGATTGTCCAGCCAGCTAGCTGAGGTTTGTGCAACATTTTCTTCTTTCTTTGTCTGACCTCTCGTGTTTACGCTCATTTTCCATTGCCTTTCCCTTTACGCCTGCAGCCACCGTGAGTTTCTTCCCGTCGTTCAGGTGTAGTCGTTCTTGGATTCCGGCTCTTCGCCTTGAGCTCTGTCTTCGGTCCTTTCCGTGTGGGCTGTTTGATGGAGTGGAGGTGGCCTAATCACTATTTTTCTGTGGGTTTGTTTGCTTCGTGGCACCGAGAGGATCTTGTGTTGTTATTGTTGTTGTTGTTCGATCTGGCAAGCCACCCATTGATACGTCCATTTTGCATCATTATTTCTTACTATAAATTATCCTATTTTAATGATACATTTCACAATATGGTGCAATTCTAATGTCTTTTCTCTCTTAAAATGCAAGGTATACAAAGAGAGGGGGATTACCAGCAGCTAGAATTCTGGACCTAAAAAGGCAATAGAAGAAAAAGCAATTCTCCGGAGCTCAAAATGAAGCGTGGATTTTTGGAGATTATTTTGGAATATATAATGAATTATGGAGCAAAGAAATACCAAAGGAGACCCACCAGGCCCCCACACGGCCTGGTGGCACGGCCACCCCCTAGTGGCACCACATGTCCGTGTGGGGTCCTAGAGGCTCGTCTCCCGATGACCTTTGGCCATAAAATCCCATTTGCACTAGGAAAAATCACAGAAAATTCTCGGGACTTTCCGTCGCTGTCTGCGAGGCGAAACTTGGGCGGAGCACTTTTGCTCTCAGGCAGAGCGATTCTGCCGTGGAAACTTCCCTCCGGGAGGGGGAAATCAAAGAATTCATCACACTCCGTTCATCGTGGGGATCATCATCTTCACCAACACCATCTAATGTCCAAACTCCTATTTCTTCTCTTGTGCTCTGATACGTCCATTTTGCATCATGTTTTTCTACTATTATTTATTATGTTTTTGATCATTATTTCATTTTATGATACAATTCTTATATCTTTTCTCTCTTATTTTGCAAGTTTCATATGAAGAGGGAGATTGCCGGCAGCTGGAATTCTGGACCGGAAAGGGGTGAAACAGAGATAGCTATTCTGCACAACTCCAAATGACCTGAAAATTTACGGAGAATTATTTTGGAATATATAAAAAATACTGGCGAAAGAATTACCAGGAGGGGGCCCACCAGGAAGCCACAAGCCTGGGGGGCTGATACGTCTCCGTCGTATCTACTTTTCCAAACACTTTTGCTCTTGTTTTGGCCCCTAATTTGCATGATTTGAATGGAACTAACCCGGACTGACGCTGTTTTCAGCAGAATTGCCATGGTGTTGTTTTTGTGCAGAAAATCAAAGTTTTTGGAATTGGATGAAACTTTTTGGAGATTTTTTATGAAATATATAAAAAATACTGGCACCAAGAACCACTGGAGGGGGGCCACCCAGTGCCAACGAGGCACCAGGGCGCGCCACCCCCCCTGGCGCGCCCTGGTACCTCGTGGGGCCCACGTGGCTCCGTCTGACCTAATTCCAACGCTATAAATTCAGTTTCCAGAAGAAAAAAATAGGAGAGAAAGTTTTATTGCGTTTCACGATACGGAGCAGCCGCCACCTCCTGTTCTTCACCGGGAGGCCAGATCTAGAGTCCGTTTGGGGCTCCGGAGAGGGGGATCTTCCGGCATCGTCATCATCAACCATCCTTCATCACCAATTTCATGATGCTCATCGCCGGGAGTGAGTAATTCCTTCGTAGGCTTGCTGGACGGTGATGAGTTGGATGAGATTTATCATGTAATCGAGTTAGTTTTGTTAGGGCTTGATCCCTAGTATCCACTATGTTCTGAAATTGATGTTGCTATGACTTTGCTATGCTTAATGCTTGTCACTAGGGCCCGAGTGCCATGATTCCAGATCTGAACCCTTTATGTTTTCATGAATATATTTGTGTTCTTGATCCGATCTTGCAAGTTATATGCACCTGCTATGTGTTATGATCCGCATACCCCAAGGTGACAATAATTGGGATTCTTTCCGGTGATTGCCATAGTTTGAGGAGTTCATGTATTCACTAAGTGTTAATGCTTTGTTCTGGTTCTCTATTAAAAGGAGGCCTTAATATCCCTTAGTTTCCTTATGGACCCCAGTGCCACGGGAGGGTAGGACAAAAGATGTCATGCAAATTCTTATCGCAAGCACGTATGACTATATACGGAATACATGCCTACATTACATTGATGAATTGGAGCTAGTTCTGTGTCGCCCTAGGTTATGACTGTTACATGATGAATGTTATCCAACGTATATCACCGATCCAATGCCTACGAGTTTTCACATATTGATTCTTGCTAAGTTACTACTGTTGCTACTGCTGTTACAATTGCTACTGCTACTGCTGTTACTGCTACTGTTACCGTTACTATTATTGCTACTACTATCAAACTATCATACTACTGTGCTACTGATCACTCTGCTGCAGATATTTAGTCTCCAGGTGTGGTTTAATTGACAACTCAACTGCTAATACTTGCAAATATTCTTTGGCTCCCCTTGTGTCAAATCAATAAATTTGGGTTGAATACTCTACCCTCGAAAACTGTTGCGGTCCCCTATACTTGTGGGTTATCAGGGGCGCGCCCCCCGAGCTTGTGGGGCCCCTGGCAGGCCTCCGGCCCCCTCCTTCTGTTATATGAAGCCATTTGCCCTAGAAAAAATAACAAGAAGACTTTCGGGATGAAGCACCGCCGTCTCGAGGAGGAACCTGGGCAGCAGCACTTTTGCTCTCCGGCGGAGGGATTCCGCCGGGGAAACTTCCCTCCGGGAGGAGGAAATCGAAGCCATCGACATCACCAACGATCCTCTCATCGTGGGAGGACCAATCTTCATCAACATCTTCACCAGAACCATCTCATCTCAAACCCTAGTTCATTTCTTGTATTCAATCTTTGTCTCAAAACCTTAGATTGGTACCTGTGGGTTGCTAGTAGTGTTGATTACATCTTGTAGTTGATGCTAGTTGGTTTATTTGGTGGAAGATTATATGTTCAGATCCTTAATGATATTCAATACCCCTCTGATCTTGAACATGAATATGATTTGTGAGTAGTTACTTTTGTTCTTGAGGACATGGGAGAAGTCTTGCCATAAGTAATCATGTGAATTTGGCATTCGTTCGATATTTTGATGATATGTATGTTGTTGCTTCCTTTAGTGGTGTCGTGTGAACGTCGACTACATGACACTTCACCATCTTTGGGCCTAAGGGAAGGCATTGTGGAGTAGTAATTAGATGATGGGTTGCTAGAGTGACAGAAGCTTAAACCCTAGTTTATGCGCTATTCTGTAAGAGGCTGATTTGGATCCATATGTTTCATGCTATGGTTAGATTTATCTTAATTCTTCTTTCGTAGTTGCGGATGCTTGCGAGAGGGGGTAATCATAAGTGGGAGGCTTGTTCAAGTAAGAACAACACCCAAGCACCGGTCCACCCACATATCAAATTATCAAAGTAGCGAACGCGAATCAAACAAACATGATGAAAGTGACTAGATGAAATTCCCATGTGTCCTCGAGAACGCTTTGCTTATTATACGAGTTCGTTCTGGCTTGTCCTTTGCTATAAAAAGGATTGGGTCACCTTGCTGCAACTTCGTTACCATTACTATTTGTTACTTGTTACGAATTACCTTGCTATCAAACTATCTGTTATCGATAATTTCAGTGCTTGCAGAGAATACCTTGCTGAAAACCGCTTGTCATTTCCTTCTGCTCCTCGTTGGGTTCGACACTCTTACTTATCGAAAGGACTACGATTGATCCCCTATACTTGTGGGTCATCAAGACTCTTTTCTGGCGCCGTTGCCGGGGAGTGAAGCGCCTTTGGTGAGTGGAATTTGGTAAGGAAACATTTATATATTACGTGCTGAAATTTACTGTCACTTGTCACTATGGAAAGTAATCCTTTGAGGGGCTTGTTCGGGGTATCTTCACCTCGACCGGAAGCATTAAGAGTTGCTCCGCAACCTACTGAACCTACTGAAAATATTTACTATGAAATTCCTTCGAGTATGATAGAGAAACTGCTAGCTAATCCTTATGCAGGAGATGGAACGGTGCATCCTGATATGCACTTGATATATGTGGATGAAATTTGTGGATTGTTTAAGCTTGCAGGTCTATCCGAAGATGGAGTTAAGAAGAAGGTATTCCCTTTATCTTTGGAGGGAAAGGCATTGACATGGTATAGGCTATGTGATGATACTGGAACATGGGATTGGAACCGGTTGAAGCTGGAATTTCACCAGAAATTTTATCCTATGCATTTGGTTCATCGTGATCGGAATTATATATATAATTTTTGGCCTCGTGAAGGAGAAAGTATCGCTCAAGCTTGGGGGAGGCTTAAGTATATGTTGCATACAGGCCCCAATCATGAGCTCTCAAGGGAAATAATTATTCAAAACTTTTATGCTCGGCTTTCTCATAATGATCAATCCATGGTCGATACTTCTTCTACTGGTTCCTTTATGAAGAGGACTACTGAACCCGAGCGATCGATCCCACTGCGCACTGAAGCCGAGCGATCCCTTCGCTACTAACTGAACCTGAGCGATCCCTTCGCTGCTAACTAAACCCGAGCGATTCCTTCGCTGCTAACTGAATTCGACCGATCCTTCTCGCTGCTTACTGAAGCCGATCGAGTCCTCGTGTGAGACGTAGCCAGCCGGTGTTGGGTTGCCTCTCAATGAACAGTGCCCGTTGCTGCCGCACGCGTGATACACGTAGACACGAGTCGAGACGCATTGATCGAGCCGGTTGGTAGGTTGTGGATGAACAGTTCCTGTTGCTACCGCCCGCTCGTACGCCCCACCCCAGCCGGTGGGTTGGCTGTGGATGAACAGTACCCTGGTCGTGTGAAGGTGGTTGGCGCTGGATGAACAGGACCCCGAGGAGGCCGCCACACCCCAGCCGGTTCGGGGTGGATGAACAGGACCCCGTGGAGGCTGGATGAACAGTAGCCGGTGGAGGCTGGAGGAAGTCGACGGTGGATGAACAGTAGCTGGTGGAGGCTGGAGGAGGTCGACCGTGGAATCCCGTTTTGCGGTACGCCACACCCCTCCCGATGAACAGGACCCCCGTTTCGACCGTAGGCAGTTGGGGAGAAGTCCGTTTCCTCCGTTTTGCGGTGCGCCAGAGCCCTCCTGATCAACAGGACCCTGTTTCGACTGTAGGCGCTCGAACAGAAGTCCATTTCCTCCGTTTGGCGGTACGCCAGAGCCCTCCCGATCAACAGGACCCCATTTCGACCGTAGGCGCTCGAACAGAAGTCCGTTTCCTCCATTTTGCGGTACGCAACACCCCTCCCGATGAACATGACCCCGTTTCGACCGTAGGCGGTCGAACAGAAGGCCGTTTCCTCCGTTTTGCGGTACGCCAGACCCCGAGTCGATGAATAGGACCCCGTTTCGGCTGTTCCGTCCAAGCCGGTTGGCTCCCGATGAACAGCACGAGTTCCGACCCAGTCACTTGGCTCCCGATGAACACGACGTTGTTTCCTCCGTTCCGACCCAGCCGGTTGGCTGCCGATGAACACGAGGCCGTTACTGCCGTCCGTTGCCTCTCCATGTACATGAGCCCTGGCCGTACGTATGCGCGAGTACGCGTTCCAGACCCCGCCCGTATGTACGTACGTGGCCGTATTCTTTGCTGTGTGGCTGTACGTATGTGTACACGATTTAGACGGGACTGTCTGAACTGCTACGTCGGGGGCTCAACTACGGCACGTGCCGCTACTTACCCGGCCACGGTTCATCCTTGCAGAGAGACCGATCGACCAGTATGTGTATACACGTTCGCGACTAGACAGACAACGCTACGTACGCTTCGACCAGGTGGGTCCCTGCTGTCAGGGAGGATAAGGAGGCACTTCCTTGCGTGCGAAGATATAGCAGGTAGGTCACAGCTATCAGGGGGGAATAAATTTGTTTTTGCGTGTAATAACACTACAAAAAAAAAAGACACATCCGTGAAATTATGGCCCGAACGAAAACTTTTTCTGTCATGGTTATGACACTTCTATGACAATAATTATGACAAAAACACGTATCATTATAGATGTGGTGGGCTCCTACTTCTATGACAAAAAATGGGCTTTTCGTCCTGGGCGGGCCGGAGACGCACACGCATGACATTCTTTGGGCCGTCCATGACATAAAAAATCATAGTAGAAGTGAGGGCGAGGAAATTTTCGGGGAGTTCCCGGTTACGGTGGGTGGTCGGGCCGAGCGATGCAGTGTGGTTTTGCGCGATTCTCTCTCATACGCACGCGTGTGTGCAAGGCGCTCGCTAACTGAACCCGAGCGAGGCATACGTTCGCTTACTGAACCCGAGCGATCGATCGCCCTCGCACTACGTACGTACGTACTGAACCCGATCGATTCCTTCGCTGCTAACTGAACCCGAGCGATCCCTTCGCTGCTAACTGAACCTGAGCGATTCCCGCGCTGCTAACTGAACCCGATCGATCCTTCTCGCTGCTTACTGAAGCCGATCGAGCCCCCGTGCGAGACGTGTTGGAAATATGCCCTAGAGGCAATAATAAATTAGTTATTATCATATTTCCCCGTTCATGATAATAGTTTATTATTCATGCTAGAATTGTATTGACCGGAAACTAAATACATGTGTGGATAATAGACAAATACTATGTCCCTAGTATGCCTCTACTAGACTAGCTCGTTGATCAAAAGATGGTCAAGGTTTCCTGACCATGGACATGAGTTGTCATTTGATAACGGGATCACATCATTAGGAGAATGATGTGATGGACATGACCCAACCGTTAGCATAGCAAATGATTGTTCAGTTTATTGCTATTGCTTTCACTATGTCAAATACACGTTCCTCTGACCATGAGATCATGCAACTCCCGGATACCGTAGGAATACTTTGGGTGTATCAAACGTCACAGGGTGATTATAAAGGTGCACTACAGGTATCTCTGAAAGTGTTTGTTGAGTTGGCATGGATCGAGATTGGGATTTGTCACTCCGACTATCGGAGAGGTATCTCTGGGCCCTCTCGGTAATACAGCATCACAGAAGCCTTGCAAGCACCGTGACTAAAGAGTTAGTTGCAAGATGATGTATTACGGAACGAGTAAAGAGACTTGCCGGTAACGAGATTGAACTAGGTATTGGATACCGACGATCGAATCTCGGGCAAGTAACATACCGCCAGACAAAGGGAACAACGTATGTTGACATATGAGGTTCACCGATAAAGAGCTTCGTGGAATATGTAGGAACCAATATGAGCATCCAGGTTCCGCTGTTGGTTATTGACCGGAGAGTCGTCTCGATCATGTCTACATCATTCCCAAACCCGTAGGGTCCGCACACTTAAGGTTCGATGACGATTTAGTATTATATGAGTTATGTGATTGGTGGCCGAAGTTTGTTCGGAGTCCCGGATGAGATCACGGACATAACGAGGAGTCTCGAAATGGTCGACAGGTAAAGATTCATATATTGGAAGGCTATATTCGGACGTCGGAAAGGTTCCGAGTGATTCGGGTATTTTTCGGTGTACCGGAGAGTTACGGGAATTCACCGGGAGAAGTAATGGGCCTTATTGGGCCATACGGGAAAAGGAGAGGCAAGCCACGTGAGGAGGCGCGCGCCCCCCCTTGCCCAAACCGAATTGGACTAGGGGAGGGGGCGCAGCCCCCTCTTTCCTTTCCCTCTCCCTTCCCCCTTTCCTACTCCGTATGGGAGGTGGAATCCTACTAGGACTAAGGAGTCCTAGTAGCCTCCTCCCTCCCTCCTTTATATATGGAGGAGGGGCACCCCTTGGAGACACACAATTGTCCCATAGCCGTGTGCGGTGCCCCGATCTCCGTTTTCCACCTCGGTCATATTTTCGGAGAGCTTAGGCGAAGCCCTGCCGGAATCACTTCACCGTCGCCGTCGCCACGCCGTCGTGCTGATGGAACTCATCTACTTCCTCGACGTCTTGCTGGATCAAGAAGGCGAGGATCGTCACCGAGCTGCACGTGTGTAGATCTCGGAGGTGCCGTACGTTCGGTACTCGATCGGTGGAGCTCGAAAGATTGTTCGACTACATCAACCGCGTTGTGAGACGCTTCCGCTAACGGTCTACGAGGGTACGTAGACACACTCTCCCCTCTCGTAGCGATGCATCTCCATGGATAGATCTTGCGTGAGCGTAGGAAATTTTTGAAATTCATGCTCCGTTCCCCTTCAGTGGCATCCGAGCCAGGTCTATGCGTAGATGTGATTTGCACGAGTAGAACACAAGTGAGTTGTGGGCGTGGGTGTATACATATTGCTTTCCGTTACTAGTTGATACTTGATTCGGCGGTATTGTGAGATGAAGCGGCCCGGACCGACATTACGCGTACGCTTACGCGAGACAGGTTTCACCGCTACGTGCACTCGTTGCATAAAGGTGACTGGCGGGTGTCTGTCTCTCTCACTTTAGTTGAATCGGTTTCAATGAAGAGGGTTCTTTTAGAAGATCAAAAAGCAATCAGTACACCACGTTGTGGTTTTGCGTAGGTAAGAACGGTTCTTGCAAACCCGTAGCAGCCACGTAAAACTTGCAACAACAAAGTAGAGGACGTCTAACTTGTTTTTGCAGGGTATGCTGGTGATGTGATATGGTCAAGACATGATGTGATATAAGTTGTTGTATGAGATGATCATGTTTTGTAAATTATCAGGCAACCGGCAGGAGCCTTATGGTTGTCTCTTTATTGTATGCAATGCCAACGCTATGTAATTGCTTTACTTTACCGCTATGAGTTAGCAGTAGTAGTAGTAATAGCAATAATTGGCGAGACGACCATGACGCTATGATGGAGATCAAGGTGTCACGACGCTACGATGGAGATCAAGGTGTCACGACGCTACGATGGAGATCAAGGTGTCAACCCGGTGACGATGGAGATCATGACGGTGCTTTGCTGATGGAGATCAAAAGCACAAGACGATGATGGCCATATCATGTCACATATATTGAATTGCATGTGATGTTAATCCTTTTATGCATCTTATTTTGCTTAGGACGACGGTAGCATTATAAGATGATCCCTTCACTAAATTTCAAGATAAGTGTTCTCCCCTAGTATGCACCGTTGCGAAGGTTCGACGCTTCTAAGCACCACGTGATGATCGGGTGTGATGGATTCTTTCGTTCGCATACAACGGGTGTAAGCCAGTTTTACACACGCAGAATACTTGGGTTAAACTTGACGAGCCTAGCATGTACAGACATGGCCTCGGAACACAAGAGACCGAAAGGTCGAACATGAGTCATATAGTAGATATGATCAACATGAAAGATGTTCACCATTGATAACTAATCCACCTCACATGATGATCGGACGTGGTTTAGTTGATGTGGATCATGTTACACTTAGACAACTTGAGGGATGTTAATCTAAGTGGGAGTTCTTAAGTAATTTGATTAATTGAACTTCAATTATCATGAACATAGTCTAAATAATCTTTGCAATTTTATGTTGTAGATCAATAGACCGCGCTGTAGTTCCCCTGTTTTTATTATGTTCCTAGAGAAAACGAAGTTGAAAGTTGATGGAAGCAACTATGCGGACTAGGTCCGTGATCTGAGGATTGTCCTCACTGCTGCACAGAAGGCTTATGTCCTTAATGCACCGCTCAGTGAAATACCCCCACGGCTTCGTCTGAGGACGTTATGAACGTCTGGCAGACAAGAAAAGATGACTACTCGATAGTTCAGTGTGCCATACTTTACGGCTTAGAACCGGATCTCCAAATATGTTTTGAGCAACACGGAGCATATGAGATGTTCCAAGAGCTGAAAATTTGTTTTTCAAGCTCACACCTGGGTCAAGAGGTATGACACCTTCGACAAGTTCTATAGCTACAAGATGGAGGAGAACATCTCCGTTAGTGAGCATGTACTCAGAATGTCTGAGTACTTCAAACACTTGAATCAAGTGGGAGTTAGACTTCCGAATAAAGTGGTGATTGATAGAGTTCTCCAGTCACTATCACTAAGCTATTGGATCTTCGTGATGAACTATAAACATGCAAGGGATAGAAGATCCTTAAGCTATTCGCGATGCTACAATCTGCGGATGTAGAAATCAAAAAAGGGAGCATCAAGTGTTGATGGTTAATAAGACCACTAGTTTCAAGAAGGGCAAGGGAAAGAAAAGGGAACTTCAAGAAGAACGGTAAAACAGTTGCCGCTCACGCGAAGAAACCCAAGGCTGAACCAAACCCGAGACTTAGTGCTCCCATTGCAAAGGGAAATGTCACAAGGAGCGGAACTTCCCCAAAGTAACTGACAGATAATAAGACTGGCAATGTCAACAAAGATATTTGATATACATGTTATTGATGTGTACCTTACTAGTACTCGTAGGAGCACCTGGGTATTTGATACTTGTTCAGTTGCTTGCAACTTGAAACATGGAGCTTCGGAATAAACGAGGGCTAGCTAAAGAACGAGGTGACGATGTGCATTGGAAGTGTCTCCAAGGTTGATGTGATCACCATCGCCACGCTCTCTCTACCTTCAGGATTAGTGATGAACCTAAATAATTGTTATTTGGTGCTTGCGTTAAGCATGAACATTATATCTGATAGTGTTTATTGCAAGACGGTTATTCAATTTCAGAGAATAATTGTTATTCTATTTGGATAATATCATTGATGATCATGCACTTAAAATGAAAGGTTTATTGAATCTTGATCGTAGTAATACATATGTTCATAACACGAATGCCAAAAGATAATGATAGTACCACATATTTGTGGCACTGCCGCTTAGGTCATATCAGTATTAAACACATGAAGAAACTCCATGCAGATGGGTTTTTAGAATCTCTTTATTATGAATCATTTGAGACATGTGAACCGTGCCTTATTGGCAAGATGACTAAAACTCCGTTCTTCGGAACAATGGAGCGAGCAACCAACTTATTGGAAATAATACATACCGATGTATGCGGTCCGATGAGTGTTGAGGCGCGCGGTGGATATCGTTATGTTCTCACGTTCACAGATAATTTGAGTAGATATGGCTATGTCTACTTGATGAAGCATAAATCTGAAACATTTGAAAAGTTCAAAGAATTTCAGAGTGAAGTAGAGAACCATCGTAACAAGAAAATAAAGTTCTTACGATCTGATCGTGGAGGAGAATATTTGAGTTACGAGTTTGGCAATCACTTAAGACAATGTGGAATTGTTTCACAGCTCATGCCACCTGGAACACCACAGCGTAATGGTGTGTCCCAACGTCGTAATCGTACTCTATTAGATATGGTGCGTTCTATGATGTCTCTTACAGATTTGCCACTATCATTTTGGGGTTATGCATTAATGACATCTGCATTCACTTTAAATAGGGCACCGTCTAAATCCGTTGAGACGACACCGTATGAACTATGGTTTGGAAAGAAACCTAAGCTGTCGTTTCTGAAAGTTTGGGGCTGCGATACTTATGTCAAAAGGCTTCAGCCTGATAAGCTTGAACCCAAAGCGGATAAGTGCGTCTTCATAGGATACCCAAAGGAGACCGTTGGTACACCTTCTACCACAGATCCGAAGGCAAAGTATTCGTTGCTAAGAATGGATCCTTTCTAGAGAAGGAGTTTCTCTCGAAAGAAGTGAGTGGGAGGAAAGTAGAACTTGATGAGGTAATTGTACCTCCTCTGGATAGTAGTATGCCACAGAAAGAAATTTCTGTGACACCGACACAGACCAGAGAGGAAGTAGATGATGATGATCATGAAGCTTCGGATCAAGTTGCTACAGAACCTCGTAGGTCAACCAGGACACGCTCCGCACCAGATTGGTACGGCAATCCTGTCTTGGAGGTCATGTTGTTAGACAACGGTGAACCTACGAACTATGAAGAAACGATGGCGAGCCCGGATTCCGACAAATGGCTTGAGGCCATGAAATCCGAGATTAGATCCATGTATGAAAACAAAGTGTGGACTTTGGTAGACTTGCCCGATGAACGGCGAGCTATTAAAAATAAATGGATCTTTAAGAAGAAGACGGACGCTGATGGTAATGTCATCGTCTATAAAGCACGACTTGTTGCTAAAGGTTATCGACAAGTTCAAGGAGTTGACTACGATGAGACTTTCTCACCCATAGCGATGCTAAAGTCTGACAGAATTATGTTAGCAATTGCCGCATTTTTTGATTATGAAATCTGGCAAATGGATGTCAAAACGGCATTCCTTAATGGATTCCTTAAGGAAGAATTGTATATGATGCAACCGGAAGGTTTTGTCGATCCTAAAGGTGCTAACAAAGTATGCAAGCTCCAGCGATCCATCTATGGACTGGTGCAAGCATCTCGGAGCTGGAATACTCGCTTTGATAAAGTGATCAAAGCGTTTGGGTTTATGCAAGTTTATGGAGAAACTTGTATTTACAACAAAGTGAGTGGGAGCTCTATAACATTTCTAATAAGTATATGTGATTGGAAATGATGTAGAATTTCTGGAAAGCATAAAGAATTAATTGGAAGGAGTTTTTCAATAAAAACCTGTTTTTGAGTTATCCACGGTTTGGGCATCGAGATCTATAGAGATAGATCAAGACACCTGATAAAAGATTTTCACACACCTTGATGAGATTTTGAAGAAGTTCAAAATGGATCAAGTCAAAAGAAATAAGTTCTTGGCTGGTGTGAAGTGGAGTAAGACTTGAAGATCTAGGTAAAGGTTGTTTACATGTTAGGCATCAAAATCTATAGAGATAGATTGAGACGCCTCATATGACTTTCACAAAACATATACCTTGACAAGATTTTGAAGAAGTTCAAAATGGATCAGTCAAAGAAGGAGTTCTTGACTGTGGTGAAAGGTGTGAAGTTGAGTAAGACTCAAATCTCGACCACGGCAAAATAAATAGAATGGATGAAGGTTATCCCCTATGCCTCGGCCATAGGTTCTATAAAGTATGCCAAGCTGTGTGCCTTGCCATGTGTCTGGCAAAAGAGGTACCAAAGTGATCCAGGAGTAGATCACTGGACAGCGGTCAAATTATCCTCAAGATGACTAAGGAAGAATTTCTCAGGAATAGAGATGATAAAGAGTTCGTCGTAAGGGGTTACGTCGATGCAAGCTTTAAACACTGATCCGAAAGACTATGAGTCTCAGACCGGATAAGTATAGTGGGGAAATCTTTTGGAGTAGCTCCAAACAGAGTGTGGTAGCAGCATCTACATATAACATAGAGATTTGCCAAGAACACACGGATGTGAATATTGCAGACCCGTTGACTAAAACCTCTCTCACAAGCAAAACATGATCAGCTTTAGAACTGATTAAGTGTTAATTACATGGAGATGTAATCTAGATTATTGACTCTAGTGCAAGTGGGAGACTGTTGGAAATATGCCCTAGAGGCAATAATAAATTAGTTATTATCATATTTCCCCGTTCATGATAATAGTTTATTATTCATGCTAGAATTGTATTGACCGGAAACTAAATACATGTGTGGATAATAGACAAATACTATGTCCCTAGTATGCCTCTACTAGACTAGCTCGTTGATCAAAAGATGGTCAGGTTTCCTGACCATGGACATGAGTTGTCATTTGATAACGGGATCACATCATTAGGAGAATGATGTGATGGACATGACCCAACCGTTAGCATAGCAAATGATCGTTCAGTTTATTGCTATTGCTTTCACTATGTCAAATACACGTTCCTCTGACCATGAGATCATGCAAATCCCGGATACCGTAGGAATACTTTGGGTGTATCAAACGACACAACGTCACTGGGTGATTATAAAGGTGCACTACAGGTATCTCCGAAAGTGTTTGTTGAGTTGGCATGGATCGAGATTGGGATTTGTCACTCCGATTATCGGAGAGGTATCTCTGGGCCCTCTCGGTAATACTGCATCACAGAAGCCTTGCAAGCACCGTGACTAAAGAGTTAGTTGCAAGATGATGTATTACGGAACGAGTAAAGAGACTTGCCGGTAACGAGATTGAACTAGGTATTGGATACCGATGATCGAATCTCGGGCAAGTAACATACCACCAGACAAAGGGAACAACGTATGTTGACATATGAGGTTCACCGATAAAGATTTTCGTGGAATATGTAGGAACCAATATGAGCATCCAGGTTCCGCTGTTGGTTATTGACCGGAGAGTCGTCTCGATCATGTCTACATCATTCCCGAACCCGTAGGGTCCGCACACTTAAGGTTCGATGACGATTTAGTATTATATGAGTTATGTGATTGGTGGCCGAAGTTTGTTCAGTATCCCGGATGAGATCACGTACATGACGAGAAGTCTCGAAATGGTCGAGAGGTAAAGATTCATATATTGGAAGGCTATATTCGGACGTCGGAAAGGTTCCGAGTGATTCGGGTATTTTTCGGAGTACCGGGGAGTTACGGGAATTCACCGGGAGAAGTAATGGGCCTTATTGGGCCATACGGGAAAAGGAGAGGCAGGCCACGTGAGGAGGCGCGCGCCCCCCTTGCCCAAACCAAATTAGACTAGGGGAGGGGGCGCAGCCCCCTCTTTCCTTTCCCTCTCCCTTCCCCCTTTCCTACTCCGTATGGGAGGTGGAATCCTACTAGGACTAAGGAGTCCTAGTAGCCTCCTCCCTCCCTCCTTTATATACGGAGGAGGGGCACCCCTTGGAGACACACAATTGTCCCATAGCCGTGTGCGGTGCCCCGATCTCCGTTTTCCACCTCGGTCATATTTTCGGAGAGCTTAGGCGAAGCCCTGCCGGAATCACTTCACCGTCGCCACGCCGTTGTGCTGACGGAACTCATCTACTTCCTCGACGTCTTGCTGGATCAAGAAGGCGAGGGTCGTCACCGAGCTGCACGTGTGTAGAACGCGGAGGTGCCGTACGTTCGGTACTCGATCGGTGGAGCTCGAAAGATTGTTCGACTACATCAACCGCGTTGTGAGACGCTTCCGCTAACGGTCTACGAGGGTACGTAGACACACTCTCCCCTCTCGTAGCGATGCATCTCCATGGATAGATCTTGCGTGAGCGTAGGAAACTTTTGAAATTCATGCTCCGTTCCCCTTCAAGACGTAGCCAGCTGGTGCTGGGTTGCCTCTCGATGAACAGTGCTCGTTGCTGCCGCGCGCGCGATACACATAGAACGAGTCGAGTCGAGCCGGTTGGTTGGCTGTGTTCCCGTTGCTGCCGCCCGCTCGTACACCCCACCCCAGCCGGTGGGTTGGCTGTGGATGAACAGTACCCTGGCCGTGTGAAGGTGGTTGGCGCTGGATGAACAGGACCCCGAGAGGAGGCCACCACACCCCAGCCGGTTGGGGGTGGATGAATAGGACCACGTGGAGGCTGGATGAACAGTAGCCGGTGGAGGCTGCAGGAAGTCAACGGTGGATGAACAGTAGCTGGTGGAGGCTGGAGGAGGTCGACCGTGGATGAACAGTAGCCCGTGGAGTCCTGTTTTGCGGTACGCCACACCCCTCCCGATGAACAGGACTTCGTTTCGACCGTAGGCAGTTGGGTAGAAGTCCGTTTCCTCCGTTTTGCGGTACGCCAGACCCCTCCCGATCAACAGGACCCCGTTTCGACCGTAGGCGGTTGAACAGAAGTCCGTTTCCTCCGTTTTGCGGTACGCCAGACCCCCAGTCGATGAACAGGACCCCGTTTCGACCGTAGGTGGTTGAACAGAAGGCCATTTCCTCCGTTTTGCGGTACGCCAGACCCCGAGTCGAGGAATAGGACCCCATTTCGGCTGTTCCGTCCAAGCAGGTTGGCTCCCGATGAACAGGACGCGTTCCGACCCAGTCGCTTAGCTCCCGACGCTGTTTCCGCCGTTCCGACCCAGCCGGTTGGCTGCCGATGAACAGGAGGCCGTTGCTGCCGTTCCTTGCCTCTCTCCATGTACACGAGCCCTGGCCGTACGTATGCATGAGTACGCGTTCGAGACCCCGCCCGTATGTACATACATGGCCGTATTTTTTGCAGCGTGGCTGTACGTACGTGTACTCGATTTAGACAGGACTGCCTGAACTGCTACGTATGGGGCTCTACTACGACACGTGCCGTTCCTTTTTTTTACGTGACGTGCCGCTCCTTACAAGCCCACGGTTCATCGTTGCAGAGAGAACGATCTACCAGTATGTACGTACACGTTCGCGACCAGACAGACAACGCTACGTACGCTTTGACCGGGTGGCTCCCAGCTGTCAGGGATGATACGGAGGCACTTCCTTGCGTGCGAAGATATAGCAGGTGGGTCCCAGCTGTCAGGGGGAGTAATCATTTTTTTTTCGCGTAATAAGGAGTCACTTCCTTGTGTGCGAAGATGTAACTGGTGGGTCCAGCTGTCAGCCTCACCGCGTACAGTCCTCTTCCGATGGCTGTCGTTCATTGAGCACGTTGACTATGCCGCGCCGAGAGAACCAAGGCGGTGGACGACGGTGAAGCCTAGGAAAGGAACGACACGGAGGAGGGGAAGACGCGACAGTGGATGCCCACGCCGAGGGGAGTACGAGCGTTGACTGGTTCGGCTGCGGTGTGAGGCTGCCGTCGCCGGAGAATAACAGGGGATGTGGGTGAGTAGAGGGAAGGCCTGGCCAACGGTAGGAGTAGGGTGGGGCGGTGAGGCCTGCGCAGCAGCACAGCCGGCCATGGGAGGCAGGAGCAGGCGGTCCCGCCGGCGCTGGTTTGAGAGGCTGGAGCAGGAAGATCAGAGATTGAAGAAGCAGCACGACCGTTGGATTAACATCCAACAGTTACTGCTGCTAGAATCGTTTGTTGACTAAGTTGACAAAGCCCTGCGTACGCGTCAACCTAGTAGTCCCACAAGTCAGCCTCTAAATCTGGTAGGTCCCAGCTGTCATGAGGAGGAATCGTTTTTTTTTCGTAATAAGGCGGCACTTCCTTCCGTGCGACGATAAAGCCGGTGGGGCCCAGCTGTCAGGGGAGGAATCATTTTTTTCTCACGTAATAAGGAGGCACTTGCTTCCGTGCGGCCATGCACCATGTGGGTCCCTACTGTCAGCCTCTCCACTTACATCCCGCTTCTGATGGCTATCATTTGTTGACCACGTTGACCACGCCGTGCCGATAGAACCAACGTGGTGGACGACGGCGAGACCCAGGAAGGGAACGACCCGGAGCCGGCGAAGACACAGCTGTGGATGCCCACGCCGAGGAGAGTACGAGGGTTGACTGGTTCGAGTGCGGTGTGAGGCTGCCATCGCCGGAGAATAACAGGAGGTGTGGGTGAGTAGAGGGATGGCCTGGCTAGCGGTGGGAGTAGGAGGGGGCGGTAGGGCCTGTGCGGCAGCACAGCCGACCACGGGAGGCGGGAGCAGGCGGTCCCGCCGGTGCTGGTTTGGGCGGCTGGAGCAAGAAGATCAGAGATTGAAGAAACAGCATGGCCGTTGGATTAACATCCAACTGTCACGGCTGCTAGAAACGTTTGTTGACTAAGTTGACAAAGCCCTGCGTACGCGTTAATTTAGTAGGCCCACAAGTCAGCCTCCAAATCTGCTGGGGCCCAACTGTCATGGGGAGGAATCTTTTTTTCGCGTAATAAGGAGGCACTTCCTTCCGTGCGAAGATATAGCTGGTGGGTCCCAGCTGTCAGGGGGAGGAGTCATTTTTTTATTCGTAATAAGGAGGCACTTGCTTGCGTGCGGCCATGGACCATGCGGGTCCCTACTGTCAGCGTCTCCATGTACATCCCTCTTCCGATGGCTGTCGTTTGTTGACCACGTTGACCATGCCACGCCGATAGAACCAACGCGGTGGACGACGACGAGTCCTAGGAAGGAACGACCGGTAGCCGGCGAAGACACAGAAGTGGATGCCAACGCGGAGGGGAGTACGAGGGTTGACTGGTTTGACTGCGGTGTGAGGCTGCCGTCGCCAGAGAATAACATGAGGTGTGGGTAAGTAGAGGGATGGCCTGGCCAGCGATGCGAGTAGGGTGGGGCGGTGAGGCCTGCGTGGCAGCACAGCCGGCCACGGGCGGCGGGAGCAGGCGGTCCCACCGGTGGTGGTTTGGGCGGCTGAAGCAAGAAGATCTGAGATTGAAGAAGCATGACAGCCGTTGGATGTCCATCCAACGGCCTCTACTGCTAGAATCGTGTGTTGACTATAAGTTGACAAAGCCTTGCGTTCGCGTCAACTTAGTAGGCCAACAAATTAGCATCACATCAGTGGCGAACAGCATATAGCCCATTTAGTATTTTTAATAATTTACAGCCCATTTTTTAATTCCTATGGAATTTACTGCAGTCCATTTACTGTTTCTAACAGTACAACCCATTTTCTAGCCAGGGCCAGGGTTAAAAATTTCAACCAAACTTCCCACATTTTGGTGGGGTCTGAATTATTTTTATCTCTAAATTTCAATTCAGATTCAATCTAATTTCAAAATTATTTTATATTAGGTTAAAATCCAATGAAATTTTGCGCGCGCAACAAAAAAATGTAATGAAATTAAAAATCTCAAAATCCAAAAAAACTAATTTTCAAACTAATTGCCGGTTCGCTGTGTTTTTTGTATTTACAGCCCATTTTATGGGCAAGCCGAATGCACCCCTCCTCGTTTTTGCAACCCAGCCGGGCGGAGAAAAACAAGTTGGCCTGCGTTGGGTATTCGTCAAAAAAAACTGGGCTAGCCATTTTCAGAAAGGAAAAAAACAGCTGGGCTGGTTATTTGGTAGACATAAAATAATAGCTTGGGCTACACGGGCACAGCCCCCGCACAGACCAGTTGATACCCTGCTGCGTCTCAGCAACAAAAAACATCTCTCAAAAAAATGCATGATCTGCTGGGTTCCTGCTGTCAGCAGCTCCTTGTGAAATTCTCTCCTTTATTGAGTACGTTGACAATGGCGTCGGACCCAGATGTCAGCAAACCATTAGGGGGAAGTTTTTTTTTGTAGTAATAAGGAGGCACTTGCCTGAGTATGGCCATGGCCCTGGTGGGTTCCTACTGTCATCCTCACCACGTACAGTCATCTCCTGATTCCTCTCGTTTGTTCACCTTGTTAACAACGCGAGACGGCGGCGCCACAGCTAGTGCAAGAAGGCGAAGGACGACGAGAGGGCCTCGCGGGCCCTACGAATGGTCTGGTACAGCGCCCGCTGCTCATCCAGGAAGCCAGGATCATCGGCCCCTATGTCCGCGACGGCATTGTCGTTCGCCTGTTTGCCGGCGATTTGTCCCTCCGCAAGCCGATGCTCGTTGAGGAGACGGAGGTTGTAGCACTGGTCCTCCTGCGCTTGCCGGAACGCCGACACCGGCGGCATTGGTAGCTCTTCCGCCATTAGGGCGTCGAAGTGCGACCGCACCTGCTCTATGGTGAACATGGCATGAACCGGCGTGGGCGGTGGCGCCAGCTCCTAGTCGGAAGCAGAAAGCACATTTGCTCCCATGGTGGTTTTGGTAATTCATGCCAACATACATGTTGTTGGACTAATGCTTCTACCTAGTGATTTTCAGACAAGTTCAACAATGGCGTGGCAAGGACAAGAAGATGTGGAACCCTTCAAAATGCTAAGGACATGGATTGGCAAAAGCTCAAGACTCTACATTTTTGGTTTAGTGATCCAAGATCACATTGAGTCCATAGGAAAGCCAATACTATTAAAAGAGGATGAGGTTTTGATAATGATCTGGTTGCTCAAGTGCTTAGTGATATTGCTCCAAAACCCTCAGCCACTTTCTCTATCCATATATGTCCAAAACACTAAAAGCCAACTCGGTCCCACCGAATACATCCTTCTCGGACCCACCGAGTTCATTCAGACAGAGCCACAGCCTAAACCCTAACAAATCGGATCCACCGATATGGATCTTGGTCCCACCGAGATGGGTGACCATCTCTCTGTTGCCTTGTTGCAATTATTTCGGTCCCACCGAAATTGCACTCGGTAACATCGAGATGGAGTAACCAAGTTTCTGTTGCCAAGTTGCATCATTTGGGTCCCACCGAGATTATGCAATCGGTGCCACCGAGACTGGGTCTAGCCCTTACCATTGCACTTCGGTTCCTCCGAGATGTTCCCATTCGGTGCCACCGAAACTTCAAACATTCATATCTTTTGCACAGGTCGGTCTCACCGAGATTTCAAATCGGTGCCACCGAGTTTGGTCAAAAGTGTGTAACGGTTGGATTTCGTGTGGAGGCTATATATACCCCTCCACCACCCTCTTACCAAGTAAGAGAGCCATCAGAACGTGCCTACATTTCCACCATATATTTTCTGAGAGAGAACCACCTACTCGTGCGTTGAGATCAAGATATTCCAATCCAAGCATTTGAACCTTGATTTCTAGCCTTCCCCAAGTTGCTTTCCACTCAAATCCTTCATCCACCAAATCCAAATCTGTGAGGAGCTGTTTCAGTGTTGGGGAGACTATCATTTGAAGCACAAGAGCAAGGAGTTCATCATCAACACACCGTCTATTACCTTTTCGAGAGTGGTGTCTCCTAGATTGGTTAGGTGTCACTTGGGAGCCTCCAAGATCATGTGGAGTGGAACCAAAGAGTTTGTAAGGACAAGGAGATCACCTACTTCGTGAAGATCTACCCCGAGTGATGCTAGTCCTTCGTGGACGTAAGCCATGGTGGAATAGACAAGGTTGCTTCTTCGTGGACCCTTTGTAGGTGGAGCCCTCCGTGGACTCGCGCAGCCGTCACCCTTCGTGGGTTGAAGTCTCCATCAACGTGGACGTACGATAGCACCACCTATCAGAACCATGCCAAAAATCATCATGTCTTCATTGTGTTTGATCTTCCATACTCTACCCCTTTACTTTTCTTACACTTGCATGCTTTACTATTTCCGCTACTCAATCTCTAGATATGCATGTGTAGAAAGTCTTGGTGTTGTCTTAACTTGTGCCAAAATCTGCCTAAGTTCCAAGAGAAACTAAAAACTGCACCTTTGGGTAGTTAAGTGTCTATTCACCCCCCCTCTAGACCTATCTCCTCGACCCACAATTGGTATCAGAGCTTTGGTCTCCATTGCTTTGGTTTAATCACCATTGGAGGGAGATGGATGTGTCTACTTTGGGGAGTCTTAGACGTAGAGTGCCTATTCTCAATGGGGAGTATTACAACTTTTGGAAGGGTGAGATGCTTGATATCTTTGATGAATTTAACTTGAGCAAGTACATTCATAATCCTTACGTGCCTCCCATTGATCCCTTGCATCCTACTCATGAAGAGGAAATTGACATGCTTCGCAATCTTAGAACCGTCAATCTTATCATTAGAGGATTACCTAAAACTGTGCTTCGTTGTATGCAAAACTTTGGGTGTGCTTATACTCTATGGCATGACTTGGAAAAGCGATATCCCGATTACTCCTTAAAGAATCTTGATGAGATTCTTCATAAGACTATTGCTTTTCACAAGATGAGTCCTAGTGATCCTAACTTTGATGATTGCTTGTTTGAGCTTCGTGACCTTATGTGTGCTAAAGGAGATGTTAGAACTATTAGTAACATTATCACAAAAGCTATTAGAATTCATAAACTTGAACAGTGCCATGATCATGAAACTAATGAATTCATTGCCCTAGGTGATGATCACATACATGTTGATGATGATGATGTTGAGCATGGCTATTATGATGAGGACGAAGAATTTGATATTGAATTTGAGAAGACCATGAGGAATCTTAGTCTTATGGCAAATCTTCGAGATTACATGGCCGGAGGAAAAGAGTTTATTCTTGATAGTGGTTGTACCGATCACATGACCGGAGATAGAGACATGTTTCGTGAGCTTGCTAAAAATGATGGTCCACATAAGTATGTGACTTTTGGAGACAACTCCAAGGGTAAGGTACTTGGCCTTGGTAAGGTGGCCATATCCAATGATAGCTCCATACAAAATGTTATGCTTGTTGAATCTCTTGGTTACAATCTTCTTTCCGTATCTTGACTAGCCGATTTTGGTTTCAATGTTCTATTTACCGAAGTGTATTGTCAAGTGTTTCGTTGAGATAATCATAATATGGTCTTTACCAGCATTCGTAGAGGTGATCTATACATTGTTGATTTCACTAAGAGAGCCCAACCTCGTACATGCTTAATTGCTAAATCTTCTAAAGGTTGGTTATGGCATAGAAGACTTGGACATGTTGGTATGCGTAATCTTGATAAACTTGTTAAAGGAGATCACATTCTTGGTGTGAAAGATGTTATATTTGACAAGGATCGACTTTGTAGTGCTTGTCAAGGAGGAAAACAAGTTGGAGGAAGCCATCCCGTGAAGAACATTATGACCACAAGGAGACCACTCGAGCTACTTCATATGGATCTTTTTGGTCCCAATTCTTATAAGAGTCTTGGTGGTAACTCTTTCGGTTTGGTCATCGTTGATGATTTTTCCAGATTTACGTGGGTGTTCTTTCTCGATGACAAATCGCAGGTACAAAAGATCTTCAAGAACTTCGCAAGAAAGGCCCAAAATCAATTTGAAGTGAAGATCAAGAAGGTTCGGAGCGACAACGGAACGGAGTTCAAGAACGCCAATGTGGATACCTTTCTTGATGAGGAAGGCATTTCATATGAGTTCTCGGCTATGTACACACCTCAACAAAATGGAGTTGTTGAGAGGAAGAACCGGACTCTTATTGAGATGGCAAGAACAATGCTTGATGAATACAAGACGCCAAAACACTTTTGGGTGGAAGCGGTTGAAACAGCTTGTCATGCTACAAATCGACTCTATCTTCACAAGATTCTTGGTAAAACGGCGTAAGAACTACTCACCGGTAACAAACCACAAGTTGGATACTTTCGAGTATTTGGTTCAAAATGTTACATTCTTGATAAGCATCGTTGTTCAAAGTTTGCTCCTAAATCTCATGAAGGTTTTCTACTTGTAAGTGCATCAAGTGCCCCCTTAGTGGTTTTGGAGTATTGAAGACAAATAGGTTAAGGGACTAATGTGTTTGTGAGTGTACACATGAGAATATAGTCCCTGAAGAGTTGGTTTAACCACGGAAGATGACCCCTAAAAATGTATTTCTTCAAGTGAAGAATTTGGTGCGGCCTTTGAGGAAATTGATGTGAAGACTTTGAAGTTTGAAGACTTTGTTTTCATAGTTTATTTTTCTTCTTATTTGAGTCGTAGGAAAAACCATACTGTCAAAGGGGGTCAAGGTGAAACATTTATCACATTTCCAAAGTGATGCTCAAACCTATACATACACAAGCCGCTTCAAGTGAAGCCTTTGGAAATCTCCGGAACAGCTGACGAATTTGACAGTGACAGTGATGAAGTTCATCTAGTCTCTGACGAATTTGGTCAGGCTGAGGAGTTAGGATTTCGCGAGTGCGATCTGCCTATCGTGAGGAAATTGAGTGCCCCGACGAAATTGAAAGTTCAATTCCGACCGTTGCTGCGCCGCGTGCCAGCTGTCAAGTGGATCCTTATCCTGACAACGGTCTTGTCTGTGATGGGCATTTATGACATTTCATGTCGGGTTGCCTCCTGGCTATAAATAGCCGCCCCCTACAACCACTAGTTGGTTGGCTGCTCTAGAGAGAGATTGACACTTGTCATTTGAGAACAACCCTTCCTCTGACGACTTTGTGAGAACCTAAGTGAGGAAAAACCCAACCAGAGCCTAAGTGATTGAGCATCACTGAAGAAGTTGATCTGTGTGATCCGACGCTTGTTACCTTTGAGGACTGTCATTCCTCCGGACGGTTAGGCGTTATGTTCTGAGCACCCAAGAGTAATTGTGGCGTGCCGGTGAACAAGTCTGTGAAGGTTTCAGAAGTCTACCTTGAAGACTTACCATGAGTGATTGGGCGAGGACTAAGTGACCTTAGCTCAAGAGGAATACGGTGAGGACTAAGTGTCCTCTGAGGTAAAACTCAGCCGCCTCAACCAGACGTACAGTTGATACAACAACTGGAACTGGTCTACCAAATTGCTGTGTCTTTGTCAAGCTCAACTGGTTTCAAATTCCTCACCTCTTTACTTTACTACTATGTAGGGTAACGCAGCAGAAAACAAAAAATTTCCGACCTACGTACCAGCCCAGGACCACTATGGAGACTGCATACAAGGTTTGATCATTATCGTTACCGACTCGTAGCGCAGCGGAAGTAGAGTCGATGACGATTGGCGGTGCAGATCCCCGCAGCTAGGATTATACAACCTCCCAACCGCGAGGATGTATACCCTCATCTGCCCCGCGGACAGCCCTCCGGGAGGCGGTCACACAGTCCCCCGGACGGTGTCGCGGACAGCCCTTCGGGAGGACCTCCGAAACTCGGACGGTCACACGGACAGCCCTTCGGGAGGACCTCCAAAACTCGGACGGTCACACGGACAGCCCTTCGGGAGGCACTCTCGAACTAAGACCGAAACTACGATCTCTCTACAGAGTTGCACACATACGGTGTCATCTATCCGGCAGGGCTTCGCCGTCCAGAACTAGTTCCTGCCGGAACCCAGACAACCTTTCGGCTCTACGAAACTATTTCGCTGGGAGGGAGAGAAGAATGCCAGATCATGCATGGCTTTGTGTATGAGAGCAAGAGTGTGTCTTATGGCAGCCCACACACCTCCTATTTATAGGAAACCCAAGGGGTAGGGTGGTTTTACAAGAAAACCCAAAACCCACATGGAAAGGAGTCCTTCCCAAGGACCTAAAAGGTGAAACCAAGGAACAAGGGGGACTCCATGAAGGAGTCCACCATGTGGCCGGCCACACCCTCATGTGGGGCCCCAAAATTGGCCCCTATCCATCCATGTCATCCCCAAGATCTTTTGGAGCAAAGCCCCAAAAGGTGGCTTTCCAAAAATATCCCAAAAAGCACTTTCACTATTCACGACGACATATTTCAGCGTCCGTTCGAACTGAAAATATTCATGTGGGCTTAGAACATTTCCAGTACCCACTAAAATAATTTTCAACGCGATCTGAAACAATTCCGGTTTAGTGATTTTCATCTGCGAAAAGCATCTGAAGCGGTTCCGACAGCTCCGGAACATTTCCGGTTTTCATCCCGGAAAATTCCAGAAAGTTTCCAGAACGATTCTGGCACCTTCCAAGAATTATCAAGCATGTGCCGAAACCATTTTGACTTTATGGTGTACTCCGAAACAACTTTTCGGTTTCACCGGAACTATTCCGATATCCTCTCCGGAACGTTTCCGTTTCGTCCGAAACTTTTTCGGTGATTTTCTCTCAGACTCCCCGTCTAGTATTCAGCAGATAGATGACCCTTAAGCGTGTGACCCTATAGGTTCGGTGAAGTATAGACATGACCCGGAATCCCTTCCGATCAATGATCAACATCGGAGCCGTGGACACCCATATTGACCCCTATACCCACACGAATGAATATTCGAGTGAACCTCCAGTTGCCGTGTGCTATTCCTGTTGCTTCGCGATATGTTACAAATACCCGAGGTGAGACATGTTGGCATCCCCGCGGATCAACAACTTGTCCACTATGCCAGTTACCTCGTTACCGGTATTGTTCTCTTTTCTCGTTCCCGTGTTCCGGCATCCCCGTGATCAAATCACAAAGTGTCTGGCCAGACGATGATGGATACCGTAACACCGAGAGGGCCCAGAGATATCTCTCCATCGCCGGAGGAGCAAATCCCAATCTTGAGCTATCAAGTTACTTGACATACTTTTCCATGAACCCGTAAGCCGCCGTAATAGCCACCCATTTACGGATGACGTTTAACAAACCCCAAAGTTCATGAAGCAAGCATGAAGTAACTCGATACTCTCATGGTCTAAGGAATTATGCAAACGTTAACCATCTCTGTGTTATTAACCATTAACTTATGACGAATGAATCTCATAGCATAACATCAATTCGGGTCGATTCAACACAAATGTTCTTCTAACATTGTGCCCTCAAAATTGCCGGCATAGCCATGCCCATGATCAGGAAAACAGGATCATCATGCAATACTTGAGCCAGTCTTAGAGGCCAGACTAGGAATACATTTTATCGTTTATTATTCCACACGTGCATATGAGTCTTCCTCCGAGCCTCGTGGTTATTGTAGACTCGAGAACCATAGCAGTTATAACATGGAACATAAACCTAATTATGAACAGGGAGATAATCAATAACATATATTATTGCCTCTAGGGCATATCTCCTACAGACTCCCACTTGCACTGGAGTCAATAATCTAGTCAATGCTAATGCACTTTACACCTATGGCATACTGGTGTAAAATATGCTTCGCATGTGGTATAGCCTGATGTCCAACGGATCTGACGACTTCAGCTCTGTGTGTAACTTTGCATATCCTTGCGTTTTCACGCTTTCACAAAATTCATATTTTGTCTGGACTTGGCCTTGCATATGTGTGAATCATTGGTCGAAACCTGATTCCTCAGACTGAGCTATGGAGCAACTATCTGCAATAGTGTCCCATAGACCAAAGTCATCTTGGAACCATACTAAGTTCATGAATGAACTATATGATTCAACAACTTCTTTGTCGCTTCTTAAGCATCAACATACTTAGCCTTTGTTATAGAATTCGCCACAGTATCTTGTTTGGAACAATTTCCAACTACCGTGCCACCATATTGTGTATCACACAAAACCCTCAATTTAAATCGAAAATCGCATGGAGCATTGATGAAGACTGTATCGATGTAATCACTTACAACAAGCACTTCATAATCTCTACTTGCGAGAAAACATGTCATCAGCACTACGCTTAGCACTTAATGACATCTTTCACTGTTGTCCCATGATCAGTACTTTGATCACTATGGTATCTATACTCGCAACTACTTTGGAGTATTGGACATATCTGTTTGTTTTTACATACCATGGAATACATGGTTAATCCAAACACAAGAGTGTGTGGAATCTCCATCATGTATTTTACTCATCAGTGTTTTGGGACACCTAGTCTTGCAAAAACTCTTTCCATGTGACTTCGGCAAGAATCACTCCTTGGAGTTTTAAATGCTAAAAGGTTTTAGCATCTTGTCAATATGTATTCATTGCTTAGCCCCATTAGGTAAATCTATCTCCATAGATCATCATGCCTAATATTGAGGCTATTTAGCCTAAGCACTTCATTGAAAAACTATTTTCAAATGAAGTCCTAATTCGTGTGAAGAAATTTATTTCCAATTAACAATGTGTTAAGTACACAAGGTTTTTAGAAATATTATTATGCTCCCACTTACTTTCTTGAATCACAAGCATCTTCGATACCCATTTGATGAAGTCAAACCCCCTTGACCATTTCATCAAAAACGAAGATTCCAACTCCACTTTGCTCTCTTCTGTCCATCGCTGGAACTCTGAAGTTTGCATACTTACTAGCATCCTCTGGATCGACAAATTACTTTGGACTGTATCACATACAAGTCCTAGGTTTCATTTCCATCAGATGGAAATCTTTTTGTCATCCATGTTTCATATCTCATGATTGAAATATGTATTAATTGCTAGTTCAACCCGAACCGACTTCAAGCATCGCTACGGTGAGACAATCTCATCGTAGTCAACTCCTTGAACTTGTTATGGCAACAAGTCGAGCTTTATGGATAAAACATTTTATCCGTATCAGTTTTTAGTTCCATAAATATTCGTTAGACTCTAAGTCTTCCGAAAGGTGTATCAAGATTTTAATCTCGAATCACTTATATGGAAACTATCTCGGATTGTATTGGCATTTAGCCAATTCCGGAGTCAGGGCCCATCAACGCTTCCTTGTGTATTGTAGGTATACTGTTGTCTAACAACAATATCTCGTTTGCGCACCTGATAGGTTTGCACGAGCTTTGCCTACGTGGTTCAGCTGCAAGTTCGACCGAAGTCCATACATCTCATGTAGAGGCTTTCGTATCAGTCGCAGTAGGAAACTCCGGAATCACTTCCAAGGTTCCTTTCCTTTGACCTGATGACGAAGATACTGGTTATCTCGTCGAGTTGCACTATCCTCCCACTCACCTTTTGTAAGAACTATTCTCTTTAAAAGCATACCGTTTTGCGGCAAAAAACCTTTGCCTCGGTATAGTGGTGGGGGAATACCCAATGACTTGGGATAACCTTACAAAGTAGCACTTGTCTGATTTGGAATAGGTTTGTAACCTTTTACACAAGCCCCATATTCCAAATGTTAAGAAAAGATATAACATGGTTGGGCGTACCACACCATGGCGTCATTTCAACAGACCTGATGGAGCTCTTTTCAGTGTAAAAGCCGCAGTCTCTAAAGCATCACTCTATAAAAGGGATAATGGCAAATTTATTTATGTCATCTTTGATCTTACCATGTCATAAATGGTTCGATTACATCTACACAGACTCTCCACTTGCAGTGGTGCTCCGGGAGGTGCAAGTTATGAAACCCCTTTCACAACTCATCAGACATTCGCTAAACTTGTAACTCAAATATTCCTTTCTGCAATCGAATTGTAGAAACATAATTTTCTTGTTACAACAACTTCTACTTCATTTTTGAAAACCTTATGAATGAATTCAAAAAGATCCAGACTTACGTCTCAACAAGTAAATGTCCACATATCTTCTTGAGTCATTTCTGAAGATAGATAAATCACTACCTGCAACAACATTTATTGGACTACACACATCATAATGTATGATCACCAATATGTTCTTTGCTCGTTCCTTATGGCCTGTGAACGGTATTTCAGTCACTTCACTTTTCAGAGGAAAGTTGCAAGTGTCAGATGATTCAAAATCAAACGACTTCGAAATCCATCATAATGGAATTTTCATGCGGTCTTCTCCAATGTGACCAAATGCAGTGCCACACTTGTGTGGTGATCTTTTAGTCTTGCGACATTTAGCGTCAGTGTTATGGATGTATCATATTACCATCAATATTCATAGCATACATCCCATCCTGTATGGAATCATGGCCCTTCATGTTATTCATAACACCGAACATCAAAAGTTCTCTTATGAATAACCTTCTTGCAAAATACCTTATGCAAAGGGCTAGAGTGTATGAAACTCTAAATGAATTATGAAAGTAAATACAGAGGTAATGTATTATTATCAATATTCATAACATACATCTCATTCATAATGAAAGTATGGCCCTTATGTTTATTCATAACATCGAACATCAAAAGTTCTCTTATGAACAACCTTCTTGCAAGATACTTTATGCAATGGGCTAGAGTGTAAAACTCTAAAATGAATTATGAAAGTAAATACATAGGGAATACACCGATGGAAGGCATAGTAACATTTACTATGTTCCCTGCGTGTATCTGAACCTCATTCCTGGCTAGTCTTTCAGGCCATAGTAGTTCTTACATCGAGTTGCAACAGAATGCAATCGAGCGGGTATCTTTTTGATTAACTCACAATACCCAAGAATTAGTGATTAACTTGTTTAACCATAATTCCTAAGAACTATATCTTTGACCAGCCTTCTATACATCAAAAACTTGTATGACATTCATACATGAGCTGGATATTCCAGTCTACTTTCCTTTTGCCATTATACTTCTAACAGTTTAACTTTCAGTATTTCTCCTACTCTCAGAAGAAGCATCCAACTTGAGAGTGGCGTTAGCCTCGGACTTCCTAGGCGTGAAAGTCTTACTAACACCCTTCGGACACTTCCTTTCTCTTTAAGTTGTTGTTTTATTCACCTTTCATCATATGACAGGCGTTCTCCTGGATCCCTCTCTTATCAGTCTAATGCATGGTAAACTCCTTTACTAACAGTTCGCAAACAAACATTGCTTTGGATATCTCATATCTTTTAGCCTTTGTCTATCTCTGAAAATGATTTTCAGATTCCATGAATATCACATAACTATCCAAACTTTTGAAGTTCGGGTCTCATGGAAGCAAACATATTGCACTTTGACTGAAAAGGAATTCTAGCTTTTGGATCGAAGGACGAGAGTCACATGATCCATAGCATTAGCGGGAGAATACCGAAAGCATGCGATAGGACAAAGTCCTTCTCGGCACTCTTGAGGACAATCCTCACATTACGTTACCAACCGTAAAGTTTTAACCAGATATTTAACAGCTATTCAATTTTAATAGGGAAGGTGGAAACGCGAGCCATTATTGTACAACTATTTTGCAAATCACACTTAGACAGTGTTCAAAATTAATTGCACTGATAATTAAAAGAAGTTAATTCAACAGTGCGCTCCCACTCAAATCAATATCTCTCATAATTGATTGTGAGTGATACAAGATCCACATTTCAATTCAACGCCATTGATGTGGACATCACTGATGACGAGAATTTCAATTGGTGGGCAAACATGCCGATCACATCTCTATGTGACTCCTGTTCATCTTTCGATGGGCGTGTTCCGAGCTCAGGTCGATCAAGCCAGAACGTCAAGACAACCAAGTGATCTCGCTGCGAGGTCTGACCTCACCCGCCTCACACTTCTCTAATCGTTCGTACCCATGTGGACATGGCGCACCCCGAAAAGTTAGGTGCCGTGACGGTGCTACACTTGGGAGAACACTAACTACTTGATATTTTTGTGAGAGATCACCCTAATAAAAGCGACTACCGTGCAATCAAGAAGGGTGCATCATAAGGGATAAACATCTTAGGCAATTCATAATAGCATGATATGGTATAGCCCTTTCTGACGGAGAAGTCTTTCATTTCTTCGTCTTCGGCATTCGCGTCGGTGTTCACCTTCGCGAAGATTGCCACCACCTTGTCGATGCACTAGATAATATTGCTATCTCTATAGCTAATAAAATAAGTGCATTACATAAGGTTGACACGCAGGTCATTAAAGTGCAATCATATGGCTCCAGCCATCATGCCGAATCATGACACGCAGGTCATGTTAATCAAATTACATCATATAGTCATCTCATACATAATCAAATTATTATGAGCACTGCTATACCACATCATATGCACATGCAAACCATCCTGCAAAACCAAGTTAGACGCCTCTAATCGGTTCATGCAAAATTTTATTTTTCGTGGCTTCTAAGGTTTCGAAACAAACCGAAGCTACCAACGTCCATCATCAAGTATGATAATCCAAGTTGCTAGATTAACCTTCCAGGGTGTATGAAACACGAGATAATAAAATCTCGAGCCCCATACTAAACTTCGTCATACGCGTGACCCCCGTGTAGATCACATCTGCATTGCCCTTTCGTCTGCGAAACATCCATCTTTCTCAACTATGGTGGAACCCAAAGAACTGTTAGCACTTCGTTGATCTGTCAATCAGCATACTCAGGAGCAGCATGAAAGGATCGCGGATTGCCAGAACTTTGTGAGATTCCACCATGCCGTCAAGATCAGGACTACGCAAATTCAGGGGAAGCAACAGGAACATCGGGTAACAGATTTCATCTGCTACCCACACAAATAATTTTCAGCAATAGATCTCATCTACTACCTAATTATATTGTGCAACACCCATACATCTCTATGTATTCTAGATCGCAACCTGCATCTACGCATAGCACGGCTCTTGATGCCACTGTAGGGTAACGCAGCAGAAAACAAAAATTTTCCGACCTACGTACCAGCCCAGGACCATTATGGAGACTGCATACAAGGTTTGATCATTATCGTTACCGACTCGTAGCACAGCGGAAGTAGAGTCGATGACGATTGGCGGTACAGATCCCCGCAGCTAGGATTTTACAACCTCCCAACCGCGAGGATGTATACCCTCATCTGCCCCGCGGACAGCCCTCCAGGAGGCGGTCACACAGTCCCCCGGACGGTGTCGCGGACAGCCCTTCGGGAGGACCTCCGAAACTCGGACGGTCAGACGGACAGCCCTTCGGGAGGACCTCCAAAACTCGGACGGTCACACGGACAGCCCTTCGGGAGGCACTCTCGAACTAAGACCGAAACTACGATCTCTCTACAGAGTTGCACACATACGGTGTCATCTATCCGGCAGGGCTTCGCCGTCCAGAACTAGTTCCTGCCGGAACCCAGACAGCCTTTCGGCTCTACGAAACTATTTCGCTGGGAGGGAGAGAAGAATGCCAGATCATGCATGGCTTTGTGTATGAGAGCAAGAGTGTGTCTTATGGCAGCCCACACACCTCCTATTTATAAGAAACCCAAGGGGTAGGGTGGTTTTACAAGAAAACCCAAAACCCACATGGAAAGGAGTCCTTCCCAAGGACCTAAAAGGTGAAACCAAGGAACGAGGGGGACTCCATGAAGGAGTCCACCATGTGGCCGGCCACACCCTCATGTGGGGCCCCAAAATTGGCCCCTATCCATCCATGTCATCCCCAAGATCTTTTGGAGCAAAGCCCCAAAAGGTGGCTTTCCAAAAATATCCCAAAAAGCACTTTCACTATTCACGACGACATATTTCAGCGTCCGTTCGAACTGAAAATATTCATGTGGGCTTAGAACATTTCCAGTACCCACTAAAATAATTTTCAACGCGATCCGAAACAATTCCGGTTTAGTGATTTTCATCTGCGAAAAGCATCTGAAGCGGTTCCGGCAGCTCCGGAACATTTCCGGTTTTCATCCCGGAAAATTCCAGAAAGTTTCCAGAACGATTCTGGCACCTTCCAAGAATTATCAAGCATGTGCCGAAACCATTTTGACTTTATGGTGTACTCCGAAACAACTTTTCGGTTTCACCGGAACTATTCCGATATCCTCTCCGGAACGTTTCCGTTTCGTCCGAAACTTTTTCGGTGATTTTCTCTCAGACTCCCTGTCTAGTATTCAGCAGATAGATGACCCTTAAGCGTGTGACCCTATAGGTTCGGTGAAGTATAGACATGACCCGGAACCCCTTCCGATCAATGATCACATCGGAGCCGTGGACACCCATATTGACCCCTATACCCACACGAATGAATATTCGAGTGAACCTCCAGTTGCCGTGTGCTATTCCTGTTGCTTCGCGATATGTTACAAATACCCGAGGTGAGACATGTTGGCATCCCCGCGGATCAACAACTTGTCCACTATGCCAGTTACCTCGTTACCGGTATTGTTCTCTTTTCTCGTTCCCGTGTTCCGGCATCCCCGTGATCAAATCACAAAGTGTCTGGCCAGACGATGATGGATACCGTAACACCGAGAGGGCCCAGAGATATCTCTCCATCGTCGGAGGAGCAAATCCCAATCTTGAGCTATCAAGTTACTTGACATACTTTTCCATGAACCCGTAAGCCGCCGTAATAGCCACCCATTTACGGATGACGTTTAACAAACCCCAAAGTTCATGAAGCAAGCATGAAGTAACTCGATACTCTCATGGTCTAAGGAATTATGCAAACGTTAACCATCTCTGTGTTATTAACCATTAACTTATGACGAATGAATCTCATAGCATAACATCAATTCGGGTCGATTCAACACAAATGTTCTTCTAACATTGTGCCCTCAAAATTGCCGGCATAGCCATGCCCATGATCAGGAAAACAGGATCATCATGCAATACTTGAGCCAGTCTTAGAGGCCAGACTAGGAATACATTTTACCGTTTATTATTCCACACGTGCATATGAGTCTTCCTCCGAGCCTCGTGGTTATTGTAGACTCGAGAACCATAGCAGTTATAGCATGGAACATAAACCTAATTATGAACAGGGAGATAATCAATAACATATATTATTGCCTCTAGGGCATATCTCCTACATACTATTCCACTGTTGAAGAACTTGTGTCTTTCCTTTCTGAAGAATTTGAACTGAAGACTTTCATCATGCTATCTCATTTTCTTCAGTTCATCTTCCTCATGCTTATCTGTGTGCATGATTGCATGTTCTTCACTTGCTTATACTTCGTATGCATGCTTTCCATATCTGTGTAGACTTAGTTTCAATTCTGTTTCTATTTCTTCACTCTGATTTTCGTCAAATCTTCAGAGTTTGACGAATTTCTAAAAATCTTGCATTCACCCCCCCTCTGGGAGTTATCCTGCGCTTTCAATTGGTATCAGAGCAAGGTACTCCCTTGTTCTGTGCGATTTTGGTTTAACCACCTGGAGTTTTAGTTATGTCGACCGCAGGAATGATCAAGGTCTCCGCTGCGTGCCCCATCTTCGATGGCACAGACTATCCTTACTAGAAGAACAAGATGCGAATCCATCTTGAGGCTATTGACAATGATCTCTGGTTCGTCGTTGAGAATGGAGTGCCTTCCATTGCTCCAGGCATCAACGCCACTGACGTGAAGCGATTCAAGCAACTGGACTCTCAAGCGAATAATATCATATGTGGTCATCTGAACAAAGGCCAGTATGGTAGAGTGAGTGCTTTGGAAACTTTGAAGCTAATCTAGGACCGGCTCTCTAAAGTCAATGAGGGAGTATCCACTCAACGTGACTCCCGAGTTGATGTTCTGCGCAATCTCTTCAATCGTTTCAAAAGGCTCGACAATGAAAATGTGCAGCAAACCTTCAACCGCCTCACTGATATCTCCAATGAGCTTCAAGCTCTTGGCGCTGCTGACATCACTGATCATGAGGTGGTGAAGAAATTGCTGAGGTCTCTGGACAGTTCCTTCGACACTTTGTCACTGATGATACAAGAGCGCCCTGATTACAAGTCACTAGATCCTGCTGACATTCTTGAGAGGCTCAACACACATGAGTTTCAGCAAGCAGAGAAGAGAGATATGTATGGACCCAGCTATGGTCGTCCTCGCGCTCTGAAGGCAAAAGCAAAAGCCAAGGCCATTTCTTCATCTGAAGAAGAGGAATATGAGAGCAGTTCTGATGGTGCTGAGGAAATTGGCAGAGAACTGGCTATGCTGGTGAAGAAGTTCCAGAGGTTGTCCAAAAAGAACCGCTTTGGAAAATCTTCAAAGTATGACTCGAAGAACACTGGAGAAGCGTCTGCTCGAGACTACAACAAGAGCACTTGTCACAAATGCAAGAAGCCAGGCCACTACATCGCCGACTGCCCTCTCTGGCTAAAGAAGAAGAAGAAGAAGAAGAAGAGCAGGGATGATGACGAATCTGATGGCAAAAAGAAGAAGTCCTCAAAGTCTTCATCAAAGTCCTCATCTCACAAGAAAACCAGTTCTAGCAGAGCTCGTGCATTCATTGGGAAGAAAATGGATTCTGAAGAAGAATCTGATGATCAGCAAGCTGAGGAATCTGAGGAGGAGTCGGACTCAGGTGTGGCGAGCCTTGCACTCGCTACTGAGTACGTCAGCAAGTCCATCTTCAACTCTGAGGATAATGGTATCTCCACCAACAATGATGACTGTGCTGATGACTTCACTCCCACCTACTGCTTCATGGCACGAGGTGCAAAGGATGATACACCTTCAACCACTGAATGGGTCTTGGATAGTGGTTGCACACATCATATGACTGGAGACCGGAATCTCCTCACTGATGCTCCCCTTACTCCGTCTCATCTGAAGCATATCACATACGCTGACAAAGGAAAAAAGCAAGGTATTGGGTCTAGGTAAGGTTGCTATCTCAAAGGATCGACACATGGAAAAGGTGATGCTTGTCGAGTCCCTTGGATACAACCTCATGTCTGTCTCAATGCTTTGTGATCTTGATATGATTGTCATCTTTGGCAAATATAGATGCATTGTGCTGTTGGAATCTGACAAATCCAAAGTCTTTGAAGGCTTTAGGAGAGGTGACTTGTACATTGTAGATTTCTCTACAGGTCCTCAGCCTGCAACATGTCTAATGGCAAAATCTTCAGAATGCTGGCTATGGCATCGACGACTTGGACATGTTGGGATGAGGAATCTGAGCACTCTCGTCAAGAAGAAGCACATCATTGGCGTCGAGGGTGTTAAATTCGTCAAGGACCATCTCTGTGGTGCTTGTGATTCTGGAAAGATGACCAGATCCAAGCACTTGGCGAAGACAATCATGACCACTACTCGTCCTTTTGAATTGCTTCATATGGATTTGTTTGGTCCTACCCATTATGCTACACTAACCAATGCAGCATCTCTCTACGGATTCATCATTGTTGATGACTACTCTCATTACACCTGGGTGCACATCATTTCCTACAAGACTGAAGTTCAGGATGTCTTCAGACGATTCTCCAATCAGGCCATGAAGAATTACGGTCTCAAGATCAAGCACATCAGAAGTGACAATGGAACTGAGTTCAAGAACACAGGCCTCGACGACTATCTTGATGAACTTGGTATCACTCATGAGTTCTCTGCTCCCTACACGCCTCATCAGAATGGAGTCGTGGAGCGCAAGAACAGAACCCTCATCAAGATGGCGCGTACTATGCTTGATGAATACAAGACACCTCGTCATTTCTGGCCTGAAGCAATTGACACTGCATGCCACGTCATCAATTGGGTATATCTTCACAAATTCCTCAAGAAGACCTCATATGAGCTCCTCACTAACAAGAAACCCAATGTGAGTTATTTCAAAGTCTTCGATGCTAAATATTGGATTAGAGATCCTCATCACAGTTCTAAATCTGCACCGAAAGCACATGAAGATTTTATGCTTGGTTACGGAAAGGACTCGTACACCTACAGAGTCTTCAACTCCTTCCACCACAAGGTTGTTGAAACTGTAGATGTGCGGTTCGATGAAACTAACGGCTCGCAAAGAGAGCACCTGCCTCCTGTGCTAGATGAAATGCCTCCTGAGGAATCTATCAAGCTGATGGGCACTGGTGAAATTGTGCCCAGTGAAGAAATAGCTGCTGATGAAGAAGTGATTGTTCCTCGTCGTGAAGAAAATGAACATCCTGATGAAAATGATGCTGAGGAATCTGCACAGCAACAACAATAGCAAGGCCCTCGTCCAGCACATCCTCGAGTGGCAAATGAAGTGTAGATTGAGAAGATCCTCGACAACATCAATGCACCTGGTCCCCTCACTCGCTCAAGAGCTTCACATTTAGCTAACTTTTGTGGGCATTATGCTTTTGTCTCTGTTTCAGAGCCCACCAAAGTTGATGAAGCCTTTTTGGAATCCAAATGGATTCAAGCAATGCAAGATGAATTGCATCAGTTCGAGCTCAACAATGTGTGGGAGCTTGTCAAGCGTCCCGATCCACACAAGCACAATATCATCGGCACTAAGTGGATCTACCGAAACAAATAAGACAAAAATGGCCAAGTGGTGAGGAATAAGGCCCATCTTGTAGCTCAAGGCTACACACAGGTTGAGGGTATTGATTTCGATGAAACATTTGCACCTGTTGCTAGGCTTGAAGCCATTCGTATATTGCTTGCATATGCTAACCATCATGATATCCTCATATATCAAATGGATGTGAAAAGTGCATTCCTCAATGGTAAGCTTGAGGAAGAAGTATATGTTGCTCAACCACCAGGTTTTGAAGACCCAAAGCATCCTGACAAAGTCTTCCGACTCAACAAAGCTCTTTATGGCCTCAAGCAAGCCCCTAGGGCTTGGTATGATACACTGAAGGAGTTCCTGAAGAAAAAGGGTTTCAAACCCGGTTCACTTGACCCTACTCTTTTCACTAAATCTTATGATGGTGAACTGTTCATATGCCAAATATATGTTGATGATATTATCTTTGGTTGCACTAACAAGAAATACAGTGACGAATTTGCATATATGATGCAAGAAGAATATCAGATGTCTATGATGGGGGAGTTGAAATTCTTCCTCGGTCTTCAAATTTGTCAACAACGAAATGGCATCTTCATATCTCAAGGATTGCCTGAAGAAATTCGGCATGCAAGACTGCAAAGGCCTCAAGATACCAATGCCAACAAATGGTCAACTCTGCAGTGACGAAAATGGTAAAGATTTCGATCAGAAGGTATATCGCTCCATCATTGGTTCGCTACTTTACCTATGTGCATCTAGGCCAGACATTATGCTTAGCGTTTCCATGTGTGCCCACTTTCAAGCGTCACCGAAGGAATCACGCCACCAGGCTGTGAAATGAATTCTTCGATATTTAGCTCACACACCAATGCTTGGATTATGGTATCCCAAGGGCTCATCACTTGATCTTGCTGGATATTTCGATTCTGATTATGCTGGAGATCGTGTGGATCGCAAGTCAACCTCAGGCACATGCCATTTCCTTGGACTATCTCTTGTATGTTGGTCCTCCAAGAAGCAGAACTGCGTCTCACTTTCCACTGCCGAGGCTGAGTACATTGCTGCTGGCGCCTGCTGCTCTCAGTTACTATGGATGAAGCAAACCCTCAAGGACTATGGCGTCAATGTGAAGAAAGTGCCGCTCTACTGTGACAATGAGAGTGCCATCATGATCACCTACAACCCTGTGCAACACTCAAGGACGAAGCACATTGAGATTCGTCACCATTTTCTTCGTGATCATGTGCTGAAGGGAGACATCGTCATCGACCATGTGAAGACAGAAGACCAGCTTGCCGATATCTTCACTAAGCCCTTGGATGAGAGAAGGTTTTGCATGTTGCGGTGTGGGCTAAACATCCTAGAATCTTCGAATGTCCTTTGAAAAGGACACACATCCTAACGCTTATGCATTCTTGATGACTTTGATGCACAACACACGAAGTAACGTTTTTCTTCAATCAATGAAGACTAACCCTCTAAGTGTGAAGAAATTAATGAAGAACTTGATTCTCAGGACCCTACGACAATTGTACGCGGTGTCTGAAATCGGCATAGTTCTTATACGGTGGGTAACGCCACCACCACTTTATGACTTGCTTCAATTTGAGTTTTTCGTCATTTGAAATTTTTCGCCAAACTTTTCAAATTCGTCATTTGTGGTTATTCTTCATTTCTTGAGGAGATTCTATATATATATATATATATATATATATATATATATAGAAAGTCTATTCATCACCCAGGGTGCAGAATAAGTTATTCTTCATCCGAGTTAATCTTACAATCATTTCATAAATAAATTACATTTGAAATACAAATAATTACATTCATATTAATTCACTGCGTAAAATTTGGCATAAGGAAAAAAATATAGGTCATAAGACCAAAAAAAATTACATTTTATTTACATTTTACACTATGTTTTTACATTTGTAATTTTACGAAACATAAAATATTTTTTACGGCGATTATATATTTTCTTACGTTCTCTTTTTATGTCTGAAATAAGACAAAATTTATGGAATGTAAAATTACGGTGCATTGACGCTAAAATAGAGGGGGTGAAGAATAACTATTCCTCACCCAGGGTGACGAATAGTCAATCCCTATATATATATATATATATATATATATATATATATATATATATATATATATATATATATATATATATATATATATATTTGAGTTTTTCATGTCCTCAACAGCATCCACATATAGCTAATTCTTCAAACTATGATTTTCGTCATCTATGTGGATGCGATCGGACCCGCTCCCCTCTATGCTAAACTCAAACCACTCTGTTCTCAATCTCTTCATATGCGTTCTAATTGACACTATTCAAAGTCTTCACTGTGTCCTTGTCAGCTGAAGAAATTGCGAACACATTCTAAAACTATTCTACTCAATTTTTGGCGGTTGCCACAGTAACCTCATCCCGCGCATCCGACGCGTGGATAAGCGCACTCAAAATGCATGTATGACATGTGTCACTCAGATGTGAAATGCCAGGGGCTTATCCGTCCAAAATCTTTGGACCACTCAGTTTTCACCGTGCCTATATAAAGGCTTGACCTCGTCAACTCTAACTCATTTCACTCTCACGCCCCTGTCGCTCTCAAAACCCTAGCACTGCCGCTAGATTTCATCGTCACCGGAGAGGAAGAGCTTCACTGCCTCGACTTCTTCGTCGTTGTACTCGCGCCGGCCGCGGATTTCTTCACCTCCATCGCCGCCGTAGCTGTCTTTCGTCGCCAAGTTAGGGCACGAAAGATCTGAGCTGACGATTTCCATCAACTCGTCGTCCAGTTCATCGAGTTCATCCTTGGCGTAATTAAAATTTATTTTTACTTCCCAAGTTTGATCTCTTTACTGCCTCAAATTCTTCAAGTGCTGTTTTTACCACTTCTTTCCAAATCTTCAGCACTTCCTTCTGGCCAGTCTTGGTTATTTCACCTAAGTTACTCTTAATTCATAGATTCCTCAGTTGTGCAAATTGCTTCAATCTGTATAGCCCTGGAATCTAAGTCAAGAACACTTAGTGAATTTCTTCAAGACGATAAGGGTCATATTCCTCAACTAGGTTTAATTTTGAAAATCTCTGAGAACGCATGTGACTCTTCCCAATTTCCTCGCAACTATACTCTGTTCACAGGTACCCATGTCTGCAGACGAATCTCTTGGTTCTCATCAAATTAATTCATTTGCAGCATTGCTTGAGGAAAATCTCCAGACTTCTTCAGAAACATCAAAAGTTCAAACCCCTTAGTTGAAGAAAATGGCAGATGGCAAAAGGCCTCAGAAGGGAGGCAAGAGGAAAGAGGAACAGACTGCTTTTGAGGTTCCTGATGAATTATATGCATGGTACTGTACGCCAGATGAGGCAACTCATGGCAAAGAGACAGACAAGCAGCGCAAGACGCGCTTACAGAAAATTAAACGCAGGTGGGCTTATGAATGGATGGCATACAGATATGTGACTCCAAAGTATATGAAGGAATTCGCTGTAAAGCCACCTTGCAAAAGGCCACCTCTGGCTCCTGGACAAACAGCAGATCCCACAAGCATCAGGAGAGGTGAGGAATTCCCTGAGGAATGGGCAAAGAGTCAAGCAAAATTGCAAAAGCAAGCTCAAAGAGCTGTTGAAGAATTCAACAGGGCCACAAAAGCTTCACAAGAAGCGGGTGCAGGCTCAAGTGGCGGAGCGCCCAAGAAAGCCATGAAGAAGAAGCCGGCTCAAAAGCCTAAACCTTCAACTGAAGAGCCCTCACGGCCAAAATCTTCTGCAAAGCCCTCAGAGCCCAAGCCATCTTCCTCAAAGGCTTCAGCGCCTAAGGCACAAACTGCTCCAACTTCATCTGCGCCTCCACCATCCGTAAGTTCTTCAAAGGCTGCAGCTAGAGCTTCAATGCCAGTCGTGCTAGCGTCATGCCAGCGCACTGAAGGCTTTCCAACAGCCTCCATTGCTACATCAAGTGCCTCAGCATCAGGGCATATTTCCTCAAACACGCCAATGCTGAAGAAGAAGGCCACTGCAGGCCGGGGAACTAGGCCCAGCCCCAAGAGCAAGGCAGTGTTGCCTCAAGCTGATGAACACGATATGGCTGATGAAGATGAACTTGCAAAATTTGTACAAAGAAGAATGGAAGAGGCCGCTCGTGCCAAGAATTCCTCAGTCCCAACATTTCTGAGTCCGAAAAAGGTCCTTGACTTCATTGATGTATGGTGTCAGAAACCAGATACACCACTTGATGACTTGGATTTGCCACCTGGACCAAGTCACATTCTATCTGCCTTTGTCCTCAATGAAAAACACAAGATTGAGAAGGCAAAGCTCGTAAGAAAGGAGATGAAGAGGAAGCAGAAAGAGCTCAAGGACAACATGCTCACCATATCCCCTCAACAACTAGTGGTGATGCAAACTGAAATTCAGTGTCTGTCTGAGGAATATGAGCTCCAAGCCGAGCACTGCTGCGGAGTGAAGGACAGATTCATCAGCACTTCAAACAAAGTTGTTGATGACCATAACAGAAGGGAGGCTACAAAGTTTGGCCAAGCACCTCCGTCAAGTTCCTCAGCTCCTCCGCAACCCCCTCAGGCCAGTGAAACCATACCTTCACCTCCTCTGCATGACCAAGCTAGGGCAACTGCATCAGCTGCACCTAAAGAGAATGCCAGAGCGACTGCATCAGTTGCGTCTGAAGAAATTGTACCACCAAGTTCCTCAGCTGCAGCGCTAGAACCGACCTCATCTATGAAGCTTATCACCTTCCCTTCTGCATCAGAAGTGAAGAAGGCCAAAGCAGCCGAGAAGAGAAAAGCATCAGCACCCCCTACCGCCGAAACTATGAAGAAGTTGAAGACGGATCCAATGTCTTCAATTGAGCCAATTGATGCTATCCCAATTTCGTCCGCTCCCCCAACAAAAAACATGCACAAGTTCCAGATTGTTCCCTTCGGTGTGGAATATATAATCCCACCTGAAGACTATACTGATACCCACTCTGCTGCTTCCACATAGCAAGTGGATGAAGAAATTGAAGTCGAAGCAGAATCTTCACTTCCCTTGGAATCATCGCCCTCAGTACTGATGACTGAAGGACAGTCGGCTTTGCATCAAAGCCATGAAGAAACCGATGAGGACGTGGATGTAGGTTCCACTACCCTAGTGATGCATGATGACTTCTGCGATGCAACTCACCCGAACTCACCCCTCACCACACCCCTCACTCAAGTACCTCAGTCACCTGCTGTTACTGAGGAAATTCAAACTGGTTCTGAAGGTCACCAGCCATCCCTTCAAACCATTAATGAAGAAATTCTAGCTACATCAGCTGAAGAAATTGTGCAACAGATAAATGATGAAGAAGTTGCACCTCCTCCAACACAACATGAAGATCCAACACCCTCAGCAGATTCAGACACTGTTCCATTTGCGACAGCTGAGGAAGTTGCAAAATCTTTGGCCATCATGGATCCCAATGACTCAACGGGCTCTCCGAGACCCATCTTAGATGTGAGGCCAAATAAGGTAAATCTTCAGCCTGTGCCCTCAATGCCTAGAGTTGGCAAAACCGTCAGAAGGCCCAAATTTGATAATGCTGCCTTCTTCGAAGAGAAGAATTTCTTCATCGACGAGTCTCCATATGACTCGGCCAAGATAAGGCGTCAAAGATTCTGGACAAACACTCAGATGAATTACTACTCCTCGCTGCTCTTTGACAAGAACAAAGTATTCCCGCATCATCATATTCCTCACGTTGATATGAAATCGCTGCCATGCTTCATGCCAGTATTGGCTATTCTTCATGAAGCTGGCCTGCTCAATTTCTTCACAGACGTATGCGACTGGAATGAAGAGCTCATTCTTCAATTTTACACCACTCTGCATCTGTCAGGAGAAGTTGATGATATTCACTCATGGGCGATTGACTGGATGAGTGAGAATATACACTACAAGGCTCCATCTGATGAATTGCTTCGAGCCCTTCCCATTGATCTACCCTCTGCTGATGCAAGGAAAATCTATGAAGAACCTGAGTTGCCACATCATCTGATGAATGTGCTGATGACACCGCTAGATGAAGGAGAAGCACCGAGAACTACCTTCCTTGTGAAGGATCTACTTTTTGTGCCACGTACCGTGTATCGGATCTTGGCCAAAACCCTCAGTCCCATCAAAGGCCACAATTCTGAGACTGAAGAAGTTGTTGGCATCATGAAGAACTTGTTATTCAACATCATTCATGGGATTCCCAATGACATCCATGATTTCTTCATGAGGACGTTGGCGACTGTTGCTCAATCACCGTTTGAATTGAAGCCTTATGCACCTTGGATCATGAAATTCATCAGAACAAGGTCTTTAATCAACTATCGAGCAGACTGTCAAAATCACCTTTGCTTCATGCCAGATGTGGAAATTCTTCCCAACACAATTGCTTTAGTTCCAGGCAAAGGCAATGCTGTAATTAATGAAGGAGTTCGTCCCCTTGATGGCCAATTTTGTTAGCCTGTCTCACAGTCCACTGGTTATAATTCTTCAAGCCATGACACTGACGCAAATGCCACTCAGCAAACCCCTCAAGGTGAAGCTCCTCGAGTGATGACTGATCGTGAGCTGCTCATAAGTCTTCATCAGAAAGTTGACAAAAACCACAATTGGGTTAAGCGTCAGCTCCATGCCATTTTGGGAAATATGACTGTGACGCAAAACTCTGTGCGCAAAAATCATTATTATCTGCATGAGATATTTGACAAAAGTTGGGCCATTCTTTCACATCTAAAGACTCCTGACGAACTTGAGGAGATGGAATTCCAAATGAACTTTGATTGGGACAATCTGCCCAAGAAGAAGTTCAAGAAGGTTCAAATTCCTCCAATGGTTCCCAGATCAGTGTCTCTGTTTCGAGCCACTGAAAAATATGAGGACATTGAAGACACTGCTGCAGGTCCTTCTTCAACTCGCGACCCCGACGACAATGCTGGCGCTCCCTCGACTGCTTCATGATCTCATTCTTCAGGGCGCATTAGTCCTCAGTTTCGTCTCCTTTTGGTCATGTGATGACAAAGGGGGAGAAATTTGGGTGTTAAGTCTTCAAGCGGGTCATATAAAACTATGGGGTGGTTTATTTTGCGAAGTCATGCAACTCTTGCGTTCATTCGATTTGCTCTTTGAAGAGTTGTAACTTAAACTGTTGGTGGTCTGACTCTTTTCTGTGATGGTTTATCTGCTTGTATGCTTATGCTCTAATTCCTCAATATTATGTGTGCATGCATGCTGCAATTAGTCAGACACCAATTTTTATCATGCATTCAAATTCTTCAATATCATATGATCATGCATGATTGGATTCCAAGATATAGCGGGAGATCTCCACAATTTCAACCTGCCATGTGCATTTGCAATCAAAAGCAAATTCTTCATATGCACATCTTCAGGGGGAGTTCCTCAATATCTTGTAACCATTGTCTTCACATTCAGTACTTAAACTTCCATTGTTTTACTCCTGTTAAAAACTTAACTGATTTGTCATCAATCACCAAAAAGGGGGAGATTGTAAGTGCATCAAATGCCCCCTTAGTGGTTTTGGAGTATTGAAGACAAATAGGTTAAGGGACTAATGTGTTTGTGAGTGTACACATGACAATATAGTCCCTGAAGACTTGGTTTAATCACAGAAGACGACCCCTAAAAATGTATTTCTTCAAGTGAAGAATTTGGTGCGGCCTTTGAGGAAATTGATGTGAAGACTTTGTTTTCATAGTTTCTTTTTCTTCTTATCTGAGTCATAGGAAAAACCATACTATCAAAGGGGGTCAAGGTGAAACATTTATCACATTTCCAAAGTGATGCTCCAACCTATACATACACAAGCTGCTTCGAGTGAAGCCTTTGGAAATTTCCAGAACAGCTGACGAATTTGACAGTGACAATGACGAAGTTCATCTGGTCTCTGACGAATTTGGTCAGGCTGAGGAGTTAGGATTTCGCCAGTGCGATCTGCCTGGTCCATCACAAACCAACACAAGCTACGGTGGAAAGACCTCAACCTCGAGTCAGCCCGAAATATCCTCGGAATCCTGGTGCACAAGACATTTCGACAATGGTAAACAAGTCCAGCAAGACCTCCCGGCGTGCCGTCACCCTGATAGGACCCGCGCGTATCTCGTTCTCAGGCCACGACCGGATAAGCTACGCATACAGGTACCAAAAGACCCCAATTTGCCAAGGGGCGGCCCCGCACAGTGCTCTAGTTTTGGACCAACACCATCAGCACTGGCCCACCTGTATTATGTTGAATTAAGAATCCCCGGGGACGCGACCCCCTATGCAAATTAATTATTTAATTCAGTATTATTATGTTGGCAAATGTTAAAACCAAAGTTGGGCCTTGCTGGAAGCGTTTATTCAAAGTGAACTGTCAAGAGGGTCCCATAACCCCTGACCATGTTAGGAACGCTAATCAAGGAACATAACACCGGTATTACGAAAACTAGGGCGGCGTGAGTGGAACAAAACACTAGGCAAAAGGCCGAGCCTTCCACCCACAACCAAGTATATAGATGCATTAATTAAATAAGAGATATTGTGATATCCCAACATATCCATGTCCCAACATGGAACAACCTGCAACTGCACCTACAACTAGCAACGCTATAAGAAAGGGGCTCAGCAAAGCAGTAACATAGCCAAACAACAGTTTGCTGGGTAGGGTGGTTAGAGGTTGTATCATGCCATATGAGAGGCTGACATATATGTGGTAGGAAGCGTGACATAGCGATAGCAACAAGGCAACTAGCAAGCAAAGATAGTAGAGATATCCAAGGTCATGATCATCTTGCCTGAAATCCCGCTTGGAAGAAGATCAAATCCATGAAGTAGACGAGCAATCGTACTCGAACGAATCCTCACATCCGCAACGTAACCGGAACTATCGAGAAGAAGCACAACCGGAAAGAAACAAACACATGGTAAACACACAAGCATAAACATGGCATGATGCACAAGCAAATATGATGCATGTCAAGTTTAAGGATGCATGACATGTCAAGATGCACAACCAAATACTACACATTAAGTGAAGCTCAATATGCAACAAGTTGCATATTGACAAAAGTCCACATTCCAATGTTTAGTTCACTCTTGTTTATGCTACTCAACAATATTAAATGTTGCTAATCATGGCAAGAGGTGAAACATAATTAAATTACCTATCTAGGCAATTTAAATGAGGCCGGAAACAACCAAGAACAATTCCAGAAAAACCCCATATGTAAAATTCGAATTTTTTACTCTTCTTGCTAAAACACAATTTTAATGTTGTTAAATGGCAAAATAAAGTTCACCATGATAATCTACACATTTTTCTAGACCATTTACATATATAATTTCTTTAATTCGGAGCTACGGTTATTTAGCTATGAAATAAACCATTTTAGCATGTCATTTATGCAAGTTAATGCAACCAACAATTTAAATGTTCTTAGCATGGATGAGGATGTCATGTCATGTTATATGCAATGTTAAGAAGATGTTGACAAAAACATGGTATGGAACATTTGTCGCCATGGCGAAGGAATTTGGTGCCACGGCGGCGAAAACGGAAATGATGCCACGGCAACATTCCGGTTCCGGTACTCGTTGAGATACCGGTGCAAAGAAGGAACAAGCGTGCGGATGTGCGGAACATGCAAGAGATGGTGGGGTGATCCCGGTTACCGGGTTCCCACGTGTCGGTGGCAAGGCATACGAGGAACGTGCAAGGGACAATTCAAACACGGTGCAAACACGAGCATCTCATACAACATATGCATTCGTTCACGGCGTCGTCTCGGCGGTTATACCTTCGAAGCAAGCGTTTCGGGGCGGACGGTTTCGAGGAGGGAAGTAGTCGTTCTCGCGACGGTCGTAGTGGAAGTAGTGGTACACGGTGTCGGGGAGGAACTTGACGAATACAACATCTTCGGGGCAACGATAGTCGTACACGGCAACCGTAGTCGAACTTGAAGGGCCGTCGATGTCGTGGTACTTGGTGACATGCACGGGGTGGTGGTTGTACACGTTCGTAGACATCCGGTGTCGTTCGTAGAACTACTTGACGGCCTTCGGCGACGGTAGTGGTACACGTTCGAATCGAAGAGGAACTTGGCTTGTGGCTCTGGTCACCGGCGGTGAGGGACTTGGCGAAACCGAGGTCTTGCCGATTCTAGAGTTTTGCCATAGTTGTTCGGGCATCGGTCTTGGTATTGAGGTCTTCGGTGGTCAACAGAGGAGTCGTTCCCAAAGGAAACGATGACCGGAATGACAACAACAAAGAACAGCGCCAAAAGGCCAAAGTGGTCAGTGCGGTGGCCATCAGTGAGGGTGCACGAGACGTGGAAGCTCGCCGGAGAGGGCTGGACGGCTGACAGAGGAGGGCGGTCACCTTAGCGGGCCACGGCCCAGGCGAGGAAGCAGGCCGGCGGGGTAGGTTGCTGGGTTGGGGAGGCGGCACGGCTGCAACTTGGCGACTGGGATGGCGCGGAGGCAACGGAGACGAGCGCTGGAGGCTGGTCTCGCTTGATTGGGACGAGCAGGTCCTGGCAGCAGGGACCTGGCGGGGTTGACGAGGTCGAGGGCGACGTCCTCAGGGCAGGGGAGCTTGGGCTCCTGGCTGCTGGGGCTTGGGCTACTTCACGATCCATTCGGGATCGAGGGAAGAGGAGGTAGGATTCGGGCGCCTGGGAAGAAGCAAAGGAGGAGCTCGAGATCGAGCCTCCTGCTCGATCTGGAGGTGGGAGCGAGGATGGATCGAGGGGTGGAGGTGGAGGCTGACGGCTGGATGGATTTGGGATCGTGCGCGGCAGCAGCTCCTCTGCACGTGTGTGTGTGCGTGCGGCGCACAGGGAAGGAGAGGGAGCGAGGAGGAGAGCTGAGCGAGGGGCTAGGGTTAGATAGGGGCGGAGCCGGCTGGGCTTAGTGGGCTGAGGCGCCGGCGAGCAGGCCGAGCCGCGCCGGTTGGGATCTCTCTCTCTACTCTAATTTCTTAACAGAAAAATTTGCAAAGAAAGAAAACGAAGGGTAGAGCTGGGATTCCAACAAGTGACATATTTTCCTGGAGACAGAAAAATATGGAGGATTTAACAAAAATGGTTGGCAAGAGTTTAGAAGATAGAAATTCAAATAAGTTTGAATAAAATTCAAACTATTTGAATTTGGAAGCAATTTAGATGGAGACCAACTGAGATGAGATTTTAACTGGTAACCCTACATGAATAGCATGATTTATGGACAGAAGTTGAACATTTATGGAGAAAGTAAAATTGCAACTCAATTTTACCCAAAGGCTTTAAGGAAGATTAGCAAGTTGAGTTGGATAAAAAGGAGAGTTGAAAAAAAGAGTGCAAATGTGTTATGGGTGATTCCAAGTTAATGGAATGGTTTAATATAGCTCCCTAATAGTATTGGGAGACTTTTATATGTTGTAAAGAGAAATCACCATGTGCATCTCCCTCGATTTAAATGGATCAACGATCCATGCAATTTATTTGGTTGAGTTGCAAAAATTAATGACTTGATGGCATGATGGAATGATGCAATGCAAAACAAATAACATAGAGCAAACAACATAATAATAATGATGCAAGGAATCGGTCTCGGGTTGTCACAACACTCCCCCACTTACAAGAGATCTCGCCCCGAGATCTAAGAATGAGAAGAGGAAGAGAAAAGAGCAAGAGGAAGAGGTAAAACTAAGTTGCTTCTTTGACAAATGAGTGAAACCAATGAACCTTGAGAGGTTGCAAAGTCATGAAGAATAATAGCACAAGGGCAAGAAAGAATTTGGACAGCACTCTGGCTGAAAAGAGAAGCAAGGCTTGATAAGATGAAAAGAACTTGAGAAGAGGACACAACACTCCGGTAAAATGGATAAGCAAGGAAAGAACATGATCTTGGCAAAACGAGATAATGGGTCAAAGAGAGCAACATCACAATGCCTCCGGAACGAAAGAATAGAAGCTAGATTGTTGGAAAGAAAGAAAGGGGAAACAAAAGACAACTTCCACCATAATTGAATTTGAGAAAACATCCTTACAAAGAAAGAATGAATGGAGTTGTTGGAAATTCAACAATGAAAAGAATATGCTTGTTGTGGGCTTATAGAAAACATCTCAAAATTATGAGGTGACACCCGACCACTAACAGAAAACATTTGATTGGTTGATAGCAACCAAGAGATAAAAAGCTTCTTTCACCGAAAGGGATTTAAGAGAAAACTTGGATCATTGACAAGCACCACAATTAGCAACATTCCTTAGGGAAAGGCTTTAGGTGAAATCTATACCAAGATAATTCCAACAAAGAAAAGGATGGATTGAAAAGATCTACTGAGCAAAGAAAAGTTGTCAACCCATCATCTTCTCTTAGTGACTCCTCATGAATCAAGAATGATATACGACAACCTCAAAAGATAAGGGGAAGGAATTGCACTTCGGAATGCAAGATGAAGATTGCTTGAACTCCTCCAACAATAATCTTGAAGAACACTTTGAGAACGAATGAAATCTTTGACGAACCACTATGAAGAGCCTCGTTGAAGAACTCCGGAAATAGAAGAATGATAGAACGGTAGTGAAGTTCAAAGAATAAGATTGAAGCCTTGCAATGATTTAGATGGAGCTTCATGACGAGACAACCGAGAAAACTTGGAACTCCGGAAAAAAAAAGATGAACAACTTAGAACCGAGAATTGATATCAAGAACGATCTCCGTAAGAAGGAATTAAACCACCTAGATGAAATAAGAATAAGAATTATGTCATGCTTACCCTTCATCAACCTAAATTGATGACAAGCAACGGATTTGCCATGCTACTTATTCTTCTTGAAGAGAATTAAGAGAGATATAGCGCAAATTTGGGAAGGTCTTCAACGAACCGCCGGTAGGATTTGGAAAAGAACGAATGAATTGATACGATAACAAAGGAAGAGGAATTTTGAACGAACCACCGTAAGAAATGAAAATGAACGAAGAAAAGAGAAGGAGTCACCATGAAGAATTAGAAAATGCACGAAGATACTTGAGGGAATAGAACGAAGAGATCATGAGCTAATTAAAGAATACTTGAACGAAGCACCGGAAGAATTTGAGAACGAGGGATGAACGTTGAGAATGAAGAATTCTTCTGAAATGACGGCCTTCGGAGAATAAAAAATGGAAAGGACTCATGAAATGCTCTAGGTGGGTATGAAAAGAATTTCTCACAATCGAAAACAATTTTGAGGATGGCATGAAGCTAGAACCTCGAATCTTCAAGAGAACGGATGAGAGACATTCTTCTTTGGTCTTCCAATGCTGAGAATGATGATGAGAACCGCCATGAAGAATTTATGAGATACTCCGGAATAATGATGAATAGAAAAGTTGAGCCAAATTTGAAAAGAATTAGGAAGCGATCTTGGAGACGACATTTGACCGATGAGAATTCATTCTTACTTCAAACTTTGAAAGAATTTGAGAATAACTCCGGGAAAATTAGAAGAGTCAGGTAAGATCCTGGGAAAAGACCTGTGGGTTATGGGCCCACTCAACATAAACACCGTTAGAAATGATTGCTTGAAAGAGAGATTGCACCGGTTGAATTAAATGGCTTGAATGAAATAAAAACCTCGAAATAGAACGAACGGGACTCGAATGGAAACATGAAACTTCTGAGATATCTTCAGCACTCTGAAACAAATGAATAGAGAGAGATGGACGATTAAGATGTGCACCGGCATGGGAAAGCATTTGAAACAAGGAAAAGAGATATGTTCAACACCAAAAGCTTGAATTGAAACCACCGAAAAGAAAATGAGAACGACAAATGATGAATTAGAAACTCCTGAGCACCTTCACGAGGAATTCGCTGGATGAAACTCGAAGAAAAGAATGGAGAGATTTCACATGAATAAAATGGATGCTCGATTCGAGAATTTAGACTCCGCGAAGTATAAGGGTAGGAGGGTGGGAAAAAGAAAGACAACTTGGAATGGGAGAAACGAACACCGTTGAGAAAACTGAGAATTGATCTTGCAAATGTAGAAAGGATTGAATTAACTCGAAGAGAAGCACGCCGGTTGAGAATAATTTTCCATGACAATCTTGATGATCAAGAAGGATTAGCACTCCCATAGAAATATGAGAACACCGCTTAGGAAAGGTATGGAATCAACACTTGACTTCGAAGCAACCCGAATACCACAACTCAAAACAAAACAAGGGTTTGGCCTGCAGAATAAGCCGGAACAAACATATGATAGAGATTTCGTCCGAAATTTTCATGGTGGGGCCCACACGGGCTCGATCGTACAGCGACCATCAAGTGCATTGCTGCCCTTGACATACGAAGCATCCCAGAGCGGTAGCAAAGCTACAAGGGCTCTTTAAGACACCACGAGACCACTGTAAAAATGACCGTGTACAGGCGAACCACTAGACGTCGAACCTCAATCTCATATCACGCATCTGTCGGAAAGATATCCTAGGTAACTACTTGAATTCCCACCTAAGAACTCCCGAAACTTCTTGGTCATGCAATCAGGTTGTGGGTCCAGGAACCTACTCATAGCAAACAACAACCTAATCAGCTGCAACTGCATCCGCAACCCTTAACACACAACCGAGAAACTTTGTAAATTCGTCTACCTCAGACCTTCGAAAACACCAAGATGGGTGACCATCTCTCTGTGGCCTTGTTGCAATTATTTTGGTCCCACCGAAATTGCACTCGGTAACACCGAGATGGAGTGACCAAGTTTCTGTTGCCAAGTTGCATCATTTCGGTCCCATCGAGATTATGCAATCGGTGCCACCGAGACTGGGTCTAGCCCTTAGCATTGCACTTCGGTTGCTCCGAGATGTTCCCATTTGGTCCCACCGAAACTTCAAACGTTCATATCTTTTGCACAGGTCGGTCTCACCGAGATTTCAAATCGGTGCCACCGAGTTTGGTCAAAAGTGTGTAACGGTTGGATTTCATGTGGAGGCTATCTATACCCCTCCACCACCCTCTTACCAAGTAAGAGAGCCATCAGAACATGCCTACATTTCCACCATATATTTTCTGAGAGAGAACCACCTACTCATGCGTTGAGATCAAGATATTCCAATCCAACCATTTGAACCTTGATTTCTAGCCTTACCCAAGTTGCTTTCCACTCAAATCCTTCTTCCACCAAATCCAAATCTGTGAGGAGCTGTTTGAGTGTTGGGGAGACTATCATTTGAAGCACAAGAGCAAGGAGTTCATCATCAACACACCATCTATTACCTTTTGGAGAGTGGTGTCTCCTAGATTGGTTAGGTGTCACTTGGGAGCCTCCAAGATCATGTGGAGTTGAACCAAGGAGTTTGTAAGGGCAAGGAGATCGCCTACTTCGTGAAGATCTACCCCGAGTGAGGCTAGTCCTTTGTGGACGTAAGCCATTGTGGAATAGACAAGGTTGCTTCTTCGTGGACCCTTTGTGGGTGGAGCCCTGATACGTCTCCAACATATCTATAATTTTTGATTTTTCCATGCGATTATAGTATCAATCTTGAATGTTTTTATATACATTTACATCAATTATATATCATTTTTTGGGACTAACCTATTAACTTAGTGCCCAGTGCCAGTTGCTGTTTTTTGCTTGTTTTTGGTTTTCCAGAATATCAGTACCAAACGAAGTCCAAATGCCACGAAACTTTTTGGAGATTTTTTCCTGGACATAAGAGACACTAGAAGGTTCGGGAGGGGACGAGAGGATGAAGCAGTGGCCCACGAGGCACCACGGCACGCCCCAGGGGGGGGGGCGCCCTGGTACCTCGTGGGGCCCACAAGGCTCCGTTTGACCTAATTCCACCTCTATAAATTCTCTAAAATCGGGAAACCAACAGAGGACTCCACGAAATACTTTTTCCGCCGCCGCAAGTTCCTGTTCTTGAGAGATCCCATCTGGAGGCCTTTTCCGGTACTCCGCCGGAGGGGGAATCGATCACGGAGCGGCTCTACATCATCCTTGCTGCCCTTCCGATGATGCGTGAGTAGTTTACCACAGACCTACGGGTCCATAGTTAGTAGCTAGATGGCTTCTTCTCTCTTTTTGATCTTCAATACAATGTTCTCCTCGATGTTCTTGGAGTTCTATCCGATGTAATCACTTTTTGCGGTGTGTTTGTTGGGATCCGATGAATTGTGAGTTTATGATCAGATTATCCATGAATATTATTTGAGTTTTCTCTGAACACTTTTATGCATGATTATTATAGCTTAGTATTTCTCTCTGATCTATTGATTTGGTTTGGCCAACTAGATTGATTTATCTTGCAATGAGAGAGGTGCTTTGTAATGGGTTCGATCTTGCGGTGCTCAATCCCAGTGACAGAAAGGGACATGACACGTATGTATCATTGCTATTAAGGGTAAAAAGATGGGGTTTATTCATGTGTGAGTTTACTTTGTCTACATCATGTCATCTTGCTTAAGGCGTTACTCCGTTCTTTATGGACTTAATACACTAGATGCATGCTGGATAGCGGTCGATGTGTGGAGTAATAGTAGTAGATGCAGGCAGGAGTCGGTCTACTTGTCTCGGACATGATGCCTATATACATGATCATTGCCTTGGATATCGTCATGATTATTTGCTTTTCTATCAATTGCCCAACAGTAATTTGTTCACCCACCGTATGCTAGCTATTTTCAAGAGAGAAGCCTCTAGTGAAAACTATGGCCCCCGGGTCTATCTTAATTATATATTGAAAATCCTACAAATACCTTGCTGCACTTTTGCTTTAATTATTTTATTTTGCATTTTTTTCGATCTATTTATCTATCACCATACAATTTAATCTTGCAATTGACCGCAAAGGGATTGACAACCCCTTGTTCGCGTTGGGTGCGAGGATTTGTTGTTTTGTGTGCAGGTACTGCTAACGAGTTGTTGCGTGATTCTCCTAATGGATTGATAACCTTGGTTTCATAACTGAGGGAAATACTTATCTCTACTGTACTGCATCATCCCCTCCTCTTCGGGGAAATCCCAACGCAGCTCACAAGTAGCAGGAAGAATTTCTGGCGCCGTTGCCGGGGAGACATCATCAACATCTATCAAGTACCTACGCATAAAACTTTCATCTCCTTGCATTTATTTTATTTGCCTTTGCCTCTCGTTTTCATCTCCCTCACTTCTAAAAAGGTTTTACAAAAAATACAAAAATATTTTCCGTTTGCCTTTTTCTTGTTTGCTTGATTGCTTGCTTGTTATCTTGTTTGCGTAGCCACGATGTCTCAAGAAAATACAAAATTGTGTGATTTTTCTAATACTAATAATAATGATTTTATTAGTACTCCGATTGCTCCTCCCGCCGCTAGTGCGGAGACTTGTGATATTAATGCCGCTTTGTTAAATCTTGTCATGAAAGAACAATTTTCTGGTAGTCCTAATGAAGATGCTGCATCCCATCTTAACACTTTCATAGAATTGTGTGATATGCAAAAGAAAAAAGATGTGGATAATGATATTGTGAAATTAAAATTATTCCCGTTCTCATTGCGGGATCGTGCAAAAATTTGGTTTTCATCTTTACCACGAAATAGTATCGATTCTTGGGATAGGTGTAAAGATGCTTTTATTACCAAGTATTTTCCTCCCGTGAAAATTATTTCCCTTAGAAATCAAATTATGAATTTCAAGCAACTTGATCATGAACATGTTGCCCAATCTTGGGAAATGATGAAATGTATGATAAGAAATTGCCCTACTAATGGTTTAAATTTGTGGATGATCATACAAAAAAATTATGCGGGATTAAATTTTGTTTCTAGAAATCTTTTAGATTCCGCCGTAGGTGGTACTTTTATGGAGATTACATTGGGGGATGCTACTAAATTGCTTGATAATATTATGGCAAATTATTCACAATGGCATACTGAAAGAGTTCCTACTAGTAAAAAAGTGAATTCTGTTGAAGAAATTAGTACTTTGAGCGATAAAGTTGATGCGCTTATGAAATTGGTTGCTAGCAAAAATACTCCTATTGATCCTAATGATGTGCCTTTATCCACCATGATTGAGAAAAATAATGATCCCGTAGATGTGAATTTTGTCTCGCGAAACAATTTTAATAATAATGCTTATAGAGGTAATTTTAATCCTAGGCCGTTTCCTGGAAATTCCTCTAATAATTATGGAAATCCTTATGGTAATCCTTATAATAATAATAATAATAATAGGATGCCCTCTGATCTTGAAAGTAATATTAAATAATTTATTAATGCTCAAAAAAATTTCAACACTACGATAGATGAAAAATTAAGTAAACTTGATGATATGTCTAGGAGCATTGATAGAATTATTCATGATGTGGAAAATCTTAAGACTAAAATTTGCCACCTAAAATTGATATTAATGAATCAATTAAATCTTTATATGCCTCCATGGATGAGAGTAAGAAAAGAACCGCCATGCTAAAAGCTAGACGAGAATTTTTAGAAAAAGCGATTCCTCCCGGTTTCTATCGTAGTAATGATGAGGACATTAAAATGATTGGTGTTTCATCTATTGATTCCTTGTTTAGAAATATAAAACTTGATGAAAATGGGACTGAAGAAGAGTCAACTTTAGCTAGTAGGCGTCCCCATAATTCGGAGGGTGAAAATCTTGATGAAAAAATTGATAAAAGTGGGTCTGGAGAGGTAAAAACTTTAACTAGCGATGTGCCCACTCTCTTGGATTACAAAGATTTTAATTTTGATAGTTGTTATTTGATTGAGTGTATTTCTTTGTTACAATCCATGCTAAATTCACCCAACGCTTATGAACAAAACAAGGCTTTCACTAAACACATTGTAGAAGCAATGATGAAAGCGTTAGAAGAAAAGATAGAACTAGAAATTTTAATTCCTAGAAAATTATATGATGAGTGGGAACCCACCATTAAAGTTAAAATTAAAAATTATGAGTGCAATGCTTTATGTGATTTGGGTGCTAGCGTTTCGACAATTCCAAAATCTCTATGTGATGTGCTAGGTTTTACCAATATAGATGAATGTTCTCTCAATTTGCATCTTGCGGATTCTAATATTAAAAAGCCTTTGGGTAGAATTAATGATGTTCTTATTCTTGCAAAGAGAAATTATGTGCCCGTTGATTTTATTGTACTTGACATTGAATGCAATCCTTCTTGCCCCATAATACATGGTAGACCGTTCTTACGAACTATTGGTGCTATTATTGATATGAAAGAAGGTAATATAAGATTTCAATTTCCACTAAAGAAAGGGATGGAACACTTCCCTAGGAAAAGAATTAAAGCACCATATGAATCCATTATTAGGGCCACTTATGGAATCGACTTGAAGGATGATAATACTTGAAACTATGCATTATGCCTAGTTAATTAGGGGCATAAAACAATAGCGCTTGTTGGGAGGCAACCCAATGAATAAAATAAATTTTTACTTTTTGTTTCTGTTCTTGTGTGTTTACACAATTATTGTACTGTTATGATTGTGTTTTTATGTTTTAATTAGTGTTTGTGCCAAGTAATGCCTTTGAGATGATTTGGAAGATAGTATAATTGATGCTGTTTGGAAAACAGAAAGTTTTGCGTCCAGTGCTGGAATTTTAATTCTGTACTGGAGACTCTGAAAAATCTGAAATTTTTACACAGTATTGGTATATGAATTTCCCACGGTGTCCTAATTTTTCAGAATTTTTGGAGTTACAGAAGTATAGATTTTAAATAGATCTTTACAGACTGTTCTGTTTTAGACAGATTCTGTTTTTGTTGCATAGTTTGCTTATTTTGGTGAATCTATGGATCGTATCGGGGGGTACGAGCCATGGAGAAGTTGGAGTACAGTATCATTATGAGAATATTAAATATGAATCAATTTACTATAGTACTTAGAGTTAAGGATTTATTTGTTATACTAACGGATCTCACGAAGGTTTTGTTGAGTTTTGTGTGATTGAAGTTTGCAAATTTTGGGTGAGATCACGATAGATGAAGGAATAATGAGTGGCAAGAGCCTAAGCTTGGGGATTCCCAAGGCACCCCATGGTAATATTCAAGGAAGACTCAAGCGTCTAAGCTTGGGGATGCCCTGGAAGTCATCCCCTCTTTCTGCTACCAACTATCGGTAATTTTATTTGGAGCTATATTTTTATTCATCACATGATATGTGTTTTCCTTGGAGCGTCGTGTATTATATGAGTATTTGCTTTGTTTGATTTTTATTTTATCACAATCATCTTTGCTGGACACACCTATTTGAGAGAGCCACACGTTTATCATGATTTGTTAGAATACTCTATGTGCTTCACTTAAATCTTTTGAGCTAGGCAGTTGCTCTAGTGCTTCACTTAAACCTTTTTGAGCACGGCGGTGGCTATATTTTGAAGAAATGTTTGAACTCTCATGCTTCACTTATATTATTTTGAGAGTTGATAAGATAAAATTTTGAAGAAATATTCGCACTGTCATGCTTCACTTATATCTTTTTGAGAGTTGATAATAGTAATGGTAATTTGCACAAGATATGAATTTGGTCCCAAAGTGATGAATATTCAAGAAGGATATAATAAAAACTTTCATGAAAGATCATTGGATATGATAAGTTTGATTCCTTGCAATAGTTTTGCGATATGGAGATAATAATATGCGAGTCATGTTAGTGAGTAATTATGATTTAGTAAGAATATTGGTGTTAAGGTTTGTGATTCCCTATGCATGCACATTAAGTCAATAGTTATGCAATGAAATTATATCCTACTTATGGTGCATTATTCGGTGTTAGTTATGTTCAATGCATGTTTATGACCGTTTTCGCTTTTTGGTTAGTTGCTTCTCAATCTATTTGCTAGCCTTCATTTTGTACTAAGCGGGAATACTGCTTGTGCATCCAAACTCCTTAAACCCAAGTTGTGCCAAATGAGTCCACCATACCTACCTATATGCGGTATTTCAATGCCGTTCCAAGTAAATTTGCATGTGCCAACTCTAAATTTTCAAAATAATTTTCCGTTTTGAGTGCCCGTATTGCTCATGAAGCGGCAGGGGGTGGCCAATATTTTCCATGCTAGGTGTGTTATTCTCACGATGAGTGTTTATTCACTTGTCATTGCATGAGAGAGTGGCCGGTAATAGGGATGCCCAGTTCCGAAATGAAAATAATTTAATATGATGATAATAATAAATTCCTTGGAAAGTGTTGGTATGGAAGGCACCCGTGGATACAGCTAGCCATGGATTGTGAAAGAATGGTGGAAAGGAAATAAACTTTATTTTCTGTTTGGGAACCGCCTATAATGTGTCTAGCATGGAAGATATTGGGAATTCTCGGTCGTTTTCGTTGACAGGAAAAGCATGCCTCTCAAAATAGTTTTATCTCTCTAATTTAAGCTTTGAGCTCTGGCACATTTGCAAATCTCTGCTTCCCTCTGCGAAGGGCCTATCTATTTATTTTTATGCAATTTTTATTTTTATTTTGAGTCTCCATCTTCTCTTACAAAGCACCAACTAGAGAGCACTATTGTCATACTTGTGCATTGTGTGTAGCTAATATTGAGTGTGTTTCATGAATGGATCAATGATTGAGCATAATGGGCTAGGGATAACTTTCTTTAGCGTTGATATTTTGAAAGACATGCTTGCTTGTTAGTATGCTTGAGTATTTATATCTTCATGTCAAACTATAGACTATTGCTTTGAATCATTCAAGTCCAAATGTCCATTATATAAAGAAAAGAATATATGATGAATATGATAGGTAGCATTCCACATAAAAAATCCAGTTTTTATCATTTACCTACTCGAGGACGAGCATGAATTAAGCTTGGGGATGCTTGATACGTCTCCAATGTATCTATAATTTTTGATTGTTCCATGCTATTATAGTATCAATCTTGGATGTTTTTATATACATTTACAGCAATTATATATCATTTTTTGGGACTAACCTATTAACTTAGTGCCCAGTGCCAGTTGCTGTTTTTTTTGCCTGTTTTTGGTTTTCCAGAAAATCAATACCAAACGAAGTCCAAATGCCACGAAACTTTTTGGAGATTTTTTTCTGGACATAAGAGACACTAGAAGCTTCGGGAGGGGACGACAAGATGAAGCAGTGGCCCACGAGGCACCACGGCGCGCCCCAGGGAGGGGGCGCCCTGGTACCTCATGGGGCCCACAAGGCTCCGTTTGACCTAATTCCACCTCTATAAATTCTCTAAAATCGGGAAACCAATAGAGGAGTCCACGAAATACTTTTTCCACCGCCTCAAGTTCCTGTTCTCGAGAGATCCCATCTGGAGGCCTTTTCCGGTACTCCGCCGGAGGGGGAATCGATCACGGAGGGGCTCTACATCATCCTTGCCGCCCTTCCGATGATGGGTGAGTAGTTTACCACAGACCTTCGGGTCCATAGTTAGTAGCTAGATGGCTTCTTCTCTCTTTTTGATCTTCAATACAATGTTCTCCTCGATGTTCTTGGAGTTCTATCCGATGTAATCACTTTTTGCGGTGTGTTTGTTGGGATCCGATGAATTGTGAGTTTATGATCAGATTATCCATGAATATTATTTGAGTTTTCTCTGAACTCTTTTATGCATGATTATTATAGCTTCGTATTTCTCTCCGATCTATTGATTTGGTTTGGCCAACTAGATTGATTTATCTTGCAATGGGAGAGGTGCTTTGTAATGGGTTCGATCTTGCGGTGCTCAATTCTAGTGACAGAAAGGGACATGACACGTATGTATCGTTGCTATTAAGGGTAAAAAGATGGGGTTTATTCATGCATGAGTTTACTTTGTCTACATCTTGTCATCTTGCTTAAGGCGTTACTCCATTCTTTATGGACTTAATACACTAGATGCATGCTGGATAGCGGTCGATGTGTGGAGTAATAGTAGTAGATGCAGGCAGGAGTCGGTCTACTTGTCTCGGACATGATGCCTATATACAGGATCATTGCCTTGGATATCATCATGATTATTTGCTTTTCTATCAATTGCCCAACAGTAATTTGTTCACCCACCGTATGCTATTTTCAAGAGAGAAGCCTCTAGTGAAAACTATGCCCCCCGGGTCTATCTTAATTATATATTGAAAATCCTAAAAATACCATGTTGCACTTTTACTTTAATTATTTTATTTTGTATTTTTGTTCGATCTATTTATCTATCACCATACAATTTAATCTTGCAATTGACCGCCAAGGGATTGACAACCCCTTGTTTGCGTTGGGTGCGAGGATTTGTTGTTTGGTGTGCAGGTACTGCTAATGAGTTGTTGCGTGATTCTCCTACTGGATTGATAACCTTGATTTCATAACTGAGGGAAATACTTATCTCTACTGTACTGCATCATCCCCTCCTCTTCGGGGAAATCCCAACGCAGCTCACAAGTAGCAAGCCCTCCGTGGACTCGCGCAGCCATTACCCTTCGTGGGTTGAAGTCTCCATCAACGTGGACGTATGATAGCACCACCTATCAGAACCATGCCAAAAATCATTGTGTCTTCATTGCGTTTGATGTTCCATACTCTACCCCTTTACTTTCCGTACACTTGCATGCTTTACTATTTCCGCTGCTCAATCTCTAGATATGCATGTGTAGGAAGTCTTGGTGTTGTCTTAACTTGTGCCAAAATCTGCCTAAGTTCTAAGAGAAACTAAAAACTGCACCTTTGGGTAGTTAAGTGTATATTCACCCCCCCTCTAGACCTATCTCCTCGACCCCATAATTGGTATCAGAGCTTTGGTCTCCATTGCTTTGGTTTAATCACCATTGGAGGGAGATGGATGTGTCTACCTTGGGGAGTCTTAGAAGTAGAGTGCCTATTCTCAATGGGGAGTATTACAACTTTTGGAAGGGTGAGATGCTTGATATCTTTGATGAATTTACCTTGAGCAAGTACATTCATAATCCTTACGTGCCTCCCATTGATCCCTTGCATCCTACTCATGAAGAGGAAATTGACATGCTTCGCAACCTTAGAACCGTCAATCTTATCATTAGAGGATTACCTAAAACTGTGCTTCATTGTATGCAAAACTTTGGGTGTGCTTATACTCTATGGCATGACTTGGAAAAGCGATATCCCGATTACTCCTTAAAGAATCTTGATGAGATTCTTCATAAGACTATTGCTTTTCACAAGATGAGTCCTAGTGATCCTAACTTTGATGATTGCTTGTTTGAGCTTCGTGACCTTATGCGTGCTAAAGGAGATGTTAGAACTATTAGCAACATTATCACGGAAGCTATTAGAATTCATAAACTTGAACAGTGTCATGATCATGAAACTAATGAATTCATTGCCCTAGGTGATGATCACATACATGTTGATGATGATGATGTTGAGCATGGCTATTATGATGAGGACGAAGAATTTGATATTGAATTTGAGAAGACCATGAGGAATCTTAGTCTTATGGCAAATCTTCGAGATTACATGGCCGGAGGAAAAGAGTGGATTCTTGATAGTGGTTGTACCGATCACATGACCGGGGATAGAGACATGTTTCGTGAGCTTGCTAAAAATGATGGTCCACGTAAGTATGTGACTTTTGGAGACAACTCCAAGGGTAAGGTACTTGGCCTTGGTAAGGTGGCCATATCCAATGATAGCTCCATACAAAATGTTATGCTTGTTGAATCTCTTGGTTACAATCTTCTTTCCGTATCTAGACTAGCCGATTTTGGTTTCAATGTTCTATTTACCGAAGTGGATTGTCAAGTGTTTCGTCGAGATAATCATAATATGGTCTTTACCGACATTCGTAGAGGTGATCTATACATTGTTGATTTCACTAAGAGAGCCTAACCTTGTACATGCTTAATTGCTAAATCTTCTAAAGGTTTGTTATGGCATAGAAGACTTGGAAATGTTGGTATGCGTAATACTGATATACTTGTTAAAGGAGATCACATTCTTGGTGTGAAAGATGTTATATTTGACAAGGATCGACTTTGTAGTGCTTGTCAAGCAGGAAAACAAGTTGGAGGAAGCCATCCCGTGAAGAACAATATGACCACAAGGAGACCACTCGAGCTACTTCATATGGATCTTTTTGGTCCCAATTCTTATAAGAGTCTTGGTGGTAACTCTTTCGGTTTGGTCATCGTTGATGATTTTTCCAGATTTACGTGGGTGTTCTTTCTTGATGACAAATCGCAGGTACGAAATATCTTCAAGAACTTCGCAAGAAAGGCCCAAAATCAATTTGGGTGAAGATCAAGAAGGTTTGGAGTGACAACGGAACGGAGTTCAAGAACGCCAATGTGGATACCTTTCTTGATGAGGAAGGCATTTCATATGAGTTCTCGGCTATGTACACACCTCAACAAAATGGAGTTGTTGAGAGGAAGAACCGGACTCTTATTGAGATGGCAGGAATGATCAAGGTCTCCGCTACGTGCCCCATCTTCGATGGCAAAGACTATCCTTACTAGAAGAACAAGATGCGAATGCATCTTGAGGCTATTGACAACGATCTCTGGTTCGTAGTTGAGAATGGAGTGCCTTCCATTGCTCCACGCATCAACGCCACTGACGTGAAGCGATTCAAGCAACTGGACTCTCAAGCGAAGAATATCATATGTGGTAATCTGAAGAAAGGCCAGTATGGTAGAGTGAGTGCTTTGGAAACTTCAAAGCTAATCTGGGACCGGCTCTCTAAAGTCAATGAGGGAGTATCCACTCAACGTGACTCCCGAGTTGATGTTCTGCGCAATCTCTTCAATCGCTTCAAAAGGCTCGACAATGAAAATGTGCAGCAAACCTTCGACCACCTCACTGATATCTCTAATGAGCTTCAAGCTCTTGGCGCTGCTGACATCACCGATCATGAGGTGGTGAAGAAATTGCTGAGGTCTTTGGACAGTTCCTTTGACACTTTGGCACTGATGATACAAGAGCGCCCTGATTACAAGTCACTAGATCCTGCTGACATTCTTGAGAGGCTCAACACACATGAATTTCAGTAAGCAGAGAAGAGATATATGTATGGACCCAGCTATGGTCGTCCTCGCGCGCTGAAGGCAAAAGCAAAAGCCAAGGCAATTTCTTCATATGAAGAAGAAGAGGAATATGAGAGCAGTTCTGATGGTGCTGAGGAAATTGGCAGAGAACTAGCTATGCTGGTGAATAAGTTCCAGAGGTTTTCCAAAAATAACCGCTTTGGAAAATCTTCAAAGTATGACTCGAAGAACACTGGAGAAGCGTCTGCTCGAGACTACAACAAGAGAACCTGTCACAAATGAAAGAAGACAGGCCACTACATCGCCGACTGCAATCTCTGGCTAAAGAAGAAGAAGAAGAAGAAGAGCAGGGATGATGATGAATCTGATGGCAAAAAGAAGAAGTCCTCAAAGTCTTCATCAAAGTTCTCATCTCACAAGTCGGTCTCATTGAGATTTCAAATCGGTCCCACCGAGTTTGGTCAAAAGTGTGTAATGGTTGGATTTCGTGTGGTGGCTATATATACCCCTCCACCACCCTCTTACCAAGTAAGAGAGCCATCAGAACGTGCCTACACTTCCACCATACATTTGATGGAAATATGCCCTAGAGGCAATAATAAAGTTGTTATTATTTTATATTTCCTTGTTCATGATAAAGGTTTATTATTCATGCTAGAATTGTATTGACCGGAAACTTAAATACATGTGTGAATACATAAACAAATACCGTGTCCCTAGTGAGCCTCTACTTGACTAGCTCGTTGTTCAAAGATGGTTAAGGTTTCCTAACCATAGACATGAGTTGTCATTTGATAACGGGATCACATCATTAGGAGAATGATGTGATGGACAAGACCCATCTGTTAGCTTAGCATATGATCGTTCTGTTTATTGCTACTGCTTTCTTGAATGTCAAATACATGTTCCTCCGACCATGAGATCATGCAACTCCCGGATACCGGAGGAATACCTTGTGTGCTATCAAACGTCACAACGTAACTGGGTGATCATAAAGATGCTCTACAGGTATCTCCGAAGGTGTCTGTTGAGTTGGCATGGATCGAGACTGGGATTTGTCACTCCGTGTTTCGGAGAGGTATCTCTGGGCCCTCTCGGTAATGCACATCATAAGAAGCTTGCAAGCAAAGTGACTAAGGAGTTAGTTACGGGATGATGTATTACGGAACGAGTAAAGAGACTTGCCGGTAACGAGATTGAAGTAGGTATGGAGATACCGACGATCGAATCTCGGGCAAGTAACATACCGACGGACAAAAGGAATTACGTATGTTGTCATTGCGGTTCGACCGATAAGATCTTCGTGGAATATGTAGGAACCAATATGGGCATCCAGGTTCCGCTATTGATTATTGACCGGAGAGGCATCTCGGTCATGTCTACATCATTCCCGAACCCGTAGGGTCCGCACGCTTAACGTTCGTTGATGATATAGTGTTATATGAGTTATGTGAATTGGTAACCGAATGTTGTTCGGAGTCCCGGATGAGATCCCGGACGTCACGAGGAGTCTCGGAATGGTCGAGAGGTAAAGATTTATATATGGGAAGTCATATTTTGGGTTCCGGAAAAAGGTATAGTTTTTTCGGTATTGTACCGGGAAGCTTCCAGAAGGTTCCGGAGGATTCCGGAGGGGTCCGGAAGTCCACAAGTGGGTCCATCACGTCCCAAGGGCTGGCATGGGCTAAGGGGAGGCGCCCTGGCCTTATTGGGTCAGGCGCACCAAGTCCTCAAAAGCCCACGCAGCTAGGGAAGGAAAAAAGGAGAGTCCTAGTAGGAATAGGATTGGACTTTGGAGTCCAAGTCCACGTGTGTACTATTCACGTGGTACTGTTCACACGGTACTATTCACGTGGTACTGTTCACGTGGCACTATTCCTTCTACTCCAAGCCCCTACACATATATAAATAGAGGAGAGGGGGCGCCCCAAACAAGCCACAACATTGTCTTAGCCGTGTGCGGCGCCCCCCTCCACAGTTCCGTCCCTCGGTCATATTTGCGCAGTGCTTGGGCGAAGCCCTGTGGAGATAGCATCACCATCACCGTCACCACGCCATCGTGCTGCCGGAACTCATCCACTACCTCGCCGTCTTGCTGGATCAAGAAGTCGAGGACGTCACCGAGCTGAACGTGTGCTGAACGCGGAGGTGCCGTACGTTCGGTACTCGGTCGGTTGGATCGTGAAGTTGTTCGACGACATCAACCGCGTTGTTCTAACGCTTCCGCTTACAGTTTACGAGGGTACGTAGACACACTCCCCCTCTCATAGCTATGCATCTCCATGTATAGATCTTGCGTGTGCGTAGATATATTTTTTGTTTTCCATGCAACGTTCCCCAACAGTGGCATCATGAGCCAGGTCTATGCGTAGATTATATGCACGAGTAGAACACAAAGAGTTGTGGGCGGTGATCGTCATACATCTTACCACCAACGTCTTATTTTGATTCGGCGGTATTGTAAGATGAAGCGGCCCGGACCAACCTTACATGTCCACGTACATGAGACCGGTTCCACCGACAGACATGCAACTTGTTTTGCATAAAGGTGGCTGGCGGGTGTCTGTTTCTCCTACTTTAGTTGAATCAAATTTGACTGTGGCCAGTCCTTGTTGAAGGTTAAAATAGCAAACTTGATAAATCACCGTTGTGGTTGTGTGCCGTAGGTAAGAACGGTTCTTGCTAGAAGCCCATAGCAGCCACGTAAAACTTGCAACAACAAAGTAGAGGACGTCTAACTTGTTTTTGCAGGGTATGCTGTGATGTGATATGGTCAAGACATGATGTGATATACGTTATTGTATGAGATGATCATGTTTTGTAATTTATCGGCAACCGGCAGGAGCCTTATGGTTGTCTCTTTATTGTATAAAATGCAAGTGCCATGTAATTGCTTTACTTTATCGCTATGCGTTAGCAATAGTTGTAGAAGCAATAGTTGGCGAGACGACCATGACGCAACGATGGAGATCAAGGTGTCGAGCCAGTGACGATGGAGATCATGACGATGCTTTGGAGATGGAGATCAAAAGCACAAGATGATGGTCGTATCATGTCTCATATTTTGATTACAAGTGATGTTTGTCCTTTATGCATCTTATTTTGCTTAGAACGACGGTAGCATTATAAGATGATCCCTTCACTAGATTTCAAGATAAAAGTGTTCTCCCCGAGTATGCACCGTTGCTAAAGTTCGTCGTTTCGAAGCACCTCGTGATGATCGGGTGTGATAGATTCTACGTTCACATACAACGGGTGTAAGCCAGTTTTACACAAGCAGAATACTTGGGTTAAACTTGATGAGCCTAGCATGTACAGACATGGTCTCGGAACACTGGAGATCGAAAGGTCGAACATGAGTCATATAGTAGATATGATCAACATGGAGATGTTCACCATTGATGACTATCCCATCTCACGTGATGATCGGACATGGGCTAGTTGATTTGGATCATGTATCACTTAGTTAACTTGAGGGATGTTAATTTAAGTGGGAGTTCATTAGTAATTTGATTAATTGAACTTAATTTATCATGAACTTAGTCCTGATAGTCTTTGCAAATTATGTTGTAGATCAATAGCTCGCGTTGTAGCTCCCTTGTTTTGATACGTTCCTAGAGAAAGCTTGGTTGAAAGATGATGGTAGCAATTACACGGACTGGGTCCGTAACTTGAGGATTATCCTCATTGCTGCACAGAAGGATTATGTCCTTGATGCACTGCTAGGTGATGGACCTTCTGCAGGAGCTACTGCAGACGTTGTGAACGCCTGGCAGGCTCGATCTGATGACTACTCGATAGTTCAGTGTGCCATGCTCTACGTCTTAGAACCGGGACTACAAAAGCGTTTTGAACGCCATGGAGCATATGAGATGTTCCAGGAGCTAAAATTGATATTTCAAGCTAATGCCCGGGTTGAGAGATATGAAGTCTCCAACAAGTTCTTCAGCTGTAAGATGGAGGAGAACAATTCTTTCAGTGAACACATACTCAGAATCTCTGGATACCACAACCACTTGACTCAGCTGGGAATTGATCTTCCAGTTGAGAGTGTTATTTATAGAGTTCTTCAGTCACTGCCACCAAGCTATAAAGGCTTCGTGATGAACTATAATATGCAAGGGATGGAGAAGACAATTCCCGAGCTCTTCGCGATGCTGAAATCGACGGAGGTAGAAATCAAGAAGGAGCATCAAGTGTTGATGGTTAATAAGACCACTAGTTTCAAGAAAAAAGGCAAGGGAAAGAAGGGGAACTTCAAGAAGAACGGCAAGCAAGCTGCCGCTCCCACGAAGAAACCCAAAGTTGGACCCAAGCCTGAAACTAAGTGCTTCTACTGCAAAGGAACTGGTCACTGGAAGCGGAACTGCCCCAAGTATTTGGCGGATAAGAAGGATGGCAAAGTGAACAAAGGTATATTTGATATACATGTTATTGATATGTACCTCACTAGTGTTCATAGCAGCGTCTGGGTATTTGATACCGATTCAGTTGCTAATATTAGTAACTTGAAGCAGGAGCTGCAGAGTAACGGAGACTAGCTGAGGGCGAGGTGACGATATGTGTTGGAAGTGTCTCCAAGATTGATATGATCAATATCGACACGCTCGTAATACCTTCGGGATTAGTATTAAAACCTAAATAATGGTTATTTGGTGCTTGCGTTGAGCATAAAACATTATATCTGGATATTGTTTATTGCAAGACGGTTATTCATTTAAGTCAGAGAATAACGGTTATTCTGTTTATATGAATAATATCCCTCGTGATCATGCACCCTTGTGAATGGTTTATTCTTGTTGAATCTCGATCGTAGTGATACACATATTCATAATATTGATGCCAAAAGATGCAAAGTTGATAATGATAGTGCAACATACTTGTGGCACTGCCGTTTAGGTCATATTGGTGTAAAGCGCATGAAGAAACTCCATGCTGATGGACTTTTGGAATCTCTTGATTATGAATCATTTGATACTTGCGAACCATGCCTCATGGGAAAGATGACTAAAACACCGTTCTCCGGAACAATGGAGCGAGCTACTGATTTGTTGGAAATAATACATACCGATGTATGCGGTCCGATGAATGTTGAAGCACGCGGCGGGTATCGTTATTTTCTAACCTTCACAGATGATTTGAGTAGGTATGGGTATATCTACTTGATGAAACACAAGTTTGAAACATTTGAAAAGTTCAAAGAATTTCAGAGTGAAGTAGAGAATCATCGTAACAAGAAAATAAAGTTTCTACGATCCGATCGCGGAGGCGAATATTTGAGTTACGAGTTTGGCCTTCATTTAAGAAAATGTGGAATTGTTTCACAACTCATGCCACCTGGAACACCACAGCGTAATGGTGTGTCTGAACGTCGTATCCGTACTTTATTGGATATGGTGCGTTCTATGATGTCTCTTACCGATTTGCCACTATCGTTTTGGGGTTATGCATTAGAGATAGCTGCATTCACGTTAAATAGGGCACCGTTTAAATCCGTTGAGACGACACCGTATGAACTGTGGTTTGGCAAGAAACCTAAGCTGTCGTTTTTTAAAGTTTGGAGATGCGATGCTTATGTGAAAAAGCTTCAACCTGATAAGCTCGAACCCAAAGCGGAGAAGTGCGTCTTCATAGGATACCCTAAAGAAACAATTGGGTACACCTTCTACCACAGATCCGAAGGCAAGGTCTTTGTTGCCAAGAATGGGTCCTTTCTAGAGAAGGAGTTTCTCTCGAAAGAAGTGAGTGGGAGGAAAGTAGAACTTGATGAGGTAATTGTACCTTCTCTCGAATTGGAAAGTAGCTCATCAGAGAAAACCGTTCCCGTGATGCCTACACCAATAAGAGAGGAAGATAATGATAAAGATCATGAAACTTCAGATCAAGTTACTACTGAACTTCGTAGGTCGACCAGAGTACGTTCCGCACCAGAGTGGTACGGTAATCCTGTTCTGGAAGTTATGTTGTTAGACAACGGCGAACCTACGAACTATGAAGAAGCTATGATGAGCCCAGATTTCGACAAATGGCTTGAGGCCATGAAATCTGAGATAGGATCCATGTATGAGAACAAAGTATGGACTTTGGTGGACTTACCCGATGATCGGCAAGCCATTGAGAATAAATGGATTTTTAAGAGGAAGACAAACGCTGATGGTAATATCACTGTCTACAAAGCTCGACTTGTCGCGAAAGGTTTTCGACAAGTTCAAGGGGTTGACTAAGATGAGACTTTCTCACCCGTAGCGATGCTTAAGTCTGTCCGAATCATGTTAGCAATTGCCGCATTTTATGATCTGGCAAATGGATGTCAAAACTGCATTCCTTAATGGTTTTCTCAAAGAAGAGTTGTATATGATGCAACCAGAAGGTTTTGTCGATCCTAAGGGTGCTAACAAAGTGTGCATGCTCCAGCGATCCATCTATGGACTGGTGCAAGCATTTCGAAGTTGGAATATACGCTTTGATGAGGTGATCAAAGCATATGGTTTTGTACAGACTTACGGTGAAGCCAGTATTTACAAGAAAGTGAGTGGGAGCTCTGTAGCATTTCTAATATTATATGTGGATGACATATTGTTGACTGGAAATGATATAGAATTTCTGGATGGCGTAAAAGGATACTTGAATGAAAGACCACGGTGAAGCTGCTTGTATATTGGGCATAAAGATCTATAGAGATAGGTCAAGACGCTTGATAAGACTTTCAATGAGTACATACCTTGACAAGATTTTGAAGGAGTTCAAAATGGATTAGTCAAAGAAGGAGTTCTTGCCTGTATTGTAAGGTGTAAAGTTGAGTAAGACTCAAAGCTCGACCACGGCAGAAGATAGAGAGAGAATGAAAGTCATTCCCTATGCCTCAGCCATAGGTTCTATAATGTATGCCATGCTGTGTACCACACGTAATGTGTGCCTTGCCACGTGTCTGGCAAAGGGGGTACAAGAGTGATCCAGGAGTGGATCACTAGACAGAGGTCAAAATTATCCTTAGTAACTAAAGGACTAAGGAAATGTTTCTCGATTATGGAGGTGATAAAGAGTTCGTCGTAAAGGGTTACATCGATGCAAGCTTTGACACCAATCTGGATATCTCTGAGTAGCAAACCGGATACGTATAATGGAGCAGTCATTTGGAATAGCTCCAAGTAAAGCCTGATAGCAGCATCTATAGTATGACATAAGGATTTGCAAAGTACACATGGGTCTGAATGTTGCAGACCCATTGACTAAAATTCTCTCTCACAAGAAAAACATGATCACACCTTAGAACTCTTTGAGTGTTAATCACATGGTGATGTGAACTAGATTATTGACTCTAGTGAACTCTTGGGTGTTAATCACATGGCGATGTGAACTAGATTATTGACTCTAGTGCAAGTGGGAGACTGATGGAAATATGCCCTAGAGGCAATAATAAAGTTGTTATTATTTTATATTTCCTTGTTCATGATAAAGGTTTATTATTCATGCTAGAATTGTATTGACCGGAAACTTAAATACATGTGTGAATACATAAACAAATACCGTGTGCCTAGTGAGCCTCTACTAGACTAGCTCGTTGTTCAAAGATGGTTAAGGTTTCCTAACCATAGACATGAGTTGTCATTTGATAACGGGATCACATCATTAGGAGAATGATGTGATGGACAAGACCCATCTGTTAGCTTAGCATATGATCGTTCTGTTTATTGCTACTGCTTTCTTGAATGTCAAATACATGTTCCTCCGACCATGAGATCATGCAACTCCCGGATACCGGAGGAATACCTTGTGTGCTATCAAACGTCACAACATAACTGGGTGATCATAAAGATGCTCTACAGGTATCTCCGAAGGTGTCTGTTGAGTTGGCATGGATCGAGACTGGGATTTGTCACTCCGTGTTTCGGAGAGGTATCTCTGGGCCCTCTCGGTAATGCACATCATAAGAAGCTTGCAAGCAAAGTGACTAAGGATTTAGTTACGGGATGATGTATTACGGAACGAGTAAAGAGACTTGCCGGTAACGAGATTGAACTAGGTATGGAGATACCGACGATCGAATCTCGGGCAAGTAACATACCGACGGACAAAAGGAATTATGTATGTTTTCATTGCGGTTCGACCGATAAGATCTTCGTGGAATATGTAGGAACCAATATGGGCATCCAGGTTCCGCTATTAATTATTGACCGGAGAGGCATCTCGGTCATGTCTACATCATTCCCGAACCCGTAGGGTCCGCACGCTTAACGTTCGTTGACGATATAGTGTTATATGAGTTATGTGAATTGGTAACCGAATGTTGTTTGGAGTCCCGGGTGTGATCCCGGACGTCACGAGGAGTCTCGGAATGGTCGAGAGGTAAAGATTTATATATGGGAAGTCATATTTTGGGTTCCGGAAAAAGGTGCAGTTTTTTCGGTATTGTACCGGGAAGCTTCCAGAAGGTTCCGGAGGATTCCGGAGGGGTCCGGAAGTCCACAAGTGGGTCCACCACGTCCCAAGGGCTGGCATGGGCTAAGGGGAGGCGCCCTGGCCTTAATGGGGTAGGCGCACCAAGTCCTCAAAAGCCCACGCAGCTAGGGAAGGAAAAAAGGAGAGTCCTAGTAGGAATAGGATTGGACTTTGGAGTCCAAGTCCATGTGTGTACTATTCACGTGGTACTGTTCACGTGGCACTATTCCTTCTACTCCAAGCCCCTACACATATATAAATAGAGGAGAGGGGGCACCCCAAACTAGCCACAACATTGTCTTAGCCGTGTGCGGCGCCCCCCCTCCACAGTTCCGTCCCTCGGTCATATTTGCGCAGTGCTTGGGCGAAGCCCTGCGGAGATAGCATCACCATCACCGTCACCACGCCGTCGTGCTGCCGGAACTCATCCACTACCTCGCCGTCTTGCTGGATCAAGAAGTCGAGGACGTCACCGAGCTGAACGTGTGCTGAACGCGGAGGTGCCGTACGTTCGGTACTCGGTCGGTTGGATCGTGAAGTTGTTCGACGACATCAACCGCGTTGTTCTAACGCTTCCGCTTACAGTTTACGAGGGTACGTAGACACACTCCCCCTCTCGTAGCTATGCATCTCCATGGATAGATCTTGCGTGTGCGTAGAATTTTTTTTGTTTTCCATGCAACGTTCCCTAACAACATTTTCTGAGAGAGAACCACCTACTCATGTGTTGAGATCAAGACATTCCAATCCAACCATTTGAACCTTGATTTCTAGCCTTTCCCAAGTTGCTTTCCACTCAAATCTTTCTTCCACCATAGCCAAATCTGTGAGGAAGTTCTTGAGTGTTGGGGAGACTATCATTTGAAGCACAAGAGCAAGGAGTTCATCATCAACACACCGTCTATTACCTTTTGGAGAGTGGTGTCTCCTAGATTGGTTAGGTATCACTTGGGAGCCTCCAAGATCATGTGGAGTTGAACCAAGGAGTTTGTAAGGGCAAGGAGATTCCCTACTTCATGAAGATCTACCCTGAGTGAGGCTAGTCCTTCGTGGACGTAAGCCATGGTGGAATAGACAAGGTTGCTTCTTCATGGACCCTTTGTGGGTGGAGCCCTCCGTGGACTCGCGCAGCCGTTACCCTTCGTGGGTTGAAGTCTCCATCAACGTGGACGTACGATAGCACCACCTATCGGAACCACGCCAAAAATCATCATGTCTTCATTGCGTTTGATCTTCCATACTCTACCCCTTTACTTTCCGTACACTTGCATGCTTTACTATTTCCGCTGCTCAATCTCTAGATATGCATGTGTAGGAAGTCTTGGTGTTCTCTTAACTTATGCCAAAATCTGTCTAAGTTCCAAGAGAAACTAAAAACTGCACCTTTGGGTAGTTAAGTGTCTATTCACCCTCCCTCTAGACCTATCTCCTTGACCCCACAAAATCCTCGTCCATCGTCTGGTCGTCGTCGCTGAGCTCGGCGAGTTTGCTGGCGAGCCAGCATGTCCGGCTGTTGCACCAGACCGCTGCTAAGCCCGCGTCTGAATGCCCTGGCCCACCCAAACCCCCTCCCTCGCCCGCGCGCGCTTCTCGCCCGAAACGGTCAGCGCCGCCCGCGCCGCTTCCCGGAGCAGGTGACTACTCCGCGTTCAAATGACACAACTGCCGTCCGTCCATCCGTCTGCCGCCCACATTAATGACACACGGTTGCCGATGTGGATACTCAGGCGCCACCCGTCCGTCCCTCTGCCACCCACCATTGCTATATAAATTGCTGCCCCGGCCATAGTCGCAGTCATCCGCCTCCGTTCCCTTTCTCCTCTCCACACCACTTCCACCATGGCTTCCTCGTGCTCCACCACTCTCCGGGACGGGCGGACGGCGGACCAGAAGAAGGAGATGGCCACCATTGCTGCCGACTGGCTGTCCGGCAGGCAACCGGAGGACGACGACATCCCAATGGAGGACGTGGTCATCGATGAGCCCGCGCCACCCTCCTCCGCGCCATCCTCGCCGGTGCATTGCACCATGACCATCGGCGAGGCCCGTGCCCAATACATGGACATGGTGCGGGAGCAGCGGGAGGAGCACTTCCGGCACGCGCAGGCCGACACCGCCTACAACCACCAGCTCCTCCAGGAGCACCTGCAGCCGGAGGAGTAGATCGCTGTGGACCTGGCGGAGCAGGCGGCGCTGCTCGAGTCCTACCGCTCCGCCCGCAAGAGCCGCCTCGAGCGCTGGCGGTACCGCCAGCGGGTGGCGGAGGTTGCGGCCGCCTACAAGGAGGGCGACGAGGCGGGCGAGGCGCTGTTTGGCGAGACAGACGACGAGGCGGAGGACATCGCCGGCTCCGCCGAGGCCCCGCCCCGTCGGCAACAAAGCGGAGGACATCGCTGGCTCCGCCGAGGCCCCGCCCTGCCGGCAACGAGGCGGAGGACATCGCCGGCTCCGCCGAGGCCCCGCCCCGTCGGCAACGACGCGGAGGACATCGCCAGCTCCGCCGAGACCCCACCCCGCCAGCAACAAAGCGGAGGACTTCGCCGGCGCCACCGGACATGGGGAACGGGCGCCGGAGATCATAGATTAGGTTAATTAATTATACATCCAGAGACGGATGAGCACCACTATTTAGTTGAAGAATGTCCGAAATGTAATGAGATCCGAGCATGTTTGAAATCCGGCCGTGTTTGAATGAATTTAGTCCGGTTAGTTCGAATTGTTGTATGAGAGGCATTAGACGAACATGCAGAACAATACGTACTAGTCCCTCCATCCTAAAATAAGTGTCTCAACTTTATACTCCCTCTGTCTAGGTGTATAAGTCATCTTAGATTGTGCACCGCAACCAAGGTGAGGGAAAAACTAGAGAACTTGATGTTTATTTGCTAATTAATGCCATTGCATCCAGAGAATTAACCACTGCATGTTGTGCTAAGTCGTCTCAAGTAATTGAATGCATACACGCCCCATGTCTCCTATTGGCTAATTTCTTTTTTCCTGGCAAAAAACAGAAAACGAGGTGGGTAGTTTTGGGATTATTTGGTTTTCGTAATGTGACTTATGCACCGGTACGGAGGGAGTACAAACTTTAGTACAAATTTGTACTAAGCTTGAGACAAATATTTTGGGAAGGAGGGAGTAGGATTTTTTGTCAGGATGCACAGTGATCACTTTGTTTGCCACAATTTGAAACGTACCATAAAGTTTTTTAGCGTGGCTGTACATTGCAATCAAACTCACTGGCTTGGCAATTCATAACATTCAAAACAATCGATCAGAGCCAATATTTTTTACTTCACAACTAAAGACACAAATAAAGAAAAATCGATCGATGGTGCTGATAGCAAAGGGCGCCCCATTCCAAAATATCAAATGTATGTCTTTTTGCTAACCATCAATGAGCAAAATTTGACAAGGTTTCCCTTTCCAAAATATCAAATGCATGCCTTCTTGCAAACACCAATGAGCAAACTTTGAGAAGGTCTTCCCTTTGCAAAATATCAAATGCCTACGATTGTCGAAAGGGAGGTGTTTGTCATCAGTTTGCACATTGACATGGAACCTCGTGATGGATTAACCAGCTGATCTTTTTGTGCAGTTCCACTGAAATCGAGCAATGTCATGCGTAGCTTGGTGGATTTTGTATGTACATGTTGCAAGGCCTTGAACACGTTGGCATCTCCTTTCATGTAGCTAGTTTAGTGGCTCAAGGTGACAATGAATGATTAGAGAACCATTCGATGTATTGTGCATGATGAAGTATTATCGAGGGCATGAACCATGCGAACATTTTGTGTAGTTCCACTGAAATCAAGCTGAGTATCCATGTCTGCATACATACAAAAAAGTGTGATTACTATAATAGTGGTACTAGTTGATGAAACATACGCTCACAAATATAATCATCTTCATTATCTTAACAGGAAAATATAGCAATGCAATAGCTTCAATTAAACATTTATTCAAAACAATACCACAATATAAGTAGCACAACATAACAAAGCACGATCATGTGGATGAAGGCCGATGCTGACCTCGTTTGTTACAGCTGCGTCCACGAGTGACTTGGTCATTCCTTTCCTGGTTGTACAATCTTGCACTTCACATGCTGTTGAGTTTCCACATGAGCTCTGCAGACTGGTCATGTCACCAGTGTCTCCTAATACTCTGTAAAACTTCTCGATTATTCCTTGTGTAATGTACAACAACCAGTGACTGCTTCTTTCTGCAAAGTGGAAGGATCAACTGGGCCCAAGAATGCAACAGTTTGCCTTAAATACATTGGCTCCTTTTGTGCAATTCAACTGAAATCAAAATCGAAATAGCAACGAGCAGAAGTTTTGATATCCCTGTTTTCACAAAGAGGTATAAAGGAAACAATTACTTACCAATAACGGTTGATGACTTATACGCCCACAAGAAAAAATATCTACCTTATTTTAATGGGAAATAAAGCAGGACAATAGCAATTCTCAAACAGCGTCATTGATTCATATTAACAGAGACATTATCTTAAAAATACCTTGCTTAAACATGTAGAAAGAACGACAAAGTAGGATAGTACCATTTCTCAAATAGTGTAACTGATTCATATTAACAGAGACATCATCTTAACAATAGATTGGTTCAACATGTACTCCCGCCGATACGTTATAAGTGTTGCAGTTCTGAACTAAGGTTCAGTAGTTACTTCTAAGACTGACATTGCTTTATTTTACCAGTGGCATTAGAATAACAAAAAGCTTAAACAGTTGCATGGCAGAGTGGGCGCAACAGCACCATGCGCTTCCATCGATGTATAAAGGGTTGATGCAGAGTTTATTGCAACAAAGAAACAAGCAGGATATCTGGGTTGGTAGCATTTTTGTTCACTTAATGGGAGAAGACAGCAATACACTAGCTTCAATTCAACATTTATTCAAAACAGTATCAATACAAGTAGCACAGCATCTCAAAGCACACTGCACAATCATGTGGATGAAGGCCGGTACTGACCTTTCATGAGGCAGACTTGAAAGACCTCAAGATCAAATACCAATCTGCTAACACGGATAGGAAATCCGATCTCCTTTTGTGTGAGTTCCACTAAATCTAGCAACGTTGCCGGTGTGACATTTTAGTTGAACTGCACAAAACAGTCTTCAAACAAAAGTGTTTTGCGCAGTGCACCAAAAGGTCGCAATAGCAACGAGGTGAAAGAGACCCCTGTTTGCACAGAGGTAAAAAAAGGAAACAATTACTGGCCAATAACGGAGGATGACACATACGGCCACAAAAAAGGAAGCATCTACCTTATCTTAATGGGAAACAAAGAAGGACAGTTGCATTTCTAAAGCAGTGGCATTGATTCATATGAGCAGAGACATTCTCTTAAAATTAACATTCATTATACATGTAATTTACTTTTAACAGTGGCATTGCTTCAATTTTCCAGCGGCATTATGAGATTAACAACAGCTAAACAGTTGTATGGGACAGGGAACACACCAGCACCATGTGCCTCCACACAGATAAATGGGTGATGCAGAGTCTGTTGCAACAAAGAACTAAGCAACATATCTGTGTTGGTCCCATATTTGTTCTCTTTCAACCTTTTTCCTATGTGAGGGCAGCAAATCTAGTCCTGCACAAACTCTACTGCCTTGTCCCCCACCCCCCGGTTTCTTTCCTTTTTCAAGAAAGAGATAAGTTCCTTACAGATGTGTGTACTGCGATTTCCCTTTTTCCCTTTTCGACCAACAGAGCGGCTGGATAGCCAGTCTGTACTACTTTCCCCCCTTCCTTTCCTCTTTGAACCACGTCCTAGATTCATGCTATAAAACTCACCCCCCCTTCTTTCCTGTTTGAACCAGACCTAGATTAGACTGCAAAAGCGAAAAAGATCCACATGAAGCTAGAGCAATGCCGGTTTCAAAGTAAAGTTATACCTTAGGGTCGCCGGGATGTGGCTAGGTGGGCGGCAGGCCGGATCTGCCCACACTATGTACGGTAGCGGTGAAGACGGGGTCGGAGGCCCTCCCGCACATGCGCTGGGTGAAAGAGAACAGCGCCGCCGGCAGTGGATTCCCCCCCTCGCCGACGGTAACAGAGTCAACGCTGCACCTCCTCACCTTCTCCGGCCGACGAGATACGGACGGCTCTTTGACCAGCGGTGAGGGGAGAGAGAGAGAGAGGCCACCGCAGTCTTGTTTAGATCTGGAGAGGGTGAGAGAGTGTGAACAGAGCAAACCCTAGCAAACAAACGCTGAGGCTCCAGCGTGAATATGTATAGTGGAGAGACAGAGTGTGAAGAGAGCAAACCCTAGCAAACAAAGGCTGAGGCTCCAGCTTATATAGTATTATATGGTGGAGTGGTTTTATTTTTCTCTCCATAACAATCGTTTTAAATTGTGTACGAAATGAAACTCTTTTATTTAAAGTACTGTGACACCCTGGTTTTCGCTCCTCGATTTCTTCCTCCGCGAGATTTGACTCCCGTCTTTTTTTCGGTGTTATTGGATTGTCTCTCGCTCTTGGGTATATGAAGATGGTCATATAGCCTTGCCTTCCCTATCCAACTAGAGATTCTCTCCAGCCTAACCTTGCCATCAAAATATATTCCCCGGGGTTTTGCCGCCAAAACTCTACTCTCTGATCTATCGGAAGGGAAACCCTAATTCCTTCCGTTACAAAGGAACCCTAATTTTCCTTAATCTGTTACCTTCCAAACTTTTCCCAGTGATCATCCCACATCTATAAACCCTGGATATGCAAAAATATTGCCAAGTCATTTGCAATATTTTTCATTTAAAATTAATTCCTTTTTCTGCTATTTAAGGGAATAAAATCCAGGAAAATATCTATCCATCTCCAAAGTTCATGAAAACTTGTGGGGATATTCTTTTTGATCATATTGAGCTCTCATAAAAATATTGACCATAATTAAATAAGGGAAATTGCACTTTCCTATTTAAAGCCAATATTGCATCTTGGGCACTTTCCAAAGGAGCTACCCTTTTGGTAGCCAGGAAAAATCCCAAATAATTTGTGGAGCTTCTCATAGCCATATCTTCACCATTTCCATCAAGAACCCAAGTTCCATAGTTCAAGTTTTGAGCACATCATCCAATTCTTGTTTCTAGACTTATTTTGAGGTTGTGAAGCAACTATATTTTATATTGCTTCAAAATTCTTGAAATTAATCCAGGACCTCACATTCTCTATATGATGTGACCATGCAAAAATTCACATCATTTCATCCAATTTCTCTTAGAAATTCCATCTAGTTTCTGTCCAGCAGAAAGCTTTGTGAAGGAAGTACCACTTTGGCATTTCCAAATGAGCTGAAATTTTTCCAGTACCTCCATGCATCCAAATAACTCCCCTCCACCAAAATTCAGCTCATTTATACAAGCCATTTGAGCACAGCTTCAAAGTTTAGCTTCTGGACCAGATTTTGCATTGTGAAGGAAGTGCATGCAAACAAGGTCCAAATTACTTCAAATTTTGCCAGAACCTGCACCTTCCTACCACCGTTCACTATGACAAAGATCCAGCTCCATATCCCCAACCATTTAGCCACAAGGATCCATCCCAGTTCCTGTCCAGAACCTATGTCAGCTCAAATCAGTCAACTCTTGCCCCCATATCCATCCAAACCCTCATAGGACAGCTCATTAACCTCTGATACATCTAATTGACAAGGTCCCAGAGCCATTTATTGCCCTGGACACGCGGTGCCGGTGGTGACCATGTAGTGAGCACGTCCAAACGGTGCTCTGTGCTTCGGTCGCCTCGGCCAGCTAGCTCCGGCTGGCCCTGGCTCGTCCGAGCATGCCCAACGACTCCGCAGCGGGCGCGTGCACCCTCTCCCGCAGTTTCCCCTCCTCTCTCTTCCTCCTCGCGCCATGGCGAGCTCCACCGCGACACTGTCCCGCCCGTGACCCATGTCCTCTTCCTCCCCGAGTTCTCCCAAAGCTGCTGCTGGCTTCTCCACTCTCCCGGAGACCTTGCCGACATCGCCCTCTCCCTCCGCGTGTCCCCGAGCTCCAGTACGTCGCTAAGAACGCCATGGCGGCCGATCCTATCCTCCCTCGCCGGCCGCCTATAAATAGGCCCTCCCCGCACTCCTCGAGCTCACCAGCAGCTGCACCATCCTCCTCTAGCCCTCCCAGATCTCTCCGCCGAGCTCCAGGAGCCCCCTCGCCCCTCGCAGCCGCCATGGCCGCCGCTTGGCTTCGCCTAAATTCAGGCAAACCCGAGCTCACCTCCCCCTCATTCCACCACCAGTGAAGCCCACGAGGTCCGGCAACCTTCCTCCGATCTTCGGCCCCTCCTCCGGCGCACCGGGGCGCCGTGCCCACCTCCACCCGAGGTCGCCGTCTGCCACGGCCGGCCGTGCACCTGCTGCGAGGCTCACCAGAGACCCCATCCTCCCTGGACGGATGCGGCTCGTCGTCCTTAGCACGCTCATAACCGGAGCGTCGCTAGAGACGGCCTGCAGTTCCGGCAATCGCCGGCGGGAGCCAGCCCTCTCCTCGGCCAGGCACGCACGAGAGGAGGGCGACGACCCTGCCAGCGGGGCCCCCTCGTCAGCGACACTCCCCTCCCTCCGTTTTTTTAAAGTGGCAGTGCAGGTGGGCCGGCCCATCATCAGCAGCAGCAGCCATGCGGCTCGGCCAGCCCCCAGGCTCCAGCCGCTTTCGGCCCAGGGCAGCCCATGTGTACAGTGCAATTTATTCTTTTCCGCCGAAATAACTGCTGAGGACTCGTTTGCAAATAAACTATTTGCAGATTGGTCCCTGGCAGTCAACCGTCAATATCTTTTCATCCGAACTCCGATTCAGGTGAATCCAAAGCCCACGTTCTCTGTTCGTCGAGCCCGTTCCGATGGTATCATTTTCATGAGGTTGACACTTTTTGAAAATGACCATTTTGCCCCTGCCCTACATTCAGCCCCTCCAAGAGGGAATCTTCTCTGGCGAATTTTTCCGTGAGGTGATCACGCTTCTCTCCGGCGAATCTATCGACCCCCCAGGCAAGCCGACCATCTGATATATGCCCTAAAGCATTGCTTCTGTGCTATTCTTGTGTGTTTAAATTAATGATCATGTTTAGGTTAAAGTAAATGAATAGGCGAGTCCTGCTAGTTCAAATTGTTGTTTACTCCACTATTGTTTATCATAAATGCCATCGCACTAGTGACAAGTTGTAATATAGTATGGAGATAGGTTGTTATGTTGATATACTAGTTTACATCTTGGATTATTATTGCAATGATAAAGAATGTGATATAATGACAACAACCTCCTCCGTCGGCTGGATCGAGTCATAATGCCACCGAACCAAGCTCATCGAGTGCAACCACACTTGCCTGGATGGGGAGGCCCTGACTTGGTCTATTGTCTTGCCTCTTATCGGTACCACCAAACAGGGAAGGTTATCCGTGCATGCTACCCAGATCAGGTAGGCGATGATAACCTTGTGAGCCCAGGTTATTTGCGCGTGGGTCCCCGTTTAGGACAGTTTTGTTTGGCCACAACGGTGGCAGGTGTCAGGAGTGACACAGGGGCCACCCAGGACTTGACCCGGGAAGGGTATGATTGTCGGTGGAGCCGTAAGAGTGTCGGGCAATAGACAAGTCTTGTTGGAGCAGCATGTGACACCCTGGATTTTGGCAACTTTTTCTTTTCAAATTCTTTCTGGCTTTATTTGCAATTCAGATGGATTTTGAACCTTTTCAGTTGACTTTGGACTTATGAAACTTCTGAATCTTTCTCTGAGTGATCCAAACCCTCAACATCTTACCACACACCTTCTGGATCAAATTCCAATTCTCAATCTTTCCCAGATATTCATTTCCTTCCTTTGGGAAAATCTGTCATCACTATGGGTTATGCAGCAACCTATAGTTCTGGTGATCAGAAAAATCCCAAATTAATACCACACCTTATTGTCATCATCTACTCCCACAATCTTCAAAAACATTTCATGTTCCAATATAAAATTTTGTCCAGAAAACTCAATTTACTGTCTGGACAGTACTAGCCCTTTGTGAAGTAACCCATATTTTCCCAATTCAGAAAACTCTCAAATAATTCCCTGAGATACTAGGGAACCTATCTTGCCACAATATCCAAAAATATCATCTTGTCCAGTACAGATTTTCAGTAGCAATATTCTACCAAGTTTCTGCTCATTTTGAACCTCTATGAAGGAAGTACCAGCTAGAGGTGCTCAATTGAGCTGAAATTTTTATGACATCTTCTATCCACCAAATAACCTCCACACATCAAATTTAAGCTCCAGCAGATCAACCAGATGAGTGCAACAAGCTCATCTTGCTTCTGGTCCAGCAACAGCAGTTGTTCATGAACTGCATTCAAATCTTGATAAAATCTCCTCAAATTTGGCCAGTTTGGAGTCCTTCCAAAGCAGATCACTCCAGACATCTCTATTGGCTCCATCTCCAGCTCATCTTTTCTCTAGAGCTCTCCCAAAGTTTCTGTCAGAACCTGTAGCTGAAGCTACACTTCGTATCAGAGTGAACCTAGCCAAACCAAGGGCACATAGGGACTAAGTGATCAAGGGAGAAGCTGCTGGACATGGTGCACTGGACTTGCGCGGCCTCCAGGTGCCAGACACCGTGGTGAGCACGGCACTGGCATGCCAGTTCGCGTGCTCTGCACCTCGCCCGCATCTGGTGTGGTCATTCTGGCCGTCCCGTGTTGCCAGACGATGTCCGTTGGTGCCGACGTCGCCGCTGCCGTCCACGTACCTCACTCCCGATCCTTCCCTTCGCCGGAATCGTTCCCGGTGGCCGCCACGCACACGGGCACTGTGCCGCCCGTGCGGGCACAGTGGCTCTGCTGCTCGTCGCCTTCCTCCACAAGCCGCCACCGTCCGCCTTAATTCCTCTGCCCTCTCCTATCCCGTCGCCCGCGTCGAGCCAGCCAGGGCGGCGTCCTGGCACCGGCGCCGTGGCCCGAGCTGCGCCCGCTCTAGAGACTTCGACCCCGCCTATAAAAGGCCATGCCCAGCCCCTCCTAGCTCCTCACCGCACTCCTCCTACTCCCAATCGATCCCTGAGTAACGAGCCAAGGCCGAGAGGCCCTCTGGCTTCGCATCTCGGCGGAGATCCGCCACCACCCGAGCTCCACCGCCTCGCCGTTCCACTCCACCCCAACTTCCACTGACTCCACGCGCGAGCTCAGCTCACTCTCCTGACCCCGCCCAAGCTCTTGCCCGACCGAAACCCTACCGGAAACGTCGTCTCCGGCGACACCCGAAGACCACCGCTGTCGGAGAAGAAGGGGACGACGTCGTCCGGCCACCTCTCGTCACGCTACTGGTACGTACACGTTCGCCTCCGTGAGCTCGTTCCATCCCCGTAGTCACCCGACCTCGCCGTCGACTGCATCCCCGGCGACCATCGCCGGAGAGCCGCAGCTCTCTGTTCCCTCTCTCCCCCGTTTAAATCTGACCGCGGGGCCCGCACGTCAGCGACTCGCCCGCGCGCGCCGAAGCGGTAAGTGTAGGCGTCCTGGCGAAATATGTCTTCGACGTGGCCCTCTGCTGGATTTTCTATTTTTTGTTTTAATCCAGATTTGACCAGTAACTTTGACTATCAATAACTTTTTAACCAGAAGTCCAAATCAATTGATTCTTTTTGCATTGGGTTTGTCTTGAGCTCCTCTATTTTCTGGTAAAATTTGGTATTTTTCTCATGCTCACAAAATTTCTGGTGCACAGAACAGTGTTATGTGACATTTTCCTTTGCACTTTTAAAATATTTTCAGAGGGAAATCCTTTTGAATTTGAAGCCCAGGAGTTTGTGGACAACCCAACAGAGCAAGGCAAGCCATGACATCCATTTCATGAAGCATTTCAATAGTGTTGGTTATTTAATTGAATTATGTGCATTACTTTAATATGTGATAATTCATAGTAATTTGCTTTGATGCATAGCTACTGCCATGTTAAGTTATTTATGATAAACATTCATGCTTGATAAATACTTGGTAATACTAAACTTAATTGGTTGATCAAGTGCCACCTATCCAGACTTATGCGTGCAGCCACATTTGCCGGTATGGGACGGCCTTGAATTGGTCTAGCTTTGTGCTCTTTTATCGGTACCACCAAAGAGGGAGGGTTATGTGTGTGTGCTACCCTGATCAGGTAGACCACGATAATCCTGTGAGCCCAGTTGAGTTATTTTGCCGGCGTCCCCGTTTGTGACAGTTTAGTTTGGCCACGACGGTGGCAGGTGTCACGGGGTGACACAGGGGCCACCCAGGACATGACCCTGGGAGGGTATGATTGTCGGTGGTACGATGGAGGAGTCACGGGTTAGGCAAGTTTCGTTGGAGCAGCACCGGTCCACCCGAGAGGGAAGTGTACTGAGGTACGGGACCAGGAGCTCCATAGTGTGGGTAAAGTGCGCAACCTCTGCAGAGTGTAAGAATCTATTCGAATAGCCGCGTCCACGGTATTGGACAGTCCATACTAGGCCACTGAACGGTCAACCGCAATAATGATAATAATGATGGAAGAACTTGTCTTATGTTCGAAAGTTCTTGATGGATCATGTATATCTCGAGGGTTGTTGGACAACCCAGAAGAGAGTAAGTTGATACTGGATAACAGTAAGCCACCTAAGCACTTATTATGATTATTGCCATGCTATTGTCTGCTGCATTGTTTTGGTTGTCGTGAGCTTGCGAGTACATTCCAAGTACTCACCTGGCGTATCATGCCAGATGCAGGAGAAGCCGAGGATGGAGGTTTCGAGTGTTCGTGCTACGCTAACTAGGCCATGTCCCAGCAGTGTCCCTGTGGATGGAGTTTCCCGCGCTATGTTCCGCTATGCCGTAGAATCACCTAGTAGTATCGAGGCCCTGCTATGTTTCATAAATAATGTAGATATTGCCATAGCACATGATGTGCTTTGGGCCTCGCTACCGATGTAAATTATGAGCTTGTACTTGAGATATATCAATAAAGTTCAGTTCAGTTCTATTCCAAGTTGTTGTGTGTTTCCAGAAGACATGATCTCTGGGTTGGAAACACTGGGTAAACCGGTCCTTTGAGCCGGGGTGCCACAACGTTTGGTAGCAGAGCCGCGCTGACTGTAGGACACCCTAGTTAACCCTGCGCTAGAACCGCGACTAGTTTGGAGTCTTGATGTGTGCTTCGTTTGTTGCATCTGTTTGTTGCATGGCATGCATATAGTTTTTATTGCGCTAACCGTTGGCCTTGTGAGTGTAGATGGCACCAGTTCCGTACCACTACAATCATGAGCCGGCACCATACACTTTTCCAGTACTGCTTCGTAGCGTCTGGCTTCGGCTGTATCCCAACGGCGAAGACCCAGTGTACCAGGTGTTCCAAGAGAAGCTTGCTGGTTCAGTGTACGAGTATCACGCGGAGGCCTTTCTGACTGCGAGTTCGGATATTGGTAGTTACTCCCGTTCTTCCAAGGGCGGAACTGCTTCTACTCCGGAGCGGGTGATCCAGTTTGCTGCGATGGAGGCTCTTACTGACTTGCGCTTCCACGAGGTAGAGATGCAGACTCATCCAAGTTTTCTTCCACTATCCCACTCTGTCGCCTGCGACAGGGCGCGTCCTTTTTGCACCTGTTGACCTAGCGAGTGATCGTGGTACTGGTGTGTTATCACGCTATCTAAACGCCAGTTACCGTATGATCACTTCACTAGCTGAGGAGCTGACTCATGCCCGAGAGGCACTTGCAGCTGTTGCGGCAGCACAGTCTCCTCCTCCACCTCCATTTTCACCTGTGTATACCCCACCCGTTCCACCTTCTGAGACTCCTTCTAGCTCGTTCGGACCGCCAGGCTTTTCGTCTGGTAGCCGACGTGAGACCCCAGCAGAGTGGGCCTCACTCCTAGCTACTCCAGCTGCTCCGATGCTACGGCGTCGTGCTTCTTCTCCTTCAGAGGCAGAGCCTTCCCGTCAGTGTCGTCGTGTTACCTTTGATCTGGAGACCGAGGTGCACATCATCAGCTCAGATTCCGAGACAGGATCAGACGATGAGGAGTCTTCAGTTTACCAGTGTTCGTGCCACCGGCGTCACTAGAGTGGAGGCTTGAGTATCAGTGCATGCATCATAGCATCTATGCATATGTCAACTGCCGTATGAGCAGTCCAGTTATGATAATCCCCTACTGGCTTGTCATGTATGATGTTGGGTTGTCTTGTATAATTATGTTGTTCACTTTATTCTCCTTTTATTTGGCTTCTTTTTCTGGTGTCATATTACCGTGCTTTCCCTTATGGATGTTGCTCATCGATTCGGTATTTTGCAATGGGAACAAATTTAGGATGAAGAAGAGCACACGCAATACCTTCGTACTGTCTTGGAAAGACTAAGGACCCATCGCTTGTATGCCAAGTTCAGTAAATGTGAATTTTGGCTAAGAGAGGTGGGATTTCTGGGGCATGTTCTGTTAGAACAGGGTGTGGCCGTCGACCCCAGCAAAGTGACTGCTGTATTGAATTGGAAGACACCAGCCACAGTAACGGAAGTCCGCAGTTTTCTGGGATTGGCAGGCTACTACCGCCGCTTTATTGAAGGCTTCTCAAAAATAGCCAAGCCATTGACAGAATTGTTGAAGAAGAACCACATATTTGCCTGGATGGAAGAATGTGATAGCAGTTTCATGGAGTTAAAGACGAGGCTAACTACGGCCCCTGTCTTAGTTCTTCCAGACATCCACAAGAGCTTTGACATATATTGTGATGCTTCCAGGCGTGGAATCGGCTGCGTTCTAATGCAAGAAGGAAAGATTGTAGCATATGCATCCAGACAACTACGACCCCATGAAGAGAACTATCCTACTCATGATTTGGAATTGACAGCCGTGGTTCATGCATTGAAGATTTGGAGGCATTATCTCATTGGGCAGCGATGTGAAATATACACAGACCATAAAAGTCTCAAGTATATTTTCACTCAACCTGACCTTAACCTCGGGCAAAGAAGATGGCTTGAATTGGTCAAGGACTACGACATTGGAATTAATTATCATTCGGGAAAAGCCAATGTGGTCGCCGATGCTCTCAGCAGAAAATAAGGCACCATAAATACAATAATGGAGGGAATCCATCCGAGGCTACAGGAGGAGTTTGCCAAGCTCAATATGGTGCTATGCGGCCCAGTTAGCCTGGACACAATGGAGATTATTCCAACACTTATGGAAGAAATTAAGGCAGCCCAGAAATCAGATAAAAGCATACAAGAGATCAAGGAGAATATTCCGCAAGGAAAGGCCAAGTCCTTCCATACTAATGACCGGGGCACCGTATGGTTTGAGAACCGAATATGTGTGCCTGATCACAAAAATTTGAGACAGCAAATACTTAGGGAAGCACATGAGTCCGCATACTCTATCCATCCAGGAGGAACAAAAATGTACCAGGACTTGCGAGAAACCTTTTGGTGGCCAGGAATGCGAAGGGATATTGCATACTATGTCGCCTGTTGTGACATCTGCAACAGAGTCAAGGCTGAACACCAGAAACCTGCTGGACTACTGCAACCTTTACCAGTTCCCCAGTGGAAATGGGATGACATATGCATGGACTTCATTGTTGGACTACCCAAGTCAACAAGAGGCCATGATGCTATCTGGGTCATCGTGGATATACTTACGAAAGTGGCTCACTTTCTTCAGGTAAAGACCACTTTCAAAGCTATTCAGCTTGCACAGCTCTACATGTCCCGGATAGTCAGCCTTCATGGAGTACCCAAGTCTATCACGTTAGATAGAGGCTCCTTGTTCACTTCGGCATTCTGGCTGCGATTGCATCAAGCCCTGGGAACCGTACTAAAGCATAGTACGGCATATCATCCACAGACAGATGGACAGACCGAGCGTGTGAACCAGATATTGGAAGATATGCTTTGATCTTGTGCCCTCACCTATGGACCCAAATGGGAGGATAGTCTGCCTTACGCAGAATTCTCTTATAACAATAGCTATCAGTCAAGTCTCAAGATGTCACCATTTGAAGCTCTGTATGGACGAAAGTGTCGCACTCCTTTAAATTGGTCTCAGACAGGAGACATCCGTATCTTTGGCACGGATTTGATGCTCGAGGCTGAGAAGCAAGTCAGCGATATTCAGGAACGTCTTCGAGCAGCCAAGTCCCGACAAAAGAGTTATTATGAACCGAAGCATCGAGAAGTAACTTTTGAGCCCGGAGAATATGCTTATCTCCGAGTCACACCCATGAAAGGAATAAAAATATTTCATACCAGAGGAAAGCTAGCACCGAGATATATCGGTCCCTTTCCAGTAATGGCTAAAAGAGGCAGAGTAGCATATCAGCTAGAATTACCACCGGAGCTGTCTGATGTTCACGATATCTTTCACATATCCCAGCTGAGAAAGTGCATTGCACCTCCAATCAAACAGGCAGACATGAGTGAGCTAGAGTTGACCAAAGATTTGACATACGAGGAAAGACCTGTCAGAATATTGGATGAGATGGAAAGAACTACCAGGAGTAAAGTAATCAGATTTTATAAAGTATTGTGGGAGCATCATACCGAGGAAGAAGCTACCTGGGAAAGAGAGGATTTTCTGAGATCAGCATACCCACACTTGTTCCCTGAGCAACCAAATCCCGAGGACGAGATTCATTCTAAGGGGGGTAGGTTTGTGACACCCTGGATTTTGGCAACTTTTTCTTTTCAAATTCTTTCTGGCTTTATTTGCTATTCGGATGGAATTTGAACCTTTTCAGTTGACTTTGGACTTGTGAAACTTCTGAATCTTTCTCTGAGTGATCCAAACCCTCAACATCTTACCACACACCTTCTGGATCAAATTCCAATTCTCAATCTTTCCCAAATATTCATTTCCTTCCTTTGGGAAAATCTGTCATCACTATGGGTTATGCAGCAACCTATAGTTCTGGTGATCAGAAAAATCCCAAATTAATACCACACCTTATTGTCATCATCTACTCCCACAATCTTCAAAAACATTTCATGGTCCAGTATAAAATTTTGTCCAGAAAACTCAATTTACTTTCTGGACAGTACTGGCCCTTTGTGAAGCAACCCATATTTTCCCAATTTAGAAAACTCTCAAATAATGCCCTGAGATACTAGGGAACCTATCTTGCCACAATATCCAAAAATATCATCTTGTCCAGTACAAATTTTCAGTAGCAATATTCTGCCAAGTTTCTGCTCATTTTGAACCTCTGTGAAGGAAGTACCAGCTAGAGGTGCTCAATTGAGCTGAAATTTTTATAACATCTTCTATCCACCAAATAACCTCCACACATCAAATTTCAGCTCCAGCAGATCAACCAGATGAGTGCAACAAGCTCATCTTGCTTCTGGTCCAGCAACAGCAGTTGTTCATGAACTGCATTCAAATCTTGATAAAATCTCCTCAAATTTGGCCAGTTTGGAGTCCTTCCAAAGCAGATCACTCCAGACATCTCTACTGGCTCCATCTCCAGCTCATCTTTTCTCTAGAGCTCTCCCAAAGTTTCTATCAGAACCTGTAGCTGAAGCTACACTTCGCATCAGAGTGAACCTAGCCAAACCAAGGGCACATAGGGACTAAGTGATCAAGGGAGAAGCTGCTGGACATGGTGCGCTGGACTTGCGCGGCCTCCAGGTGCCAGACACCGTGGTGAGGACGGCACTGGCATGCCAGTTCGCGTGCTTTGCACCTCACCCGCGTCTGGTGTGGTCATTCCGGCCGTTCCGTGTTGCCAGACGATGTCCGTTGTTGCCGACGTCACCGCTGCCGTCCACGTACCTCACTCCCGGTCCTTCCCTTCGCCGGAATCGTCCCCGACGGCCGCCACGCACACGGGCACTGTGCCGCCCGTGCGGGCACAGTGCCTCTGCTACTCGTCGCCTTCCTCCACAAGCCGCCACCGTCCGCCTTAACTCCTCTGCCCTCTCCTATCCCGTCGCCCGCGTCGACCCAACCAGCGCGGCGTCCTGGCGCCGGCGACGTGGCCCGAGCTCTGCCCGCTCCAGAGACTTCGACCCTGCCTATAAAAGGACATGCCCAACCCCTCCTAGCTCCTCACTGCACTCCTCCTACTCCCAATCGAGCACCGAGTAACGAGCCAAGGCCGAGAGGCCCTCTGGCCTCGCATCTCGCCGGAGATCCACCGCCACCCGACCTCCACCGCCTCGCCGTTCCACTCCACCCCAACCTCCACTGACTCCACGCGCGAGCTCAGCTCACTCTCCTGACCCCGCCCAAGCTCTTGCCTGACCGAAACCCTGCCGGAAACGCCGTCTCCAGCGACACCCGAAGACCACCGCCGCCGGAGAAGAAGGGGACGACGTCGTCCGGCCACCTCTCGTCACGCTGCTGGTACGTACGCGTTCGCCTCCGTGAGCTCGTTCCATCCCCGTAGTCACCCGACCTCGCCGTCGACTGCATCACCGGCGACCATCGCCGGAGAGCCGCAGCTCTCTGTTCCCTCTCTCCCCCGTTTAAATCTGACCGCGGGGCCCGCACGTCAGCGACTCGCCCGCACGCGCCGAAGCGGTAAGTGGAGGCGCCCTGGCGAAATACGTCTTCGACGTGGCCCTCTGCTGGATTTTCTATTTTCTGTTTTAATCCAGATTTGACCAGTAACTTTGACCATCAATAACTTTTTAACCATAAGTCCAAATCAATTGATTCTTTTTTGCATTGGGTTTGTCTTGAGCTCCTCTATTTTCTGGTAAAATTTGAAATTTTTCTCATGCTCACAGAATTTCTGGTGCACAGAACAGTGTTATGTGACATTTTCCTTTGCATTTTAAAATATTTTCAGAGGGAAATCCTTTTGAATTTGAAGCCCAGGAGTTTGTGGACAACCCAATAGAGCAAGGCAAGCCATGACATCCATTTCATGAAGCATTTCAATAGTGTTGGTTATTTAATTAAATTATATGCATTACTTTAATATGTGATAATTCATAGTAATTTGCTTTGATGCATAGCTACTGCCATGTTAAGTTATTTATGATAAACATTCATGCTTGTTAAATACTTGGTAATACTAAATTTAATTTTTTGATCAAGTGCCACCTATCCGGACTTATCCGTGCAGCCACATTTGCCGGTATGGGACGGCCTTGACTTGGTCTAGCTTTGTGCTCTTTTATCGGTACCACCAAAGAGGGAGGGTTATGTGTGTGTGCTACCCTGATCAGGTAGACCACGATAATCCTGTGAGCCCAGTTGAGTTATTTTGCCGGCATCCCCATTTGGGACAGTTTAGTTTGGCCACGACGGTGGCAGGTGTCACGGGGTGACACAAGGGCCACCCAGGACATGTCCCTGGGAGGGTATGATTGTCGGTGGTACGATGGAGGAGTCACGGGTTAGGCAAGTTTCGTTGGAGCAGCACCGGTCCACCCGAGAGGGAAGTGTACTGAGGTACGGGACCAGGAGCTCCATAGTGTGGGTAAAGTGCGCAACCTCTGCAGAGTGTAAGAATCTATTCGAATAGCCGCGTCCACGGTATTGGACAGTCCATACTAGGCCACTGAACGGTCAACCGCAATAATGATAATAATGATGGAAGAACTTGTCTTATGTTCGAAAGTTCTCAATGGATCATGTATATCTCGAGGGTTGTGGGACAACCCAGAAGAGAGTAAGTTGATACTGGATAACAGTAAGCCACCTAAGCACTTATTATGATTATTGCCATGCTATTGTCTGTTGCATTGTTTTGGTTATTGTGAGCTTGCGAGTACATTCCAAGTACTCACCTGGCGTATCATGCCAAATGCAGAAGCCGAGGACGAAGGTTCCGAGGGTTCGTGATACGCTAACTAGGCCGTGTCCCAGCGGTGTCCCTGTGGATGGAGTTTCCCGCGCTATGTTCCGCTATGCCGTAGAATCACCTTGTAGTATCGAGGCCCTGCTATGTTTCATAAATAATGTAGATATTGTCATAGCTCATGATGTGCTTCGGGCCTCGCTACCGATGTAAATTATGAGCTTGTACTTGAGATATATCAATAAAGTTTAGTTCAGTTCTGTTCCAAGTTGTTGTGTGTTTCCAGAAGACATGATCTCTAGGTTGGAAACACTGGGTAAACCGGTCCTCTGAGTCGGGGTGCCACACAACACCGGTCCACCCAAATGGGAGCATGAGGCCAGGAGCTCCATAGTGTGGGTAAAGTGCGCAACCTCTGCAGAGTGGAAATCTATTCGAATAGCCGCGTCCTCGATCATGGGACACAGTTCGTATTAGGTCACACTATTTGGTCTGTATCGAGTTCGGAGGAATAAAACTACATAATGTTATTGCTAATAATGAACCAGAGAAGGTAAGCTTTGTCAGACTTACAGTGAAGGTGCATGGGCACCGGATGATTTCTAATGTTAGCCCTGCGATGGCTATGAGATAAGTGGTCAGATGACCGCAAGGTTTGGATCGGACATGGATATGATTGGATTGGATCCTAAAATTCTTCGGAGCATGGATTAATTACTTGATATGATGTATCTTCGTCATACTATAGTTACTTTGATAGTTAACATGCTAGATAATCCTGTTTTGATATGATATTGCTAGATAATCCTGCTAAGACATGATAGCTAATATTGTTAAGATAATAAATGCATGCTTGAATGCCATGGATTGCTTTGCTTGGTGTATGTGTTGGTTTGGTTTGCTTGCGAGTACATTCAAAAGTACTCAGCGGCCTTCAATGTGGCCAGGTTCACCTAGGAATCCGACGTCCACTAGCGAGGAGCCGGAGTGTTCGCGGGCTAGAAGAGTAATCCAGTCAGATCCCTGTGGATTGGAGCCGCACCAAGACCATGCTGCCTTAGATAGAGCTTTTCCGCTGCCATCACCCTTGTAAAATATCATGTAAGACTTATATATCCATTAATAGAAATGCCTGAGTTCATGATACTTGTTGTAAAAGCGCATGCCAGAGTGATCTCCTGGGCTGGTGTGTGCGGCGACCTTCTGGCTACAGTGGTAATCAGGTGGGGTGCCACACGTACCAGTGAAGAAAACTATGATCAAACTAACGCTCCACGCGTCCTAGTCGCACTTTCTATCGTTGACGTGTGGTACCTCCGTCCGGGTTTTTACTACACATCATATTTTTTTATAAAAGTTTGACCACAAATTTAACTAGCAAACGGCTATTACATGCCAACAATTGGCTTCATATTTCTTATGTAGTTATATGCGTAATATATTTTATCAAAGTTTGGCAACATAATTAACTAGTCCAAAAAATTCAGAACCAACTCATAAATAAAATGTTTATATACAACTCAATGATTGAAAGATCATATATAGCCAACATTTAGAAACCAATACAGGGGAGCTGAAGACAAAGTTGTGAGAAGGCTTAGAAACCAATACAAATATTTCGCTCTTAGTAACAACATCGATGCTTCTCCGAGGAAACATTTGGTTCATAGCGAAAGACAAATTTGCACCAAGGGGGAAGACGGCTGCGTCTCCAACGCAACCAAGGTGCACTGATGAATGATATCTTTGTCTTCGTGGATACCTAGCAAGGAGCACTGATGGAAGACAGCTCGTTTTTCATCGAGCATCGATCAGCTTCACCAGCCGATGCAACCATGATACTCAACCATGAGCATCGATAGGTCATCGTGGTGATGCATCATCCATTTGGCATCAAGTTTGGGTGCGGCACCACTAAGGTTTGATAAATCCTCATTGTGGTCTGTTTCTTCACGGTAATCAAGCTCGAGAAAGGTAGAACCACGTGGCAGAGGACAATGAGGCGGAGCAGCAGTGGCCATCCAATTTTGTGTAGTTCCACTAAAATTGAGGAAGATATGCCCTGGTGTGGAGATATGCATCCCTGTTTGCAAAAATATAAAAAAGGGATATTTAAGTAGTGTCGTTACATTGTTTTGGCAGTGGTACAAGATTAACAGTGGCATCTGAATTGTCAATAAGAATTAATGAAATGTACCCCACAAATAGAAACATCATGATTATCTTCATGCGGACTAAAGCAGGACAAAAGCATTTCTTAAAACGGTGTCATTGCTTCTATTTATCGACGTCTCTAGATTGATAGCAGCATTGCTTAAAAGGGACGTCACTTTAACATTGGCATTGCTTCATTTTACCAGTGATATTAGATTAGCAGCAGCAATAGGGGCATATGGACAGTGAGCGCACAACCATCATGTACCTCCACCGCGGCATAAACCAGGACAACTTTTTTTTGACGGAAAAACCATGACAACTTTTGGAGTGGCCTTTTCTATAACCAAAAAATTTAGGTGATGTTGGACCAGTAGACGAAGCCTAGCTACTGTACATGGCGAGCTGGGCAGTACTAATACATACAAAACCCGCATGCAGCGACGTGGGGAGCTGGACTAGTAGAACGAAGCATGAAATCCAAAAGAAGTTATACCTCAAATGGGCGAGATGTGGCTTAGGCTGGCGGCGGGATCTGCCCACACGATGGCAGCGAACAAGGGCGTGGAGGACCTTCGTCCGCGCCGGCGCCGGTTCAGAGAGGACTGTGCACGTCGGCTTCCTCCCTCGTCGACGGCGACCACGTTAACGCTGCACTTCCTCCCCTCCCGCAGCGGACGGGATCCGGCCGAATCTGTGACCACCGGTGAGGAGAGATATCAGAGTGGACACTGTCGTCTTGTTTCGATTTGGAGAGGGTGAGAGAGTGAGACATGAGAACCCCTATCAACCAAGCCCTCTCAAGCGTACATATACAATGGAGTAAAAAAAATCTCTCCATAGCAATGGTTTCAAACAGAATACGCGCGTTCCCGGAAACAAAAACGAAAACCCGCGGAGGAATCTCTTTTTAACATACGAGGAAAGAAAACTCGATCAATAACATGCCACCGCTTCCAGGAGTATCGCTCATGTGTGGTCCCCGGCCCTCCATTATTAAGTGACCAAATTAAAGGGTCAAATTATCACGTAAGCTTCCTCTTTGTGTACAAACGCGCTCCATCATGTACTGATAACCCACAAGTATAGGGGATCAATTGTAGCTTTTTCGATAAATAAGAGTGTCGAACCCAATGAGGAGCTAAAGGTAGAATTAATATTCCCTTCGAGTTCTATCGACCACCGATATAACTCTACGCGCACTTAACGTTCGCTTTACCTAGAACAAGTAGTACTTAACGAGAATAAAACTAGGAGTAATTTGCGAGATAATAAAACTACGAGTAAATTACAAGATAATAAAAGTTAGTTGTTTAGTAGAAAGTTTTTGTAACACAAGATAATGATTTGTCCATAGGCAATCGATAACTAGACCGGTAATTATTATTGCAATTTTATATGAGGGAGAGGCATGAGCTAACATACTTTCCGTACTTGGATCATATGCACTTATGATTATAACTCCAGCAAGCATCCGCAACTACCAAAGATCATTAAGGTAAAACCCAACCATAGCATTAAGTATCAAGTCCCCTTTACTCCCATACGCAACAACCCCCTTACTCGGGTGTAAGCTTCTGTCACTCTAGCCGCCCACTATAAGAGAATTATGAACGTATTGCAAACCCTACAGCGGGAATCCCTCACGCTTGCGCGACATGTAGGGCACCATAGGATAGCACCAAAATAAAACATACAACTCAAACCAATCACGATCATCAATCAACCCATAGGACAAAACGAATCTACTCAAACATCATTGGATGGCAACACATCATTGGATAATAATATGTAGCATTAAGCACCATGTTTAAGTAGAGATTACAGCGGGGAGAAGAGGTGTTACACCGCTACATAGAGCGGGAGAGAGTTGGTGTTGACGGCGGCGAAGTTGTTGGTGTAGATCGCCGTCACGATGATTGCCCCGACGGCGTTCCGGCGCCACCGGGAGAGAGGGGGAGAGAGCCCCCCTCCTTCTTCTTCTTGCTTGGCCTCCCCCTAGATGGGAGGAGGTTTTCCCCTCTGGTCCTTGGCCTCCATGGCACCCGGAGGGGCGGGAGCCCCTCCGAGATTGGATCTCTCTCTCTGTTCTCTTCTGTTTCGCGTTCCTGTTTTCTGGCGTTTCACCGTTTCTTAAATTCCCGGAGATCCATAACTCCGATCGGGCTGAAATGTTAACACAATTTTTTTTCCAATATAAGCTTCCTTGCGGCCGAAGAAGAGCCCCAACCGACTTACGGTGTGCCCACGAGGCACCACCACGCGGCCAGGGGGTGGCGCGCCAAGGTGGGTTGTGGAGGCTGTGGGCCTTCGTTTGCGTTGATTTCACCTTCCAAAAATCACATATATTCCAAAATAATTCTCCGTAAAATTTTATTGCATTTGGACTTCGTTTGATATGGATTTTCTGTGAAACAAAAAACAAGCAGAAAACAGGAACTGACACTGGGCACTGGATCAATATGTTAGTCCCAAAAATAATATAAAATGTTGCCAAAAATATGTGAAAGTTGTAGAATATTGGCATGAAACAATTAAAAATTATAGATACGATGGAGACGTATCATGTACTCACGGGTGTGTCAGAGGCAAAGTGCATGTGTGTACCTCTTCTCTTCTTGTACGTAGTTGTAAGATCGAAAGTATGTCTAGAGGGGGGGGGGGTTGATTAGACTACTTGACCATATAAAACCTAACCTTTTCCCAAATTTAGTTGTAGGCAGATTTTAGCAATCATACAAGTCAAGCATCACCCTACACATGCAATTCTAAGAGTACAGCAGCGGAAAGTAAACAATTGCATATGTAAGTAAAGGAGGGGATCGAAGATTTCAAACGAAATGAAGACACGGTGGTTTTTGGCGTGGTTCCGATAGGTGGTGCTATCGTACGTCCACGTTGATGGAGACTTCAACCCACGAAGAGTAACGGCTGCGCGAGTCCACGGAGGGCTCCACCCACGAAGGGTCCACGAAGAAGCAACCTTGTCTATTCCACCATGGCTTACGTCCACGAAGGACTAGCCTCACTCGGGGTAGATCTTCACGAAGTAGGCGATCTCCTTGCCCTTACAAACTCCTTGGTTCAACTCCACATCATGTCGGAGGCTCCCAAGTGACACCTAACCAATCTAGGAGACACCACTCTCCAAAATGTATATATTGACCGTAATGAGCATATTATGAAGTCCAGTGACCGCCATTAAGCCATATTAACCGGAAAGGAGGCAGTATGGACTAGTAGTGGGACGAGGAGAACGAGGAGAAGCTTGCTTACTACGCCCTCTCCCTCTCCCACATGCGCGGTGGCTCGCAGGACGGGGAGAACGAGGAGAAGCTTGCTTACTACGCCCTCTCCCTCTCCCACACGCGTGGTGGCTCGCAGGACGAGGAGAAGCTTTTGACTACTATGCACTCTCCTCGCCCACACGGTGGACGTGTAGCAGTTCATTCGGTGTCAGATTGCCAGAAGCATACACTGTAGTAGTAGAGTACTACCATAATCGTTCGACTTCACGAAGAGGCGAAGAGCCAAGTGCAAGGTTTAATCGTACGAGTAGTACAGTATACAGGTACACTAGGAACCGCACGTTGGAGTGTCTACACTAGTCACACCCTTTATTTTAATCTGTGATAAAGCAATCTTCTACTAGTACTACTAGTACGCATTTACTCTGGAGCCCAGTGAAGTATTTACTCCTCAGATCACACTATCACCATATGGCCTCCGTGCGACACCTAGCCCGTCTGTGTTCTCCTTAGTAGAGTATTTATAGTTGCTCCTAGTAGTAGGAGTGGATTCAAAGAAGATTGAATTGATGGTTGCTTCCTCCGAGCAACTTACTGTGGGAAAGGTAGGGCTTGTGATTTGACTGCTCATTACTACTAGTATATTACTGCGGCAAAACGACTGGGTTGGAGTCTCCCGTGTGGTTGTGTACTCTAATTTGGTGCATGGCACGTGGACTCGGATGCTAGAGTAGTAGAATTGCTTCTGGCAATGCTATCAAGCTTTCAGCATTTGTTTACATAATATATGTACACATAATTTTTGAGCGACATGAAATTGTACAATGCTATGAATCTTTCAGCTTTTGTTTCATGTGTCTTGCCAGCTGGAAGGTTGTCTCGTTACAACATTCCATTAAATACAAAGGAAACTAACATCCATGCCCTTTCGAAAAACAAAAAAAACTAACTAACTTGCTAAAGCATCTCAATGATTCGCAGATCAGAGCCAATATTTACATCACAACTGAAGACAAAGTTGTGAGAAGGTGTACAAATAAAGAAAAAAAAATGATCGATGCTCTCCATAGGAATGCTTTCATTTCCTGGCCACGATATTCATTGGTTGCCAGCTACTTTCCCGCAGCTCTGTCGAAATCAACACGACATGTTGGCAAAGAAAGGAGCTGTCAGAAGCATGGAACATTCTGATCATTTTGTGCAGTTCCACTAAAATAGAGCTGAGCGTCCCTGTTAGCAAAGATATTGAGTAAGTGTGATTACAATAATAGTGGCACTATTGATGAAACAATAAACACACAAATAGAAGCCGGTCACCTTTGCAGTCTCTCTTGAGACTAACTACTTGTTGGAGAAGATTAGGCTGATAGTTGGATCAGGAGGATAGGAACTCCAATCTCCCTTTGTGCAGTCCCATCGAAATGTAGAAACGTTGCCATTGAGACATTTTAGTAGAACTGCACAAAACACTCTTAAGAAAAAAGTGCTTTGGGCAGTTCACCAAAAGGTCGCAATAGCAACGAGGTGAAATGGATATTCCTGTTTGCAAAAAGAGGTAGAAAGGAAACAATTACCGGCCAATGACAGTTGATGACACATGCGCCGACAAAAAGAAGTTGTAACATCCCAATTTTCAATTTGGATGTTTATAAATAGATCATTCATATGCATCCATGAATTATGCATTTTGCCCTTCATTTCTTTTATTTGAATTTTGATCCAAGGAAGTTTGTGCAATTCAAGGACCAAAAGAGAGAATTGGAAGTTTCCTTAAATCCATTTTTGAAAATTCTTTGAATTAAAAATTTGGAATTTGGATCAAATTTGGTTTCACTAAATTCATTTCCTTTATTTCCAAAAATAAAATAAAGAGAGAAGATAAAAGGACTTCTTAAAAAACAGAAGGGAAATATTGGAAATTGAATTTGAAATCAAAATATATTTATTTGGTTTTATTTGCAAATTATTTTGATGCAAATTTTATTAGAATAGCAAAAATGTTTTAATTTTTTTTGCATTTTAGACCAGATAAAAGTTCACAAGGTCATATATAAGACCATATAATTGTGTGAATTTTTCTGGGAATTTTTAGAATTTTTATTTTAATATTTTGGGTGTTTTACCATTTCTGTAAAAAAAACGCCCGCGCCCAGCTAGGCGCAGCCAGCCCAGCCGGCCCAGCAGAGGCCAGCCAGGCGCAGCCAGCCGCCAGCGCAGGCCGAGGCCGCCTCCCCCCGCTCGCCCGAGATTTCTCTCTCTCGTTACCTCTCTGTTCCCCTGGCGCCTGAGCCCCGCCTTTATTTTTCTTCTTCTTCTTACCCACGAACAGAACAGAGAACCACACGTACACGCGCCCGACGCCGACTTCGGTTCAAATTCGTGGGAATCCTACCCTGAGTCGACCCCTTCCCCAAGCCTCGTGTCCTATAAGTACCCAGGGCCCCTCTCGACCGATTCCCCCAGAAACCCCTCGCCAAGTCCACCCCAATCGCTCGCACTCGTCCTTCCAATCTCGTCGAAGACGCTGCAGTTCATCGCCGTTTTCCCACGCCGGTGAGCCATCCCGAGCCTCCTCCTTCTGTAATTCGACTTTGCTCGATCTCTAGATTCGTTTTGACAAGGTCTTGTGTTCTCTATTCATCTACAGAAGCCATCCCAACCCGCCGTCTTCGCCGGAGCACCCGAGCTTCATCACCTCGTTCCGTCGCCGTCCGTCGTCACCGATCATCACCGACATCACCACCGGATGAGCCACTCTCCGCTGCATCCTCCCGACACTCCCGTCGCCGCCCCACCGGACCCGAGCCACCCAACATGCTTGTTCTTCTCTGTAAGCCACAGCGCCCTGTTCGTTTCAGTTAAAAAAAAGGTTCAGTTAGATCGGTTTTCTTCGGTAGATCAAACCGGCTTACGGTTTTTTTTTATTTTAGCCGCTGCAATCCGTTTTCCTTACGGATCGGTCGTCCGCCCTTAAACACGCATCAAGCATCTCCCAACCAATCAAAGAGCGCCACTTGGCCTCTGGCCGATATTTAATCTTTTCAGAAAAAATCCAATTTCATATTCTATTCCGATTTTCCTTTTATCATATCTTTAAATCTATAGATCCAATATCGTTGATTCTTTTTCCTACAGTTTGATAAAAATCCCATCTATCCAGAGAACCTAACTAAAAATATTTTTGACAATTTAAAATTCGAATTTGAACAGATTCATGTTTAAAATTGTTTTGGCTATAATTTGAAATCTATCACTCCGATTGAATTGATTCTTTTTGCAAATCGAAGCACATGTCGTCTACTTTCTGTTAATGTCAAAATCATACAATTTTACTACTGTTAAAAATTGCGTTCTGTACAGAAACTTTATTTGGTTGTTTTGGAGTTTTCCGAAGTCTTTTCTTCGTTTTCCTTTTGATTCCTTGTTTGATTGCTTATGTGTGTCAATGTTTGCTTCGTTAGATCATCCAAAGTACGAAGCTTGCTACTACGAATCTTTAGAGTTCAACGATCGTCAGCAAGGCAAGTTCATACCTTGATCATAGTTTTTCTATACCCAGTTTTTACTATGCATTAGTTTCACCCTTACAAATTTGCATGAGTAGGATTGGGATATGTGGCATTGCTATGTAGTTCATGAGGTAGGAACCTATGACCTTTGATCACCCCGGGAATATTCGTTATGTCATGTATTGCTTAGCCATGCTCGTAGACGGGGATTGGTATGTGTGATTCATGCAAGTTGCGAGAGATATAATAATTTGGGTAAAACTTAAGGTGGCAACGTTAACACACATCTGGGTGGATTGATTGGGGCACCTGGAGAAACCAGTGCTTGCCCAAGGGGATCCCGGAGTACCGGTGTGATCACCCTGGGATTGCCACCCAGGCTCAAAGGGATCATACGATATTTTCATGCATAGACACTTCCGTGTGCAGCCACAAGCCATTATGGGCTCTGGCATAGTGGAGTACGTTGTAGGAAACCTTACCGAGTGGTACTACGAAAGTAGGGGTTATAGTCGGGATGGGTACCGCCCAGGGTTAAGGGGACTTCTTCAGAAAAACTATGTCTCGATCTTCCAATCATGGAGGTGGTCGAGTCTTGTGGGGAAAAGTGCACAAACCTCTGCAGAGTGTAAAAACTAATCATGATAAGCCGTGTCCCCGGTTATGGACAAATTTGAGTATCTAGAAGTGAATTATTGGTTGATCTCATCACTTTATTTAATTAATGAATTGGGTTATTGCAAATTTCTGTTAAGGGATTGAGTTGGAGGAACCTTCTCAATAATGGCATAAACTTGGTAGTAAATAAAATTAATTCCTTTGTTGTAGGGAAAAATTAGCTTTATGCAAAAATTTAACCTAGAGCCTCCACAGCCAAATATGCATATAGAGATAGACATTTTCATTATTATTCTATGGTGTGAAATTGCCAGCATATTCCATGTGCTGACCTACACGGCTGCAACGTCTCATGTTGTAGAGTTTTCCGACGAGGATTAAGGTGCGATAGGTCGTTGTTCTGCACTCAGTTTGCCATGGAGTTGATGGACTCATTTACCCTTGAAGCTTCCGCAATTATTTTATTTAGTTGGCCTTCAGCCTTATTTATGTAATAAATACTCTTTTGAGGACCTCGATGTAATAAAGTGTGTGATTGAACTCGTTTATAAATCCTCGAGTACTGTGTGTGTCAGCATACCGATCCAGAGATGACACTTAAGCACAGAGACTCCGATCCATTTGGGTCGGGTCGTTATAGAAGCATATTCATTGTCTTAAGGGAAAGATAACAACACAGTGGTTTCTCTCAATCGGTGTGAGAACGAGATTGCAAAATGGAAAGTACGCTGTCCGAGCTAGTACGTTTTAGACAAAGAACTAGAGAAGATCCACATGTAGCGACGTGGGAAGTTGGGCAGTGGAGCAAGGCCGGTTCCAGAGGAAGCTATACCTGAGGGTCGTCGGGATGTAAGTGGGAGGGCGGCGGCGGGCGGGATCTGCTGCGACAGCGAGCAAGGGTCGAAGGCCCTACCGCGCCGGAGCTTGGTCGGAGAGAACGGTGGGTACCGCAGATCGGGACGCGCCGGCAGAGGGTTTCCTGTCTCGACGCCGGCGACCGGAACAACGCTGCACATCCTCTCTTTCCGTCAGCGGACGGGATCCGGCCGGATCAGTGACCAGCGGTTAGAGAGAGAGAGATTGGCCACCGCCGTCTTGTGTGAGAGAGTGTGAAGAGACGAACCCCAGCAAGCAAGCATTGAGGCTCCTGCCTATATTTGTATAGTGGAGCGGTTTTCATTTTTCTCTCCATACAATCGTTTTATATTATGTACGTGCCATTGAGGAATAAAACTTTATTTAAAAATAATGCGCCGACGCGTCAAGTTGCACTTTGTTTCATTCACGCGTGGTACACGACCCTCCATCAAGTGAACAACCGACATGCATCAAATTATCACGTGGGCTGCCTTTTCGTACAGAAATGAGCTCCACCTTATACACGAGCGGGTGTGGTTGGGAACGAGATGTGAGTACGTGCGTCGTGCGTGCACCTCTTCTCTTCGTGCACGTACCCCACCTACGTGGGTGTGTGTGAGAGAGATACAAACCTAGAGAGAGATGGTGAGTGCTTCCGTTTGTGTTTTTTTTTGGGGGGTGATTTTGTAAGTGTATTTGTGTGCGTGAGAGATAGACAGGGAATATGAGTCGATGATATCTCAAAAAAATGTAACATATGCAATGCGTGTGAAACGGAGGCCTAGATATATCATATATAGAGGGGACGATCCATGAGAAGAGAGGGGAGGGATCATCAGCGTGAGATATCGATAGAATCAAAGAGAGGGATGAAGGTGTATGGGTGCGAGATCGATAAAGAGAGCCAGCGAAATTGTGTGTGCGCACGTCAAAGATATAGGGTGGCTGGCCTACTGGAACGTGAAAGGGGACAGGTGCAGTTTGTGTGTGGCAGGGAGACCTAACTAGAGCATTCAACTATTGGTGTGTGTGTGGGGGGGGGCAGAGACCTAACTAGAGAGGTAGATCGACAGGTAGACATGTGGAGAAGGAGAGACCTGGCTATATATTTAGGGAGATCGATCGGCATCCATGCATATGTGTAGGAGAGGAATAATTAAGGTTGGGAGAGAGACAGAGCTAGAGTGCCGGAGGGGTGGTGGTGGAGTTGCTTCTCGGAGATGGTCGGAGAGGCCTAGTAGACAAACGGAGGGTACGACTGCAATATCAATAAGAGAGGCGATGTGTGTCCATGCGCGTGTGTGTGTGAGAGGCGAGTCGGGAGGCATGCATGGATGATGGGTGGGGCGATATGTCTCTGGTAAGCAGACCTAACTAGATAGGTAGAGCAATCGTTATGTGTCGGGGAAAGGGAGAGACTTATCTAGTGAGGTAGATCGATCAGTGCGTGGTGAAAAAGAGTTATAGTCGACCTAGCTATATGTACAGAGGGAGATCGATCGATATACATGCATGTGTTAGAGGCAAATAAGGCCCGGAGAGACGGATAAAGAGACAGGGATGCAGCTATGAGTTGGTGCGATAGGCCTACTATATAGAAATGGAGGAGTGTGCGAGTGCGAGGTCGATGAAAAGAGGGGTGAGAGTGTGCATATGTGTGTGACCGTATGAGAGATAGAGGGCATGGACGGTGAGATAGAGGAGAAGAGGGAAAGTGTGTGTATGTGGTAGGCAGACCTAGCTAGAGAGGTATATCGATCGGTGTGTGCCGGAAAGAAGGAGCTAGGAGACCTATAGAGACCGTGGGTGAACGACCTAAAGAAAAATAACGAATGTGCGTGACGGAGAGAATGCTGAGAGAGGGGGAGGGCGAGGAGGGCGTGTGCATACACCAGAGAAAGTTAGTGCTAGCTACAAAGAGAACAGGATTGTGTGGGTGTAAAGTCTAACAGAGATCATAATTCATTACAAAAGTGGACTCAGATATTTGAACAAGAGATCATAGTGATTTAAACCCATGCATGCATGAATATAATGGTGATACACATGGTGTGGTTATGAACATGTTATACACAATCTCACATTTATTTGAATTTGTGATAATGTGTGGCTTTTGCAGCTCACGGCTAAGTACTTGTAGGCGTAGGCGGCGGGGCAGTATACATTGTGCGATAAACACATTACACATATGAAACATGGTTTAGATTTTGAAGATATAGGCTCTAGCTAGAGCTTGAAATGTACTATTATTTGAAATCAGCATAAAGTGGATTCAAAAATTGAATTTGAGTTCATATAGTACACACAGTTCATATCTAGCTTGACATCAATCATGTGGTGTGTTGTGAAGATAATATACAGATGATGGTTTAACTTGACAACAATCATGATTGTAGATTCTTATTCAAATAGTGAAACAAATTCAAATTTAGTTCATATTGCAGCGGTAGTATATACATTTGGAATGCACTAAAATGTTCATTTGATTAGGTTACATGCATTATACACCTAGCGAAATATTTTTAATTGAACATAACATGGATTCAAAGTTTTGAATGACATTTGTAGTAATTCATACAGTAAAACGGGACAAGACCCTCTCTTGTGTGGTGCGAATTGTTTTTTGTTTTTTGTTTTTTTGGTTGAGGGAAGTGCGAATTGATATGGTACCGTACACGTTAGCCTTGTCCCGAAATTTCAACCCGTGCCTTATTATGCTGAAATTTCAAGATATCTCTTTGTCTGTTTGTGCTCCGAAAACTCCCTCCTTCTCAACCCGTGCCTTGCTATCCCGAAATTACAACGCACGCGAAAACTCCCTCCTCCTGCGAAATCCCGACACGTGAAATCCCTGTTCTACCCCTGATCGGAAAGAGCCGCTAGTTCAAATTGGTGGGGGTACTTTTGTAACTTACCCTACATTTCGGACAAGCGCGTCCATAAGTCATGGTTCCCCCCTCCCATCCCCTTCTTTTCCCCATTCGAAAACCGAGGCCGCCCAAAACTCTCTCCACCAACCGTGAAACCCCACCCTCCTCCGTTTGGCCCCCCATCGCCGCCCAGCCGGAGCCTCTTCCCCGACGACATAGTCCACCACAACAGCTCGACGTCCCTCATCCACCGCACCGGATGAGGATCCGTCGTCCATCTTGTCGTCCCGCCGGTTCAGCCGCCCCATCCTCCACCTCCAAGGAGCTGCTCCGACGATCGCCTCGTCTATCGCGGCTGCTCCATTCCCACAGCGCCGCCTTAACCTGCCCCACCGGAACCGTAGCATCCTCACCGCCGTCGGCGACATCCTCCACGATGGATCTCCCCCATTGTGAGGCTCCCTCGGGGGGGGCGTCCATACCAGCCGGAGTTGCTGCTGCTGCTCCGGCTCTCTCTCGTGCTGCTGCTCTGCTCTCCCTCTCGCTCATGCTGTTGCTCTGCTCTTGATCTCGCTCACGCTGCTGATGCTGGTACACGGGCTGCTGCAGCTACACGAGTTGCTGCTCTGGCTCTCGTTCGCGCTGCTGCTCCAGCTGCTAGTGCTTTCCCTGTTGAGCGGCTGCTGATTTAGATCACTGCTTCTCTGCTACCACTAGTGCTCGAGCGGCCTAAACTACCAATTAAGTGCTTCTCTACTACTAGTGCGTTCAGTTTCGACAGTAAAATTCAGTTTCGACAGTAACAGTCAGTTTGGACAGTAAAATTCAGTTTCGATAGTTAAGTTCAGAGTCAACAGTTTTTACATCTTCTGTTGGAGTTGGTTCTTTTTTGGTGATGTAAATTTTATAGCTAGCACTTTTTCGTGATGTATTTTACATTATCTATTGGAGATGGTATTAGAATCCCACTTCAGATTAACGATGTCCGTCTTGTACTGCTTCAGCCTCGACGTCGCACAGCTCGCCGGAGCTGCTCCAACGATGGAACCATCCATCACAACGGAGCAGTACCCTCGACTCCATCTACAGATGCCTCAGATCTTCTTCCCCAGCTCCGATAGCCACCTCCGCCACAACATCTTCAGCGACCGACCCAATGATGCTGAGGTCGAGACGGCTACGCCAAAGAGGTTGTACACTTGTCGCATCACTTTTTACTCTACATTCATGTCGACCCCTTAGGGCTATTTTGCTTCAAAGGAATTAGTGAAGGAAAAACATAGCAATAGGAACTTTTCCTATGGTACTCTACTATTCAATTATTCATGCATTTGGTTGAAAGGAATGGAGCAAAACAAAACTCAAGGATTTTTTTCGTTTCGTGTCTGTTTCAAAGGAAAAACACAAAACATCCACCTGGACCTACTTATCAACATCCCATGCATGAAAAGAAGACTAAGTGAATTAGTGGCATAATAACATTCTAAGTTTACACATTTGCAGGTGGTTTGACTTTAATTTGGCCATGTTTCTTTGCATTCCTGTGCTCTTCCTGCAAGCCAAAGGAGCCCTTACATAATTACTTCAGTTACAGATAGGTGTCGAAGAAAACTTTGTGTGGTTTGTCCTGCTCCTGCCGCGCTGTCGTCCACCTCACCTGAGTTGCTCCATCGACAGAAGCGTCCACCATACCAGACATCACGACTCCTTACCGTGTTTCGCCACCTCAGATCTCCTTCCCCGCCACCGGCAGCCACCGCAACTGCATCACCATCATCGACTCAGCAGATGAACCTGAGGAGTACACGGGTCCGCAAGAGAGGTCACACTCTTTTGTTTCTGCTTACTTTATGCATTGCTTAATATTACCTGCTAGTTTATCATCTTGTTCATCTCTTAGACACTAAGTCAGGTCCAAATTAATGTTCAAACTTGAGTTTTAAAATGCTTGTGGGGCACATATCGAGGCAACAATGAATAGTATATCGATCTACTATCTGTTTCATCTAGGGTATCTACTATGTCGTTCATCTTGGGTGGGAAACAAACAGTAAAGCAGCCATCATCTGTCTTTTTATTAAATTAAGCTATCATTTGTCTGCTATCATTATTTTTGGATCTATCCACTGGTTGTTACCATCACTCTAAATTTCTGCATGCTCTCCTTACTTAATTTTACTATATATTTTTCATATGCATGTCAGTTATTGTACACAGTCATGCTGAACATGTAGAGAAAAAGAGAAGAGTCTTGCGCGGCAATACAATGTCATGCAGACATCGCTCCATGGTGGGTGCAATGGCAACCCCACCCTCCCTCCTCCAGATTGTAATCCAGAGGAAGATAGCTGCTCAGAGGTGGAGTCAGAGGGAGCTGACCACTCCTATTTACCCACCAAGGTGTTTGCTCTAACTTGGCATGATGATGTTGGTCATATCATGCATATGGTGCCTTGCTTTGCTTACTTTCGACATCATATATGTCATCTGCTTAGTTTAGACATGTTCTGTTATGCTGTTTAGTTTCTATATCATATATGTGAATTATGCAATGCTATCTTTTTTAGCCAGCCATAATATATGTGAAATATGCAATGCCATCCTGTTTAGCCAGGCATCATATATTTGAATTATATCTTGCCATTCCTTTTTTTCATTACATTTCCATTTGTCGACAATGTTTGTACATTCAACTACTCTTCCTGTGAATCAGCCATTTGAGTGGGTGATGAAAAAATCTGGAGTGAAAACAAGTTCTTCAGAGCAGACAATGCTACCTGTCAAAGCAGATCTCTGTAACACCCTAGTTTTCGCTCCTTGTTTTTTTCCTTCGCGGGATTTGACTCCCGTCTTTTTTCGGTGTTATCGAATTTTCTCTCGCTCTTGGGCATATGAAGATGGTCATTTAGTCTTGCCTTTCCTACCCAACCAGAGATTCTCTCCAGACCAACCTTGCCACCCAAGACATATTCTAAGGGTTTTGCCGCCGAAACCCCACCTTCCGAGTTATCGGAAGGGAAACCCTAATTCCTTCCGTTACAAAGGAACCCCAATTTCCTTTGATCTGTTGCCTCCCAAACTTTTCCCAGAGACTCTCCTATATCAATAAACCCTGGATATGCAAAAATATTGCCAAGTCATTTGCAATATTTTTCATTTAAAATTAATTCCTTTTTCTGCTGTTTAAAGGAATTAAATCCAAGAAAATATCCATCCATCTCCAAAGTTCATGAAAACTTGTGGAGATATTCTTTGTGATCATACTGAGCTCTCATAAAAATATTGGCCATAATTAAATAATGGAAATTGCCTTTTCCTATTTAAAGCCAATATTGCATTTTGGGCACTTTCCAAAGGAACTACCATTTTGGTAGCCAGGAAAAATCCCAAATAATTTGTGGAGCTTCTCTTATCCATACCTTCACCATTTCCATCAAGAACCCAAGTTCCACAGTTCAAATTTTGAGCACATCATCCAATTCTTGTTTCTGGATTTATTTTGAGCTTGTGAAGCAACTATATGTTATATTGCTTCAAAAATCTTCAAATTAATCCAGGACCTCACATTCCCTATATGATGTGATAATACAAAAATTCACATCATTTTATCTAGCCAATTTCTCCAAAAAATTCCATCTAGTTTCTGTCCAGATTCTAGCTCTGTGAAGGAAGTACCACTTTGGCATTTCCAAATGAGCTGAAATTTTTCCAGTACCTCCATACCTCCAATTCATAACCCTACACAAAAATTCAGCTCATTTCATCAAGCCAGATGAGTGCAGCTTCAAAGTCAAGTTTCTGGACCAAATTTGGCATTGTAAAGGAAGTGCATGCAAACAAGGTCCAAATGGCCTCAAATTTTTCTAGCAGGTGCTCCTTCTTATCTCTTTCCCCTGTGACAACCTGGCCAGCTCATTGGCACTTCTCTTTGACCACATCATCCTGTCCAAAATTTTGTCCAGAACCTAGGTCATCTCCAATCAGTCAAATCTTTGCCTCCACTTCCATCCAAACCATCACAGGTCATCTCATTGACCTCTGATACATCTATTTGACAAGGTCTCAGAGCCATTTATTGCCCTGGACACGCGGTGGCCGTGATGACCGCGCGGTGGCCACCCCAAAACGGCGCTCTGCTCGATGACCCGCGACGGACAGCAAGCTCCAGCCGGTCATGGCTCGTCCGGGCATGTCCAACCGCTCCCCTGCGCCCGCGTGCACCCCCTCCAGTACCTTCCCCCTCCTCTTTCTTCCTCCTCGCGCCATGGCGATCGCCGCCGCGGTACTGTCCCGCCCGTGACCCATGTGCTCTTCCTTCCCGAGTCCTCCCGAAGCTGCCGCTGGCTTCTACACTTCCCTGGAGACCCTGCCAACGCCGCTCTCTCCTGCCGCGTGTCGCCGGAGCACCAGTACGAGGATAAGAAGGCCACGGCGGCCGAGTTTATCCGGCGAGCTCCCCGGCTATAAATAGCCCTCCCCGCATTGCCTCGAGCTCACCCACCTCTTCCTTTGCTCCTCTAGTCCATCCCCGTGCTCGCGCCCGACCGAAATGCTCGCCGGAACGCTCGGATTTCCGGCGAGCTCCACCCACTGACCCACCTCCAATTCCCATACCTAGCCGTCCCCGGTGCCCGTGGACTCCACCCCTGGAAGCGCCACTCTCCGGCGACCTCGCCCGTGCCCTCGCCCTGCCGCCTAGCCCACTGGAACCCCGCCCACCCGCCGAAGCCGCCGTGCACTGCCGACCGCCGCGGGCCACGCTACTGCGGCTCTGGAGCTCTCCGGTGGCCGTGGAAGAGGTCATTTGATGCGCCGCGTCATGGGGAACACGCCGGTGTGCCGCACGTTCGCCGGGGTGCCCTGTGCTGCCGGCACGGCCGTCGCCAGTGGCGCCCTCCTCTGTCCCGATCGGGAGGTGGGAGAGGACCGAAGGGGAGAGAGAGGGAGATAAGGTGGGCCTGGCCCGTCAGTGGCCCACCGTTTAAAAAAAGGGGGGGGCAGCAGTGGTACGGGCCGGCCTAGTAAACAGCAGCGGCGGCAGCCAAATCCAGCCCGAGCCAGCCCAAAGAGCACAGTGCTCTTTTCCTTTTCTCGCCGATTTTCTGGACAGGACCCGTATGTAATTACTTTAATTGCAGACAGGTCCCTGGACAGTAAAATCATCCCAACTTTTTAACCGTGACTCCAAATGAGGTAAATCCAAAGCCCACGGTTTCTATTCGTCGAGCCCGTTCCAATGATATCATTTTCACAATACTTACACTTTCTGGAAATGCCCATTTTGCCCCTGCCCTCTATTCAGCCCCCCCGAGAGGGAATCCTTTCCGGTGAATTCTCCCGCGAGGTGATCGCACTTCTTCCCAGAGTATTCCTCGACCCTCAGGCAAGCCGACCATCCGATATGTGCCATAAAGCATGGCTCTGTGTTATTCTTGCGTGTTTAAATTAATATGCTTATGCTTGTATGCGTAGTGGTGAGCTGTATGTGACGCTAATGAACCCTTGCCTGCCTTTCTTTGACGGCACCACGCCTGTGTTCTGAGCTGCTTCCGGCCGTCCGGGGTGGATGCCGATTTTATGTTTCTCATTTCAACAACTGGCCCATGCTTTGAGCTGCTTTTCGGCCGTCGCGGGCAGCTGTTGAATTTCTTTCAGTAGTGGTGACCCTATGCTCTGAGCTGTTCTTCGGCCGTCTTAGGGAACTGCTACACTCTTTTTATCAACACCGTCTCATGCTCTGAGCTGCTTTTTAGCCGTCTTGTGCCAGGGTTGAGTTATTCCGGTAACGTCCCAGATCTGAGTTGTAAAGACCGTTCTGGTGGCTACTGGTTTATTTGCCGGTTTCATGCAAGGATTCAGATGGTCGTAGCTTACAGCTAGAACTTGTAAAGTGATAACTTGCCATTTAAATATCGTTTCATTAATGACTTGTTGTGACATTGTGTGGAGAAAGGTTGTTATGTTTTCATAGTTGTTACAGCATGCATTATTACTGTTATTGCAAAGATAAAGAATGTGACTTAATAATGACAACCTCCTCCATCGGCTGGATCGAGTCATAGTGCCACCGAACCGAGCTCATCAGTGCAGCCACATTTGCCGGTATGGGACGGCCCTAGCTTGGTCTATTCTCCAGCCTCTTGTCGGTACCTCCAAAGAGGGGGGATTATGCGTGCGTGCTACCCTGGCCCGGTAGGCGGCGATAATCCTGTGAGCCCAGTTTGGTTATTGAGCTCAGGTCCCCGTTTGGGACAGTTTTGTTTGGCCACGACGGTGGCAGGTGTCACGGGGTGACACAGGGGCCACCCAGGACATGACCCTGGGAGGGTATGATTGTCGGTGGGACCGTAAGAGTGCCAGGCAATAGACAAGTTTTGTTGGAGCAGTACCGGTCCACCCGAATGGGAGCATGAGGCCAGGAGCTCCATAGTGTGGGTAAAGTGCGCAACCTCTGCAGAGTGTAAATCTATTCGAATAGCCGCGTCCTCGGTCATGGGACACAGTTCGTACTAGGTCACACTATTTGGTCTGTGTCGAGTCTGGAGGAACAAACTATATAATGTTATTGCTAAGACTGAACCAGAAAATGGTAAGGTTTGTCAGACTTGCAGTACAGGTGCATGGACATCAGATAATGTCAGGGATATGAGTTGTTAGCCATGCGATGGCTATGAGCTAAATGGTCGGATGACCACAAGACTTGGATTGGATTTGGATCGGATTTGGGTAGGATCATGACATATTCGGAGTATGGATTATTTACCTGATATGCTTTACTTCAGTAGTTATCGTGCTTGATAATCTTGTTATGTCATGATAATTTATATTGCTAGCTAGTTATGCCATGCCATGAAAATTAATATTGCTCTAATGATTAATGCATGCTTGAATGTCATGGATTGCTTTGCTTGGTGTATATGTTGGTTTGGTTTGCTTGCGAGTACATTCAAAAATACTCAGCGGCCTTCAATGTGGCCAGGTTCACCTAAGGAGCCGACATCCGCTAGCGAGGAGCCGGAGTGTTTGCGGGCTAGAAGAGTAACCCAGTCAGATCCCTGTGGATTGGAGCCACACCAAGACCATGCTGCCTTAGATAGAGCTTTTCCGCTGCCGTCACCCTTGTAAAATATCATGTAAGACTTATATATCCAATAATAGAAATGCCTGTGTTCATGATACTTGTTGTAAAAGCGCATGCCAAAGTGATTTTCTTGGGCTGGTATGTGCGGCGACCGTCTGGCTACAGTGGTATTCAGGCGGGGCGCCACAATCTCTTGCTGGGTCCAGATAGCTCCTCAGAGGACGATTCAGAGACAGACGAGCAGTCCTATTCCCCCCCCCCCCCCCGAGGTGTATGATCTAACTTGGCAGGGTTATACTGCTCGTATCATGCATATGGTGTCTTGCATTGCATAGTTTATAGATCATATACACAATATTCAACACCATCTGCTTAGTTTAGACATCATATATGCGAATGCCATCTACTTAGTATATAAATCACATATGTGAATTATATCATGCCATCATGTTTACTTAGATAACATGTATGTGAATTATGTCATGCGAACCTGTTTACTAAAGACATCATATAATTATCTCATGCCATCCTTTTTAGTTAGTCATCATATCTTTGAATTATGTCATGCTATACTGTTTAGATAGACATCATATATGTGAAATTATGTCATGCTATCCTGTTTAGTTAAACAACATATATGTGAACTATTTCATGCCCTCTTTTTTCCTCACTATCTATTGCATCTGTCTCATACAAGGTCTGTACATTCAACTACTTTTCTTGTTTATCAGTCATTTGAATTGGAGGGTGTGATGGCAGTATCTAGCGGAGTAAAAACACGGTCTTCAAATAAAACAGTGCTACCTGTCGATGGAGATAGCACCCCGGTTGTACTTGCACAAGAACCAACCCTACCACACATAACCCAGACTATCACAGATTGTACCCCTACTCCGATGGACAGAGAACCAGCTTCACCCAATCTAACCCCAACCCCAGCAGATAGTAACCCAGTTCCAGTTGACACAGCACCATCTTCACGACAGAGCTCCCAAACATGAGCAGTTAGTAAGGCAGCTCCAGTGCCCAAAACGCCAGGAGTACCACGGTGAACCCCAACTCCACCAGTTAGTACACCTATTCCTGTGGACGAAGTATTACCAGTCATCCGTAGTTTAGCGTCTATCGCATTTGATGTTGTTAAATCCTATGTGCGTATCTTCCCATCATGGAAATATTATACTGAAGATGAAGGAAAATGCCAGTTGCAGGTGTTCCTCCAGGAGTTATGTGTAAGTATTCATGGCAATTACTTTGCTTTGTCCCATACTTTCTACCTCCCTGCTGGTTATAACACAGCAAATGTTCCCATTTTTCTGTGTAGAGAACGACCGATTTGGAAACTCAGGATGAGGTAACCTGTGCTAATACCTCTGCTATCTTCAAGAATGCTTTGCGGCAGTATCGGAATTACTTGAAGAAAACATATTTCACTGGCAAGGAAACTCATCAAATTCACTTACTTTCTCCGGAGACACATTTACGAGACGATGACTGGGAACGCCTTGTTCTGTATTGGTCTAGTCCCATGAATCTGGTAGGGTCTATGAGATCATATTTCATTTTGAAGTACTATATAGCTGCGTCTTACTATACTCTCTTCTTGTAGAACAAGTGCTTAAACCTGTAGAACATCTATTCTCAGGTAAGATTCCATAGCTGTGGTGCATACTGCTTTGCTCTTGTATCACTATATTTACTCATACCAACTAATTTTTAAATAGAAGGATCCAATCAAAACTCCAATGGCACAACAGGTATGTTTAAACATGTTTCTTTAACTGGTTTGCTCTTCTAAATTGCTCTATGTTGATTTCAATATCAATTGTGTAGATAGTTGTCTTCTCATATCATGCACATTACTAGCATCAAAACAGAGCCAATAATGTTGTTAGTTGTACATGTATACCCGTGGTACCCATCTGAAATCTTGTGGTGCCTTGTAGTTTCCCACACTTATATTCTTTCAATGCTATTTTGTCTTGAACTGATATGATTTGAACTGTGTCTCTATTTTGATTTGGCAAGACAATGCAGTGACAGTAGCACATAGATATATGTTTGTTTGATGCTTTTATAATGTACTACTTTGCAATAGAAGACTTGATAGTTTAATCCTGTCCACCTTACTACTGAACTGGTTCACCAAAATGAGTTTCATATACTACATGCTAAACCTGTTATGTGTCTGCTTGTTTCTTCTTTTAGAATGCTGACAGAATATTGGAGAAGAGTACCACATTAAGCAATGGTAAAGGAAGTAATGCAGATAAGGTTGAAGATAGTGAGACAACCTTGCTGGTCTCTAACAAAGCTGATAAAACAGATAAGGAAAACTATCTTGAAGATAGTCAGACAACCCCAAAGTTCTGTCTTGATGTAGTGTTCGAGTTATTAGCCACTACCGCTTGCATAAGCTCTTCAAACTCGCTGTCTGAATCAGTTCGGTTTCTTGAGTCTGAACTACAAGTTGAAAGACATCGATCAGCTGTGCTGCGACAAGAAGCTGAAGGACTGAGGAAGTCCCAGGAGAATTCAGATGCATACTTTCTGGTGCAACAGGAAGCGTTGGAGGATTTTACCGCCAAACAAGAGAAAGCTAAAAAGCTTGCTAAGCTTATTGCCAGCATGGTGGATACCCAAGATAAAGTTTCTTGAGCTCTTCTGAAGTTGTTTCAGTTCTGGACTTGTTTTGCTGCCGCGTTTATCTGCACTGGTGGCCAATTTAGACGCCCAGTGTATGTAATATGGTGCTTTGTTGTTCCCTTTATTTGCACTGGTGGCGAACTTTGATGCCCAGTGGATGTAATGTCTGTAATCGCCGTAATAGCCTAGCGTTAGTTGCTTGCTTATTTATTTATTTACTTATAGTCTTGTTTATTTGTTTCTTTATAGTCACTGCAGTTCTTTTTCCTCGGTTTGCTAGTGGCCGCAATAACCATGGGCCACATACGGGCCATGGTAACGATGGGCCTCCTATGGGCCGTAGGATCCATGGGCCTCCTACGGGCCGTAGGATCCATGGGCCTCGTACGCGCCGTAGTATCCATGGACCATACTGTTCGTGGGTCAAAACCGGACTGCAATATGGACCGTAAACGGGCCAAAATTGGAACCATCCATTTATGGGCCCAGACCATAACGGGCCGTTAACAGGCCGGAAGACAACACAGGCTTAATTCTATCAACAGGCATGACTGGTCGTTAATGGGCCGGATTACAAGAGAGGATGAAAATGGCACAACGGGTTAACGGGCCACAAACGGACCGAATGTTACCACGGGTTGAATTTGGCCCATTAGCATAACAGGCCAGTAATGGACCGTAAGTAATCGAGGGCCAGAAATGAGCCCAAGAATGTATGGGCCCTTAGAAGGCCGAAAGGGAGCACTTGCTTGAAACGGCCCAACTGAATCATGGGCCGTTAATGGGCTCAAAGCAGTTTACTATTCATAATGGGCCTGATTCACCACAGGCCGTCAATGGGCCCACAGGTGCAAAAGGCCTCATATGGGCCGAAAGACTTCACGGGCCATAGATGGGCCGAAAGTGACAACGGGCTGGAATCATATGGGACGGCCCATATGACACTACTGGGCCGAATATTGAAAGGCCATAACGGGCCGTGAGTACCCGGGCCGTAGATGGGTTGTATGCGAACATGCCGTTAACAGGCTTTCCATGGGCCGGCCTGCTAACTTTTGACCAAGTCAAACAGGCCGACTTTTTAACCTAAATGGGCCACTGTTGGGCCGTGCCACGTGTTGACGTATCATAGGCGTCTCTCGTCCAATGAATGGATGACATCTGTCGCAACGCCGAGCTGACACGTGGATCGGCCGGCGAATGAGAATTTTACACGTGGAAAATCCCAATTGGTCCGAGCTGTTAACGGGTTATCGGATCTAAAACGGAACCCGATAGCTTAACGGCGACCCGTTACGGTGGATGCCACGTGTCGGTCAACCTTGACGAAAACACTTCCATGACGCGACATTTATCGTCATGGAAGTGGACACTTCCGTGATGATAATTTCAGTATTGTCATGGAACACTTCTACGACAGCACAGGTATGACTATCTTTGATTCTTTCATAAAATTGTCACGGATGTACATGCATGACAGAAAACTTGACCTACTGTGACAAAGACGTATCATCACGGAACTGTTTTTTTTGTAGTGTAAGGAGGCACTTCCTTGCGTGTGAAGATGTAGCTAGTGTGAAGACGCGGCAGTGGATGCCCACGCGGAGGGTAGTATGAGGGTTGACTAGTTCGGCTGCGGTGTGAGGCTGCCGTCACCGGAGAATAACAGGGGATGTGGGTGAGTAGAGGGAAGGCCTGGCCAGCGGTGGGAGTAGGGTGGGGCGGTGAGGCCTACGCGGCAGCACAGCCAGCCACGGGAGGCAGAAGCAGGCGGTCCCGCCGGCGCTGGTTTGGGCGGCTGGAGCAAGAAGATCAGAGATTTAAGAAGCAGCATAGCCGTTGGACGAGCATCCAATGGTCACTGCTGCTAGAATCGTATGTTCACTAAGCTGACAAAGCCCAGCGTACGGGTCAACTTAGTAGGCCCACAAGTCAGCCTCCAAATAAGGTGGGTCCCTATAAGCAAGGGGAGGAATCATTTTTCTTGCGCGTAATAAGGAGGCACTTCCTTGCGTGCGACCACGGACCTCGTGGGTCCCAGCTCTCAGCCTCTCCACGTACAGTCCTCTTCCGATGGCTGTCATTCGTTGACCACGTTGACGACGTCGTGCCGAGAGCACCAAGGTGGTGGACGACGGGGAGGCCTAGGAAGGGAATGACCCAGAGCCGAGGAAGACGCGGCAGTGGTTGCCCATGCGGAGGGGGGTATGAGGGTTTACTAGTTCGGCTGCGGTGTGTGGCTGCCGTCACCGGAGAATAACAGGAGGTGCGGGTGAGTAGATGGATGGCCTAGCCAGCTATGGGAGTAGGGTGGGGCGATGAGGCCTGCGCGGCAGCATAGCCGGCCATGGGAGGCGGGAGCAGGCGGTCCCGCCGGCGCTGGTTTGGGCAATTGGAGCAAGAAGATCAGAGATTGAAGAAGCAGCACGGCCGTTGGATTAGCATCCAACGGTCACTACTGCTAGAATCGTTTGTTGACTATAAGTTGACAAAGCCCTGCGTACGCGTCAACTTAGTAGGCCCACAAGTCAGCATAACATCTGTGGCGGACAGCATATAGCCCATTTGCTATTTTTCCTAAATTTACAGACCAATTGCTAATTATTACGTAATTTATTGCAGCCCATATTATATTTTTAGAATACCTGACCATTTTCTCCAAGTACATGATTAAAAATTTCAACGATATTTCATTGAAATTGCTGAACTATTTTTAATCCCAAAATTTCGAGCCCAATAATAACTATTTTTAAAATATATTTAATTTATGTTAAAATCAAATTAAATTTGAAATATCAAAAAATAAAAGAAAATTCGCAATTTGAAACTAATTGCTCATTTTCTTTGTTTTTATATATATACAGCCCATTTCATATTACTTATATGATTTACTTCCCATTTTGTCTGGGCAGGCCGAATGTATCCCTCGTCGTCTTGAAAGATTTGCAGCCCAGCAGGACGGAGAAAAAGAAATCGGCATGTCTAGGCTATTCTACGAAAAAAAGGTGGGCTAGTCATTTTCACCGTGAAAAAAAACAGCTGGGCTCGTCATGTTGTAAACAAAAAATAAAAGCCTGGGCTAGACGGGCCACAGACACCGTACATCCCAGTTGATAACCTACTCCGTCTCAACAACAACAACAAAACTGCTCGAGCAACGGATCTCAAAAAAAAAACTGGTCGAGCAACTGGGTCCCACGTGTCAGCCACTCCATGTGCAATTCTCTCGTACGCTGACAATGTCGTAGGTCCCAGATGTCAGCAAACCAATAGGAGGAAGCATTTTTTTCATGTAAGGAGGAGCTTCCTTGCGTGCGAAGATGTAGCTGGTGGGTCCCAGTTGTCAGGGAGTGGAATCGTTTTTCTTCCGCGTAATAAGGAGGCACTTCCTTGCATGCGACCATGGACCTTGTGGGTCCCAGCTGTCAGCCTGTCCACGTACAGTCCTCTTCCGATGGCTGTCGTTCGTTGACCACGTTTATGACGTCGTGCCGAGAGCACCAAGGCGGTGGACGACGGCGAGGCCTAGGGAGGTAACGACCCGAAGCCGGGGAAGACTTGGCAATGGATGCCCACGCACATGTGAATACGAGGGTTAACTGGCTCGGCTGCGGTGTGAGACTGCCATCGCCGGAGAATAACAGGAGGTGTGGGTCAGTAGAGGGATGGCCTGGCAAGCGATGGGAGTAGGGTGGGGCGGTGAGGCCTGCGCGGCAGAACAGCTGGCCACGGAAGGTGGGAGGAGGCAACGCCGGCGCTGGTTTGGGCGGCTGTAGCAGGAAGATCAGAGATTGAAGAAGCATGCCAGCAGTTGGATTGACATCTAATAGTCTCCCGTTGGTAGAGTCGATTTGTTGACTAAGTTGACATAGCCTTGCGTACACATCAACTTAGTAGGCCCACTACTTAATATATAAACTAATAAAACTATATATATATAAAGTAGTGATGAGAAAAATAGAACTGGGCTGTGCGTTTTCTTCAGTAAAAACAGCTGGGTTGCTGATGTTCTAAGAAAAAATAAAACCAAGGCTGGGTGGCCAAGAGGCCAGTTGATACCTGCTAGATCCTTGTGGCCGCATGTCGTCATGGGCTATGCCTGTTAATAAACAAAACATAACCTGGGCAGTCTACGGCCTAGTCAATATTTGCTCGACCTCAAAAAAAATATACTACCTGCTAGATCCCAGTTTTCAGTCTCTCCTTGTAGAATTCTTTCGTTTATTGACTACGTTGAAAATTTCATTGGTCTCAGACGTTAGCATATTTTTTTCATCGTGATAATAAGTGTGTGCACTTGCTTGCGTACGGCCATGGACATGCTGGGTCCGTACTGTTAGCCTCTGTATGGACAACCCTCTTCTGGTTCCACGGACGAATTTCATGCAAACCGGATGATTTTCATTGAAACGGACAAAATTCATTACATTTTACATGTTTCTTTTTCTTATGGAACATTTTACATATTACAACTAAACGATAGCTGACTAGGCCTTTTTTTAGTCCAAAAATGATCGCTGGAAGCGGCGGCACCCGTTTCTCACGCCTGTTAAAAAATTTGGTTAACCGAGAACTCGAACGAGAGAACATGTCGTATGCGGGGTTTGTTTTTTGAGTGATACTGTATGTGGTATGTGGGTTAGAGGGATGGCATGGGAGGCGCTTCCCACGATCGAGGTCCCGACACTTAACTGTTCTTGAAGGCCCAAATCAATCACTCCTCTGTTTAACAATTTGCAGCTGGGCTTGGTGTGCCACAGCCCAGTCCCGACATGCTGCGTCCAACTGTCAACCTGTGAAACCTGATGGATCCCCTGCGTACTGGAAGATGTTAGTAAAATTTTAGAGAACAGGGAATTCGAATGGCAGGTGCTTTTGCTACTTATATCAGGTGCCTGAAAATTCGTTTCGCAATAATTGCTTCAGCGTTATATCCACGTCGACCCTCGACATGATGGTTGGAAGGAAATTCCAAGTTCAAACCGAATTAAGATCCTTAACAACAACACCAATTTGCATTTGACCAGGTAGAACTAGTACTACCAAACTAACTTATAATCTTTTTAGTCCTGGCCCTCATTTTCGTCTGGTATAGAAGATCTTGCAGATGACCAACTCCCGCTCCTTCTCTTGCTCGAGGTCCCCGAGGTGGTACTGGTGCATCACCCAGTTGGTCCTCTGCTGGTCGAAGTTCTTGTTGGTCTGCAGCACCAGAACCTTTTTGCTGCCCCTATGCCGGCCGCTGACCATCACCAGCATGGTATTGCCGGTCTTGTGCCACATCGTGTGCATGCCGCACTCCGATTGTATCTTGCGACGCGTCCTCGTACCCCTTTTGAACGCCCTAGAGTTGTGCTGGAAGAAATGCTTGGTTAGGCCACTCAGTGTGATACCTGCAGTATTGCCCAAATACAATCGCAGACCGGGCAGCATACATCAGAAATTTGTAAATAGAAAGGAATATATTTTGTGCAAGTAGACGGTCGAGCGGTGTCCCACCTGGAAGTTTCTCAGGATGGGTGGAGCATATGCCGTGCTCGCTGTCGATGGTCGGTATGAACAAATCGATGAGAGGGTGAGATCTCGCGCTGTCAGCACTCACTTTAGCCTCAAGGTGTTCGATCAGCTCCTGATCCGTGGGATCGAACTTGACGCTGGCTGGCAGCACCGGCCAATGCTTCTTGGACTTGCAGCGCTTAATTCCAGTTAAATGGTACTCAATGTATGATCAATCAACTGTTTAAATAAATGATGAAAGATTTCGACAAATAAGTGCTACTCCAAATCTAAAATCCATGACACCTGAACAAACTGGGGTCTCGGCTTCATTATTACATGCATACTCTAAAGACTTGAAAAACCCCATAAAGATCGAAATCATCATACAGGGCGACGGGACGAATACTCACAAGAGCGGCCTCACTGGTTCCACCCTTCATGCGGCTAGCTTGTAGAGCTTCCTTGTTGAGATCAAATTTCTCATCGTCTTCCTTTTGACTACTTGCAATGAAGTATAGCAGCTCCATCGTACCAACTAGATCGGAACAAGGCTGTGGCTGGGAGGCGGGCAGACCGGGAGAGAATGGGAGAGTGTTGCTGGACTACCAGAGGGGTGAGGCTCACTTTGGTGACCCGAACACGCGGTCGGGACTCTTGTGTCACCTCATGCGCAGCGTGTTGTTACGTCAATTCAATGTGAGGACATGATGAATAATTTGATCGACGTGTACTAGTACTACTAGTCGTACGAGTACTACTTACCTAGTACGAGTAGCGCAATATACGGTGTAGAGGACTACTAGTAGTACAAATTTTAGAAATGGTGTACATTCATCCAATCTCCAGGTTGGTTCCATATTGCTTTAAATAATATCAGAGGGGCGTTGCTAAAGCCTTAGTTTTAAGGGCATTATGAAAGAGTGTTTAGAAGGAGCTTACAAACAGGTGCCTACAAAGTTACAAGGCTGTCCGATAGACTTGTAGGCTACATGAGTAATACAAAATATAATTCCCATTAGACAACACTTTCACGAACAAGTACGCACTTGAAGCTTAATTGCTATATATGGCTTCTGCACACCATCTCCATCATCATTATCAAAATACATGCTACGCAGGCGATGTAGGATGCACTTGATCCCAGAAAGGTATTTAACCTTCAAACTAACTACAGTACAAAATAACCAATAGAATAGGATCATGCGACAACTAGTAGGATACACGGCTTAGTCTAGATATCACTACGAATCAAGTTGCGCATATTAGCTGTTGGCATGAACCACATCGCCACATGTCGGGTTTGCAAAAGCCATTCATCGCTTGGAAGCTTGATGCCTTTCACACACTGAAGTTCATCTGGCAACAAGCTGTGTCAATGAATATCTGGATATGGTGCTTCATGAAATCCATGGTACGATGTGTAAACACAGTTCCCCCTGGCGAATGGAACTTGCATAGCACGATAATCATCGCCGCTGATATGTTCGATGATTGGTTGGATGATCGGATAATTGAACCCGAGGAACAGGGAGTGGTTGCCGAGGCTGTAAACCCGCCTCCAATTGAATACGCCTGGCCCAACGGAGCTGGGATCTTTCTCGAACACGAAGCAGCCATAGCCATCACAGTCGCGAACGCCCCATGCATTGTACTGCATGTGATTTGATAAAATGGTTTGGTCACTTTGGTACGTGCGAATGAGCATCAAATGCCCACCGTCTGTTGAACGAGCGATAAACCACCACCCATTGACATTTATATTTCCAGGTCCTAGAATTATAAAGGCCAGCGCATTTGCGTCTGTTGCAACAAATCAAATTGGAGACCAAAAGGACAAAAATATACAATCATGTTGAGAGTATGTGTGGAATTAAGATTATTATAACAGTGACACAGATCATAGCCAGGGAATTACAATGCCGTGGTCATAATCGTACCCTAATTTTTAAAAAAATGCCAATGGCTTTCATATTCTAGCAATAAGTCATGGTTCAATGATCATGTAAAAATGAGAGGAAAACAGCTATGCCAGGGCCTACTCATATTCTACCATAACAGTTAGATGCCAACAGTTCTCGTATCAACTCTAACAATAACATGCGTGGTTATCAAAATCTTGGAAATGAGGGTAACATATAGCAATCATGTGGTCATACTCATAATATCTATTCTAACAATCATTAGATGCCAATTGTTCTCATATCAACTCTACCAATAACATGTGCGGTCATAAAAATCAAGGAAATGAGAGGAACATATGGTAAAGCATACTATCTATTCTAAATTTCTAACAATCAACAGGAAGTCGTGTTCATATGGTAAAGATCAGATGAGATAGAACAATTACACGACGATAGATTCCACCAGTATATGCAGCCAATCTGTCCGTCCACCGCGTAAATGATGCCATCGTGCACTATAGCATCAGACAGAAATGGAGGGTAAATAGGATGGTGTGGGTACTTCGCAGATTACAACCGTCGGCAAACGGAGGTCCAACCAAGTTCCCGACGCCTCTCGTGCATAGTAGGCAGGAGTTTCCGGAGGGCCACGAGGCTCGATGTTGGCAGTATCCAACGATGGAAGGGTGATCTCTCGCTGGGTGTAGATATCCACGAGACACCACGGACTACCCAATTGGTGGATGAGGACGATCCAGTTGGCCTTCATGCCCGCCCAGTAGTGGTGGCACATGAAGGTCAGGTGGGCGGGGAGTGGTAGCATGTCGAGGGGCACGACGGCAACCTCCGTAGGATCGTCACGTCGGTGTCTGGGCCAGTTGCGAGGATCGGGCATCAGCAAGCAGGGTGTCTTGAAAAGGGTCGGCCGGCTGCCGATGAGTAGACGGTGCATAGACACCGAGCATGTGGCCAGACGCACGGTGCAGAGCAGGTCCATACGATTACAGGGAGGGAATTCCAATCGCGGCTATGTGTGTCAGTCGGTTCTGCCATTGGGTTTTTTAGGGCGCCGAGTGATTGGGGTTTTCGGTGCGTGCGGGTGAGCGGGGAAGTGGATGCGGGCGGGCGAGAGAAGAAGATGGCGTGTGTGGGCGGGCAGTGAGCGGGGGGAGATGGTGCGCGCGAGCGACCGAGGAAGATGGCGCGGGCGGGCGAGCAGTGAGCACTGGAAAATGGTGTGCGGACGAAGATGGGGAAGGGACGTCCATTGGGAAGATAGGAGGAAGAAGAGGGAGAGACGGGGAAGAAGGTGCATTAAATCTCAATTCAACTAGTACTACTACTACCTCCGTCCTGGTTTATTGGTCCTCCTTGAATTTTGTGCCAAACTTTGACCTTATATTTAACTAACAAAATGTTAATGCATGTCACAAAAAATAATATCATTGAAAATTATGTTCAAATACGAATCCAACGATATAATTTTTGGTGACATGCACTAACATTTTGTTAATTGATTCTATGGTCAAAATTAAGCACAAAATACGAAGGAGACCAATAAACCAGGACGGAGGTAGTAGTATACACGAGTGTAAATAGTTAAGCGGATGACATGTGGGTCTACCTCAAGCGGGCCCATATGTCAGTCAACGGAAGAGAGAGGTGCGTACACGTAATTGCGGAAGCGTGCTCCACTGGCAGACATGATGGCACTACAGGGTAAGGCTGATTTAGTAACACCAGCACGCTGGCTCAGCTTATTAATCAAGTGTCCCATCTGCTACAGCGTGTATTGTCACTTCACTATGAAGACTAGTTGAATAGACCGATGGGGAATAATGGATCACCAAGACTTCCTATCTATGCCTCTACTCTCATCCTGTCCAACATTAAGAACCATTGGCCAAGGCTCCCGGCACCAATTACGTAGTAGTACATACTCCCTCATTCCGGTTTATATACAATTCAATAAAAAAGATTCATCAACCAAGGTAATAGTAGATTATGAGTGCCAGCAGAATTTTTTGTAGTACTACTGTAGTACTTTGCAAAAGTACTCAATTAATGGGCTCGTTTTCCTCAAGAAAATTGTGTTTACCAACGTATTAATTGCAATGCATGCGTGCATGTGTGAACAACAAATGACCAGGACTTTTACATGCATTGGAGTAATTCTTGCATGCAACGTTTTAATGAAGCTTGAAATATGAACATGTTAATGGGAGGGACTAGACCCCTCACGCATGCATGCAACACTCACACGTACACATGCACGCACGCAACACTCACGCAGCCATGCATGCGGCACACAACACATGACGCAACACACACGCTCACGCTCAAGTGCTCAACCTACACGTGCATGCACACACATACACAGCCAGGGTGGTTCGCGCCCAAGGGTTGGACTCCTGTCGCGCCTGCATAAAGCTTTTTTTAACTTATTTCTTTGCTCTGCCACCTGACAGGTGGGACCCAGAAACCACGTGCCAATTTAACCAGTCAAGAAAGTGCCACGTAGACTATTTGGCCGGTCAGCAGAGTGCAATACGGTGCTCTACGGTGAGCTAGTGACCGTATAATCACCGCAAAACGTATATAGTGACCGTAATGAGCATATTATGAAGTCTAGTGACCGTATTGTTACATATACAGTGACCGCCACTGTATTTATCTCGTTTCAAATTAAGCCATATTAACCTGAAAGGAGGCAGTATGGACTACTAGTACTACTGCGTCCCGTCAACTCGCAGAACGAGGAGAAGCTTGCTTACTACGCCCTCTCCCTCGCCCACGTGCGCCGTGGCTCGCAGGACAAGGAGAAGCTTTTGACTACAGCGCGCTCTCCCTCACCCTCGCTCACGTGGTGGACGTGCGGCAGTTCATTCGGTGTCAGATTGCCAGAAGCATATACTAGTACTGTAGTACCATCATTATTGAACTTGGACCTCCCGAAGAGGCGAAGAGCCAAGCGCAAGGTTTATAGGAGTACGAGCAGTCGTACAACTACAGCGAACAACCGCTACTGTATGATGCTGCCACATCACCTATAGCCAAAGCTGTGCCACCTTTTTTTCTCACAAAGCGTGATGGAGCCCGTGGAACAGCCACACAAGTTGCACGTACACGTAACACATCTACTAGTAAATTCTAAAGGACAAATGCCAACCTGCCACACAAGTTCATATCCACTTCATGTGGTAAATTTTTGCACGACTACTCTACATTATAGCGCTACCATTCACAATTTACCATACTCCACTTACACGTTATAGATGGGCTCCATGTCGTCCTCCAGGTTCCAGTCCCAGGTGTTCTTCATAGATGGCACGATCCATAGCGGTGGGCAATGGAAATCATTGTCGCAGCTTTCTAGTCCGGTTCCACACGATGGAGACTCATCCAAGCTGAAGTGGCATAAATCAGGGATTGCGTGTCCCAACATGTTGAACCGGCGGTGCACACTGAAGACACAACCATGCTTCATGAACGGCAGGCCTTCGGTGTCGTGCACGGAAGGTGGCATCGGTTTGACAATGGGGTAGCTGTCCCCAATGAAAAGTGAGTACTCTCCAAGAGTGTCCCTCAGCTCCCACATAGCATCACGGGGGTCGAACTCAGAGCCGTCCATCTCGTACACGTGGCATCTCAGATCTGGACACATGGTGACGTACATGGTCAAGGTCCATGCACGATAATGCTGTGCTCAAATATGGCGCGTGATATGTCCATTTTGCATCATGTTTTCCTACTGTTATTTATAGTGTTTTTAATCAATATAACACTTTGTGGAGCAATTCTAATGCCTTTTCCCTCTTAATATGCAAGATATACATAAGGAGGGAGATTGCCGGCAGCTGGAATTCTGGACCTGAAAAAGCTGTCAGAGATACCTATTCTGCACATCTCCAAATGAGCTGAAATTTCACGGAGATTTATTTTCGAATAAATAAAAAATACTGGAGGAAAGAAGTACCAGAGGGGGCTACCCAGGTGCCCACGAGGCACCAGGGCGCGCCACCCCCACCCCCCCCCACCCCCAGGCGCGCCCTGGTGGCTCGTGGGGCCCCTGGCCAGCCTTCGGTGCCCATATTCTGGTATATAAGCCCATTTGCCCTAGAAAAAATAAGGAGAAGACTTTTGGGACGGAGCGCCGCCGTCTCGAGGCGAAACTTGGGCAGGAGCACTTTTGCTCTCCGGCGAAGCGATTCCGCCAGGGATACTTCCCTCCGGGAGGGGGAAATCGAAGGCATCGTCATCACCAATGATCCTCTCATCGTGGGAGGACCAATCTTCATCAACATCTTCACCAGCACCATCTCATTTCAAACCCTAGTTCATCTCTTGTATTCAATCTTTGTCTCAACACCTCAGATTGGTACCCGTGGGTTGCTAGTAGTGTTGATTACATCTTGTAGTTGATGCTAGTTGGTTTACTTGGTGGAAGATTATATGTTCAGATCCATTATGCTATTCAATACCCCTCTGATCTTGAACATGAACATGATTTGTGAGTAGTTACTTTTGTTCTTGAGGACATGGGAGAAGTCTTGTCATAAGTAATCATGTGAATTTGGTATTCGTTCGATATGTATGTTGTTGATTCTCTTAGTGGTGTCATGTGAACGTCGACTACATGACACTTCACCATCTTTGGGCCTAAGGGAATGCATTGTGGAGTAGTAATTAGATGATGTGTTGCTAGAGTGACAGAAGCTTAAACCCTAGTTTATGCGCTATTCCGTAAGGGGCTGATTTGGATCCATAGGTTTCATGCTATGGTTAGAGTTATCTTAATTCTTCTTTCGTAGTTGCGGATGCTTGCGAGAGGGGGTAATCATAAGTGGGAGGCTTGTTCAAGTAAGAACAGCACCCAAGCACCGGTCCACCCACATATCAAATTATCAAAGTAGCGAACGCGAATCAAACAAACATGATGAAAGTGACTAGATGAAATTCCCATGTGTCCTCGAGAACGTTTAGCTTATTATAAGAGATCGTTCCGGCCTGTCCTTTGCTACAAAAGGATTGGGCTACCTTCCTGCACCTTAGTTACTATTGCTACTTGTCACTTGTTACAAATTATCTTGCTATCAAACTACTTGTTACCGATAATTTCAGTGCTTGCAGAAAATACCTTGCTGAAAACCGCTTGTCATTTCCTTCTGCTCCTCGTTGGGTTCGACACTCTTACTTATCGAAAGGACTACGATTGATCCCCTATACTTGTGGGTCATCAGCGCAGTAATATTGTGCAGCGAGTAGTACTACTATACTATAGAGGAAGTTCAATAACCGACTGATTATATATTGTCATTTTTGGCTACACGGAGGAGATAAGACCTGAAAAAACAAAAAAAGGTCGGAGTGGATTCAAGAGCCAGCTATACGCGTACTCCTAGATAAAAAGTACTTCTCCCGCCGATCCCTGCGGCACACTACTATGGATCCGAAGTACTAGTAGTAGTAGTACTACTATTACTACTACTACTACTAGTACAATGAAAGAGAAGGCAATGAGAGAATGGAATACCAGGGTACATGGTGAGGGTCCGATCGTGGTAGATCGTAGCACCTTGTTGCACATCAATGGTACCATGGGTAACCACTGCGAAGATAGTTGATCCCATTTTGCCAGAGTCCTCCACAAGGTTCCAGGTTAGACCGAATGCCGGATGCACATAATCCAACACATCCAGGATCAGCGATCTGATTTTGATCGGGGGATGCGTGGTCCCTACAAAATAATGGAGTACTGTTAGGGTTGAAAATGATGGTTAGTGCATTCCATTTGTTATCTCCCGTACCGTAGGATGGCACCCAGATGAAACAAGTCCCCTGGCTTGTCACAGCGAAGATGCGGCCTACATGGCATACGACGTCTTCGAACTTCTGCGGGAACAAATCTGCCGCGGCCAACATGTGACAGCCTCTGCCGTCAGGGCCATTCTTATTGATGGCAATCCTTATGTCAAACACCGCGATGAGATAGTAATCATCGTAGCTGCGGTGCTTGGTCGGCGGGTCCGCAATTGCTATCTTCTTCAATCTCATGGTGGCATCATCATAACTATTCAAGCCGTTCCAGTCCGAAAGGCCGATCCCTGATAACCCACAAGTATAGGGGATCAGTTGTAGCCTTTCTCGATAAATAAGAGTGTCAAACCCAACGAGGAGCTAAAGGTAGAATCAATATTCCCTTCAAGTTCTATCGACCACTGATACAACTCTACGCACACTTAACGTTCGCTTTACCTAGAACACGAATGAAACTACTAGTAGGTGTAATGCTAGAACTACTTTGCAAGAATAAAACTAGGAGTACTTTGCGAGAATAAAACTAGGAGTAAATTGCAAGATAATAAAATTTAGTTATTTAGTAGAAAGCTTTTGTAACACAAGAGAAGAATTTGTCCCTAGGCAATCGATAACTATACCGATAATCATTATTGCAATTTTATATGAGGGAGAGGCATGAGCTAACATACTTTTCGTACTTGGATCATATGCACTTATGATTGGAACTCTAGCAAGCATCCGCAACTACCAAAGATCATTAAGGTAAAACCCAACCATAGCATTAGGTAACAAGTCCTCTTTACTTCCATATGCAACAACCGCCTTACTCGGGTGTAAGCTTCTGTCACTCTAGCCGCCCACTATAAGAGAATTATGAACGTATTGCAAACCCTAAAGAGGGAATCCCTCACGCTTGTGCGACACGGAGGGCACCATAGTACAGCACCAAAATAAAACATACAACTCAAACCAATCACGATCATCAATCAACCCATAGGACAAAATGAATCTACTGAAACAACATAGAATTGCCACATATCATTGGATAATAATATATAGCATTAAGAACCATGTTTAAGTAGAGATTACAGTGGGGAGAAGAGGTGTTACACCGCTGCATAGAGGGGGAGAGAGTTAGTGTTGACGGCGATGAAGTTGTTGGTGTAGATCGTCGTCACGATGGTTGCCCCGACGGCTTTCCGGCGCCATCGGGAGAGAGGGGGAGAGAGCCCCCCTCCTTCTTCTTCTTCCTTGGCCTCCCCCTAGATGGGAGGAGAGTTTCCCCTCTGATCCATGGCCACCATGGCTCTCGGAGGGCAGGAGCCCCTCCAAGATTGGATCTCTCTCTCTGTTCTCTTCTGTTTCGCGTTCCTGTTTTCTGGCCAAAAACCGTTTCTTATATTCCCGGAGATCCGTAACTCTGATTGGGCTGAAATTTTGAGGGGGTTTTCTTCCGGATATTATCTTTTTTGCGGCAAAATAAGGGACCCAACCGCCTTACAGGGGCACCACATGCCTGCCATGCACGCCCAGGTTAGGAGGGTGCGCCCTCTGAGCTTGTGGCCCCCTCGGGCATCGTATCGCATTGATTCTTTTTCCAAAAAATCACATATATTCCAATATAAATCTCCGTAAATTTTTATCGTGTTTGGACTTTGTTTGATATGGATTTTCTGCGAAACAAAAAACATGCAACAAACAGGAACTGGCACTGGGCACTGGATCAATATGTTAGTCCCAAAAATAATATAAAATGTTGCCAAAAGTATGTGAAAGTTGTAGAATATTGGCATGAAACAATCAAAAATTATAGATATGATGGAGACGTATCAGCATCCCCAAGCTTAATTCCTGCTCGTCCACGAGTAGGTAAATGATAAAAAGATAATTTGTGATGTGGAATGCTACCTAACATAATCTTGATCATATGATCCAATCATGGCATGAATATTAAGACACGAGTGATTCAAAGCAATAGTCTATAATTTGATTTAAAGACATCAATACTCAGGCGTACCAACAAACAATCATGCCTTTCAAAATAAAAATGCTAAAGAAAGTTATCCCTACAAAATCATATAATCCTGTCATGCTCCATCTTCTTAACATAAAGTATTTATCATGCACTACCCCGATGACAAGCCGAGCAATTGTTTCATACTTTTTAACATGCTTCAACTTTTTCAACCCCCATGCAATACATGAGCGCAAGCCATGGATATAGCACTATGGGTGGAATAGAATATAATGGTAGAGATTAATCAGGAGAAGTCAAAAAGGGAGAAAGTCTCGCATCAACTAGGCGGATCAACGGGCAATGAAGATGCCCATCAATCGATATCAATGCGAGGAGTAGGGATTGCCATGCAACGGATGCACTAAGAGCAATAAGTGTAGGAAAGCTCAAAATAAAAACTAAGTGGGTGTGCATCCAACTTGCTTGCTCATGAAGACCTCGGGCATTTGAGGAAGCCCATCATCGGAATATACAAGCCAAGTTCTATAATGAAAAATTCCCACTAGTATATGAAACTGACAATATAGGAGACTCTCTATATGAAAAAGATGGTGCTACTTTGAAGCACAAGTATGGAAACGGATAGTAACACTGCCCCTTCTCTCTTTTCTCTCATTTTTTTCTTTTTTTTCTCTTTTTTTCTTTTTATTCCTTTTTGTTTCTTTTTTTTTCTATTTTTTTCGTGGGCTCCTTTTGGCCTCTTTTTTTTCTTTCCTTTTTTTATTTACTTCCTCACTGGGACAATGCTCTAATAATCATGATCATCATACTTCTATTTACTTACAACTCAAAATTATAACTCGATACTAGAACAAATATGACTCTATATGAATGCCTCTGGCAGTGTACCAGGATGTGCAATGATCTAGCATAGCAAAGATATCAAAAAATGGACAAGCCAAGAAAATATCATGCTAGCTATCTTACGATCATGCAAAGCAATATGACAATGAATGCTCAAGTCATGTATATGATGATGATGGAAGTTGCATGGCAATATATCTCGGAATGGCTATGGAAATGCCATAATAGGTAGGTATGGTGGCTGTTTTGAGGAAGATATAAGGAGGCTTATGTGTGATAGAGCGTATCATATCACGGGGTTTGAATGCACAGGCAAAGTTTGCACCAACTCTCGAGGTGAGAAAGGGTAATGCATGGTACCGAAGAGACTAGCAAATTGTGGAAAGGTGAGAGTGCGTATAATCCATGGACTCACATTAGTCATAAAGAACTCACAAACTTATTGCGAAAGTTTATTAGCCCTCGAAGCAAAGTACTACTACGCATGCCCCTAGGGGAATAGATTGGTAGGAAAAGACCATCGCTCGTCCCCGACTGCCACTCATAAGGTAGACAATCAATAATAAATCATGCTCCAACTTCTTAGCATAACGATAGACCATACATGCATGCTTCGGGAATCACAAACCTTAACACTAATATTCTTACTAAACCACAATCATTCACTAGTACCTCCCGATATCACCATCTTAATATCACAAAACTATTGCAAGGAATCAAACTTATCATATTCAGTGATCTACAAGTTTTATGTAGGAATTTATGACTAACCATGTGAATGACCAATTCCTGTTGACTCTCTAAATAGATATAAGTGAAGCATGAGAGTTTAATTCTTTCTACAAAAGACTTTCCCATGCTCTAATAAATATAAGTGAAGCAAAAGAGCATTCTACAAATAACGGTTTTCTATATGTACAGAAACAGGCACCCAAACTTCAAATGATATAAGTGAAGCACATGAAGCATTCTATAAAGCCATACTCAAAAGATATAAGTGAAGTGCATGAAGCATTCTATAAATCAACCAAGGACTATCTTATACCAACATGGTGCATTATTAAAACAAAATTAAAAAGCACACGACGCTCCAAGAATTTACGCATATCATGTGAACAAAACAAAAACCGAGACATACCGATAATTGTCGAAGAAAGATGGGATGCCTTCCGGGGCATCCCCAAGCTTAGACACTTGAGTCTCCTTGAATATTTACTTGGGGTGCCTTGGGCATCCCCAAGATTGAACTCTTACCTCTCCTTATTCTCCTCATATCGATACCTCCTCGTTCTTCGAACACTTCATCCACACAAAACTTAACCGAACTTTTTTATTAGAGGGGTTAGTACATATAACATCAAATCCCATCATGTCCTGCCGTAACATTATTGTATAATTATAATCAAACATTACCCACTGTATTCTATCACAATTATATGGCTCCTAAGTCAATGGGGCTCAACAAGATTTCAAGCATACGCAAATAAAGAAACTATAACAGCAATCTGTGAAAACAGGACAGTCTGTAAAGATGCAAATGAAACATATACTTCTATAACTCAAAAAATTCTGAAAAATTAGGACGTGATAAAAAAAATTCATAGCAGTACTGTGCAAAATTTTCAGAATTTTGTCATGTTCCAGTAAAATATAGAAATTCAAACACTACAGCAAAAGTTTCTGTTTTTTCACAGCACACACCAAACAAGCAATTTAAACACCCTAAAGATAAATCTTGGCACATTATTTTTATAATACAGTGGATTTGTACAAGGGGATAATTATTTTTGTTGAAAAGTTTCTGCAATTCAAGATTCACAAAGTTTCCATAGGCATGAACAAAGTTCTAGGATATCCCCCACTTCAACGGTGTTCGTCTTTCTCACTTTCACTTTTCTTTTTGAAAAAGTTTTAGGTTCCCCTCTATATTTTTTTTGTTTTTAAACTTTTCTAGAAGCACTCAACAGAAATAAATGACTCTCTAAAACTTCCGGGTTGTCTCCCAGGCAGCGCTTTCTTTAAAGCCATTAAGCTAGGCATAAAGTGCTCATGCTATCGATCCACCCGGATCCCAAGGTATATCAAAGCCAATTTTAATTAACAATGATTTGTAATTTAGTAGTGAGCACAAGGCAGCATATATCATAGAATAACGGAGGCTAACTCTCTTCCTATGCATCGGCATGTCATAAAAGAAAAATTCATGCACATCAAGTAAAGGCCAACGCATAGTATAAACAGTTTCTTGCAATTTTATCGTATTGGAAACATAGAGAGGTGGAGTTGTAGTTCCTCTCTCATAATAATTGCAATTAGGAGCAGCAAGCACATGCATATTATATTCATCAAAATCATCATGTGTAATAGTAAAATGCAACCCATCAATATAATCCTTAATAAGCACAAACTTCTCCGATATAGTGTAGTTTGGAGAATTCAAAAAGATAATAGGACTATCATGTGTAGGTGCAATAGTAACAATTTCATGTTTAACGTAAGGAACTATAGCAAGTTCATCTCGATAAGCATCATTCATATTGGCATCATGGCCACAAGCATAGCAAGCATCAATTTCATCAAAAAGGGATATTTCAATCGAATCCAAGGGATCATAGCAATTATCATAGCATTCATCCTTCGGTAAACACGAAGGGAAATTAAACAATGTACGAGTTAAATAGTTACTCTCATCAGAAGGTGGGCACGGGTGATCAATCCACTCTTTGATGACCCACAAGTATAGGGGATCAATCGTAGTCCTTTCTATAAGTAAGAGTGTCGAACCCAACGAGGAGCAGAAGGAAATGACAAGCGGTTTTCAGCAAGGTATTTTCTGCAAGCACTGAAATTATCGGTAACAGATAGTTTGATAATAAGGTAATTCGTAACAAGTAACAAGTATAATAAAGTGCAGCAAGGTGGACCAATCCTTTTTATTGCAAAGGACAAGTCGGAACGAACTCGTATAATAAGCAAAGCGTTCTCGAGGACACATGGGAATTTCATCTAGTCACTTTCATCATGTTTGTTTGATTCGCGCTCGCTACTTTCATCATTTGAAATGTGGGTAGACCGGTGCTTGGGTGTTGTTCTTACTTGAACAAGCCTCCCACTTATGATTACCCCCTCTCGCAAGCATCCGCAACTACGAAAGAAGAATTAAGATAACTCTAACCATAGCATGAAACGTATGGATCCAAATAAGCCCCTTACGGAATAGCGCATAAACTAGGGTTTAAGCTTCTGTCACTGTAGCAACCCATCATCTAATTACTACTCCACAATGCCTTCCCTTAGGCCCAAAGATGGTGAAGTGTCATGTAGTCGACGTTCACATAACACCACTAAAGGAAGCAACAACATACATATCATCAAAATATCAAACGAATACCAAATTCACCTGATTACTTATGACAAGACTTCTCCCATGTCCTCAAGAACAAAAGTAACTACTCACAAATCATATTCATGTTCAAGATCAGAGGGGTATTGAATAGTATTAAGTATCTGAACATATAATCTTCAACCAAATAAACCAACTAGCATCAACTACAAGATGTAATCAACACTACTAGCAACCCATAGGTACCAATCTAAGGTTTTGCGACAAAGATTGAATACAAGAGATGAACTAGGGTTTGAGATGAGATGGTGCTGGTGAAGATGTTGATGAAGATTGGTCCTCCCATGATGAGAGGATTGCTGGTGATGTCGATGGTTTTGATTTCCCCCTCCCGGAGGGAAGTATCCCCGGCGGAATCGCTCCGCCGGAGAGAAACATAGCTCCTGCCCAGGTTCCGCCTCGAGACGGCGACGCTTCGTCCCGAAAGACTTCTTCTGATTTTTTCTAGGGCAAATGGCTTCATATAGCAGAAGGAGGGGGCCAGAGGCCTGCCAGGGGCCCCACAAGCTCGGGGGGCGTGCCCAGGGGGGGTAGGGCGCGCCCCCCAGGCTTGTGGCTTCCTGGTGGGCCCCCTCCTGGTAATTCTTTCGCCAGTATTTTTTATATATTCCAAAATAATTCTTCGTAAATTTTTAGGTCATTTGGAGGTGTGCAAAATAGCTATCTCTGTTTCACCCCTTTCCGGTCCAGAATTCCAGCTGCCGGCAATCTCCCTCTTCATGTGAATCTTGCAAAATAAGAGAGAAAAGGCATAAGAATTGTATCATAAAGTGAAATAATGATCAAAAACATATTAATTAATAGTAGGAAATCATGATGCAAATTGGACGTATCAACTCCCCCAAGCTTAGACCTCGCTTGTCCTCAAGCGAAAGCCAAAATCGATAATCATGACCACATGTTTTGAGAGAGAGAGAGAGGCGTCGATAAAAATAAAATATGGACATGAAGCATCATGATCTTTATTATAACAGCAATATATCATCATAAAAATTCTCATGAAAAAGTAACAATTCATTCACAAGTTAAAGTATGAACCACAAACCAAATTGAAAACTAACAAACTATCATCTCAGTCACTGAAGCAATAGCAATTCATCATATTATCAGAAAGAGTCTATGTAAGAGCTTTGTTTAGCAAGTTCACATACTCAACTATCATTTAGTCTTCTATGATTGCTGACACACATGGCATACTAATGGAGCAAAAGTTTCAGTCAAACACATAGAAAGATAGGGGCTTATAATTTCGCCTCCCAACGTATTTACCTCAAGGGTAATGTCAACAATAATAATTCATGATCACCTACATCCAACTGGATATATATGTCTGGATCAATCCCCACCACATGATGCTTGCCAAGAGAGAAAAATAAAAACGGAATAGAAGGGAATACTATTGACTCTTGCATAAAAGTAAATACATAGAGTAAAAGATAGGCCCTTCGCAGAGGGAAGCAGAGGTTGCCATGCGCTTTTTGTTTTTGGATGTGCAAGCTCTTAATGTAAAGGAACGTCACTTTATATTGCCCCTTGTGATACCGACCTTTATTATGTAGTCTGTCGCTTTTATTTCTTCACCATCACAAGATCGTACAAAGCTTATTTTCCCTTACAATAAAAGATCATACATATTTAGGAGCAATTTTTATTGCTTTGCACCGATGAAAACTTACTTGAAGGATCTTATTCAATCCATAGGTAGATATAATGGACTCTCATGGCATGAAACTGGGTTTAAGGGTTTTTGGATGCACAAGCAGTATCTCTACTTAGTGTGGAATTTTGGCTAGCAAAAGATAGGGGGCAAGCACCACATGTTAGAGGATCCAAAACAATATAACTTCTATGTGAATATAAGCAAACATAACTCATTTCGTTGTCTTCCTTGTCCAACGTCGACTACTTAACATAAAATATTTAATGGGGGCTCACAATCATAAAAGATGTACAAGATAGTGTATTTCCATGTGAAACCTCTCTTCCTTTATTACTTTTTCATGAATTGCAACAATGACCACTACTATGTTTGTTAACTTCCAACAAGTTTTATCAATTATACTTCTTTTTATGTGAAGTCATCACTCCCCATGGGATTAGCATATGATCTTATTTTTTTATTCTCTTTATTTATTTCTAAGGTTGGATCAACAAAAGCAAAACACTCAACTCAAACTACTCTTTATTATATAACTCTCACACGATTACATAGATAGATAGATCACTAGGCAAGCACTCGAAACTAGATCATACTAAACTTTATTCTTCTAAATCACGAAATAACTAAGGATCAAACTAAGATAGATAATGATGATAAAAAGTGATGGTGATACGATACCGGGGCACCTCCCCCAAGCTTGGCACAAGCCAAGGGTGGTGCCCATACCCATGTACTCAAGTCTCCTTCTTCGGTGATGGTGGTGATGAAGTGGTGGGCTTGTCCTTCAGCTTCAGCAAGTAGTCCAAATTTCCATTGATCCTCCGAAGAGCACGATTCTGCTCTTCTAACACAATAACTTCATGAGTAAGTGACGTATTCTGAGCACAAATCGCTTCAAAAACTTTAAGTGTATCAATTTTAGAAGGGGGAAGATTATTATAAAGAGTTTGCCACGAATCTCCCTTTTCTGGTGCTTCCTTCCTGAGCATGGCTTGATCCCCTTCTTCTTGAGTCCCGTCCTCCACGACCTTCCCTGGTTCCTCCTCCATAACAGTATCCTCCTCTCCGAACGACCACTCATAATGTACTTCGTTGAAAGGGCGTTTGCCGGGCGAAGGTTGGACAATCCGGTGCTTGGTGCGGAGCTTTCGGGGAGCCATAGTGATCTAGATCTGTCAGAAAAACAGCCCGAAACAAGAACAGAGGAGAAACTTGCGATACGGTGGTCAAAACACCCGTGAGTATATATAATGAATTTTTCCCATGCAGAACAAGTAATATGGAAGAAAAACGGAGTCAGGAAAGTCCACGAGGGGGCCACAAGCCTGGTAGGCGCGCCCTGGGGGGTAGGGCGCGCCCCCCAGGCTTGTCGCCTCCTCGTGCACTTTTCGGACTGTTTATTATTTTCCAATTTTTTTATATATTCCAAAACGGACAGAAAGTACTTTTATGGAAGTTTTGGAGTCGGTTTACTTACCGTACCACATACCTACTCCTTTTCAGGATTCTGGAGCGTTTCGAAGGTTTCTTTAATGTGCTTTTCCGGTGTCATTGTTTGAATGATATTGGTTTCAACATTAATGGGCGTACCTAAAATATAATGTTTAATTCTTTGCCCATTAACCACTCTCGGATTATTGCCTTCGGAGTTGTTTATTTTGATGGCTCCGGAACGGTAAACTTCTTCGATGATGTACGGTCCTTCCCATTCACTACAGGAATCAGTTACTTTGTCGTCTGCCATAGCAGACGGCAAAGGCCCAGGCCACGGACGGCAAACAGCGTTGCCGTCTGCTGGCCGACGGCCCCACGTTCAGCACTGAAAGTCATGGTAAACAGCTTCTTTGCCGTCTGTAGAACGGCAACGGACGGCAAAGACGTTTACCGTCCTCCTTCCTGGCTAAGCTGACGGCAAAGGTTCTGGACGACAAAGTATAGCTGTTAGCCCCATTAGGTGGCTAACGGCAGACTTTGCCATCTGCCTGCGGATAGCAAACAAACACTTGCCTTTGCCGTCCGCCCAGTGACGTCAGCAGGCCTGTGGCTGCCCGTCACTCCTGCTTTGTCTTTGCCGTCTGCCTGCTTTGTCTTTGCCGTCTGCCAGCTGACAGCAGAATGACCAAATGGGTCAGACATGGTGCTCCCAGGTTGCACAGGTTGCTGCCACGTGGCACCTTTGCCGTCAGCTGGCGGACGGCAAAGTGCCTGTACTGCCTCTTTTTTGTCTGTTTTCTGTTATTTCCCTGCATTTTCACAACACATATATGATATATATAGTTTCAAGCTGAAGCATAGGCCATGTATTCCAACAATCCAACATTATCGTGAAATATTGAACAAGAGAACACATAGGCTATTAAAAGAACCAATACATACATAGTTTCACACTGTTCATCCATATATAGATACAGGGTTTCACATTGTTCATCAATACAAATCAAAACAAAAACTAAACACTAGCAGTCCATCAATGACAGCTTCCATGAAGTGAATCAAATCTGCAAAATGGGAATAAGAAAGTTAGAAGAAGAAGAAGAAGAAGAAGAAGAAAAATAAGAAGAAGAAAGAAAGAAGAAGAAACAAGAAGAATAAGAATAAGAAGGAGTAGAAGATGGATAAAAAGATAGAAGAGAAGAAGAAAGATGAGAAATTTCTTCTTCTCTTCTATCTTTTTATCCTTTTCCTTCTCATTCTTCTTCTTTTATTCTTTCTTTTTCTTCTCTTTCTTCTTCTATTCTTTCTTTTTCTCCTCTTCCTTGTTTTTCTTCTTCTTATTCCTTATTTGTGTCATTTTAGAGCTAACTTAGGTAATTATGCCATTTTAGAGCTAACTAAGCTTATTATGTCATTTTGGAGGAAAATAAGGTAATTATAGGTCATTATTGAGCTAACTTAGGTAATTATGCCATTTTTGAGCAAACTAAGCTTATTATGTCAATTTGGAGGAAAATAAGGTAAGTATAGGTCATTTTTGTGCTAACTTAGGTAATTATGCCATTTTTAGCTAACTTAGGTAAGTATAGGTCATTATTGAGCTAACTTAGCTTATTATGTCATTTTGGAGGAAAATAAGCTAAGTATATGACATTTATGAGCTAACCAAGGTTATTATGCCATTTTTGACCTAACTAAGCTAATTATGTCATAAATGAACTAAATAAGCTAATTATGTCATTTTGGAGGATAATTAGCTAAGTATGTCTTTTTGGGGAAAATAAGCTAAGTATGTGGCATATTAGGGCTAACTAGCATGTACGAAGCTAAGTATGCATTTGTTAAGCAAAACACTAGAGAAAACTTACCGTCGTCTTCATCACGGAGGTCAAGCACCGGGGTTGCTCTGGCAGTCACCTGGAGAAGGTTGCCCTGGAGAAGGGGTGTGCGATGCGGCTCGGGAGTTATGCTGCACCAAAGATCATTTGCAATGTCTCGTTAGCATGATGACACTCAAATGTTAAGACTAGTAACTAATGACCATTCAAATAAAACTCACCGTTCCCACTGGAGTAATGACTGGCATCGGCGGAGGGGTCTGACCGGTCTTCTCGCACATAGACTGCACATTTGGTTTTGACGAGTTAGTCATATTAGTTAGTAATGAAACAAACATTACGTGCAATATTTGGCTAATATGCAGAAGAAACTTACCATGAGGAGCTCGTACATGGCCCGGTGAGCCGCCTCATTCCGTGCCCTCTCCTCCTCCAACAACCTAGCCGTCTTCTCCTCCGCCAGCAGTTCCTTCTCCGCCACCACCCGGTCCCTCTCCTCCAGAAACGCCTGGGTTGTCGCTCTCTCTTTCTGAAGAGCAGTCTCCTTCGGCTGGAACCAATAACATTTGAAGACTACGATGTTCGGTGGGTTTTCACTATAGAATATAAGTTCATAAATTGCTTCAACTCTTCCATAATACTCGGTACCTCCTTCGCCGATAGCAGAGACACCACAATTTGTAGATTTTCAGTCGGCCATAGATAGCTCTTTGCCAAAGGTACGAAAGCGATACCCGTTGATGTCGTATTTCTCAAATGAATGAACCTTATAGTCAAAACCATTAGCGGCTTGTCTCAATTCGGCGTCCATAGACTCTGAATTAGCCTACAAGTTTAATACGAAAGGATTGTTGCATTAGCCGCAAATTAGACCAAGAAATGAAATGGTCTATTAATGGTAACTACCGTTTGTTTGAACCAATAGATGAAACCGGGATAGCCGCCTCCATGCTTTGCCAGAAACTCATACTCTTCGATGGAATCCTTTTGGATCACCGCTCCATCCGAGAATTTGGTGACGTATCGACTGTATCAAATATCCGGGAATAAGAGCAGTTCAAAGGAATTAGAAGTTGCGAAACAATGTACCGATAACTTACTCGATGTACGGCCGCACTTCTGTTAGGTTGTTGAAGATATACAACGAAATGGTCCGCCATTCTTCGACATCCAACACTATTGGTTTCGAAGCACCGGCTGGTGCGAGCTTCCCTTTGAATAGGCTGAGGTTAGATCCACCTTTTTTAGGGTCGCCAGCATTGTACCGAGGCTTCGGATTATGCAAATGACGATTTTTGGCTTCGTAGTGTGCTGTCACGAAGTTTGCCGCCTCCTCAGTAATGAATGCCTCGGCCATCGATGCTTCGATTCTACGTTTATTTTTACATTTTGCTCGAAGCGTCTTCTGCATCCTCTCAGTTGCATAGCACCAACGATTTTGCACGCCCCCCCCCCCCAATCTTGCCTCGGTCGGGAGATGTAAAATCAAATGCTGCATTGGATTAAAGAAGCCCGGTGGAAAGATCTTCTCTAACTTGCAGAGCAACTCCGGCGCCAACTTTTCCATGTCATCTAGCACGCTAGGCGATAGTTCTTTCGCACAAAGAACACGGAAGAAATAGCTCAACTCTGCCAGTACTAGCCATTCATCCTCAGGGATAAAGCCACGCAACATCACCGGCATTACCCGCTCAAGCCATATGTGCCAATCATGACTCTTGAGACCAAATATTTTCAATTTTTCAAGACAAGCTCCCCTCTTTAGATTCGCTGCATACCCATCGGGGAACATCAACTGCATTTTCACCCACAAGATAATTTCCCTCATAGCTGGCCTTCCAAGATTGAACCAGGCCTTTGGCTTCGTCCAGTTCTGCTTTCCTTTCGGTTGTCGCATGTTTTGTAACGGTCTATCACATAGAGTCTGCTGATCGACTCTAGCCTTAGGATTATCCTTTGACTTCCCCTCTATGACGAACAATGTACCAAAAAGGGCCTCGCCGATATTCTTTTCAGTGTGCATCACGTCGATGTTGTGTGGAAGAAGGAGGTCTTTGAAGTAAGGCAAATCCCACAAGCATGTCTTGTGAGTCCAGGCATGTTCCGAATTATTCCCCTTGAAATACCCTGGACGCTCTGGATCAGGCTCGAGAGCATTTAACTAATCCAGGATTTGTTGGCCAGTCAACGCAGGTGGTGCAGACTTTTTGACAACTCTACCTTTGATGAAGTTCTTCTTGTCTTTTCTAAACTTATGGCGAGGATCCAGCAACTGTCTATGCAAGTCAAAGCAAGAATACTTGCGACCCGCCTGCAACCAATGAAACTGAAGAGCTGCCTTGCATGTGGGGCACGGCAACCTTCCATGCGTACACCAGCCAATGAATAGCGCATACGCCGGCAAGTCATGCATCGAGTACATGTACCAGACACGCATTATGAAGTTTTGTTTGCTAGCGGCGTCGTATGTCTTGAACCCATTATACCAAGCTTCTTGCAATTCATCCTTAAGCGGCTGCATGTACACATTCATATTCTTCCCCGGATAGTTGGGCCCTGGAATTATCAACGTCAGGAAAATATTCTTTCTTTGCATAATCTGTCCGGGGGGAGATTGAGTGGAATGACAAATACAGGCCAACAACTGTATTGGGTTGCTGTCATACCAAACGGATTGAACCCATCCATGCCGATGCAGACTCGAGGATGCCTTGGATCTGCCGCTTTATGGTCATGTAATGCATCGAAGTGCTTCCACGCAAAACCATCCGATGTGTGTACCAACATCTGATTCCCATCTGCATCTAGTTCGGTTCTTTTGCCCAATTTGTGCCATGTCATCTGTCTGGCCGTCTCTTCGACCATGAAAAGACGTTGAAGTCTTGGTACGATTGGCAGATACCGAAGAACATTAGCGGGGATTTTGGTCTGCCTCTTCTCACCCATACCGTTGTCTACCACAACATACCTGGAAGACTTGCAAATGGGACAATAGTTCAAGTCCGCATACTCAAGCCTAAATAAGGCACATCCTTTCTCACAGGCATCTATCTTCTCATAGGGCATCTTAAGTACACGGAGGATTTTGTCTGACTGGTATAGGTTTGCAGGCATTACATGGCCTTTGGGTAGAAAGCGTCCAAATAGTGTCATCATCGCGTCGTAGCATTCTCTGCCCAAGTTGAATTGAGCCTTCAGAGCCATTACTTGTGCGATGGCATCCAGCTGACAAAGCTCAGTGTGCTCATGGAGAGGACATTTTGAAGACTCCAACATTTCATTGAAGGCCTTTGCAGATTCCTGCATCACATCGTCCGAATCCCGAGCATCATCAAAGTCTTGCACCATGTCTTCGATCCCGGTACCATGCTCGTTGGTGCGACGACGAACCACCTCAGCTCTGGTACGTTGGGCAGACTCACCATGAAATGTCCACACCGTATAATCAGGTGTAAAACCCCACTTCTGCAGGTGTTTACCCAATTCACCCTCTGTCCTCTGTGAAAAGTTGTCGCACCTAACACAGGGGCACCTAGTTTTTCTCTGGCCATTTGCAAATGCGGCTTTCACAAACCCCTTGGTTTTTGTTAACCATTCATTGGTCGTGTCTTTCTGACTAGTGTGACCGGTGTACATCCACGCACGATCACTCATCTTGCCTACCTACTAAACACACAAGAAATATATATATAATTCAGCATATATATTCATCAGTTAATCAAGTTTGTCAATTTTATTACGTCCATGCAACCTACACCCTAATAGGTAAAGATAGGTCCTAATCCCACCCGAGTATGTGTAGATTGGGTTCGTTTTCCCATGCTCTGCTCCGGATCCGACGCAAAATTTCGGCAGCACCTCCCTGATGTTCTCCTGATACACGTCTCAGCAATAAACAGAGAGGATGTGTACCCGGAGAACAACAGGGAGGCACTGACGAAATTCTGTATCGGATCCGGAGCAGAGCATGGGAAAACGAACCCAATCTACACATACTCGGGCTGTCCATGGATAACGTTGGACAATTCGAAATAATCACGGTTATAAATATGCAAATGCATGCATATTTATAACTGTAACCCTTTCGAACGGGAGACGCATACTGGTCACGCATACTGATGATTAAATCTACCTATAGCTAGCAAGTATCATCGGCACGAAGACCGGAACAGAGCAAATGAAGGGGGGAGGAGGAGATGTCATTTGTGCTCAGCCACGAATGCAGGGGAGCTCGTCGAACGCACAGGGAGGTCGTCGAACACCAGACCCTCGCAGCGACGAAACAACTGCACATTTAAATCCACCCGATCAACACGAATATTCAATCCCGATAAAAAATATCTATATATAACTACTTTTCCACTACTATTTTATTCTTCTTCTCCTCTATTTCTTCTTCTTCTTCCTTTTCTTCTTCTTCTTCTTCTTCTTCTTCTTCTTCTTCTTCTTCTTCTTCTTTTCTTCTCCTCTTCTTCTTCTCCTCTTTTTCTTCTTCTTCTCCTCTTCTCCTGTTTTTCCTCTTCTCCTGTTTTTCCTCTTCTTCTCCTCTTCTTCTTCTCCTCTTCTCCTCTTTTTCTTCTTCTTCTTCTTCCTCTTCTTCTTCTTCTTCTTCTTCTTCTTCTTCTTCTTTTCTTCTCCTCTTCTCCTATTTTTCCTCTTCTTCTCCTCTTCTTCTTCTCCTCTTCTCCTCTTTTTCTTCTTCTTCTTCTTCTTCTTCTTCTTCTTCTTCTTCTTCTTCTTCTTCTTCTTCTTCTTCTTCTTCTTTTCTTCTCCTCCTCCTCCTCTTCTTCTTCTTCTTCTTCTTCTTCTTCTTCTTCTTCCTTCTTTTCCTTTTTCCTCTTCTTCTCTTCTTCTTCTTCTCCCCTTCTCCTCTTTTTCTTCTTCTTCTTCTTCTTCTTCTTCTTCTCCTCTTCTTCTTCTTCTTCTTCTTCTTCTTCTTCTTCTTCCTTCTTTTCCTTTTTCCTCTTCTTCTACTTATTCTTCTTTTCTTCTTCTTTTTTTTTGACTAACCTAAAATATGACTAACCTAAAATCTTCTTCTCCTAGTTCTTTTCTAACCTAACCTAGCACTAACCTAACAGTACTAATTAAATTAAAAAAAGAAAAAAACAGAGAAGAAAAAAAACTCACCGGAGGGGGGCGGCTGGGCGGCGGATCTGGGCGGCGGGGCACTGGGCGCCGGGGCGGCGGGGCCGCGGATGGTGGGGCGGCGGCAGCAATGGGCGCGGCGGGGGCGGTGGTGGGTCGTCGGGGCGGCGGCTGCGCCGGAGAGAGAGAGAGAGAGACAGAGACAGAGAGAGAGAGAGAGAGAGAGAGAGAGAGAGAGAGAGAGAGAGAGAGGTGGGGGTAGGGCACGGCCGTTAGATACGTTAGGCAATACGAGCTTTGCCGTCTGCTTTTTGCGGTCTTTGTCGTCTGCTTCGCTTTGCCGTCTGCTAGCAGACGGCATCCAGGCCGTCCGTTTGACCTAATCAGCTCCGAGCTCCAGTGGGGCCCAGATGGGCTCTTTGCCGTCTGCTTTTAGGCTCTTTGCCATCGGCTAACAGATGACAAAGAGTGTACTGACGGCAAATACGATCTTTTCCATGAGGCCATTCTTTGTCGTGTGCTTTTGGGAAGCTGACGGCGAAGACCATCTTTGCCGTCGGCTAGCTGACGACAAAGAATGGACTGATGGCAAATTCTCTGATTCCTGTAGTGATTTAGAGAGAAGTTTTCCTGCAAAGAACCTTAAACGAGAATTGTATAATAGAACATGATCACCTACTTTGAATTTCCATTTTTGAATTCTCTTATCATACCCTCTTTTAACTTTTTCTTTAAACAACTTAGCATTTTCATAAGCTTGTGTTCTCCATTCATCTAGAGAGCTAATATCAAATAACCTCTTTTCACCGGCAAGTTTGAAATCATAGTTAAGTTTTTTAATTGCCCAATATGCTTTGTGTTCTAATTCAAGAGGTAAATAACATGCTTTTCCATAAACCATTTTATACGGAGACATACACATAGGATTTTTATAAGCAGTTCTGTAAGCCCATAGTGCATCATCAAGTTTCTTAGACCAATTCTTTCTAGATCTATTAACGGTCTTTTGCAAAATTAATTTTATTTCTCTATTAGTTAATTCAACTTGACCACTAAAATGAGGATGATAAGGAGATGCAATTCTATGATTAACATCATATATAGCAAGCAATTTACGGAAAGCACCATGAATAAAATGTGAACCACCATCAGTCATTAAATATCTCGGGACTCCAAACCTCGGGAATATAACTTCTTTAAGCATTTTAATAGAAGTGTTATGATCAGCACTACTAGTTAGAATAGCTTCTACCCACTTAGTAACGTAATTAACAGCAACCAGAATATGAGTATACCCATTGGATTTAGGAAAAGGTCCCATATAATCAAAACCCCAAACATCAAATGGTTCAATAACAAGTGAATATTTCATAGGCATTTCCTGACGTCTACCAACATTACCAATTCTTTGACATTTATCACAAGATAAGACAAACTTACGTGCATCCTTGAAAAGAGTAGGCCAATAAAAACCAGATTGTAATACCTTGTGTGCAGTTCTGTCTCCCGCATGGTGTCGTCCGTATGCCTCGGAGTGACACTTCCGTGGGATTTGTTCCTGTTCATGCTCAGGTACACAACTTCTAATAATACCATCTACTCCTTCCTTATATAAATGTGGGTCATCCCAAAAGTAATGTCTTAAATCAAAGAAGAACTTTTTCTTTTGTTGGTATGTGAAACTAGGTGGTATATATTTAGCAACAATGTAATTAGCATAGTCTGCATACCAAGGAGTATTATGAGAAGCATTTATCACAGCTAATTATTCATCAGGGAAGTCATCATTAATAAGAAGTGGGTCATCAAGAACATTTTCCATTCTAGACAAATTATCTGCTACGGGATTCTTAGCTCCCTTTCTATCAATAATATGCAAATCAAATTCTTGTAGCAAAAGTACCCTCCTAATAAGTCTAGGTTTAGCATCTTTCTTTTCCATAAGATATTTAATAGCAGCATGATCAGTGTGAATAGTAACTTTAGAATCAACAATGTAAGATCTGGATTTATCACATGCAAACACAACTGCTAAAAATTCTTTCACAGTACTAGCATAATTTCTTTGAGCATTGTCTAGATTTTACTAGCATAATGAATAACATTCAATTTCTTATCAACTCTTTGTCCTAGAACAGCACCAACAGCATAATCACTAGCATCACACATAATTTCAAAGGGTAGGTTCTAATCAGGTGGTTGAACAATAGGTGCAGAAATTAAGGCTTTCTTAAGTATTTCAAAGGCTTCTACGCAATCATCATCAAAAACAAATGGAACATCTTTTTGCAAGAGATTAGTAAGAGGCCTAGAAATTTTAGAGAAGTCTTTTATAAACCTTCTATAGAAACCAGCATGACCGAGGAAACTTCTTATACCTTTGATATCTTTAGGACATGGCATTTTCTCAATAGCATCAACTTTAGCTTTATCAACTTCAATACCTCTTTCAGAAATTTTATGCCCAAGGACTATACCTTCATTCACCATTAAGTGTCACTTCTCCCAATTCAAGACAAGATTAGTTTCTTCACATGTCTGCAAAACTTGATCAAGGTTGCTCAAGCAATCATCAAAAGAAGTTCTGTAAATGGAGAAATCATCCATGAAAACCCCAACAATCTTTTCACAAAAGTCAGAGAATATAGCAGTCATACATCTTTGAAAGGTAGCAGGTGCATTACATAAACCAAAAGGCATACGACGATAAGCATAAGTTCCAAAAGGACAAGTAAATGTAGTTTTCTCTTGATCTTCAGGAGAAACAGATATTTGAGAGAAACCAGAATAACGATCTAGGAAGCAAAAGTGTGTATGCTTAGATAATCTTTCTAACATTTGATCAATAAAAGGCAAGGGGTAATGATCTTTCCTAGTAGCTTTATTTAGTTTCCTGAAATCAATTACCATCCTATAACCAGTTACAATTCTTTATGGAATAAGTTCATTTTTATCATTAGGAACAACAGTAATGCCTCCTTTCTTAGGAACACAATGAACAGGACTTACCCATCTGCTATCAGCTATGGGATAAATTATACCTGCCTCCAGAAGCTTTAATATTTCAGTTCTTACCACATCCTTCATTTTAGGATTCAACCTTCTTTGATGATCAACAACGGGTTTAGCGTCTAGCTCCATATTAATTTTATGCTGACATAAAGTGGGACTAATGCCCTTAAGATCATCGAGAGTATATCCAATAGCAGCACGATGCTTCTTCAGAGTTTTAAGTAATCTCTTTTCTTCATACTCTGAAAGGTTAGCACTAATAATAACAGGATATATCTTCTTTTCATCAAGATAAGCATATTTAAGTGTATCAGGTAATTGCTTTAATTCAAACATAGGATCACCCTTGGGTGGAAGAGGATCTCCCAAGGTTTCAACAGGCAAATTATTTTTAAGGATAGGTGCTTGTTTAAAGAACAGCTCATCTATTTCATTTCTTTCATTCATATGCATATCATTTTCATGGTCTAGCAAGTATTGTTCTAAAGGATCAGTAGGAGGCACAGCAATAGAAGCAAGACCAATAATTTCATCTTTATTAGGTAATTCTTTATCATGATGTTGTCTACTAAACTTAGAAAAATTAAATTCATGAGATATATCACCAAACTTAACTCTTACCTTCTCTTTAACACAATCAATTTCAGCATTAACGGTATTCAAGAAAGGTCTGCCAAATATAATGGGACAAAAATTATCTTGTTGTGAACCAAGTACTAAGAAATCAGTAGGGTATTTGATTTTACCACACAAGACTTCAACATCTCTAACAATCCCAAGTGGTGCAATAGTATCTCTGTTTGCAAGCTTAATAGTAACATCGATATCTTCAATCTTAGCAGGTGCAATATCATGCATTACTTCTTGATATAAAGAAAACGGAATAGCACTCACACTAGCACCCATATCACATAAACCATGATAGCAATGATCTCCAATCTTAACGGAAACAACAGGCATGCCAACTACGGGCTTGTTCTTATCTAGCATATCTCGTTCATTTTTAACAGGTTTAGCAATTCTAGCAGCCTCATCGTAAAAGTAAATAACATGCCCATCAACATCATCAACCAAAAGATCTTTAACCATTGCAATATTAGGCTCAACCTTAATTTGTTCAGGAGGTCCAGGTGTTCTTATATTACTTTTATTAACCACAGCTGAAGCTTTAGCATGTTCCTTAATCCTAATAGGGAAAGGATGTTTCTCAATATAAGCAGTAGACACAACTGGATCAACATTGTAAACAATTGTTTCTTCTTTAACACTAACATGTTCTTCATTCAATTCAATGGGTGGATGATATTTAAACCATTTCTCCTTAGGGAGATCAACATGAGCAGCAAAAGATTCACAAAAGGTAGCTACTATCTCAGAGTCAAGTCCATATTTAGTACTAAACTTATGAAAAGCATCAGTTTCCATAAAAGATTTAACACAATCAAACTCAAGATTTATACCTGACTGATTACCTTTATCGATTTCCCAATCTTCAGAGTTACGTTTAATTCTTTCCAGAAGATCCCATCTGAATTCAATAGTTCTCTTCATAAAGGAACCAGCAGAAGAAGTATCGAGCATGGATTGATCATTATGAGAAAGCCGAGCATAAAAGTTTAGAATAATTATTTCTCTTGAGAGCTCATGATTGGGGCATGTGTGCAACATATACTTAAGCCTCCCCCAAGCTTGAGCGATACTTTCCCCTTCACGAGGCCAAAAATTACATATATAATTCCAATCACGATGAACCAAATGCATAGGATAAAATTTCTGGTGAAATTCCAGCTTCAACTGGTTCCAATCCCATGTTTCAGTATCATCACATAGCCTATACCATGCCAATGCCTTTCCCTCCAAAGATAAAGGGAATACTTTCTTCTTAACTCCATCTCCGGATAGACCTGCAAGCTTAAACAATCCACAAATTTCATCCACATATATCAAGTGCATATCAGGATGCACCGTTCCATCTCCTGCATAAGGATTAGCTAGCAGTTTCTCTACCATACCTGAAGGAATTTCATAATAAATATTTTCAGTAGGTTTAGTAGGTTGAGGAGCAACTCCCAATGCTGCCGGTCGAGGTGAAGATACCCCGAACAAACCCCTCAAAGGATTACTTTCCATAGTGACAAATGATAGTAAATTTCAGCACGTAATATAAATGTTTCCTTACCAAATTCCACTCACCAAAGGCCCTTCACTCCCTGGCAATAGCGCCAGAAAAGAGTCTTGATGACCCACAAGTATAGGGGATCAATCTTAGTCCTTTCGATAAGTAAGAGTGTCGAACCCAACGAGGAGCAGAAGGAAATGACAAGCGGTTTTGAGCAAGGTATTCTCTGCAAGCACTGAAATTATCGGTTACAGATAGTTTGATAATAAGGTAATTCGTAACAAGTAACAAGTATAATAAAGTGCAACAAGGTGGCCCAATCCTTTTTATAGCAAATGACAAGCCAGAACGAACTCGTTGTGACATCCCCAGATTACTAAACAGTAGTTATGCTAATTAGTCATGCCAAGTCATCATCATTAAGCCCTATAAAAACAATTAAGGATAATCCAACTTCAGATTCAAATTTTAAAATAAAGTCAAAATTAGAATTATCCAAACAGCAAAATAAAAATGTCCATAATATTTCAAATAATCCCAAAGCTATCATAAAATAAAATCAACAATATTAAAATTCCCAAATTGACCCTAGCATCCAGAAACAGTGACTTTAACAGCCACTTTAATCCATTTTCATTTATGCAAAATTCAAATGAATTCAAAACACCCCCAAACTCTTTGTAGCAGTGCTACATATTGCACTGTAGTTATGGGGCCCAGTCCCATATTTTACAAAATAGGTTTGCTGGCTAAAGGACAATGCAAACAGAGAAGAATAAATGAAAACAGAAAAATAAAAAGAAAAGGCTTAGACGCTACTATGCTGCTGGGCCGCAAGTGCACAGTATGCCTGGCCCAGCCCAGCCGGCCCCCTTCTCCCTCCTCCCTCTCTCTCCCTCGCCGTGTCAGCACGGCCATGGACGCGCGCGTGCGCACCGGCCAGCCGCCGACATGGCGACGCCCGTGGCCAGGCGAGGGGATAAGGACGTTCCCCTCGTCCTCCCCGACCTCCCAGATCCACTTCCACCTCTCTCTCTCGCTCGCCGAGCTCTCTCCTCCTCTCCCGTACGCGCCCGTCGCCGCCGTCGCTCGATCCCACGGCCGCCGTCCGTCTCCCGCCTCGCCACCGTGCCTGCCCACTCCGCCGACGTCGTCCACGTCGTCCGGTGCCCGCCGTTGGAGCTCGGAGCCACCGTTGCGACCGTGACGAGCTCTTCTTCAACCTCGGGTCGCCGGTGAACTTCTTCGAATCCGGCGACCTCCTACTGCTACAAAGCTGTCATCGGGCCTCCTTGAGCCTCCCCGGTGAGCTACGCATCTCCCCTCTCTCTCTCTGAGCTCGTGTGCGCCCTCTAGCCGTTGATCTCGCCGTGGCCGTGCTCGCCGCCGCGGACGAGCTCGTCGCCGCCCACTTAGTCGCCGTCAAGCTCGTCTGCGCTCGGCATCGAGCTCAGCGCAGCCGTAGGACCCCAGCGCGCTAGCCAACGCGCCTCGCCGTGCCCACAAACGTCGATCCCGAGAAGTGCCCGAGAACGCCGCCGCCTCCGCCGCTCGCCGTCGCCGTCTCCGGTCATCTCCGGCCAAACCAACGCCACCACTCGACGCGGCGCGGTGCGCTCTTTGGAACGCGGGGTCGCGCTTGCCAAACCAATGCCTTCCCTTAGGCCCAAAGATGGTGAAGTGTCATGTAGTCGACGTTCACACGACACGACTAAAGGAAGCAACAACATACATATCATCAAAATATCGAACGAATACCAAATTCACCTGATTACTTATGACAAGACTTCTCCCATGTCCTCAGGAACAAAAGTAACTACTCACAAATCATATTCATGTTCAAGATCAGAGGGGTATTGAATAACATTAAGGATCTAAACATATAATCTTCCACCAAATAAACCAACTAGCATCAACTACAAGATGTAATCAACACTACTAGCAACCCACAAGTACCAATCTGAGGTTTTGAGGCAAAGATTGAATACAAGAGATGAACTAGGGTTTGAGATGAGATGGTGCTGGTGAAGATGTAGAAGAAGATTGGTCCTCCCACGATGAGAGGATCATTGGTGATGTCGATGGCTTCGATTTCCCCCTCCCGGAGGGAAGTATCCCCGGCGGAATCACTCCGCCGGAGAGCAAAATAGCTCCTGCCCAGGTTCCGCCTCGAGACGGCGGCGCTTCATCCCGAAAGACTTCTTCTGATTTTTTTCTAGGGCAAATGGCTTCATATAGCAGAAGGAGGGGGCCAGGGGCCTGCCAGGGCCCCCACAAGCACGGGGGGCGCGCCCAGGGGGGTAGGGCGCGCCCCCCAGGCTTGTGGCTTCCTAGTGGGCCCCCTCCTGGTAATTATTTTGCCAGTATTTTTTATATATTCCAAAATAATTCTCCATAAATTTTCAGGTCATTTGGAGGTGTGCAGAATAGCTATCTCTGTTTCACCCCTTTCCGGTCCAGAATTCCAGCTGCCGGCAATCTCCCTCTTCATGTGAATCTTGCAAAATAAGAGAGAAAAGGCATAAGAATTGTACCATAAAGTGAAATAATGATCAAAAACATATTAATTAATAGTAGGAAATCATGATGCAAATTGGACGTATCACTCTTCCTCCTTTTGTTCTTCGCTTTCCTCCTCATCTTTTTCATCTAATGAGCTCACAGTTTCAGCAATTTCTTCCACCATAGATTCCTGCAAAATATTAGTCTCTTCTTGGACAGCGGAGGTGTCCTCAATATATTCTTTAACATAAGCATTAGAAGCATAGTTTTCATAGCAATATTTAAGTATGGCAAAAAATTCAGATTTGTAAAGAGTAGCATCATACTTTTCAATCAAAGAAGCAATTTCATATGCACCCTTAAAAGAAACAAATTCTTCAATTTGTTTAATATCATAGTAACTATAAACACCTTTGGCATAAGAAGATAAGATTCCATTATCCTTAAACTCACATTGGTACTAAAGGTGTTTTTTAGGGTTTTTAGAACAACAAGTAAAATCATATAATTCGCATAAATTCCAAGCATAGCATTCCAAACAATTAATTTGATACCTTAGGAGTTTCCCTTTTTGAGACAAGTGGTGTCGCACAAAACAAGCATGCTCATCTAATGATTTTCCCTCAACTAAGATAGTTGGGTTTTCAGCACGAGCACAAAGGGATCAAAGATGATTCAAGTAGAAAGCTTCAGTAGTATGAGAGGTTTTGGGTGATTCTTCAACCATTGGTTTAGCAAGTACAACTAATTTTTTTGGTATTTTACGTTTCCTACCCATAACTACAGATAGAAAACAAGAACACAAAATGAAAACTACTTAGTGATAAAGCAAACAAGCACACACGAGAATATCAACCCCATGCTATTGCTCCACGGCAACGGCGCCAGAAAAAGGTCTTGATAACCCACAAGTATAGGGGATCAGTTGTACCCTTTCTCGATAAATAAGAGTGTCGAACCCAATGAGGAGCTAAAGGTAGAATCAATATTCCCTTCAAGTTCTATCGACTACCGATACAACTCTACGCACACTTAACGTTCGCTTTACCTAGAACAAGAATGAAACTATTTGTAGGTGTAATGCTAGAACTACTTTGCAAGAATAAAACTAGGAGTACTTTGCGAGAATAAAACTAGGAGTAAATTGCAAGATATTAAAAGTTAGTTATTTAGTAGAAAGCTTTTGTAACACAAGAGAAGGATTTGTCCCTAGGCAATCGATAACTAGACCGGTAATCATTATTGCAATTTTATATGAGGGAGAGGCATGAGCTCACATACTTTCCGTACTTGGATCATATGCACTTATGATTGGAACTCTAGCAAGCATCCGCAACTACCAAAGATCATTAAGGTAAAACCCAACCATAGCATTAGGTAACAAGTCCTCTTTACTCCCATACGCAACAACCCCCTTACTCGGGTGTAAGCTTATGTCATCTAGCCGCCCACTATAAGAGAATTATGAACGTATTGCAAACCCTACAGCGGGAATCCCTCACGCTTGTGCGACACGGAGGGCGCCATAGGACAGCACCAAAATAAAACATACAACTCAAGCCAATCACGATCATCAATCAACCCATTGGACAAAACGAATCTACTGAAACAACATAGAATTGCCACATATCATTGGATAATAATATATAGCGTTAAGCACCATGTTTAAGTAGAGATTACAGCGGGGAGAAGAGGTGTTACACCGCTGCATAGAGGGGAAGAGAGTTGGTGTTGACGGCGGCAAAGTTGTTGGTGTAGATCGCCGTCACGATGGTTGCCCCGGCGGCGTTCCGGCGCCACCGGGAGAGAGGGGGAGAGAGCCTCCGTCCTTCTTCTTCTTCCTTGGCCTCCCCCCTAGATTGGCTCCCGGAGGGCAGAAGCCCCTCCGAGATTGGATCTCTCTCTCTCTGTTCTCTTCTGTTTCGCGTTCCTGTTTCTTATATTCCCGGAGATCCGTAACTCCGATTGGGCTGAAATTTTGAGGGGATTTTATTCCAGATATTATCTTTCTTGCGGCAAAAGAAGGGCCCCAACCAGCTTACAGGGGCACCACAAGCCTGCCAGGCGCGCCCAGGGTAGGGGGCGTGCCCTCTGAGCTTGTGCCCCCCTCGGGCATCGTCTGGCGTTGATTCTTTTTCCTAAAAATCACATATATTTCAAAATAAATCTCCATAAAGTTTTATCGTGTTTGGACTTCATTTGATATGGATTTTCTGTGAAACAAAAAACATGCAACAAACAGGAACTGGCACTGGGCACTGGATCAATATGTTAGTCCCAAAAATAATATAAAATGTTGGCTAAATTATGTGAAAGTTGTAGAATATTGGCATGAAACAGTCAAAAATTATAGATACAACGGAGATGTATCAATCCAAATGCTGGACAAGGGGTCTACGGGAACGGCCGCGCTGCTGTGGATGTTGTGCAAAATGATGGTGGTATCCGGCCGTAGGTATGCAAGCCCATCTATGTTGGCACCAACCCAAACCTGTGGGACGGTGGGCAGCAGAGAAATTACGGGATGGAATAACTAAGTATTTTTAGAATATATATTACATGATCAAACACAATGACTGGCCTTCTCATGGGACAAAATCCGACTGCCTCTCAACGTCGGCAACTCAAGCGGCGTCAAGATGCAACTGCGGCCACGTTGCGGTGGACTGGAGTCCCATTGAATAACCTTCTCCTCGAGGACACATGGAAGACCAATAAGCATGGCCTTCTCCCAAGCCTGTTTACGCACCGTCTTAAAATAGTTGGTGTAGGAAGCACTGAGTCTTGCAGTTGTGAGGAAGTCGGAGCGGCGTGCAATTTCTCCCAGAGAATCGTCGTCCAAGGTCTCCCAGCCCCGGCAAGGAGGAGAACCGCCTGGCGAATCCATGGCAGCAGCGACGAACTGCCTTGGTCTCTTCGGGAGGGGATCTGGCGAGGAGGAGATAAGAGCATAACCGCAGGGCCTTGTCCCTTCGTGAAGGAAGTTATGCGGGCACGCATAAGCGGTACTGCGATGGTGCAGTACGTATTATTTAATATAGGAGTAGTACTAGTAGTAGTAGACACGAGTGTAAATAGTTAAGCGGATGACATGTGGGTCTACCTCAAGCGGGCCCATATGTCAGTCAACGGAAGAGAGAGGTGCGTACGCATAATTGCGGAAGCGTGCTCCACTGGCAGACATGATGGCACTACAGGGTAAGGCTGATTTAGTAACACCAGCACGCTGGCTCAGCTTATTAATCAAGTGTCCCATCTGCTGCAGCGTGTATTGTCACTTCACTATGAAGACTAGTTGAATAGACCAATGGGGAATAATGGATCGCCAAGACTTCCTATCTATGCCTCTACTCTCATCCTGTCCAACATTAAGAACCATTGGCCAAGGCTCCCGGCGCCAATTACGTAGTAGTACCTACTCCCTCCTTCCGGTTTATATACAGCTCAATAAAAAAGATTCATCAACCAAGGTAATAGTAGATGATGAGTGCTAGAAGAATTTTTTGTAGTACTACTGTAGTACTTTGCAAAAGTACTCAATTAATGGGCTCGTTTTCCTCAAGAAAACTGTGTTTACCAACGTATTAATTGCAATGCATGCGTGCATGCGTGAACAACAAATGACTAGAACTTTTACATGCATTGGAGTAATTCTTGCATGCAACGTTTTAATGAAGCTTGAAATATGAACATGTTAATGGGAGGGACTAAACCCCTCACGCATGCATGCAACACTCACACGTACACATGCACGCATGCAACACTCACGCAGCCATGCATGCGGCACACAACACACGACGCAACACACACGCTCACGCTCAAGTGCTCAACCTACACGTGCATGCACACACATACACAGCCAGGGTGGTTCACGCGCAAGGGTTGGACTTCTGTCGCACCTACGTAAAGTTTTGTTTAACTTATTTCTTTGCTCTGCCAACTGACAGGTGGGACCCAGAAACCACGTGCCAATTTAACTAGTTAAGAAAGTGTCACGTACACTATTTAGCCGGTCAACAGAGTGCAATACGGTGCTCTACGATGAGCTAGTGACCGTATAATCACCGCAAAACGTATATAGTACTCCAATGGTCGTATGATCATCGTTGGTAAATCTGCCACGTAGACTGTTTTGGTGAGGTGGCATAAAATAAAAGAAGAGAGAGAATGAGATCGTATGATCCCGAACCAACTTTCCGGGTGCAAGCTCCGAGATAATTACATTCATTTCTGTGGGCCCCGACTGACCTGGTGAGAGCTGCGGCAGCTGGCTCCCCAATTTCCTTCTCTCGGGCGTTGGTCATCAAGTTTTGTTTATTGATTTAATGTGTGTGGTACCCATCAGAGTACGATTCATTGGAGAACTTGTATATGACACACTAATGACTGCTAACGTGTTCCTTATACCAACGAATCTAGTATCATACAGACTATTGCAGATGCTCTGAGTGTACCAGTTTTGAACTTTTGAATCTCAAGGCCAATGAGCTACAGTAGCAAGTGGAGGGTAGTACATTCAAATTCGAATCCAACAATATAATTTTTGGTGACATGCATTAACATTTTGCTAGTCAAATATGTGGTCAAACTTTAACTCAAAATACGATGGGGACTAGTAAACCAGCCCGGAAGTAGCAGTAGTACTGTTCTCTAGAACCATCACTGTAACTATCAATGCGGGGAAAGTACACATGCATACTACAGACCTGCTTGCTGCTCTATTCATGCACGTAGCTGGCCGGCTCAGCCGCTCCTCTCACGCACACACTATTGTGGGGGCAAAACATTTGAGTTCTTTCATACCGCGAGAGTAGGCTTTTTCTTTTCCACTAGTACACGCGTACGTGCACAACACGTGCAATGTTCAATTTATGAATACATCTTTTCCATGATTTTTGCAAAAGAAAGAAACAATCACATGGCTCTAGAAAAGTCTAACAAATCAACAATTCTACTCCCTCCATCCCATATTATGAAAATGTTTTTCAAGCTAATTTTGTACTATAAGGAGCGAAGTCCATGCGTGCAACGCCACAAGCTACAGAGTACTTACATTAGGTCCAGCAGGTCCAGGGCCATATTGCACTGTTACCAATGCGGCGCCAGGATTTTCCGTCTCCTCCAGCTTAATTGGGAGGGCAGCTGCTACTCTACACGAGCCACTAGATGATGGCGTATGCCAAATATATGGGAGGGAAAACCCGTGCACGTGGCTGGGCTATCCGCGACCACTGGTACAATGCAACGTAGAATTCCTATTTGTCGCTAGTAGATTGTTCCTTATACATATTGGAGTATTTAACAAAAAAACTACCACTTTCGAACCAGCCATACCAAGAAACCACCACTCTACAAAAATTAGCAAAAACATACCAAAAAATTCTTAAACCGTCACGAAAAACTACCAAATGCCGATTAGGCTCGTTTAAACCCATGTGGCACCTTAAGTCAACGTCGTCTGTTTGACCGGCGACTTAGGCGTTATGACTTGTGGGACCTACATGTTAGTCTAAAAAAATCCCCGAGTCACCTCCTACCTCCAGCCCGTCCACCTAGTCATTCTCGGCCATGGGAGGCAGCCACCGCCGCCGGCTGAAAGCGAGGTCAAAAGCGCCGGCGGCACGGAGCCCATCTTGCATCAGCCGGAAGCCAGCTCGACGCGGCGCTCGCGGCCGCTAGTAGCCAAGCTAGCACACAACCTGTTGGATGCATCCAGCTGCTTGTGTGCAAGCTTTGCTAGCTAGCTTGGCACGGCGGTGCGGCGGCTTGCTCGCGAGTGCCGTGCTAAGGCCAGCCATCCGGCTCGGGCGGAGGCCACGCGGCGGCTCGCGCGTGCTGCGCTCGGGCCAGCCATCCGGCTCGGGTGGAGGCCAGCGCGGCGTCTTGCCAACGCGTGAGCTGCGGTCGGGCCAGCCAGCCAGCCCGTGTAGAGGCCAGCGCGGCGGCCGGCCCTTCTGCCGGAGCGGCGGCCAGCTCGCCCATCACCGGCGCCGGCGACGAACACGCATACGAACTATTTGAAGAAGAGGATAGATGCTCACATGTGGGTCCCGCCTGTCATAACAGTCAACTCTATGGTCAAACATATGGTGTTGACTTAAGGTGTGTCGTCGGCACGGACGTGTGGGCCAACCCTGTCATAAACGGGTTTAAACGAGCCTAATCGGCACTTGGTACTAGTTTTTTTAGGAGTTTGGTAGTAGTTTTTTGGCACGGATTGAGAAATTTTTGGTATGTTTTTGCTAATTTTTGTACAATAGTTTCTTGCTAGGGATGGTTAAAAGTGGTAGTCTTTTGTTAAATACTCTACATATTGTAAGTAGGAGTGAAAGCTAAGCTTTGGAAGTCTATAAGCATGGCTAGTTACATAGTATGTATGTGTACGTAATTCAAACTAAATATTGACCATGGGTGACTAATATCTTGATGGAAAACTCGAAACTATGGAAATACAAACGTATTATTGATACTTCTTTCCATAAACTTGGATCTACGTTCTATTCAACGGCTGAGCATGTGGGGCCCTAGCACGATGACTTCCTGACTGTCTAAAAAAAGGTTTTCTCGTCTCCGGTAAGGAGGAGGATGACTGCGGCGCGCCTTCGGCTGGCTCTAGTGCTCGTAGTCATCGCTAGGTGGTCTACGAACGTGTAGATGTATTTTTTCACGTCTCGTGTTCTTTGTACTGCCACGACTGATGAATAGATCGTAAGTATCTCACAAGAAAACCTTGGTTGAGTGTGTGTGCGAGCGAGAGATCATGTGTGTGTGTGATATGGAGAGACTAAGGCAGAGATAAGAGAGTCATTGCGTGTTTGTGTGTGTGTGTGGAAGATAGAGAGAGACCTATATGGGACTTTGTGTTGTGTAACGTGGAGGCGGATAGACATAGTCACAGAGTGTGTGAGATACGCATGCGGACATAGGGAGAGAGGTGTAAATTAGAGAGACGGGGATTTTTTGTGTGCATGTGAGTTAGAGAGAGAGAGAGAGAGAGATAGGGATATATATATATACCTAGAGCTGGAGAGAATATACAAGGGTGTGTGTCTTAAAAGAGGGATCCAGATAGATGGCATGGTGTGTGTGTGTCTGTTCTGTTTTGTGCATGCATGTGTGGGAAAAGGAGAGTGTGTGTGTGTGGAGAAGAGAGACCACTGATGATGTAAACCTAGTAGGGGGGGATGATATGGCATGTGTGTCCAAGAGAGAGAGAGGTATGTCTAGTTGCGGGACAGCGTGGGTGCGGGAGGGGTGCATGCTATATATTTGGAAGAGACATCGAGTGTGTGTGTGAGAGGGGTGCGAGAGAGAGAGAGAGTGCGGGAGAGGGAGAGAGAGAGATGGATAGAGAGAGTGGGAGAGAGAGAGATGGAGGTCGATTGTGTGCGAAAAGCGGCCTATAGATAGGCAGAGGAGGTCGATGGTGTTCGAAAGTGGCCTATGTAGGGAGACACAAGTAAAGCGAGTCATTGTGTGTGTCAGAGAGACTTCATGAGAGATCAAAATAGATGGTGGAGAGAACATCGCGCGAGTTTGAGATCGATGATACGTTAGATATTTATGGATAGAGTCGCGACATATAGTGGGAAGAAGGGTCGGGTCCGCATGTGAAGAGATGGAAAGAGGCGAGAGGTGCACAAGGAGAGGGAGGGTGTTTGTGTGTAGTGGGGGTGGTGAGTGAGATGTGTGTCCATGTGAGAGTGAGAGATGGTGGAGAGCGTGCGAGAGCCAGATATACGTAGGGAGAAAGATGTTGGGGGCAGTGTGTTTTGTGTGTATGGGAAAGATACACTGCTATGGAGTGTGTGCTTGGGAAAGATAGATGCCGGGAGACCTAGAGAGTGGGGGAACAGATGTGTGCATGTCCGAGAGACAAAGAGATAGAGACCTATATTGGGGTTCAGACCTAGAAGAGAGAGAGAGAGAGGGGATAATGTGTGCGCGTGTTTGTGTCCGGGGGAGAGAAAGGCTTGTGTGGGGGGGGAGAGGGGCCGGGGTGGTGTGCTTCAGATAAAGAGTGAGGGGTGTATGTCTGAGAGATATAGACGTAATTAAAATACATGGTCAGTGATGGAAATATGCCCTAGAGGCAATAATAAAGTTGTTATTATTTTATATTTCCTTGTTCATGATAAAGGTTTATTATTCATGCTAGAATTGTATTGACCGGAAACTTAAATACATGTGTGAATACATAAACAAATACCGTGTCCCTAGTGAGCCTCTACTAGACTAGCTTGTTGATCAAAGATGGTTAAGGTTTCCTAACCATAGACATGAGTTGTCATTTGATAACGGGATCACATCATTAGGAGAATGATGTGATGGACAAGACCCATCTGTTAGCTTAGCATATGATCGTTCTGTTTATTGCTACTGCTTTCTTGAATGTCAAATACATGTTCCTCCGACCATGAGATCATGCAACTCCCGGATACCGGAGGAATACCTTGTGTGATATCAAACGTCACAACGTAATTGGGTGATCATAAAGATGGTCTACAGGTATCTCCGAAGGTGTCTGTTGAGTTGGCATGGATAGAGACTGGGATTTGTCACTCCGTGTTTCGGAGAGGTATCTCTGGGCCCTCTCGGTAATGCACATCATAAGAAGCTTGCAAGCAAAGTGACTAAGGAGTTAGTTACGGGATGATGTATTACGGAACGAGTAAAGAGACTTGCCGGTAACGAGATTGAACTAGGTATGGAGATACCGACGATCGAATCTCGGGCAAGTAACATACCGACGGACAAAGGGAATTACGTATGTTGTCATTGCGGTTCGACCGATAAGATCTTCGGGGAATATGTAGGAACCAATATGGGCATCCAGGTTCCGCTATTGATTATTGACCGGAGAGGCGTCTCAGTCATGTCTGCATCATTCCCGAACCCGTAGGGTCAGCACGCTTAACGTTCGTTGACGATATAGTGTTATATGAGTTATGTGAATTGGTAACCGAATGTTGTTCGGAGTCCCGGATGAGATCCCGGACGTCACGAGGAGTCTCGGAATGGTCGAGAGGTAAATATTTATATATGGGAAGTCATATTTTGGGTTCCAGAAAAAGGTGCAGTTTTTTCGGTATTGTACCGGGAAGCTTCCAGAAGGTTCCGGAGGATTCCGGAGGGGTCCGGAAGTCCACAAGTGGGTCCACCACGTCCCAAGGGCTTGCATGGGCTAAGGGGAGGCGCCCTGGCCTTATTGGGCCAGGCGCACCAAGTCCTCAAAAGCCCACGCATCTAGGGAAGGAAAAAGGGAGAGTCCTAGTAGGAATAGGATTGGACTTTGGAGTCCAAGTCCACGTGTGTACTATTCACGGTTACTGTTCACGTGGCACTATTCCTTCTACTCCAAGCCCCTACACATATATAAATAGAGGAGAGGGATCGCCCCAAGGGATACACAACATTGTCTTAGCCGTGTGCGGCGCCCCCCTCCACAGTTCCGTCCCTCGGTCATATTTTCGCAGTGCTTGGGCGAAGCCCTGCGGAGATAGCATCACCATCACCGTCACCACGCCGTCGTGCTGCCGGAACTCATCCACTACCTCACCGTATTGCTGGATCAAGAAGTCGAGGACGTCACCGAGCTGAACGTGTGCTGAACGCGGAGGTGCCATACGTTCGGTACTCGGTCGGTTGGATCGTGAAGTTGTTCGACGACATCAACCGCGTTGTTCTAACGCTTCCGCTTACGGTCTACGAGGGTACGTAGACACACTCCCCCTCTCATAGCTATGCATCTCCATGGATAGATCTTGCGTGTGCGTAGAAAAAAATTTGTTTTCCATGCAACGTTCCCCAATAGTGGCATCATGAGCGAGGTCTATGCCTAGATGATATGCACGAGTAGAACACAAAGAGTTGTGGGCGGTGATCGTCATACTGCTTACCACCAACGTCTTATTTTGATTCGGCGGTATTATAAGATGAAGCGGCCCGGACCAACCTTACATGTCCACGTACATGAGACCGGTTCCACCGACAGACATGCAACTTGTTTTGCATAAAGGTGGCTGGCGGGTGTCTGTTTCTCCTACTTTAGTTTAATCAAATTTGACTGCGTCCGGTCCTTGTTGAAGGTTAAAACAGCAAACTTGATAAATCACCGTTGTGGTTTTGTGCCATAGGTAAGAACGGTTCTTGCTAGAAGCCCGTAGCAGCCACGTAAAACTTGCAACAACAAAGTAGAGGACGTCTAACTTGTTTTTGCAGGGTCTGCTGTGATGTGATATGGTCAAGACATGATGTGATATACGTTATTGTATGAGATGATCATGTTTTGTAATTTATCGGCAACCGGCAGGAGCCTTATGGTTGTCTCTTTATTGTATGAAATGCAAGCGCCATGTAATTGCTTTACTTTATCGCTATGCGTTAGCAATAGTTGTAGAAGCAATAGTTGGCGAGACGACCACGACGCAACGATGGAGATCAAGGTGTCGAGCCGGTGACGATGGAGATCATGACGATGCTTTGGAGATGGAGATCAAAAGCACAAGATGATGATGGCCATATCATGTCACATATTTTGATTGCATGTGATGTTTATCCTTTATGCATCTTATTTTGCTTAGAACGACGGTAGCATTATAAGATGATCCCTTCACTAAATTTCAAGATAAAAGTGTTCTCCCCGAGTATGCACCGTTGCTAAAGTTCGTCGTTTCGAAGCACCTCGTGATGATCGGGTGTGATAGATTCTACGTTCACATACAACGGGTGTAAGCCAGTTTTACACAAGCAGAATTCTTGGGTTAAACTTGACGAGCCTAGCATGTACAGACATGGTCTCGGAACACTGGAGACCGAAACGTCGAACATGAGTCATATAGTAGATATGATCAACATGGAGATGTTCACCATTGATGACTATCCCATCTCACGTGATGATCGGACATGGGCTAGTTGATTTGGATCATGTATCACTTAGTTAACTTGAGGGATGTTAATTTAAGTGGGAGTTCATTGGTAATTTGATTAGTTAAACTTAATTTATCATGAACTTAGTACTGATAGTCTTTGCAAATTATGTTGTAGATCAATAGCTCGCATTGTAGCTCCCCTGTTTTTGATACGTTCCTTGAGAAAGCTTAGTTGAAAGATGATGGTAGCAATTACACGGACTGGGTCCGTAACTTGAGGATTATCCTCATTGCTGCACAGAAGGATTATGTCCTTGATGCACCGCTAGGTGATGGACCTGCTGCAGGAGCTGCTGCAGACGTTGTGAACGCCTGGCAGGCTCGATCTGATGACTACTCGATAGTTCAGTGTGCCATGCTCTACGGCTTAGAACCGGGACTACAAAAGCATTTTGAGCGCCATGGAGCATATGAGATGTTCCTGGAGCTAAAATTGATATTTCAAGCTAATGCCCGGGTTGAGAGATATGAAGTCTCCAACAAGTACTTCAGCTGTAAGATGGAGGAGAACAATTTTGTCAGTGAACACATACTCAGAATGTCTGGATACCACAACCACTTGAGTCAGCTGGGAATTGATCTTCCAGTTGAGAGTGATTGACAGAGTTCTTCAGTCACTGCCACCAAGCTATAAAGGCTTCGTGATGAACTATAATATGCAAGGGATGGAGAAGACAATTCCCGAGCTCTTCGCGATGCTGAAATCGGTGGAGGTAGAAATCAAGAAGGAGCATCAAGTGTTGATGGTTAACAAGACCACTAGTTTCAAGAAAAAGGGCAAGGGAAAGAAGGGGAACTTCAAGAAGAACGGCAAGCAAGCTGCCACTCCCACGAAGAAATCCAAAGTTGGACCCAAGCCTGAAACTGAGTGCTTCTACTGCAAAGGAACTGGTCACTGAAAGCGGAACTGCCCCAAGTATTTGGCGGATAAGAAGGATGGCAAAGTGAACAAAGGTATATTTGATATACATGTTATTGATATGTACCTCACTAGTGCTCGTAGCAGCGTCTGGGTATTTGATACCGATTCAGTTGCTAATATTAGTAACTTGAAGCAGGAGCTGCAGCGTAACGGAGACTAGCTGAGGGCGAGGTGACGATATGTGTTGGAAGTGTCTCCAAGATTGATATGATCAATATCGACACGCTCGTAATACCTTCGGGATTAGTATTAAACCTAAATAATGGTTATTTGGTGCTTGCGTTGAGCATAAAATATTATATCTGGATATTGTTTATTGCAAGACGGTTATTCATTTAAGTCACAGAATGATGGTTATTCTGTTTATATGAATAATATCCCTCGTGATTATGCACCCTTGTGAATGGTTTATTCTTGTTGAATCTCGATCGTAGTGATACACATATTCATAATATTGATGCCAAAAGATGCAAAGTTGATAATGATAGTGCAACATACTTGTGGCACTGCCGTTTAGGTCATATTGGTGTAAAGCGCATGAAGAAACTCCATGCTGATGGACTTTTGGAATCTCTTGATTATGAATCATTTGATACTTGCGAACCATGCCTCATGGGCAAGATGACTAAAACTCTGTTCTCCAGAACAATGGAGCGAGCTACTGATTTGTTGGAAATAATACATACCGATGTATGCGGTCCGATGAATGTTGAAGCACGCGGCGGGTATCGTTATTTTCTAACCTTCACAGATGATTTGAGTAGATATGGGTATATCTACTTGATGAAACACAAGTCTGAAACATTTGAAAAGTTCAAAGAATTTTAGAGTGAAGTAGAGAATCATCGTAACAAGAAAATAAAGTTTCTACGATCTGATCGCGGAGGCGAATATTTGAGTTGCGAGTTTGGCCTTCATTTAAGAAAATGTGGAATTGTTTCACAACTCACGCCACCTGGAACACCACAGCGTAATGGTGTGTCCGAACGTCGTAACCGTACTTTATTGGTTATGGTGTGTTCTATGATGTCTCTTACCGATTTCCCACTATCGTTTTGGGGTTATGCATTAGAGACAGCTGCATTCACGTTAAATAGGGCACCGTCTAAATCCGTTGAGATGACACCGTATGAACTGTGGTTTGGCAAGAAACCTAAGCTGTCGTTTTTAAAGTTTGGAGATGCGATGCTTATGTGAAAAAGCTTCAACCTGATAAGCTCGAACCCAAAGCGGAGAAGTGCGTCTTCATAGGATACCCTAAAGAAACAATTGGGTACACCTTCTACCACAGATCCGAAGGCAAGGTCTTTGTTGCCAAGAATGGGTCCTTTCTAGAGAAGGAGTTTCTCTCGAAAGAAGTGAGTGGGAGGAAAGTAGAACTTGATGAGGTAATTGTACCTTCTCTCGAATTGGAAAGTAGCTCATTAGAGAAAACCGTTCCCGTGATGCCTACACCAATAAGAGAGGAAGATAATGGTGAAGATCATGAAACTTCAGATCAAGTTACTACTGAACTTCGTAGGTCAACCAGAGTACGTTCCGCACCAGAGTGGTACGGTAATCCTGTTCTGGAAGTTATGTTGTTAGACAACGGCGAACCTACGAACTATGAAGAAGCTATGATAAGCCCGGATTCCGACAAATGGCTTGAGGCCATGAAATCTGAGATATGATCCATGTATGAGAACAAAGTGTGGACTTTGGTGGACTTGCCCGATGATCGGCAAGCCATTGAGAATAAATGGATTTTTAAGAGGAAGACGGATGCTGATGGTAATATCACTGTCTACAAAGCTCGACTTGTCGCGAAAGGTTTTCGACAAGTTCAAGGGGTTGACTACGATGAGACTTTCTCACCCGTAGCGATGCTTAAGTCTGTCCGAATCATGTTAGCAATTGCCGCATTTTATGATTATGAAATCTGGCAAATGGATGTCAAAACTGCATTCCTTAATGGTTTTCTCAAAGAAGAGTTGTATATGATGCAACCAGAAGGTTTTGTCGATCCTAAGAGTGCTAACAAAGTGTGCAAGCTCCAACGATCCATCTATGGACTGGTGCAAGCATCTCGGAGTTGGAATATACGCTTTGATGAGGTGATCAAAGCATATGGTTTTGTACAGACTTACGGTGAAGCCTGTATTTACAAGAAAGTGAGTGGGAGCTCTGTAGCATTTCTAATATTATATGTGGATGACATATTGTTGATTGGAAATGATATAGAATTTCTGGATGGCATAAAAGGATACTTGAATGAAAGACCTCGGTGAAGCTGCTTATATATTGGGCATCAAGATCTATAGAGATAGATCAAGACTCTTGATAAGACTTTCAATGAGTACATACCTTGACAAGATTTTGAAGGAGTTCAAAATGGATCAGTCAAAGAAGGAGTTCTTGCCTGTATTGTAAGGTGTAAAGTTGAGTAAGACTCAAAGCTCGACCACGGCAGAAGATAGAGAGAGAATGAAATTCATTCACTATGCCTCAGCCATAGGTTCTATAATGTATGCCATGCTGTGTACCACACCTAATGTGTGCCTTGCCACGTGTCTGGCAAAGGGGGTACAAGAGTGATCCAGGAGTGGATCACTGGACAGCGGTCAAAATTATCCTTAGTAACTAAAGGACTAAGGAAATGTTTCTCGATTATGGAGGTGATAAAGAGTTCGTCGTAAAGGGTTACGTCGATGCAAGCTTTGACACCAATCTAGATATCTCTGAGTAGCAAACCGGATACGTATAATGGAACAGTCATTTGGAATAGCTCCAAGTAAAGCGTGATAGCAGCATCTACAGTATGACATATGGATTTGCAAAGTACACATGGGTCTGAATATTGCAGACCCCTTGACTAAAATTCTCTTTCACGAGCAAAACATGATCACACCTTAGAACTCTTTGAGTGTTAATCACATGGTGATGTGAACTAGATTATTGACTCTAGTGAACTCTTGGGTGTTAATCACATGGAGATGTGAACTAGATTATTGACTCTAGTGCAAGTGGGAGACTGATGGAAATATGCCCTAGAGGCAATAATAAAGTTGTTATTATTTTATATTTCCTTGTTCATGATAAAGGTTTATTATTCATGCTAGAATTGTATTGACCGGAAACTTAAATACATGTGTGAATACATAAACAAATACCGTGTCCCTAGTGAGCCTCTACTAGACTAGCTCGTTGATCAAAGATGGTTAAGGTTTCCTAACCATAGACATGAGTTGTCATTTGATAACGGGATCACATCATTAGGAGAATGATGTGATGGACAAGACCCATCTGTTAGCTTAGCATATGATCGTTCTGTTTATTGCTACTGCTTTCTTGAATGTCAAATACATGTTCCTCCGACCATGAGATCATGCAACTCCCGGATACCGGAGGAATACCTTGTGTGCTATCAAACATCACAACATAACTGGGTGATCATAAAGATGCTCTACAGGTATCTCCGAAGGTGTCTGTTGAGTTGGCATGGATCGAGACTGGGATTTATCACTCCCTGTTTCGGAGAGGTATCTCTGGGCCCTCTCGGTAATGCACATCATAAGAAGCTTGCAAGAAAAGTGACTAAGGAGTTAGTTACGGGATGATGTATTACGGAACGAGTAAAGAGACTTGCCGGTAACGAGATTGAACTAGGTATGGAGATACCGACGATCGAATCTCGGGCAAGTAACATACCGACGGACAAAGGGAATTACGTATGTTGTCATTGCGGTTCGACCGATAAGATCTTCGTGGAATATGTAGGAACCAATATGGGCATCCAGGTTCCGCTATTGATTATTGACCGGAGAGGCGTCTCAGTCATGTCTGCATCATTCCCGAACCCGTAGGGTCCGCACGCTTAACGTTCGTTGACGATATAGTGTTATATGAGTTATGTGAATTGGTAACCGAATGTTGTTCGGAGTCCCGGATGAGATCCCGGACGTCACGAGGAGTCTCGGAATGGTCGATAGGTAAAGATTTATATATGGGAAGTCATATTTTGGGTTCCAGAAAAAGGTGCAGTTTTTTCGGTATTGTACCGGGAAGCTTCCAGAAGGTTCCGGAGGATTCCGGAGGGGTCCGGAAGTCCACAAGTGGGTCCACCACGTCCCAAGGGCTTGCATGGGCTAAGGGGAGGTGCCCTGGCCTTATTGGGCCAGGCGCACCAAGTCCTCAAAAGCCCACGCAGCTAGGGAAGGAAAAAAGGGAGAGTCCTAGTAGGAATAGGATTGGACTTTGGAGTCCAAGTCCACGTGTGTACTATTCACGGTTACTGTTCATGTGGCACTATTCCTTCTACTCCAAGCCCCTACACATATATAAATAGAGGAGAGGTGGCGCCCCAAGGGATACACAACATTGTCTTAGCCGTGTGCGGCGCCCCCCTCCACAGTTCCGTCCCTCGGTCATATTTTCGCAGTGCTTGGGCAAAGCCCTGCGGAGATAGCATCACCATCACCGTCACCACGCCGTCGTGCTGCCGGAACTCATCCACTACCTCACCGTCTTGCTGGATCAGGAAGTCGAGGACTTCACCGAGCTGAACGTGTGCTGAACGCGGAGGTGCCGTACGTTCGGTACTCGGTCGGTTGGATCGTGAAGTTGTTCGACGACATCAACTGCGTTGTTCTAATGCTTCCGCTTACGGTCTACGAGGGTACGTAGACACACTCCCCCTCTCGTAGCTATGCATCTCCATGGATAAATCTTGCGTGTGCGTAGAAATTTTTTTGTTTTCCATGCAACGTTCCCCAACAGTCAAGAGTGTGTGCACTCATGCTTGATCATTTTTTTCTTCATATTTTTGGACTATGAGATAGCGTTACTTTTGAACATGCGAGGTATATTTTGAAGTACTGGAATTACTGACCTAAGATTGGAAATTCTAAATTCGACCGCAATATTATCTTTTTTTAATTCATTTAAATGGGGTTACAATTTTTAACCTGATTGCGTGATTTCAAATTTATATATCAAACCTAGAGATATAGACATACGGTCGTGTTCAAACCTTGTAATCATCCACTTTATTCATACACATACATATTTGTTTGTGTCATCATATTTAGGAGAAACACATTCGAAATTTCATTTGAATTGTAGCATATGATGGTATTTGCTTGCAATAGCTCAATGATCCATATTTGAATTGAATGGACAATCTAAGTTTCGAGTTGGAGACATTGATTTTCAAAACTTGCACCTTTTTTTCTCGCGTGCACAACAAATAAATACTCGGCCATGATATCATTGTCGGTTGTACAAGACTAGAAGACATAATTTCAGCCGCCAAAAGCTTTCAAACTTCCCGCTCACATCAAAATTTCTCATGCCCGAAAGTTTAGCCCTACGATATTCCTCTTTTACCCCTGCCACATCAACGGAAAAGGCTGCTTTGGTAACTCCATTGTTTTCCCCTCTTTGCCCCCAACATTCTAACCCAGAACCACTCCCCTCCCCGCCTCCCCCCTCCCCCAAGCCGCCGAATCTAGTCCTCCGCCGTGGCGGTGCACCTCACACCCCGCCGGATCTACCTTCCGCACCTTGGAACCCCCAACTGCCAACTCACCACTGCACCGGAGCCGCTTCAGCGACTGGCTTGTCCACCGCACCAGATCTCCTTGACTGCCATCATGGTCCAGCGCACCGGATCTGCTTCACTGGTGCCCTCATCCACCACAGGGTAGGCCCTTCACCGACGCCCTCGTCTACCACATCGCTGGCCCTTCATAGAAGCCCTCGTCCGCCGCAACAGATCCGCCTCACCGAAAGCACTGTACACCGCCCCGGATGTGCATCACCGACGCCTTCGTCCACTGCACCGGACCCGCTCCACGGACGCCATATTCAACTCCACCGGCCCAGCTTTACCGCCGCCGCCACCTCGTCAGGTTATTTCAATTAGTACTCCTTTGGTTTTTCTCATCTTTATTGTACAACAGTTCACTTACCACAGATCAGCTTTCTTGGATGTCGACTGGCACCGCACCTAAGCACCGGAGCCGCTTCACCAACGGCGACAGCCAACCCAACTCAACCGCAACACGAGCACCATCGACCACAGTTAGCTTTCACGTATGACAACGATGCCCATACGCCACCGAGAATCAGGTACTATTCTCCAACGGTCGGCGCCTACGTTCACCTTCTTAGCATAAGCACCGCACCTTCGAATTTCTTCAGGGCATCATTCATTTTTTTATGAGAGGCGTTATTCTGCTTGCACCTGTAAGTCCAAACGTGTGGTAGTGAACAGGTTAAATTTGCTAAATTACAAATCAGTGCACCTGTAGTTACAATGATTTTTCTTTGTCCTAAGTATTACTGCACTTCCTAGATATTACTGCCTCCTATTTTGATTCTTGCATGCTATATTTATGATAATGGTGTTGTTCTGATGTCACCCCTTGGTTACAATTATTGTACTGGACTGCTTCTATGTTCTCTATGCTAAATTACACATCAGCAAACTAGCTTGTAGTTCCACTGCTTTTGGTTCGTCTTAACCTACATTTTTCAATGCTAGCTATTACCGCGCTGCTCTGAGCCTCTGTTCATAACTTTTTTGTGCGTTATTGATCTTCCCAAGTTGCATGACTAATTTTTTGCTTTTATTCATTATGGAGCTGCCAACCGCATCAAGCAAAATGCTTTTTCTTTTAGGGCTGGCACCTCGAACGAGCACAAAAATAGAGTGAAGCACACGTATTGTCGTGTAAGCACACACCCTTCTTTCATTAGTTTAGATGAATCATTGATGTTCAATTTGAACAGTGCATGTGATTAAAATTAGTTTTACCAAAATAGAGGGGGAAGAATAAACTACAATGACTAGATTTGCATGCACGGGATGCTGACGACATCTTCAAAGAACATTGCAACAGCAGCGAGCCTTCGCAGCGACATATGGTAAGCCAGTGTGTTTTAGTTAATGTGAAATGTCATGCGTGTGGGCTGCTTTCTTGGCTTGTGCCCTCAACCTGTAATCCTACTGAATTACGAATAGTTCAGTTGCCTGCTTTGCCGTATTGCTTGATTAGAATGCTTGTTTTTACTCCCTCCGTAAACTAATATAAGAGCATTTAGATCACTACTTTAGTAATCTAAACACTCTTATATTAGTTTACAGAGGGAGTACTTGTTAGGCTATACCTGAGTTGGCCAATGTGTCAGAAGTGCCTGCCGTACTATCATAAAGAAATGCATGCATACTTCATTTGACTCATTAACTTTTCCTATGAACTCCATCACAAGACTGTCTTGCTAGTTTATATGAGGCCACACTGTTTAAGTGCTTTCTCAGAATATTTCAACTGTTTATATGCTTGGGCAACTAAATATAGATGTGGTACACTGCCTTTCAGCTAACCATTTTAATTTGTTTTCGGCTGATGCAATTTCGAACCATTTAAATATAGCTTGCCATGCTCGGCAATAATTCGTATGTAGTTTACCATGTAAGCTGACTGCCTGGATCATGCGATAACTATCTGTTACTTATGTCCAGCGGAAACCTTTTAGGATGCAGTTCAAACTAGGACACAATGTACACCCCCAGGATCTATTTGTGGAAGCAGTGCGCCATCCATGTTACCAGATGGTAGCAGTTCAGAGGCAACCCCGTTGGAGAGCACAGATATTATAGTTCTTGAGGCTCTACTAGAGGCAGAAAGAGAGGGTGTGGCTGCCATGAATGAGGTAATCCTGATCATGAGGCTGGAAATTATGCAATTAGCTGCACACATTATGCAAGCAAACAAAGATGTGGAGCAAGTAAGATAGTTGCATTTGGAGACGGAGAAGGTCCTGCTGCTTCTGCTATCTGAAGCCCAGGCTAATCCTAGTTCTTCTTTAGATACCAGTTGAAATTGTCATTAGATTAGTATACTTGCATGTTGTGTCATGTTTGTGAATGGATTATGTTGTAAGACCCCTTATTTTTTGTCCATGTCTTGTAATGATCTGATTTTCTTAGGCGAGGCAATACTCAGTACTTGTAGGAGTGGACATAAGGTGAACTGTTTTTCATGTGAGCAGATTGTGTTGGATGAAATAACTGTTTGACTCAAAGTGGATTCAACCTTCTGAATTCGAGTATCATGGCATTTGTAAATCATATTCATATATAAAGGTGGAATACATCTTTGTTGTGCTTTTGAAGATATCTAAAAAAACATAGAATGATTTATAATGATTCATAATCGAATACATAACGGGTTCGAATTTAGTTGGCAGGGTAAACTTGAATGCTTATTCTCCCAAAATTCGAAAGAAGCGGCAAAACACCCACTCCCACATCGGCTGCCCGAAACCAGTGTTTGGGAGATGGAAATTACTGTCTACCCCTGACACGCACAACCTATCGGCCCGATTACCACTGCTCTAAATAGGGGTAGGTTTGTAACTTCACTCAGACGTGACACAACCGCCTCTCACCCCATTCAGACACGGTGGGCGCCAAACGTGGGAGGCAAAACACATTTGATTCAAGCTCATCCCAAAGACCTCTCTCTCCCCCTCCATTTCCCCATTCATACACGATGGGCGGCAAAAAAACTCTCCTTGGCCGAAATCGATCTAGGCAAATATTTTAAGTAGGGGCAGGTTTGTAACTTCACTCATACGTGACACAACCGCCCTACCTGTCAGCCCTGTTCATACAACGTGGACGCCTGATACGTCTCCAACGTATCTATAATTTTTTATTGTTCCATGCTATTATAATATCAATCTTGGATGTTTTATATACACTTACAAGCAATTATATATCATTTTTTGGGACTAACGTATTAACTTAGTGCCCAATGCCAGTTGTTGTTTTTTGCCTATTTTTGGTTTTTCAAAATATCAGTACCAAACGAAGTCCAAATGCCACGAAACTTTTTGGAGATTTTTTTCTGGACATAAGAGACACTAGAAGCTTCGGGAGAGGGCCAGAAGACAGAGGAGGTGGCCACGAGCCACCAGGGCGCGCCCCAGGGGGTGGCACGCCCTGGTGCCTCGTGGGCCCACCTCTACTCCGTTTGACCTAATTCCACCTCTATAAATACTCTAAAATCGGGAAACCAACAGGGGAGTCCACGAAATACTTTTTCCGCCGCCGCAAGTTCCTGTTCTCGAGAGATCCCATCTGGAGGCCTTTTCCGGCACTCTGCCGGAGGGGGATTCGGTCACGGAGGGGCTCTACATCAACCTTGTTGCCCTTTCGATGATGCGTGAGTAGTTTACCACAGACCTTCAGGTCCACACTACTAGAAAAACGGCTATAGCTAATATGGACATTAATGGCGCACCATGTATGTGGTGCGGCACTGCTATATAGCAGTGGCGCACCAGATATGGGTGCGCCATTAATGTCCATATTACTAATGGCGCACCTGGTGTGTGGTGCGCCACTGCTAAGTTTCTCCTGGGCACACCCCCCTCCCCAGACTTACTAGTGGCGCACCGGGGCGTGGTGCGCCACTACTAACAATTTTTTTTCAATTTTTTTTTTCAAAACTAGTAATGGCGCACCGGGGTGTGGTGCGCCATTACTAACCCTGGTAGGTGTGGCGCACCCTACGTAGTGCGCCATTGCTATCCCCACCACTCCCGTCCCCACCACTCTCCCTTATCCCCTTATCTCTCTCTCCCTTATCCCCACATCTCTCTCTCTCTCTGGTAACCCTGCAGCCGCCTCGCCTCACTCGCCGGTCACCCCACCCTGCCCCGCCCCGCCTAGCTCGCCGCCGGCCACCCCGCCCCGTCTCCCTCGTCGGCCATCCCGCCCGCCCCGCCTCGCTCGTCGGCCACCCCGCCCCGCCCCGCCTCGTTCCCCGTCGGCCACCCCGCCTCACTCGCCGCCGTCGTCCACCCCGCCCTCTCTGCTTCTCCTGTTAGTTCCCGCCGTGGAGCAGATGGAGCGTTGGGCGCCGGAGCGGAGGGAGCATGGGGGAGCACCCCGGCTCGCTTGCAGCCTCGGCGAGCTCTGGATCGAGGCATCCGCCTCCTCCCGTGCCGTCCGAGCTCGCCGGAGGGAGTACCAGCAGCCGCGCCGTCCGAGCTCGCCGGAGGGAGCACCAGCAGTCGCCGCCGTCCGAGCTCGCCGGAGGGAGCAAAGCAGCCGCCGCCGTCGTTTTACTACGCCACCAGAAGCTCCATCGGAACATGCGAACCACCCCGCTCCAAGTCCCCGCCGCCGCGACTGTGCTTCCAGGCGAGGAGGACGAGCACCTCGACCCAATACCTCTCCCGAGCCCCTCACGTGTGTCCTCTCCCCTCCCTCCATCCCGAGCTCTCTCTCTCTTATTTAGTTTGTTATATAAGAGGAAGGGGTAAGGGACTGTTAGTTAAGAACAATTGCATCTCTGTGTTTTCAGCAAGAAAGAGAATGACACAGTTAAACATTCAGATTTAAGCAATAGATCAATGGAACATTTGTTCTGCAGTCTAATAACGAGATAAGATAAAAGTTCTTTTAATTTACTGAAATTAACTTTTAGTTGAGTGATGCGCTAAGGTCAACCTCTATACATGCACATCCCTGAACTGAAAATACACTCAGGCACCAATTTCGGACAGTACAAAATTGATATGATGCTTGCTTTGTGAGTAAGTATCTTATTGCACAATGTCTCCGAATAAAATGCATGGTTAGAAATAAACTGAACCAAACTATAGACATCAGAGAGCATACAGTTATGAGTTTAATTTCTCAGTTACAGCAGTAATTGTACTGTATTTGTAACCATACATTCTTACCACGCCAATAATTGTTCTTTACATTAGCCATACAATTGCACAAATAGACCATATAAAATGGGATTCTGTCATATGTAAACCATATAAATAGAATTCAAGCTGATTTGATTATGTTTCATCTCCATAATTATTTTCTCTTGGTCCAGAGAACATAAGCTGGAACATATAAATTAATTTTCTGCTCATTTTGAGACGATATAAGGATTTCTGCTATTATACTGATAGTTAATGACAGCAGCACCCCAAGAATATGATGTTCTCTAGCAAGAAATTTGTTATTTCCTTACACTACTTTATTTTTCCATGTTTGCTTTAATCACCTATTTATTTATTTGAACAAGCAGCAGTTAGCCTTTGTTTACTTAACATGAATGTTGTTGTAATCATGAATATGTCCTGAGAATTAGTGTAAGAATGAAGCCATTGTCGGTAGAATGTCTGCAGATGCAGCTCTTTCACTCGTGTAAAAGTTAGTCCTAGAGGTCATTAAGATTATTGTAGTTTCAGTTTTCTCTGACGAGGCATATTCTGTTTACTATATGTTCTTCTGACCTATCAACAGAAGTGTATGAATTCATTAAATGTTCCTTGCAAGGTGTTCTCTTGGGGTACGTCGAAACGCAGCACGTGGAGAGAAAAATCAGTTCAGTATCTTTCAATTAGGATGCGTGCAACATTGGGATTTATATACAGTACTTTTTCCTCTTTCCGTACTTATGTGGTTCACACAGATTTTGCACTCTTCACAAATATCGTTGATTTGCTATGCTTATGTGTTTTCAGGCTTGCCCATACTCCTTTTAGTGTTCCTGTATATCATCTTTCTCTGTTGAATTTTTTCTGCAGTTTGTTAGAATCTTGCGGAAGTAAAGGAACATGTGAATGCAAGCAACACGTCAGTATATGGTTCTCTGAAAGTAATCCAGTTCATGTCTAAAAAAGATTAAATCCATCATATTACCAGACAACTAAAACTGTGTTATGTTGCTACTCTTTTCCTTTGGATTTTTGTAGCTTCATATTCAATTAATGCCTCAAGTCCGAATGAGACTGCATGTTTTGTCTAATTGAAAAATTACAGAGAAAATGATGCTTATATTCAAGGAGCGGTTTTTAATCTGTGCTTGGTGATCAATTTATAAACAAGATACATTCATGACCATGCTCCATGATGTAGGAATAGGAACCAAGTTCAGTATAATCCCTAGGTAACAACTGTAAGTTCTGCACAACATGAAATGGTTTTTTTGGCATAATATTCGGGGTTGAGGGCATTTGTTAATCACATAGTTATAGCATTCAGTCCAGATAACATCTGCATGTGTTGTACTTTCGAATTTCTGTTTCCATATTCAGTCTCATCTCAAGAAAATTATACTTAATATTGTTTTTGCTATATGCAGGCGTATGCATCAAGCTCTACATTTTCAGGATCCTCTGCTAAGAAATATATTTTTGCAGTACTTGAAAAAATAGTTATATGTAGAGAATATGTAATTCTTGCTTTTGTGTTGTCAAAATTCTTGAGCAAAGATCTTTGGAGTGATTTCCGGTCATCTTTTTCAGGAAAGCGTAAGTGTTCTGAGAACCCTTTCTTCAGTGTTCTACCTTCTCCAATCGTTTGCAGGTCTATGGGAAAAATATATGGTTCTAATTCCAGGCATACTTAAAATCTTTCTTAAGATATGGATGTGGATTTCTTCAGTGTTTTCCCGTACAGATTTCCCTTTTTGATCTTTGTAGACATACTGCCACAATGATTTTATGATTTAGCAACTTTATTTTTATTTTCTTCTGCAAGAAATGTTCGAGGAATTGGACTGTAGCTGTTAATTCTTTTCTTGATATTTGTTTGGCAAGTTTGTTAGCATCAAACTCTCTTTAGAACTTGCTTCACAGTCTTGGTGGCAGTTTGACTCCCTCCTTCTGTAGGCTCACTTTGTTTCAGGTTATCAACTTCAGTGCCTCATGTGCTTATAGTACTGTAAATAAGTTTTTTTTGTTTTTTTTGCAAATGCTCATATGCTTATGGTACTGTAGATAAGATTTATTTGTTGGTTGTCTGACTTTTGTTACAGAACATGTGCCAATTGTAATTGTGTTTAATAGAATGATTTGTGCAAAACCTTATCCGAGTAAGAATGCAAACCATTATAGGTGCTGAGTAGAATCAAAATTGATACCAAGCTGGAGCCTTTTTCCAGTTTAGTATTTTTGTAGAAAAACTGTATTATCCAATGAATTAATTGGAGCAGGACATGTTCTCTATTTTAACTCAATCCTCTGATCTCTTTGAATTCTTGATCATCATCATTGTTCTATTATTAATTAGATGGAGATGGTGGCCGGTGCAAAAATTCCTCCATCGTTATGTCATTGTAAATGACAGTGAGATAAAGGTTGTATCATCAGGAGATTCTACAGTGTGTTTAGAATTTAAGAATGTTCTCCCAGGCATATGATTAGTCGGTTGTTCAAAGACATGCAAAATGTTCAGAGGCTTAAAGAATTTCTCTTAACAGTAGCACCACTAAGTCTTCCTGTAGGTGTAGATGTGGGTTGTAACAGTTCTAGTTCTGCATAAAAAATGACAGTATTGACACCATGTAATCTTACTCATACAATATTCACACCATGTAATTCTGGAAATATATGCTCATATCTAGTTCTGCATAAAAAATGACAGTATTGACATGTTATAAATAGTTTGTTTGTCTTTCTGTTTATTTTGTTACATTTTGCAGGGATAAAGTGAAGAAAAAGAAGAAAAGATTACTAGAAGATTAGTTTTAGGATTTTCTTTTATTTCCTTGCAATTTTCCTTTTATTGGATACTTGTAAAGACATTGTAATATTCTTACTATAATAAAAAAATATGATTCTATTTCATTTTTTGTTTTTAAATTATTTTTCCTTATAGGTTGTTTTCTGTAAATTTGGATTTTTTTTTGTTTTCCAAATACATTACTAGTGGCGCATTTCAGCCCTTATTAGTGGCGCACCTTCCTTTATTACTACTGGCGCACCTATAAGGCTATTAGTGGCGCACCTGGACGGAATACCAGTGGAGCACCTAAAGGTTAGTAGTGGCGCACCTGTAGCAATAGTAGTGGCGCACCTGTAGCAATAGTAGTGGCGCACCTGTAGCAATAGTAATGGCGCACCACATGGTGCGCCACTAGTATTTGGAATAGTAATGGCGCACCAGAGGTGCGCCATTACTATTTATTACTAGTGGCGTGTTAATAGTGGCGCACCTATAGTGCGCCATTAATAGCCAAAATAGGTGCGCCACTAATAGGGTTTTTTCTAGTAGTGCCATAGTTAGTAGCTAGATGGCATCTTCTCTCTTTTTGATCTTCAATACAATGTTCTCCTCGATGTTCTTGGAGTTCTATCCGATGTAATCACTTTTTGCGGTGTGTTTGTTGGGATCCGATGAATTGTGAGTTTATGATCAGATTATCCATGAATATTATTTGAGTTTTCTCTGAACTCTTTTATGCATGATTGTTATAGCTTCGTATTTCTCTCTGATCTATTGATTTGGTTTGGCCAACTAGATTGATTTATCTTGCAATGGGAGAGGTGCTTTGTAATGGGTTCGATCTTGCGGTGCTCAATCCCAGTGACAGAAAGGGACATGACACGTATGTATCGTTGCTATTAAGGGTAAAAAGATGGGGTTTATTCATGCGTGAGTTTACTTTGTCTACATCATGTCATCTTGCTTAAGGCGTTACTCCGTTCTTTATGAACTTAATACTCTAGATGCATGCTGGATAGCGGTTGATGTGTGGAGTAATAGTAGTAGATGCAGAATCGTTTCGGTCTACTTGTCTCGGACGTGATGCCTATATACATGATCATTGCGTTGGATATCGTCATGATTATTTGCTTTTCTATCAATTGCCCAACAGTAATTTGTTCACCCACCGTATGCTATTTTCAAGAGAGAAGCCTCTAGTGAAAACTATGGCCCCCGGGTCTACCTTTATCATATATTGAAAATCCTAAAAATACCTTGCTGCAATTTTACTTTATTTATTTTATTTTGTATTTTTGTTTGATCTATCTATCTATCACCATACAATTTAATCTTGCAATTAACCGCCAAGGGATTGACAACCCCTTGTTCGCGTTGGGTGCGAGGATTTGTTATTTTGTGTGCAGGTGCTGCTAACGAGTTGTTGCGTGATTCTCCTACTGGATTGATAACCTTGGTTTCATAACTGAGGGAAATACTTATCTCTATTGTACTGCATCATCCCCTCCTCTTCGGGGAAATCCCAACGCAGCTCACAAGTAGCAGCGCCAACCGTGGGCGCCAAAACACCCTCTCCTCGCCCGAAATCGCTCTCGGCAAATATAGGGGAGATGCGAGATTACCGTCCTATCCCCAACCGATGAGACGTCCAAAATTTTAAATGGGGGCTAAGTTGGTAACTTCCCCACATTTCAGACAAGCGCCGCGTCCCAAAGACATGGTTCCCCCCTCCTCTCTCGCTCCATTTCCCCATTCGTACTCTGTGGGCGCCAAAACACTCTCTCCACCCTAGCCTCCTCCGTCCGCCACCCCATTCACCGCCGTCCTCCTCCACCATGCCGGAGCAGCTAGCCCGACGCCGTCGTCCTTTACAAGAGATCGATGTCTCTCATCCATCGCGCCAGATCAGGATCTTAGCATCGCGTCCTCTCGCTTCATCCGCGCCGCCGTCCACCTTGCCGTGGCCGCTCCTACGAGCGTCTCGCCCACGGCAATAGGACTTATCCCCCGATGCCGCCGTCTGCCGTCTAAGATCTACTTCCGCGCCGCCGACAGCCATAGCACCCGCAGCACCCTCAATGAATCTGCAGAGGCCTACACGGCGTCGCAAGAGAGGTGGTACTCTTTCATATCTGCTTAAGTTATTGATCTCACCCGAAAAATAGATCGTCACTTGTTTACTGTACTTTCTTGTCCATACCTAATCTTTATTTGTTAGTTCAAAGCAAACATTGGTTGCGAAGTAGCCTTTGTCCGGTTAGCACCTTCAGATCCGCCATGGCACGGTCAACACTATACTCGCAATGCTTATGGTTTTCCCCTTTTATATTCACTACCATCATCCTAGGTGCTTCGTGTTGTGCTAGCACTGCTCCTCAACCCATCAAGCGAAACAACATGCCACTCATAATTCCAAAGCTTAGTTGTTCAAATACGAATCTGATATGATGCAGATATTACTAAAACAGAGAACGTTTAATTGGTCAGCTAATGTTCCTACATTAGTTTCGAAAAGCATGTGCACCACATATGGAGAGACAACAGGGAATTGCATATCTTTATGCGCTCTGGTTCATCATGGGTGGGCAACACACATTGTATTATCCAAAATCTGCTTGCTCTTCTTTAACATGTTCCTCTTTTGTTATTCTTAATAAGTATAGTAGTACAGTATGTTCCTTGTCGGGAACTGGAGCAGGGAAATTTGCAGTCGACATGTATATTGGGTCGCTTCTGATGGATGATTTCAACTATTCTAGTTGGTCTGCCATAATATCTAGGAAATGCTGGGAGCTGTGTCGCCTTTGAGAGTCTAGACTGATAGTAAGTATTGCGCCTTCAGTTGAATAGAGTTGCCCCTCTAGGGGATCTGAAGCGTTTCCAGCCGTACCGGCAATACAATCCCATATGTTCCAGCTAGTTCCACTTTCCCGATTTCACTCATGATGCTTAGGGTTTTCCCCTTTTATCTACACTACTATGATCTCCGTAGGTGTTTTGTGTCGTACTAGCAGCACTCCACCCTTCAAGCTAAACAACACACCACTAATAATTCCAAAGCTTAGTTGTTCAAATACGAATGTGATATCATACTGATATTAGTTAACAGACACACATTTAATTGGTCATCTAATGCTCCCACTTGAGTTTCCAAATGCATGTGGCAACATATAGAGAGACAGCAGGGAATTGCATTTCTTTGTCACCTATTTACTATACTATCTTGTCCATACCAAATCTTAGTTGTTAGTTGAAAGCAAACATCGGTTGCTAAGTAGCCTTTGTGCGGTTTGCAGCTTCAGATCTTCCATGCCACGGTCAACATTATACTCATCATGCTTATGGTTTCCCCCTTTTATGATCACTACAATCAGCCTACGTGATTCGTGTCGTAAGAGCACTGCTCCACCCATCAAGCTAAACAAGCTTAGTTGTACAAATTCGAATCTGATATGATGCTGATATTAGTAAGACAGAGACAGGTTTAATTGGTCAGCTAAATGTTCCTACTTTAGTTTCGAAACGCATGTGAGCCACATATAGAGAGACACGAAGGAAGAGTATTTCTCTGTGCGCTCTGGTTCATCATGGGTGGGCAACACACATTGTATTATCCAAAATCTGCTTGCTCTTCTTTAACATGTTCCTCTTCTGTTCTTCTTAATAAGTATAGTAGTAGAGTATGTTCCTTGTCGGGAACTGGAGCAGGGACATTTGCAGTCGACGGTTATATTGGGTCGCTTCTAATGGATGCTTTCAACTATTCTAGTTGGTCTGCCATAATATACATGAAATGCTGGGAGCTGTATCGCCTTTGAGAGTCTAGACTGGTAGTAACAGTATTGCGCCTTCAGTTGAATAGAGCTGCCCCTGTAGGGGATCCAAAGCATTTCCAGCCGTACTGGCAATACAAGCCCATATGTTCCAGCTAGTTCCACTTTCCCTATTTTACTCGTGATGCTTAGGGTTTTCCCCTTTTATATACACTACTATGATCTGCGTAGGTGCTTTGTGTCGTACTAGCAGCATTCCGCCCTTCATGCTAAACAACACACCATCATAATTCCAAAGCTTAGTTGTTCAAATATGAATGTGATATGATACTGATATTAGTTAACAGACACACATTTAATTGGTCAGCTAATGCTCCCACTTGAGTTTCCAAATGCATGTGGCAACATATAGAGAGACAGCAGGGAATTGCATTTCTTTGTCACCTGTTTACTGTACTGTCTTGTCCATACCAAATCTTAGTTGTTAGTTGAAAGCAAACATCGGTTGCTAAGTAGCCTTTGTGCGGTTTGCAGCTTCAGATCTGCCATGCCACGGTCAACACTATACTCATCATGCTTAGGGTTTCCCCCTTTTATGATCACTACAATCAGCCTATGTGATTCGTGTCGTAAGAGCACTGCTCCACCCATCAAGCTAAACAATCTTAGTTGTACAAATTCGAATCTGATATGATGCTGATATTAGTAAGACAGAGACAAGTTTAATTGGTCAGCTAAATGTTCCTACTTTAGTTTCGAAACGCATGTGAGCCACATATAGAGAGACACGAAGGAAGAGCATTTCTCTGTGCGCTCTGGTTCATCATGGGTGGGCAACACACATTGTATTATCCAAAATCTGCTTTCTCTTCTTTAACATGTTCCTCTTCTGTTCTTCTTAATAAGTATAGTAGTACAGTATGTTCCTTGTCAGGAACTGGAGCAGGGACATTTGCAGTCGACAGTTATATTGGGTCGCTTCTAATGGATGCTTTCAACTATTCTAGTTGGTCTGCCATAATATACAGGAAATGTTGGGAGCTGTATCGCCTTTGAGAGTCTAGACTGATAGTAACAGTATTGCGCCTTCAGTTGAATAGAGCTGCCCCTGTAGGGGAGCCAAAGCATTTCTAGCCGTACCGGCAATACAAGCCCATATGTTCCAGCTAGTTCCACTTTCCCGATTTTACTCGTGATGCTTAGGGTTTTCCCCTTTTATATACACTACTATGATCTGCGTAGGTGCTTTGTGTCGTACTAGCAGCATTCCACCCTTCAAGCTAAACAACACACCATCATAATTCCAAAGCTTAGTTGTTCAAATACGAATGTGATATGATACTGATATTAGCTAATAGACACACATTTAATTGGTCAGCTAATGCTCCCACTTGAGTTTCCAAATGCATGTGGCAACATATAGTGAGACAACAGGGAATTGCATTTCTTTGTCACTTGTTTACTGTACTGTCTTGTCCATACCAAATCTTAGTTGTTAGTTGAAAGCAAACATCAGTTGCTAAGTAGCCTTTGTGCGGTTTGCAGCTTCATATCTACCATGCCACGGTCAACACTATACTCATCATGCTTAGGGTTTCCCCCTTTTATGATCACTACGATCAGCCTACGTGATTCGTGTCGTAGGAGCACTGCTCCACCCATCAAGCTAAACAAGCTTAGTTATACAAATTCGAATCTGATGTGATGGTGATATTAGTAAGACAGAGACATGTTTAATTGGTCAGCTAAATGTTCCTACTTTAGTTTCGAAATGCATGTGAGCCACATATAGAGAGACAGAAAGGAATAGTATTTCTCTGTGCTCTCTGGTTCATCATGGGTGGGCAACAGACATTGTATAGAAAGACTTGTAATATCTATAATCTGCTTGCTCTTCTGCTCTTCTTTAACATGATCATCTTCTCTTGTTCTATAATAAGTACAGTATGTTACTTCTTTGGGAAGAGGAGCAGAGACATTTGCGGTTGACAAGTCAGGTCGAGTTGTTCTTCCTTAGTATATTTTGAAGCTGTCATCTGCGAACTATCATTACTTCTGGAGCTCTCAACAGGGAGCCTATATTTTGAGTAGTAGGCCACACTATATTAATGCACACACCAAATTATAGCACACATGGCATCTAACAGAAGAATTGCATAGAGATAGCACATAGGGTTTAAAGGGAGGCACTATTGGATTAGAATCCCATATGCATTACAAAGATAATCTCACTTATTTTTATGTTTTCATGCATGTCAGGTATTGAACATGATCATAATGAATATGACAATGGGCGCACCAGAGGAATATTGCGGAACAATCCACTGGCTAACAAACTTGGCATCAAGGGTTTGAGATCCTGTCTGGATGCAATGGAACACACACGCTCCCCATCTACAGATTCCATTGCAGAATATGATCCTAAAGACGATTCTGACCTAGATAGAGACCCAAGTCTATTTAGCTCTCCAGATGAGTCAGAGTCAGATGGCCTATCTTATTCACCCATCAAGGTGCTAGCTCTAACTTGGCAAGGTTGTATTGGTCGCACGTATCTTGCATTACTTCTACTTTGTTACACCACCATCTGCTTAGTTTACACATCATATATGAGAATATGCCATGCCTATCCATTTTTTGTACCTATTCCATGTGTCATCATATTAGGTTTTTCCACTCAAATGTTGTTCTTTCGTAATAGATGTCCAAAAGGAAGAGGGTGATTGCAGATCCTGAAGGAGTACAAACAAAGTATTTGCAAAAGGCAGTGATCCATTCTCAAGGGATCATAGGATCTCACAAAAATACTATGCACTACATTGCTCTTGTCAGTACCTCTTGCCCTTTATCACCATACTTACACTCATTGCTGTTTGATTATGTAGCATCACTGTGCATGTTAGCTTCCTTGTCCACCGTTTGCTCGAAATTATAATATATATTTACTCTTACATAAATGTAGAATAATCCCAATGGTTATGAAGTTCTGGATTGCTCTTGTAATTACCTGTTGTCATGTACTCCCTCCGTATCGAATTACTTGTTTCTCAATTGGATGCATTTAGAACTAAAATAGTGCTAGATACATTCATTTCAGCGATAAGTAATTCCGGACGGAGGTAGTATTACTGTACTTACATTGAGAGATAGTTGATTGTTTGGAATTACTCTGCATCTTATCTACCCTGCCCTCCATTTTCTCCAAATTATCAGATCTACATTTACTCCTACCAAAATGTTGAATAAAGCCAATGCCACTGCACAAGTTGAGGTTTGCTTTCCTCTTGCCAGTACCTTTTGCCTTGTAACGCTATACTTAATTGATAGCTATTTGATTATGTATCATCACTCTACATCTGAGCTTCATTATCCTCTATTTCTTCCAATATTATTAGATCTATATTTACTCTTTAAAAAATGTAGAATAAAGGCAACGCTTATGAAGAAGTTTCTTTGGGGAATTTCTTGAATTATCATTCCATTGACATGGAGAAGGGCTTTGTCGAGCCCATGTTAACATGTAATGTAAGTCCATCCTTCTCAAGCCTTCAAACTTTGTTCTAGTATAGATTTGGATAGGCATCATTTCCTCCACTGCTTTTTACTTTGGTGTTTGCATCAGATTGCATGTTTACAACAACTACCAGTTTCAAATTGTAGTTGTAAAAACATGTTCCATATTCATACCATTCACATTAATCAAAACAGATGCATTGATTTTATTTAGCCCTGCATGTATGTCTGTGTTCTAGATCTCTAATCCGGTGGTGTGGTGAAGCTGCCCATGCCTGCATCATCTCATTTGCTACTTTGTCTTAACTGATTTGCCGATGATACGGACAATGCCGTATTATGTTAATGCTATTTTAAATTGTATCTCTGAATTTGCCAATATAAAATGGGATGGAATTGTCACACACTGAGCATCGTTGCTTATATATTTTTGAAACTTGTTCTCTGTCTCCTTCTTTCTCTTTCAGATTAATATCTCTGATGCTAGGCAGAACTTTAGGGAAGATAGTGAGCCAAACCCATTGCTGGTACCTATCACTTATATTGCAGCGAAGAAGGTAAACCATCTTGAAGAGAGCGAGATGACCCCAAGGTTATGTCTTGATGTAGGATAGAAAGTATGTCTAGAGGGGGGTGATTAGACTACTTGACCAAATAAAAACCTAACCTTTTCCCAATTTAGTTGTAGGCAGATTTTAGCAAGTACGCAAGTTAAGTAACACCCTACACATGCAATTCTAAGAGTGTGGCAGCAGAAAGTAAACAATTGCACATGTAAGTAAAGGAGGGGATCGGAGATATCAAACGCAATGAAGACACGATGATTTTTGGCGTGGTTTCGATAGGTGGCGCTATCGTACGTCCACGTTGATGGAGACTTCAACCCACGAAGGGTAACGGTTGCGCGCGTCCACAGAGGGCTCCACCCACGAAGGGTCCACAAAGAAGTAACCTTGTCTATTCCACCATGGCTTACGTCCACAAAGGACTAGCCTCACTCGGGTAGATCTTCACGAAGTAGGCGATCTCCTTGCCCTTACAAACACCTTGGTTCAACTCCACATCATGCGGAGGCTCCCAAGCGACACCTAACTAATCTAGGAGACACCACTCTCCAAAAGGTAATAGACGGTGTGTTGTTGATGAACTCCTTGCTCTTGTGCTTCAAATGATAGTCTCCCCAACACTCAACTCTCTCTGTGTAATGGTTAGGGATCTCGGTGGGACCGACTGGAACAACTCGGAAGGACCGATGTGCAATGGTTAGGGCAAACCTCGTCTCGCTGGCACCGATTGCATCAACTCGGTGGGACCGAAGTGAAGCAATAAGGCAACAGAGAGTTGGCAAGCCATCTCAGTGGTACCGATTGCAATTCTTGGTGGGACCGAAATAATTGCAACTAGTAACAGAGAGTTGGCAAGGCCATCTCGGTGGGACCAAGATCCATATCGGTGGATCCGATTTGTTAGGGTTTGGCAGTGGCTAAGTCCAGATGAACTCGGTGGCTCCGGATAGGAATGATTCGGTGGGGCTGAGTTGGAATGTAGGTTTTGGACATATTTGGATGGAGAAAGTGGTTGAGGGTTTTGGAGCAATGTCACTAAGCACTTGAGCAAATAGATCATTAAGCAACACCTCATCCCCTTTTAATAGTATTGGCTTTCCTATGGACTCAATGTGATCTCGGATCACTTAACAAAAATGTAGAGTCTTGAGCTTTTGCCAATCCATGTCCTTAGCATTTTGAGGGGTCCACATCTCTAGTCTTTGCCATGCCAATCATTGAACATCCTAAAATATTTAACTTGAATGGACATTAGTTCAATGAGATATATGTTGTTATGAATTACCAAAACCACCCGGGGATTAGTTGCACTTTCAATCTCCCCCTTTTTGGTAATTGATGACAACATATAGATCAAAGCTTCGACAAATGATTAAATGAATGAAATACATCATCGCTTTGAGAAGTATGTGATAAGCAAGAGCTCCCCCTAAATTTGTGCATTATTAAAAATTTGTGTTTGAATGCAAATGCACAATCGATTAGGATCATGGGTCACTCTTCCATGTCACATACAACTTGGTGGAGCGCGCAAAATGATATGAATGGAATAGTAAGCATGCATCACCAAAAACACAAGTGAATAATCATACAAGGATAATGATAAGGATAAGCATCAAGCATCACATGAAGCATAGTATGATCAATCACACACATAGTATCTCACACGCATATCAAACCAAAGTAGCATAAACCAACTAGTAGCAGAAAGTCAAGAAAAACCAACGAGCAAAAGCGAGACACTCTCTCTCGAAGCCTAATGATCTATACAAATTCTCCCCCTTTGGCAACAAGTACCAAAAAGTTCGAATAGGTATAGAGCTATACGTCTCTCTAGGCACGATCCTCGGCAGCTCCTGAAGGTGATCTTTGGCAGGCAGCTCCGGTGTGCGTAGATGGCGTTGAGAGAAGTCTTGGCAGGAGGTGCATCAGCTGTTGGTTCCTCCTCATCATCATCATCAACCAGCATGGAGGGTTTGCCAACAACATAAGCAGTTGTCTTCCTTGCCCTCTTCTTCTTCTTTCCTGCAGCTATTGTCTCTGTGTCACTTGGCTCCTCAAGTGTAAATGTCATGGTCTTCCTTGGAACTTTCTTCACAGCCGTTTTGTCCTTGGCAGAAGGTCTTGTGCTAGCAGCTTTGCCATACTCCTTAGCAATCACTTTCTTCTTCTTTGATGTGGCCTCACTAGCCACAAAATCCTCATCCTCATCATCTGAGGTTCTCTTCTTTCTTGCCCTAGTAGCTGCTTTGGGCAATTCTGGAGAACTCCTCTCTCCCTCATAGAAACTTTCTTCAGGACTGGATCCTTCACTGAGATCTGCATGTTGTTCTGACATATTCTGACTGTCACTTGCATCCGACATCTTGCAAACTGACCCTGTGAATAGATGGGTATGTGCAGAGTAGATGAGTCATCACAAAAAGCAGATATTTTTTAAGAAAATTGAGTTCAAATCTTAGTTTCAAGTTTTCACAGAAGGCATTTTGGATCCACCGAGTTGATAATCTCAGTGATACCGAAGCAGTCAACAGAAACAAAACACACCATTTCGGTCAGACCGAGATGTGGTTCGGCGTCTCCGAGATGCTAGGGTTTCACTGAGACGTTACTTTCGGTCTCACCGATTCGTACTACTCGGTGGCACCGAGATGTACTAGTGCAATGGCTAGGGCCAAATCGGTGACTCCGAAAATTTCAATTCGGTCGGCCCGAGATGCTTTCGGCGGAAACTTAAACCTAAATTTTTTGCTTGAAACTAATCTACGGAATTTGCAGTGTAAAGGAAGGTTTCAATCCATGGCAAGAATAATGGCAATCCATCCGTACATTGAATCGGAATTTGAGCACAGAGGGGATCGAATCTCACCCTAACTTGGTGGAGATCCTCTACGGCGACAACGGCGGGGAAGATTCCCGTTGGCGGCGACTGATTCCGGCGGCGAGGGCGCGCAGGAGACAAGGGCGACGATCCGAAGACCAAGGCGACAACATCAACGGGGTGCGGGGGTCATGACGTTTGAAGTTATTTTCACCGTACGGGCCGCGAAGTATATATACCCGTGTGCTGTCGGTGGCTCCGAGTGGAACAACTCGGTGGCACCGATATGTGTAACTGCAAGCAGTATAGCACATCGGTGACTCCGAAACGTTCAACTCGGTGACGCCGAGATGGAAACCTAGATCAATCAAACTGTTTCGGTGAGTCCGAATAGGAGTGGATTGGTCACGCTGAAACAAATTTGAAGGTTTTGGAGGTTCAGCCCTTTCAGATCGATAACTCCGAGTGCGCCTCACCCGGAGGGTCCGAAAATGACTTGTTCAATTTTTGTGATGCAGCAAGAATTGAATTTGAGACAAGAAAGCATAGATAGCTAGAGAAGGTACTTAGGCATTCTCGTACATCCACTTGGCCAGAAAAACCAAGACAATCAAAACAACAAATGGATGTCCTCGAATGAAGAAAACATGCAAAACAACATGCTCACACAATAAGATAGCAAATGAAATATGTGTCAAACATGCACAACCAATTCTAGCATCTATCAAGCAATTAGCGATGACTAGGTCATCTATATATGAGTATATTGACTTAGGAGTCAAATGAGAACATATGATCATAGGTCATACTCATCGTTTAAGCACAAGTGGGATTGCCACTTTTACATAAAGCATTAATGTGTTCACACCATTAGAGTTGCTTTAGCTCAATTTTTAGAGCAAAGCTCCCCCTAGATGTGATATCCCCCCAAAGAGGGATGAACTAACCTTGGGTTTTGTCGATGATGACTTCATGTAGATGTTGAAGATGTGGATGCTCAAGGTTGATGTAGACCATCAAGAGTTGGGAGCAATCCTTGGAGTTTTGCACTTTGAATACCTACATGGATTAGTCCCACACAAGGAACATACAAGAATATCCATAGACATAGAGTGAAATACACATGTGATGATGTCCATGAATGCATTGAATACCTTATCCCTTGCCTTACCAACAAGAGGGTTTGTGACTCCATGAACTAGTGCAAGATGTTGAAGTTGGTTGCACAAGTTCTTGCCATAAATGAATGTGAGTGAAGTTTGTTGGCGGAGTTGCCCTTAAGAACACTCTAGTTCTTCTTCTTTTGGACCCACATCAACTTGATGGGAATCCTTGGAGTTGTAGTTGAACTTGATGAAGTAGAAATTGATGAAGTCTTGGGGACCCACTTGACCGAGGCTTGAGGTGCTTCTTCAAATGAGTCAATCTCTTCTTGAAGCTTGTCCTTGCCTTTTAGCGTGTGGTCTTGTGGTGGAAGATCATATTGAGCTTGTGTTCCCTTGAAGGAAGTAGGGTCATACTTCTCTTGTTGAGGAACAAACTTCGTCTTGGGTTATGGATCTTCTTCCCACTCAACTCCATTGGCATTGAACTTTCGTTCAAAACCAACACCTTGGTTCTTCCGGTGCCTTCCTTGCTTGCGTACAATTTCCTCAAATTGCTTACTCCCGGGAAGGCTCTTGTAGACACCTTTTTCTATAATTCCTTTCAATAGATTGTTTTCTTGCTCAAGTGTAACTTGGCTAAGAGAATCATTAGTGGAATCAAAAGAACTATTAGAAGTAACAACATTGGATTTAGCATGGTTATTGTTACTACTAGAGGTAGAACCCTTTTTACCCTTGTTACTAGTTTGCTTAGGTTTAACTTGTGGCATAAAGGTAGACAAGAGTAAACGTTTGGCAAGATATGAAGAACTCTTCTTTCGAAGATCATCATTGATAGCTTTAAGAAACTCATGCTCTTGCTCTAAATTTAGCTTCTCGAAGCGTAGCTTCTCATGAGTTCTTAGAAGTTCTCTTTGATCCTCATGAGTTGTTTCATAAGCTAACTTAAGAGCATTTAGTTCTTTAGTTAGACGCTCAATCTCCTTCATAGCATTGTCACTCGTTTCCTCTTGACTATAATGATTACTAGCATTTTCATTATAGCTCACATCACTAGCCTTATCAACAAGTAAATCATCATCACCAAGCAAATCATCTTCATCACTATTGAAATCAAGATACTCGGGGGTGTGATACCTTGGGGCCTTTTGCCATGAAGCATCTTCCAATTCCTTCATTTGGTGAGTCAAAGAGATCATAGGAGTTGGATGACACAAGAGCAAGTCCGGCAACACCTTCATCTTGACTATAGTCGGAGTTGGAGTGATAGCTTCTCTCGGAGTGGTTGTCGGAGTCGGAGCCAGAAATCCATTCACCAACATGAGCTTGATGTCTTCTTCTTGTGTAGCTCTTGGATGACTTGTCCTTCCTTTCCGAATCCTTGCTTCTTCGAGAGGGTCTTCGTTCATAACGATCATCTCTACTCCTTCTCTCCTTGTGAGGTGATTCATCTCTTCTATATTTTCCTCTTGGTGATTCGTCTCTTTTCTTGTAGGGAGCCGTACACTCATTGGAATAGTGTCCGGGTCTTCCACAATTGTAGCAATTTCGGTCACGACTTGATGCTCTTTTCTCATAGTGTCTTGAGCTAGAGCTTCTTTCTTTCCCTTTGTTCTTGTAAAACTTGTTGAATCTTTTCACCATTAGGCTTATCTCTTCATTGGATAATAGCTTGTCACTTGAAGTTGTTGGAGCATCGGTTGAGGCATTGTAAGCACCACTTGATTTGTTGTGTAGCTCCTCTTTGTCCTTGAGTGACATTTCATGAGCAACAATCCTTCCAATGACTTCCGTGGGCTTGAGATCTTTGTAATTGGGCATCATTTGGATCAATGTGCAAACGGTATCATATTTTCCATCCAAAGCTCTAAGGATCTTCTTGATGATGAACTTGTCGATCATCTCTTCACTTCCTAAGCCGGCAATCTCATTTGTGATGAGAGCAAGCCTAGAGTACATTTCAATGACTCCTTCACCATCCTTCATCTTGAACTTGTCAAGTTGACTTTGAAGCACATCCAACTTAGATTTCTTGATGGACTCGGTACCCTCATGCATATCAACCAAAGTATCCCAAATTTCCTTTGCATTCTCGAGGCGGCTTATCTTCTTGAACTCCTCGGGGCACAAACCGTTGAAGAGAATGTCACAAGCTTGAGCATTGTATTGCAACATCTTTAATTCTTCCGCGGTTGCTTCACGATCCGGTTCCTTGCCATCCTCAAAGAATTCACCTTGCAAGCCAACATGAACAACATCCCAAACGGCGGGGTTATGACCAAGAATATGCATTTTCATCTTATGTTTCCAACTAGCAAAGTTTGTACCATCAAAATATGGACCTCTACGGTGATAATTACCCTCACTAGGCGCCATACTCTCCTAGGTTGTGAAACCAAGGCTATGATCACCAAAGCAATGGAAATCAAGGCTTACGGAGACCAAAGGTCTAATACCACTTGTAGGATCGAAAGTATGTCTAGAGGGGGGTGATTAGACTACTTGACCAAATAAAATCCTAACCTTTTCCCAATTTTAGTTCTAGGCAGATTTTAGCAAGTACACAAGTCAAGTAACACCCTACACATGCAATTCTAAGAGTGTGGCAGCAGTAAACAATTGCACATGTAAGTAAAGGAGAGGATCAAAGATATCAAACGCAATGAAGACACGATGATTTTTGGCATGGTTCCGATAGGTGGTGCTATCGTACGTCCACGTTGATAGAGACTTCAACCCACGAAGGGTAATAGCTGCGCGAGTCCATGGAGGGACCTCCACCCACGAAGGGTCCACGAAGAAGCAACCTTGTCTATTCCACCATGGCTTACGTCCACTAAGGAGTAGCCTCACTCGGGTAGATCTTCACGAAGTAGGCGATCTCCTTGCCCTTACAAACTCCTTGGTTCAACTCCACATCATGTCAGAGGCTCCCAAGCGACACCTAACCAATCTAGGAGACACCACTCTCCAAAAGGTAATAGATGGTGTGTTGTTGATGAACTCCTTGCTCTTGTGCTTCAAATGATAGTCTCCCCAACACTCAACTCTCTCTCACACAGATTTGGCTATGGTGGAAGAAGGATTTGAGTGGAAAGCAACTTGGGGAAGGCTAGAAATCAAGGTTCAAATGGTAGGAATGGAATCTCTTGATCTCAACACATGAGTAGGTGGTTCTCTCTCAGAAAATGTATGGTGGAAGTGTAGGCACGTTCTGATGGCTCTCTTCACTGGGGAAGAAGGGGTGGAGGGGTATATATAGCCTCCACACAAAATCCAACCGTTACACACTTTTGACCCAACTCGGTGGCACCGATAAGAAATCTCGGTGGCACCGACCTGTGTAAAAGATATGAACGTTAGGAATCTCGGTGGGACCGACTGGAACAACTTGGATGGACCGATGTGCAATGGTTAGGGCAAACCTCGTCTCGGTGGCACCGATTGCATCAACTCGGTTGGACCGAAGTGAAGCAATAAGGCAACAGAGAGTTGGCAAGCCATCTCGGTGGTACCGATTGCAATTCTCAGTGGGACCAAAATAATTGCAACTAGTAACAGAGAGTTGGCAAGGCCATCTCGGTGGGACTGAGATCCATATCGGTAGATCCGATTTGTTAGGGTTTGGCAGTGGCTAAGTCCAGATGAACTCGGTGGCTCCGGATAGGAATGATTCGGTGGGGCTGAGTTGGAATGTAGGTTTTGGACATATTTGGATGGAGAAAGTGGTTGAGGGTTTTGGAGCAATGTCACTAAGCACTTGAGCAAATAGATCATTAAGCAACACCTCATCCCCTTTTAATAGTATTGGCTTTCCTATGGACTCAATGTGATATTGGATCACTTAACAAAAATGTAGAGTCTTGAGCTTTTGCCAATCCATGTCCTTAGCATTTTGAGGGGTCCACATCTCTAGTCCTTTCCATGCCAATCATTGAACATCCTGAAATATTTAACTTGAATGGACATTAGTTCGATGAGATATATGTTGTTATGAATTACCAAAACCACCCGGGGATTAGTTGCACTTTCACTTGATGAAGACAGTGAGTTCAAGAGACTCACCAGCAGCTGGGACACAATCTTGGTTAAGTTGCTGCCTGAATCAATTTGACTTCTTCAGTCTCAACTTCAAGCTGAAAGACTTGATGCAGCTCAGGTCTGACTTGAAGTACAATCTCTAATGAAGATCAAAGAGGACACCCGTGCGTGCTTTATAGCTACGCGGCTAGAGCTAGAGGATTTAACGTTCAGACAACTGAGGTCTCATCAGCTTGTTTAGCTACTTGCACTGCAGCACCGGGGTAGGACTAACGTTTCTTGAACTATGTTGAAGTGCTGTTGGTTTTGTCTATTATTTTGTCGGCGCGTTTTTTTGCACTGTTGGTGAACTTTGATGCCCAGTGGATGTAATATTCTGTAATTTCATTATTGTATAGCCTAGGTTTATTCTTAGTCGGTATGCTGTAATTTAGGCTGGTAGCTTCAACGGAGCTCAACGGCCCAATACGTCATTGGTCTGTCAGCGGTATATAAAAACAAATTATGCTACCCAAACGGGCCGGCCCGTAACTAGTTATATATGGGCCGGAAAGTCGGCCTATAATCATCTCGGGCCATTATTAGGCCTAAACATAAAGTAGTTTTCGGCCTTTAACAGGCCGAGTAAAACATGGGCCGCAGCCAGAAATTTTCCTGGGCTTTTAAGAGGCTGAAAAGGAGATTGGGCTTGAATTGAGCCGAACAATTCATGGGCCGAAAGCAGGCCGAAACATCCGTAGGCCCATGATTGGCCCAATTGCATATGAGTCGTTAACAGGCCAAAATTTATCACGGTCCTTGGTTGGCCCAATAAAATTATGGGATGTAAGCAGGCCGGATGCAAAGTAGGCCATAATTTGGCCCAACTATGTCACGGGCCTTTAATAGGTCGTTAGTCAGGTTGGGCTAAAATTTATCCATGAAGAGTACGGGCTGTTAAGAGGCCGAAAGTCACTTCGGACTGGAAATCGGCCCAGATGTAGCACGGGCCATTAAATGGCCGAAAGTTAAACCGGGCCGAAAACGGCCCATATGCAGCAGCGGCGGCTAACAGGCCGAAACGAATATCAGGCCGAACTGTTAAACGGGACTTTAACAGGCCGAGATACAAACCGAGCCTACAATGGGCCTAAAAGCACAGTGGCCTGTTAACGGGACGGATCTGTTATGGGTCGTAATTTGGCCCAAAACACGATCCGATATGGGCCGTAATTTGGCACAAGCCATGGCAGGCTGTTAACGGGCCGGTCCACTAGTGTCTGACAAAATCTTGTGGGCCTTTGGCTGGGCCGGCCCATTTAGGTCAAATGGGCCACTGTTGGGTCGTGCCACGTGTCGACGTATCATAGGCGCGTCTTGTCCATTGGACGAATGACATCTGTAGAACCGCCGAGCTGACACGTGGATCCGCTGGCGAATGAGAAATTTACACATGGAAAATCGCCATTGGTCAGAGCTGCTAACGGGTTATCGGATCCAAACCGGAACCCGATAGCTTAACGGCGACCCGTTACGGTGGATGCCACGTGTCGGTCACCCTTGACGAAAACACTTCCATGACGCGACATTTATCATCATGGAAGTGGACACTTCCATGATGATAATTTCAGTATTGTCATGGAACACTTCTACAACAGCACAGGTATGACTATCTTGATTCTGTCATAAAATTGTCACGGATGTACATGCATGACAGAAAACTTGATCTACTGTGACAAAGACGTATCATCACGGAAGTGTTTTTTGTAGTGTTTGCTGCTCATGTTGATCTCCCTAAGGAGAAATGGTTTAAATATCATCCACCTATTGAATTAAATGAAGAACATGTTAGTGTTAAAGAAGAAACAATTGTTTACAATATTGATCCAGTTGTGCCTACTGCTTATATTGAGAAACCTCCTTTCCCTATTAGGATTAAGGAACATGCTAAAGCTTCAATTGTGGTTAACAAAAGTAATATAAGAACTCCTAGACCTTCTGAACAAATTAAAGTTGAATATTGCAATGGTTAAAGATCACTTGGTTGATGATATTGATGGGCATGTTATTTACTTTTGTGATGAGGCTGCTAGAATTGCTAAACCTGTTAGAAATGAACGACATATGCTAGATAAGAACAAGCCCGTAGTTGGCATGCCTGTTGTTTCTGTTAAGAATGGAGATCATTGCTATCATGGTTTATGTGATATGGGTGCTAGTGTGAGTGCTATTCCATTTTCTTTATATCAAGATATTGATGTTACTATTAAGCTTGCGAACAGAGATACTATTACTCCACTTGGGATTGTTAGAGATATTGAAGTCTTGTGTGGTAAGATCAAATACCCTACTGATTTCCTAGATGGTTATTCTGGTTTCTCTCAAATACCTGTATCACCAGAAGATCAAGAGAAAACCACCTTTACTTGTCCTTTTGGAACCTATGCTTATCGTCGTATGCCTTTTGGTTTATGTAATGCACCCGCTACCTTTCAAAGATGTATGACTGCTATATTCTCTGACTTTTGTGAAAAGATTGTTGAGGTTTTCATAGATGATTTCTCTGTTTATGGAACTTCTTTCGATGATTGCTTAAGCAACCTTGATCAAGTTTTGCAGAGATGTGAAGAAACTAATCTTGTCTTGAACTGGGAGAAGTGCCACTTTATGGTGAATGAAGGTATAGTCCTTGGGCATAAAATTTCTGAAAGAGGTATTGAAGTTGATAAAGCTAAAGTTGATGCAATTGAGAAAATGCCATGTCCTAAAGATATCAAAGGTATAAGAAGTTTCCTTGGCCATGCTGGTTTCTATAGAAGGTTTATAAAAGATTTCTCTAAAATTTCTAGGCCTCTCACTAATCTTTTGCAAAAAGATGTTCCATTTGTTTTTTATGATGATTGTGTAGAAGCCTTTGAAATACTTAAGAAAGCCTTAATTTCTGCACCTATTGTTCAACCACCTGATTGGAACTTACCCTTTGAAATTATGTGTGATGCTAGTGATTATGATGTTGGTGTTGTTCTAGGTCAAAGAGTTGATAAGAAATTGAATGTTATTCATTATGCTAGTAAAACTCTAGACAGTGCTCAAACAAATTATGCTACTACTGATAAAGAATTCTTAGCAGTTGTGTTTGCATGTGATAAATTTAGATCTTATATTGTTGATTCCAAAGTTACTATTCACATTGATCATGATGCTATTACGTATCTTATGGAAAAGAAAGATGCTAAACCTAGACTTATTAGGTGGGTTCTGTTGCTACAAGAGTTTGATTTGCATATTGTTGATAGAAAGGGAGCTGAGAATCCCGTAGTAGATAATTTGTCTAGAATGGAAAATGTTCTTGATGACCCACTTCCTATTGATGATGATTTTCCTGATGAACAATTAGCTGTGATAAATGCTTCTCGTAACACACCTTGGTATGCAGACTATGCTAATTACATTGTTGCTAAATATATACCACCTAGTTTCACATACCAACAAAAGAAAAAGTTCTTCTTTGATTTAAGGCATTACTTTTGGGATGACCCACATTTATATAAAGAAGGAGTAGATAGTATTATTAGACGTTGTGTACCTGAGCATGAACAGGAACAAATCCTACGAAAGTGTCACTCCGAGCTATATGGAGGACACCATGCGGGAGACAGAACTGCACACAAGGTATTACAATCTGGTTTCTATTGGCCTACTCTTTTCAAAGATGCACATAAGTTTGTCCTCTCTTGTGATGAATGTCAAAGAATTGGTAATGTTGGTAGACGTTGGGAAATGCCTATGAATTATTCACTTGTTATCGAACCATTTGGTGTTTGGGGTTTTGATTACATGGGACCTTTTCCTAAATCTAATGGGTATACTCATATTTTAGTTGATGTTGATTACATTACTAAGTGGGTGGAAGCTATTCCAACTAGTAGTGCTCATCATAACACTTCTATTAAAATGCTTAAAGAAGTTATATTTCCGAGGTTTGGAGTCCCTAGATATCTAATGACTGATGGTGGTTCACATTTTATTCATGGTGCTTTCCGTAAATTGCTTGCTAAATATGATGTTAATCATAGAATTGCATCTCCTTATCATCCTCAGTCCAGTGGTCAAGTTGAATTAACTAATAGATAAATAAAATTGATTTTGCAAAAGACGGTTAATAGATCTAGAAAGAATTGGTCTAAGAAACTTGATGATGCACTATGGGCTTACAGAACTGCTTATAAAAATCCTATGGGTATGTCTCCATATAAAATGGTCTATGGAAAAGCATGTCATTTACCTCTTGAACTAGAACATAAAGCATATTGCGTAATTAAAGAACTTAACTATGATTTTAAACTTGCCGGTGAAAAGAGGTTATTTGATATTAGCTCTCTGGATGAATGGAGAACACAAGCTTATGAAAATGCCAAGTTGTTTAAAGTAAAAGTTAAAAGATGGCATGATAAAAGAATTCAAAGTAGGTGATCATGTTCTATTATACAATTCTCATTTAAGATTTTTTGCAGGAAAACTTCTCTCTAAGTGGGAAGGACCATACATCATTGAAGAAGTTTATTGCTCCGGAGCCATCAAAATAAACAACTCCGAGGGCAATAATCCGAGAGTGGTTAATGGGCAAAGAATTAAACATTATATCTCAGGTACTCCCATTAATGTTGAAACTAATATTATTCAAACAATGACACCGGAAGAGCACATAGAAGAAACCTTCCGGAACGCTCCAGAATCCTGAAAAGGAGTAGGTATGTGGTATGGTAAGTAAACCGACTCCAAAACTTCCATAAAAGTACTTTCTATTCGTTTTGGAATATATAAAAAATTAGGAAAATAATAAGCAGTCCGAAAAGTGCACGAGGAGGCGACAAGCCTAGGGGGCGCGCCCTACCCCCAAGGGCACGCCTACCAGGCTTGTGGCTCCCTCATGGACTTTCCCGACTCCATTTTTCTTCCATATTACTTGTCCTGCACGGGAAAAATTCATTATATATACTCACGGGTGTTTTGACCACCGCATCGCAAGTTTCTCCTCTGTTCTTGTTTCGGGCTATTTTTCTGACAGATCTAGATCGCCATAGCGTCTCCAAGCTCGTCCAAGGACAAGTTCTACGAGAAGGTCATTAACCCGTACCTACCGAAGGTGATGAAGCACCCTCAAACCATCGAGATGCGAGAGAGGGTGATCCACATCTGGGGCGTTCAAGGACCAAAGAAGAGCGGGAGCGAGAAGGCCAGGCTGGAAGCGGTGGAACAGGAGATCTTCAAGTGCCAAGGGATGGTGGAGCACGGACTTAGTGCTAACCACTCCATGATCACGGAGTTCATCCGTGAGCACAAGGTGGACGGCAAGAATATTGGGGACGTGTGACGCCCCCGACTTAATCGTGCACTAATCATACACGCAAATGCACACGATCAAGCCTAAGGACTCACGGGAAGATATCACAACACAACTCTAAACACAAATAAAAGTCATACAAGCTTTATATTACAAGCCAGGGGCCTCGAGGGCTCGAATACATAAGCTTGAGTCATACAAGCATCAGCGGAAGCATCAGATATCTGAGTACAGACATAAAAGTTAAACAGATATGCCTTAAGAAGGCTGGGCAAAACAACGACACTGATCGAAAAGGTGCAGGCCTCCTGCCTGGGTGCCTCCTATCTACTCCTGGTCGTCGGTGGTCTCCACGTAGCAGTAGGCTCCACCAGAGGGGTAGTAGTAGTCGTCGACTGGGGCAGCTGGCTCCGGGGCTCCGTCATCTGGTCGTAGCAATCGGGTATGGGGAAAAAGGGGAAGCAAAGCAACCGTGAGTACTCATCCAAAGTACTCGCAAGACTTACATCAGATCTATTCTAAGTATGCATCGGTATCAAATGAAGGGCTGTATCTGTGGACTATACTGCAGAATGCCAGAATAGAGAGAAAGGCCTAGCCTATCGAAGACTAGCATCTTCAGCGTCTTGCAGCATTAGAAGAGTGTAGATTAGTACATGAATATAGTAGTAAGTATATAGTAGCAATGCCCAGAGATCCTTCCTCGACTCCCTGTGAGGAAGCAATCCCAGAGCTAACATATTAATTAATTCACAAGTATCCAGTTCTAGTTGTAGTAGATCGGGATACTTTCCGAGCGTCCTGTTACCGTGGACACGGCTATTCGAATAGATATACTTCCCTGCAGGGGTGCACCAACTTACCCAACACGCTCGATTAACTCTGGCCGGACACACTTGTTTGGTCCATGCCCGGCCTCGGCTGATCGACACGTTGTAGCCCTACCTAGGCTTAACAGAGAGGCCAGCATGCCGGTCTACAACCTAAGTGCTCAGGGATCTTGGGCCCATCGCCCTTCGCACTCCTGCGCGTTGCGTGGGCGGCCGGGAACAGACCTATCCCCCTTAATACAAGCGCGGGCATTCCCAGTCCAACCCGGCGCGCGCCGCTCAATCGCTGACGTCTGAAGAGCTTCGGCTGATACATACGACGCCAAGTGCCCATACTTATTCCCGTGTGGTGGTTAGTGCGAAAAAGGCCAAAGGCCTACTCAGATCACATATCCTAACCCATTAGTGTGTTGGGAGCTCGCGAAAACGAGCAGAGACTCACAATCATGTGACCCCGTCGCCCCGTCTCATGGACTTACGGCAAGGGCTAAGAATGCCCGACCGTGCCACGTAATTATCTCGCGGGTACCCTCAAGGTCAACCCGACTCCACATTACTCGCGGGTACCCCTCGGGGCCGACCCGACTTTAATCAACAACTGAAATAAATATAAGGTAACCGTGTGTCCAACACATCAAGAAGGAATCCGAGGAATCACCCTCGTTGGATTCTCACTCGATGTATCCATCAAGGTGAACCCGGAGGAATCACCCTCGATGGGTTCACGCTTGAGGGGTTGCACGACATGGGCATCATCGGAGGTGGTGAAAGAGGAATCACCCTCGGTAACCCACCACCCACTAGCTAGGCTACAGAGATATCATCAGAAGTGATGTAAGAGGTATCACTCTCGGCACTCGATAGTAGCTCTACAGAGTCGTACAACTTAGGGGGGTGTGCAGTGATGTGCTGGTCTCAGCCCATCGATCACATCGATCGGGGCACTGGTACTAAAGCGGGGCAACTGGGACAAGGATGAGGGGCCACAGATGGTTTACCAACCAACCTATACTAAGCATTTAGGATAGCAGGTAAGGTATCAATAGCAGTTTACAAAAATAGGCTATGCATCAGAATAGGTATTCAGAACAACAACTGTAGCAATTCTAATGCAAGCATGAGGGAGAAAGAATAGGTGATATAGGCATGTTCAAGGGGGGTTGCTTGCCTAGAAGCTCTGCGGCAAAAGAGGGATCGTCGACGGTGTAGTCGTACTCCGGAGCTGCGTCGGTCTCGGGGTCTACCGGATAGAAGAGGGGAAAGAAACAATAAATAAAAGCAAACAAGGCAATACAGATGCATGGCATGGCAATATGCAGTGCTGGGGTGACCTAATGCAATGCTACACGTTGCAGACGAAGCGGGAAAATATCTGGGATATTTTCCCGGACTTAGGCAGCTATCGGTATACTGAACCGGAGGGGAAGGTTCCATGTTCGGATATTTAGGAGTGATGGTCAAGCATTTTGACCTCATATTCGGATTCGTCTCATTTTTCTGATCAACTTTCCTGTTGAAAACTTTTCGATCCGAGCTACGGTTTATTTTCTACGAATTTTCAAAGATTTAACCCTTTTTCTGAAATTCTGGAAATTAAATCTAATTCGAAAATACCAGAAAAGGAATTACTACGTCAGCATGATGTCAGCATGACGTCAGCAAGTCAACCCCAGCTGTTCCAGGTCAAACCTGACAGCTGGGTCCCACTCGTCAGTGACTCTGAGCTAAACAGTGATTAACTTAAACTAAACAGAGACTAATTAGAGTGTGGGCCCCATATGTCAGTGTCTATTTAAGTTAATAATTTAATTTTAATTATAAAAACGTTCATTAAGCGGGTCGGGCCCGCATGTCAGTGGCACAGTGTGCCCAGTCAGCAGAGTTGACTAAGTCAACTCGGTCAACTAGGGCCCCTGGGCCCACTGGCAGTGACCCAGGGGGTGCCCACGTGGCTGCCAGCTCGGCGGTGGCCGGCGGCTCATCGCCGGCAACGCCAGAACGCGGCGGCGTCCTCGGGACTCGCCGGAAATGCGCTACAGAGGGCCGTTTCGAGCGCGGCCGGTGCCGTTCAAACGTGCACTCGACGCCGCGTCGAATGGCACCGGTGGCGCGGGCTGGGGTGGCCGGAATCGGCCGGAGCGGCGACGGCGAGCGGTGGCGCGTACGGGCGAGATCGGCTACAGCGTTGCGGGGCACGGCAAACGGCGAGGCTAGCTGCGTTGGACTCCTGGGAGCGCGTAGAGCAAGACGCCGTGCTCGGACGCACGTGACCACGGCTATGGCCACGGCGGCGAGCTCGTCGGCGGCGATGCGTTCGGCCATGGCGAGCGAGCTAGCAAGGAGGCGCGCGCGAGCGAACGGAGAGAGGGGAAAGGGAGAGGAGCTCACCGGGAGGCGCACGGTGGCCGTTGCGAGGCTTAGGAGCAGAAGACGGCAGCGAATCGACGGCGACAGCAACGGTGACCGAGGAGGAAGAAGAGCTCGCCAGGCTCGCTGTGGTGGCTCCCGGCTCACGCTCGTGGACGGGGACGAGGTAGACGACGACGGCGGAGACGATGGGCACGGTGGCAAGGCGAGGCGAGGTCGGTGGCCGCGGTAACGACGGCGAGCGGCGACGGACGCGCTCGGGGCGACGGAGATCGAGCGGGAGAGTGCGAGAGAGGAGGGGGCGAGTGGATAGGGACGCCAGGGCGGTCGAGGGCGACGGCCTTATCCCCTCCGCGGCCACTGTGGCGTCGCGGTGTCGCCCAGCCGCCAGAGCACGCGCGTGCGGCCACGGCGACGACGACACGGGGAGGAGTGAGGGCGGGAGGAGGGAGAAAGGCCGGAGTGGGCTGGGCTGAGTGCACTGTGCACTTAGGCCCAGTCGGTTTAGGCCTTTTTATTATCTTTTCTGTTTTTCTTTTACATAAGAGTTTTGCAAAATAAAAGTGTTGCCAAATGCTTTTGTAAAAATGTGAAACTTGTCCACAAAATTACATTGCATTATTCTGCACTGCCACAAAAAGTTTGGGCAATTTTTGAATCCAATTGAATTATTCATAAATGAAATGGCATTTAAATTGTTGTTTAAGCACTGTTTTAAATGTTATAGCTCATTTCAGCAAAGTGGTGATGTTGTTTTCCTGAACAATTATTTGTTTTGGAATTTTTGCTAAAACATGAACTATTTTCCAGCAATTTTTTAGCAACTTCAAATTTCACTTATGATTTAAATTGAATTCAGTGGTGGAATTTGAAATGAGATATTAATCCAATATGATTAAGCTTTGCAAAACAAGGTGACTTGGCTTAATCATGAGGGATTACTGTAGTGCATTACCCAGGGGTGTTACAGGACGTCATCTTCAAGCTCAATGACCGGATTGATTATCTTCGGGCTCAAATCTATGATTTACAAAACCAAAATTTTGAATATGAGGCCAAGTTCAAAGGTATGAGTTTAGCTGCAAATTTCAGGACTCCGGAAACACGTTCATCCTTTTATGATGGGAACCTATGCCTTGGAAGACGGTGGACAAGCATACCCCATCATCACCGAAGAAGGAGACTTGAGTACACGGGTATGGGCACCACCCTTGGTTTGTGCCAAGCTTGGGGGAGGTGCCCCGGTATCGTATCACCACCACCTTTTTATCATCATTATCTATCTTAGTTCGATCCTTAGTTATTTCGTGATTTAGAAGAATAAAGTTTAGCATGATTTAGTCTCTAGTGCTTGCTTTGTGATCTATCTATCTATGTAATCAAGTGTGAGAGTTATATAATAAAGAGTAGTTTGAGTTGAGTGTTTTGCTTTTGTTGATCCAATCTTGGAAATAAAATAAAGAAAAATAGAGATCATATGCTAATCCCATGGGGAGTGATGACTTCACATAAAAGAAGTATAATTGATAAAACTTGTTGGAAGTTAACAAACATAGTATTAGTCATTGTTGCAATTCATGAAAAAGTAATAAAGGAAGAGAGGTCTCACATATAAATATACTATCTTGGACATCTTTTAAGATTGTGAGCCCCCATTAAATATTCTATGTCAAATAGTCGATGTTGGACAAGGAAGACAACGTAATGAGTTATGTTCGCTTATATTCACATAGAAGTTATATTGTTTTGGATCCTCTAACATGTGGTGCTTGCCCCCTATCTTTTGCTAGCCAAAATTCCGTACTAAGTAGAGATACTACTTGTGCATCCAAAAACCCTTAAACCCAGTTTCATGTCATGAGAGTCCACTATATCTACCTATGGATTGAATAAGATCCTTCAAGTAAGTTGTCATTAGTGCAAAGCAATAAAAATTGCTCCTAAATATGTATGATCTTTTATTGTAAGGGAAAATAAGCTTTGTACGAACTTGTGATGGTGAAGAAATAAAAGCGACAGACTGCATAATATAAAGGTCGCTATCACAAGGGGCAATATAAAGTGACAATCCTTTACATTAAGAGCTTGCACATCCAAAAATAAAAAGCGCATGACAACCTCTGCTTCCCTCTGCGAAGGGCCTATCTTTTACTTTTATGTATTTACTTTTATGCAAGAGTCAATAGTATTCTCCTCTATTCCGTTTTTATTTTCTCTCTTGGCAAGCATCATGTGGTGGGGAAAGATCCAGACATATATATCCAGTTGAATGTAGGTGATCATGAGTTATTATTGTTGACATTACTCTTGAGGTAAATACGCTGGGAGACGAAATTATAAGCCCCTATCTTTCTATGTGTCTGACTGAAACTTTTGCTCCATAAGTATGTCGTGAGTGTCAGCAATCATAGAAGACTAAATGATAGTTGAGTATGTGAACTTGCTAAACAAAGCTCTTACATAGACTCTTTCTGATAATATGATGAATTGCAATTGCTTCAGTGACTGAGATCATAGTTTGTTAGTTTTCAATATGGTTTGTAGTTCATACTTTATCTTGTGGATGAATTGTCACTTTGGCATGAGAAGTTTTCTGGTAATATATTGCTATTATAATAAGGATCATGATACCATCATGTCCATATTTTGTTTTATCGACACCTCTCTCCCTCTAAACATGTGGTCATGATTATCGATTTCGGTTTTTCGCTTGAGGACAAGCGAGGTCTAAGCTTGGGGGAGTTGATACATCCATTTTGCATCATGTTTTCCTACTGTTATTTATTATGTTTTTGATCATTATTTCACTTTATGATACAATTCTTATACCTTTTCTCTCTTATTTTGCAAGTTCCATATGAAGAGGGAGATTGCCGGCAGCTGGAATTCTGGACCGGAAAGGGGTGAAACAGAGATAGCTATTCTGCACAACTTCAAATGACCTAAAAATTTACGGAGAATTATTTTGGAATATATAAAAAATACTGGCTAAAGAATTACCAGGAGGGGGGCCGCCAGGAAGCCACAAGCCTGGGGGCGCGCCCTACCCCCCTGGGCGCCCCCCCCCCCCCCCCCCGAGCTTGTGGGGCCCCTGGCAGGTCTCCGGCCCCCTCCTTCTGCTATATGAAGCCATTTGCCCTAGAAAAAACAACAAGAAGACTTTCGGGACGAAGCGCCGCCGTCTCGAGGCGGATCCTGGGCAGGAGCACTTTTGCTCTCCGGCGGAGCGATTCCGCCGGGGAAACTTCCCCCCGGGAGGGGGAAATCGAAGCCATCGACATCACCAACGATCCTCTCATCGTGGGAGGACCAATCTTCATCAACATCTTCACTAGCACCATCTCATCTCAAACCCTAGTTCATCTCTTGTATTCAATCTTTGTCTCAAAACCTCAGATTGGTACATGTGGGTTGCTAGTAGTGTTGATTACATCTTGTAGTTGATGCTAATTGATTGATTTGGTGGAAGATTATATGTTCAGATCCTTAATGATATTCAATACCCCTCTGATCTTGAACATGAATATGATTTGTGAGTAGTTACTTTTGTTCTTGAGGACATGGGAGAAGTCTTGTCATAAGTAATCATGTGAATTTGGCATTCGTTTGATATTTTGATGATATGTATGTTGTTGCTTCCTTTAGTGGTGTCGTGTGAACATCAACTACATGACCCTTCACCATCTTTGGGCCTAAGGGAAGGCATTGTGGAGTAGTAATTAGATGATGGGTTGCTACAGTGACAGAAGCTTAAACCCTAGTTTATGCGCTATTCCGTAAGGGGCTGATTTGGATCCATATGTTTCATGCTATGGTTAGATTTATCTTAATTCTTCTTTTGTAGTTGTGGATGCTTGCGAGAGGGGGTAATCATAAGTGGGAGGCTTGTTCAAGTAAGAACAGCACCCAAGCACCGGTCCACCCACATATCAAATTATCAAAGTAGCGAACACGAATCAAACAAACATGATGAAAGTGACTAGATGAAATTCCCATGTGTCCTCGAGAACGCTTTGCTTATTATACGAGTTCGTTCCGGCTTGTCTTTTGCTATAAAAAGGATTGGGTCACCTTGCTGCACCTTTGTTACCGTTACTATTTGTTACTTGTTACGAATTACCTTGCTATCAAACTATCTGTTACCGATAATTTCAGTGCTTGCAGAGAATACCTTGCTGAAAACCGCTTGTCATTTCCTTCTGCTCCTCGTTAGGTTCGACACTCTTACTTATCGAAAGGACTACGATTGATCCCGTATACTTCTGGGTCATCATGCTCAATCTTTGTATCAAACCTTAGATTGGTACCTGGGAGTTCCTGTAGTGTTGATTACATCTTGTAGTTGATGCTGGTTGGTTTTATTGGTGGAAGATTATTATGTTCTGATTTTTAATCATATATTTAAACCCATTGATCATGTCTATATAATGAGTTGTGAGTAGTTCCATTAGTTCTTGAGGACATGGGAGAAGTCTTGTTACTAGTAATCATATGAAGTTGATTCCAGTTCAATGTTTTGATATTATGTTGTGTTGTTCTTCCTCTAGTGGTGTTATGTGAACATCGACAACATGACACTTCACCATATTTGGGCCTAGGGGAATACATTGTGGAATTAGATTGTAGATGATGGGTTGCGGGAGTGATAGAAACCTAAACCCTTGTTTGTGAATTATTCTGTAAGGGGCTGTTTTGGATCCAACTGTTTAATGCTATGGTTAGATGTATCTTAATTAATTCCTTCTCTCGTAGTTGTGGATGCTTGCATGGAGAGTATAATTATAAGTAGGTATTTTTTTCAAGTAAGGACAGTACCTTATCTTCGGTCCACCCACATAACACTTATCAAGGCAATGAACGTTAACTCAATGAATCATGGTGAAAGTAACTTGGCGATATTCCCATGTGTCCTCAAGAGTGTTTTTGTCACTATAAGAAGTATCACCGGCTTGTCCTTATTACAATTAAGGATTGGGTCACTTGCTACACTTTGTTACTATTGTTACTTCCTACCTTGTTACTATTTATCTTGCTATCAAACTATCTATCAAAACTATCTAACAGCACTTGCAGTGAAACCTTGCTAAAAATTGCCTATCAATTCCTTCTACTCCTCGTTGGGTTCAATACTCTTACTTATCGAAAGGACTACGATTGATCCCTTATACTTGTGGGTCATCACCCATCCTGGTGAATGGCGTCCATTCTACAAGGTTCGCTCGCTTGGTTTCTTTACGTATGTTTGTTGCTCTGTTCATTTGTGACACAATTTGCTTTGCCAATGATTTTTTGCGCTTGTGAAATTGCTGAAGACAATGTTGTGCTGGCCGGGATAGAGATTGAGCTGGCTGGGATGCCTTCCTGACCGGAGATTTTGTTAGCGTTACTTCGCGAGGTACCCTTGATGCGTACGATGAGACTGCCTAGGAGTTGTAGGCTATCAGGTCTTTGCAGCGTCTGTGCCGGTGCTTTACACGGTTGCTGGTCTATTCTAGTCGGGGTTTTCGGGTAGGTTTCGTGCGCTGGTGTTAAGGCGGTGGACAGCCGTAGTTTTCGGGTGCATTGTGTCGGCCGCTTTCGGTGTGTTTTCGGTTGGTGGTGAGGAAAGAGCTGTGGAGGCTGGTTCTCGGTCGCCGGTAAGCATCTAGCTACCTGGTCCTAGAATCATGGATGGTGAAAGGTGGCATACAAGCATACGTAGTGCGTAAAGGCAACCCCAACGAAGGACCCGAAAAATACACCTAAGATCCTGCTCTATTCCCTTTCATCGTAGGCGGCGTTGACAACCTCGGCGCGGGTGGGTCTGATGGTGGTGGTGACACACAGGTTGGCAGAATCCCGGTATGCATTCCCACCTGCCGTGATGAATCAGAATGGAGGATCTGAATCTATCCACACCCATCGGAGGGTCTCTCCTAGTCGAGTGGGATGTTGCGGTGGTTTGCATTCGGGCCTGCTCCTCCGCAGTGGCATCAAAGACGATCCGCGCCTTCACGTTCAACAACTCGATGTTTCTTCTCCTCTCTATCATGCCGATCTCACTCTCGAACCAATCTCTCAGAGTCGGCTCATCGCGGACAAGGGCATGCGTCTCCCTTAGTTCCTCCACTTCCTCCATCCAAGTGAACATGTCCTCACGAATCTGTATTGCCCGCTCCGTCCATAGCTTCAACCACAAAACCTCCAACCCCTCTGCTGCGACCGGTCGAATTGGTGGTCTATCCAGCGGCTCTCTCTGAAAGCGACAGTGAAGGGGGTGGAGGTACGGACTGGGGGGGCTTCGCGGTGGTAGGCTAGATGCATGGTGGTGAGGCTGAGCGATGGGGGCTTTGAGCTGGAGCACCGCAGAGGAATGGGAGGGGGCGAGGGCATTCCTTGAGACGTTGTTGCGAGGAGTTGTTCTTATCGGGTGTATACGTACTGGTGGAGGTGGAGGTTCCACCCATGAGCGTTGGTTATTACGGTAAGCTACTCGGCTTTAGTCATTGCTACACATAAATAGCCTATCCAAACGGCAGAGATGTCCTCCATCCGGGTAGAAGATTATATGCCTGGCTGCCTCCTCCCAATTGATCTCCGAGGCAGTCGCTCCGTAGGAGTTAAGAGCACGAGAGGTGTCGGGCTGCCTGCCAAGTGAGAAACAACACTTTCAACTATCCAACGATAGTCACCGAGATTGTCCAACCATATACGGACGTCTGACTCCCACGAACCGGAACAAAATGGGAGAAGGGTTTGAAAATTTTATAGTTAAATACCACTTATGCACTCGTGCATTTCTAAATAATCAACCATTAAGTGGCAACATGAACATGATACTATAGTCTAAATTCATAGCGCCTTTGACGCTGAATTAGAATTGACAAATCGTGTGTAAACATGTGCCAAGTCAAGCCACTTGATCACTTCGGAGGAAAATGCCATGTCAACATACCACATTATGCCAAATTTTAGTAACATGGTCCTCCACATATCATCTTTTATAATATATCAGTTAACCTCAGCCTTATTACGACGACAACACACCAGAAAGGTTTAATTTGACTGGAAAGACGTGAGGTGTTTTGGAATGTATGTCCATCTTTTGGATGTCGTGGTCTGCCCGTCTATCGTGTTCAGTGTGCACTGATCATGCTCTTCCCCTGGATCGGCTGATCGTTTTGCTCGACACCCTTTTGCTTCTGCCCTGCCGGGTGGGTGTTGGGTTATATGATTTACTACTGTTATTTATCTTATTTTGAAGTTATATTTCATATTAGGGTGCAATTCTAATGCATTTTATCTCTTAAAATGCAAGATGCATCAAAGGAGAGGGATTACCGGCGGCTAGAATTCTGACCTGAAAAAGCTACTACAGAGATAGCAATTCTCCGGACCTCAAAATGACGTGAAAATTTACGGAGATTTAGTTTGGAATATATAAAAAATACTGGAAAGAAAAGGTACCAGAGAAGAGCCTCAATGGGCCCACAAGCCCTGGGGGCGCGGCCACGCACCACCCAAGCTTGTGTGGCCCACGGAGGTCCGCTGTTGGTGATCTTCCCCTATATGAAGCCTTTTGTCCTAGAAAAAAAAATAAGAGAAGACTTTCGGGACGAGCCGCCGCCGTCTCGAGGCGGAACCAGGGCATGAGCACTTTTGCTCTCCGGTAGATCGATTCTGCCGGGGAAAGTTCCCCCCGGGAGGGGGAAATCGAAGCCATCATCATCACCAACGCTCCTCCCATCGTGCGAGGCTTCATCTCCATCAACATCTTCACCAGCACCATCTCATCTATAAACCCTAGTTCATCCCTTGTCTTTAATCTTTGTATCAAACCACAGATTGGTATTTGGGGTTGCTAGTAGTGTTGCTTACATCTTGTAGTTGATGCTAGTTGCTTTACTTGGTGGAAGATCCATATGTTCAGATTGTTAAACTCCTATTTATACCCATTGAACATGTTCAATATTATGATTTGTGAGTAGTTCTATTCGTTCTTGAGGACATGGGAGAAGTCTTGTTATAAGTAATCATGTGAAGTTGATCACCGTTCAATGTTCTGATATTATGTTGTGTTGTTCTTCCTCTAGTGGTGTTGTGTGAACGTCAACTACATAACACTTTACAATCTTTGGGCCTAGGGGAAGGCATTGTGGAATTAGTTTGTAGATAATGGGTTGCGGGAGTGACTGAAACCTAAACCCCAATGTATGAATTGATCCGTGAGGGGCTGTTTTCGATCCATATGTTTAATGCTATGGTTAGATTTATCTTAATTACTTCTCTTGTATTTGCGGATGCTTGCATGGAGGGTATAATCATAAGTAGGTATTTATCCAAGTAAGAATAGTACCTTAGCTCCGGTCCACCCACATAACACTTATCCAAACAATGAATGCTAGGTCGATGAATCTGGTGAAAGTAACTAGGCGATATTCCCGTGTGTCCTAAAGAGCGTTTTAATCAATATAAGAAATATCACCGGCTTGTCCTTAGTACAATTAAGGATTGGGCCACTTACTGCACCTTGCTACTTTTGTTACTCGCTACTTGTTACCAATTATCTTGCTATCAAACTATCTGTCAAAACTATCTTACAGCACTTGCAGAGAATATCTTGCTGAAAACCGCCTATCAATTCCTTATGCTCCTCGTTGGGTTCAACACTCTTACTTATCAAAAGGACTACGATTGATCCCCTATACTTGTGTGTCATCATCTACCCAGCCTTTGGATGTTGCGATCTACCCGGATGACGTGTTTTGGAATGCCTGCACCTAGTCAGTTCGCTTGGTTTCCTTTTGCTCATGTGGTCCCGGGTGGGAGCGGTCGGATCTAATGGTTGAGGTCATTTGCACCTGGCAGTTGGGTTGCGCTAGCCGGTCCTCTTTGCAGCCGTCTGTTTGTTCAGCAGAACAACATTGTAGGTAAGGGTGTGGTACATAGTGATGGTCCCATTTAAACTCATGGATTTGGTTTTGGCCCCTTTGCGGATTATTCATAAAACATGTTGTTCATGGCCTCGGCCCGGTGGAGCAAACACTGGACCCCACCACCAACGCACAGGGCGGTAGACGCAGGGTGAGGGAAGCGGGCGGCAGAGAGGTACCGAGGGCGTGGGAACCCTGAGTGGTCGGATCTGCTCCAGCTCCAACTACAGGGACTCACCGTTGTCTGGCTTCGTGGCTCCAGTTGGTTTTTGCGCCAATGGCGCAACGGGGCATCTAGTTGGAAGAAAAGAAAAAAAAGAACACAGAGATATCACCTTGACACAGTTTTTACATATAGAATATGCAACATCGAATTCAGTTGCCTTTCTTTTCAAACGATGATAAAAATGGCAAACAGGTTTTTGGAGCATGGTTCTTGTTGTGGCAACCTCGAACGGTGTTGGAGATATGCCCTAGAGCCAATAATGTATGATGATATTTCCCAATGTTTTTATGGGTTAAAGATAGTCCTTGGACGATTATCAATGATGTGTATAAACAAGTGTGTGACTTGTTTGTGAGACTATACATTGTATGATGACTATCCTAATCCCTAGTCGAAAGGGTTGCGTGGACTCGCAACCGACTAAACTAGCATATGACACGGTGGATGACCATGTCTCACTAGCCATGCTAGCCGGATAATATGGCCTCGGAAAGATCTGGTCGGATCCGAGAGTCAGATTCGGGTCCAGATAAGGTCCTAGTCAGACAAACCCAATTAGAGACACAACGAGATGTGGTCATCTGTTAGTCTCTAGTACAACATGTGTTCCATGTCCTAGACATGAGGTCGGCACATGGACTCAGGATGGTGGCCGACCTGCTTTGGGCCGACCAAACGCTACTCCGTAATTGGGCAGCTGTAAAGGTTGGTTTCAGGCTTGTCTAGATTCATGTCGTGAGGCATGGTCGAGCATATTGCCCCTCCGACTGGAGAGATATACTATGGGCCACTCGTGTGATCCGACCTGGATAAGCATGGCCATGCGATGATGATTATAAGATAATCCGGTTTTGAGGTCGGCATCACTGAAATGAGAAACAGGTTGGGCTAGCATAAGGATGACTGACTCGCCTTGAGCCTGGCAACATATATCGTGAGGCAAAAAGGAACGGGAGCTAATGCATTGTACATGTTCGCCGAACCGGCTTCATCAAACACTTGGAGTATGCATGCTTTGCTAGAAGCCGCTACCAACTGGTCGAGCCGGATGCGATCCTACTCGCGACCAAGTGGACGAGAACCTAAGGGGTCGCGCGCTTAAGAGAAAGGAACATGTGAGGCCGGATCCAACTTCGCTAGCCGGATGAGATCTAACCATGAGTTGGATCTGGGCCGAGAAGACTTTGGGCTTTAGGATCCATGCGGGGCCCATGTGATGAGCCCACGGTGGCTGCCTATGTAGAGTAGAGGTGCGGCAGACCTTTCCAGTTGATTGCTTAAGCGCCGTCATTAGGCATTTGCATGTGTTGCAACTAGCCACCTCTACTTGGTCGTCCGGGTGTGTAATTGGACCTAGCAGTCTGCCACACGGTGTTCCTCCTACACACGCGGATACCATTGGAGGCAGTGCGCTTGCGTTGCTCCGGCGAACCTGTTCATGGGATCCGGCTACCGACTGCTTGAGGGAGATCGGTGACGAAGAGGAGACGACTCCGGTGATGTGCTGCTTTGACTCTTCTTCCACTGCGAGGGGTTGCGCGTCTAGTGGTAATCTCATGATCTATCAGCATGCTCCTGGATCGTCCATGTGGTTGGATTAAATTTTAATCGGCAATAGTTGCTCGCCGCGTAGCCCAACAAATGGTTCATAGGTGATTGTATGGCATTTTTTTGTTATTTTTCTTCCTCCCTCTTGTGTTTTCGATGTACCCTTCAACCCATCACCATGACACCTTCTCTCCCTTCCTCCTTTGTCAGCTCATCTGGTCAGAGAAGGGGGGAGAGGGGGTGCTCGACCGCATCCTCTTCTTTGTAGATTCACACATAGTTTCCTATAATATGACACTTTCTAGGCTCCATTCCTCAATTTCGAGGCGTCGACAAATTTCCTTCGTAAGTGTTCATGGAGTTGGTGTCTTCCTGTCCCCGACGATGACGGCGCCCGAGTAAGTTTCCATATGACCTATCTAAATAAACCACTCTCCATTCTACCTAGACCTGAGTGGGAGAATCGAGTTGATCTACATTTGTTTCATTTTTCTTTCATGGAGTCCATAACCACCCAAACCTCTTCTTTTGTTTGTACTAATCTGATCCCAATCCATGATGATGGAAAGATGGCAATGCCAAAGATACAGATCAAGCAGGTTTTCTGGGTCATATTTGCTTTGAGCTTCAATTTTCCTGGTTCTGAAGTTGTAGGATCACAAGCAGGTCTAGTGGGGGGTGATTAGACGACTTGACCAATAAAAACCTAGCCTTTTCCTAATTTTAGTTCTTGGCATATTTTAGCAAGTCTAGTAACACCCCACACATGCAAGTCTAAGATAGTAGGCAGCAGAAAGTAAAGACTTTGCACATGAACGTAAAGGAGGGTTCAGAGATAATCCAACGCAATGAAGACACGGTGATTTTTCTCGTGGTTCTGATAGGTGGTGCTATCGTACATCCATATTGATGGAGACTTCAACCCACGGAGGGTAACGGCTGCACGAGTCCACGGAGGGCTCCACCCATTGTCGGTGTATAAAAACATGGGTGTTTCCATACCCCGACTTATGCACAGACAGTAGCAGCCTTCCCAGCGGCAAGGGCTTGCTGGAAGATAGCTCCTATCAAGACTCAAGACTTGGTTACCAAAACCATGGAGAAGACCTCCAAGTAGGTCATCGAGAAGTACTAAGGAAGTACTGAAGATCAAGACTACACTTGCCGGCAAGCAGCACACCGGCAATAGAAGGCCCGGCAAGCTCCGTGCCGGCAAGCTCCCATTTGCCTTTTCCACCGCTCCACCTCAGCGACCAGCTAGTTGCTTGTCAATATGTGTCGAGCGGGCAGGCAGTTAGGTGAGGCTTGTCGGGGCACGTGTCAGCACGCCGCCTGAAGATCAACTTTAATGACACCCGTCCCAGGGGTGTGTCAAGTTAATAGAAGGTAGCTGGGCACAAACACACGTGGCGAAGAATAACTGCCGTAATCATCATTTTTACTGCATGCCCATGACGCGCATTAAATGCGGAACGTGGGAGAGGTGGAAAGTAACGGTAAGTTAGGGTTGTGCGCCTGAAAAAGCGCAACCAGGTCACCCATGAAGGGTCCACGAAGAAGCAACCTTGTCTATGCCATCATGGCTTACGCCCACCCGTACAAACTTCTTGGTTCAACTCCACAAGCTTGGAGGCTCCCAAGTGACACCTAACCAATCTAGGAGACACCACTCTACAAAAGGTAATAGATGTTGTTGTTGATGATGAAGTCCTTGCTCTTGTGCTTCAAAAGATAGTCTCCTCAACACTCAAACACTCGCTCACAGATTTGGCTATATGGTAGGAGAGGGATTGGAGTGGAAAGCAACTTGGGAGGCTAGAAATCAATGATCAAAGGTTGGAGTGGAATCCCCTTGATTTCAACACAAGTGTAGGTGGTTCTCTCTCAGAAAATGGATATAGGAAGTGGTAGCTTCGTCCTGGTTTACTCTCTGAGAGTTGGTGGAATTGGTGGGGGTATATATAGGCAGCACCAAAAATCTAACCGTTACACACCTTTATGCACTACTCGGTGGGACCGGGTGAAAACACTCGGTAAGATCGACTAGTACAAAAGATTTGAACTTTAGGCTTTTCGGTGAGACCAGATGGAACAGCTCAGTGAGACCGATGAGTGATGACCTAATCACTTTCCACACTTCGGTGAGACCGATTGAAACCACTCGAAAATTCCGAAGTGAAACCAATTGGTAACAGAAGGTTGGCAAGTGCTCTTCGGTGGGACCGAAGGATTGCTAGGGTTTAGGCAGTGGCTATGTCAAGTGTTTCTCGGTGAGTCTGGGTAGATGTGTTTCGGTGGGACCGAGAGTGACTTTAGGATTTTGGACATAGATGAATGTGAGAGTGTGATTGAGGGTTTTGGAGCAATATCTCTAAGCACTTGAGCAGTTAGTCCATGATCAAAACCTCATCCCCTTTTAATAGTTTTGGCTTTCCTATGGACTAAATGTGATCTTAGATCACTTAACCAAAAATGTAGAGTCTTGAAGCTTTGCCAACAGCAACACATGTCCTTTGCATTTTGAGGGGTCCACATTCACATCTCATTGCCATATCTAAATTGAACTTTCCTGAAATATTCTTTGAGTAGGCATTAGTTCAATGATGTATATGTTGTTTTGAATTACCAAAACCACCCGGGAATTAGTTGCACTTTCAAAAGCTCACTTCTCCCTGGTTTTGTCTTTCCTTAGTCTTGCATCATATATTTTCCACAAGTTGGCGATCAAGCTTGCTTTTTGTGGACGAATAATGGTATGCCGATCTTACTAAACTCTCAGGTTGAGGTAGGGAGAAGGAGGTGTCTGAAGGGAACTCCCCGATAGTCACATAATAGTTTTACACAGGTTCAGGCTAGGGATAAAAGCTTGTTGGGAATTAGCACATACTTAGGGTCTAAAACTCAAGCGAAAACAAAGTAATCTTAGCACCACTTCATGCACTAATTCAAGGATCATTGCTCACCATGGAAGGAACACATACGCAACAACATATGTGGAGGAAACAGCTTTCACAACACTCCAGATGCTCCCGAGATGATGTCCGGGGTAAGGAGAAACTATTTAGACAGTAGCAGTAGAACATCAACACATATGACACCAGATTTTTAACATGGAAAACCCACAAGTTGGGGTAAAAACCACGAGTCGAAGCCACCCAAATCTTCTTCAACTATTAAAAATGTGGGATACAACAAGGTCTTCTCTAGACAACACTAGAGGCTCTCGTACATCAAGATTTCGTCATCTTGGATAGCAACAAGATGTGGGCTTGAAAGAGTTAGGGATTGGAACAATCTCACCAAATGGAACCACAACTTTGAAAGTCCAATCATGCACTTAGTATGATTCTGGTATTGACGACACACATTTTGTATGGAATAACATGGTTTGCAAGTGTATATCAGGTATTAGTGCCATGTGAGTTTGTTGATAAAGATGCATCGATCCCCCAAAGTCGTGGATTGCTGGAGGCTTAGTGTAGCCTTTTTCGGGTGCCCTCTGGACCGTGGGATCGGACGACAACAAGTCGTGTTGCATTGCATGAGCAACTAGTGTGCTCACTACCATCACCCAGCCAAGCCTCTGAGGGCCCGAGGAGACGAAGAGTCCACTACCGGTGTCGAGCCGTCGATATCATGGCACCAACCGACATTGGTCGGTCCCTGATCACCCTATCCGGCATCTTCGCCCCGGTGATCGTCATACCCCCCCCCCCCCTTCCAAGTTAAGATGTCAGCGAACAGGACCCACAGGGGCATACTTCTCCTTCCAGTGTGGTGGCACCCTAATCTCGATGGAGAAGGACACCATCCGCACTTCTTTGGGAATGCTGCAGATTTTTCTGTAGTGTGCCCGACAAAAACAAAATTGGGCAATTTTTCATACTTGACGACGAAAGCTCATTCTTGCTTCCTGTCGGGGTGAAGGAGACGTCCTTCCTGAGTGGCTTGTCCACCCGAGGGTCGACGTGAATTCGGAGGTGCTCGTCGACAATCTTATTGTTGCGATGTGACACTGCGATGACAGTGCCAAATTTCTTGCCGAGGATCCAGCCCATGTCCACCATCTTGATGGTGAAAGGCAGCACGCGGATTTGAGCCCAAATCCTCAGAGTGTCGAGGCGCACATCCGAGGCATTGCCCTTGCCACTGAAATCCACGAGGACAACGACATCATTCCTGAATGGCCATGGGCCAGCCTGGAACACGTACGGATGATCACCTTCCTTCGAGAAACTGATGGCGAAGCGACAGTCAGCGCTCGAGATCCGCTGACCCACATCATCGCCATGCAGCCGCCACGTGCCTCTAGGCTCGTTGTGGCGGCCTTTGGATCAGCCGGGTACAGGGACAACACTCATCACACAGCCAACCTCCTTTCCACGGCGCGCAGGGCCGCCTCCAGGTCGATGAAGATCAGCTGGTCATCATCTTCAATGGGGAAAGCTGCCACCACGGCCTTGCCGTTCCGACGCAACAACGAAGGTCACCGATGCATTGAAGCCGACCGTAACATCAGGCGTGATAGCCATAGCACCTCGCTCGGCTCCTCGGCAACACCCTGACCACCCCTCTGGACCTATGGGGTGCGAACAAAGGCCTGACCACTGCCGGTTCCGATCACCTCCAATGCAGCAGACTCCTAATGAGAGCGCATAGTCCTGGTTTCAGACGCCCCACCCGCCTCAACCTGCCCTTCCTTTCCAACACCAGCCACCACCAAGTTCGCCATCCAAGACGGGGGAGATTTCAGATGAGCGGGCAGAGGAGAAAGAGGAAAAACACCACACGAGACAGAGTGATGAACCCCACCTTCCTCTTCACCGATAAAATAGCTCAATCCGCCCCCAAACTCTCACAGCAAGAGAACCCTCCCCCCCCCCCCCCCCTAATTCACCAGATCCGCTGAGGAATTGCCACCCTTCCACAAGAAGTCTGCCCAAGGGTGCTTCTTCACCGGTATCTCCTTCTTCCGATCCCTTTCCATAATTTCTTCTAGCTTCTCCCGCAATCGCCTGATACAACGTTTCGGATGGCGCGAAGCTCCTTCCCTCGCTCATTGAAATGGCCACCCACTTCCCACCGCTCATCCCAGGGGCCCGAGGCGAGCACCGCTGCCATCAAGGCAATCAGCTCGCCCCCGAAGCAGTCGCCATGGTCGTCTCCAGCGCCCTCTTGGTCAAACCGTTACTTGACGGTCACATTATTGTACAAGAGGAACATAAGAATTAAGAACTAGTGGTAAATTATGAGTTCGTTTGCAAAGAAAAAACTACTCCCTCCGTCCCATAATATAAGAATAAGAACATTTTTGACACTACTAGTGTAAAAAACGAGTAGTGTAAAAAACGTTCTTATATTATGGGACAGAAGGAGTAGATGATAAGTGAGCCGAGTTTTCCCGATTGAAAATGGTTACAAGCACCACTTCACGTGCTAACAAAACGAGTTCAGTGCTGCCGCCCTTCTGAACGGTGCTCACAACAATACCAACTCCCAAGCCCTAAAAGCACGTCCAAAGGTTGTGAAATGTTCCAAAATTAGGGTTTAGATTGATACGGCAGCAATCTAATAAAAACTGGCCATAAGAACTAACAAGTCATTAAATGGCCAATGCAGAGGATTATAAGAATTCACATGGCAGTAGGGAGAAAGCCCGAAAGGTATTGCGTGGCCAAAAAAAAAAAAAGGGGCAACATTTTCTGGGCAAAATAAAAACGGGAATGTTATCTGGCAACCGTTCCCCAGGAGGAAATCCCAAGCGAACCCCCTTACAGCCACAGGATCTAACGCTGGCAGTTCTCGGATGAAAAATGCACTCGAATAAACAAAATGCCATGCTTTTTGGCAAAAATGGCATCCCCAAAACACTAAAACTGCCAACCACGCCGTTCGCAAATGCCATCCTGGCCAGCAAACAGTCACTGGCTATTGCAGTCCAATAAAAATGTACTATTCAAAATAATAAATTAATGTATGGTACTAGAAGATTTTCCTCAGCAGCCGGCCAGAGTAATATGAACAGCTAAATCAGTCGAATGCTCTAGAGCCATTTCAATCCAGTCGTCTCAAAGTACAAACAGACTTAAATTTATATACATGACACTTAATTAAGTACACTTCTTTGTTTACAACATTATGATATGGGTAGTTCAAAGTTATACACAACCAAGTCTCAAGCTAGAGAAGCAGAACCAAGTCAGTCTGTCACAGGTTTACCTTTCGTTAGTTTATGGGTAAGTAAATTAGTAATGTTAGCACTTCAAAATACCCCATTCTCATCATAAAAACTGGCGATCCATATTAGTAGCCCTTACCAAGAACCAACTTTAGTAAATGGGCTTCAAGATGCCGCCCTTCCATAGCAGATGGATGCTAAGTACAAATTTTTTGACCATTTTTCCTGCAAGCAGATTGATCAGCTGGTGAATACATTCCTTGTTTGGAATTTAGACTTTATACAATAAGCCGGAAAGGTCAAGTCACCTTCACATGCTGGCTCGGGAAAGCAGATGTTCTTAGCGTCTCCTGTGTTTCATCATTAGGCTTCCGTCTAGGTATGCTCAAGATAAATGCCGCCTGGTCCAATGTGGCAGCTGTTGCAGTAATGCGATAACCATTATCCCAGCGTTGATGGATGCCCTCACTCGGATATAAGAAATCTAGCTCCACTACCTGCAACAGAGAAAGGTTTCTTCAGATCCTCACAAATCGAGGTATACACTCATAAAGATCTGAAATTCTTTCAGATCTCCCCTCAATATAAAATTATTTTAAGACTCGCTTCACAAGAACTGAGCCTGAAACTAAAGTTCATTGCACTTCGAAAGGCTTGTGAATGAAGAATACACATACCTGATCTGAGAAACCAGCATTTCGGGACATGACAACTGCCCATCGACTTCCAGCTGTAGCCATGGATGTGACATAGAAGCCCTCCTTCCACTTTTTGTTTATCCATTTGAATGGAAATGCATCACTTACTTTATAGGATTGCTGTGCATACGTTGTTCCTGGAGATAATTCTTAAAAGTCAGTTCTTGTCTATAGATACCAGCAGCCAGTATTCCAACATTCAACATTCAACATAGGATATAGCAAGCTGAAAGCTAAATATAGCTGTGACTCTTTCTGAATGCCTAAATGTATCAGTATTGGCACATCTCAACTCACCTAGCATTGTTTTCGGCAGAAAGGGGAACACTAAGCGGTTGTCTGGAAAGCAAACATTACGTTTTTACATGATTTTTAGCAAAACCAGTTTTACTAATTTTTCTGTTAGTAATCAGTTTATAGAAGATTACGTTTTGTTGGAAAGTGTGTTTGTTCAGTTCCTTATTTGGATAATGATTCAGACTATTCGCATTCTCCCATGATCTTCTCATTCTCCCGGGACATTCTGTCGAGGTACGCAAGTACATGAGAGCTGGCTGGTCGATCTCGCCAGACGGCCGCGTATGCGCACACGTAGAAGCTAGCTACTGAGGCAAGCAACTGGATCGATTCGATCCGCTGGCTGCGGAACGCATGAAACGATGGTCGCGCACATGGACATGTAGAAGCTAGCTACCAGGGGCAAGCAGCTGGATCTATTTGATCCGCCAGCTGCGGAACGCACGAAACGACGGCCCCGTACACGCGCATGTAGAAGCTAGCTACCGAGGGGGGCAAGCAGCTGGATCGATTCGATCTACCGGCACCGGCGGAACGCACGTATGCGAATGCTCAAGGAGTTGACCTCAGCGGCGGCGACGACCAAGGCAGACGGCGCAGAGAAAGCAGCGGGGGACGACCTCGAGGTGTGGCACACCAGTGAGCCCGTCGCGACTGTCTTCATCTGCCTAGTGTCGATCACTGGCGTCTGCAGCTTCTCTTCTTCAGCTGATGAACGTGCCCACGAGGATCGGCAAGAGAGATATACGAATCACATTTTTAGAAAAACAACTAATAGTCGTTTCTCTACAAACATGAAATTCCAGGTTACTGAGAATCCAGTTTTGCATATCTATGGATTAGTTAAGAGTAGCCAAACATGATTTTAGTCTGTTAAACCGTTTTTCTGTTTTATATGGAATGGATTATCTACGTTTCACTTATCCAAAAAACCCTAAAAAGGTATATCCATATATCTGTCTAATTGGTTCCGCGGTAATCTCTGTGTATAGCCTGTTACGGCCAAAAGGTTGAATTTGTAGGGCATTTTAAAATGCATTGCCACGTAACCAGATTGACACTTATTCAGGCTATTAAAAGTACTTCGGGCAAAGGCAGAAATTTAACAAAATACATATGTTGAGTAGATTTTACAGATCAATCTTGGTAGTGAAATCAGGTCACAGAATGGTGACCTGGGAATCAAGCATGCAAGTGGCAGTCCAGCCATCAAGTTGAATAATAAGATTACCTCTTGACATGATCACTAAAGAACTTCCACTATTCGCACCAGCCAACGCAGTGATATAGTAATTTCTCTCCCACTGCTCCAGGATCCATTCCTAACATAGCATAATCAAGTTAATAGCTATAAAAACACAATACGACGTGAATGGCAATCAAGATCTCATTGAACAATTGATAAAGTATTTCTACCGAACGATAAAACAGAGAAAGAAACATTCTGGAAGCAGGATGGCCTGAACTAATTGCTCACCTTGTGAAGGAAATGTTGAGAAATTTCATATACTTGAGCAGTAAAACCAGTGCCAGCATCCATTATTAAAGCCCACAGATTCGCGGAAGAGGAAACTGAACTTATAAACAAGCCATCTTCATTTCCTTTCAGAATATGTTGTACTAATCTATCATCTGCAACATTATAGTGGTACCTGAAAAATAAATGTAGTAAGACAGTGAAAATTTCTCTTTGGTCTTTATTACTACTATAAAGAAGATAAGCGCCAAGCAAACCTCTGTTTCATAGGCCGCCGGGCACTGTAGACACTAATCCACTGAGTCGCAGGCATTCCCATTCTAATCTTCTTCTTAGGTTGCTCATCATCTTCCTCTGCTATGAGGCGGCCCCGCTTCTGACCGACCTGATATATTAGCTGGTAGCAATCCAATAAAGTATTAGGCAGCTACTTATTATAACACAAATAAATAATAGGAGGTGATTTACAACATGCAACAGGGAAACTGCAAATATATGGGATATGTTGCTCAAGTTAACAGTCCAAAACAAATTCAATCCATAACACAGCATATTCACACATGGAATACCACTGCCCCAACTCTTAAAATACAAATGACTTCATGTGGTCTATAATGGCACAACATGATGTTTTAGTCCCATGTACATAATCAACATTTGAAGTTTATACTACAAAAAAAAAAATTATTAGACAGGAAAAAAGTTCAATGGAAGACCAAAACTGAGTAAATCCAATCTACAAAATCAACAAGAACAATCAACTGAAATTCTTGCTAAGTAATTGTGTTTCTAATGGTGACATGGATAAGTCCTTAAAGTTCATGAAAATGGTAGTAAGAATAGAAGTTAAAAGAAAATGTACCTTCTGAGCACCATCTGTGTTTATTGGTCTGGTGTCTGGATGTGGACCAACAATGCCGTCAAAAAGAGAGATGCACTTGGCGTAATTAGGTTCTTCGTCAAACTTCAAGTTCACAACATACTCAACAAAGTGTCGAAAAGACTGTGGACAAATGCCACACAGAGATTCTGGAGAGGTCGCCATCTTTTTCTTGCTGACAAGAAAACCTTTGTTGTCTCCCTGAATAAGAACAGACGAAAACTTAGAAATAGAAACAGGAGTAGAAGAAAAGAAGCTCCAACACCAAAATAAATTAACCTGGTATCCTTGCCAAGGTAGGCGTCCACGGAGAAGAAAAATAAGTGTGTAGGCGAGGGATTCAAGGTCATCTCTCCTACTTCCAGTTCTTCCCAAGTGAGCATGCACACTAGCATAACGAACAGTTCCCCTGTTCACAAGAGCAGATAACAAGGAAAAAATTATGTCAACTACAAAGAGTGCACAAAATGAAGTGCATCATAAATATTTTTCCATCCGAACCTAAATACATCAGGTCTCTGGTCGTATTCAATGTGCCCGTTACCAGCACCCTTCCATTTCGTAGCTGTGTTAGTACAAAATGATAGGTTAAGAGAAGTAACATAAATATTTATACCAAACAGACGTTATATATAAGTGGAATATGATTATGAATTACCCAGTCCAAGATCAACAAGAAAAAGTTTCTTCTCTTCCAGCGTACCACACGGACCAAGCAGAAAGTTCTCAGGTTTCACATCACCATGGACATACCTGTCATATACTAGTATTGTTAGCCAGAAATTCACAAGCACCATGCAAGACCCCATCTGAAGAACGCAACACCAAATTACCCTTTTGAGTGCATCTTTTCCAGTATGGATATGGCTTCTATAGCTATACAGGCAACCATTTCAACAGACATCCTGCAACAGATACCACGACCGGATATAATTGAAAAGTTGCATATGAACTGTAAAAAATAATTATAGACACTGAGCAGATACTCACGAATGGGAATTATTATTCCAAACATCCCACAGGCTTGGTCCCAACATATCCATAACCTGCATAAACACCAAATAGGATTGAATTTGTTGATAGTTACTTAACGAAAGGAATAAAATAAATCTTCACCAAACAATGGTTAAGGGCATGTTTGGAAGTTGGAACACACAAACTTTGTAGGACCCCATACCAAAGAGGGCCACATACACGAGTACAATTGAATTGTTTTGAGTAATGTTCCACTATATATATGGAGAATAAACACCACATGATCCATTACCATGATGTAAAACTCGCCCTGCTTTCCTTTGTAGTGTACACGTGGGACACCATGATTTCCACTAAGAGTGCTGCAAGAGGGAGGTTTAAGATAAGCAAAAGAAGGTACAATATATCTAACTAGCCAAAAAAATACATTGAAGAGAAACAGAACTAAAAAACAACTACTCACTTGTAAACCTGCCACTCGGATGGAGCTCCATAATTGCAACCTTTGCTAGTTCGATGTTCAAACTTTAATGCAACCTGACAGATAAAAAACACATTAGTACCAGATGGCATCAGTTCTAGCAATATGTCAAACCTTCAAGAGATATAATGACCTCCAAAGCATTTGCACCAGGGTTTCTATCACCAAGAGTGGGAGAGGAAACATGTCGACCAACATATACTTGTCCAAATCCACCCTTTCCAAGCTTCCTTCCAAGCTTATAGGTTGGTGAATTCCCAATTTGCACCTGTTCAAAGAACAAACTCACTAAAACCAATAGATGAATAAAGAATTATCTTGCAGTCACAAACATAACATGTGCAGGAATGACGCTATTTTCCAGATTTAAAAGCGCACCACCACCCCCACACCACCCCCTACGCGCCCCTGGCCTTTATACATGATGTAAAATGAAATGGAGATGCATAAAAGGATTGAAGTGAATATTGCGTCACTGGCACAAGCAAACCATATATATGATATTTCCATTTGGTAGCAGCTAGAGTGCGGCTCGACATAGCGCATATACAAAGTGAAACATCTTTTAGATTCTTGCAATCACAGACATAATAACAGTAGGTCCACCACAGCACAGCACAACACCCAATTTGAGTTGCAATAAGATTTCAACTGTAAAACTCTAGCAAGCACCGATACGGCAGAAACTGCCGATTGGCCATCCCAGTATGGCGGGATACGGCAGGATACGCGTATCCTGCAGTATCCCATGATTTCCGAATTAAAAAAAGGAAAAAAATACATGGACACAGCTGGGATACGTTGTGATACGCTGGTGGCACGGCTCAGCCCAAAAACAGCCTTGGCCCACTACAAACCCTGGGTCGCACACACGCTCTCCACAAAACAAATGAGCTGCTCCCAGGCAGCAGCGGACGCGCCACCGCCGCTGGACTCGACCGGCGACCCCTGCCCCCAGGCCCCAGAAGCCTTTCCTCCCGGCGGCAGGTAACCCCAAGCCCAGCAGCCTCTCCTCACCTCAACCTCTTCATCTGTATGTTGATTTTCTTCCATTGAGCTGCTGGATGCTGCTGCTTGCTACCCCATGTTGTGCTGCTGCTGCTTGCTACCCCATGTTGTTCTCTGCTGCCCGCTTGAATAATTGAATGCTTGTGTTGCTGTTGAAGTGTTGAGTGTTGAATGATTGCTGCTTGCTGTTAGGTAGCATGGCATCTGGGAGCACCACCGCCGGTAGCCGTCTGTGGGTGAGAATGAATGGCAGCCAGGTCCTGGTGTTGTAGATCCTGATTCCTGAGTATCCTCTGTGGGCTTAGGTTGAGAAGCTTACCCTGCATCCCTGAATGGGGCAGTATTCTGATCTTGTCTCAATTTCTCATTATTATTTTTGTCTTAATTAACTCTATATTACATGGCATATTTTTCATCTTATTTTATATACTCGCCGTATCCCCGAATGGCTGTTTTTGGAAAATGATGTATCCCGTGTCCCCGTATGCGTATAGCCGTGTTGCCGTCTCCATATTGGTGCTTTTTAGGTAACACTGAACTCGGCAAATTTAACAAAAACAGGAAACAAAATAATGAAAACAGAGTCCAAGAAACCAGCCACAAAACTATACAACTAACGTACAAGGTTGAAAAATGCACAAAACCAGTAGGTTAGACGGACAAAGGCACAAATCCACTAGGTTAGATGGACAAAGGCACAAATCCAGTAGGTTAGATCGACAAATGCCATTCCTGGACATAGCAAAAAAAAGCAATTTAAGCCTAGGGAACTCGTCTCAACAGTAGAGCATTATAAAGCAAACAGCAATGGGACAGGGGGTCATATGTGATGATCAACATAAACAATATTCACTGAATGCAGGCTGTGCACACCAGAAATGGTACATTTGACAGCATGTCCAGCCAACATATTGCCACTGCATGCACAACATTATGTATAAAGAAAAATAATAATTATATATGGCCAGTATTTAGGTAAGATTTTCTGACAATAATGAAGCAGAAAGTCGCAGCACACTAGAAGCGCTAGGTGACAAAAAAAAAATGCAAAGAACTGCAAAAACAGTCGGCGGCTATGAAAACTCCACCTTAACTCATACTGATGTCCCACATTTCATAAAAAGGGCAGCCCGGTGCACGTAGCTCCCACTTGCGCAGGGTCCGGGAAGGGTCCGACCACTTTGGGTCTTCTGTAACAAGTACTTTTTGTATATATTCAAACTTCGATCAGAGAAACAGACAGTTGACCAAAAAAAGGGATGTATCCACTTGTTTCAGCAAAGATCCTAGCAACTGCTTGATGAAGTAGGTCCAGTAGTTAAAATTTCAGCTCTTTGGATGCCTTTTCTCACCGATCATAGCTCTAACCTAGTTCAGATATTTCAATCCTACTATAACATTTTACTTAGAACTCCGCCTATGTTGTCTCAACATAGCCGGTCCCAAGCCCGGATAAAGGAGGAGGGTTGTGATAGGCTTGGCGAGCCAACGTCAAAACTCAGCCACTCTTATGGAGATGAAACCCAAAAGATTTTCATTGGGGCGTAACCCTCTCAGCGACGCGCCACATCGGAACCCGGGTGTGGTGGAAAATGGGCAAGGGCCGGGCCATCACCCCCCAGGTGGCGCGCCGTATCTTGATCTGGATACGGTGGCAAGTGAGCGAGGATCGGGTCGTCGCATCCTTAGTGGCGCGCTACATCGGCGCCCGGGTGTAGTGGAAATTGAGCAAGGGTCTTCGCATTTGACTCGACGAGTGCGAAGGGTAAGGAAGCTAGCCGAGCCTAGGAGGATTCGCTTAGGTAGCTGGAACGTAGGGTCTCTGACAGGTAAGCTTCGGGAGGTAGTTGATACCGCGGTGAGGAGAGGCGTTGATATCCTTTGCGTCCAAGAGACCAAATGGAGGGGACAAAAGGCGAAGGAGGTGGAGGGTACCGACTTCAAGCTGTGGTACACGGGGACGGTTGCAAACAGAAATGGAGTAGGCATCTTGATCAGCAAGAGCCTCAAGGATGGAGTGGTAGACGTCAAGAGACGTGGGGACCGGATTATCCTGGTCAAGCTGGTAGTTGGGGACTTAGTTCTCAACGTTATCAGCGTGTATGCCCCGCAAGTAGGCCACAATGAGAACACCAAGAGGGAGTTCTGGGAAGGCCTAAAGGACATGGTTAGGAGTGTACCGATTGGCGAGAGGCTCTTCATAGGAGGAGACCTCAATGGCCACGTGGGCACATCTAACACAGGTTTTGAAGAGGTGCATGGGGGTTTTGGCTATGGCATCAGGAACCAAGAAGGAGAAGATGTCTTAAGCTTTGCGCTAGCCTACAACATGATCATAGCTAACACCCTCTTTAAGAAGAGAGAATCACATCTAGTGACTTACAGTAGTGGGCAACACTCTAGCCAGATTGATTTCATCCTCTCGAGAAGAGAAGACAGGCGTGCATGCCTAGACTGTAAGGTGATACCTGGAGAGAGTGTTGTCCCTCAGCATAAGCTTGTGGTTGCTGACCTCCGCTTTCGGATTCGTGTCCAGCGGGACAAGCGTGCCAAAGTCGCTAGAATGAAGTGGTGGAAGCTCAAGGGGGAGGTAGCTCAGGCGTTCAAGGAGAGGGTCATTAAGGAGGGCCCTTGGGAGGAAGGAGGTGATGTAGACAACATGTGGATGAAGATGGCGACTTGCATTCGTAAGGTGGCCTCAGAGGAGTTTGGAGTGTCCAGGGGAAGTAGAAGAGAAGCTAAAGATACCTGGTGGTGGAACGATGATGTCCAGAAGGCAATTAAGGAGAAGAAAGAGTGTTTCAGACGCCTATATCTGGATAGGAGTGCAGACAACATAGAGAAGTACAAGATGGCAAAGAAGGCCGCAAAGCGAGCTGTGAGTGAAGCAAGGGGCCGGGCGTATGAGGACCTCTACCAACGGTTAGACACGAAGGAAGGCGAAAGGGACATCTATAAGATGGCCAAGATCCGAGAGAGGAAGACGAGGGATGTTGACCAAATCAAGTGCATCAAGGACGGAGCAGATCAACTCCTGGTGAAGAACGAGGAGATTAAGCATAGATGGCGGGAGTACTTTGACAAGCTGTTCAATGGGGAGAGTGAGAGCTCTACCATTGATCTGGGCGACTCCTTTGCTGATACTAGCAGGCTTTTTGTGCGGCGAATCCAGGAGTCGGAGGTCAAGGAGGCTTTGAAGAGGATGAAAGGAGGCAAGGCGATGGGCCCTGATTGTATCCCCATTGAGGTGTGGAGAGGCCTCGAGGACATAGCGATAGTATGGCTAACCAAACTTTTCAACCTCATTTTTCGGGCAAACAAGATGCCAGAAGAATGGAGACGGAGTATATTAGTACCAATCTTCAAGAACAAGGGGGATGTTCAGAGTTGTACTAATTACCGTGGAATTAAACTGATGAGCCATACAATGAAGCTATGGGAGAGAGTCATTGAGCACCGCTTAAGAAGAATGACAAGCGTGACCAGAAATCAGTTTGGTTTCATGCCTGGGAGGTCGACCATGGAAGCCATTTTCTTGGTACGACAACTTATGGAGAGATATAGGGAGCAAAAGAAGGACCTGCATATGGTGTTCATTGACTTGGAGAAGGCCTATGATAAGATACCGCGGAATGTTATGTGGTGGGCCTTGGAGAAACACAAAGTCCCAGCAAAGTACATTACCCTCATCAAGGACATGTACGATAATGTTGTGACAAGTGTTCGAACAAGTGATGGCGACACTGATGACTTCCCGATTAAGATAGGACTGCATCAAGGGTCAGCTTTGAGCCCTTATCTTTTTGCCTTGGTGATGGATGAGGTCACAAGGGATATACAAGGAGATATCCCATGGTGTATGCTCTTTGCGGACGATGTGGTGCTAGTCGATGAGAGTCGGACGGGGGTCAACAGGAAGTTGGAGTTATGGAGGCAAACTTTGGAATCGAAAGGTTTTAGACTTAGTAGGACTAAAACCGAGTACATGAGGTGCGCTTTCGGTACTACTAGGCACGAGGAGGAGGAGGATGTTAGGCTTGATGGGCAGGTGGTGCCGCAGAAGGACACCTTTCGATATTTGGGGTCAATGTTGCAGAAGGATGGGGATATCGATGAAGATGTGAACCATCGAATTAAAGCCGGATGGATGAAGTGGCGCCAAGCTTCTACATTCTCTGTGACAAGAGGGTGCCACAAAAGCTAAAAGGCAAGTTCTATAGGACGGCGGTTCGACCCGCAATGTTGTATGGCGCTGAGTGTTGACGACTAAAAGGCGACATGTGCAACAGTTAGGTGTGGCGGAGATGCGCATGTTGAGATGGATGTGTGGCCACACAAGGAAGGACCGAATCCGGAATGATGATATACGAGATAGAGTTGGGGTAGCGCCAATTGAAGAGAAGCTTGTCCAACATCGTCTGAGATGGTTTGGACATATTCAGCGCAGGCCTCCAGAAGCCCCAGTACATAGCGGACGACTAAAGCGTGCTGATAATGTCAAAAGAGGCCGGGGTAGACCGAACTTGACATGGGAAGAGTCCGTAAAGAGAGACCTGAAGGATTGGAGCATCACCAAAGAACTAGCCATGGACAGGGGTGCGTGGAAGCTTGCTATCCATGTGCCAGAACCATGAGTTGGTCGCGAGATCTTATGGGTTTCACCTCTAGCCTACCCCAACTTGTTTGGGACTAAAGGCTTTGTTGTTGTTGTTGTTGTTGTATAACATTTTACTTAGAAACACAGGAATCCTACTCTAATCGCTTATATTTAGGATTAATCATCCACGCCTTAGGGGGAGATATCCTCCACATAAAGAGATATACTCTTTGTAATACCACGCCCATCGCTCCATTTTTTGTCATGATAGCCTAAGAGATTATCGGCGTCACTGTCTCAGGGAGCGGCTGAGGAGGTATCCGAGCTAATTTATTGTAGACACACAATCACTAGAGCAACTTATAACTACACAAGCATACTAACTCACCGTCCTCCGAGTATAATAAAGGTTACCAAACTCGATCCACGATCCACAAATTCCAGCGTCTAATCAAACAAGTAGAACCCTAGGCGCTACAAATTTTCCACCAACATCTAAATTAAGCAGCGGTAGCCCAGGAGATACCATACCGTCTCAGGGAGCGGCGCAGAGTTGCCGTCGTCGCCAGCGCCGAGGCCCGGGGCGGGGCCGGCGATTCCCTTATCGCCGCTCTCGAACTCGTCCATCTGTCACCCCTCCTCGTGCTGCTGCGACTCAGGAAGTGCGGATACCTCGAGGCTCGTGGATCAGCTCGCGGATTCTGCGGCTGCTTCTGCTTTCCACGGCCTCGGCGCGCGCCACCGTGGGGCACTGGCAAGCCTCAACGGCGTAGCCCCATGCGCTCCCTGGAGGCAACGAGATCGGGCCGGCGCTAGGACAGTATCGGCTAGGGCCCAGTTGTACTGAGTCGGAGTTTGGCCTGCGGCGGTGGATGAGGTGGTCGGCGACGACGGGAGGGTCGAGGTCGGGAGCAAGTGGGAGGAGGGCACAGAAAAAATCCTAGAGCAAATTCCTCGCGGTGCTACCATATGACGTGCGTCTTCCGAGAAAGGTCGCGTAGCCCTCATTTACGTCTTCGATGAAACATACAGCCTCTGTGTAGGATTTGGATAGTGTGATAGACTGCTACTACCGACGCCGGATTATCTTCCTAGTTCTTTTTTGCTTTTGTTCCGAAAATGATCAAATCTATTATAAAAGTTCGCCGAAAGTACAAAGCATCTCAAATATAATAAACATTACATCGAGATTCCGAAATCACTGAACGACCCCTACTGCCACCAGAACGAGCCACTGGCGTAGTTGTCGCCGCTCCCTACCGGAGTCAGCTTGACATTGTCAATGACAGCCGGGAAGTTTTCGTGCATGTGCCCCTAAGGACCCAGCGCCCTGGAGCCACGGTTGTCGCCGTTGAACCCTTGCATAGATCTGAAACACCTGACATCAAATCTCGCTACATGACGAGAAAGCCAAACCTCACCGCCCCAAGAAGACGGCAGAAATCTACGTCGGAGCTCTGTCGACTACGTCCAGGCGGACGAACTCGAGGAGGATCGAAGCACGGAAGACAAACTCGAAGAATAAGCGCCACCATCCGCCCGAGCGCCGCGCTTGCGAGGACTAAAAAACCCTAACCTAAACTACTAACCGGAGCGGATGCACTAAGATTCCCCTCCCCGCCACCGGCCGCCGGAGTGGCAGGCAGAGGGGAGACGAATCCACGGGCTCACCGGTGAAGCCTGGAGTGAAAAGTTTGCCCTAGCCGCCTAGAGTTAGGGGAGGAAACAAGAGAAAGTCGCGTAGCTGTCCTTCTGCTCAGATTATCTTCAAAGGTTATTTAGATATAGCATAATAGCAATAAAAACATACTCTATAGATTATTACTCCCCTGGGCATTGCTTTATTACATTTCGCGGTTGTCGGAGTATAATATGTTTAGGTAATGAACGTCTCCATGTCTTTAAAGAATTTCCGCTCTCTTGTGCCGATTCGATGTCTTTTTTATGTGTCCTCATGCATGCAATTCAATATGGTTTAAATTCAAGAGCCACCTAGCATAGTGATTAATAAAATGAATGGTGTAATGGCCAGGTCTTGATTTTGAAAACACTTGAGCTTGATATTACATGGAATAGATACAGCAATTAGTTAACTAAGAAATGGTGGTGTATTTAGGTTGAGAAGGCATTTTTTCCTTAGCATTCAACGATCTATAAATTACAATAGAGATATACTCCCACCGTTTCAATACTAGTTAGCTCAATGAAAACTAATAACAAAGATAGTGTGCACAGCAATGGTTTCACATATTTGGAAGCTTGAAATCGACCAACTATCATGCGCTCTTTTCATGTCCTTAATGTTGTCAAAGTCTGTGAAATACACATTCTACGTGTCTGTTATTGTTGCAATCCTTTCTCTTGTCCCTCTTTGAACTCTAACGCAAAGCACAAGAGCTGGGTATAAATCGAGTAATGGTGGAAACAAATGCAATGTTGCTCGTACAAGCCATCAAATCGTTGAGCTACGATCTTTCTCCTAATGAGGTTTTGTTTAGGGAGATGCAAGCTTTTGCTATGATACGTCTCCAACGTATGTATAATTTTTGATTGTTTCATGCTATTATATTATCACTTTTGTATGCTTTATATGCCATTTTATATTATTTTTATGGACTAACCTATTAACTTAGTGCCCAGTGCCAGTTCCTGTTTTCTGCATGTTTTTTGTTTCGCAGAAAAACCATACCTACCGAAGTACAAACACGATAAAACTTTATGGTGATATTTTCTGAAACATAAGAGACCCTAGAAGCTTCGGGGGAGAGACCAGAAGACATACGAGGGAGCCACAAGCTCAGCCGGCGCGCCCAGGGGGTAGGCGCGTGAAAGCACATTTGCTCCCTTGGTGGTTTTAGTAATTCATGTCAACATACATGTTGTTGGACTAACACTTTCATCTAGTATATTTCAGGAAAAGTTCAACATTGGCATGGCAAGGATATGTGGATGTGGATCGCTCAAAATGCTAAGGAAGCACATTGGCACAAGCTCCAAGACTCTTCATTTTTGGTTAAGTGCTCCAAGATCACATTGAGTCCATAGGAAAACCAATACTATTAAAAGGGGATGAGGTTTTGATCATGACTTAATTGCTCAAGAGCTTGAAGATATTGCTCCAAAACCCTCAGCCACTCTACCATATTCCAATTTGTCCAAACCCTAAATGTCAAACTCGGTCCCACCGATATATCTACATCCGGACCCACCGAGTTCAACTTAGACAGAGCCATAGCCAAACCCTAGAAACTTGGTTCCACCGAGATGGCATTCGGTCCCACCGAAGTGCAGTGACCAAGTTTCTGTACACAGTTGATTTCACTTCGGAATCACCGAGTTGAAACAATCGGAACTACCGAAACGAGGTCTTGCTTAGGTCATCGTGAATCGGAGCCACCGAGTGGATTTGATCGGTCTCACCGAAAAGCCTAACGTTTGAATCTTTTACACAGGTCGGTCCCACCGAGATTTTGTTTCGGTGTCACCGAGTTATGCTTAAAGTTTGTAACGGTTGGATTTTTGGTGCTGCCTTTTTATACCCCTCCACCACCACTCACTCTAAGAGAGAGCCATCGGAACAAAACTACACTTCCACCATTCAATTTCTGAGAGAGAACCACCTACACTTGTGTCGAGATCAAGGCATTCCAATCCAACCATTTGAACCTTGATTTCTAGCCTCCCCAAGTTGCTTTCCACTCCAATCCTTCTCCTACCCAAGCCAAATCTGTGAGAGAGTGATTGAGTGTTGAGGAGACTATCTTTTGAAGCACAAGAGTAAGGAGTTCATCATCAACAACAACATCTATTACCTTTTGGAGAGTAGTGTCTCCTAGATTGGTTAGGTGTCACCTGGGAACCTCCAAGATCATGTGGAGTTGAACCAAGGCAAGGAGATCGCCTACTTCGTGAAGATCTACCCGAGTGAGGCTAGTCCTTCGTGGGCGTAAGCCATGGTGAAATAGACAAGGTTGCTTCTTCGTGGACCCTTCGTGGGTGGAGCCCTTCATGGACTCGCGCAACCGTTACCCTCCGTGGGTTGAAGTCTCCATTAACGTGGATGTACGATAACACCACCTATTGGAACCACGGAAAAAATCTTCGTGTCTTCATTGCGTTTGATCTTCCTATCTCTACCCCCTTTACTTTCCTTGCACTTGCATGTTGTACTATTTCCGCTGCCCTATCTCTAGATATGCATGTATAGAAAGTATTGGTTGCAACTTAACTAGTGCCAAAATCTGCCTAATTGTTAAGAATATTAAAAACTGCACCTTTGCTTTGTTAAGTGTCTATTCACCCCACCCTCTAGACCTATCTTCTCAATCTTTCAGCGCGCCTAGCAAGCTTGTGGGCCCCCTGATGCTTCATTTGCCCTAATCTCTCGCCAATAAATTCTCATATATTCCAAAACCCTCGAAGCGAGACCCGAAACAATTTTATCGCCGCCGCAAGCCTCTGTTCTTCCGTGATCCCATCTGGAGGCCTTTTCCGCTACTCCGCCAGAGAGGGAAACCTTGGGGAGGCAATCTTCATCAACCTTGCTACCTCCATGATGATGTGTGAGTAGTTCCTTCAGGACCTACAGGTCCATAGTAGTAGCTAGTTGGCTTCTCTCTCTCCCTCTCTTTGATCTTCAATACAATGATCTCCTCTAAGATCATTCCGATGTAATCTTTGCGGTGTGTTTGCTGGGATCCGATGAATTGTGAGTTTATGATCATATTTCATTGATATTATTTGAGTCTCTTGAGATTTATTTGCTGCGTAATTTTATAGCTTTGTATTTCTCTCCGATCTATCTGTCTATTCTGGCCAAGTAGATTGATTTATCTTTAGTGGGGGAGGTGCTTTGTAGTAGGTTCAATCTTGCGGTGATATTGCTTTGTGGCAGGAGGGGTAAAGGCACATATTGTATTGTTGCTACTAAGGATAAAACGACGGGGTTCGGTCATATTGTCTGGTCTTACTTTGTCTATATTATGTCATCTTGCTTAAAGCGTTACTCTGCTTATCGTGAACTTAATACTTTGAGATGCATGCTGGATAGCGGTCTTGGGGTGGGGTAATAGTAGTAGATGCAGTTGGATTAACGGTTTACTTGTCACGGATGTAATGCCTATGTATTAATTATGCCATAAATAATCATAATTCTAACTTTGCACAATTCTGTCAATTGCCCAACAGTAATTTGTTTACCCACCGATGTTATGTTTATGAGAGAGATGCCTCTAGTGAAACTATGGCCCCCGGGTCCATTCTCCATTATTACTAAGAATCATGCAATTTCCTTGCTATTTTAATTTACTTTATTTTATTTTATTTGTTTACCTATCACTACCAGATTTAATTCTTGCAACTAGCAAGAACAAGGGGAGTGACGACCCCTTGCCTTTGTTGGGTGCAAGCATTTGCTTTGTGTGTGTGTAGGTACTGCTTATGTTGTTTGTGTGTCGTCTCCTTTTGGTTCGATAACCTTGGTTCTTTACTGAGGAGAATACTATCTGCTACTATACTGCTTCACCCTTCCTCTTTAAGGAAGCCCAACAACTCCACAGAGAGTAGCATGCTACTCGGAATTTTAGTTCGTTCCAAGTCGATTATTACCCTCGGGCTTGTAATAAGGTCGTAGACGCTTTAGCGTTGTTTGGGTCAAAGATAGAGCATGTACCTCCAACCGTATGGCCAGGTCTTGCCCGTTCCTTCGCCCAGTCTTTTATTGCCGGTGATTCTGTTCAATGCGTTGCTTAATGGAATGAAATGTTCCAAGCAAAAAAAACTCTATTGCACGACTGGATTGGTACATCTGTCGTGCATGCCCAATCAACGCCAAATAAGGATTTCCATGAATGGAAAACTATTAAGGAATAATTTAATCCTAATAATCCATGCTTAGGACGGTTGCCAATTTTAGCAATTGACATTAGTTACAGCCTTGTAATTGACACCTTTATACAAAGGGTATAAATACTCCATCTTCAATCAATGAAATTAATTGTTGGTTCATGGGTCATTCTCCTGATTATCTCTCGATCTCACTTAACACGTTACGAGCACGCTTTGCCCCCTAGCGATTCACCGATCAGAGAATGAGATGAAGAAAGCAACAGAAGGCTCTGCCTGAGCAAGGACATTGGCCCCATTGACGGCAGTGCTCGTGTGTGGCGTTCCCTGGTGCCTAGCACGGCAAAGTTACATCGAGGCGGTGGCAACCCTAGCCAATGGCCGATCTCCGGGAGTAGCCCCAAGTGGACGGTGCAGCCCTCCCTGCGTGGCGAGCATGCCCCCGTGCCACACAGTGCACAGTGATACACACACACCCAACCTAGGTGATGGAGCTCGACCGCGACGCCCTCCGGCGCGGTCCACTCCAACCACGAGCCCACCCTCTCTCGCATGGAGGCACCCCCAGCGCATGGTGTGGCCTCACCCTCTCCTTCCACTTCTACCAGAGGCAGACAACAACAGCCGCATCAATGGTCTTATGTGAAACTGCTAATTGTGGCGGTATCGAACCCTGTCGGGGTGTTGAAGCCGACGGCCGGCCCCATCCCCAGGCATGGTGTCAGCTTCCTCCAGGGGGTCCAGCGACACCGGCCTCGAACCCGAGATGTGGCAAGCGTCTCTCGGCAGGAGGCACGACACCCATAGCAGGGCACTACCTAGCCTCGACCTCTGATATTCTACAAGTGCACATAATTTAGTTGTAGCTTTTTTATGTAAGAGTATCGATCACACAGGGATCACAAGAAGTGGTATTTGAGTTTTGTTGAGGGTTACTGCAATATGCGTGCAAGTTAATTGTGGTCCAAAGCAAAGTGAATACGGAAGTTGAAATATTGCAAGCGTTTGATGACTAAAACTGAAAGTGCGAAAATAAAGTAAAAGAATAAGAGAGCGAATGAAAGCGGTTGAAATCAACAATAAAGCTAAGGCGTTCTGAGGGAGTCTAGATTCACCACTAGTATGTTGATACGTCTCAAATGTATCTATAATTTTTTATTGTTTCATGCTATTATAATATCACTTTTCAATACTTTTTATTGTAATTTATATTATTTTTCTAGACTAACCTATTAATTAAGTGGCTAGAGTGAGTTGTTATTTTCTGCATGATTTTGGTTTTACAGAAAATCAATATATACTGAGCTCAAAATAACTTGGGGATTTTTGAAGATTTTTTTCAGGAGAAGAAGAATCCAAAAGGCACCGAAAGGGATCGGGGGCCACCAAAGGCCCCTAGACAGCCAAGTGGCACGTCCAGGGGTGGCCCACGTGGGCCAGCCTAGAGCCTGATACGTCTCAAATGTATCTATTATTTTGTATTGTTTCATGTTATTATAATATCAATTTTGAATACTTTTTATAGTAATTTTTATTATTTTTCTGGACTAACCTATAAATTGAGTGCCCAGAGCCAGTTGTTGTTTTCTACATGTTTTTGACTTTTCAGAAAATCCATATTTACGGAGCTCAAAATACCGTGGGGACGGAGATTATTTTTGGAAGACGAAGATTCCAGAAAGTGTCGGGAGAGGCTAGGGGGCCACTCTAGGCCCCCATGTGGCTAGATGTCATGGACAGGGTGCCAACCACGTGGGGTGGCCGCGTGGGGCCCCTGGCACCACCTTACATTGATTCTTTTGCCTATAAATCCTAAAAATCCTGAAACCCCCTGTACCATTTTTTTCCATCCCCGCAAGTTCCCGTCCCGGGGAGATCCAATCTGGAGGCCTGTTCCGGCACCCTGTCGGAGGGGGAATCCATCACCAGAGCCATCTTCATCAACCTTGCTGCCCCCATGACCATGTGTGAGTTGTTTCCTTAGGACCTTAGGGTCCATAGCAGTAGCTAGATGGCATCCTCTCTCCCTTGTGACTCAATACAAATTTCCCGTCAGCTACCTCACATGATCGAGATCCATATGATGTAATCTGTGGTTCTGTTTGTTGGGATAGGTGATGGGGAACATTGCATGAAAATCAAAAAAAATCCTACGAAACACCCAAGATCTAATCTAGGAGATGCAAAAAAACGAGAGGGGAGTGTGTCTACATATCCTTGTAGACCGAAAGTGTTAGCGTTGTAACGCGGTTGATGTAGTCGTACTCTTCACGATCCAATCGTGATCCAATCCGATCTAGTGCCGAACGGGCGACACCTCCGAGATTAGCACATGTTCAGCTCGATGGCGTCCTCTCCTTCTTGATCCAGCAAGAGAGGGGGGGAGGTAGATGAGATCGGAACCAGCACGACGGCGTGGTGGTGGTGGTAGCGGAATTCCGACAGGGCTTCGCCAAGCGCTGACGGAACGTGGAGGAGGAGTAACGGGAGGGAGACGGGGCAAGCCTGGAAGGGGTGGCTGCCCCCCTGCGCCTCCCCACTATATATAGGGGTGAGGGAGGGGCGTGCCAGCCCTAGCCCCCCTCCCAAGGCAGGGGCAGTGGCCAAGGGGGGAGGAGTGCCCTCCAAGCCAAGTGGAGGGCCCTTCCCCTTAGGGTTTCCCTTCCCCTAGGCGCATGGGCCAAGTAGGGGTTGGTGCGCCTGGCCCAATAAGGCCAGGGTGCCCCCTACATCACATGCTACTGCTTGGGACGTGGTGGAACCCTCCGAAGACTTCCGGACCCCTCTGGAACCTTCCAGTGACTTCCCGGTACAATACCGAAAAAACCGAATTTTTTCCGTAACCCCGAAAACAACTTTCCATATATAAATCTTTACCTCCGGACTATTCCAGAGCTCCTCGTGATGTCCCGGATCCCATCCGGGACTCCGAACAACCTTCGTACTTTCCACTATTAATATCTCAGTACTACCCTAGCGCTATCGAACGTTAAGCGTGCGACCCTACGGGTTCGGGAACATGTAGACATGACCGAGACACTTCTCCGGTCAATAATCAATAGCGGGATCTGGATACTGCTACTTGAAGACTACGTTGGTATTTCCCCGAAGAGGAGAGGATGATGCACTATAGTAGAGATAAGTATTTCCCTTAGTTAAGAACCAAGGTTATCAATCTAGTAGGAGAACCAAGCAAAATCCCGTTAAGCGCACCTGCACACACAAAAGCAAACACTTGCACCCAACGCAAATAAGAGGGTTGTCAATCCTCTTAGCGGTTATTTGCAAGGATTAATTCTGATAGTGATAGATAGATAAACTAAAATACTAAATAAAATAAAAGTAAATAAATTGCAGCAAGGTATTTTTTATTTTAATATATGATAAAAATAGACCCGGGGGCCATAGTTTTCACTAGAGGCTTCTCTCTCGAACACATAGCATACGGTGGGTAAACAAATTACTATTGGGCAATTGATAGAAAAGCAAATAATTATGATGGATTCATGACAATGATCATGTATATAGGCATCACGTCCGAGACAAGTAGACCGACTCCTGCCTGCATCTACTACTATTACTCCACCCATCGACCGCTATCCAGCATGCATCTAGGGTATTAAGTATGAAAGAGAGTAACGCCTTAAGCAAGATGACATGATGTAGACAAAGTAAACTCAAGCAATATGATTAAACCCCATCTTTTTATCCTTAATGGCAACAATACAAATACGTATCATGTCCCTTTCTGTCACTGGGATTGAGCACCGCAAGATTGAACCCATCACAAAGCACCTCTCCCATTGCAATATAAACCAATCTAGTTGGCCAAACCAAATTGATAGATCGGAGAGAAATACAAAGCTATAATAATCATGCATAAAAGAGTTCAGAGAAGACTCAAATATTTCTCATGAATAATCTGATCATAAACTCACAATTCATCGGATCCCAACAAACACACCGCAAAAGAAGATTACATCGGATAGAACTCCAAGAACATCGAGGAGAACATGGTATTGAAGATCAAAGAGAGAGAAGAAGCCATCAAGCTACTAGCTATGGACCCGTAGGTCTGTGGTAAACTACTCACACATCATCGGAAGGGCAGCAAGGTTGATGAAGAAGCCCTCCGTGATCGATTCCCCCTCCGGCAGAGTACAGGAAAAGGCCTCCAGATGGGATCGCGGAAGAACAGAGGCTTGCGGTGGCGGAAAGGTTTTCTCTTCTGTCCCTCTGGTATATTGGGAATATTTTGGAATTTATAGCGCTGGAATTAGGTCAGGAGGGGCTACGAGGGGCCCACAAGCCTGGGGGGCGCGCCTACCCCCCTATGCGCGCCCTCCAGGCTTGCCGCCTCCTCGTGGCTCTTCTGGTCTTCTCCCGAAGCTTCGTAGGTCTCTTTTGGTCCAGAAAAAATTAATCCAAAGTTTTTTTCTCGTTTGGACTCATTTTGATAATGATTTTCTGAAAAAGGCAAAAACTAGCAAAAAACAGCAACTGGCACTGGGCACTGGGTTAATAGGTTAGTCCCAAAAAATGATATATAATGGCATATAATTGCATATAAAACATCCAAGATTGATACTATAATAGCATGGAACAATCAAAAATTATAGATACGTTGGAGACGTATCAAGCATCCCCAAGCTTAATTCCTGCTCGTCCTCGAGTAGGTAAATGATAAAAATAGAATTTTTGATGTGGAATGCTACCTATCATGTTTCATCATGTAATCTTTCTCTTACGGTATGAATAATAAGATCCGAATGATTCAAAGCAATAGTCTATAGTTTGATATAAAGACATCTATACTCAGGCATACTAACAAACAATCATGTCTTTCAAAAAAAATTGCTAAAGAACGTTATCCCTAACAAATCATATAATCTTGTCATGCTCCATCTTCTTAACACAAAATATTTATCATGCACTACCCCGATGACAAGCCGAGCAATTGGTTCATACTTTTTAACGCGCTTCGGCTTTTTCAACCCCCACGCAATACATGAGCGCAAGCCATGGATATAGCACTATGGATGGAATAGAGTTTGGTGGTAGAGGTAAATAAGGGGAAGTCAAAAATAAGAAGATAGTCTCACATCAACGAGGCTAATCAACGGGCTATGGAGATGACCATCAATTGATGTCAATGCGAGGAGTAGGGATTGCCATGGAACGGATGCACTAAGAGCTATAAGTGTATGAAAGCTCAACATGAAAACTAAGTGGGTGTGCATCCAACTTGCTTGCTCATGAAGACCTCGGGCATTTGAGGAAGCCCATCATCGGAATATACAAGCCAAGTTCTATAATGAAAAATTCCCACTAGTATATGAAAGTGACAAAATAGGAGACTCTCTATATGAAAAACACGGTGCTACTCTAAAACACAAGTGTGGAAAAAGGATAGTAGCATTGCCCCTTCTCTCTTTTTCTCTCATTTTTTTTCGTCCGGAGTCTCATCCCGACTTGTGGGGGAATCATGGTCTCCATCATCCTTTCCTCACTGGGACAATGCTCTAATAATGATGATCATCACACTTTTATTTACTTACAACTCAAAATTACAACTCGATACTACAACAAATATGACTCTATATGAATGCCTCTGGCGGTGTACCAGGATGTGCAATGATACTAGCGTAACATGTATAAAAATGATGAACGGTGGCTGAGCCACAAATACTATGTCAGCTATATGATCATGCAAAGCAATATGACAATGATGATGTGTGTCATAAAAATGGAATGGTGGAAGTTGCATGGCAATATATCTCGGAATGGCTATGGAAATGCCATGATAGGTAGGTATGGTGGCTGTTTTGAGGAAGATATAAGGAGGCTTATGTGTGATAGAGCATATCATATCACGGGGTTTGGATGCACCGGCGAAGTTTGCACCAACTCTCGATGTGAGATAGGGCAATGAACGGTACCGAAGAGGCTAGCAAATTGCGGAAAGGTGAGAGTGCATATAATCCATGGACTCACATTAGTCATAAAGAACTCACATACTTATTGCGAAAGTTTATTAGCCCTCGAAGCAAAGTACTACTACGCATGCCCCTAGGGGGATAGATTGGTAGGAAAAGACCATCGCTCGTCCCCGACCGCCACTCATAAGGTAGACAATCAAGAATAAATCATGCTCCAACTTCCTAGCATAACGACAGATCATACGTGCATGCTTTGGGAATCACAAACCTTAACACCAATATTCTTTCTAAACCACAATTATCTACTAGCACCTCCCACATATTACCATCTTAATATCGCAAAACTATTGCAAGGAATCAAACTTATCATATTCGGTGATCTGCATGAAAGTTTTTATTATATCCCTCTTGAATACCTATCATATTAGGAACAAATTCATAACCCATGCATATTACCATTGCTATTCATTAGACTCTCAAAAAGATATAAGTGAAGCATGAGAGTGCAACTATTTTTTTTAAATATAACGGCCGCCATGCTCTAAAAGATATAAGTGAAGCACTAGAGCAACTGCCTAGCTCAAAAGATATAAGTGAAGCACATAGAGTATTCTAACAAATCACGAATAATGTGTGTCCCTCTAAAAAAGGTGTGTTCAGCAAAGATGATTGTGACAAACTAAAAAGCAAACAAACTATATCACAAGACGCTCCAAGTAAAACACATATCATGTGATGAATAAAAATATAGCTCCAAGTGAGTTACCGATAGATTGTAGACGAAAGAGGGGATGCCTTCCGGGGCATCCCCAAGCTTAGACGCTTGAGTCTTCCTTGAATATTACCTTGGGGTGCCTTGGGCATCCCCAAGCTTAGGCTCTTGCCGCTCCTTATTCCTTTATCCATCGTACTCTCACCCAAAACTTGAAAACTTTAGCACACAAAACTCAACAGAAACCTCGTGAGATCCGTTAGTATAACAAGCAAATCTTAAACTTTAGGTGCTGTTGTAAATTGATTCATATTTAATATTGCCATAATTCTACTGTACTCCAACTTCTCCATGACTCATACCCCCCGATACGATCCATAGATTCATCAAAATAAGCAAACTATGCAACAAAAACAGAATCTGTGTAAAACAGAACAGTCTGTAAAGATCTATTTAGAATATATACTTATGTAACTCCAAAAATTCTGAAAAATTAGGAAAACGTAAAAAATTCATATACCAATATTGTGTAAAAAATTCAGATTTTTCTGACGCTCCAGTACAGAATCAAAATTCCATCACTGGACGCAAAACTTTCTGTTTTCCAAACAGCATCAATTATACTATCATCTAAATCATCCCAAAGGCATTACTTGGCACAAACACTAATTAAAAGATAAAAACACAATCATAACAGAGGCTATAATTGTGTAAACACACAAAAACATAAGGTAAAACAAAAAATTTATTTTATTCATTGGGTTGCCTCCCAACAAGTGCTATTGTTTTATGCCCCTAGCTAGGCATAATGCATAGTATCAAGTGTTGTCATCCTTGCTTTCCAACTCCTCAATTACACGCCCACTCTTTCGAGGAGAATCAACATAGGAGTTTCTTATCATCATACTTCTAGGCACAAAATTAAGAATTTTGCTTTCATAGTGTCAAGCACAAATATATACCAAGTAGTAACTCCCACATAAAACTTTCGAAGAAGAACGGTAGTGGATTGCTTACGAGTTGATCTATTTTGAGCATCGCAAATCCTATACCAAGCATCTTTTAAATTTTCTCCTCCCATTTGTTTAAAATTAAGCACTTCATTTTCGAGAGTAATAGTAACAAGCGAAGAACTCGCCATAGTGGTGAAGCAAACAAGCAACAAGCAAATAAAAAATATTTTTGTGTTTTTGTAAAAAAAATAGAAGTGGGGGAGATGAAAACGAGAGGCAAATGCAAATAAAAAGGAAAATAAAATAAATGCAAGTGGATGATAGTTTGTGCGAAGGTACTTGGTAATTTTGATGATGTCTCCTCGGCAACGGCGCCAGAAATTCTTCCTGCTACTTGTAGACTGCGTTGGTATTTCCCCGAAGAGGAGAGGATGATGCAGTATAGTAGAGATAAGTATTTCCCTAAGTTAAGAACCAAGATTATCTATCCAGTAGGAGAACCAAGCAAAATCCCGTTAAGCGCACCTGCACACACAAAAGCAAACACTTGCACCCAATGCAAATAAGAGGGTTGTCAATCCTCTTAGCGGTTATTTGCAAGGATTAATTCTGATAGTGATAGATAGATAAACTAAAATACTAAATAAAATAAAAGTAAATAAATTGAAGCAAGGTATTTTTTATTTTAATGATAAAAATAGACCCGGGGGCCATAGTTTTCACTAGAGGCTTCTCTCTCGAACACATAGCATACAGTGGGTAAACAAATTACTGTTGGGCAATTGATAGAAAAGCAAATAATTATGACGGATTCATGGAAATGATCATGTATATAGGCATCATGTCTAAGACAAGTAGACCGACTCCTGCCTGCATCTACTACTATTACTCTACCCATCGACCGCTATCCAGCATGCATCTAGGGTATTAAGTATGAAATAGAGTAACGCCTTAAGCAAGATGACATGATGTAGACAAAGTAAACTCAAGCAATATGATTAAACCCCATATTTTTATCCTTAATGGCAACAATATAAATACGTGTCATGTCCCTTTCTGTCATGGGATTGAGCACCGCAAGATTGAACCCATCACAAAGCACCTCTCTCATTGCAAGATAAACCAATCTAGTTGGCCAAACCAAATCGATAGATCGGAGAGAAATACAAAGCTATAATAATCATGCATTAAAGAGTTCAGAGAAGACTCAAATATTTCTCATGAATAATCTGATCATAAACTCACAATTCATCGGGTCCCAACAAACACACCGCAAAAGAAGATTACATCGGATAGAACTCCAAGAACATCGAGGAGAACATGGTATTGAAGATCAAAGAGAGAGAAGAAGCCATCTAGCTACTAGCTATGGACCCGTAGGTCTGTGGTAAACTACTCACACATCATCGGAAGGGCAGCAAGGTTGATGAAGAAGCCCTCCGTGATCAATTCCCCCTCCGACAGAGTACCGGAAAAGGCCTCCAGATGGGATTGCAGAAGAACGGAGGCTTGCGGCGGCGGAAAGGTTTTCTCTTATGTCTCTCTGGTATATTGGGAATATTTTGGAATTTATAGCGCTGGAATTAGGTCAGGAGGGGCTACGAGGGGCCCATAAGCCTGGGGGCGCGCCTACCCCCCTGGGCGCGCCCTCCAGGCTTGCTGCCTCCTCGTGGCTCTTCTGGTCTTCTCCCGAAGCTTCGTAGGTCTCTTCTGGTCCAGAAAAAATTAATCCAAAGTTTTTTTTCTCGTTTGGACTCTTTTTGATAATGATTTTCTGAAAAGGCAAAAACAAGCAAAAAACAGCAAGTGGCACTGGGCACTGGGTTAATAGGTTAGTCCCAAAAAATGATAAATAATGGCATATAATTGCATATAAAACATCCAAGATTGATACTATAATAGCATGGAACAATAAAAAATTATAGATATGTTGGAGACGTATCAGATACCCATATTGATTCCCACATTTCCAACGAAGATCTTTATCAGTTGAACCACGATGTCGAGGATTTAGTTAATCCCGTATGCAATTCCCTTTATCCGGCGATATGTTACTTGCCCGAGATTCGATCGTCGGTATCTCCATACCTAGTTCAATCTCATTACTGGCAAGTCTCTTTACTTGTTCCGTAATACAAGATCCCGTGGCTAACTCATTAGCCACATTGCTTGCAAGCTCTTTACGATGTTGTATTACCGAGAGGGCCTGATGACCCACAAGTATAGGGGATCAATCGTAGTCCTTTCAATAAGTAAGAGTGTCGAACCCAACGAGGAGCAGAAGGAAATGACAAGTGGTTTTCAGCAAGGTATTTTCTGCAAGCACTGAAATTATCGGTAACGAGTAGTTTGATAGCAAGATAATTTGTAACAAGTGACAAGTAGCAATAGTAACTAAAGTGCAGCAAGGTAGCCCAATCCTTTTGTTGCAAAGGACATGCCGGAACGATCTCTTATAATAAGCTAAACGTTCTCGAGGACACATGGGAATTTCATCTAGTCACTTTCATCATGTTTGTTTGATTCGCGTTCTCTACTTTGATAATTTGATATGTGGGTGGACCGGTCTTTGGGTGCTATTCTTACTTGAACAAACCTCCCACTTATGATTAACCCCTCTCGCAAGCATCCGCAACTACGAAAGAAGAATTATGATAAATCTAACCATAGCATTAAACATATGGATCCAAATCAGCCCCTTACGGACTAGCGCATAAACTAGGGTTTAAGCTTCTGTCACTCTAGCAACCCATCATCTAATTATTACTCCACAATGCATTCCCTTAGGCCCAAAGATGGTGAAGTGTCATGTAGTCGACGTTCACATGACACCACTAAGAGAATCAACAACATACATATCATCAAAATATCGAACGAATACCAAATTCACATGATTACTTATGACAAGACTTCTCCCATGTCCTCAAGGACAAAAGTAACTACTCACACATCATATTCATCTCCAAGATCAGAGGGGTATTGAATAGCATAATGGATCTGAACATAAAATCTTCCACCAAATAAACCAACTAGCATCAACTACGAGATGTAATCAACGCTACTAGCAACCCACAGGTACCAATCTGAGGTTTTGAGACAAAGATTGAATACAAGAGATGAACTAGGGTTTGAGATGAGACGGTGCTGGTGAATATGTTGATGAAGATTGGTCCTCCCACATTGAGAGGATCGTTGGTGATGTCGATGGCTTCGATTTCCCCCTCCCGGAGGGAAGTATCCCCGGCAGAATCGCTCCGTCAGAGAGCAAAAGTGCTCCTGCCCAAGTTCCGCCTCGAGACGGTGGCGCTCCATCCCGAAAGTCTTCTCCTTATTTTTTCTAGGGCAAATGGGCTTATATACAAGAAAATGGGCACCGGAGGCTGGCCAGGGGCCCCACAAGCCACCAAGGCGCACCGGGGGGGGGGGGGGGGTGGCGCGCCCTGGTGCCTCGTGGGCACCTGGGTGGTCCCCTCTGGTACTTCTTTTCTACAGTATTTTTTATTTATTCCAAAATAAATCTCTGTGAAATTTTAGCTCATTTGGAGATGTGCAGAATAGGTATCTCTGACATAGCTTTTTCAGGTCCAGGATTCCAGCTGCCGGCAATCTCCCTCCTTATGTAAATCTTGTATATTAAGAGAGAAAAGGCATTAGAATTGCTCCACAAAGTGTTATATTGATTAAAAACACTATAAATAACAGTAGGAAAACATGATGCAAAATGGACGTATCAACTCCCCCAAGCATAGACCTCGCTTGTCCTCAAGCGAAAGCCGACATCGATAATCATGTCCACATGTTTAGAGATAGAGGTGTCGATAAAAACAAAATACGGACATAGTAGCATCATGATCACTATTATAACAGCAATATTCATTATCATAGAACTTCTCATGAGCAAGTAACAATTCATCACAACAATGAAGTATAAGACATAAACTTTCTTGAAAACTAACAAACTATGTTCTCAATCAACAATGCAATTGCAATTCATCATATTTTCGGGAAGGGTCTCATGTAGGAGCTTTTTAGCAAGTCCACATACTCAACCATCATTTAGTCTTCTATGATTGCCAACACTCACAACATATATATGGAGCAAAAAGTTTCAACCAGACACATAGAAAGATAGGGGCTTATAATTTCGCCTCCCAACTTATTCACCTCAAGGGTAATGTCAACAATAATAACTCGTGATCACTCATATCCAACTGGATATATGTGCCTAGATCTTTCCCCACCACATGATGCTTGCAAAAGAGAAAAATAAAAAGGAATAAAGGAGAACACTATTGACTCTTGCATAAAAAGTAAATGCATAAAAGTAAAAGATAGGCCCTTCGCAGAGGGAAGCAGAGGTTGTCATGCGCTTTTTGTTTTTGGATGCACAAGCTCTTAATGCAAAGGAACGTCACTTTATATTGCCCCTTGTGATAGCAACCTTTATTATGCAGGCCGTCGCTTTTATTTCTTTACCATCACAAGTTCGTACAAAGCTTATTTTCCCTTACAATAAAAGTTCATACATATTTAGGAGCAATTTTTATTGCTTTATGCACCGATGACAACTTACTTGAAGGATCTTATTCAATCCATAGGTAGATATAGTGGACTGTCATGACATGAAACTGGGTTTAAGGGTTTTGGATGCACAAGTAGTATCTCTACTTGGTGCGGATTTTTGGCTAGCAAAGATATTGGGCAAGCACCACATGTTGGAGGATCTATGACAATATAACTTCTATGTGAATATAAGCAAACATAATTCATTACATTGTCTTCCTTGTCCAACGTCAACAATTTGACATAAAATACTCAATGGGGGCTCACAATCATAAAAGATGTCCAAGATAGTGTATTTGCATGTGAATCTTCTCTTCCCTTATTATTATTTTTCATGAATTGCATCATTGACTAATGCTATGCTTGTTAACCTTCAATAAATTTTACCACTTATACTTTTCTTTATGTAATGTCATTACTTTCCATAAGATTAGCATATGATCTTTTTCATTATTTTCATTGCTAGGATTGAAACATGAAAGTGAAGAAGCAAAAACTCAAACTACTCTTTATTATATAACTCTCAACTCAATTACATAGATAGATAGATCATGAAACTAGCACTCGAAAATAGATCGTACTAAACTTTTATTCAACTAAATCACGAAATAACTGAGGATCGAACTAAAAATTGGTAAAGATAATAAAAGTGATGGTGATACGATACCGGGGCACCTCCCCCAAGCTTGGCACAAGCCAAGGGGAGTGCCGATACCCATGTGCTCAAGTTTCTTTCTTGGGTGATGATGGTGGTGATGAAGTGGTGGCCTTGTCCTTCAGTTTCCGCTTGAGAACATAGTTTTCTTCCTTCAACTTGCTAATTTCTTGCTCAAGCTCCACTATCTTCTCACACAATACGTTCTTGTTTTCCTATAGAAGACGGAAAGGGATAAATTGGATCTTAGATTTGTTTACTGTGTTTGGGAGGCTCGACTTCTTGAACTCCACATGCATATCTCCCGGTTGAGGTAGAGGGGCATCGTCTTCATCCGAGCTCGCGTCTTCCATTCCCTTCATGTTGACATCTCACTCCTCCTCCGTGGACCATCCATAGGGACCTATATCCCCATAGATCCTTGTATTTGTAACATAGTGTGATACGAAGCTCTCTCCATCTGAGTCTTGAGGCGACATACTTTTGGATCTGTCAGAAAAATAGCACGAAACAAGAACAGAGGAGAATCTTGCGATACGGTGGTCAAAACATCTAGGAGTATATATAAAGAATTTTTATCTTGCAAAACAAGTATTCCAGAAGAAAACGGAGTCAGGAAGGCTCACGAGGGGCCCACGAGCCACCAGGGCGCACCCAGGGCGGTGGCGCGCCCTGGTGCCTCGTGTGCACCTCGTGGGTCCCCTCGGCTGTTTCTTATTTTTATATTTTTTCTAATATTCCAAAACCGACAGAAAGTATTTTTATGGAATTTTTTGAGTCGGTTTACTTACCGTATCACGTACCTCTCCCTTTTTAGGGTTCTGGAGTGTTCTGGAAGGTCTCTCTTATGTATTCCTCCGGTGTCATAGTTTGAATAATGTTAGTCTCAACATTAATAGGTGTACCTGAGATGTAATGCTTAATTCTTTGCCCATTGACCACCTTCGGATTAGTGCCTTCGGCGTTATTGATCTTAATGGCTCCAGAGCGATAAACTTCCTCAATGATATACGGTCCTTCCCATTTAGAGAGAAGTTTTCCTGCAAAAAATCTAAAACGAGAATTGTACAATAGAACATACTCACCCACTTTGAATTCCTGTTTTTGAATTCTTTTATCATGCCATCTTTTAACTTTTTCTTTAAACAATTTGGCATTTTCATAGGCTTGGGTTCTCCATTCATCTAGCGAGCTAATATCAAATAACCTCTTTTCACCGGCAAGTTTAAAATCATAATTGAGTTCTTCAATTGCGCAATATGCTTTATGTTCTAACTCAAGAGGTAAATGACATGCTTTTCCATAAACCATTTTATAAGGAGACATACCCATAGGATTTTTATAAGCAGTTCTATAAGCCCATAATGCATCATCAAGTTTCTTAGACCAATTCTTTCTAGATCTATTGACGGTCTTTTGCAAAATTAACTTTATTTATCTATTGCTCAATTCAACTTGACCACTAGATTGAGGGTGATAGGGAGATGCAATTCTATGGTTGACATCATATTTAGCAAGCAGTTTACGGAATGCACCATGAATAAAATGTGAACCGCCATCAGTCATTAAATATCTAGGGACTCCAAACCTCGGGAAAATAACTTCTTTAAGCATTTTAATAGAAGTGTTATGATCAACACTACTATTTGGAATAACTTCTACCCACTTAGTAACGTAATCAACAGCAACTAAAATATGTGTATACCCATTAGAGGAAGAAAAAGGTCCCACATAATCAAATCCCCAAACATCAAATGGTTCAATAACAAGTGAATAATTCATAGGCATTTCCTGACGTCTACTAATATTACCAATCCTTTGACATTCATCACAAGATAAGACAAATTTATGAGCATCCTTAAAAAGAGTAGGCCAATAAAAACCAGATTGTAGTACCTTATGTGCAGTTCTGTCTCCCGCATGGTGTCCTCCGTAAGCCTCGGAATGACACTTCTGTAGGATTTGTTCCTGTTCATGCTCAGGTATACAACGTCTAATAATACCATCCACTCCTTCTTTATAAAGATGTGGGTCATTCCAGAAGTAATGTCTTAAATCAAAGAAGAACTTTTCTTTTGTTGGTATGTGAAACTAGGTGGTATAAATTTAGCAACAATATAATTAGCATAGTCTGCATACCAAGGAGTATTACGAGAAGCATTTATGATAGCTAATTGCTCATCGGGAAAACTATCATCAATAGGCAGTGGGTCATCAAGAATATTTTCCAACCTAGACAAGTTATCAGCTACGGGGTTCTCAGCTCCCTTCCTATCAATAATATGTAAGTCAAATTCTTGTAGCAATAGAACCCACCTAATGAGTCTAGGTTTAGCATCTTTCTTTTCCATAAGGTATTTAATAGCAGCATGATCGGTGTGAACAATTACTTTAGAATCAACTATGTAAGATCTGAATTTATCACATGCAAACACAACTGCTAGAAATTCTTTCTCAGTAGTAGCATAATTTCTTTGAGCACTGTCTAGAGTTTTACTAGCATAATGGATAACATTTAATTTCTTATCAACTCTCTGTCCTAGAACAACACCAACAGCATAATCACTAGCATCACACATAATTTCAAAAGGCAAGTTCCAATCAGGTGGTTGAACAATAGGTGCAGAGGTTAATGCTTTCTTAAGTGTTTCAAAGGCTTCTACACAATCATCATCAAAAATAAATGGAACATCTTTTTGCAAGAGATTAGTAAGAGGCCTAGAAATTTTAGAGAAGTCTTTAATAAACCTTCTATAGAAACCAGCATGACCAAGGAAAATTCTTATACCTTTAATATCTTTAGGACATGGCATTTTCTCAATTGCATCAACTTTAGCCTTATCTACTTTAATACCTCGTTCAGAAATTTTATGCCCCAAGACAATACCTTCATTCACCATAAAGTGGCACTTCTCCCAATTCAAGACTAGATTAGTTTGTTCACATCTCTGCAAAACTCGATCAAGGTTGCTTAAGCAATCATCAAAGGAAGTTCCGTAAACGGAAAAATCATCCATGAAAACCTCAACAATCTTTTCACAAAAGTCAGAGAATATAGCAGTCATACATCTTTGAAAGGTAGCAGGTGCATTGCATAAACCAAAAGGCATACGTCTATAAGCATAAGTTCCAAAAGGACAAGTAAAGGTGGTTTTCTCTTGGTCGGCTTGTGATACAGGTATTTGAGAGAAACCAGAATATCCATCAAGAAAGCAAAAGTGTGTATGCTTGGACAATCTTTCTAACATTTGATCAATAAAAGGTAAGGGGTAATGATCTTTTCTAGTGGCTTTGTTTAATTTTCTAAAATCAATTACCATCCTATAACCAGTTACAATTCTTTGTGGAATGAGTTCATTTTTATCGTTAGGAACAACAGTAATGCCTCCTTTCTTAGGGACACAATGAACGGGACTTACCCATCTACTATCAGCTATGGGATAGATTATACTTGACAATGAACGGTACCAGATTAATATTTCAGTTTTTACCACCTCCTTCATCTTAGGATTTAATCGTCGTTGGTGGTCGACAACTGGTTTAGCATCAGGCTCCATATTAATTTTCTGCTGACATAGAGTGGGATTAATGCCCTTAAGATCATCAAGAGTATATCCAATAGCAGCACGGTGCTTCCTCAGAGTTTTTAGTAATCTCTTTTCTTCATGCTCTGAAAGGTTAGCACTAATAATAACAGGATATATCTTCTTTTCATCTAGATAAGCATATTTCAATGTATCAGGCAATTGTTTCAATTCAAATACAGGATCACCCTTAGGTGGAGGAGGACCTCCAAGAGTTTCAACAGGAAAACTGTGTTTAAGGATAGGTGGTTGATCAAAGAACATCTTATCTATTTCATTTCTTTCATTCATGTGCATATCATTTTCATGGTCTAGCAAATATTGTTCTAATAGATCAGTAGGAGGTACGGCAATAGAAGCAAGACCAATAATTTCATCTTTACTAGGCAATTCTTTATCATGAGGTTGTCTACGAAACTTAGCGCAATTAATCTTTGCATTAACAGTATTCAAGAAAGGTCTACCAAATATAATGGGACAAAAATTATCTTGTGGAGAACCGAGGACTAGAAAATCAGTAGGGTATTTTATTTTTCCACACAAGACTTCAACATATCTAACGATCCCAAGCGGCATAATGGTATCTCTATTCGCAAGCTTAATAGTAACATTAATGTCCTCTATTTCAATTGGTGCAATATCATTCATAATTTCTTGATATAAGGTAAACGGAATAGCACTCACACTAGCACCCAAATCACATAAGCCATGATAACAATGATCTCCTATTTTAACAGAGACAACAGGCATGCCAACGACAGGTTTATTCTTATCTTTAGGAGCGGGCTTAGCAATTCTAGTAGCTTCATCACAGAAGTAAATAACATGCCCATCTATATTATTGACCAAGAGATCTTTAACCATAGCAACATTAGGTTCAACTTTAATTTGTTCAGAGGGTCTAGGTGCTCTAATATTACTTTTGTTAACCACAGTTGAAACTTTAGCATGTTCCTTAATCCTAACAGGAAAATGTGGTTTCTCAATATAAGCAGTAGGCACAACTGGATCAACGTGGTAAACAATTGTTTCTTCTTTAACGCTAACAGGTTCTTCTTTCAATTCAATAGGTGGATGATATTTAAACCACTTCTCCTTAGGGAGATTAACATGAGTAGCAAATGATTCACAAAAGGAGGCTACTATCTCAGAGTCAAGTCCATATTTAGTGCTAAACTTATGAAAAGCATCGGTATCCATAAAAGATTTAACACAATCGAACTCAAGTGTTATACCTGACTCATTACCTTTGTCGAGTTCCCAATCTTCAGAGTTGTGTTTAATTCTTTCCAGAAGATCCCATCTGAATTCAATAGTATTGTTCATAAAGGAGCCAGTCGAAGAAGAATCGAGCATGGTTTGATCATTATGAGAAAGCCGAGCATAAAAATTATGTAAGATAATTTCTCTTGAGAGCTCATGATTAGGGCATGTGTACATCATGTACTTAAGCCTCCCCCAAACTTGAGCGATGCTTTCTCCTTCATGAGGCCAAAAATTATATATATAATTCCGATCACGACGAACCAGATGCATAGGATAAAACTTTTGATGAAATTCCAATTTCAATCGATTCCAATCCCGCGTTCTAATATCATCACATAGCCTATACCATGTCAATGCCTTTCCCTTCAAAGATAAAGGGAAAACCTTCTTCTTAACTTCATCTCCGGGTAAACCTGCAAGCTTAAATAATCCACAAACTTCATCCACATAGATTAGGTGCATATCAGGATGTAGTGTTCCATCTCCTACATAAGGATTAGTTAGCAGTTTCTCTATCATACCCGAAGGAATCTCATAATAAATATTTTCAGTAGGTGCAATAGGTTGAGGAGCAACTCTTTGTGCTTCCGGTCGAGGTGAAGATACCCCGAACAAGCCCCTCAAAGGATTACTTTCCATAGTGACAAGTGACAATAAATTTCAACACGTAATATAAATGTTTCCTTACAAAATTCCACTCACCAAAGGCGCTTCACTCCCCGGCAACGGTGCCAGAAAAGAGTCTTGATGACCCCCAAGTATAGGGGAGCAATCGTAGTCCTTTCGATAAGTAAGAGTGTCGAACCCAACGAGGAGCAGAAGGAAATGACAAGCGGTTTTCAGCAAGGTATTTTCTGCAAGCACTGAAATTATCGGTAACGAGTAGTTTGATAGCAAGATAATTTGTAACAAGTGACAGGTAGTAATAGTAACTAAAGTGCAGCAAGGTAGCCCAATCCTTTTGTTGCAAAGGACAGGCTGGAACGATCTCTTATAATAAGCTAAACGTTCTCGAGGACACATGGGAATTTCATCTAGTCACTTTCATCATGTTTGTTTGATTCGCGTTCGCTACTTTGATAATTTGATATGTGGGTGGACCGGTGCTTGGGTGCTGTTCTTACTTGAACAAACCTCCCACTTATGATTAACCCCTCAAGCATCCGCAACTACGAAAGTGTAGGATAACGCAGCAGAAAACAAAAAAATTCTGACCTACGTACCAGCCCAGGATCACTATGGAGACTGCATACAAGGTTTGATCTGTTTCGTTACCGACTCGTAGCGCAGCGGAAGTAGAGTCGATGACGATCGGCGGTGCAGATCCCCGCAACTAGGATTTACAACCTCCCAACCGCGAGGATGTATACCCTCATCCGCCCCCCGGACAGCCCTCCGGGAGGCGGTCGGACAGTCCCTCGGACGGTGTCGCGGACAGCCCTTCGGGAGGACCTTCGAAACTCGAACGGTCACTCGGACAGCCCTTCGGGAGGACCCTCGAAACTAAGACTATCACTTGGACAGCCCTTCGGGAGGCACTCTCGAACTAAGACCGAAACTACGATCTCTCTACAGAGTTGCACACATACGGTCTCAACTATCCGGCAGGGCTTCGCCGTCCAGAACTAGTTCCTGCCGGAACCCAGACAGCCTTTCGGCTCTACGAAACTATTTCGCTGGGAGGGAGAGAGAAGCCAGACAAGTCTATGGCATGTGTATGAGAGCAAGGATGAGCTGATTTTGGAGAGCTCTCTCCACCTCTATTTATAGGAGGAGCAAGGGGTAGAGGAAAGACCAAAAGGACCTTCCTAGGATCTTTCCACCACATGCCACATAAGGGTGTGTAGAAGATATCCACCATGAGGTGGAAGGACACCTCAAGGAGGGCCCCCCCATGCCATGGCCGAAATTTGCAGCCCCCTTGGGGAGCTCCACCTCCCTTTCACACACCAAAAGTGGTTTTCTTCTAGAAGAAAAACCCCATTTGCAAATCAGCCCAAAAAGTGCTTTTCACTATTCACGAAGACATTTTTCTGCGTCCGTTAAAACCCAAATTATTTCTGTGTGCCTAGAATAATTCTAGCACCCACCAAAACAATTTTGAACGCATTCCGAAACAATTTCGGAACAATGTTTCTTCAGCGAAAAGCAACCAAAGTGGTTCCGGCTGCTCCGGAACATTTCCGGTTTTTGTCCCGGAAAATTCCCAGAAGTTTCCAGAACACTTCTGGCATCCTCCAAGAATTTCGAGGCGTGTGCCAGAACCAATTTGACTTAATGGAATACCCTGAAACAACTTTTCAGTTTCACCGGAACTATTCCGGTGTTCTCTCCGGAACGTTTCCGTTTCGTCCGAAACTTTTTCGGTGATTTTCTCTCAGACTCCCCGTCTAGTATTCAGCAGATAGATGACCCTTAAGCGTGTGACCCTATAGGTTCGGTGAAGCATAGACATGACCCGGAACCCCTTCCGATCAATGATCAACATCGGAGCCGTGGACACCCATATTGATCCCTATACCCACACGAATGAATATTCGAGTGAACCTCCAGTTGCCGTGTGCTATTCCTGTTGCTTCGCGATATGTTACAAATACCCGAGGTGAGACATGTAGGCATCCCCGTGGATCAACAACTTGTCCACTATGCCAGTTACCTCGTTACCGGTATTGTTCTCTTTTCTCGTTCCCGTGTTCCGGCATCCCTGTGATCAAATCACCCTGTGTCTGGCCAGACGATGATGGATACCGTAACACCGAGAGGGCCCAAAGATATCTCTCCATCGTCGGAGGAGCAAATCCCAATCTTGAGCTATCAAGTTACTTGACATACTTTTCCATGAACCCGTAAGCCGCCGTAATAGCCACCCATTTACGGATGACGTTTAACAAACCCCAAAGTTCATGAAGCAAGCATGAAGTAACTCGATACTCTCATGGTCTAAGGAATTATGCAAACGTTAACCATCTCTGTGTTATTAACCATTAACTTATGACGAATGAATCTCATAGCATAACATCAATTCGGGTCGATTCAACACAAATGTTCTTCTAACATTGTGCCCTCAAAATTGCCGGCATAGCCATGCCCATGATCAGGAAAACAGGATCATCATGCAATACTTGAGCCAGTCTTAGAGGCCAGACTAGGAATACATTTTACCGTTTATTATTCCACACGTGCATATGAGTCTTCCTCCGAGCCTCGTGGTTATTGTAGACTCGAGAACCATAGCAGTTATAGCATGGAACATAAACCTAATAATGAACAGGGAGATAATCAATAACATATATTATTGCCTCTAGGGCATATCTCCTACAGAAAGAAGAATTAAGATAAATCTAACCATAGCATTAAACATATGGATCCAAATCAGCCCCTTACGGAATAGCACATAAACTAGGGTTTAAGCTTCTGTCACTCTAGTAACCCATCATCTAATTACTACTCCACAATGCATTCCCTTAGGCCCAAATATGGTGAAGTGTCATGTAGTCGACGTTCACATGACACCACTAAGAGAATCAACAACATACATATCATCAAAATATCGAACGAATACCAAATTCACATGATTACTTATGACAAGACTTCTCCCATGTCCTCAAGAACAAAAGTAACTACTCACACATCATATTCATGTCCAAGATCAGAGGGTATTGAATAGCATAATGGATCTGAACATAAAATCTTCCACCAAATAAACCAACTAGCATCAACTACGAGATGTAATCAACACTACTAGCAACCCACAGGTACCAATCTGAGGTTTTGAGACAAAGATTGAATACAAGAGATGAACTAGGGTTTGAGATGAGACGGTGCTGGTGAATATGTTGATGAAGATTGGTCCTCCCACATTGAGAGGATCGTTGGTGATGTCGATGGCTTCGATTTCCCCCTCCCGGAGGGAAGTATCCCCGGCAGAATCGCTCCGTCAGAGAGCAAAAGTGCTCCTGCCCAAGTTCCGCCTCGAGACGGTGGCGCTCCATCCCGAAAGTCTTCTCCTTATTTTTTCTAGGGCAAATGGGCTTATATACCAGAAAATGGGCACCGGAGGCTGGCCAGGGGCCCCACAAGCCACCAAGGCGCACCGGGGGGGGGTGGCGCGCCCTGGTGCCTCGTGGGCACCTGGGTGGTCCCCTCTGGTACTTCTTTTCTACAGTATTTTTTATTTATTCCAAAATAAATCTCTGTGAAATTTTAGCTCATTTGGAGATGTGTAGAATAGGTATCTCTGACATAGCTTTTTCAGGTCTAGGATTCCAACTGCCGGCAATCTCCCTCCTTATGTAAATCTTGTATATTAAGAGAGAAAAGGCATTAGAATTGCTCCACAAAGTGTTATATTGATTAAAAACACTATAAATAATAGTAGGAAAACATGATGCAAAATGGACATATCAGGGCCCAGAGATATCTCTCCGTCATACGGAGCGACAAATCCCAGTCTCGATCCATGCAACCCAACAGACACCTTCGGAGATACCTATAGAGCACCTTTATGATCACCTAGTTACGAAGTGGCGTTTGATAGCACACAAGGCATTCCTCCGATATCCGGGAGTGACATGATATCATGGTCTAAGGAACAGATACTTGACATGAAGAAAGCTGTAGCAAATAACTAAACGATCTGATGCTAAGCTTACGGTTGGGTCTTGTCCATCACATCATTCTCCTAATGATGTGATCCCGTTATCAAATGACAACTCATGTCTATGGTCGAGAAACTATAACCATCTTTGATCAACGAGCTAGTCTAGTAGAGGCTTACTAGGGACATGGTGTAGTTTATGTATTCACACATGTATTTTAGTTTCCGGTCAATACAATTCTAGCATGAATAATAAACATTTATCATGAATGGGAAATATGATAATAACCATTTTATTATTGCCTCTAAGGCATATTTCCAACAGTCTCCCACTTGCACTAGAGTCAATAATCTAGTTTACATTGTAATGAATCTAACACCCATGGAGTCCTGGTGTTGATCATGTTTTGCTCGCGGAAGAGGTTTAGTCAACGGGTCTACCACATTCAGATCTGTATGTTCTTTTGCAAATCTTTATGTCTACAACGCTCTGCTTGGAGCTACTCCAGCTAACTGCTCCATTATTCAATACGTATCCGGATTGAGACTTTCAGTCATCCGGATCAGTGTCAATACTATCATCGATGTAACCCTTTACGACGAGCTTATCTTCACCTCCATAAACGAGAAACATGTCCTTTGTCCTCTTTAGGTACTTAAGGATATTTTTGACCGCTGTCCAGTGATCTACTCTTGGATCACTTTGGTACCTCCCTACCAGACTCATGGCAAGGCACACATCAGGTCTGGTACACAGCATATCATACATTATAGAGCCTATGGCCGATGCATAGGGGATAACTTTCATCCTTTCTCTTTCTTCTGCCATGATCGAGCTTTGAGTCTTACTCAACTTTACACCTTGCAACACAGGCAAGAACCCTTTCTTTGACTGGTCCATTTTGAACTTCTTCAAAATCTTGTCAAGGTATGTGCTCTGTGAAAGTCCTATCAGGCGTCTTGATCTATCTCTATAGATCTTATTGCCCAATATGTAAGCAGCTTCACCCAGGTCTTTCATTGAAAAACTCTTGTTCAAATAAGCTTTTATGCTTTCCAGAAATTCTATATCATTTCCAATCAACAATATGCCATTCACATATAATATTAGAAATGCTATAGAGCTCCCAGTCACTTTCTTGCAAATACAAGCTTCTCCGTAAGTTTGTATAAAACCAAAAGCTTTGATCACCTCATCAAAGTGTATATTCCAACTCCAAGATGCTCGCACCAGTCCATAGATGGATCGCTGGAGCTTGCATACTTTGTTAGCACCTTTAGGATCAACAAAACCTTCCGGTTGCATCATATACAACTCTTCCTTAAGAAACCCGTTAAGGAATGGTGTTTTGACGTCCATCTGCCAGATTTCATAATCATAAAATGTGGCAATTGCTAACATAATTCTAACAGACTTAAGCATCGCTACGGGTGAGAAAGTCTCATCGTAGTCAACCCCTTGAACTTTTCGGAAACCCTTTGCGACAAGTCGTGCTTTATAGACGGTGACATTACCATCAGCGTCTGTCTTCTTCTTAAAGATCCATTTATTCTCAATGGCCTGCCGGTCATCGGGCAAGTCCACCAAAGTCCATACTTTGTCTTCATACATGGATCCTATCTCTGATTTCATGGCCTCAAGCCATTTGTCAGAATCCGGGCTCATCATTGCTTCTTCATAGTTCGTAGGTTCGCCATTGTCTAACAACATGACTTCCAGGACGGGATTACCGTACCACTCTGGTGCGGAACGTACCCTAGTCAACCTACGAAGTTTAGTAAAAACTTGATCTGAAGTTTCATGATCATCATCATTAGTTTCCTCTCCGGCTGGTGTAGACATCACGGGAACCTCTTTCTGTGATGTGCTACTTTCAATTCGAGAGAAGGTACAATTACCTCATCAAGTTCTACTTTCCTCCCACTCACTTCTTTCGAGAGAAAACTCCTTCTCTAGAAAGGACCCATTCTTAGCAACAAAGATTTTGCCCTCGGATCTGTGATAGAAGGTATACCCAATGGTCTCTTTAGGGTATCCTATGAAGATGCACTTCTCCGCTTTGGGTTCGAGCTTATCAGGCTGAAGCCTCTAGACATAAGCGTCGCGTCCCCAAACTTTAAGAAACGACAACTTAGGTTTCTTGCCAAACCATAATTCATACGGTGTCGTCTCAATGGATTTAGACAGTGCCCTGTTTAAAGTGAATGCGGCTGTCTCTAATGCATAACCCCAAAACGATAGTGGCAAATCGGTAAGAGACATCATAGAACGCACCATATCCAATAGAGTACGATTACGACGTTCGGACACACCATTACGCTGTGGTGTTCCATGTGGCGTGAGCTATGAAACAATTCCACATTGTCTTAAATGCATACCAAACTCGCAACTCAAATATTCACCTCCACGATCAGATCGTAGAAATTTAATTTTCTTATTACGATGATTCTCCACTTCACTATGAAACTCCTTGAACTTTTCAAATGTTTTCAGACTTGTGTTTCATCAAGTAAATATACCCATATCTACTCAAATCATCTGTGAAGGTAAGAAAATAATGATATCCACCGCGTGCTTCAACACTCATCGGACCACATACATCGGTATCTATTATTTCCAACAAGTCACTTGCCCGCTCCATTGTTCCGAAAAACGGGGTTTTAGTCATCTTGCCCATGAGGCATGGTTCACATGTCTCAAATGATTCATAATCAAGAGATTCCAAAAGTCCATCAGCATGGAGTTTCTTCATGCACTTTACACCAATATGGCCTAAGCGGCAGTGCCACAAGTATGTGGTACTATCATTATTAACTTTGCATCTTTTGGCATCAATATTATGAATATGTGTATCACTACAATCGAGATTCAACAGAAATAAACCATTCACCAAGGGTGCATGACCATAAAAGATATTATCCATATAAATAGAACAACCATTATTCTCTGACTTAAATGAATAACCGTCTTGCAATAAACAAGATCCAGATATAATGTTCATGCTTAACGCAGGCACCAAATAACAATTATTCAGGTTCAAAACTAATCCCGAAGGTAAATGTAGAGGGAGAGTGCCGACAACGATCACACCAACCTTGGAACCATTTCCGACACGCATCGTCACCTCGTCCTTAGCTAGTCTTCATTTGTTCCGCAGCTCCTATTTCGAGTTACAAATATTAGCAACCGAACCAGTATCAAATACCCAGGCGCTACTACGAGCACTAGCAAGGTACACATCAATAACATGTATATAAAATATACCTTTGTTGATGTTGCCAGCTTTCTTATCTGCCAAGTACTTGGGGCAGTTCCGCTTCCAGTGACCATTCCCCTTGCAATAGAAGCACTAAGTCTCAGGTTTGGGTCCAGCCTTGGGTTTCTTCATGGGAGCGGCAACTGGCTTGCCATTCATCTTGAAGTTCCCTTTCTTTCCCTTGCCTTTCTTCTTGAAACTGGTGGTCTTGTTGACCATCAACACTTGATGCTCTTTCTTGATTTCTACCTCCGCGGCCTTAAGCATCGCGAAGAGCTCAGGGATCGTCTTCTCCATCCCTTGCTTATTATAGTTCATCATGAAGCCTTTGTAGCTCGGTGGTAGTGACTTGAGAACTCTGTCAATCCCTACTTCACCCGGAAGATTAACTCCCAACTGATTCAAGCGATTATAGTACCCAGACATTTTGAGTACGTGCTCACTAACGGTGTTGTTCTCCTCCATCTTACAGCTAAAGAACTTGTCAGAGGTGTCATACCTCTCAATCCGGGCAGGAGCCTGAAATACCAATTTCAGCTCTTGGAACATCTCATATGCTCCGTGGTGCTCAAAACGTCTTTGGATCCCCGGTTCTAAGCTGTAAAGCATGGCGCACTGAAGTATCGAGTAGTCATCAGAACGTGCTTGCCAGACGTTCATAACATCTACAGGCGAATCTTGAGGGGGTGCATCACCAAGCGGTGCATCAAGGACATATACTTTCTATGCAGCAGTGAGGATAATTCTCAAATTACGGACCCAGTCACATAGTTGCTTCCATCATGTTTCAACTTTTTTTTTCTCTAGGAACGCATTAAAATTCAGGGGAGCTACAGCGCGAGCCATTGATCTACAACATTAATTTGCAAAGATATTTAGACTAAGTTCATGATAATTGGTTCTTCTAATCAAATTACTAAAGAACTCCCACTTAAATCAACATCCCTCAAGTTGCCTAAGTGTTACATGATCCACATCAATTGACCCATGTCCGATCATCACGTGAGATGGGGCAGTCATCAATGGTGAACATCTCCATGTTGATCATATCTACTATATGACTCATGTTCGACCTTTCGGTCTCGCGTGCTCCGAGGCCATGTCTATACATGCTAGGCTCGTCAAGTTTAACCCAAGTATTCTACATGTGTAAAACTGGCTTACACCCGTTGTATGCGAACGTAGAGTCTATCACACTCGATCATCACGTGGTGCTTCGAAACGACGAACTTTCTCAACGGTGCATACTTAGGGAGAACACTTTTATCTTGAAATTAAGTGAAGGGACCATCTTATAATGCTACCGCCGTCCTAAGCAAAATAAGATGCATAAAAAGATAAACATCACATGCAATCAATATGTGACATGATATGGCCATTATCATCTCGTGCCTTTGATCTCCATCTCCAAAGCACCGGCATGATCTCCATCGTCACCGGCATGACACCATGATCTTCATCATCGTGCCATCATGTAGTTGCCTCCGCCAACTATTGCTTCTACGACTATTGCTAACGCATATCGATAAAGTAAAGCAATTACATGGCGGTTAATGGTTGACACGCAGGTCATACAATAAATTAAAGACAACCCTATGGCTCCTGCCAGTTGCCATACTCATTGACATGCAAGTTGTGAACCTATTACAAAACATGATCATCTCATACATCAACATATATCACATGACGTTTTGGCCATACCACATCACAACATGCCCTACAAAAACAAGTTAGACGTCCTCTACTTTGTTGTTGCAAATTTTACGTGGCTGCTATGGGCAACTAGCAAGAACCGTTCTTACCTACAAAAAGCCACAACGGTGATATTCAAGTTGCCTTTTAACCTTCTACAAGGACCGCCCTTGTCAAATCATATTCAACTAAAGCGGGAGAGACAGACACCCGCAAAGCCACTTTTATGCAATAGAAGTTGCATGTCAGTCAGTGGAACCGGTCTCTTGTGCGTGGACAAGTAAGGTTGGTCCGAGCCGCTTCATCCCACAATACCGCCGAATCCAAATAAGACAAAGGAAGTAAGCAATTTTAATATCAACGCCCACAACTTCCTTGTGTTCTACTCGTGCAAATACATCTACGCATAGATCTAGATCATGAAGGCATTGATGGGGAACGTTGCATGAAAATCAAAAAAATTCCTACGAAACACCCAAGATCTAATCTAGGAGATGCAAAGCAACGAGAGGGGAGTGTGTCTACTTGTAGTCTGCATTAGTATTTCCCCGAAGAGGAGACGATGATGCAGTACAGTAGTGATAAGTATTTCCCTCAGTTAAGAACCAAGGTTATCAATCCAGTAGAAGAACCAAGCTAAATTCCGTTAAGCGCACCTACACACACAAGAGCAAACACTTGCACCCAACGCAAATAAGAGGGTTGTCAATCCTCTTAGCGGTTATTTGCAAGGATTAAATCTTATCGAGGTAAATAGATAAACTAAAATACTAATTAAAATAAAAGTAAATAAATTACAGCAAGTTATTTTTGATTTTAATATATGATAAAAATAGACCCGGGGGCCATAGTTTTCACTAGAGGCTTCTCTCTCGAACACATAGCATACGGTGGGTAAACAAATTACTATTGGGCAATTGATAGAAAAGCAAATAATTATGATGGATTCATGACAATGATCATGTATATAGGCATCACGTCCGAGACAAGTAGACCGACTCCTGCCTGCATCTACTACTATTACTCCACCCATCGACCGCTATCCAGCATGCATCTAGGGTATTAAGTATGAAACAGAGTAACGCCTTAAGCAATATGACATGATGTAGACAAAGTAAACTCAAGCAATATGATTAAACCCCATATTTTTATACTTAATGGCAACAATACAAATACGTGTCATGTCCCCTTCTGTCACTGGGATTGAGCACCGCAAGACTGAACACATCACAAAGCACCCGTCCCATTGCAAGACAAATCAATCTAGTAGGCCAAACTAAATCGATAGATCGAAGAGAAATACAAAGCTATAATAATCATGCATAAAAGAGTTCAGAGAAGACTCAAATATTTCTCATGAATAATTTGATCATAAACTCACAATTCATCGGATCCCAACAAACACACCGCAAAAGAAGATTACATCGGATAGAACTCCAAGAACATCGAGGAGAACATGGTATTGAAGATCAAAGAGAGAGAAGAAGCCATCTAGCAACTAGCTATGGACCCGTAGGTCCATGGTAAACTACTCACACATCATCAGAAGGGCAGCAAGGTTGATGAAGAAGCCCTCCATGATCGATTCCCCCTCCGGCAGAGTACCGGAAAAGGCCTCCAGATGGGATCGCGGAAGAACAGAGGCTTGCGGCGGCGGAAAAGGTTTTATCTTCCGTCTCTCTGGTATATTGGGAATATTTTGGAATTTATAGCATTGGAATTAGGCCAGGAGGTGCCACGAGGGGCCCACAAGCCTGGGGGGCGCGCCCTACCCCCCTGGGCGTGCCCTCCAGGCTTGTCGCCTCCTCGTGACTCTTCTGGTGTTCTCCCGAAGCTTCCTGGGTCTCTTTTGGTCCAGAAAAAATTAATCCAAAGTTTTTTTCTCGTTTGGACACTTTTTGATAATGATTTTCTGAAAAGGCAAAAACAAGCAAAAAACAGCAACTGGCACTGGGCACTGGGTTAATAGGTTAGTCCCAAAAAATGATATATAATGGCATATAATTGCATATAAAACATTCAAGATTGATACTATAATAGCATGGAACAATCAAAAATTATAGATACGTTGGAGCCGTATCATAGACCGAAAGCGTTAGCGTCATAACGCGGTTGATGTAGCCGTACTCTTCACAATCCAATCGCGATCAAATCCGATCTAGTGCCGAACGGACGACACCTCCGAGATTAGCACACGTTCAGCTCGATGGCGTCCTCTCCTTCTTGATCTATCAAGAGAGGGGGAGGAGGTAGATGAGATCGGAACCAGCACGATGGCGTGGTGGTCGTGGTGGCAGTGGAATTCCGACAGGGCTTCGCCAAGCGCTGACGGAACGTGGAGGAGTAACGGGAGGGAGACGTGGCAAGCTTGGAAGGGGTGGCTGCCCCCTGCGCCTCCCCACTATATATAGGGGTGAGGGAGGGGCGTGCCAGCCCTAGCCCCCCTCGCAAGGCAGGGGGCGGCGGCCAAGGGAGGAGGAGTGCCCTCCAAGCCAAGTGGAGGTCCCTCCCCCTTAGGGTTTCCCTTCCCCTAGGCGCATGGGCCAAGTAGGGGTTGGTGTGCCTGGCCCAATAAGGCTAGGGCGGCCACCTACAGCCCATGCTACTACTTGCGACGTGGTGGAACCCTCTGAGGACTTCTGGACCCCTCCGGAACCCTCTGGAACCTTCCGGTGACTTCCCGGTACAATACCGAAAAAACCAAACTTTTTCCGTAACCCCGAAAACAACTTTCCATATATAAATCTTTACCTCCGAACTATTCCGGAGCTCCTCATGATGTCTCGGATCCCATCTGGGACTCCGAACAACCTTCAGACTTTCCACTATTAATATCTCAATACTACCCTAGCGCTATCGAACGTTAAGCGTGCGACCCTACGGGTTCGGGAACATGTAGACATGACCGAGACACTTCTCCGGTCAATAATCAATAGCGGGATCTGGATACCCATATTGATTCCCACATTTCCAACGAAGATCTTTATCGGTTGAACCACGATGTCGAGGATTCAGTTAATCCCGTATGCAATTCCCTTTGTCCGGCGATATGTTACTTGCCCGAGATTCGATCGTCGGTAGCTCCATACCTAGTTCAATCTCGTTACCGGCAAGTCTCTTTACTCATTCCGTAATACAAGATCCCATGGCTAACTCATTAGACACATTGCTTGCAAGCTCTTTACGATGTTGTATTACCGAGAGGGCCCAGAGATATCTCTCCGTCATACGGAGCGACAAATCCCAGTCTCGATCCATGCAACCCAACAGACACCTTTGGAGATACCTTTAGAGCACCTTTATGATCAACCAGTTACGAAGTGACGTTTGATAGCACACAAGGCATTCCTCTGATATCTGGGAGTGACATGATCTCATGGTCTAAGGAAGAGATACTTGATATGAAGAAAGATATAGCAAATAACTAAACAATCTGATGCTAAGCTTACGGTTGGGTCTTGTCCATCACATCATTCTCCTAATGATGTGATCCCGTTATCAAATGACAACTCATGTCTATGGTCGGGAAATTATAACCATCTTTGATCAACGAGCTAGTCTAGTAGAGGCTTACTAGGGACACGGTGTAGTTTATGTATTTACACATGTATTTTAGTTTTCGGTCAATACAATTCTAGCATGAATAATAAACATTTATCATGAACGGGAAATATGATAATAACCATTTTATTATTGCCTCTAGGGCATATTTCCAACAGTCTCCCACTTGCACTAGAGTCAATAATCTAGTTTACATTGTAATGAATCTAACACCCATGGAGTCCTGGTGCTGATCATGTTTTGCTCGCGGAAGAGGTTTAGTCAACGGCTCTGCCACATTCAGATCCATATGTTCTTTTGCAAATCTTTATGTCTACAATGCTCTGCTTGGAGCTACTCCAGCTAACTACTCCACTATTCAATACATATCCGGATTGAGACTTTTAGTCATCCGTATCAGTGTCAAAGCTATCGTCGATGTAACCCTTTACGACGAGCTTATCTTCACCTCCAGAAATGAGAAACATGTCCTTTGTCCTCTTTAGGTACTTAAGGATATTTTTGACCACTGTCCAGTGATCTACTCCTGAATCACTTTGGTACCTCCCTGCCAGACTCATGGCAAGGCACACATCAGGTCTGGTACACAGCATGGCATACATTATAGAGCCTATGGCCGAGACATAGGGGACTACTTTCATCCTTTGTCTTTCTTCTGCCGTGGTCGAGCTTTGAGTCTTACTCAACTTTACACCTTGCAACACAGGCAAGAACCCTTTCTTTGACTGGTCCATTTTGAACTTCTTCAAAATCTTGTCAAGGCATGTGCTCTGTGAAAGTCCTATCAGGCGTCTTGATCTATCTCTATAGATCTTGATGCCCAATATGTACGCAGCTTCACCCAGGTCTTTCATTGAAAAACTCTTGTTCAAATAACCTTTTATGCTTTCCAGAAATTATATATCATCTCCAATCAAGAATATGTCATCCACATATAATATTAGAAATGCTACAGAGCTCTCAGTCACTTTCTTGCAAATACAAGCTTCTCCGTAAGTTTATGTATTCACACATGTATTTTAGTTTCCGGTCAATACAATTCTAGCATGAATAATAAACATTTATCATGAACGGGAAATATGATAATAACCATTTTATTATTGCCTCTAGGGCATATTTCCAACAATAGGATGAATTGTCACTTTATGGTCTGATTGTTCGAATCTTTTGAATTTTCTTTGCTGCATAATTAAGTAGCCATGTATGCTCTCCGGTCTATTTGTCTTGTCTAGCCAAGATTGATTGGTAGTTCTTCACAGGGGTTGTACATGGTAGTGGGTTCGATCTTGCGGTGATCCATCCGAGTGACAAAGGAAGCGGACACGTATTGTATTGTTGCTAGTAAGGATAAAATGATGGTTTGTTTATCACACTTGGATGATGGTTTTACTATCTACATTATGTCATCATACTTATTTGCAATGCTTTGCGGTGATCCATCCGAGTGACAAAGGAAGCGGACACGTAGTGTATTGTTGCTAGTAAGGATAAAATGATGGTTTGTTTATCACACTTGGATGATGGTTTTGCTATCTACATTATGTCATCATACTTATTGCAATGCTCTGTTTGTTATAAACTTAATACTTCGAGATGCATGTTGGATAGCAGTCTTGGGGTGGAGTATTAGTTGTAGATGCAGTTGGATTAATGATACGTCCATTTTGCATCATGTTTTACTACTGTTATTTATAGTGTTTTTATCAATATAACACTTTGTGGAGCAATTCTAATGCCTTTTCTCTCTTAATATGCAAGATTTACACAAGGAGGGAGATTGCCGGCAGCTGGAATTCTGGACCTGAAAAAGCTATGTCAGAGATACCTATTCTGCACATCTCCAAATGAGCTGAAATTTCACGGAGATTTATTTTGGAATAAATAAAAAATATTGGAAGAAAGAAGTACCAGAGGGGGCCACCCAGGTGCCCACGAGGCACCAGGGCGCGCCACCCCCCCAGGCGCGCCCTGGTGGCTTGTGGGGCCCTTGGCCAGCCTCCGGTGCCCATTTTTTGGTATATAAGCCCATTTTCCCTAGAAAAAATAAAGAGAAGACTTTTGGGACGGTGCGCCGCCGTCTCGAGGCGGAACTTGGGCAGGAGCACTTTTGCTCTCCGACGGAGCGATTCCGCCGGGGATACTTCCCTCCGGGAGGGGGAAATCGGAGCCATCGACATCACCAACGATCCTCTCATCGTGGGAGGACCAATCTTCATCAACATCTTCAATAGCACCATCTCATCTCAAACCCTAGTTCATCTCTTGTATTCAATCTTTGTCTCAAAACCTCAGATTGGTACCTGTGGGTTGCTAGTAGTGTTGATTACATCTTGTAGTTGATGCTAGTTGGTTTACTTGGTGGAAGATTTTATGTTCAGATCCATTATGCTATTCAATACCCCTCTGATCTTGGACATGAATATGATTTGTGAGTAGTTACTTTTGTTCTTGAGGACATGGGAGAAGTCTTGTCATAAGTAATCATGTGAATTTGGTATTCGTTCGATATTTTGATGATATGTATGTTGTTGATTCTCTTAGTGGTGTTATGTGAACGTCGACTACATGACACTTCGCCATCTTTGGGCCTAAGGGAATGCATTGTGGAGTAGTAATTAGATGATGGGTTGCTAGAGTGACAGAAGCTTAAACCCTAGTTTATGCGCTATTCCGTAAAGGGCTGATTTGGATCCATATGTTTAATGCTATGGTTAGAGTTATCTTAATTCTTCTTTCGTAGTTGCGGATGCTTGCGAGAGGGGGTGTGACATCCCCAGATTACTAAACCCTAATCATGCTAATTAGTCATGACAAGTCATCATCATTAAACCCTAACAAAAACAATTTAGGAATAATACAAATTCAAATTCAAAATTCAAAATTCAAATGCAAGTCAAATTGTTACTTCTTCAAATAACTAAACAAAATAGTTCATAATATTTCAAATAATCTCAAAGCTATTATAAAAATAAAATCAGCATTATTAAAATTCCCAAGTTGACCCTAGCATCCAAAACCATACCCAAAACAACCATATTAAATCCATTTCTATTTATGGAAAATTCAAATGAAATTATCTTGCCTCCAAACCTTTTTATGGCAGTACTAAATATTGCAAAGTATTTAATTCAACAAGTGGCATAATTTACGAAAGTCCATTTGTGGAAAAACAATTTGCAAAATAGAAGAGATTAAAAAGGCAGAAAAAGAAAAGAGAAAATGGAAAAGTACACTGTGCACTTGGCCCAGTCAACCTAACAGTGCGGCCTGGCCCAGCAGGGCTGGCCTTTGCCTAACCCCTCGCCAGGCCGAGGCCATGGCACTGGCCGCGTGTGCATGCGCCGTCCATGCCGTGGATGTCGTGCTGTCGAGCATCCAGTGCTCCCCCTGGTGGATAAGGACGACCCCGGCAACCCTAGATGTAACCCTAACCCAGTTGCCCCCTCGCTAACCCCTCTCCCTCTCGGTTCTCGTCGCCCGAGCACGGACGTCGTCACGCCGCCGTCATCCACGCGCACCGGAGCATCCCCGTGCGTCCTGCTGGTGTCCAGGAGCGCCGCAGCTCTCTTCTGCCTCGACCACGACAAGCGGTTCGAGCTAGGACGCCCGGCATCGAGCGCATCGAGCTCCCTTCCTCGTCGGCCACCGCGCTAACATCACCGTCGATCTGCTTCCCTCGTCCTCCCCGGACCTCCCCGAGCTCGTCTCTGCCCTCACTGTGAGCCTACGGTCCTCCCCGACCTCCTCACTCTCTTCCCCGTCCCCCGTAGCCTCTGGTTCGAGTGCGCCGCCCGTGCTCGTCGCCGGCATAGCCACGGTGACCATTGGGTCCCGTGCGTGCCACCATCGTGCTCGCCGCGTCGTGTAGGGTCGCCCTGTCCATTTGGTTCGCTCGTGATCGCGCCGCATCGCCGTTTCCTCTCGCGCCCGACTCCGGCCGTCCGCCAATGAGCTCGCCGCCGTCGATACCGGCCACCGCAGGACCTCGCACCGCCACCATTCGACGCGGGCGAGCCCCAGCTTTCGAACGAGCCCACCCGCGCATCGAACGGCCGCCTGTGCCGCATTTCCGAGAATCGCCGGCGCGCTCCGGCGCATTCGGGCTCGCTGGAGTAACTCCGGCAACCGGCGCCGACCGGCGCCGACATGGCTGCATGGGGCCCACCCCTGTGCCACTGACTGTGGGCCCGTGGGGTCCCTTGACCGGGTTGACCCAGTCAACCCTGCTGACTGGGTGGCCCCGTGTCACTGACATACGGGCCCCGCCTAAATTAAATGATTTTTATAAATAAATAAAACGTTAATTAATCAGTTAATTAAATTAACTACTAATTAGTCACTGACCAGTAGGGCCCACCCTCTAATTAATCTTTAATTAGTTTAAATAAATCCTAATTAACTACTGTGTCACTGACCAGTGGGACCCACTGGTCAGGTTTGACCTGGCCCAGCCGGATTTGACCGCTGACGTCACATTGATGTCATGCAGACGTCATCATTCACTGTTCTGGATAATTCGAATTTAAATAATTCCAGAAATTCAGTAAAACTTTGAAAAATCATATCAAATAAACCGTAACTCGGATGAAAATAATTTATATATGAAAAATGATCAGAAAAATATGAAGAATCCGAATATGCCATCCACATACCTGCCACACCCCTCTAACCTACTGAACATGGAACCGTCCCCTCTAACCTACGTCACATTCGATTAGAACACCCCCAGCATTGCATGTAAACATGTCATACATCCCTGTTGCATTGTTTGCCGTGTATTTATTGTTTCTTCCCCCTCCTTCTCTCCCGATAGACCCCGAGACTGCAGACGACACTGCAGAGTACGACTACGTCATCGACGACCAGACCCCTTCAGCTGAGCTTCCAGGAAAGCAAAACCCCCTTGATCATCCAGATACCGCCTACTCTTTCTCTCTATTGCTTGCATTAGAATTGCTTCTGTTGTTGCTCCGATAGCTCCTATTCTGATGCATAGCCTGTTTGCATCGCCTACTGTTGATACCTACCTACTGTCCTATGATGCTAAGGTAGCTATGTTGTTGTTCCATCTGTGGCCCTTCACCCTTGTCCGTTTGCCATGCTTGTTACCGGGCCGTGATCACTCTGGGTGATGATCACGGAAATGTTTACTTATTGCAATACTTTAAACTGATAAAGTCGGGCTGGCCCCAAGGGTGCCCGCGAGTGAATAATATTAAAGACGGGTCGACTCCAAGAGCACCCGCGAGCCGTGTGTTATCAAGACGGAGCGACATGGATCCTGATCGTCTCTGCGAGTTACTGAATAAGCCTAACGGATTTGGGTATTTGACCTGAGTAGGCCGCTGGCCTTATACGCACTACCACCACGTGGGATAATGGTTATGGGACCCTCTACGTCGTATGTATCAGCCGAAAGTTCTTCAGATGTCACAGCTCAGAGATGCGGGCTGATTGTTCGGGTGGGCTGGTTACGTCACTGGTGTATACAGTGTCGCGCCTGGGCCCCGACCACCCATGCAATGTGCCGGAGTGCAAAGGGCGATGGCCCAAGATTCCTTCGCACTTAGGATTTAGACTGGCGTGCTGACCTCTCTGCTGAGCCTAGGTAGGACTATGTCGTGTCGATCACCCGAGGCCGGACATTACCCAGCAAGTGTGTCCGGCCAGATGTGATCGAGCGTGTTGGGTAACAGTAGTGCACCCCTGCAGGGAAGTTATCTACTCGAAAAGCCGTGTCCACGGTAACAGGACGCTCAGAGTTGTATCTTGATCCGCTACAACTACAAATGGATACTGATACAATGTTAAACTGCTACTACTGCTCTTGGGATCACTTTCTCGCAGGGTAGTCGAGGAAGGATCCCAGGGCTCTATTAAAATATGATTGATTATATATTCTCTTGTTCTACCCTCTTCTGATGCTGCAAGATTGCTTCAAGATGCTAGTTTTCGATAGGCTAGGCCTCACCCCCTCTGTTCCAGCATTTCTGCACTTTAGTCCAAAGATATAGCCCTATTCCTTTGATACAATGCATATCTAGCATAGTTCTGATGTCAGTCTTGCGAGTACTTTGAATGAGTACTCACGGTTGCTTTGCTATCTCTTTTTCCCCATACCCGATTGCTGCGATCAGACGACGGAGCCCAGGAGCAAGAGATCCCCGGAGGAGCCTACTACGATGTGGAGATCCCCGACGACCAGGAGTTGTTCGGAGGCCCGAGGCAGGAGGCCTTCGCCTTTTCGATCAGTGTCACTGTTTGTGCTAGCCTTCTTAAGGCAAACTTAACTAACTATGTCTGTACCCAGATATTATGGTTTGTATGACTTATGTATTCGGGTCCTCGTGACCCCTGGTTTGTAATATGAAGATTTATGTTTAAATTTGAGTTTAGAGTTGTGTTGTGATATCTTCCCGTGAGTCTCTGATCTCGAGCGTGCACGTTTGCGTGTATGATTAGTGCACGGTCGAGCAAAGGGCGTCACAAGTTGGTATCAGAGCCGACTGCCTGTACGAAGCCCCCTTCCAATTCCTTGGTCGAAGTTGAGTCTAGACTTTGAAAAACTATTTTACTAACAGTGCTGTGTGGCTTACGGGCCCACGTTGCACATGGATGGAATTAGGATCTTTTATTCCTCTTCCTTACTCTGGGATTCTACTCTCTCTTCTATTCGGGTTAAAATTTTACTAACTCTAACTTTAGGATCTCGTGACCATATTCTCCCGGAGAGCCACTCGATACAGATGATCGCCTATTTCACCAGAAGATCCCGAAGATACTCTCCGATAAATTTCTGAGACCCTATGTGCCCACCGCTTTTGCAATTCCCTACCACCGGTAAATCCTGATGGATAACTACATACACTTGTCGTACATATATTCATTCCAGTTACTCTCTTGTTCCATCCAACATATGGAAATACTCTCCGTTATTTCGAGAAACCTTTGTCCCTACTACCTTGCAGTCCTTTGTCGCATGAATACATTTGCGAATAATTCCTCACACTTATCTGGGATTCGTTCATCCCCAGTTGTTCATGTGATTCACAATATACTTCGAAATGATAATCGATCTTCCGGAAATCCTCTGCAGCCTACTGCTTTTGAGATTCCTCTTGCCTACTTGTATTATGGTTAATTCCATATGCCTAGTAATTTTCATTGACATCCCTTGTCATTGCCATTCTGATCCTATTGATTCCACATGCGTGCGAATACTCGCAATCATCAGTTGATTCCTGTGAAGTCATCCTTCTGGCTCAGACGTCATTTCGGACATGAGCCGTTTCTCGGTAAATCAGACCTTGGTTGATTGTCCATCTAATTCTATTCAACTTACTTATCTTTGATCAGAGCGTCTGCCTTTGATCCCCCGATTTGGAAATCATAATTCCTTTGTAAATAAGCTTTGAATTATTCAGATGTTCCTATACTCTGATGCCCTTATATTCTTTCTTCTTCTGGTTGAGTACCGATACTCGCTTCAGATCCTTTGCGGACCACCTGATCTTTTTGTGGATTTCTAACCGACAGTTCCCTTGTAATTTTCAATCATTGACGAATTTCCCCTGATACAAAAGGCCTGTTGCGGATTGTATCATCTGCTCTGTGTCGTCAGCCCTCTGCTCTCGAGCTTGTATCCGTTGCTTTTATAATTGTGTTGTATAGATTTCTAAAATATCCCGATGGGTTGAACCTATGCTTTCCCTAATCTGTGTGAACCCGGAAACTTCTATGAGTTATACTCTATTGGTGTTTCGCCAGATAAATTTTCAGCACTACAACTTCATCGAAAGCGAGAAGTGAATGAAAGGTTATGCGTTGAAGAAGTGGGAGTCGACCGTGAACATTTATGTTCATGCCCATGGACATGATATAGATCTTATCATAGAAGCTTCTCATAAAATAATTATCCCCTTGGTATAAATTCATCTTGTATCCTTGAATCGGTCCCTTGCAATCATGGTTCTGACCATGTTGTTCTTCTTTGATTCCATTTCCCAGACAAGTTAAAGCACTTGTCTTCTGCAGATCATTACGCCTATCCAACCTCTATTCTGACCTACCTTGGAGTATTACACTCTGGTATCTCGAGGATATCGTGCCATTGCACTATCTCTTTTAAACCCTTGGTAGAGTAATACCTTTCACCGTCTTAGTCATTCCACGGTTTCTGAGTTGTTTGTCAACCAAGAACACCGATAAGTGAATCGAATCCACCCTATGGTTCAGTACTCCTAGTACTTTGTTGCTGGGAAGCTTAATGCTCCATCATGTCATTCCTAGCCTGATCAGCTACATCATTATCATACTAATTTTAACTGTGCTACCTGGTCCTTCTTCCCGGAGCACAATTTTTGCCGATGAGCTAAGCTTATGTCGAGCTTCTTCATCATATCGTTTTGCCTTTGAACATCAATATTGATTCCGAGTTTGTGTCATATCCGTGGTTCTGTTGACCTTTAGCTTTGCCACTCCTTCTGCTTGATGTCGTCGCTGATCGATTACATCTTCTTGAGACCTCTCGACAAAATGTGTCGTAATCGTCGTCAACCTTTGGACTTCTTTAAAAGGTTGTGAATCAAATTGATGATGAGGGATACCATCCTTGCCCCTCGATACTTTGTGTTGTCATCAACAAACATTCTTGTCATCCTCCCAAAAAAGACTTGGTCCTGTCTTGGTTATAGTTGAGTTCCTCGCTATTCCTGGGATTGTTTCTTTGTATCTCTTGTGATCTTCAGATCCAACCCTTGCTTGAATCATCATATTATTGCTACCTCGAAGCATAACTGTGGTATTCCGAATATCAACAAGAACATTGGAAGCGCAATGCTAAATGTTTCTTGATCAATTAACCAAACACCATTGTATGGGTAACATCATGAAATTCTTTGCCCCTTTATCTAAATGATTTTGTACTTGCTGTCCTGCCATGTATATCATGCTCTGCTTTTCCTTGGGAAGGATATACACCTAATACTTGTGTATAATCACATTTTCCTTTCCATTGGTCTGTTTTAATCTGATAATCACATTTTTCCCTTCCATTGGTCTGTTTAACCTTTCTTGTGATTTATACGAGCTAAGCAGTAATAATTCCTTACTTATGAAAACACATCGGTGTACAACTCTGTCAGAAAAACCATGTTACTATTGTTGTTAACATTCCAGTAACCACCGATGGACAAGAACTTTGCCTATTGGTCCGCCTCGTATTAACGAGCAGGAAAATGGTTCTCTTCGTCCCCGGCCCTTGGTACCGACGTTGTTGCCAACATAGCTGACAAACTATCCCCCGAGATGCCTTGCTATCGTGACCATGCAAAATGTCATCACCCTTCCTACTTTTAATCGGAACTCACCATAGTTCCACAAGACCGAAACCTGACTCTCCTGTACATCTCTATGTCCAACGTTATTCCTCGCGCTTGGCTTCGTATGTAATTCACGAGCCACCTTCCTAGAGATGATCTATTCTGGTATCAGATGTAATACTTATTCTCGTTGCTCTGAACCCCATTCACACTCTGTTTTTAGGCATCAAATGCTTGCCTACCCGTTCAAACTTCTTATACCTCCTTACTTTGCTCTCGATGTTTTTCTTAAGTTTCGACTCGAGAGATACCATGTACTTCAATCCTTGAGACAACCTCGGTTGATTGACCTTATACCGATCCAACCCCCTTAAGTTTCCCCTCCTACCCTATTCGTAAGCACGATGGAGTTCCGAAGAAAGAAGGACAACTTCATCATGATGACCTGAAGTAGAGAAATGAAGACATCAACGAAAAGGATCAATTTCTTCGTGAAGGGCAACAAGAACATGGAGATTCGTTGGAATTCCGTAACCAGACCTTCTCCCCCTACTCTACTTCTTAATTCTCGGGACGAGAATTTCTTTAAGTGGAGGAGAGTTGTGACATCCCCAGATTACTAAACCCTAATCATGCTAATTAGTCATGACAAGTCATCATCATTAAACCCTAACAAAAACAATTTAGGAATAATACAAATTCAAATTCAAAATTCAAATGCAAGTCAAATAGTTACTTCTTCAAATAACTAAACAAAATAGTTCATAATATTTCAAATAATCTCAAAGCTATTATAAAAATAAAATCAGCATTATTAAAATTCCCAAGTTGACCCTAGCATCCAAAACCATACCCAAAACATGTTGGGAAACGTTGCATGGGAAACAAAAAATTTCCTACACACACACAAGATCTATCCATGGTGATGAGCATCTACGAGAGGGAGAGTGAATCTACATACCCTTGTAGATCGCTAAGCGGAAGCGTTAAGAAACGCGGTTGATGTAGTCAAACGTCTCCGCGATCCAAATCGCAAGTCGTCCCTCGATCCGATCACGAAGTAGTGCCGAACGGACGGCACCTCCGCGTTCAACACACGTACGGCTTGATGACGCCTTCACCTCCTCGATCCAGCGAGCGATGATGAAGTAGTAGATGAGTTCTGGCAGCACGACGGTGTGGTGGTGGTGAGGAACAATCTCTGCAGGGCTTCGCCAAGCACTACGGAGATTATGACGGGAGGAACTAGAGGGTTAGGGTTGCCGGCACACGGCTTGGGAAATCTTGATGTGTCCCGTGTGTTAGCCCTGCCCCTCTATTTATATGTTGAGCCCTGGGGTCTAAACTTGGAGAGAAAGCCTCCACAACGTCGGTTTGGCCCGCACAGAAAGAGTCCAACTCCGATTCCAGCAGTATCGCGTACAAGTGGTAGTACCGCTCACGAGCGGTAGTACCGCTTGAGCGGTAGTACCGCTTCACACAAGCGGTAGTACCGCTTACGCGGTAGTACTGCCTTACCAGCGGTAGTACCACTTAAGGCAGCAGCAAACCTTCCTTTTGCACTTTCCAAAACCTCGTGGGCTTTACCCCTTTGGCTCATATAAAGTGTTGCTGCACCCGAACACTTCGGTAAACATCCGGAACCCCTTCCGGTGAATTCCGGAACCCTTCCGGAGATCAAAACACTATTATCACATATATCAATCTTTACCTCCGGACTCTTCCGGAGATCCTCGTCATGTCCGAGATCTTATCCGGGACTCCGAACAACCTTCGGTCACCAACAAAATAATTCAACTATACTAATCGTCACCAAACGTTAAGTGTGTAGACCCTGCGGGTTCGAGAACTATGTAGACATGACCGAGACACCTCTACGATCAATAACCAATAGCGGGACCTGGATGCCCATATTGGCTCCTACATATTCTGCGAAGATCTTTATCGGTCGAACCTCTATGTCAAGGATTCAGTTAATCCCGTATGTTGTTCCCTTTGTTCTTCGGTATGTTACTTGCCCGAGATTCGATTGTCGGTATCTCTATACCTAGTTCAATCTCGTTACTGGCAAGTCTCTTTACTCTTTCCGTAATACAAGATCTCGTGGCTAACACTTTAGTCACATTGCTTCCAAGGCTCATTGTGATGTTGTATTACCGAGTGGGCCCTGAGATACCTCTCCGTCACACGGAGTAACAAATCCCAGTCTTGATCCATGCCAACCCAACAGACACCCTCGGAGATACCTGTAGAGCATCTTTATAGTCACCCAGTTACGTTGCGACGTTTGATACACACAAGGTATTCCTCCAGTGTCAGTGAGTTGCACGATCTCATGGTCATAGGAACAGATACTTGACATGCAGAAAACAATAGCAATAAACTGACACGATCATATGCTACGTTTATAGTTTGGGTCTTGTCCATCACATCATTCTCCTAATGATGTGATCCCGTTATCAAATGACATCTTATGTCCATGGCTAGGAAACCTTCACCATCTTTTGATCAACGAGCTAGTTAACTAGAGGCTTACTAGGGACACAGTGTTGTCTATGTACCCACACATGTATTTGAGTTTCCAATCAATACAATTATAGCATGGATAATAAACGATTATCATGAACAAGGAAATATAATAATAACTAATTTATTATTGCCTCTAGGGCATATTTCCAACAGTCTCCCACTTGCACTAGAGTCAATAATCTAGTTCACATCACTATGTGATTTACATTGTAATGAATCGAACACCCATGCAATTCTGGTGTTGTTCATGTTTAGCCCTTGGAAGAGGTTTAGTCATCGGATCTGCAACATTCAGATCCGTGTGTACTTTGCAAATATTTATGTCGTCCTCCTTGATGTAATCGCGGATGGAATTGAAACGTCGCTTTATGTGTCTAGTCCTCTTGTGAAATCTTGGTTCCTTGGCTAGAGCAATGGCACCAGTATTATCACAAAACAGAGTCATTGGGTTAAGCACACTAGGCACTACTCCAAGATCTGTCATGAACTCCTTCATCCAGACACCTTCCTTCGCCGCCTCCAAGGCAGCGATGTACTCCGCTTCGCATGTAGAATCAGCTACCACGCTTTGCTTGGAACTGCACCAGCTAACCGCACCCCCATTAAGAATAAATACGTATCCGGTTTGCGACTTAGAGTCATCCGGATCAGTGTCAAAGCTTGCATCGATGTAACCCTTTACGACGAGCTCTTGATCACCTCCATAAACGAGAAACATGTCCTTAGTCCTTTTCAGGTACTTCAGGATATTCTTGACCGCCGTCCAGTGTTCCACTCCTGGATCACTTTGAAACCTTCTGGCCATACTTATGGCAAGGCTGACATCGGGTCTTGTGCACATCATTGCATACATGATAGAGCCTATGGCTGAGGCATAGGGGACGACACTCATCTTTTCTCTATCTTCTGCAGTCACTGGGCATTGTGTCTTACTCAACTTCACACCTTGCAATACAGGCAAGAACCCCTTCTTGGACTGATCCATTTTTAACTTCTTCAAAACTTTGTCAAGGTATGTGCTTTGTGAAAGTCCTATTAAGCGTCTCGATCTATCTCTATAGATCTTGATGCCTAATATGAAAGCAGCTTCTCCTAGGTCCTTCATTGAAAAACTCTTGTTCAAATATTCCTTCACGCTTTCCAACATTTCTATATTGTTTCCAATCAGTAATATGTCATCCACATATAATATTAGAAACGCTATAGAGCTCCCACTCACTTTCTTGTAAATACAAGCTTCTCCGTAAACTTACAAACTCGAACGTTTTGATCACCTCATCAAAGCAAAGATTCCAACTCCGAGATGCTTGCACCAGTCCATAAATGGATCGCTGGAGTTTGCAAACTTTGTCAGCATTCTCTGGATCGACAAAACCTTCTGGTTGCATCATATACAACTCTTCCTTAAGGAAACCGTTAAGGAACGCTATTTTGACATCCATCTGCCAAATTTCATAATCGAAAAAGGAAGCTATTGCTAACATGATTCTGACGGACTTAAGCATAGCTACGGGTGAGAAGGTCTCATCGTAGTCAACTCCTTGAACTTGTGAAAAACCCTTTGCCACAAGTCGAGCTTTATAGACGGTGACATTACCGTCCGCGTCCGTCTTCCTCTTAAAGATCCATTTGTTCTGAATGGCCTTACGCCCTTCAGGTAATACTTCCAAAGTCCACACTTTGTTTTCATACATGGATCCCATCTCGGATTTCATGGCCTCTAACCACTTCTCGGAATCCAGGCCCATCATCGCTTCTCCATAGCTCGTAGGTTCATCGTTGTCCAACAACATGACCTCTAAGACAGGGTTGCCGTACAACTCAGGAGTAGTACGCGTCCTTGTCGACCTACGAGGTTCGATAGCAACTTGATCCAAAGCTTCATGATCATCATCATTAACTTCCTCTTCAGCTGATGTAGGCTCTACAAAAACATCTTTCTGCGCTGCGCTACTTTCAGGTTGAAGTAAAGGTTTAACAACCTCATCAAGTTCTATCTTCCTCCCACTCAATTCTTTCGAGAGAAACTCTTTCTCAAGAAACGTTCCATTTTTAGCGACAAACACTTTGCCTTCGGATCTGAGGTAGAAGGTATACCCAACTGTCTCTTTTGGGTATCCTATGAAGACGCATTTCTCCGCTTTGGGTTCCAGCTTTTCAGGCTGACGCTTTTTGACATAAGCATCACATCCCCAAACTTTAAGAAACGACAGCTTTGGCTTCATGCCAAACCAAAGTTCATATGGCGTCGTCTCAACGGATTTCAATGGTGCCCTATTTAAAGTGAATGCAGCTGTCTCTAATGCATAACCCCAAAACGATAGTGGCAAATCGGCAAGAGACATCATAGATCGCACAATATCCAATAAGGTTCGATTACGACGTTCGGACACACCATTACGCTGTGGTGTTCCAGGCGGTGTCAGTTGTGAAACAATTCCACATTGTCTTAAGTGACTGCGAAACTCATAACTCAGATATTCTCCTCCTCGATCAGATCGTAGGAATTTAATCTTCTTGTTACGATGATTCTCAACTTCACTCTGAAATTGTTTGAACTTTTCAAATGTTTCAGACTTGTGTTTCATTAAGTAAATATACCCATATCTACTTAAGTCATCAGTGAAGGTGAGAAAGTAACGATAACCACCGCACGCCTCAATGCTCATCGGACCGCACACATCAGTATGTATGATTTCCAATAAGTCACTTGCCCGTTCCATTGTTCCAAAGAACGGCGTTTTAGTCATCTTGCCCATGAGGCATGGCTCGCATGTGTCAAGTGATTCAAAATCAAGTGACTCCAAAAGTCCATCAGCATGGAGCTTCCTCATGCATTTTACGCCAATATGACCTAAACGGCAGTGCCACAAGAAAGTGGTATTATCATTATCAATTCTACATTATTTGGCATCAATGTTATGAACATGTGTATCATTTCTATCGAGATTCAATAAGAATAAACCCCTCACTTCGGGTGCATGACCATAAAAGATATTACTCATATAAATAGAACAATCATTATTCTCTGATTTAAATGAGTAACCGTCTCACAATAAACAAGATCCAGATATAATGTTCATGCTTAACGCAGGCACCAAATAACATTTATTCAGGTTCATCACTAATCCCGATGGTAATCGAAGAGCGAGCGTGCCGACGGCGATCACATCAACCTTGGAACCATTTCCCACGCGCATCGTCACTTCATCCTTTGCCAGCCTCTGTCTATTCTGCAGTTCCTGTTTAGAGTTGCAAATGTGAGCAACCGCACCGGTATCAAATACCCAGGCACTACAACGAGAGTTGGTAAGGTACACATCAATAACATGTATATCATATATACCTTGTTTGTTGTTGGCCACCTTCTTGTCAGCCAAATACTTGGGGCAGTTCCGCTTCCAGTGTCCAGTTCCCTTGCAATGAAAGCACACAGTTTCTGGTTTGGGTCCAGCCTTGGGTTTCTTCACGAGAGGAGCAACTGCTTTGCCACTCTTCTTGGAGTTAACCTTCTTACCCTTGCCATTTTTCTTGAAACTAGTGGTTTTATTGACCATCAACACTTGATGCTCCTTCTGAATTTCAAACTCAGCGGCTTTCAGCATCGCAAACAGCTCGGCGACTGACTTGTTCATCCCGTGCATGTTATAGTTCAGCACGAAGCTCTTGTAGCTAGGTGGCAATGATTGAAGAACTCTATCAGTGATAGCCTCTGGCGGAAGGGGCATCCCCAATTCAGCCAGACGGGTGGAGTACCCAGACATTCTGAGTATGTGATCACTGATAGACCCGTTCTCCTCCATCTTGCAAGCATAGAACTTATCGGAGATCTCATACCTCTCGATCCGGGCATTCTTCTGAAAGATAAACTTCAACTCCTGGAACATCTCATATGCTCCATGACGTTCAAAACGTCTTTGAAGTCCCGGTTCTAAGCCATACAATATTGCACATTGAACTATTGAGTAATCTTCAGAACGAGCCTGCCAGGCATTCACAACGTCTAGAGACTCAACTGGAGCGGGTGGATCACCAAGCGTTGCATCAAGGACATAAGCCTTCTGGGAAGCCGTAAGGATAATTCTTAGATTACGGGCCCAGTCCACAAAGTTAGTTCCATCGTCTTTTAACTTAGCTTTCTCTAGGAACGCATTAAAATTCAGGGGTGCTACTGCGCGAGCCATGATCTACAACATAAATATAGCAAAGACAACTTAGACTATTGTTCAAGATAATGAGTTTAGTTAATCATATTACTTAAAAACTCCCACTCAAATTGACATCCCTCCGGTCATTCGAGTGTAACATGATCCAAATCCACCAACTCAAGTCCGATCATCACGTGAGTTGAGGTGGTTTCAATGGTGAACATCTTCATGTTGATCATATCTACTATATGACTCATGTTCGACCTTTCGGTCTCTTGTGTTCCGAGGCCATGTCTGTACATGCTAGGCTCGTCAAGTTTAACCCGAGTGTTCCGCACGTGCAACACTGGCTTGCACCCATTGTATGCGAACGTAGAGTCTATCACACCCGATCATCACGTGGTGTCTTGAAACGACGAACTTTCGCAACGGTGCACACTCGGGGAGAACACAATTTTATCTTGAAATTTAAGTGAGGGATCACCTTATAATGCTACCGTCGTCCTAAGCAAAATAAGATGCATAAAAGGATTAACATCACATGCAAATCATAAGTGACATGATATGGCCATGAACTTGTGCTTTTGATCTCTATCTTCAAAGCACCGGCATGATCTCCATCGTCACCGGCATGACACCATGATCTCCATCATCTTGATCTCCATCAACGTGTCGCCATGAAGTTGTCGCACCGACTGTTTCTTCCACGACTATTGCTAACTCATAGCGATAAAGTAAAGCAAAACGGCGAAAATAATTAAAGACAACTCTATGGCTCCTGCCAGTTGCCGTACTCATCGACATGCAAGTCGTGATATTCTATACAACACATGATCATCTCATACATCACATATATCTCATCATGTACTTGGCCATATCACATCACAACATACCCTGCAAAAACAAGTTAGACGTCCTCTAATTGTTGTTGCAAGTTTTACGTGGCTGCTACGGGTATCTAGCAAGAACGATTCTTACCTACGCAAAAACCACAACGGTGATATAAAAAATTGCTATTCAACCTTCTCAAGGACCGCCTTTGTCAAATCCGATCCGACTAAAGTAGGAGAGACAGACACCCGCCAGCCATCTTTATGCAACGAAGTTACACGTCAGTTGATGGAATCGGTCTCTCATAAGCATACGAGTAATGTTGGTCCGAGCCGCTTCATCCCACAATACCGCCGAAACAAGAAAAGACCAAGGGAGGAAGCAATCTGAATATCAACGCCCACAAACTCCTTTGTGTTCTACTCGAGATCTCATCTACACATAGACCTGGCTCTGATACCACTGTAGGGAAACGTTGCATGGGAAACAAAAATTTTCCTACGCACACACAAGATCTATCCATGGTGATGAGCATCTACGAGAGGGAGAGTGAATCTACATACCCTTGTAGATCGCTAAGCGGAAGCGTTAAGAAACGCGGTTGATGTAGTCGAACGTCTCCGCGATCCAAATCGCAAGTCGTCCCTCGATCCGATCACGAACTAGTGCCGAACGGACGGCACCTCCGCGTTCAACACACGTACGGCTTGATGACGCCTTCACCTCCTCGATCCAGCGAGCGATGATGAAGTAGTAGATGAGTTCCGGCAGCACGACGGCGTGGTGGTGGTGAGGAACAATCTCTGCAGGGCTTCGCCAAGCACTACGGAGATTATGACGGGAGGAACTAGAGGGTTAGGGTTGCCGGCACACGGCTTGGGAAATCTTGATGTGTCCCGTGTGTTAGCCCTGCCCCTCTATTTATATGTTGAGCCCTGGGGTCTAAACTTGGAGAGAAAGCCTCCACAACGTCGGTTTTGCCCGCACAAGGTCGGTTTGGCCCGCACGGAAAGAGTCCCACTCGGATTCCAGCAGTATCGCGTACAAGCGGTAGTACCGCTCACGAGCGGTAGTACCGCTTCACACAAGCGGTAGTACCGCTTACGTGGTAGTACTGCCTTACCAGCGGTAGTACCGCTTAAGGCAGCAGCAAAACTTCCTTTTGCACTTTCCAATACCTCGTGGGCTTTACCCCTTTGGCTCATATAAAGTGTTGCTGCACCCGAACACTTCGGTAAACATCCGGAACCCCTTCCGGTGAATTCCGGAACCCTTCCGGAGATCAAAACACTATTATCACATATATCAATCTTTACCTCCGGACTCTTACGGAGATCCTCGTCATGTCCGGGATCTTATCCGGGACTCCGAACAACCTTCGGTCACCAACAAAATAACTCAACTATACTAATCGTCACCAAACGTTAAGTGTGTAGACCCTGCGGGTTCGAGAACTATGTAGACATGACCGAGACACCTCTACGATCAATAACCAATAGCGGGACCTGGATGCCCATATTGGCTCCTACATATTCTGCGAAGATCTTTATCGGTCGAACCTCTATGTCAAGGATTCAGTTAATCCCGTATGTTGTTCCCTTTGTTCTTCGGTATGTTACTTGCCCGAGATTCGATCGTCGGTATCTCTATACCTAGTTCAATCTCGTTACTGGCAAGTCTCTTTACTCGTTCTGTAATACAAGATCTCGTGGCTAACACTTTAGTCACATCGCTTGCAAGGCTCATTGTGATGTTGTATGACCGAGTGGGCCCTGAGATATCTCTCCGTCACACGGAGTAACAAATTCAGTCTTGATCCATGCCAACCCAACAGACACCCTCGAAGATACCTGTAGAGCATCTTTATAGTCACCCAGTTACGTTGCGACGTTTGATACACACAAGGTATTCCTCCGGTGTCAGTGAGTTGCACGATCTCATGGTCATAGGAACAGATACTTGACATGCAGAAAACAATAGCAATAAACTGACACGATAATATGCTACGTTTATAGTTTGGGTCTTGTCCATCACATCATTCTCCTAATGATGTGATCCCGTTATCAAATGACATCTTATGTCCATGGCTAGGAAACCTTCACCATCTTTTGATCAACGAGCTAGTTAACTAGAGGCTTACTAGGGACACAGTGTTGTCTATGTACCCACACATGTATTTGAGTTTCCAATCAATACAATTATAGCATGGATAATAAACGATTATCATGAACAAGGAAATATAATAATAACTAATTTATTATTGCCTCTAGGGCATAGTTCCAACAAAACAGCCATATTAAATCCATTTCTATTTATGGAAAATTCAAATGAAATTATCTTGCCTCCAAACCTTTTTATGGTAGTACTAAATATTCCAAAGTATTTAATTCAGCAAGTGGCATAATTTACAAAAATCCATTTGTGGCCAAACAATTTGCAAAACAGAAGATAATTAAAAAGGCAGAAAAAGAAAAGAGAAAATGGAAAAGTACACTGTGCACTTGGCCTAGTCAACCTAACAGTGCGGCCTGGCCCAGCAGGGCTGGCCTTTCCATAACCTCTCGCCAGGCCGAGGCCATGGCACTGGCCGCGTGCGCGTGCGCCGTCCACGCCTTGGATGTCGTGCTGTCGAGCATCCAGTGCTCCCCCTGGTGGATAAGGACGACCCCGGCAACCCTAGACGTAACCCTAATCCAGTTGCCCCCTCGCTAACCCCTCTCCCTCTCGGTTCTCCTCGCCCGAGCACGGACGTCGTCGCGCCGCCGTCATCCACGCGCACCGGAGCATCCCCGTGCCTCCCGCTGGTGTCTAGGAGCGCCGCAGCTCTCTTCTGCCTCGACCACGACAAGCGGTTCGAGCTGGGACGCCCGGCATCGAGCGCATCGAGCTCCCTTCCTCGTCGGACGCCGTCGCTAACATCGCCATCGATCTGCTTCCCTCGTCCTCCCCGGACCTCCCAGAGCTCGTCTCTGCCCTCACTGTGAGCCTACGGTCCTCCCCGACCTCCTCACTCTCTTCCCCGTCCCCCGTAGCCTCTGGTTTGAGTGCGCCACCCATGCTCGTCGCTGGCGTAGCCACGGTGACCATTGGGTCCCGTGCGTGCCACCATCGTGCTCGCCGCGTCGCGTAGGGTCGCCCTGGCCATTTGGTTCGCTCGTTATCGCGCCGCATCGCCGTTTCCTCTCGCGCCCGACTCCGGCAGTCCGCCGATGAGCTCGCCGCCGTCGATACCGGCCACCGCAGGACCTCGCACCGCCACCATTCGACGCGGGAGAGCCCCAGCTTTCGAATGAGCCCACCCGCGCATCGAACGGCCGCCTGTGTCCCGTTTCCGAGCCTCGTCGGCGCGCTCCGCCGCGTTCGGGCTCGCCGGACTAACTCCGGCAGCCGGCGCTGACCGGCGCCGACGTGGCTGCATGGGGCCCACCCTTGTGCCACTGACTGTGGGCCCGTGGGGTCCCGTTGACCGGGTTGACCCAGTCAACCCTGCTGACTGGGCGGCCCCGTGCCACTGACATGCGGGCCCTGCCTAAATTAAATGATTTTTGTAAATAAATAAAACGTTAATTAATCAGTTAATTAAAATAACTACTAATTAGTCACTGACCAGTAGGGCCCACCCTCTAATTAATCTTTAATTAGTTTAAATAAATCCTAATTAACTACCGTGTCATTGACCAGTGGGACCCACTGGTCAGGTTTGACCTGGCCCAGCCGGATTTGATCGCTGACGTCACATTGATGTCATGCTGACTTCATCATTCACTGTTCTGGAAAATTCGAATTTAAATAATTAAAGTAATTCCAGAAATTCAGTAAAACTTTGAAAAATCATATAAAATAAACCGTAACTCAGATGAAAATAATTTATATATGAAAAATGATCAGAAAAATATGAAGAATCCGAATATGCCATCCACAAACCTGCCACACCCCTCTAACCTACTGAACATGGAACCGTCCCCTCCGGTTCAGTGTACCGATAATCACCCGGAGCTGGGAGAACACTCCCGGATAAATTCCCGCCCCGACTAACTTGCGTAGTGCTGTATTAGAACACCCCCAGCATTGCATGTAGACATGTCATACATCCATGTTGCATTGTTTGCCGTGTATTTATTGTTTCTCCCCCCTCCTTCTCTCCCGATAGACCCCGAGACTGCCGACGACACTGCAGAGTACGACTACGTCGTCGATGACCAGACCCCTTCAGCTGAGCTTCCAGGCAAGCAAAACCCCCTTGATCATCCAGATACCGCCTACTCTTTCTCTCTATTGCTTGCATTAGAATTGCTTCTGTTGTTGCTCCGATAGCTCCTATTCTGATGCATAGCCTGTTTTCGTCGCCTACTGTTGATACCTACCTACTGTCCTATGATGCTTAGGTAGCTATGTTGTCGTTCCATCTATGGCCCTTCACCCTTGTCCGTTTGCCATGCTTGTTACCGGGCCGTGATCACTCTGGGTGATGATCACGGAAATGTTTACTTATTGCAATACTTTAAACTGATAAAGTCGGGCTGGCCCCAAGGGTGCCCGCGAGTGAATAATATTAAAGACGGGTCGGCTCCAAGAGCACCCGCGAGCCGTGTGTTATCAAGACGGAGCGACAGGGATCCAGATCGTCTCTGCGAGTTACTAAATACGCCTAACGGATTTGGGTATTTGATTTGAGTAGGCCGCTGGCCTTATACGCACTACCACCACGTGGGATAATGGTTATGGGACCCTCTACGTCGTATGTATCAGCCGAAAGTTCTTCAGATGTCACAGCTCAGAGATGCGGGCTGATTGTTGGGGTGGGCTGGTTACGTCACTGGTGTATACAGTGTCGCGCCTGGGCCCCGACCACCCACGCAACGTGCAGGAGTGCAAAGGGCGATGGCCCAAGACCCCTTTGCACTTAGGATTTAGACCGGCGTGCTGACCTCTCTGCTGAGCCTAGGTAGGATTGCGTCGTGTCGATCACCCGAGGCCGGACATTACCTAGCAAGTGTGTCCGGCCAGATGTGATCGAGCGTGTTGGGTAACAGTAGTGCACCCCTGCAGGGAAGTTATCTATTCGAATAGCCGTGTCCACGGTAACAGGACGCTCGGAGTTGTATCTTGATCTGCTATAACTACAAATGGATACTGATACAATGTTAAACTGCTACTACTGCTCTCGGGATCACTTTCTCGCAGGGTAGTCGAGGAAGGATCCCAGGGCTCTATTAAAATATGATTGATTATATATTATCTTGTTCTACCCTCTTCTGATGCTGCAAGATTGCTTCAAGATGCTAGTCTTCGATAGGCTAGGCCTCACCCCCCTCTGTTCCAGCACTTCTGCAGTTTAATCCAAAGATATAGCCCTATTCCTTTGATACAATGCATATCTAGCATAGTTCTGATGTCAGTCTTGCGAGTACTTTGTATGAGTACTCACGGTTGCTTTGCTATCTCTTTTTCCCCATACCCGATTGCTGCGATCAGACGACGGAGCCCAGGAGACGGAGATCCCCGAAGGAGCCTACTACGACGTGGAGATCCCCGACAACCAGGAGTAGTTCAGAGGCCCGAGGCAGGAGGCCTTCGCCTTTTCGATCTGTGTCGCTGTTTGTGCTAGCCTTCTTAAAGAAAATTTGACTAACTATGTCTGTACCCAGATATTATGGTTTGTATGACTTATGTATTCGGGTCCTAGTGACCCCTGGTTTGTAATATGAAGATTTATGTTTAAATTTGAGTTTAGAGTCGTGTTGTGATATCTTCCCGTGAGTCTCTGATCTCGAGCGTGCACGTTTGCGTGTATGATTAGTGCATGGTCGAGCAGAGGGTGTCACAAGGGGTAATCATACGTGGGTGGCTTGTTCAAGTAAGAACAGCACCCAAGCACCGGTCCACCCACATATCAAATTATCAATGTAGCGAACGCGAATCAAACAAACATGGTGAAATTTACTGTTACTTGTCACTATGGAAAGTAATCCTTTGAGGGGTTTGTTCGGGGTATCTTCACCTCGACCGGAAGCACAAATAGTTGCTCCTCAACCTACTGCACCTACTGAAAATATTTATTATGAGATTCCTTCAGGTATGATAGAGAAACTGCTAGCTAATCCTTATGCAGGAGATGGAACGGTACATCCTGATATGCACTTAATCTATGTGGATGAAATTTGTGGATTGTTTAAGCTTGCAGGTTTATCCGGAGATGGAGTTAAGAAGAAAGTATTCCCTTTATCTTTGGAGGGAAAGGCATTGACATGGTATAGGCTATGTGATGATACTAATACATGGGACTGGAACTGATTAAACTGGAATTCCACCAGAAATTTTATCCTATGCATTTGGTTCATCGTGATCGGAATTACATATATAATTTTTGGCCTCATGAAGGATAAAGAATCACTCAAGCTTGGGGGAGGCTTAAGTACATGATGTACACATGCCCCAATCATGAGCTCTCAAGAGAAATTATCTTATAGAATTTTTATGCTCGGCTTTCTCATGATGATCAAACCATGCTCGATTCTTCTTCGACTGGCTCCTTTATGAAGAAAACTTTTGAATTCAGATGGGATCTTCTGGAGAGAATTAAATGCAACTCTGAAGATTGGGAACTCGACAAAGGTAATGAGTCAGGTATAATACTTGAGTTTGTTTGTGTTAAATCTTTTATGGCTACCGATGCTTTTCATAAGTTTAGCACTAAATATGGACTTGACTCTGAGATAGTAGCTTCCTTTTGTGAATCATTTGCTACTCATGTTGATCTCCCTAAGGAGAAGTGGCTTAAATATCATCCCCCTATTAAAGAAAAGATTGAGGAACCCATTAGTGTTAAAGAAGAAACAATTGTTTACCATGTTGATCCAGTTGTGCCTATTGCTTATATTGAGAAACCACCTTTTCCTGTTAGGATTAAGGAACATGCTAAAGTTTCAACTGTGGTTAACAAAAGTAATATTATAGCACCTAGACCCTCTGAACAAATTAAAGTTGAACCTAATGTTGCTATGGTTAAAGATCTCTTGGTCGATAATATAGATGGGCATGTTATTTACTTCTGTGATGAAGCAGCTAGAATTGCTAAACCAGATCCTAAAGATAAAAACAGACCTGTAGTAGGCATGCCTGTTGTCTCTGTTAAAATAGGAGATCATTGTTATCATGGCTTATGTGACTTGGGTGCTAGTGTGAGTGCTATTCCGTTTACCTTATATCAAGAAATTATGAATGACATTGCACCTATTGAAATAGAGGACATTGATGTTACTATTAAGCTTGCAAACAGAGATACCATTACCCCGCTTGGGATCGTTAGAGATGTTGAAGTCTTGTGTGGAAAAATAAAATACCCTACTGATTTTCTAGTCCTCGGTTCTCCACAAGATGATTTTTGTCCCATTATATTTGGTAGACCTTTCTTGAACACTGTTAATGCCAAGATTGATTGCGCTAAAGAAACTGTTAGTGTTAATTATGGTGGTATGTCTCATGAGTTTAATTTCTCCAAGTTTCGCAGACAACCTCATGATAAAGAATTGCCTAGCAAAGATGAAATTATTGGTCTTGCTTCTATTGCCGTACCTCCTACTGATCCGTTAGAACAATATTTGCTAGACCATGAAAACGATATGCACATGAATGAAAGAAATGAAATAGATAGGATGTTCTTTGATCAACCGCCAATCCTTAAACACAATTTGCCTGTTGAAACTCTTGGAGGCCCTCCTCCGCCTAAGGGTGACCCTGTATTTGAATTGAAACAATTGCCTGATACATTGAAATATGCTTATCTAGATGAAAAGAAGATATATCCTGTTATTATTAGTGCTAACCTTTCAGAGCATGAAGAAAAGAGATTACTAAAAACTCTGAGGAAGCACCGGGCTGCTATTGGATATACTCTTGATGATCTTAAGGGCATTAGTCCCACTCTATGTCAGCAGAAAATTAATATGGAGCCTGATGCTAAACCAGTTGTCGACCATCAACGACGATTAAATCCTAAGATGAAAGAGGTGGTAAGAACTGTAATATTAAAGCTTCTGGAAGCAAGTATAATCTATCCCATAGCTGATAGTAGATGGGTAAGTCCCGTTCATTGTGTCCCTAAGAAAGGAGGTATTACCGTTGTTCCTAATGATAAAAATGAACTTATTCCACAAAGAATTGTAACTGGTTATAGGATGGTAATTGATTTTAGAAAATTAAACAAAGCTACTAGAAAAGATCATTACCCCTTACCTTTTATTGATCAAATGTTAGAAAGGTTGTCCAAGCATATACACTTTTGCTTTCTAGACGGTTATTCTGGTTTCTCTCAAATACCTGTATCACCTGTAGATCAAGAGAAAACCACATTTACTTGTCCTTTTGGAACTTATGCTTATAGACGTATGCCTTTTGGTTTATGCAATGCACCTGCTACCTTTCAAAGATGTATGACTGCTATATCCTCTGACTTTTGTGAAAAGATTGTTGAGGTTTTCATGGATGATTTTTTCGTTTATGGGACTTCTTTTGATGATTGCTTAAGCAACCTTGATCAAGTTTTGCAGAGATGTGAAGAAACTAACCTTGTCTTGAATTGGGAGAAGTGCCACTTTATGGTGAATGAAGGTATTGTCTTGGGGCATAAAATTTCTGAAAGAGGTATTGAAGTTGATAAAGCTAAGGTTGATGCTATTGAGAAAATGTCATGTTCTAAAGATATTAAAGGTATAAGAAGTTTCCTTGGTCATGCGGGTTTCTATAGAAGGTTTATTAAAGACTTCTCTAAAATTTCTAGGCCTCTTACTAATCTCTTGCAAAAAGATGTTCCATTTGTTTTTGATCATGATTGTGTAGAAGCCTTTGAAACACTTAAGAAAGCATTAACCTCTGCACCTATTGTTCAACCACTTGATTGGAACTTGCCTTTTGAAATTATGTGCGATGCTAGTGATTATGCTGTTGGTGTTGTTCTAGGACAGAGAGTTGATAAGAAATTAAATGTTATCCATTATGCTAGTAAAACTCTAGACAGTGCCCAAAGAAATTATGATACTACTGAGAAAGAATTTCTAGCAGCTGTGTTTGCATGTGATAAATTCAGATCTTACATAGTTGATTATAAAGTAATTGTTCACACTGATCATGCTGCTATTAAATACCTTATGGAAAAGAAAGATGCTAAACCTAGACTCATTAGGTGGGTTCTATTGCTACAAGAATTTGACTTACATATTACTGATAGGAAGGGAGCTGAGAACCCCGTAGCTGATAACTTGTCTAGGTTGGAAAATATTCTTGATGACCCACTGCCTATTGATGATAGTTTTCCCGATGAGCAATTAGCTGTCATAAATGCTTCTCGTAATACCCCTTGGTATGTAGACTATGCTAATTATATTGTTGCTAAATTTATACCACCTAGTTTCACATACTTACAAAAGAAAAGTTCTTCTTTGATTTAAGACATTACTTCTAGGATGACCCACATCTTTATAAAGAAGGAGTGGATGGTATTATTAGACGTTGTATACCTGAGCATGAACAGGAACAAATCCTACGAAAGTGTCATTCCAAGGCTTACAGAGGACACCATGCGGGAGAAAGAACTGCACATAAGGTACTACAATCTGGTTTTTATTGGCCTACTCTTTTTAAGGATGCTCATAAGTTTGTCTTATCTTGTGATGAATGTCAAATGATTGGTACTATTAGTAGACGTCAGGAAATGCCTATGAATTATTCACTTGTTATTGAACCATTTGATGTTTGGGGATTTGATTATGTGGGACCTTTTTCTTCCTCTAATGGGTATACACATATTTTAGTTGCTGTTGATTACGTTACTAAGTGGGTAGAAGCTATTCCAACTAGTAGTGCTGATCATAACACTTCTATTAAAATGCTTAAAGAAGTTATTTTCCCGAGGTTCGGAGTCCCTAGATATTGAATGACTGATGGTGGTTCACATTTTATTCATGGTGCATTCCGTAAACTGCTTGCTAAATATGATGTCAACCATAGAATTGCATCTCCCTATCACCCTCAATCTAGTGGTCAAGTTGAATTGAACAATAGAGAAATAAAGTTAATTTTGCAAAAGACCGTCAATAGATCTAGAAAGAATTGGTCTAAGAAACTTGACGATGCATCATGGGCTTATAGAACTGCTTATAAAAATCCTATGGGTATGTCTTCTTGTAAAATGGTTTATGGAAAAGCATGTCATTTACCTCTTGAGTTAGAACATAAAGCATATTGCGCAATTAAAGAACTCAATTATGATTTTAAACTTGCCGGTGAAAAGAGGTTATTTGATATTGGCTCGCTAGATGAATGGAGAACCCAAGCTTATGAAAATGCCAAATTGTTTAAAGAAAAAGTTAAAAGATGGCATGATAAAAGAATTCAAAAATGGGAATTCAAAGTGGGTGAGTATGTTCTATTGTACAATTCTCGTTTTAGATTTTTTGCAGGAAAACTTCTCTCTAAATGGGAAGGACCGTATATCATTGAGGAAGTTTATCGCTCTGGAGCCATTAAGATCAATAACGCCGAAGGCACTAATCCGAAGGTGGTCAATGGGCAAAGAATTAAGCATTACATCTCAGGTACACCTATTAATGTTGAGACTAACATTATTCAAACTATGACACCGGAGGAATACATAAGAGAGACATTCCAGAACACTCTAGAACCCTGAAAAGGAAGAGGTACGTGATATGATAAGTAAACCGACTCCAAAAATTCCATAAAAATACTTTCTTTCAGTTTTGGAATATTAGAAAAAATAGAAAAATAAGAAACAGCCGAGGGGACCCACGAGGTGCACACGAGGCACCAGGGCGCGCCACCCCCCCAGGCGCGCCCTGGTGGCTCGTGGGCCCCTCGTGAGCCTTCCCGGCCCCGTTTTCTTCTGGAATACTTGTTTTGCAAGATAAAAATTCTTTATATATACTCCCGGATGTTTTGACCACCGTATCGCAGAAATCTCCTCTGTTCTTGTTTCGTGCTATTTTTCTGACAGATCTAGATCGCTATGGCTCTACCAAGCTCTTCCAAGGACAAGTTCTACGAGAAGGTCATCAACCCTTACCTACCGGAGGTGATGAAACACCCTCAAGCCATTGAGACGCGTGAGGGGGTGCTTCACATCTGGGATGTTCAAGGACCCAAGAAGACCGGGAGCGAGTCCAGGCTCGAAGCGGTGGAGCAGGAGATCTTCAAGTGCCAAGGGATGGTAGAACGTGGACTCAGCGCCAACCACTCGATGATCACGGAATTCACCCGTGAACACAAGGTGGATGGCCAATCGATGGGGGACATCATCTTCAAGCTTAATGAACGAATCGACTATCTCCAAGGCCAAATCTATGATCTTCAAAACCAAAATTATGAGTATGAGGCAAGATTCAAAGGTTTGAGTTTAGCTGCAAGTTTCAGGACTCCGGAGACTCGTTCATCTTTTTATGATGGGGAACCTATGCCATGGAAGCCAGAGGACAAGCCCACCACTTCATCACCACCACCATCACCGAAGAAGGAAACTTTAGTACATGGGTATGGGCACTCCCCTTGGCTTGTGCCAAGCTTGGGGGAGGTGCCCCGGTATCGTATCACCATCACTTTTATTATCTTTACCTATTTTTAGTTTGATCCTTAGTTATTTCGTGATTTAGTTGAATAAAAGTTTAGTATGATCTATTTTCGAGTGCTAGTTTCGTGATCTATCTATCTATGTAATTGAGTTGAGCGTTATATAATAAAGAGTAGTTTGAGTTTTTGCTTCTTTACATTTATGTTTCAATCCTAGCAATGAAAATAATGAAAAAGATCATATGCTAATCTTATGGAAAGTAATGACATTACATAAAGAAAAGTATAAGTGGTAAAATTTATTGAAAGTTAACAAACATAGCATTGGTCAATGATGCAATTCATGAAAAAATTAATAGGGAAGAGAAGATTCACATGCAAATACACCATCTTGGACATCTTTTATGATAGTGAGCCCCCATTAAGTATTTTATGTCAAATTGTTGACGTTGGACAAGGAAGACAACATAATGAATTATGTTTGCTTATATTCACATAGAAGCTATATTGTCATAGATCCTTCAACATGTGATGCTTGCTCAATATCTTTGCTAGCCAAAAATCCGCACCAAGTAGAGATACTACTTGTGCATCCAAAACCTTTAAACCCAATTTCATGTCATGAGAGTCCACTATATCTACCTATGGATTGAATAAGATCCTTCAAGTAAGTTGTCATCGGTGCAAAAAGCAATAAAAATTGCCTCTAAATATATGTATGAACTTTTATTGTAAGGGAAAATAACCTTTGTACGAACTTGTGATGGTAAAGAAATAAAAGCGACGGACTGCATAATAAAGTTTGCTATCACAAGGGGTAAGATAAAGTGACGTTCCTTTGCATTAAGAGCTTGTGTATCCAACAACAAAAAGCGCATGACAACCTCTGCTTCCCTCTGCGAAGGGCCTATCTTTTACTTTTATGTATTTACCTTTTATGCAAGAGTCAATAGTGTTCTCCTCTATTCCTTTTTATTTTTCTCTTTTGCAAGCATCATTAGGTGGGGAAAGATCTAGGCACATATATCCAGCTGGATATGAGTGATCATGAGTTATTATTGTTGACATCACCCTTGAGGTGAATAAGTTGGGAGGCGAAATTATAAGCCCCTATCTTTCTATGTGTCTGGCTGAAATTTTTTGCTCCATATATATGTTGTGAGTGTTAGCAATCATAGAAGACTATATTATGGTTGAGTATGTGGACTTTTTAAAAAGCTCCTACATGAGACCCTTCCTGAAAATATGATGAATTGCGATTGCATTGTTGAGTGAGAACATAGTTTGTTAGTTTTCAAGAAAGTTTATGCCTTATACTTCGTTGTTGTGATGAATTGTTACTTGCTCATGAGCAGTTCTATGATAATGAATATTGCTGTTATAATAATGATCATGATGCTACTATGTCCGTATTTTGTTTTTATCGACACCTCTCTCTCTAAACATGTGGACATGATTATCGATATCGACTTTCGCTTGAGGACAAGCGAGGTCTAAGCTTGGGGGAGTTGATACGTCCATTTTGCATCATGTTTTACTACTATTATTTATAGTGTTTTTAATCAATATAACACTTTGTGGAGCAATTCTAATGCCTTTTCTCTCTTAATATGCAAGATTTACACAAGGAGGGAGATTGCCGGCAGCTGGAATTCTGGACCTGAAAAAGCTATGTCAGAGATACCTATTCTGCACATCTCCAAATGAGCTGAAATTTCACAGAGATTTATTTTGGAATAAATAAAAAATATTGGAAGAAAGAAGTACCAGAGGGGACCACCCAGGTGCCCACGAGGCACCAGGGCGCGCCACCCCCCAGGCGCGCCCTGGTGGCTTGTGGGGCCCCTGGCCAGCCTCCGGTGCCCATTTTCTGGTATATAAGCCCATTTGCCCTAGAAAAAATAAAGAGAAGAATTTTGGGACGGTGCGCCGCCGTCTCGAGGCAAAACTTGGGCAGGAGCACTTTTGCTCTTCGGCAGAGCGATTCCGCCGGGGAAACTTCCCTCCGGGAGGGGGAAATCGGAGCCATCGACATCACCAACGATCCTCTCATCATGGGAGGACCAATCTTCATCAACATCTTCAACATCACCATCTCATCTCAAACCCTAGTTCATCTCTTGTATTCAATCTTTGTCTCAAAACCTCATATTGGTACCTGTGGGTTGCTAGTAGTGTTGATTACATCTTGTAGTTGATGCTAGCTGGTTTACTTGGTGGAAGATTTTATGTTCAGATCCATTATGCTATTCAATACCCCTCTGATCTTGGACATGAATATGATTTGTGAGTAGTTACTTTTGTTCTTGAGGACATGGGAGAAGTCTTGTCATAAGTAATCATGTGAATTTGGTATTCGTTCGATATTTTAATGATATGTATGTTGTTGATTCTCTTAGTGGTGTTATGTGAACGTCGACTACATGACACTTCACCATCTTTGGGCCTAAGGGATTGCATTGTGGAGTAGTAATTAGATGATGGGTTGCTAGAGTGACAGAATCTTAAACCCTAGTTTATGCGCTATTCCGTAAGGGGCTGATTTGGATCCATATGTTTAATGCTATGGTTAGAGTTATCTTAATCCTTCTTTCGTAGTTGCGGATGCTTGTGAGAGGGGGTAATCATAAGTGGGAGGCTTGTTCAAGTAAGAACATCACCCAAGGACCGGTCCACCCACATATCAAATTATCAAAGTAGCGAACGCGAATCAAACAAACATGATGAAAGTGACTAGATGAAATTCCCATGTGTCCTCGAGAACGCTTTGCTTATTATAAGAAATCATTCCGGCTTGTCCTTTGCTACAAAAAGGATTGGGCCACCTTGCTGCACTCTTTGTTACTATTGCTACTTATCACTTGTTACAAATTATCTTACTATCAAACTACTCGTTACCGATAATTTCAGTGCTTGCAGAAAATACCTTGCTGAAAACCGCTTGTAATTTCCTTCTGCTCCTCGTTGGGTTCGACACTCTTACTTATCGAAAGGACTACGATTGATCCCCTATACTTGTGGGTCATCAATTAACAGTACATATCACGGACGTAATGCCTATGAAAGATTATGCCATGAACGACCATAGTCATAAATATAAATATTGCAATTTAAATGCTACCCAAATTTAACTTGTTTACCACATTTATTCTGCTTGGAGAGATGTCTCTAGTGAAACTATGCCCCCCCCGGGTCTATCTTCTTTTATTACATAGACTGGTATAATTTATTTACTTGTTGTACCATTTTTATTATTTGTTCTATCCATCAATTCCTGCCATACCATACAATTTATCCTTCTAACTAGCAGGATAAGAAGCTTGACAACCTCTTGAAACGTTGGGGCAAGAGTGTTTTTGTGTTTGGTGTGCAGGTACCAATGATTTTGTTTGCTGCAGAAACTCCTACTGGTTCGATAAACATTGGTTCTCAATCAAGGGACATACTTAATGCTAGGTTACTTCACCCTTACAATTGGGGTTACCCAACCACTCTTACGAGAGAGCAAGCAATGAGCACGGATTTTTTGATGTTTTCAAAGGAGTTTGATCTTGTGTTTCTGATAACCCACAAGTATAGGGGATCGAGACAGTCTTCGCGGATAGTATTTCACCCAATTTATTGATTCGACACAAGGGGAGCCAAAGAATATTTATAAGCATCAACAGTTGAGTTGTCAATTCAACCACACCTAGAGAGTTAAATATCTGCACTAAAGTAGTTAGTAGCACAGTAGTTTAATAGTTTTGATAGTAACAATAACAGGAACAGTAGCAGTTTTGTAGCGATTGTAACAATAGTAGCAACAGTAGTAACTTAGCAAAGATCAATATGAGCAAAGCATAGGCACTGGATCAGCAATGGATATTTGTGTTGGATAACATTCATCATGTAACAGTCACAACCTAGAGCGATTCACAATAGCTCCAATTCATTAATTCAATGTAGGCATGTATTCCGTATATAGTCATACATGCTTATAATAAGAACTTGCATGACATCTTTTGTCCTACCCTCCCGTGGCAGCAGGGTCCATAAGGAAACTAAGGGATATTAAGGCCTCCTTTTAATATAGAACCGGAACAAAGCATTAACACAGAGTGAATACATGAACTCCTCATGCTACGGTCATCACCGGAGTGAATCCCAATTATTGTCACCTTGGGGTCTGCGGATCATAACACGTAATAGGTGCATACAACTTGCAAGATAGGATCCAAAACATAATTATATTCATGAAAACATAGTAGGTTCAGATCTGAAATCATGGCACTTGGGCCCTAGTGACAAGCATTAAGCATAGCAAAGTCTTAGCAACATCAATCTCAGAACATAGTGGATACTAGGGATCAAGCCCTAACAAATTGACTCGATTACATGATAAATCTCATCCAACTCCATCACTGTCCAGCAAGCCTACGAAGGAATTACTCACTCCCAGCGGTGAGCATCATGGAGTTGTTGATGAAGAAGGGTTGATGATGACGACGGCGGCGAATCCCCCTCCCGATGAAGAACAGGAGGTGGTGGCGGCTCCGTATCATAAAACGCGATGATTCCTTCTCTCTGATTTTTTTTCTCCGCGAGACAGTACTTATGGACTTGGAGTGAGGGCAAACGGAGGTCTGTGGGACCCATGAGCTCACGTGGTGCGCCCTAGGGGGGGCGCGCCACCTGAGCTCGTGGCTTCATGGTGGCCCCCCTCTAGTAGATCTTTTTGCCAATAATTTTTATATATTCCACAAAAATTCTCCGTAAATTTTCAGCCCAATCTGAGAACTTTTATTTCTGCACAAAAAAAACACCATGGTAGTTCTGCTGAAAAAGCGTCAGTTCGGGTTAGTTTCATTCAAATCATGCAAAATAGAGTCCAAAACAAGAGCAAAAGTGTTTGGAAAAGTAGATACGTTTGGGACGTATCAACTCCCCCAAGCTTAACTCATTGCTTGTCCTGAAGCAATTCAGTTGACAAACTGAGAGTGACAAAGAAAAACTTTTACAAACTCTTTTGTTCTATTGCTGTATATATGCTTAACTAATATTCAAGTTTTCAGCAAAGATCATGAACTAACCATATGAATGATAACACTTAGATCTCACATTTACTCATGACAATAACATAATCAACTAGCGAGCAATAATAATATATCTCGGATGCCAACAATTGATCAAAACAGTCATGATATAATATGATAACATGGTATCCTGCTAGCCCTTTCTGAGACCGCAAAACATAAATGCAGAGCACCTCCGAAGTTCAAGCAGCGACTAAACATTGTAATTCAGGGTAGAAGAGATCCAATCATGTTCATTTCCAACATTAACTAGACTCAATGCATGTTAAACTAAGAATGACAATAACACTCTCAAAGTTGGTGCTTGAATGATAAGGTCATGACTCAAAGTAAATAAAATGAAAGTAAATAGAAAGGCCCTTCACAAAGGGAAGCAGAGATTTGCAGAGGTGCCAGAGCTCGAAGCTAAAACAGAGATGAATACATTTTGAGAGGCGTGCTTTTCCTGTCAATGTCACGACAAAGGATTTCGATATCTTCCATGCTAAATACACTATCGGCGGTTCCCAAGTGGAAAGGTAAAATTTTTACTCCCCCTCAACCATACAAACACGAGCCATGGCTAGCCGAATTCTCGGATGCCCTCCAAACAATCAACTTCCCATGGAGAGTTTTGTTTATTATATTTTCTTTGTTTTGTTTAACAGGACTGGTGTCGGTGTAAAAACCGGCAGACCTCGGGGTAGGGGGTCCCGAACTGTGGATCTAGGATCGGTGATAACAAGGACAAGGGAGACGATGTTTACCCAGGTTCGGGCCCTCTTGATGGAGGTAAAACCCTACGTCCTGCTTCTGTTTATATCAATGGAGATGTATCAAATACAGAGTTGATCTACCTTGAGATCGTAATGTGTCTAACTTCTAGGGCTAGATGAGCGATATTGCGCTGATGTCCCCCTTACGAGCTAAACCCTATGGCTTATATACACGCCAGGTAGGGTATCTAGGGTTACAAGGTCGGTATCTATGAGAAAGGCAGCAGGAGAGATCTTGGAGTATACGTCAAGTCTTCGGTAGAGACAGTCTTGATCATGCTTCCTGTGTACAGCTTCCGGAGTCCATCTTGATCACGCGCGAGGGCCCACCAGCCCAACCGAGGAGATGGGCCGGTTAGGTTAGCACCCCCTAATCCAGGACACCGTTAACTAGAAATCCCTAGTACCAGCCTCTCTCGTGTAGGACGAGTGAATAAACTCTCGTCGTGAGAGTAAACCGCTTAGCATAGAAGATATCGACCGCCCCATCGCTCCATGAGCAGTACGGGCACACAAAACATATGTTTATTTGAATGATTAGAGATGGCACATGCAAATTTACTTGGAACGGCAGGGTAATACCGCATATAGGTAGATATGGTGAACTCATATGGAGCAACTTTGGGTTTTCATGAATTTGGTTGCACAAGCAGTATTCCCGCTTAGTACAGGCGAAGGCTAGCAAACAGATTGAGAAGCGACCAACTAGAGAGCGACAACGGTCATAATCATGCATTGCGGATATTTAATATTGACCATGAGCATGAGTAGGATATAAACACCCTGAATATAAATATCGTGAAGGCCGCATTGGTTTTGATTCAGCAACATGTGTGAAAATGTGCCAAGTCAAGCCACTTGAATTCTTCAGAGGAGGATACCATCATAACATACTATATCATAGTCATTTTAATGCATGTTGGCATTCAAGATAAAACATTATACACTCCTAGCTACTTAAGCATGGCATGAGCAACTATAATCTCTAATTGTCATCACAAACATGTTTACCCATAATATGCTGAATCAGGCCTACTGGGTTAAACATATTTACAAAAACAAAAACAAGAAGAGTTCATACCAGCTTTTGTTTGCCACAGTCACTTCATCAAATCATCGTCATTATTGCCTTTCACTTGCACGACCGAATAATGTGAAAATAATAATAGTGCAAGTGTGCCGTGGACTAAGCTGGAATTAGCAAACAGTTTATTCAAAGGAGAGGACATGATAATATTGGCTCGTTGTTAGATCAACAATAATGCATATGAGAGCCACTCAACAATTCTAGCATAGTCTTCTCCGTACGACGACTCAACAAAAAGAAACGAATTTCAGAGAAACACACTGAAATATTTTTGGAGTTTTTGGTTTTTCTAGAGAAAGCAAACGAAGAAAGAAAAACAAAAGCGAGAAAAACTATTTACATGGGATAACTCCCAACAAGCAAAAGAAGAGACGAGAAATCTTTTTGGGTTTTCTTTTACTACTACAAACTAACTAGGGAAGAAAGAAAAACTGAAAAGAAGTGAGAAATATTTTTAGATTTTCAAAGTTTTTCAAACACACAAAGAAAGCAAAATAAAACGAAACATGGATATACAATGAAAAATGATGAACACGGACAACTAGAATGAATGTGTGATACATGAATGTAATGTCGGTGGAAATACGTACTCCCCCAAGCTTAGGCTTTTGGCCTAACTTGATCTATGGCCACGGTTGTAAATCATCCGCTCCAGGGTGCTACTTGTGAACTGCGTTGGGATTTCCCCGAAGATGAGAGGATGATGCAGTACAGTAGAGATAAGTATTTCCCTCAGTTAAGAACCAAGGTTATCAATCCAGTAGGAGAACTACACAGAACCTCGTTAGCAGCACCTACACCCACAAAAGCAAATACTTGCACCCAAAGCAAACAAGAGGGTTGTCAATCCCCTTGGTGGTTACTTGCAAGGATTAATTCTGATAGTGATAGATAGATAAGTAAATTGCAAAGTAAAATAAAGTAAATAAAATTGCAGCAAGGTATTTTTGGATTTTATATATGATAAAAGTAGACCCGGGGGGCATAGTTTTCATTAGAGGCTTCTCTCTCGAACGCATAGCATACGGTGGGTAAACAAATTACTGTTGGGCAATTGATAGAAAAGCGCATAGTTATGACGGATTCATGGTAATGATCATATATATAGGCATCACGTCCGAGACAAGTAGACCGACTCCTGCCTGCATCTACTACTATTACTCCACCCATCGACCGCTATCCAGCATGCATCTAGGGTATTAAGTTAATGAAAACAGAGTAACGCCTTAAGCAAGATGACATGATGTAGACAAAGTAAACTCAAATAATATAATTAAACCCCATCTTTTTTATCCTTAATGGCAACAATACAAATACGTGTCTTGTCCCTTTCTGTCACTGGGATATAGAACACCGCAAGATTGAATCCATCACAAAGCACCTCTCCCATTGAAAGATAAATCAATCTAGTTGGCCAAACCAAATGGATAGATCGGAGAGAAATACAAAGCTATAAAATTCATGCATAAATAAGTTTAGAGAAGACTCAAATATTTCTCATGAATAATCTGATCATAAACCTACAATTCATCGGATCCCAACAAACACACCACAAAAGAAGATTACATCGAATAGAACTCCAAGGAGACCGAGGAGAACATTGTATTAAAGATCAAAGAGAGAGAAGAAACCATCTAGCTACTAGATATGGACCCGTAGGTCTGTGGTATACTACTCACACATCATCGGAAGGGCAGCATGGTTGATGTAGAAGCCCTCTGTGATCGATTCCCCCTCCGGCATATTACCGGAAAAGGCCTCCAGATGGGATCACGGAAGAACGGAGGCTTGCTTCAGCGGAAAAGTTTTTCTAGGTTGCTCTCTAGTATATGGGGAATATTTGAGAATTTATAGCGGCGGAATTAGGTCAAGATGTGCTATGAGGGGCCCACAAGCCTGGGAGGGGGCGCCTAACCCCTGGGCGCGCCTCCCGAGCTTGTCGCTCCCTCGTGGCTCATCTGGTCTTCTCCCGAACCTTCTAGGGTCTCTTCTGGTCCAGAAAAAATTAATCCAAAGTTTTTTCTCCGTGGACTCCGTTTGATATTGATTTTCTGAAAAGCCAAAAACATGCAAAAAATAGCAACTGGCACTGGGCACTAGGTTAATAGGTTAGTCCCAAAAAAATGATATATAATTGCATATCAAACATCCAAGATTGATACTATAATATCATGTAACAATAAAAAATTATAGATACGTTGGAGACGTATCAAGCATCCCCAAGCTTAATTCTGCTCATCCTCGAGTAGGTAAATGATAAAAACAGAATTTTTGATGTGGAATGCTACCTAACATGTTTATCATGTAATCTCTTCTTTTATGGTATGAATAAGAAACGAGTGATTCAAAGCAATAGTCTATAATTTGATATAAAGACATCAATACTCAGGCATACCAACAAACAATCATGCCTTTCAAAATAAAAATGCTAAAGAATGATATCCCTACAAAATCATATAGCCCGTCAAGCTTAGTCTTTCTAACACAAAGTATTAATCATGCACTACCCCGATGACAAGCCAAGCAATTGGTTCATACTTTTTAACATGCTTCAGCTTTTTCAACCCTCACGCAATACATGAGCGCGAGCCATGGATATAGCACTATGTGTGGAATAGAATGGTGATAGAGATTAGTAAGGGGAAGTCAAAAAAGGAAGATAGTCTCACATCGACGCGGCTAATCAACGGGCTATGGAGATGCCCATCAATTGATGTCAATGCGAGGAGTAGGGATTGTCATGCAACGGATGCACTAAGAGCTATAAGTGTATGAAAGCTCAAAATAAAACTAAGTGGGTGTGCATCCAACTTGCTTGCTCATGAAGACCTCGGGCATTTGAGGAAGCCCATCATCGGAATATACAAGCCAAGTTCTATAATGAAAAATTCCCACTAGTATATGAAAGTGACAACATATGAGACTCTCTATATGAAATCCATGGTGCTACTCTGAAGAACAAGTGTGGAAAAGGATAGTAACATTGCCCCTTCTCTCTTTTTCTCTCATTTTTTTTGCTGGGCTCTTTTAGGCTTCTTTTTCTTTTTCTTTTTTTTCGTCCGGAGCCTCATCACGACTTGTGGGGGAATCACAGTCTCCATCATCCTTTCCTCGCTGGGACAATGCTCTAATAATGATGATCATCATACTTTTATTTACTTACAACTCAATACTAGAACAAATATGACTCTATATGAATGCCTCTAGCAGTGTACCAGGATGTGCAATGATGATCACAACAAACACACCGCAAAAGAAGATTACATCGAATAGAACTCCAAGGAGATCGAGGAGAACATTGTATTGAAGATCAAAGAGAGAGAAGAAGCCATCTAGCTACTAGCTATGGATCCATAGGTCTGTGGTAAACTACTCACACATCATCGGAAGGGCATCATGGTTGATGTAGAAAGCCCTCCATGATCGATTCCCCCTCCAGCAGATTACTGGAAAAGGCCTCCAGATGGGATCACGAAAGAACAGAGGCTTGTGGCGGCGGAAAAGTTTTTCTAGGTTGCTCTTTGGTATATGGGGAATATTTGAGAATTTATAGCGGCGGAATTAGGTCAAGATGTGCTACGAGGGGCCCACAAGCCTGGGGGGCGCGCCTACCCCCTGGGCGTGCCTCCTGAGCTTGTCGCTCCCTCGTGGCTCATCTGGTCTTCTCCCGAACCTTCTAGGGTCTCTTCTGGTCTAGAAAAAATTAATCCAAAGTATTTTCTCCGTTTGGACTCCGTTTGATATTGATTTTCTGAAAAGCCAAAAACATGGAAAAAACAACAACTGACACTGGGCACTAGGTTAATAGGTTAGTCCCAAAAAATGATATATAATTGCATATAAAACATCCAAGATTGATACTATAATAGTATGGAACAATAAAAAATTATAGATACGTTGGAGACGTATCACATGGTAATACTGAGGCTCCTGAGGATCCCAGTGAGGCTGCTGAGGCTCCCACTGGTAAGACGGTGCCTGAACTGGTGCTGGTGTAGGTGGCGACATCAGACCCCAATAGGCATAAATATCCTCGGGCATAATCGTGTACCTGCCCCTGGAAATGTCAAACAAAGCAGGTGCAGGCAAAGTAATAACCTCACGGGTACCCTGACTAGACACCAAGTTATATCGAAATCAAATCCTGCCGGCATCAATAAAGTTATGCCCAACCATGCTATCATAATCAAGATATTTCGTGGGTAAAAGCTCGTCCTTGGGTCTGATAGGAAGTTCAAAGTGTATAGCTAGACGAGAAGCATAAAGACCACCATAGATGACACCCTTAGAGCGGTTAGTATGTAACTGCTGCGCAATAATAGCTCCCAAACTAAAAGTCCTGTCACCATAAAGTGCCCAAGGCAATATAGCAAGGTCAGGTGAGCTAAGCGTTCCACTCTCCCACCTACCAGTTAGACACCTCACGGCGAATAACGAAAAGTAGCGTAAAACAGGAAATGTAGACTAGCTACTCTGGCCCCAGAGACTACTCTCGTATCCCCCACAGTAACCTCAGAAATGAAACTCTCAACGTCCCTAGGACGTGGCTCTAGAGGGCTGCCCTCATTAGGAATCTTGCATATGCGGCAGAATCTATCAAGTGGCATTTCATAGGGGACATCATAGAGATGAAATGCGACGGTGGGCGTCTCTCTCCTAGCATAAAACTAGAAATTTTGCACAAAGGTATTGGTGAGGAGAGATTACTAATAACACTTATCTTCCAGGAATGGAGTGAGCTCGGCATTATTTGTCAAATAATAGAAATCTTCAAGAATGCCCGCATCTCTCAAGAAGGTATTGCACGGCCATTCACACGGCCGCACCTCAGCTGTACGAGGGAGGTTGTATTTGGGTTTCTTCTTCGGAGTTTCGTCGGAACTCCGGCTCGAGGAACCTCTCAACAACCTCTTAAACATCTTCCCTCTGAAAAATTTCCAAAAATTTTAGTCCCCAAAATAAAAGTAAATGAAACTCAACAAAATTGATAGCAACTATTCCCACATCCAGAGGCTATATCGTGCATAAAAACTACTTATAACCATACAAATTCAACATGCAATCTCACATACATGGTCACCAATAGCAGCAAAATATAAAAAACATAATCCACTAGAACAAAAACTAATTGGATGATCGGAGGAGTTACATACCAAGGAGCGATTCCTCCGAACAGTTTCGGAAACAGGGCTCCGAGCAAAGAGATCCAAAATTGCACGAAAATGAGCAAGAACACGGGCTAGGGAGCAAGTTTGATTTTTTCTAGAGGTAGGAGAAGGCAATGGGCTGTTGCACTAAGTGAGGGGGTCCCTGTGGGACCCACAAGCTCGGGTGGCGTGCCCTGGGGGGGCGCCACCTGAGCTCATGGCTCACAGGTGCACCCGCCTAGGGTGTGTTCAATGCCAAAAATTCTTAAATATTCGGGGAAAATCATACTAAATTTTCAGGTCATTCTAAGGACTTTTATTTTTGGGACATTTTTTATTGCACGGATAATTCAGAAAATAGAATAAAACATGGCATTCTACTTTATTAAACTTTAAATAACAAAGGACAAATTATGATTACAGTAGGTTGCGCTTACTAAATTCATCGACTACATGCCCCTCAAAAAGAATCCATTAATAAGGTTGATCAAGTATTATTAACAAACTATTTTCGAGCAACATGAAACCGAAGAACTTTCGTATGACACTAGGTTACCTCAACGGGGATATGCATCTCCCCAACAATAAGAGTTTGGTATTTCTTCTTGGGAGTAGGAAGAGGAAATTTGAAACCTCCAATAGTGATTGTCATAATTTTCTCAATAGAGTTGATACTATTCACTTGGTGTTGTTTCTTCGGAAAATATACCGTATGCTCATTACTGTTGACATGGAAAGTGACCTTGCTTTTATTGCAATCAATAACAGCCTCTCCAGTGTTCAAAAAGGGTCTACCAAGGATAATCGACATGTTATCGTCCTCGGGCATATCAAGAATAACAAAGTCCTTTACCATGTCTAGCAATGAAATCCTTTTTATCATATATTTTATTTTTAGGAGGTGGGTTATCAAGATCAACTGCAGGTTCTATTTCTACATCATTATCAAATTCTTTACTATTGTCTGGTTGAGCATCATTGTGATCATCTTTAGCATTATCATTATCACTAGGCAAATGTTCATTACCAGACTGTGTCTCAGCATCAGAAATAGAAACATCATTAGGATTCTCAGAAGGTTTTTCTATGACAGGTTCACTGGAAGCATGCAAAGTTTTATCCTTTTTCTTTTTCTTCTTCTTAGACGAACTAGGTGCTTCATTATTAATTCTCTGAGAATCTTGCTCAATTCTTTTAGGATGGCCTTCAGGATATAGAGGGTCCTGAGTCATTTTACCACCTCTAGTAACAACTCTAATAGCATGGGCATTCATTTTATTATTCATCTCATTAAGCAAATCATTTTGTGACTTAGAGACTTGTTCTAGGTGAGTGTGAACCATAGAAGCATGTATACATAAGCCTTTAACATCATTAGTAGTTCTAAATATCAAATCACTCAAGCGTTCAATCATAATAGCATTTCATTTCAGTTGATTGCTTTCATATCTATTAAAGTTTTCTTGCTTCACAACAAAGTTATCAAATTCATCCAAGCATTGACTAGGAGATTTATTATTTGGAATATCACCTTCATCAAATTTTTGAAGAGAATTTACCTCTGCTACATGTGTCGGGATATCAAGTCCGTGTATTTCTTCAATAGGTGGTAGATTTTTAACATCTTCAGATTTAATACCTTTCTCTTTCATAGATTTCTTTGCTTCTTGCATATCTTCTGGACCGAGGAATAGAATACCTCTCTTCTTCGGAGTTGGTTTAGGTGGTGGTTCAGGAAGTGTCCAATCATTGGCATTCCTCAATATATCATTTAGTAATTCTTGAGCCTGTTCAACAGTTCGTTCCCTGAAAACACAACCAGCACAACTATCTAGGTAATCCCTAGAAGCATCGGTTAGTCCATTATAAAAGATATCAAGTATTTCATTTTTGTTAAGAGGATGATCAGGCAAAGCATTAAGTAATTGGAGAAGCCTCCCCCAAGCTTGAGGGAGATTCTCTTCTTCAAATTGCACAAAGTTATATATTTCTTGTAAGGCAACTTGTTTCTTATGAGCAGGAAAATATTTTTCAGAGAAGTAATATATCACATCCTGGGGACTACGCACACAACCAGGAGCAAGAGTATTGAACCATTCTTTAGCATCACCCTTTAATGAGAAAGGAAACAACTTAAGAATATAGTAATAGCGAATTTTTTTCTCATGAGCAAATAGGGTGGCAATGTCATTCAATTTAGTAAGATGTGCCACAATAGTTTCAGATTCATAACCATGAAAAGGATCAGATTCTACCAAAGTAATTAATCCAGGATCAACAGAGAATTCACAATCCTTATCAGTAACAAAGATAGGAGAAGTGGCAAACTTAGGATCATATTTCATTCTTTCTATCATAGCCTTTTCTTTCAGCTTACTCAGTAAATTCTTAAGATCATCTCTATCATTACAAGCAAGAAATTCCTTAACAATCTCCCCATCCATAACATAACCCTCGGGTAAATTAAGCATTCTAGTGGGAGAGCTAGGCATAATAGGTGAATCATAATTTTTATTAGTTTAGTAATCTCAAGTTCTTTAGCTTTAGCAATTTGCTCATAAAGAAATTCACCTAGTGGCACAGTTTCATCAAGCAGAGTACTAGCATCGTCGCAAGTTTCATTTATACCAGAAGTAGTATCATCAATTACTTGCGACATATCAGAATGAATAACAGGTGGTGGTGTCGCAAGCCTACTTAAAATAGATGGTGAATCAAGTGCGGAGCTAGATGGCAGTTCCGTACCTCCCCTCGTCTGAGAGGGTACGATCTTGGTCTTAGTGTCTTTCAGATTCTTCATAGTGAAAACCAAATATCCAACTCCCAAGAGAACTTAATAAATAGAACTATGCTCCCCGGCAACGGCGCCAGAAAAAGGTCTTGATAACCCACAAGTATAGGGGATCGAGACAGTCTTTGCGGGTAGTATTTCACCCAATTTATTGATTCGACACAAGGGGAGCCAAAGAATATTTATAAGCCTTAACAGTTGAGTTGTCAATTCAACCACACCTGGAGAGTTAAATATCTGCAGCAAAGTATTTAGTAGCACAGTAGTTTGATAGTTTTGATAGTAACATGAACATGAATAGTAGCAGTTTTGTAACGATTGTAACAGCAGTAGCAACAGTAGAACTTAGCAAAGATCAATATGAGCAAAGCGTAGGCATTGGATCAACGATGGATATTTGTGTTGGATAACATTCATCATGTAACAACCACAACCTAGAGCGATTCACAATAGCTCCAATTCATTAATTCAATGTAGGCATGTATTCCGTATATAGTCATACGTGCTTATAATAAGAACTTGCATGACATCTTTTGTCCTACCCTCCCGTGGCAGCGGGGTTCATAAGGAAACTAAGGATATTAAGGCCTCCTTTTAATAGAGAACCAGAACAAAGCATTAACACATAGTGAATACATGAACTCCTCATACTACGGTCATCACCGGAGTGAATCCCAATTATTGTCACCTTGGGGTCTGCGGATCATAACACGTAATAGGTGCATACAACTTGCAAGATAGGATCCAAAACATACTTATATTCATGAAAACATAGTAGGTTCAAATCTGAAATCATGGCACTCGGGCCCTAGTGACAAGCATTAAGCATAGCAAAGTCTTAGCAACATCAATCTCAGAACATACTGGATACTAGGGATCAAGCCCTAACAAATTGAATCAATTACATGATAAATCTCATCCAACTCCATCACCATCCAGCAAGCCTACGAAGGAATTACTCACTCCCGGCGGTGAGCATCATGGAATTGTTGATGAAGAAGGGTTGATGATGACAACGACAGTGAACCCCCCTCTTCGGAGCCTCGAACGAACTCCAGATCAGCCCTCCCGATGAAGAACAAGAGGTGGCGGCGGCTCCGTATCGTAAAACGCGATGATTCCTTCTCTCTGATTTTTTTCTCTGCGAGACAGTACTTATGGACTTGGAGCTAGGGCCAACGGAGGTCTGTGGAACCCACAAGCCCACGTGGCGCGCCCTAGGTGGGGCGCCACCTGAGCTCGTGGCTCCGTGGTGGTCCCCCTCTAGTAGATCTTTTCGACAATAATTTTTATATACTCCACAAAAATTCTCTGTAAATTTTCAGCCCAATCCGAGAACTTTTATTTCAGCACAAAAATAACATCATGGTAGTTTTGCTGAAAACAGCGTCAGTCCGGGTTAGTTTCATTCAAATCATGCAAATTAGAGTCCAAAACAAGAGCAAAAGTGTTTGGAAAAGTAGATACATTTGGGACGTATCAGTTTCACGTAGATTGACTTGGGTATCAATCTATTGGACTAAAAATTTATTTTGATTATATGTTTATGACGAGGTCCGCTCGCATCGCTCACGGTGAAACCGCTCATGCAGCCGATGAAGTTGCATGTAGGCAACAAGTTTATTTTTAGGGGATAAACTTCATTGATCGTGACGCAAGGAAGAAGTATCGTGTCCTTCATAGGAGGAGGATGAAGCCATCTAAGTGGGTGTGTTCATCCACGATCGCCATGCTTAGCATTGGTAACGATTTCAATTTGTTATGTTCTAATGTGGGTTTGCAACACTTTGTTTTTCAGAACACTGTGACTTATCGGGTGCAGAAAACTGTCATATCCCTCGGTTGGGTGCCCTGCATAGCTGGAAGTCACAAATCAGAGGTCGCACGGGGTATTTATCCTGGTTCAGGCCTCCGGAGAGTAATACCCTACGTCCTGTTCGTTGTTGCTATTCATGATGGGGATACCTCGTGCGAGGGGGATTACAATGATGTAGATGGAGAATGCTACCGAGAGTTATTCTAGGGAGAGTAGAGCTTGGAATGAGAGACCTCTTGCCTCCCATTATATACACGATGGAGGCTAGGGTTTTACAAGGGGATATGCAATCTAGGGGGGCGCCGCCACCAACTTGGGGATCAAGATGATCCGAGGATGTCGCTTCATCTTTCCAGGCTCCCTCCTATTGTTGAATAAGTAATGGGCCTCTTTGTTGGGAAACGTAGTAGAAAACAAAAAGATTCGTCCTACGAACACGATCCAGGAACACTATGAAGATACATAAGAGGTTTAGATCGGATTGTTACCAACTTCGAGTTGCAGCAGAAGAGGAGTTGGTGTAGATCATCGATGAAGTCCCTAGAATCATTCACGAATGATCCCTCGAACCGAAGACCGAAAGCACGGCCTCTCTACGGATTGCAGGCGTACAGACTTCACGATCCGGCAGCGCTTCGTTGTCCAAAGCTAATCGTTACCGGAGAATTAGAGGGAGAAGAAGAGAACCACATGGGGCTTCTCTATTATGAGGATTAGAGAGAACTAGGTCTAGCTAATCTAGATCAACTCTAAATAAGAACTAGAACTAGAGAACAAGAGGAGGCTCCAAAACCTGTGTTCAATTGGGGCCAAAAGCTCTAGTATATAGGAGTCTCTCTACTCCTTTCTGCGAGAAGTTTTGGAAAAATTACAGTCCCTCCTAGGTTTCTAGTTTTTGGGTGGCTAGCCTTTAACAAATAAATCTTGACTAGAGATAATCTATTTAAAGGACAATATGTTGATGACTTAACTTGTCTCTTTTGTGGTGAATTGGTATCAGTCCATCATTTGTCCTTCGATTGCATTGTTGTAAAAGAACTTTGGAAATGTATCACAGAAATATGTAAGTTCAATATGCCAGATGATATGGCTGGATTATTTACTTTGTGGTACAAAAATAATAAGAAGCCTGTTGTTAATATGGCATGCATAACTACCTCGTGGAGCTTGTGGACAATGGGCAACGATGTTTGTTTTCAGGGGTTGGTTTGGAAAGATGCCAGGACACTTATGGGAAGAGTAAGCATGATGCGTCATCAATGGAAAATCATGTGCACTGATTCCCAGCCATTATTGATGATGGGGTACTTGCTACTCTTGGAACGTCGAAGAGGAGTACTGAGAATTGCGCGGAGCTGATTGACCGTGTAGGCGAGGTGAACGAGCAGCGGGGAACCTACCTGAGAATTCGAGTTGACGCTAATGATTTGTAATAGGCTAGAATTGTTTTTCGTTCTCTTTGTCCATCTGATGGTAATGTTTACTTTCTATCTATTGTGGTAGAAGTAGACATATGCGTGTTCTTATCTATCTCATCTATTTTGGCCCAGCCCGAGCACTGTTAACAGTCCTGGTGTGCTTTGCCTCATTCAATAAAACTAGAAGATACCCCACGTGTTGCTGCGGTAATTCCATCACTCAAAGACATGCTAACTCGAGGAACATAAAGAAATATACATTGTGTGATAATTATGACCTGCAATACAACTTCAATTAGTTATTTGACAATTTAGCAGAATTTGTAGAAGGAAATCTTTGACACATAAAACAGAAATACCAATACACATAGGTACAAATTATTAGTGTTACTTTTATATTCCTTTTTAACAGTGGCATGCAGTTGTTATGGCTTCCTATTAGTGTACAGAACATGATCATATGGCTAATGCTAGTCCACGTTCCCATACTCGTCTGGGGGGTTGTGTGTGCAAGACACACTTTCTGTTTTCCAAACATTTTTCTGAATATATTTTGAATAGGTAACAGGTGAACTGTGCAGGTGATAATTTTAGAGTATATATGTAGACAACGGTCAAGCTTATTTTGTTATAAACCATGTTCACATGCATGGAAGAAAATAAGTAACCAGTATGGCACGGGATAAAAAAGGAAATTAGTTATCTAAATAAGAAATTTGAGATGTATGTTCAAATGCATATGGAACTACCATGGAGCATCGTTGCAGTTTTCCTTCTTAAAAAATTGGAACTACTATTCATATATAAGAATGGATGGTAGAAATTTGAGATGTATGTGCAAATGCATATGAAACTACCGTGGAGTATCATTGCAGTTCCTTCTTAAAAAGTTGAAACTACTATTCATATATATGAATGAGATGGTTGCAACCATGCATGCTCCGATGAACATATAAGAAAACACTTCCATTAGTCTGTTTCTTCTTAATGGACCATGTGTAACAAAAAGATGGACTACTACAGTCCATTTTGAGTAGAATGCACATCAGGAAACTTTTAAAATGAACTATCATGAGCTGCAAATGAAATTTACCTCTGTATATATGACCATCTGATTGACCAATATCCAGTATACATGGAGATGCAATCATGCATCCAAGTGAATGGCTGGGGACATGCCAACATGGCAGTATACAATTGTTTGCTAGCGGAAGAGATGAAGCCGATCTAGGCTAGGGGTTAAGCAGCGAAGGCCTCCCAAACTGATACTTAGATTAGAAGTTTTCCAATGGCCACCCGGTGACCAAGTACGAGGGGAAACCTGTTATGGAGGAGTCAACTAAGACTATAAAATATATGCTGAATGAATCTTCCATGGTAGGGACTGGAAATAGGTGTGAACGAAGAGGAAGAGGAATAGTAGGGAAGAGGTAAAGAAACAGTGGATGTGATTTAAAATCCACATCAATGTTCTATTATTGTATCCTGCATGGTTAAGCTACCCACGCCTGGTTCATAAATTAATTAGTGGCACAACATAATGTAAGAAAACTGAAAAAGAATGTTGTGTGGAGAATTGATGACGTGGCTAGCTTGCTGAGGTGGATAGGAAGGGTGCATGTCTCATGGTTGGGTGAGTGGAGAAGTGCTGACGTGGTAGACTGATGATGTGGATAAACTGCATGTCAAGAGAAATCAGATAGTGGGGGGCTCCTATTTAGATATAGTAGATGGGGCGAGGAAACCCTTTCAATAAAAAAGGGAGTTGTTGAACATTCCACCTCACGAAAGCTAGAAAAGGCCCCGAAAACTCCAATTGATGGCTGCTTGCGGACCTGTGGTGTGCCCAAGAATGAGGACATCATGATGTATGAACCGTTAGTCGGTTCATTTCATCTCTACTCCTAAAGGGGCAGTACGTAGGTCATTTCATTCGTTCGTTTCCTCACCCCCACCCCTCGCACGGTCACCTCCCCTTCGATTTTTCTCTCTCGATCCCTTCCAAATTTTTTGGCCCAACCAGCCCTCCAGCCCTACTCAAACCACAAGAACCGGAAAACAGCCCACCCCTCCTGTTCCTCCTCCCCTCTCCTATGCCCCTCTACGCATGCACAACCTGTTAGGGTAAAAACCACACGCGCACATACCGCCGCTGCCCCCGACACTCCATCTCCACCGTCAGGCAAGTCCAATCTTCTGCGCCGGTGTCCTCCTCCGATTGGATCCATCACAGTGGGACGAGTCGTGGTGATGGTGACGGCGACCGACATGCTGTAGGGATAGCTGGTAGGGGCAGTGGCGCATTGCCATTGGATTCTCTGCGTAACTGGCCCTCACGGCCGTTGTACGTATTGCCGTAGAGGCGAGCACAACAACATGGGCTTGAGGGCGAGATTGATCGAGGCTGGCCGTCCGATGGTGAGCGTGGGGGTGGGGCATGAGGAGGGGTGCGCCAGAGGCCGGCCGGCAGAGGCCCGTGCAGGTTTGTGCCTGAGGTTGCGTGTGAGCCGACGACTACAGGCAGAGGGTGCAGCGTGTGCGCGCGTGCCTGATACATCTCCAACGTATCTATAATTTTTGATTGTTTCATGCTATTATATTACCACTTTTGTATGCTTTATATGCCATTTTATATTATTTTTATGGACTAACCTATTAATTTAGTGCCCAGTGCCAGTTCCTGTTTTTTGCTTCGCAGAAAAACCATACCTACCGAAGTCCAAACACAATGAAACTTTACGGTGATTTTTTCTGGAACATAAGAGACCCTAGAAGCTTCAGGGGAGGACGAGAAGACCCACGTGGGCCCCACAAGCCAGGTCGGTGCGCCCCCTGACTTGTGGGCCCCACATAGCTCCGATTGACCTAATTTTGGCCTATAAATTCACATAAATTCTGAAATCCCCAGAGCAAGACCCAAAACAATTCTTTCGCCGCCGCAAGCCTCTGTTCTTCCGCTATCCCATTTGGAGCTCTTTTCCGGTACTCTGCCGGAGGGGGAAATCATTGGGGAGGCTATCTTCATCAACCTTGCTGCCTCCATGATGATGTGTGAGTATTCCCTTTAGGACCTATGGGTCCATAATAGTAGCTAAATGGCTTTCTCTCTCTCTTTTGATCTTCAATACACTTCTCTACGATCAATCCGATGTAATCTTTTGCGGTGTGTTTGTTGGGATCCGATGAATTTTGGGTTTATGATCAGATTATTCATTGAACTATTTTGAATATCTTGAATACTTTCTTATGCATAATTTTATAGCTATGTATGCTTTCCGATCTATAAGTCTCCTTTGGCCAATTGGATGAGTAGATCTTCAGAGGGAGTGGTGCATAGTAGTGGGTTCAACCTTGCGGTGATCCTGCCCAGTGACAGAAAGGGCGAAAGCATGTATTGTGTTGTTGCTACTAAGGATAAAACAATGAGATTCAGTCATATTAATTGATCCTATTCTATCTACATTATGTCATCATGCTTATTGCGTTAGTCTGTTTGTATGAACTTAATACTTGGAGATGCATGCTGGATAGCGGTCTTGGGGTGGAGTAATAGTAGTAGACGTCAGTAAGTTTAACGGTCTACTTATCACGGACGTAATGCCTATATAATGATTATGCCATGAATGATCACAATTATAACTATGCGAAATTCTATCAATTGACCAACAGTAATTTGTTTACCCACTGTTGCTATGCTTTCGAGAGAGATGACACTAGTGAACCAATGGTCCCCGAGTCTATTTTCCATCAATACTAAAGTCTCCATTATTGCTCTTTTATTCGTTCTTTACTTACTACCGCTTCGCATATCACTATTTGCTTTTAATCTTATAACCGGCAAGAACAAGGGGAGTGATGACCCCCTTGCCTTCGTTGGGTGCAAGCAATTGTTTTGTTTGTGTGAAGGTGCTGCTAACATTGTTCGTGTGCTGCCTCCTACTGGTTCGATAAACATTGGTTCTTAACTGAGGTAAATACTTCCTGTCGTTGTGCTACATCACCCTTCCTCTTCGGGGAATGCAACGACTCTATCATGAGTAGCAATGCCATATTTCGCTTCTGCATGTGTGGTGTGGATGGCGTATGTGCTTGCTGTGTTCAGCCCTCCCCCAGCATGTTTGTTGTGATCTGCTTTGGTCAGCCGGGCACGGCATTCGTGCTTGTAGCTTGGTCATAGATGCATCTAATGTGCTATGATTCTCTACAACACAAGCAGTCACTACTGCAGGATGCTGCTAACGCGACACATCAATCAGAGACCCTTCGACCAAACTGTGTGCGATGCATGAATCACAAACGGTATCATAATAAAACCGTCACCAATAAGATGAACTGTGTGCGATGGTGGAGACATCAAGCACGATTTAGATTAGAGGTGCATGTGCGATACGTGGCATATAGTTGATCCATACGAACTGTTTGCGATGAGCCAGAACAACGGAAACAGTCAGCCAGATCAAGGTGTATGCGATAGACGGCAAACAGTTCACTCGGATGAACTGTTTGTGATTAGCCAACACAACAGAAACGGTCAGCCAGATCAAGGTGTGTGCGATATACGGAGTTCACTCGGATGAACTGTTTGTGCTGAGACAAAACAACAGAAACGGTTGAACTTAACAAGATGTGTGTGATACGCGACAAACAGGTCAGTAATCAGAAATGTGTGGGAAGACGGATAACAACACAGACGATTCCTGCTAATAAGCTCTGTGTGTTCTGGGCAAACGCTTGCCATGTGAGTTGCTCAGTCTGCACAACATCTACGCTCTCTGTGTACAGAACAATATTCTTTAGTGTGAATAGTGTGCTCTGTTGGGCTGGCACACGAGTATATGGATCACACCCGTGGACGAGAAAATGTGTGTGCATGCCTCGTGCTAGCTCGCGCTTCCTTGTATGCTAAGTTTACATTAAATGATGGCATTTTATGAACACACAATCGTTTCCCGCCACTTTCTCATCGGTTTCCTGCCGCCACCCAGCGCTTGCGCATAAGCCTAGGCGGCGCGCGACACACCGAGGCACAAGCACAACCTATAGCCCCTCTAACTTTTCCAAGCATGCCAACCCACCGAACCGCCGCCTCTGCCATCAACCTCCTCGACGAGGAAAACGAGCAGGCGTCATGGCCCGTCGAGGCTGAGGGCGTCCCCGGCAACGCGATGGATGACGCCGTGCTGCGCGTCATCGCCAGGGTTGAGCAGACCATTGGCGCAGGGCGCGCCCGCTCCGCAGATCAAGATAGGCGCGTGAGCGCCATGAGACTGCAGCTCGCCGCACAACATGATCGGTGGTGTGCCGCAGAGCGAGATAGGCGCGTCCGCGCCGACAGGCTGCGGCACGATGCACATCGAGACCGATGGAGCGCCGATAAGTGAGAGGCGCGGCGCGCCGCACAGCAAGAGCGGTTCCATCGGCGCTTGCCTGCTGTCGACAGGGTGTTTCAGCTGGGTACACATCCCCTCAGTAGCCCCATTCCTCACCGGGAGTGGGCAGAGGCCGTCTGCGCCGTACTTGCACCAGAGGCCGGCCGCGCCATACTTGCACCGGACGCCGGCCGCGCCATTCGGATGGGTCGCGCCGTTCGCTTGTCCGCGGCCCGCTCGATGCCAACACGCTGGTCGCTAGGCTCGAGCGCCTCCTTGGCCCAGGTGTCCGCCTAGGCGCGGTAGAGGAACATGGCCGTCGCATCCTCGAGCTGGTGATCTCCGATGAAATAGCCAACTTGGAGCTCGAGATCGCGCTCCAGATGTACCGCGAGCGTGTCAACCGATTGGACGAACGCCTGCACGAGTTCAGGCAAAGCCAAGAGCTACCATAGGCAAGGGTTGGTGGTCATGGACACGTTTTATTTTGTTGAGTCGTTTCGACGTTGATCGCTGTGTATTCACAACAATCATAATATTGCTCTGTTTCAATGTGTGTACTCCGTTTTCGGTTCTTATATATTGTTCTGTTTCAATGTTTTTATGCTTTCCATTCTATACATGTGGATGGTAACAAGTAGATACAAATTAGTATGAAAACAGACAGAAATATGAAATTCATAACATATACGTGATGATACTTAATTACTACGTACAATGCATAAAACTGAATACTAAAACTCCTGATTAATAATCCCTCCTTAGGGGGCCAGTATTCTGGCAGCCCCTCACCAGCAGCTCCCTGGTGCGCGGCGGCTTCCCAGCGCGGATGGAGTTCTCCGCCTCCTCCTCCTCGCAGCGCTCGACGTGTCGATCTGCATCTTGCTAGCGGACGCGCATGAACGATCTTGCCATTTTGGTGGGCGCCCACCGGAGCTCCTCGTCGATAGCACACTGGAGCTTATCGGCCCACCTCCACGCAACGATGAGGTGCCTAGCGCCTTTGGCCTTCCTGGCTAAGTAACGGCCGTCTTCGTACACCTCCTCTGCATGTCGACGCGTCCACCGCCAAAGCTCCAGCGCGTCTTTTTCCCAGGCAGCCTCACGGGCTTCACGGGCCGCCTGGTACCTGGCTTCCTCCTCCGCCATCTCCTTCTTGAATGCCACTTGCCTGGCTTTCTCAGCTGGCGGCAGCGCCTTCCACAGACAAAGATTGTACTAGCCCCAAAACCACTCCAAAGTTGGGGGGGGGGGGGGTCCGGTGCAACTTTGTCTGGTGGCGCATAGGGGTCCTCCTCGTCGCTGCTCTGCGCCTTGACATCCTCGTGGGGCGATGCCTCCTCCTCGGCGCGTGTGCAGATCGACGGCGCCATGGCAGAGTTTTGTGAGAGAGAGAGAGAGGGGGGGGGGGGCGAGCGAGGAGAGAATGTAGGTGAGAATGCAGGCGGGACGACGTGGGCGGGGTAGTATTTATTGGCGGCCGACATCTAGATCGACGGGAGCAGTACACGCGCCGGTCACCGGAATTCACGAGTGCTAAAGCTTGAATTACACACGATTCCCGGAGCAAAAGCCATGTGTGAAATAAATTGCTGGCGGTTCCCATGACTGAACCGCGTCTGATTAATAACCCGCGCCACTCACCTTCCAAACCTCGGTGTGCGAAACAGAGTGCCAATCATGTGGGGCCCAGTTGTCTTGCCAGATATTTACATTTTCTTTCCAAATGTTCTGCATGAATGCTTATTTCGTGTTACCATGATATTATTGTAAAATGTAATGCATAAATGATTTTTTCAAACCATGATGATATGTTGTTGCATGTACATGTAGTTCAAATTTGAATTATGGCCATTAAATGGTTAAAAACTCACTTAATGTCTTAAAAATGTCAAATGACCCCTGAAAATTTCCAAATTAAAACATGAAAGTTGTATTTGTGCATGTTAACGGTAGAAAAAATGCCAAGCCATAAGAGGAAGCGACTGTCGCTTCATCATCAAACATGCATATTCTTCCCTCTCGTAACCACGAGTCTTCTCGTGAGATGCTCCAATTTCTGAGAGGTGTGTGCCAAAACATTCAACAAACATGCCAATTTTTTTACCACGGCATCTTGGTGCCATTTCATGAAATCAAGCAAGGTTTTATGTATTTCTGATCATTTTTGAATTTTCTGGAATTTAAAAGCCATGGTTCTCAATGTTTGTGTCCAAGCCGTGAAACCAATATGTTTGAAAATTCCTTCCAATTTACTGCACAGGGCATTAACTCGCACACAAGTACACAAATATGATATTCCACCACATGATGGTTTGCTGTTGCATGTACATGTAGTTCAAATTTGAATTACGGCCCTTAAATGGCTAGAAACTCACTTAATGTCTTAAAAATGTCAAATGAACCCTGAAAATTTCAAAAATTTAACATGCCCGTTGTATCAGTGCATGTTAACGATACAAAAAATTCACGGTCATACGAGGAAGCGAGCGCCGGTTCGTCATCAAACATGCATTGTTCCCTCTCGGAACCACGTGTCTTCTCGTGAGATGCTCCGATTTGTGAGAGGTGTGTGTCAAAACTTTCGTTAAAGTGGCCAATTATTTTACCACACCATCTTGGTGCCATGACATGAAATCAAGCAAGGTTTCATGTATTTCTGATTATTTTTGAATTTTCTGGAATTTAAAAGCCATGGTTCTCAATGTTTGTGTCCAAGCCGTGACACCAATATATTTGAAAATTCCTTCCAATTTACTACACAGGGCATTAACTCGCACACAAGTACACAAATATAATTTTTCCAACCCATGATGGTTTGCTGTTGCATGTACATGTAGTTCAAATCTGAATTACGGCCATTATATGGCTAGAAAATCACTTAATGTCTTAAAAAGGTCAAATGAACCCTGAAAATTTCCAAAATTTAACATGTCTGTTGTATTAGTGCATGTTAAAGATACAAAAAAAATCAGGGTCATACGACGAAGCGAGCGCAGGTTCGTCATCAAACATGCATTGTTCCCTCTCGGAACCACGTGTCTTCTCGTGAGATGCTCTGATTTGTGAGAGGTGTGTGTCAAAACTTTCGCCAAAGTGGCCAATTCTTTTACCACAGCATCTTGGTTCCATGACATGACATCAAGCAATGTTTCATGTATTTCTGATCATTTTTGAATTTTTAGGAATTTAAAAGCCATGGTTCTCAATGTTTGTGTCCAAGCCGTGACACCAATATGTTTGAAAATTCCTTCCAATTTACTGCAGAAGGCATTAACTCGCACACAAGTACACAAATATGATTTTCCAACCCATGATGGTTTGCTATTACATGTACATGTAGTTCAAATTTGAATTACGACCATTATATGGCTAGAAACTCACTTAATGTCTTAAAAGGGTCAAATAAACCCTGAAAAATTCCAAAATTTAACATGTCCGTTGTATTACTGCATGTTAACGATACAAAAAAATTCAGCGTCATACGAGGAAGCGAGCGCCGGTTCGTCATCAAACATGCATTGTTCCCTCTCGGAACCACGTGTCTTCTCGTGAGATGCTCCGATTTGTGAGAGATGTGTGTCAAAACTTTCGCCAAAGTGGCCAATTCTTTTACCACAACATCTTGGTGCCATTACATGACATCAAGCAATGTTTCTTGTACTTCTGATTATTTTTGAATTTTTTGGAATTTAAAAGCCATGGTTCTCAATGTTTGTGTCCAAGCCGTGACACCAATATGTTTGAAAATTCCTTCCAATTTACTGCACAGGGCATTAAGTTGCACACAAGGAAACAAACATGATTTTCCAACCCATGATGGTTTGCTGTTGCATGTACATGTAGTTCAAATTTGAATTACGGCCATTATATGGCTAGAAACTCACTTAATGTCTTAAAAAGGTCAGATGAACCCTGAAAATTTCCAAATTTTAACATGATAGTTGTATTAGTGCATGTTAACGGTACAAAAAATTTCGTACAATTTCCATCACCATCCATTGCCACTGTACTCCAAATTAGTCTTTCGCAGCTAATAAAAAAATGGACTACATCGCACACAGTTGGTTATAGGAACCGTTTGCGATGAAAATTCGTGGGTCTTTTTATGTCTTCCTCAATAAGCTTCGCCGGATTCGTCTGCTCAAGCGCCGTTCACCCCCGAATCCTTGAGTCCCCGATACCCATTCCCCAACCCCTTCTTGCAAAGAATGACGCCGTGGAGACGCTTCGTGAGGGCCCGTACGGTCACCGGGTCTGCCCCGAGCGGCTCCATCTCTGCCGAGAGCGTGGCCGCCTACGCCAAGAGCGTGACCGCATCCGCTGAGAGGCATCTGTGGCAGCCGACAAGGCAGCTGCAGCAGCCGAGACAGCTGCAACAGCTGCGGCGATAGCGACTACAAATGCCAAGAGCGCTCGAGCAGCCATCCGTGCCGTGGAGGTCGCCCTGGCCCGGGTCGAGGCCATCCACGCCCAGATCGAGGACGCCCACGCCAAGATATTCCAGGCCTCCTTGGAATCCAGCATGCACCCCATGTCCGAAAAGGCAGCGGAGATGCTTCTCGACGATGTGGCGGCGGAGGCCATGGAGTCCCTACTTCCTCATGAGATCACCGAGCGGGAGCTGGAGATGCAGGAGGTGGCGGTGATCGAGGAGCGTCGGGACAAGGAGTTGCGCGTGGCTAAGGAGGAGGTAGAGAGGCACCTGTATGTCGAGGAATCGGCGGTGGAGTACCAACGCGAGCTCTGGCGCCGCCACTACTACAAGTACTACAACCTTGAGCACGGCGCCGAGGACGAGGACGAGGATAACGACGCAGTCGACTTCAGCCTGGGGGACGCGGAGTCCACCAGCGGCGACATGTCGCCAGGACAAGTCATCGACATCTCATCTTACACCGGTGAGGCATAGGGCGGCACGTCGGCGTCTTTGTTTAAATTATGTGTACTTAGCCTTTGTTTATAACGCTGGTCTTTTGTTAGATCAATGTTTAGGTTAACTGGTTCTGTTTAATTACTAAAATTGCTCGATTCAGTAATTGTGGTCTGTGTGCTGTAGGCTCATTTGTGTACCCAAATTAGCAAGTGCTAAATTATGCAATGACGTGGATGAGCTCTGTACCCAGGGAAATTTCGACCAAAAGTTGAGTGCTCAAGCTCATCGCATGCGCGTAAAGCAGAAGAATCATTTGCGATGCACACTTTGTTCAAATTTCATGGTGTCCGATGACACTGCGCGCCAAGTTTCCCTCCAACTTTCGATTTTTTTGCCTACCGCCGAAATATCTAACTCTTCCACCCTCCCCACCCCCTTTTCTCCCCGACCAAGAGCCACATTTCCCCTGTTTACTCGTTCCTTCCTTCGTAAGCTATAGCCGCTTCCTCGCTTGCTTCCTCGCTCTCGCCATCTCGCATCCGACAGCCCCGGACGCCATGGTCTTCTTCAATGACCTCTCCAGCGGTTCCTCCTCCGACGACGACTATGTCACCAGCCGGGTATGGCTGTCTCCTCTCTCTCGGCCCCCTAGGCTTAGGGTTCTGATTTGTAATAAAGGATTTTAACCTGGCGGCCGATTTGAGCCATTTGTTCCTCTTGTAGCTCCCTACGACCATCACTTGTAAGGAATGGAGTGGGGTAGCTGAAGATCTGCCTGCTCGTTGTCACCATCAATCTCCATGCATGAAGTTAGTGGCTTTTGAATATGTGGACAATGGGAGGAAGTTTCTGGCATGTGCAAAGAAGGTTAGCCTCACTTTCGTTGTTACAAATCATTTGTTACATGTGATTCAGACACTGTCACTGTGCTATGTTAATCTGGATGTGATTAAGGCAATGTTACAGTTTCTACCTAGTATCTAAAAATGTTGCCATCTCATCAGCGATGCCCTGAGAAAATTATTTGGCACCGCTTCAGCAGTTTGTGCACCCAACTTTGCTCCACACATCCGAGCAGCCAAGCAGTAAAATACTAATACTTTATGGCACGAAGGAACTGGGCATCAGAGCAACTAGGTGCTCCGGTTCCCTGAATTTTTCCTTTGGCATCGACTCAGTAGTGTAGGGCACCGGTGCCAAATGTAGCAACAGTTGATTTGACACCGGTTTTGGCCGACATAGTGCAGGGCCTTAGTGCTATTAGTTCTATGTTATTAAATTTGTGCATGTACATACCTGTTAGTATTAATTTGATGTCATTGAAACACTATCGTCGTGTTGTTGCAGTTATATTTAGCTTCCTCATAAAATGATCAATTTGTTATTATAGTACTTCCTCCTTCCCAAAATATAAGACGCGCGTTGACTTTTTTGGTCTTCGGCGCATAAGTTTGACTACAATTTTCACTTATTGTATGCCTATAAAATTATTATAAGGACATATGAAATAGAATTATTTTGCAAGACAAATATGATGGTACTGTTGATGCATGTTCAATCCATGTATTTTTGTGTATATTAATCGTCAAAGTTGTGCATCAAAGACCGTGCAAAGTTAAGCACGTACGCCTTATATTTTGGGAAGGAGGGAGTACATGACTAAGAACTTGTAGCGTTGTTGCAGTTAATTATAGCTTGTGATGTTCCTGAATTTGGTTGTTGTCTCAGTAGCAATTAATTCATTTGCACATTGATCTTTTTGAGAAGATATGTCATAATTAACGTGTTTCTTCAGTTTTTCAAAATATGTATGTGGTGATTTTCTATGTTGCTAGAAACCCATTTTCCCTACAATTGTAACTGATTTAGTTTTAAATATTATAGGATGAACGGAAGTGTTCTTACCTGGAGTGGGTTGATCAAGAGTGGCCATCGTCTATGAAGATGTGCCTAGCAAAGCTCTGGAGTATGTATGAGGAAGAGAATAGAGATAGGCTTAGAGAAAATGTTGTCAGCGCTGAAGAATATTTCAAGATACAGGAAAAAAAAGAGGAAGTTGGAGAATGAGCTAAGATTTTTTAAATTAGACTTTGCTAAGATGGTGTTTGCGAAGGAGGAGGCACTTTCCCAGTTGGTCAGTGCAAAACAGGTTCTTACTGAACTGAAAGCAGAGGTGGAGAAGACGAATTTGGTTGATCATGCATCATTAGATTAGGGAAATGAATATATTGTTCTAATATTATGCTCAACATACTTTATGCTTATGAAGGTGAACTAGCTATATGCTGTACTGTGATGTATTCTCATAGCTATCATACAGTAATGTTAAAATTTATTTGTGTGCCGGATATGGAAGTGGTAAACAGCTATTCGATATGAAATTGAAATTTGCTTAATACAGGAGGTATTAATAGTAAACTAATAAACCTGCTAAATGGGTCATGGATTTTATAAACGTTTCTAGCAGTAAAAGCGTGTGTGATATACTTGAACAACGCAAACGGTTAACCGAGGCATAGCGTCTGTGATGTGGTATGCCACACAAACGTTTGTTCCATAATTACTGTGTGGGATGGCAAGACGATCTCCCACGGCTTGTCCTACAAAAGCATCTGTGTTATCTGCCCCGATCGCACACGAACAGAAAATTGTGTGCGATGTACATATGAACGGAAACGTTTGTCTGGGATTCATTGTGTGGGATCTACATACGAACGGAAACGTTTGTCTGGGATTCACTGTGTGGGATGTGCATACGAATGGAAACGATTGGGCCTGTATAATTGTCTGTGATGGCTCGCCCGATCGCACACGCGCTCTTTTTGCCCCGCGTGTGTGACCGGAGGACCTATCGCCGACGGTTACTGGGTCGTGTGGGTTGGACCCCCCTATCGCATACACATGCAAGGCGACGGTTTGAAACTCTATCGCGGAAAGGGGGTAAAAACCGTTTGTATGACACGTCGCTGCACCAGTGAGTACTAACATCTAACGCTTGTAGTTGTGGATGGAAACTCGCCTGGTTATAGATGCTTCATTAATGATTTAAATTGTACACATGAATTGATTCTTATTGATGCTCTTTCTCACCTTCATGATCTATATTAAATTTTACACAGGGATTGATTCATTTGCTCACTACAGTTGATGCTCTTTCTCACCTTCGTGATCTAGGCAAACTCAAGAAACAGGTACTGTAAGGGCTGACCGGAAATTTCTTACTTAATTCCATGTTATCAAAAGTGTCATGTAGGTATTCTCCCCTATTTATATTCCTTTGCTATATTACGAATGTGCAGCTTGTGGTATCTTTCTCCGTGTTTGACATCTAATTTGGTACAAATTTGTGGTGATTGATTTCTGAACCATGGTTTTTGTACCTAACATCACCCCGTATGCACTGTAGCTTATTTTCACTGCTTTAGATGGTGAAGCGAGGGGTTATCTTGGTAGCAGAAAATTATGTGAATGGCACAAATGGTTTAGCAGGTGAGCACCTGATTGGATGGCACTGGCAAATGGATCGTCAAAATATGATATATGCTTCCAATTTCCATATAGACGAGCTTCCATAGAGACATCTTTTTCACTCTTTCATGCATTGGGCTTCTGCATATTTTTGTCAATCGGACATAATGAATTTACATTTGTGTCTTTACTATTTGACTTAAGTCTCTGAGTGCTATAATATGCGGGTTTTACATTCCCATCCTATCAACTTATTTTTTGTAACAATTTTGTGAACATAATTCTGTAACTAGAGATTGGTTCAATTGGCGAGGCCAGAAGCTAAGGAGATGCATTATTTTAGCATTCCCAGAATACAAATGATGTGAAAATGGTTCGTATGAAGTACTGATTATTTTAGTAGCATGCTACAAATTAGGGTCAATTGATTGGAAAACAATTCGAGTGTAGAGGCTTAAATGTTGAGACGTCACTAGAGAATTAATCCTGGGTAGCTTGTACAGATTTTGGGTTCCTTGCACAAGTTTTGGATGCCCCCGTTGCAAAAGCCAAAGCGGTGGTCGACCCTTTTCTTCTGCGTCGCCGACCAGCGTACCCCCCTTCTCAGTTGCCGCTCCCACCCCACTTGCTCTAGCCACACTGCTGCTGGATCTTCACACCCTGCCTCCTCCCCTCGGTCATGTTCTCCATATCGTGGGCTCCGGTCCATGTCTCGACTGTGTCGTCCACTAGAACTGCCAGGCAGCGCGACCTCCATGCCGTGCACCTCAATCCGTCGTGTCGTCCTTGCAGATTTCACCGCCCCTTCCACCCGATGGCTCTATCGGCCCGCTGCTCGATGCCATGATCCCTGGCAGATGCGTCCCCAATTGTCCACTTCGTTGGCTTCTCATCCACGTGAGCCTTCAAGGATGGCCTTCATCTTTGCTTGTGTCAAGCCGGCGAGGAGGTTCGAGTTCTTATCGTCCTCGACCACACACCGCTATACTGTGGGATAGTGGATTTGTTTAGTGGCCCTATTATTTTTCTTCATAATAATATTAGGACACCCACTTTGTAATAATAGATGAGACCACATACTGCGACCAAATTGTTACATCACACGATTCAGTGATCTTTGATCCTTTTGTATGTGAACTTCAGTCATAAATATAAGGATAAAGTATTTGATGATGCCTCTTGGTATGGCGAGCCTGTTTCTAGACGCCAATATTTTTTGGGACATTTACATTTGTGCCCTTAACTCGAACCCACTACTCAGATTTGTCCCTAATTTCGAAGCATGCTCAAATTTACCCCTCTGCCATCAGTCACACTTATAAAAATGCCCTTCCATGCCGTTACCGTCCAGTCAAAGAGCTTTGACCCTTTTCTGGACGTTTGTTGGACATTTTGCCCCTGACTCCATGTGCCACTTACATGTGGGACCCACTCTAAAAAACAAAAGGCAAAAAACTCTTTCTCTCATCTCTCTGTTTGAATCACTTACATGTGGGGCCAACTTATAAAAAAATAAAAACACTATTCTCTCTCTTCCCTCTGTGCCTCTCTCTCAACCCCGGCGTGTAGGGAACCGGCAGCGGCCAGCAGCACGCGGTAGTTGCCAGTAGCAGGCTCGCCAGAGTGGCAGTGCTGCGCTCACCACCGCGCGTCGATTCGCACAAGTTGGGCACACAGGAGGCCACTGGATCTAGTCCCTGACGGAGTCCAGCGGTGGACGGCGTCGGTTGTCACGGGGAGCTCACTAGGACCTACTAGTCACAAAATTGACGAGCGCAAAGGAAGAAGAAGCTCTAGGAGGGGATCTTGGCGCTAGGATTTGGAGAGGGCACGCCAGAAGTGACGGCATCGACCTCGGATGGCCAGCGGCGCTCATCGCCAGAGATGAGGAAGGAGAGAGATAAGCACCAAATTGGTTGAGGCGAAATGTGCAGGAGCTCGATTGGATACTCTTGGCGTGAGGGATTCGAGTATTGCGCCCGTGCCGTGCGTGTCCCACGATTGCATGCTACGGCAGCCACCGCCGAGGTCTGAGCCGACGCTGTAGTATCTCCCCGTCGTCCCCGGCCAATCTGTCATGTTCTAGGTGAGCATATGGTCCTTTTGACCCTTTTTTCTGAGCCCTCGCACTCTCTGACCCTGCGCCGTGCGCCGCCCGCCACCGCCGCTTGAGCTCACTACTTAATGTCCTTTTGGCCACTACACGCGCTCCGGTGACCTCAGTCCACTTCGGCTTTGCGGCCGCAGCCTAGCAGGCCTGCTCCGCAGCCCCGAGCCGCTCCGGCATCATCCCGCACATCGCCGCTGTGCCTTCAGCACACGCCGGAGTTTAGTGGCCGTGGTTAAAAATTAGTTTAGACTAACACACCCTTGTTAAGTGGGCCACTGACTCGTAGGCCCTCTTCTAACTTTTTTTTTTTGAAATGAGGCCCTCTTCTAACTAAAACAGTTAAAACCTGTTGTAAAAAAAAAAACAGTTAAAACCTATTAAGAGACAATGCCATGTGCCCCCCCAAAGTCTAATTTAACCTGACTGGTCTAACTTTTCAAAAAAAGATTTTTTTTGGTTGGCCCCACATGTAAGTGGTACAAACTGAGGGGTGAGAGAAAGAGTTTTTTCCTTTTGTTTTTTTAGAGTGGGTCCCGCATGTAAGTGGCACATGGAGTCAGGGGCAAAATGTCCAACAAACACTCAGAAAACAGTCAAAGCCCTTTGACTGGACGGTAATGGCACGGAAGGGCATTTTTAAAAGTGTGACTAACGGTAGAGGGGTAAATTTGAGCATGCTTCGAAATTAGGGACAAATCTGAGTAGTGGGTTCGAGTTAGAGGCATAAATGTAAATGTCCCATATTTTTTTATTGGTGTTATATGTAACTCAGGTTAAATTTGTCAGTGATGATAAAGAATGAGATGTGGACATTTTGTTGTTCAATCTTTAATGGTATACATATGGATGTGCAAAGTAACAGTGATATATCTTGTAGGATTTTGGGATCACCGTACAGAACCCAAGTACATGGTTGAAAAATATTCTACAGGTTGGGACACACCATGCACCATGTAATTTAGGCATACACAGAGACAACCTCAACTGTGGATTTATTAGAGTTTTGCTCTTCCATGTTGAAGTTCCTAACGAACCGTCTCCGGTGCAAATTCCTCTTGATGAGCTGTTCAAAAGGTATATTCAGTTCTTTAATGCCCACTATTGATTAATTTCCTTCGGCAGCTTAATTTGATTGAAAGTTGGAGCACTTTGGTTGACTTTAGGTGTCAAGTTTCTCTCTGATAACCCACAAGTTTAGGGGATCAGTTGTAGCCTTTCTTGATAAATAAGAGTGTCGAACCCAACGAGGAGCTAAAGGTAGAATCAATATTCCCTTCAAGTTCTATCGACCACCGATACAACTCTATGCACACTTAATGTTCGCTTTACCTAAAACAAGAATAAAACTACTTTGTAGGTGTAGTAGGATAAATTTGCAAGGATAAAACTAGAAGTACTTAGCGAGAATAAAACTATGAGTAATTTGCAAGATAATAAAAGTTAGTTGTTTAGTAGAGAGCTCTTTGTAACACAAAGAGAAAAATTTGTCCCTAGTCAATCGATAACTTAACCGGTAATCATTATTGCAATTTTATATGAGGGAGAGGCATGAGCTAACATACTTTCCGTACTTGGATCATATGCACTTATGATTGGAACTCTAGCAAATATCCGCAACTACCAAAGATCATTAAGGTAAAACCCAACCATACCGTTAAGTAACAAGTCCTCTTTACTCCCATACGCAACAACCCCCTTACTCAGGTGTAAGCTTCTGTCACTCTAGCCGCCCACTATAAGAGAATTATGAACGTATTGCAAACCCTATAGCGGGAATCCCTCATGCTTGCATGACACGGAGGGCACCATAGGGCAACACCAAAATAAAACATACAACTCAAACCAATCACGATCATCAATCAACCCATAGGACAAAACAAATCTACTCAAACATCATAGGATTGCCATATATCATTGGATAATAATATATAGCGTTAAGCACCATGTTTAAGTAGAGATTACAGCGGGGAGAAGAGGTGTTACACCGCTGCATAGAGGGGGAGACAGTTGGTGTTGACGGCGGCGAAGTTGTTGGTGTAGATCGCCGTCACGATGATTGCCCCGGCGCCACCGGGAGAGAGGGGGAGAGAGCCCCCATCCTTCTTATTATTCCTTGCCCCCGCCCTAGATGGGAGGAGAGTTTCCCCTCTGGTCCATGGCCGCCATGGCTCCCGGAGGGGAGGAGCCCCTCCGAGATTGGATCTCTCTCTGTTCTCTTCTGTTTCACGTTCCTGTTTTCTGGCCGAAAACCATTTCTTATATTCCTGGAGATCCGTGACTTCGATTGGGCTGAAATTTTGAGGGGATTTTCTTCCGGATATTATCTTTCTTGCGGCAGAAGAAGGGCACCAACTGCCTTACAGGGGCGCCAGAAGCCTGCTGGGCGCGCCTAGGGTAGGGGGGCGCGCCCTCTGAGCTTGTGCCCCCCTCGGGCATCGTATCGCGTTGATTCTTTTTCCAAAAAATCACATATATTCCAAAATAAATCTCCGTAATTTTTTATTGCATTTGGAGTTCGTTTGATATGGATTTTCTACGAAACAAAAAACATGCAACAAACAGGAACTGGCACTGGATCAATATGTTAGTCCAAGAAATCATATAAAATGTTGCCAAAAGTATCTGGAAATTGTAGGATAATGGCATGAAACAATCAAAAATTATAGATACGATGGAGACGTATCACTCTCCAATGCTGGAACACCACTGATTTTGTAGCTCACTACAAAGATGTTTGAGCAAGAAGGAGCACCTATGGTAGTTCACAGTATAAAGAAGGGTGCTTAACTCCTTTGGCCACCATAGGATCTGAAAAGATATCTGAGGTAAGCTTACTCTACAGTGCGTATTTTACTTCTTTTCATTTTCAAGTCTTTGTTAGTGTTTCCATGAGAACAATTTCTATCTTCCACCATCGAATATTAGAGTCTGACATTTGGGTTTATAAGTCTAAAACAGTTTGCTACCTTTTTGCTAGGTGCAGGCTAGTATTGAAGTTAAGGCTTCGGTCATCATTTGCTTCACCACATTTTGACGTGCTGCATGGTAGAAAGAAAATAGTATTGCCCCTCTTATAGGCTTATAGGTTAATGCTAATTAATTCATACACTATCTATCATATATGGTATTTGTGGTATCTGCAGGAGAACTGCCAAGTACAAGCCCACCGTGCCTATTCTTTCTGTTTTCATTCCTCGTATAAAACCAATTGATGAATTGAAGTAGACCTCCAAAGGCGCATCCAAAGTATGTGAAAACCCATTTTCTTTCTAACCTTTTTGGTACTTCTGTATGTACTTGATATAGGTAATGATTCAAAACTAGCATGTTGATCTTCAACTTCTAAAAGAACTTTGGGCTAAAGTTTTTGTGTAATTCTAAATCTAACATCAAACCTTACTGATCAATTATGCAAGTATTTGCCGTGTAATGATAGAAAAAAGGTACTTCATTTAGCAATTAACCTTTATTGTTTTCCGGCAAAACACACTTTATGGTTTGCGTTGGTAGAACATCCTTGTCGGCGGCTGCATCTGGTTCCACTCCAGGCTTGCCTCCGCAGACCTCGATGCCGCAAGTGGCATGTCTCGCTTAGTTAGTTAGTTCCTTAGTTACTGAATTGTTTTTGATCGATTCTCCATGTCTGGTTGAAATCAATGTGGATTAATTTATTTTAATCTTTGTTGTAGGGGGTCAAGAACGTGAAGGACCTATAAGGTGGCAACCTCCTTGCACTACTGCAGGCGACCGCTAACCCGACACATGAATCAGAGACCCCGCGACCAAACTGTGTGCGATGCATGAATCGCAAACGGTGTCGTAATAAAACCGTCGCCAATAAAACGAACTGTGTGCGATGCCGGAGACATCAAGCATGATTCAGATTAGAGACGCGTGTGCGATACGTGGCATACAGTTCATCCATACGAACTGTTTGCGATGAGATAGAACAATAGAAACGGGCAGCCAGTTTGAGGCGTGTGCGATACATGGCATATAGTTTACTCGGATGAACTGTTTGTGATTACCCAACACAACAGAAACAGTCAGCCAGATCAAGGTGTGTGCGATAGACGGCATACAGTTCACTCGGATGAACTGTTTGCGATTACCCAACACAACAAAAATGGTTCAACTTAACAAGATGTGTGTGATACGCGGCAAACAGGTCAGTAATCAGAAATGTGTGGGAAGATGGATAACAACATGGACGATTCCTGCTAATAACCCGTGTGTGTTGAAGGCAAACGCTTGCTGGTAAACAATTGTCAGCGATTGATGAAATCATCACCGACGGGTTCCCTAGTTTAGCCCGTGTGCGATCTGATTTGCTCAGTCCGCACAACATCTATGTTCTCTGTCTACAGAACAACAACATATATACTTATAAGGACATGATTGCATAACCAAATTAAACATCCAATTACATAACTGAGTACACACACCAAAGTAAACAATTACATGCACACTAAACCAGGAGAAATGATCATCTAATCATCTACTTCTTGTTGTGACGACGCTTGCCATTGCTCTGCTTTCGGCTGGATCCCTGGCCGTTTTGGGGAAGAAGGAGGAACTTCCTCATGTCAATGATCCGCCTGTACATCTCGTAGCTCGTGTACGCCTCCTTGGCTGCATACACGACGTGAGCTTCATCGAGTTTCTCCATCCAGGCCGAGTGCCAGGCACGCTTGTCCTTGTTGCAGGAATCCTTCATGTCTCTGTAGTAGGGGTCGATGATGGCCTCAGCGAGGTGAACCAGTGAGTCCTTCTCATGCTTCTTGCTGCCTCAGATCTTGTATTGGCCCTGGATGTCGACAAGATTTTGGCAGGCGATGCCCGAATTCTTGAGCACCTTTACATCGTTGGTGATGTCCACCGTAGCGAACATGTAGTGGGGGTTGTTGACAAACCTGGCGAAATGCTCGCAAGGCCTTGTGGCCAGGCAGTAGTGGTAGACGAGGACGTGATTGCACACACACATCTGGGCGACGACGACCTTGTGATGAGACCCGGCACGAGCACAGGTGTACTCGAGGTCGAACCCGACCAACTTGTACTTCTCCGCAGCAAGCAACAGCTCCATAGTGTGGATGGAGTTCTCCACCCAGATCGGGTTGTTGTTGTACACCACCGAGAGCTCTGTGAACCTTCTGTGGGTGTCCACTGCGACATGCATGGTGAACCGCCGCTCGTCGTCGGCAACTGCTGGGAGCGCCACTGGAGCCGCGCACGATACCCTCTCTGTATTTGTCGTCGTGGGTGTGCTTCTTGCAATACTAGGGCGCGATCGAAAGGTTGAAGAGACACAAGGGTTAAATGGCCGCTGTAATAAATGGGGGCCGAACGGCCTGTAATCGTCACGTCTTGTCACCGTGTTCCTACCGGAGGATTCCAGTGCATGCTTCAGCACCCCACACGCGTTTCGTTTGACCACGCGTGGGCTCGAAGAGGCACCAAGTTTACCCGTGGGTGATGAGGTCAAAGTTACACAGACGGGTAATGATGGACACCCGAGTGTGATAATTCTGGGCACACAGTTGAAGAAACCAACTGTGTACAATAATGTCGAAGATCGCTGTCGAGTCCGCAATATAGATCTTTTAGGATGAGATCGACAGGGGAAACACATTCGAGAATGGTAAAGAAAATTAATTCCATTGAGGACCAGATATTAATCGTCCATTGCATATGAAGGTCAAAATAGTACTACCAATATACGAGTCTCATACGATGACATTTCAACGATTGTACCACAAAAGCCCGAAATATTACAAGGTTCAAATTCCAGAGTTAGAAGGCTCAAATTCGAAGATTACAAGGTTCAAACTGATATTAGAAATGAAATTCAGCTCATGGAGCTGTAGACGCCTGCGCTGATCGGCTGAACATGGACATATGAGAGGTTCAAACTGATATTACAACTTGTAACACCCTTTTCGAAACCTCAACATTTCTGCAAAGGGATCAGCCACTAACAAGTCATGTATGGGCTTGACATAATGACTTCTGATTACTCTGTTAACTGAACTTCCAAAATGAAATTCAGCTTCTGCAGAGCCTTTTCCATTCTGCCATAGCCGCCGACACTGATCAGCAAACCATTCAGTTTTGCGAAGCAAATGTAGGGCAAACCTCATTACCTTTAGCACCCTTGCTCTCACAACAAAGAACCTAGCGAATATAATCTCCGGTAAGGTCCCTCTGTAGGAGTTCAAAGTAATTTCTGAGAGATGCAGATCAAGGCATTTGATGTGGTTGTTATATTGTATCACATTATCCACTACCGGGCCTAATCTTATCTGCAAAAGAAGAGAACGTATTAGTGCCTACATGTAGTTTTGAACACTACTACATGCCTCTTTGATTTGCAGGATTTCTAAAATACATGAATAGAGTGACATGCCATCGTCGATCCTACATGATTAACATGGGCATTTGAGTACAATCTAGAAAAATGTAGGCTTCTTCCCAAGAGTTTGGAGTGGATGGAAATTTCCCTATGAAAACTAGTATAGATGAATCCAAAGGAGAAATGCATATGGATTGTAACTTTATGAACCAAGCAACCACTATAGGGAAAAACATCTATGTGCTGAAATCCTCCAAACTTCCTTCAAAAATCGTAGTACATTCGTCATTGTAAACTTGGGAAAGGTACCAACAAATTGAACTCCCTTATGGTTAACATTTAACAGGAAAGGAGCATCACCTTGATATATAGCTTCTCCAGGCACAGAAACCATCTCAGGAAACTGACAACTTCGTCCAGGTTGGGGCCGATAGATTCTAGTGCGAAGACCTTCACTGTGCGCAGATACGGGGTCAAGCTTGTCGGGTTCATTTTCTGGATGATAGACGAACATACATCTTCAAAATTAGAAAAAATGTCAATTTCAAGAAGGAGAAGAAGAAGGCGACTGTTGTACCTGAACGGGTGTGGATCCAATAACAAGTTCAGAGAATTTGACAGACGAGTAGCCCACCACTGTCAATTTCGGCGCAGAAATGACACTGATTCTTGTTGGACCTTGTTGATCAACTACAAGTAATCTCTCAAGTAAAGGTGTGTCCTCAATGACCATACTGTGATACACCTTCTGTGATCACTTGTTGCAGCACCAGCAACACACATAAATTGTCCGGAGAGTTATGGAGGTGATGTGGAAGCTACTCAACCCATTGATCGCCTGAAGACGAAGGTACTTGAGTGTAGTACAACCGCGGAGCAGGCGCTCCATGTCATCCATGGGGATGCATACGACGAGCTTGAGGTGCTTCAGTCGAGGGAGAAAAAGAGCGGGCGCGTCATTAATCGAGGGCAAATGGCAGTTCATGAACCTGGCGAGCCGCAGCGTGGGCACGAGGCGGAGCGCGAACGGTGGCAGCAAGCGCATATGCCCATCATTAAAACTGAGCTCCTCGAGGTTATCTAGGGCGGGGGATCAGAACCACTCGTCAAGCTTGGCTCGGTCCTTGCCGTTGGAACGGAACTTGCCCGTGATAAGGCCTCTGATTGGGCCAGGGTGCCTGCCGAGGATCTGGGACAATGCGTCCAAGCTTTTGCGATAGCCATGGCAGAGCTTGTGGATGTCGATGAGGTCGAGAGAGGTGGAGTGCCATAGGGGGCGCCACCGCCGGGAAAGGACGGTTGTCTGCGCGGCATATTTGATTGGGAGGAGGAAGATCATGACGATCAACATATCATCGGGGAGGCTGCTGATGAAGTCTAGGCCCACTGGAGTCGCTTGCGGTTCTTGCTCGACCTGCCTCTGCTTGTTGGCAGCCTCGTCCTCCACCTCCGGAGTCTCCTCGGCGGCGACGCTATCTGATAGGAGTGGAGGAGTGGGAGGATAGGGAATATTTAGTTAGAACAGGGCAGAAGAAAAGTGTATTGGTAACTAGAAGTTACTAGGTAGGAACAGACTTAACAGAGTCAGAAAATGGAATCCCTATTGGTTGCTTAAATACTACACAATTACTTTGATATTGCTAGGTAAGTCAACTTGCAGATACATGAAAAGAACACTTACTTCGAACAAAGTCTGGACGGATGATATCATCGGGGAAGTTAGCATATATCATATGACCAGGCTCTTTTAGGTGTAGTGCAATTTTAGTGCCAACTTTCACTACATAAAACTTAGAAATTTCTATCCAAAGGCCCGCGCCAAAATAGGAGTGACCATGTTCATCAAGTTTTACGGAAACAACGATTGTAAATCCATGGTTTGTGTTCAATATGACATTCCTGGAGTCTTCAGTTATGTAAAGGCTGTGTACTACAGTTGTTGTTGCAAAGCAAGGGATGTACTGCAGGAAATGATAAGATCGTTAAAGAATAGGGTAACATGCAAATATGGGAGTAATTGAAAGAACATTACACATCAGTTGAAATCAAAGGACACAAATTTATAATTAAACAGATAGTGTAACCATGATGTCATGCAAATATGAGAGTAATCGAAAGAACACTACATCATTAATTTGCCTAATATAGAAAGAAGAAAAATCCCCTTTGACGTGTTTGCTGCATGTGGCACCTTTTATCCAAATGCAGCAATATATAGTATATGTTCAGAAAATTAGGTCATGCCAACCGAGGTAGGGTGAGATTGAACATACCGTGCGCCTCCTGATGTCATCTGGTATGGTGAGATGGAACTCCTCGGCTGTCTGGCCGAGGCCGCAAATGCCTGATGTCTTCGTGCACTATACACTCTATGAATGAAAGAAAACCCTAGAATCAGCTAGAAGAAAAAAGAATTCACAATGATTTCGGCCGGGTGATTAAAAGGGGCAGACGGACTGGGATAAGAGATGAACGAATATTTCAGTAAATTAGTTACCTGGTTCTCCATGAGAAAAAAAAACCCAATACCGTAGATTCCCCAATCGGGCGGAGCTGGGTCGACGGCGAGCAGCGTCGAGAAAGTCGATGGCGATAGGCGGCGGCAAGCGGCAGTGGTGAAATGCGGCGGGGTTTGCCGGTAGTCGGCGACGGCGACAGACGTCGAGCTACGTGGTTGCCGTGGCGATACGCGGTGACATGCAGAGTCATGGAGGAGTGCAGGTGCGAATGGGGACCGGGGGGGTGGCGAGCGGGGTGAGGGTTTTGTGACCTGGGGATGGTGAGGGTTTTCTTTTTTCCTTTTTGAATTGGGTGGTGAGGGTTTTCTGTCCCACAAAGCATTTCGGAGGCAACGGTTTGGTAGAGCCAACCGTGTGTGATTTATATTACTCTGGTGTATTTAAAAAAACATCAGTCCCGTGTGAGGGTGATACGGAGTGTCGTTCGAGCTGTGTACATCCTACGGTGCAAACGTGCGATCCGTGGGGATGCATTCTGGCCAATCAGAACACACATGCCGCGGCACAATGAAAGTCATCGCACACGGTTCCAATTTGGGGAAATCACCAAGTTTCAGGGTGGGTCCACATTTCCTTCGTTGGTTGAATCTGAAATTTTTACCCACGCTAAACATTCAGCCTAATATGCATAAAATTCCATCAACCAAACTGATTGCAAACTCATCCCAAATGTAGACATAAAAAGTAAACATAGATATAAGCATACTCAGACATAGATAATAAGCGTACTCAAGCATAGTTCAACCATATATATTTCAACCGATATTAAGCATACTCAAGCATAGTTATAATTAAGACACTACATAGCCATATATAGTTCAATCCCACATCTCATCTGCCGACAGGCCTGCACGAAGGTGAAGCTTCTCCAGGTACTCAGCGTACGCGGCGTGCGCCATCCTGCGAGAATACTTCTGCTTGAAGGAGCCAATGGATCGTCCTCTTGCATGCGCCAGAACACTTTCATACTTGTGATGAAGCTTTTGGTTGCAAAACGGGCATCCAAAGCCCATATTCCAGGTCCTCACACGCCTGTTATGCAGTCCCGCATAAAGCTGCCTGAGCTTTTGCCTCTTGAACCTCCTCTGGCCATCTTCGTCCTCGCTGTCGACATCGTCAAATAGCACCTATACATATAGTAAAAAATGTGGCGTCAGTATATTTTATACTAATGCGAACTCAGCAGGCAGAGTTTATGAAACATAATATATCCTGTGACAGCGTGAACCCTAAATCATCAAGTGATCTTGATGAAAGAAATGCATAAATAGAGAGCACACAACTTAGTGCAACAAAATTAATAGTCTGATTGGTTTTCTACCAACATTTGGCAGAATCAAAAGTTTGGTTTGCCACCGACATTTGGCAAAATCAAAAGCTGCCAACACTTGGCAACCTTTTGTAAGATTGGCAACGAACAATGGAATGCAAACTAATCTCTAGCGAACATTTGGGAGTTGCCAAAATTTGGCAAGCCCAACGACTTTTGGCATCAAACCAATTTACATGCCGTAAAGTAGGATTAGGATTTTATGGCTATTTTTTTAGACAGGTCCAAAGATTTTGGTTCAAATTTTTTAGCATAATCATCTATGTACATACCAATCTGAAAAAAAATTGGCACAAGCATATATGTACAACATTCAAAATCAATTGTCAAGATCTGGCTAGGAATTATTTGCAACACTAACCCTAGTCGGATTATTAGCAGAAATCATTTGTACAGAAGAAACAATTAATCACTTATCATTTGTACCATTCAAACAATCAATACACTACACGGATCTATCGAATCTAACTCAGATTTCATGGATTGAGAGAACATAACCATAGGGTTTCTATTCCAAAAAGGGGGATGCATGACTAACCAGAGAAACCCTAGGATATATTTGCCACATAAATGGGTATAGAGGACTAACCGGTTATCCGTCGTCATTGGAGTCGTCGCCGGAGTGGTCATCGGAGTCGTCGCCGGAGTCGCTGTGGACCTCCGGCTCCGGCAGTGGAAGCACGACGTCGTCGACGACGTCAACATCGCGCTTCTACCCACGCGAGACCTCATCGGCGGCGACGGCAACCTCTGTCTCCTGCTTGACACCGTGCTCAGGTGCTTCAGCAGCCCCGGTGTCGCCACTCCCTCTGATGGTGCGCTTCGGCGGCATCCTCATACACTGATGGCGGTGACGACTGAGAGCGGTGTTGAGGATGCAGGCGGAGAGAGAGGATTGTGTGTGTAGCGAGAATGGGGGGTGCGGCCGCCTCTTATGACCAGCGGCTCGGGCGCGCCATTAATATGGAGCAGTGGGAGTGAGGCGGGCGGTGGTCAAAGGGCTAGCTCGCCTCCCGGTGAGTCTGCGCAGCGGACTGCTGGTATGCCAACCATCATTTCACACAGATACTCGCACGCCTCCCGGTGACACTACGCAGCGAACATGCCTCCCGTCAATTCACACACCTGCCCGCACGCCTCCCGGCCTGCCTGCGTGGCGGACTGCTCGCATGGGTCCCGTCAACTCACGCCTGCTCGCACGGCACATGGGACGCGTGGCGGCACGTATATTGTTTTTCTTTTTTGATGATTAATTCTGCCGCTTTATTACTTAACCGAAGCATGGCACGAACATTGTTGGTCTAACGCCCACGGTACGAATAAATAATCCGTTTGCGATATTGGTTGCCAATTATTAATAATCTCCCATTTGTAAGAAGAATATATCAAAACTTGTCTCGAATTAGACAAAAAATACAATATCACAGTCTATTGGTGTCCATATGACACCACGATAAGTTTCATGAATTTCAACTAAGTTTTGGATTTACTGGATTTTAAAAATCAAGATTCTCATTGTTTGAAATTTCTTGCATGGGGACTATATAAACATGCACCCAGGGACACACATATGATTTTCCAATCCATTTTGGTGCACTATCACGTGTGCATGTAGCTCGAATTTGATTTTTGCACATTATATATATCCCTAGGAAATCAATCAATATATAAAAACGTCCGAGTGAGCTCTGATTTTTTTTTCCAAATTTTAACATGACACTCCTTTGGTCACATATGTTCACTGCGGAAAAAGTTTAACACGCCTCGTAGTGGCGGTGGTGGTGCGGTGTGTGTGTGTGTGTCGGGGGGGGGGGGGGTGGGGTCCAACAGTACACTACGAGTCGTGAGCCACCATGTGGGGTTGACCATTTTGTGAGGCAGGTGCCACATCAAAGTCGTGAATTGGTTATTTAAAACATTACACAACCCTTTCATACATACATGTTTGGGCCACATGCATGCATGGTGGTCCTCGGACATTCCCTCGTGCGGTTATCAGCGATGCGCCCATTCGTTAGCCCGCGAAGGTTATCACTTTTCACCGACATCGAGAGGCATTTGACCAAAGGTGGATTCTGATGGAAATATGCCCTAGAGGAAATAATAAAGTTGTTATTATTTTATATTTCCTTGTTCATGATAAAGGTTTATTATTCATGCTAGAATTGTATTGACCGGAAACTTAAATACATGTGTGAATACATAAACAAATACCGTGTCCCTAGTGAGCCTCTACTAGACTAGCTCGTTGATCAAAGATGGTTAAGGTTTCCTAACCATAGACATGAGTTGTCATTTGATAATGGGATCACATCATTAGGAGAATGATGTGATGGACAAGACCCATCCGTTAGCTTAGCATATGATCGTTCTGTTTAATGCTACTGCTTTCTTGAATGTCAAATACATGTTCCTCAGACCATGAGATCATGCAACTCCCGGATACCGGAGGAATACCTTGTGTGCTATCAAATGTCACAACGTAACTGGGTGATCATAAAGATGCTCTACAGGTATCTCCGAAGGTATCCGTTGAGTTGGCATGGATCGAGACTGGGATTTGTCACTCCGTGTTTCGGAGAGGTATCTCTGGGCCCTCTCGGTAATGCACATCATAAGAAGCTTGCAAGCAAAGTGACTAAGGAGTTAGTTACGGGATGATGTATTACGGAATGAGTAAAGAGACTTGCCGGTAATGAGATTGAACTAGGTATAGAGATACCGACGATCGAATCTCGGGCAAGTAACATACCGACGGACAAAGGGAATTACGTATGTTGTCATTGCGGTTCGACCGATAAGATCTTCGTGGAATATGTCGGAACCAATATGAGCATCCAGGTTCTGCTATTGGTTATTGACCGGAGAGGCGTCTCAGTCATGTCTACATCATTCCCGAACCCGTAGGGTCCGCACGCTTAACGTTCATTGACGATATAGTGTTATATGAGTTATGTGAATTGGTAACCGAATATTGTTCGGAGTCCCGGATGAGATCCTGGACGTCATGAGGAGTCTCGGAATGGTCGAGAGGTAAAGATTTATATATGGGAAGTCATATTTTGGGTTCCGGAAAAAGGTGCAGTTTTTTTCGGTATTGTACCGGGAAGCTTCCAGAAGGTTCCGAAGGATTCCGGAGGGGTCCGGAAGTCCACAAGTGGGTCCACCACATCCCAAGGGCTGGCATGGGCTAAGGGGAGGCGCCCTGTCCTTATTGGGCCAGGTGCACCAAGTCCTCAAAAGCCCTCGCAGCTAGGGAAGGAAAAAGGGAGAGTCCTAGTAGGAATAGGATTGGACTTTGGAGTCCAAGTCCACGTGTGTACTATTCACGGTTACTGTTCACGTGGCACTATTCCTTCTACTCCAAGCCCCTACACATATATAAATAGAGGAGAGGGGGGCGCCCCAAAAGGAGACACAACATTGTCTTAGCCGTGTGCGGCGCCCCCCTACACAGTTCCGTCCCTCGGTCATATTTTCGCAGTACTTGGGCGAAGCCCTGCGGAGATAGCATCACCATCACCATCACCACGCCATCGTGCTGCCGGAACTCATCCACTACCTCGCCATCTTGCTGGATCAAGAAGTCGAGGACGTCACCGAGCTGAACGTGTGCTGAACGCAGAGGTGCCGTACGTTCGGTACTCGGTCGGTTGGATCGTGAAGTTGTTCGACGACATCAACCGCGTTGTTCTAACGCTCCCACTTACAGTCTACGAGGGTACGTAGACACACTCCCCCTCTCGTAGCTATGCATCTCCATGGATATATCTTGCGTGTGCGTAGAATTTTTTTTGTTTTCCATGCAACGTTCCCCAACAGTGGCATCATGAGCCAGGTCTATGCGTAGATGATATGCACGAGTACAACACAAAAAGTTGTGGGGGTGATCGTCATACTGCTTACCACCAACGTCTTATTTTGATTCGGCGGTATTGTAAGATGAAGCAGCCCGGATCAACCTTACAAGTCCACGTACATGAGACCGGTTCCACCGACAGACATGCAACTTGTTTTGCATAAAGGTGGCTGGCGGGTGTCTGTTTCTCCTACTTTAGTTGAATCGAATTTGACTGCGGCCGGTCCTTGTTGAAGGTTAAAACAACAAACTTGATAAATCACCATTGTGGTTTTGTGCCGTAGGTAAGAACGGTTCTTGCTAGAAGCCCGTAGCAGCCACGTAAAACTTGCAACAACAAAGTAGAGGACGTCTAACTTGTTTTTGCAGGGTATGCTGTGATGTGATATGGTCAAGACATGATGTGATATACGTTATTGTATGAGATGATCATGTTTTGTAATTTATCGGCAACCGGCAGGAGCCTTATGGTTGTCTCTTTATTGTATGAAATGCAAGCGCCATGTAATTGCTTTACTTTATCGCTATGCATTAGCAATAGTTGTAGAAGTAATAGTTGGCCAGACGACCACGACGCAACGATGGAGATCAAGGTGTCGAGCTGGTGATGATGGAGATCATGACGATGCTTTGGAGATGGAGATCAAAAGCACAAGATGATGGCCATATCATGTCACATATTTTGATTGCATTCGATGTTTATCCTTGGTGCATCTTATTTTGCTTAGAACGACGGTAGCATTATAAGATGATCCCTTCACTAAATTTCAAGATAAAAGTGTTCTCCCCGAGTATGCACCATTGCTAAAGTTCGTCGTTTCGAAGCACCTCGTGATGATCGGGTGTGATAAGATTCTACGTTCACATACAACGGGTGTAAGCCAGTTTTACACAAGCAGAATACTTGGGTTAAACTTGACGAGCCTAGCATGTACAGACATGGTCTCGGAACACTGGAGACCGAAAGGTCGAACATGAGTCATATAGTAGATATGATCAACATGGAGATGTTCACCATTGATGACTATCCCATCTCACGTGATGATCGGACATGGGCTAGTTGATTTGGATCATGTATCACTTAGTTAACTTGAGGGATGTTAATTTAAGTGGGAGTTTATTAGTAATTTGATTAATTGAACTTAATTTATCATGAACTCAGTCTTGATGGTTTCTTTGCATATCTATGTTGTAGATTAATGGCCCGTGCTACTGTTCCGTTAAATTTTAATGCATTCCTAGAGAAAGCTAAGTTGAAAAATGATGGTAGCAACTACACGGACTGGGTCCGTAACTTGAGGATTATCCTCATTGCTGCACAGAAGAATTATGTCCTTGGTGCACCGCTAGGTGATGGACCTGCTGCAGGAGCTGCTGCAAACGTTGTGAACGCCTGGCAGGCTCGATCTGATGACTACTCGATAGTTTAGTGTGCCATGCTCTACGGCTTAGAACCGGGACTGCAAAAGCGTTTTGAACGCCACGGAGCATATGAGATGTTCCAAGCGCTGAAATTGATATTTCAAGCTAATGCCCGGGTTGAGAGATATGAAGTCTCCAACAAGTTCTTTAGCTGTAAGATGGAGGAGAACAGTTCTGTCAGTGAACACATACTCAGAATGTTTGGGTACCACAACCACTTGACTCAGCTGGGAATTGATCTTCCGGTTGAGAGTGTTATTGACAGAGTTCTTCAGTCACTGACACCAAGCTATAAAGGCTTCGTGATGAACTATAATATGCAAGGGATGGAGAAGACAATTCCCGAGCTCTTCGCGATGCTGAAATCAGCGGAGGTAGAAATCAAGAAGGAGCATCAAGTGTTGATGGTTAACAAAACCACTAGTTTCAAGAAAAAGGGCAAGGGAAAGAAGGGGAACTTCAAGAAGAACGGCAAGCAAGTTGCCGCTCCCACGAAGAAACCCAAAGCTGGACCCAGACCTGAAACAGAGTGCTTCTACTGCAAAGGGACTGGTCACTGGAAGCGGAACTGCCCCAAGTATTTGGCGGATAAGAAGGATGGCAAAGTGAGCAAAGGTATATTTGATATACATGTTATCGATGTGTTCCTCACTAATGCTCGCAGTAGCGCCTGGGTATTTGATACTGGTTCGGTTGCTCATATTTGTAACTCGAAACAGGAGCTACGGAATAAGCGAAGATTGGCTAAGGACGAGGTGACGATGCGCGTCGGGAATGGTTCCAAGGTTGATGTGATCGCCGTCGGCACGCTACCTCTACATCTACCTTCGGGATTCGTTTTAGACCTCAATAATTGTTATTTGGTGCCAGCATTGAGCATGAACATTATATCTGGATCTTGTTTATTGCAAGACGGTTATTCATTTAAGTCAGAGAATAATGGTTGTTCTATTTATATGAGTAACATCTTTTATGGTCACGCACCTTTTGTGAATGGTTTATTCTTGTTGAATCTCGATCGTAGTGATACACATATTCTTAATATTGATGCCAAAAGATGCAAAATTGATAATGATAGTGCAACATACTTGTGGCACTGCCGTTTAGGTCATATTGGTGTAAAGCGCATGAAGAAACTCCATGCAGATGGACTTTTGGAATCTCTTGATTATGAATCATTTGATACTTGCGAACCATGCCTCATGGACAAGATGACTAAAACTCCGTTCTTCAGAACAATGGAGCGAGCTACTGATTTGTTGGAAATAATACATACCGATGTATGCGGTCCGATAAATGTTGAAGCACGCGGCGGGTATCGTTATTTTCTAACCTTCACAGATGATTTGAGTAGATATGGGTATATCTACTTGATGAAACACAAGTCTGAAACATTTGAAAAGTTCAAAGAATTTCAGAGTGAAGTAGAGAATCATTGTAACAAGAAAATAAAGTTTCTACGATCTGATCGCGGAGGCGAATATTTGAGTTACGAGTTTGGCCTTCATTTAAGAAAATGTGGAATTGTTTCACAACTCACGCCACCTGGAACACCACAGCGTAATGGTGTGTCCGAACGTCGTAACCGTACTTTATTGGATATGGTGCGTTCTATGATGTCTCTTACCGATTTGCCACTATCGTTTTGGGGTTATGCATTAGAGACAGCTGCATTCACGTTAAATAGGGCACCATCTAAATCCGTTGAGACGACACTGTATGAACTATGGTTTGGCAAGAAACCTAAGCTGTCGTTTCTTAAAGTTTGGGGATGCGATGCTTATGTGAAAAAGCTTCAACCTGATAAGCTCGAACCCAAAGCGGAGAAGTGTGTCTTCATAGGATACCCTAAAGAAACAATTGGGTACACCTTCTACCACAGATCCGAAGGAAAGATCTTTGTTGCCAAGAATGGGTCCTTTCTAGAGAAGGAGTTTCTCTCGAAAGAAGTGAGTGGGAGGAAAGTAGAACTTGATGAGGTAATTGTACCTTCTCTCGAATTGGAAAGTAGCTCATCAGAGAAAACCGTTCCCGTGATGCCTACACCAATAAGAGAGGAAGATAATGATAAAGATCATGAAACTTCAGATCAAGTTACTACTGAACTTCGTAGGTCGACCAGAGTACGTTCCGAACCAGAGTGGTACGGTAATCCTGTTCTGGAAGTTATGTTGTTAGACAACGGCGAACCTACGAACTATGAAGAAGCTATGATAAGCCCGGATTCCGACAAATGGCTTGAGGCCATGAAATCTGAGATAGGATCCATGTATGAGAACAAAGTGTGGACTTTGGTGGACTTGCCCGATGATCGGCAAGCCATTGAGAATAAATGGATTTTTAAGAGGAAGACGGATGCTGATGGTAATATCACTGTCTACAAAGCTCGACTTGTCGCGAAAGGTTTTCGACAAGTTCAAGGGGTTGACTACGATGAGACTTTCTCACCCGTAGCGATGCTTAAGTCTGTCCGAATCATGTTAGCAATTGCCGCATTTTATGATTATGAAATCTGGCAAATGGATGTCAAAACTGCATTCCTTAAAGGTTTTCTCAAAGAAGAGTTGTATATGATGCAACCAGAAGGTTTTGTCGATCCTAAGGGTGCTAACAAACTGTGCAAGCTCCAGCGATCCATCTATGGACTGGTGCAAGCATCTCGGAGTTGGAATATACGCTTTGATGAGGTGATCAAAGCATATGGTTTTGTACAGACTTACGGTGAAGCCTGTATTTACAAGAAAGTGAGTGGGAGCTCTGTAGCATTTCTAATATTATATGTGGATGACATATTGTTGATTGGAAATGATATAGAATTTCTGGATGGCATAAAAGGATACTTGAATGAAAGACCTCGGTGAAGCTGCTTATATATTGGGCATCAAGATCTATAGAGATAGATCAAGACGCTTGATAAGACTTTCAATGAGTACATACCTTGACAAGATTTTGAAGGAGTTCAAAATGGATCAGTCAAAGAAGGAGTTCTTGCCTGTATTGTAAGGTGTAAAGTTGAGTAAGATTCAAAGCTCGACCACGACAGAAGATAGAGAGAGAATGAAAGTTATTCCCTATGCCTCAGCCATAGGTTCTATAATGTATGCCATGCTGTGTACCACACCTAATGTGTGCCTTGCCACGTGTCTGGCAAAGGGGGTACAAGAGTGATCCAGGAGTGGATCACTGGACAGCGGTCAAAATTATCCTTTGTAACTAAAGGACTAAGGAAATGTTTCTCGATTATGGAGGTGATAAAGAGTTCATCGTAAAGGGTTACGTCGATGCAAGCTTTGACACCAATCTGGATATCTCTGAGTAGCAAACCGGATACGTATAATGGAGCAGTCATTTGGAATAGCTCCAAGTAAAGCGTGATAGCAGCATCTACAGTATGACATAAGAATTTGCAAAGTACACATGGGTCTGAATATTGCAGACCCATTGACTAAAATTCTCTCTCACGAGCAAAACATGATCACACCGTAGAACTATTTGAGTGTTAATCACATGGTGATGTGAACTAGATTATTGACTCTAGTGAACTCTTGGGTGTTAATCACACGGCGATGTGAACTAGATTATTGACTCTAGTGCAAGTGGGAGACAGATGGAAATATGCCCTAGAGGCAATAATAAAGTTGTTATTATTTTATATTTCCTTGTTCATGATAAAGGTTTATTATTCATGCTAGAATTGTATTGACCGGAAACTTAAATACATGTGTGAATACATAAACAAATACTGTGTCCCTAGTGAGCCTCTACTAGACTAGCTCGTTGATCAAAGATGGTTAAGGTTTCCTAACCATAGACATGAGATGTCATTTGATAACGGGATCACATCATTAGGAGAATGATGTGATGGACAAGACCCATCCGTTAGCTTAGCATATGATCATTCTGTTTATTCCTACTGCTTTCTTGAATGTCAAATACATGTTCCTCAGACCATGAGATCATGCAACTCCCGGATACCGGAGGAATACCTTGTGTGCTATCAAACGTCACAACGTAACTGGGTGATCATAAAGATGCTCTACAGGTATCTCCGAAGGTATCCGTTGAGTTGGTATGGATCGAGACTGGGATTTGTCACTCTGTGTTTCGGAGAGGTATCTCTGGGCCCTCTCGGTAATGCACATCATAAGAAGCTTGCAAGCAAAGTGACTAAGGAGTTAGTTACGGGATGATGTATTATGGAACGAGTAAAGAGACTTGCCGGTAACGAGATTGAACTAGGTATGGAGATACCGACGATCGAATCTCGGGCAAGTAACATACCGACGGACAAAGGGAATTACGTATGTTGTCATTGCGATTCAACCGATAAGATCTTCGTGGAATATGTAGGAACCAATATGAGCATCCAGGTTCCGCTATTGGTTATTGACCGGAGAGGCGTCTCAGTCATGTCTACATCATTCCCGAACCCGTAGGGTCCGCACGCTTAACGTTCGTTGACGATATAGTGTTATATGAGTTATGTGAATTGGTAACCGAATATTGTTCGGAGTCCCGGATGAGATCCCGGACGTCACGAGGAGTCTCGGAATGGTCGAGAGGTAAAGATTTATATATGGGAAGTCATATTTTGGGTTTCGGAAAATGGTGCAGTTTTTTTCGGTATTGTACCGGGAAGCTTCCAGAAGGTTCCGGAGGATTCCGGAGGGGTCCGGAAGTCCACAAGTGGGTCCACCACGTCCCAAGGGCTGGCATGGGCTAAGGGGAGGCGCCCTGGCCTTATTGGGCCAGGCGCACCAAGTCCTCAAAAGCCCACGCAGCTAGGGAAGGAAAAAGGGAGAGTCCTAGTAGGAATAGGATTGGACTTTGGAGTCCAAGTCCACGTGTGTACTATTCACGGTTACTGTTCACGTGGCACTATTCCTTCTACTCCAAGCCCCTACACATATATAAATAGAGGAGAGGGGGCGCCCCAAAAGGAGACACAACATTGTCTTAGCCGTGTGCGGCGCCCCCCTCCACAGTTCCGTCCCTCGGTCATATTTTCGCAGTACTTGGGCGAAGCCCTGCGGAGATAGCATCACCATCACCATCACCACGCCGTCGTGCTGCCGGAACTCATCCACTACCTCGCCATCTTGCTGGATCAAGAAGTCGAGGACGTCACCGAGCTGAACGTGTGCTGAACGCGGAGGTGCCGTACGTTCGGTACTCGGTCGGTTGGATCGTGAAGTTGTTCGACGACATCAACTGCGTTGTTCTAATGCTTCCGCTTACGGTCTACGAGGGTACGTAGACACACTCCCCCTCTCGTAGCTATGCATCTCCATGGATAGATCTTGCGTGTGCGTAGAAATTTTTTTGTTTTCCATGCAACGTTCTCCAACAGATTCATCTTGGGATGAGTTACGGTGTGGATCATGGTGAGATTCCAGATCAAAGTTCGAGCGCGTGCGTACACATGAATCCCTCCCACCGGCTCGAAGTGAGGGGGACTACGACACGTCGTGAACCTCTGTGTAGGGCATTTCCGGTTTGCGAAGCATGTGCCACATCAAAGTTGTGAAGTGGGTACATTTCAAACATCACACAACACCTCTTTGGGCATGGAGGCGGTGGTTGTCCTAGGACACTCACTCGCGTGTGACGCTTTCTGTGGGCCCACGAGGTCGTCGTCCATCACTTTGACCTACAGCGAGAGAGGTTAATTTGACCAACAAGGATGATTCTTTTTGGTTTGTGTTATTGTTGGAGTATATAGTACGCGTCGAAGAGGGGGGAGGGGATTGACCAGCATATACTACGCGTCATGAACCTCGCTCCGTGTGGGGACTTTCCGGTTTTCGAGGCAGGTGCCACATGAAAGTTGTGCATTGGGTATTCAAACATCACACAAACACCTCTTTGGGCCACATGCAGGCGGTGGTTGTCCTACAGGACACTCACTGGCGTGTGACGCTTCCATCTGTGGGCCCGCGAGGTCGTCGTCCATCACTTCGACCCAACGAGAGAGAGGTTAATTAATTTGACCGACAAGGAGGATTATTTTTTGGTTTGTGTTACGGTAGGAGTATATAGTACGCTTCGAAGAGGGGGGATGGGATCAGCATATACTACGTGTCATGACGAACCTCGCTCTGTGTGGGGACTTTCCGGTTTCCGAGGCAGGTGCCACATCAAAGTTGTGCATTTTGGGTATTCAAACATCACAACAACCACACACCTCCATACGTACATATGTTTTGGCCCACATGCAAGCGATGGCGGTTGTCCTCTGTCACTCACTCACGCGGTTATTGGCGATATCGATGCTTTCCATCTGTGTGCCCGCTTGGTCCATCACTTTGACCGACAGCGAGAGAGTTTAATTTGACTTAGGAGGGGATTAATTTTTGGTTTGTCTTACGGTATAGGTCATGCTGTGAGACTACATAATATAGTTTGAGCGCATGCATGTGTACGCATGAATCCCTCCCACCGGATCAAAGTGGGGGGGGGGGGCAGCACACGACGCGTCATGAGCCGATCTCACTCTGTGTGGGGACTGTACGATTTTTGACGCAGGCGCCACATCAATGTTGTGTATGGTATTCAAACATGCATGCAGTGATTGTCTTCGGACAGTACTCCCCCTCGCGTGGTTATCGGCGGCAAGCCTATATATTCATGGGCCCGCGTGGACGTCCATCACTTCGACCGACAACGAGAGAGGTTACCAGGGTAGATTCTTCTTCTTTGGTTCGTGTTACCGTATAGTAGGTCATGGTGAGATTCCAGACCTAAGTTTGAGCGCATGCGTACGCATGAATCCCCGTCACTGGCTCGAAGTGGGGTGACACACATAGTACGTGTCGTGAACCCTTGCTCCGTGTGGGGACCTTCCTGTTCCAAAGCACGGTGCCACATCAAAGTTGTGCATTGGGTACTAAAACACACCACACAACACTTCCATACATATGTTTGGGCCACATGCACGCAGTGGTTGTCTTCGGGCACTACTCCCTTGCGTGGTTATCGGCGAGCTAGCCCATCTGTGGGGTCGCGTGGATGTCCATCACTTTGACCAACAACAAGAGAGGTTATACGACCAAGGTGGATTCTTCTTGGTCCGTGTTACACTACGTCTTGGTGAGATGCCCTCTCCCACCGACTCAAAATGTGTGTGTGGGGGGGGGGGTATAGACTTCGCACTTCCTGAACCTCCGTGGGGTCGGGGATGTCTGGTTAATTTGTGAGGCACATGTGCCACATCAAAGTTGTGAATTGGGTATTTAAATATCACACCACCCTTTTCATACATATAGTTGGGCTACTCGCAGGTGGTTCGTATGTGGTCTCACCCATCTCGCGCCACAAGCACACATTTGTGGGCCCGCACACGGTCCACCTTTGACCGGAAGCGAAAGGGGGGTTTGACCATGATGGACTCCTATAGGTTTAGTGTTACGGTAGGGTGAGATATGTCAGACCTAGCTTTTTGGGGGCATGCGTTCATAGCTAGGATTCCCCTCCTGTCGACACGAAGTGTGTGTGTGGGGGGTGGCGGACTAGCAATACTGTGCGCTTTGTGAGACAGGTGCCACATCAAAGTTGTGCATTGGGTATTTGAACATCAAACCAGCCTTTTCATACATATATTTGGTCCACATGCAAGTGTGTTCGTGTTCTGACCCTTTCCCGCGTTTTTTGGCCACGCAACACACACGGTTCCCTCAGACTACCCGTGTGCCACGCCCATGCCCCTGTCACCCACATCAGCACAGTAGATTGGGCTCCACGAGGCTTCCCTCGCAATCTCAAAAATATCTACCCGCCCGAAGGGTATTTCTGTTTGATAGCACACGATTATTATGTTTCGACCGTGTGCGTTGTTGTTTGCCCCCGCTCCCGCCTGCATCCCTCAAAAATATCTATGGTTTTTCTGTTTGATAGCACATGGTTATTATGTTCCGACCGTGTGCGATGTTGCTTGCTCCTGCTCCCGCCTGCATCCCTCAAAAATATCTAGCCACCTGGAGGGTTTTTCTGTTTGATAGCAAATGGTTGTTATGTTTGGACCGTGTGCGATGTTTGTTGCTCAATCCCTTCATCCAAATTTTCAGTAGCCCCGGCATTTTACTTCCGCCTAGTAAAATTTTCAGTTGCCGCGTCATTTCCTCAAACACCACCTTGGCCCCCCCTCCACACACACACCCCAAAAACTCCGCGCGCGCGCACAAACACACACACACACACACACACACCACCCCTCCCTCGCTCGAAACCCTAGCAAGGTCGCCGCCGCTGCCGCCGCACCACCTCCATCGTCAACATCTGCCGGTTTGCCCGTGCCCCACCGATCTCCATACCCTAGCCGCCCTGAGTTTCTTAGATGACGCCTGCCAAACGCCCCCTTTCCCACATATCCCCATCCCCATCCCCCTCCCCCACTCCAGAGTGTCGTAGCCTAAGCCCGGCTACGCTTCCCGTGGAGCTCCAGGAGCTAATGTCCCAAAAGAGGTTTATCGCGGCCTCTTCGCCCGACGTCGGCGAGGTGGCCGTCAAGGAAGCTGACAACGATTACTAGCCGCAGGCTCTCAATCAGCGGGCTAGAGTATGCTGGTATTTCGCGGACACCGGCTACGACATCGAGGTCGTCGACAACGACGGCCTAACGCGGGCTATGTCACCGGTTAAGTGGCCCATCCCCAACCCCTCGGGTTCAACCGCCGTCGATCTCATCCATGGCCCTGCCACTGATCTCCTCTGGCTCGCAATCAAGAATTGGCCATCCTACATCGCCATTGAGCCCCTTTTGTCATTTCTGAAGGACACGTTCTGCAATGCTGGCTTGGGATCCTCAGCTGCCAAGTCAGACCTCATCGACGGCGACTACGAGGAGGGCACCCTCTCCGCCTCTTCCAAGGGGAAAGAGCCCATCTGCGACATCAGGGAGGGCACCCTACGGCCGTGCTCTTCCAAGGGGAAGGAGCCCATCTGCAACAACATGGAGCGCACCCATAGTCCGTGCTCTTCCCATGGGAAGGAGCCCATCTGTGACAAGTGCGGAAACCCATGATTTGTTTTGTCGTGCCTCTTCATAGGGGGGAACCCATGATTTGTTTTGTCGAGCCCCTTTTGTAGTGAGAATATGTCCAGTTTTAATTGCTATATTTGGTTGTTTGCAGTATGCCTTGTTTATTTCAGTTATTCACAGTGTGATGCTCTATATGTGCAACTATTTGCTGTGCATTACAATTTCATCAATACCAGTTTCAACAAGACCAATATGAATGACTATATTTGCTTGTTGTTAAGCCTGTTATAGCTAGCATTTGCCTCTTTTAACGGTTTTTGGTTGTTCGGTTGTTTGTAGTTAGTATATGTCCAGTTTCAATTGCTATCTTTGGTTGTTCATAGTATGCCTTGTTTATTTCAGTTATTCACAAAGTGATGTTCTATATGTGCAAGTATGAACTGTGCAGTTCAATTTGATCAATACCAGTTTCAACAATACCAATATGAATGACTATTTGGTTGTTGTTAAGCCTGTTGTAGCGAGCATATGCCTCTTTTAACGGTTTTTGGTTGTTCGATTGTTTGTAGTTAGCATATGTCCAATTTCAATTACTATCTTTGGTTGTTCGTAGTATGCCTTGTTTATTTCAGTTATTCACAATGTGATGTTCTATATGTGCAAGTATGAACTGTGCAATTAACACACCTTTCCACTTCTTCTTTTGCTTAACTAGCGTGCTTAAACGTGCACACTGAAGCTATCATTTGGAGATTATGTTGTCTACCATGGATATATTTGGTTGATGTTTAGCATGTCACTGGTATAGCGAGCTGCTATACAAACGGTTTTTAACCCCTTTCCGCGACGTAGTTTTAAACCGTCACCTTGCATGTGTGTGCGATAGGGGGGTCCTTCCCACACGACCCAGAAACCGTCGGGGATAGGTCCTCCGGTCACACACGCTGGGCAAAATGAGCTCGTGTGCGATCGGCGAGCCATCGCATACAATTATACAGGCCCAATCGTTTCCGTTCATATGTACATCCCACACAATGAATCCCAGAAAAACGTTTCCGTTCGTATGTACATCCCACACAGTGAATCCCAGCCAAACGTTTCCGTTCGTATGCACATCCCATGCAGTGAATCTCAGGCAAACGTGTCCGTTCGTATGTACATCACACACAGTTTTCTGTATAGCCTCGTCTGTGATAGGTGTAACGATCACACACGCTCTGCCTCCGTATACCGTTTGCATTATTCAAGTATATCACACACGCTTTCGATGCTAGAACCGTTTGTAAAGTTCCATGACCCATTTAGGAGGTTTATTAGTTTACTATTAATAATTACAGTATTAAGCAAAATCACATTTCATATCAAACAGTTGTTTGCCAATTTCATATCAGGCACATAAATATATTATAACATCACAGCACGATAGGTACGTGAAAACAGCACAGTACAACATATAGCTAGTTCACCTTCATAAGTACAATATTAGAATAATATATTCATTTCCCTAATCGATTGATGCATGCTCAACCAAATTAGTCTTCTCCACCTCTGCTTTCAGTTCAGTAAGAACCTGTTTTGCACTGACCAACTGGGAAAGTGCCTCCTCCTTCGCAAACACCATCTTAGCAAAGTCTAATTTAAAAAATCTGAGCTCATTCTCCATCTTCCTCTTTTTTCCAGTACCTTGAAATATTCTTCAGCGTTGACAACATTTTCTCTAAGCCTATCTCTATTCTCTTCCTCAAACATGCTCCAGAGCTTTACTAGGCACATCTTCAAAGACGGTGGCCACTCTTGATCAACCCACTCCAGGTAAGAACACTTCCGTTCATCCTATAATATTTAAAACTAAATTAGTTACAGTTGTAGGGAAAATGGGTTTCTAGCAACATAGAAAATCACCACATACATATTTTGAAAAACTGAAGAAACACGTTTATTATGACATATCTTCTCAAAAAGTTCAATGTGCAAATGAATTAATTGCTACTGAGACAACAACCAAATTCAGGAACATCACAAGCTAAAATTAAGTTCTTAGTCAGGTACTATAATAACAAATTGACCATTTTATGAGGAAGCTAAATATAACTGCAACAGCACAGCGACAATGTTTCAATGCCATCAAATTACAGTCTTACTAAGTCTCAGTCGACTGAGACTTTGTTATGTCTCAGTCGATGCAATATTCCTTTGATCTTGCATGAAGATTCATGCAAAATATTTTTTTTAGTTTTTCCTTTTTTTTCTTATACTATATCACTTTACTGGGACTTGGTTAAGTATCAGTCGACTGAGACATAGCCACACCCATCAAATTAATACTAACAGGTATGTACATGCACAAATTTAATAACATAGAACTAATACCAATAAAGGCCCTCCATTGTGTAGGCCAAAACCGGCGTCAAATCAACTGTTGCAACATTTGGCACCGGTATCCTGCACTGCCGAGTCGTTGCCAGATGAAAAATTCAGGGAACCGGAGCACGTAGTTGCTCCGATGCCCAGTTCCTTCCTGCCATAAAGTATTAGTATTTTATTGCTTGGCTGCTCGGATGTGTGGAGCAAAGTTGGGTGCACAAACTGCTGAAGTGGTGCCAAATAATTTTCTCAGGGCACCGCTGATGAGATGGCAACATTTTTAGATACTAGGTAGAAACTTTGACACTGTCTTAATCACATCCATATTAACATGGCACAGTGATAGTGTCTGAATCACATCTAACAAATGATTTGTAATAACGAAAGTGGGGCTAACCTTCTCTGCATATGGAGATTGATGGTGACAACGAGCAGGCAGATCTTCAGCTACCCACTCCATTCCTTGCAAGTGATGGTCCTAGGGAGCTACAAGAGGAACAAATGGCTCAAATCGGTCTCCGGGTTAAAATCCTTTATTACAAATCAGAACCCTAAGCCTAGGGGGGCGAGAGAGAGGAGAGAGGCATACCCGGCTGGTGACATACTCGTCGTCGTCGGAGGAACCGCTGGAGAGGTCAAAGAAGACCATGGCGTCCGCGGTGGTCGGATGCGAGATGGCGAGAGCGAGGAAAGCAAGCGAGGAAGCGGCTATAGCTTGGGAAGGAAGGAAGGAGTAAACAGGGGAAATGTGGCTCGTGGTCGGGGAGAAAAGGGGGGAAGAGTTAGATATTTCGGCGGTAGGCAAAACATTCGAAAGGTTGGGGGGGGGGGGGAACTTGACGCGCAGTGTCATCGGACACCTTTCACTTTGAACAAATGTGTGCATCGCAAAGGATTCTTCTGCTTTACGCGCATGCGATGAGTTTGAGCACTTGAATTTTGGTGGAAATTTCCCTGGGTACAGTGCTCATCCACATCATTGCATATTTAACATCACTTGCTATTTGGGGGGGGGGGGTACACAAAAGAGCCTACAGCACACGGACCACACTTACTGGATCGAGTAATTTTAGTAATTAAACAGAGCCAGTTGACCTAAACATTGCTCTAACAAAAGACCAACATTATAAACAAAGGCTAAGTACGCATAATTTAAACAAAGCCGCCGACGCGCCGCCGCCCTATGCCTTGCCGGTGTAAGATGAGATGTCAATGACTTGTCCTGGGGACATGCTGCCGCTGGTGGACTCCGCGTCCCCCAGGCTGAAGTCGACCGCGTTGTCGTCCTCGTCCTCGTCCTCAGCGCCGCCCTCAAGGTTGTAGTACTCGTAGTAGTGGCGGCGCCAGAGCTCGCGTTGGTACTCCACCGCCGATTCCTCGATGGACATGCGACTCTCTACCTCCTCCTTAGCCACGCGTAACTCCTCCTCCCGGCGCTCCTCGATCTCCGCCTCCTCCTGCATCTCCAGCTTCCGCTCAGCGATCTCATGAGGAAGCATGGGCTCCATGGCCTCCGCCACCGCATCGTCGACTAGCATCTCCGCCGCCTTTTCGGACGTGGGGTGCATGCAGGATTCTGAGGAGGCCTGGAATATCTTTGCGTGGGCGTCCTCGACCTGGGCGTGGATGGCCTCGGCCCGGGCCAGGGCGACCTCCGCGGCACGGACGGCTGCTCGAGCACTCTTGGCGTTTGCAGCCGCCGTCGCAGCAGCTATTGTAGCCGTCTCAGCAGCTACAGCTACCCTGTCGGCTGCCGCAGACGCCCTCTCGGCGGATGCGGCCGCGCTCTCGGCGTAGGCAGCCGCACTCTCGGCGAAGGCGGAGCCGCTCGGGGAGGACCCGGCGACCGTACGGGCCCTCAAGAAGGGGATGGGGAATGGGTATTGGGGACTCGAGGATTCGGGGCTGAACAGCGCTTGAGCAGACGAATCTGGCGAAGCTTATGGAGTAAGACATAAAAAGACCCGCGAATTTTCATCGCAAACGGTTCTTATAACCAACTGTGTGCGATGTAGTCCATTTTTTAATTACCTGCGGCTGACTAATTTGGAGTACACTGGCAACAGATGGTGATGGAAACTGTTCGAATTTTTTTGTACCGTTAACATGCACCGACACAACTGTCATGTTAAAATTTGGAATTTTTCAGGGTTCATCTGACCTTTTTAAGACATTAAGTGAGTTCCTAGCCATATAATGGCCGAAATTCAAATTTGAACTGCATGTACATGCAATGGCAAACCATCATGGGTTGGAAAATCATATTTGTATCCTTGTGTGCGAGTTAATGCCCTGTGCAGTAAATTGGAAGGGATTTTCAAACATATTAGTGTCACGGCATGGTGCTACTTGTGAGCTGCGTTGGTAATTCCCTGAAGAGGAAGAGAGATGCAGTACAGTAGAGATAAGTATTTCCCTCAGTTATGAAACCAAGGTTATCAATCCAGTAGGAGAATCATGCAACACCTCGTTAGCAGCACCTGCACACAAAACAACAAATCCTTGCACCCAACGCAAACAAGGGGTTGTCAATCCCTCGGCGGTTAATTGCAAGATTAATTTGTATGTGATAGATAGATAGATTGAACTAAAATATAAAATAAAATAAAATAAAGTAAAAGTGTAGCAAGGTATTTTTAGGGTTTTTAATATATGATTTAGATAGACCCGGGGGCCATAGTTTTCACTAGAGGCTTCTCTCAAGAAAATAGCATACGGTGGGTAAACAAATTACTGTTGGGCAATTGATAGAAAAGCAAATAATCATGACAATATCCAAGGCAATGATCATATATATATAGGCATCACGTCCGAGACAAGTAGACCGACTCCTGCATGCATCTACTACTATTACTCCACACATCGACCGCTATCCAGCATGCATCTAGTGTATTAAGTCCATAAAGAACGGAGTAACGCCTTAAGCAAGATGACATGATGTAGACAAAGTAAACTCACACATGAATAAACCCCATCTTTTTACCCTTAGTAGCAATGATAGATACGTGTCATGTCCCTTTCTGTCACTGGGATTGAACACCGCAAGATCAAACCCATTACAAAGCACCTCTTCCCATGGCAAGATAAATCAATCTAGTTGGCCAAACTAAATCAATAGATCGGAGAAGAAATACGAAGCTATAATAATCATGCATAAAAGAGATCAGAGAAGACTCAAATAATATTCATGGATAATCTGATCATAAACTCACAATTCATCAGATCCCAACAAACACACCGCAAAACGTGATTACATCGGATAGAACTCCAAGAACATCGAGGAGAACATTGTATTGAAGATCAAAAAGAGAGAAGAAGCCATCTAGCTACTAACTATGGACCCGAAGGTCTTTGGTAAAATACTCACGCATCATCGGAAGGGCAGCAGGCTGATGTAGAGCCCCTCCGTGATTGATTCCACCTCCGGCGAAGTACCGAAAAAGGCCTCCAGATGGGATCTCTCGAGAACAGAAGCTTGCAGCGGCGAAAAAAGTATTTCGTGGACTCCCCTGTTGGTTTCCCAATTTTAGAGAATTTATAGTGGTGGAATTAGGTCAAACGGAGTTGTGTGGGCCCCACGAGCCACCAGGGCGCGCCACCCCCCCGGGGCACGCCCTGGTGCCTCGTTGGCCACTGCTTCATCTTCTGGCCCTCTCCCGAAGCTTCCAGTACTTGTTATGTCCAGAAAAAAATCTCCAAAAAGTTTCGTGGCATTTGGACTTCGTTTTGTACTGATATTCTGGAAAACCAAAAACAGGCAAAAAACAGCAACTGGCACTGGGCACGTTAATAGGTTAGTCCCAAAAAATGATATATAATTGTTGTAAATGTATATAAAAACATCCAATATTGGTAATATAATAGCATGGAACAATCAAAAATTATAGATACGTTGGAGACGTATCAGCATCCCCAAGCTTAATTCCTACTCATCCTCGAGTAGGTAAATGATAAAAACAGAATTTTTGATGTGGAATGCTACCTATCATATTCAACATATATTCTTTTCTTTTATAGCATGGACATTTGGACTTGAATGATTCAAAGCAATAGTCTATAGTTTGACATGAAGATATAAATACTCAAGCATACTAACAAGCAACCATGTCTTTCAAAATATCAACGCTAAAGAAAGTTATCCCTAGCCCATTATGCTCAATCATTGATCCATTCATGAAACACACTCATTATTAGCTAAACACAATGCATAAGTGTGACAATAGTGCTCTCTAGTTGGTGCTTTATAAGAGAAGATGGAGACTCAAAATAAAAATAAAAATTGCGTAAAAGTAAATAGATAGGCCCTTCGCAGAGGGAAGCAGAGATTTGCAAATGTGCCAGAGCTCAAAGCTTAAATTGGAGAGATAAAAATATTTTGAGAGGCATGCTTTTCCTGTCAATGAAAACAACTGAGAATTCCCAATATCTTCCATGCTAGACACATCATAGGCGGTTCCCAAATAGAAAGTAAAGTTTATTTCCTTTCCACCATTCTTTCACAATCCATGGCTAGCCGTATCCACGGGTGCCCTCCATACCAACACTGTCCAAGGAATTTTGTTGTTATTAATTTTTGATTCATTGTGGGACTGGGCATCCCTATTACCAGCCACTCTCTCGTGCAATGACAAGTGAATAAACACTCATCGTGAGAATAACACACCTAGCATGGAAAATATTGGCCACCCCCTGCCGCTTCATGAGTGGTACGGGCACACAAAACGGAGAATTATTTTGAAAATTAAAGTTGGCACACGCAAATTTACTTGGAACGGCATGGAAATACTGCAGATAGGTAGATATGGTGGACTCATTTGGCACAACTTGGGTTTAAGGAGTTTGGATGCACAAGCAGTATTTCCGCTTAGTACAAATGAAGGCTAGCAAATAGATTGAGAAGCAACCAACCAAAAAGCGAAAACGGTCATAAACATGCTTTGAATATAACTAACACCGAATAATGCACCATAAGTAGGATATATTTTCGTTGCATAACTATTGACTTAATGTGCATGCATAGGGAATCACAAACCTTAACACTAATATTCTTACTAAATCACAATTACTCACTAACATGACTCACATATCATCATCTCCATATCGCAAAACTATTGCAAGGAATCGCACTTATCATATCCGATGATCTATATGAAAGTTTTTATTATATCCCTCTTGAATATTCATCACTTTGGGACCAAATTCATATCTTCCAAAAGATATAAGTGAAGCATGAAAGTGCATATATTTCTTCAAAATTTTAATCTTATCAACTCTCAAAATAATATAAGTGAAGCGTGAGAGTTCAAATATTTCTTCAAAATATAGCCACCGCCGTGCTCAAAAAGATTTAAGTGAAGCACTAGAGCAATTGCCTAGCTCAAAAAATTTAAGTGAAGCACATAGAGTATTCTAACAAATCATGATAAACGTGTGGCTCTCTCAAATAGGTGTGTCCAGCAAGGATGATTGTGACAAACTAAAAACCAAACAAAGCAAAGACTCATATAATACACGACGCTCCAAGCAAAACACATATCATGTGACGAATAAAAATATAGCTTCAAGTAAAATTACCGATGGTTGGTAGAAGAAATAAGGGATGCCTTCCGGGGCATCCCCAAGCTTAGACGCTTGAGTCTTCCTTGAATATAACCTTGGGGTGCCTCGGGCATCCCCAAGCTTAGCCTCTTGCCACTCCTTATTCCTTCATCCATCGTGATCTCACCCAAAACTTGAAAACTTCAATCACACAAAACTCAACAAAACCTTCGTGAGATCCGTTAGTATAACAAAACAAATCACTACTTTAAGTACTGTTGCAAACCGATTCATATTTTATTTTTGCATTATACATACTGTATTCTAACTTCTCCATGGCTTATACCCCCCGATACAATCCATAGTTTCATCAAAACAAGCAAGTAGTGCATCAAAAACAGAATCTGTCAAAAACAGAACAGTCTGTAGAGATCTATTTAAAATCTATACTTATGTAACTCCAAAAATTCTGAAAAATTATGAAAACGTGGGAACTTCATATAGCAATACTGTCTAAAAATTTCATATTTTTCTGATGCTCCAGTACAGAACCAAAATTCCAGCACTGGACGCAAAACTTTCTGTTTTCCAAACAGCATCAATTATACTATCTTCCAAATCATCCCAAAGGTTTTACTTGGCACAAACACTAATTAAAACATAAAAACTCAATCATATGAGTAGCATAAATGTGAAAACACACAATAACAGAAAAAAAAGTAAAAATTTATTTTATTCATTGGGTTGCCTCCCAACAAGCGCTATTGTTTTATACCTCTAGCTAGGCATAATGCATAGTTTCAAGTATTGTCATCTTTGGTTTCCAATTCCTCAATCACACACCCATTTTTCTAATATATTTAACGTAGGTATTTCTCATCATCACACTTATAGGCACAAAATCAAAAATTTGACTTTTGTGAATAGGTTCCTTAATTATATCAATGAAATTGGGGTGCACGCTAATCATTTTAAGATCCTCATTTCCCTTACTAGAAGTAGCACCATTGATTTTAGGAACATATATGAACTTGCAATTTTTATTGGGAGGAGTTCTATCAATAATCTTAACAGAGGAAAAAGCCGACCCCAAATTATTAATAATTTCTTCTATCTTATCGATTCTAGCGGGGCTCTGTTCTATTCTTTCATTAACTACCGGTTCCTTCTCTTTTAAGGTTTTCAATGCGATTCCTACCTTAGAAGCAAATTGAGTGATATGATTATGAATTTTTTTATCTAAATTCTCAAGATGTTCAATAGTAGACATTTTACTTTCAATAGCTTCTAACCTTTGCATAACATGTTCCAAAGTCAAAGTTGTTTCATTAACAGTGATAGGTGGTGATCCCACTAAATTTCCCATAGCATTGAAAGCATCCATAGAGGGATACATCAAGAAATTCCCTCCGGTAATAGTATCAAGTACGAATCTATACCAAGTAGTAATACCCACATAAAAATTGCGAAGAAGGATTGTGGTGGATTGCTTACGAGTTGATCTATTATGAGCATCACAAATCCTATACAAAGCATCTTTAAAATTCTCTCCTCCCCTTTGTTTAAAATTAAGTACTTCATTTTCAGGGGTAATAGTAATGAGCAAAGAACTAGCCATAACGATAAAACGTGCAAGCAAGAAAAAGGCAAATGGAAAATATTTTTGTATTTTTATAAAAACTTTTTAGAAGTGGGGGAGATGAAAACGAGAGGCAAAGGCAAATAAAATAAATGCAAGGAGATGTAGGTTTTATGCGTAGGTACTTGATAGATGTTGATGATGTCTCCCCGGCAACGGCGCGAGAAATTCTTCCTGCTACTTGTGAGCTGTGTTGGTAATTCCCTGAAGAGGAAGGGAGAGGCAGTACAGTAGAGATAAGTATTTCCCTCAGTTATGAAGCCAAGGTTATCAATCCAGTAGGAGAATCACGCAACACCTCGTTAGCAGCGCCTGCACACAAAACAACAAATCCTTGCACCCAACGCAAACAAGGGGTTGTCAATCCCTCGACGGTTAATTGCAAGATTAAATTGTATGTGATAGATAGATAGATTGAACTAAAATATAAAATAAAATAAAATAAAGTAAAAGTGTAGCAAGGTATTTTTAGGGTTTTTAATATATGATTTAGATAGACCCGGGGGCCATAGTTTTCACTAGAGGCTTCTCTAAAAAAATAGCATACGGTGGGTAAACAAATTACTGTTGGGCAATTGATAGAAAAGCAAATAATCATGACGATATCCAATGCAATGATCATGTATATAGGCATCACGTCCGAGACAAGTAGACCGACTCCTGCCTGCATCTACTACTATTACTCCACACATCGACCGCTATCCAGCATGCATCTAGTGTATTAAGTCCATAAAGAACGGAGTAACGCCTTAAGCAAGATGACATGATGTAGACAAAGTAAACTCACGCATGAATAAACCCCATGTTTTTACCCTTAATAGCAATGATACATACGTGTCATGTCCCTTTCTGTCATTGGGATTGAGCACCGCAAGATCGAACCCATTACAAAGCACCTCTTCCCATGGCAAGATAAATCAATCTAGTTGGCCAAACCAAATCAATAGATCGGAGAAGAAATACGAAGCTATAATAATCATGCATAAAAGAGATCAGAGAAGACTCAAATAATATTCATGGATAATCTGATCATAAACTCACAATTCATCGGATCCCAACAAACACACCGCAAAAAGTGATTACATCGTATAGAACTCAAAGAACATCGAGGAGAACATTGTATTGAAGATCAAAAAGAGAGAAGAAGCCATCTAGCTACTAACTATGGACCCGAAGGTCTGTGGTAAACTACTCACGCATCATCGGAAGGGCACAAGGCTGATGTAGATCCCCTCCGTGATCGATTCCCCCTCCGGCGGAGTACCGAAAAAGGCCTCCAGATGGGATCTCTCGAGAACAGAAGCTTGCGGTGGCGGAAAAAGTATTTCGTGGACTCCCTTGTTGGTTTCCCGATTTTAGAGAATTTATAGTGGTGGAATTAGGTCAAACGGGGCTATGTGGGCCCCACAAGCCACCAGGGTGCGCCACCCCCCGGAGTGCGCCCTGGTGCCTCGTGGGCCACTACTTCATCTTCTGGCCCTCTCCCGAAGCTTCCAGTACTTGTTATGTCCAGAAAAAATCTCCAAAAAGTTTCGTGGCATTTGGACTTCGTTTGGTACTGATATTCTGGAAAACCAAAACCAGGCAAAAAACAGCAACAGGCACTGGGCACTAAGTTAATAGGTTAGTCCCAAAAAATGATATATAATTGCTGTAAATGTATATAAAAACATCGAAGATTGATAATATAATAGCATGGAAGAATCAAAATTTATAGATACGTTGGAGACGTATCACTTGGACACAAACAGTGAGAACCATGGCTTTTAAATTCCAAAAAATTCAAAAATGATCAAAAATGCGTGAAACCTTGCTTGATGTCATGAAATGGTACCAAGATGCTGTGGTAAAATAATTGGCCAATTTGACAAAAGTTTTGACACAGACCTCTCACAAATCGGAGCATCTCACGAGAAGACGCGTGGTTCCGAGAGGGAACAGTGCATGTTTGATGACGAACCGGCGCTCGCTTCCTCGTATGACCCTATAAATTTTTCTACCATTAACATGCATTAATGCAATGGGCATGTTAATTTTTTGAAATTTTCAGTGTTGATTTGACCTTTTTAAGACATTAAGTGAGTTTCTAGCCATATAATGACCGTAATTCAAATTTGAACTGCATGTACATGCAACGGCAAACCATCATGGGTTGGAAAATCATATTTGTGTCCTTGTGTGCGAGTTAATGCCATGTGCAGTAAATTGGAAGGAATTTTCAAACATATTGGTGTCAAGGTTTGGACACAAACAGTGAGAACCATGGCTTTTAAATTCCAAAAAAATAAAAAATGATTAGAAATACATGAAACCTTGCTTGATGTCATGAAATGGCATCAAGATGTTGTGGTAAAAGAATTGGCCACTTTGACGAAAGTTTTGGCACACACCTCTCACAAATCGGAGCATCTCGCGAGAAGACACGTGGTTCTGAGAGGGAACAATGCATGTTTGATGACGAACCGGCGCTCGCTTCCTCGTATGACCCTGAATTTTTTTCTACCGTTAACATGCACTAATGCAAAGGTCATGTTAAATTTTTGAAATTTTCGTTGGTGACCTTTTTAAGACATTAAGTGAGTTTCTAGCCATATAATGGTCGTAATTCAAATTTGAACTGCATGTACATGCAACGGCAAACCATCATGGGTTGGAAAATCATATTTGTGTCCTTGTGTGTGAGTTAATGCCTTGTGCAGTAAATTGGAAGGAATTTTCAAACATATTGGTGTCAAGGCTTGGACACAAACAGTGAGAACCATGGCTTTTAAATTCCAAAAAAATAAAAAATGATCAGAAATACATGAAACCTTGCTTGATTTCATGAAATGGCACCAAGATGTTGTGGTAAAAGAATTGGCCACTTTGACGCAAGTTTTGGCACACACCTCTCACAAATCGGAGCATCTCGCGAGAAGACACGTGGTTCCGAGAGGGAACAATGCATGTTTGATGACGAACCGGCGCTCGCTTCCTCGTATGACCCTGAATTTTTTTCTACCATTAACATGCACTAATGCAACTGTCATGTTAAAATTTTGAAATTTTCGGCATTGATTTGACCTTTTTGAGACATTAAGTGAGTTTCTAGCCATATAATGGCCGTAATTCAAATTTGAACTGCATGTACATGCAACGGCAAACCATCATGGGTTGGAAAATCATATTTGTGTCCTTGTGTGCGAGTTAATGCCCTGTGCAGTAAATGGGAAGGAATTTTCAAACATATTGGTGTCAAGCTTGCACACAAACAGTGAGAACCATGGCTTTTAAATTCCAAAAAAATAAAAAATTATCAGAAATACATGAAACCTTGCTTGATTTCATGAAATGGCACCAAGATGCTGTGGTAAAAGAATTGGCCACTTTGACGCAAGTTTTGGCACACACCTCTCACAAATCGGAGTATCTCACAAGAAGACTCGTGGTTCCGTGAGGGAAGAATATGTATGTTTGATGACGAACCGACAGTGGCTTCCTCTTATGGCTTGGCATTTTTTTTCTACCGTTAACATCCACGAATACAACTTTCATGTTAAATTTGGAAATTTCCAGGGGTTATTTGACATTTTTAAGACATTAAGTGAGTTTCTAACCATTTAATGGCCGTAATTCAAAATTGAACTACATGTACATGCAACAGAATATCATCATGGGTTGGAAAAATCATTTATGTAATACATTTTCCAACAATATCATGGTAACACGAAATAAGCATTTATGCAAAACATTTGGAAAGAAAATGTAAATATCTAGCAAGACAACTGGGCCCCCCATGATTGGCACTCTTTTTCACACCGCGAGGTTTGGAAGGTGAGTGGCGCGGGTTATTAATCAGACGCGGTTCAGTCTTGGGAACCATCAGCGATTTATTTCACACACGGATTTTCATGCGACAATCGTGTGTAATTCAAGCTATAGTACTCGTAAATTCCGGCCACCGGCGCTTCTACTGCTCCCGTTGATCTAGATTCCGGCCGCCAATAAATACTACCCCGCCCATGTCGTCCCGCCTGCATTCTCATCTACATTCTCACCTCGCTCACCCCCCCTCTCTCACAAAAATCTGCCATGGCGCTGACGATCTGCCCACCCGTAAAGGAGGAGGCGCCGCCCCGCGAGGACATCCAGGCGCAGAGCAGCGACGAGGAGGATCCCTACGCGCCACCAGACGAGGTTGCACCGGAACCCCAAACTTTGGATTGGTTTTGGGGCCAGTACAATCTTTGTCTATGGAAGGCGCTGCCGCCGGCTGAGAAAGCCAGGCAAGTGGCATTCAAGAAGCAGATGGCGGAGGAGGAAGCCAGGTACCACGCGGCCCGTGAAGCCCGTGAGGCCGCCTGGGAAAAGGAGGCGCTCGAGCTTTGGCGGCAGGCGCGTCGACGCGCGGACGAGGTGTACAAAGACGGCCGGTACTTTGCCAGGAAGGCCAAAGGCGCTAGATGCCACATCGCTGCATGGAGGTGGGCCGATAAGCTCCAGCGTGCTACCGACAAGGAGCTCCAATGGGTGCCCACCGAAATGGCAAGATCGTTCCCGCGCGTCCGCCAGCAAGAGGCAGATCAGCACGTCAAGCGCTGTGAGGCGGAGGAAGCGGAGAACTCCCTCCGCGTTGGGAAGCCGCCGTGCACCAGAGAGCTGCTAGCGAGGGGCTGCCGGAATACGAGCCGCAAAAGGAGGGATTGTTAGTTTTAGTATTGTTCGTTCTCAATTTTTTGCATTGTACTTAGTAGTTAAGTATGGTATCCCAGTTAAGTATCATCACGTATTGTTCATTTTCGTACTAATATCTATCTAGCTGTTTACCATCCACATGTACAAAATGGAAAACATACACATTGAAAGAGAACAATATATAAGAACGGAAAACAGAGTACACACATTGAAACAGAGCAATAAACAGAGCAATATTATGATTGTTGGGAATAGATAGCGATCAACGTCGAAACGACTCAACAAAATAAAACGCGTCCATGACCACCACCCCTGCCTACGATAGCTCTTGCCTCTGCATGAACTCGTGCATGCATTCGTCCAAGCGGTTGACACACTCATGGTACATCTGGAGCGCGATCTCGAGCTCCAAGTTGGCTATTTCATCGGAGATCACCAGCTCGAGGATGCGACGGCCATGTTCCTCTACTGCGCCTATGTGGACATCTGGGCCAAGGAGGCGCTCGAGCCTAGCGACCAGCACGTTGGCATCGAGAGGGCCGCAGATAAGGCGAACGGCGCGACCCATCCGAATGGCGCAGCCGGCGTCCGGTGCAAGCACGGCGCGGCCGACCTCTGGTGCTAGTACAGCGCAGATGGCCTCTGCCCACTCCTGGCGAGGAATGCGGCTACTGACAGGCCATGTAGCCAGCTGCAACGCCCTGTCGATAGCAGGCTAGCGCCGATGCAATCGCTCTTGCTGTGCGGCGAGCCGCAGCCTATCGGCGCGCATGGGCCTATCTTGCGCTGCGGGGCACCACCGATCATGTTGTGCGTCAAGCTGCAGCCTCTCGGCGCTGAGTTGCCTTTCTTGATCCACAGCGCTGAAGCGCCGTCTGCCAAGTGTCTGCTCAACCCTGGCGATGACGCGCAGCACGGCATCATCCATCGCGTTGCCGGGGACGCCCTTGGCCTCGACGGGCCGTGGCGTCTGCTCGTTTACCTCGTCGAGGAGGTTGATGACAGAGGCGGCGCTTCGGTGGGTTGGCATGCTTGGAAAAGGTAGCTAGAGGGGCTATAGGCTGTGCTTGTGCCTCGGTGTGTCGCGCGCCGCCTAGGCTTATGCGCAATCGCTGGGTGGCGGCGGGAAACCGATGGGGAAATGGCAGGAAACGGTGGCGTGTTCATAAAATGCCATCAATTAATAGAAACTTAGCATAGAAGGAAGCGCGAGCTAGCACAACGCGTGTGCGCACATTGCTTGCCCACGGGTGTGATCCATATATCTCGTGTGCCCAACAGAGCACACTATTCACACAAAATAATATTGTTCTGTACACAGAGAGCATAGATGTTGTGCAGACTGAGCAAATCGCATCGCACACGGATTAAACTACGGAACCCGTCGGTGATGATTTCATCAATCACAGACAATTGTTTACCACCAAGCGTTTGCGAACAACACACATGGCTTATTAGCAGGAATCGTCTGTGTCGTTATCGGTCTTCCCACACATTTCGGATTACTGACCTGTTTGCCGCGTATCACACACATCTTGTTAAGTTGAACCGTTTCTGTTGTGTTGGGTAATCGCAAACAGTGCATCCGAGTTAACCGCATGCCGTATATCGCACACACCTTGATCTGCCTGACCATTTCTGTTGTGTTGCGTAATCACAAATAGTTCATCCGAGTGAACTGTATGCTGTGTATCGCACACACCACGAACTGGCTGACCGTGTTTGTTGTTCTGGCTTATCGCAAACAGTTCGTATGGATCAATTGTATGCCACGTATCGCACACGTGTCTCTAATCTGAATCGTTTTTTGATGTCTCCGGCATCGCAAACAGTTCGTCTTATTGGGGACATTTTTTTTACGACACCGTTTGCGATTCATGCATCGCACACAGTTTGGGCGCGAGGTCTCTGATTCATGTGTCGCGTTAGCGGTCGCCTGCAGTAGTGTGTTGTGCTTAACATGCCTTCCGATGTACTTACACAGGACAATATTGGGAACGACTGCTGTTTTCCATCGAGGTTAGTTTCATCCCATGGCTTATATATATATATAGTCACTGTTCAGGATATCGGTAGCTGGTACCATATAGGCCGGGGGCTGATAAGGGAGTAATCGGCGAATCGGACATTTAACTGAATATATCTGTAACCCATTTATCGGTAGGTTAACTAGGGTCATATCTAATATATCTGAGGCTACAAAGCAACATGCATTGTACTGAATGTCTAAATATGCAATCCTAGGCTACATAGCAACAAGGAAGAGTTTTACCTTAATGTTCTCATGATGTCTAGATATACATAGAAGAGCAGCAACAACAACAACAGAGCAGTAGTTAACTATAGTTAATCGACCGATATTTGTAACAATGTAATAAACTCCCTCCGCCCCATAATATAAGATGTTAATTCATCCAATATGTTAGTATATTGGATGTAATAAGATCTTATATAATGGGACAGAGGAAGTGTTGTACTACATCATTGTGCAATTGCTGTTTAGCTTCTAATATTAACTTGGTGCTTTTAGGTACATATGTCATTGGTAAAGATCTACGCTTCGACCCTTTTTGCGTATGGGGCAATGAGATATTCATGAACCAGCATCAAGTGAGGAAACTGATAAAGATTGTTAGTAAAATGGGTAAAAGATGGCAATTAAACTATTTGTTTACACTTTATCCAAGACAACAGTGAACTGCAGGATGGTAAGTAAGAACTCTGCAGCCTTCTTTTTACAGCCCATAATGAGTTGTGTTAGATGACTATGTCTGAATCTTTTTCCTTTGCAGTGGTTCCCAAAGCAGTTTACTCAAGATTACCACCAAACTACATGATTGGTGGGCATGCAAAAGTTAAATTATTTCTACCAGAACACAATGACTATCTAGATGTCCTCATGAGGATAGTGAAGGATGGGCGGTCGGCCATCACAAGGGGTTGGACAAGAGTCGTGCGTGCCTTCTGCATGGAGGAGGGCACAATATGGGCATTCCGCTTCACCTTGTTCAGCAACCAGAATGTCTTTCACCTCTTTCTTTACCGTCTTTAATAGTACAAGTATACAACCGTGATTCATCATTCTTTATTTGGTGCATATGTAATTCTTTTTTTATGTAACTCTTGAACATATGTACGTGTGAATCGAATAATGCATTGGTTGTTGAACCTGATGGATATGAATAAAGTTATAGCCTACTTTCAAATTCAAATTCGGTACAATTTTAAATAGCAGTGATTAAATTAGGGTCAAAATACGCTCTGCAGGTCATTACGGTGCACACGGTCTGTAAAGCACAACATGTGTGATATACATCATAATCCAACACGGTTCACAGAGAGGAAACGTGTGCGACCATGCACACAGTTGCCGTTTGCAAAGCGTATGTGATGTCAGACAATATCACAAATGGTGCGAGCAAACTAAATGTTTGTGATAGTCGCCTTATCGTACACGCTTTACAATCATGAACTGTTTCTGATGTCGTACGCATCATAAACGTTTGCACCACAGAATAGCGTGTGCGATAGTTATCCTGTACGACATTGGTATGACAGTCTGACGTTTCGTAATCCTATCCGACACACGTACGATGATTAACTAATCTTCTTAATTATATATCGCATATGGTTTGGGAGAAGTGAATGTGTGTGATAGTCTCCTTATCATACATGTTTTACAATCGTGAACTATTTATGATGGGGCGCGCAACGTAAACGTTGCACCACTGAATATCGAGTGCGATGGTAATGCGAGCACACACGAGTAGCAAGGATGGAGTGTTTGGCATATTCGATAGATCACAAACAGTTGTGTGATGATTCGCGTTTGGGATAGATGCGGGCATCGCATACGGTTAGTTCTGCGAAACGTATGCTTGCATGCTCCCTATTGCCGACGGTTTCTGGGTCATGTGGGAAGGACCCCCCCCCCTATCGCACACACAGGCAAGGCGACGGTTTAAAACTCTGTCACGGAAAGGGGTTAAAAACCGTTTGTATAGCAGGTCACTGCACCAGTGTTGCTCAAGAGCAAAAATTACACGCAGCCAGCTACCGCTGATCAACCATCAATAAATCGATGTATCTATCAGCCATCTTCTTATGAAGAAGATTTAGTCAGTTAGGTTCAGGGATGAGGATAAACTGAAAGTGATCCTCTCTAAAAAGATAATTCCTAGCTGGAGTACATGTTTGAGTTGCTCCATGCGGTAGGATATTAGTGTAGTTCACGGAGGTTTCAACAATAAATTATGTTGTAAATCATCATTAACATGGCATGTGATTGTATCTTGCACTAAATTCAGTTGCTAAGTTCTCTAAATAGTAAAGAAGTGGTATATGTTGGCAAAAATAAAGTGTGCTGAAAATAGATGTTCACTAGCATGATTCTGGATTTAATCTTCAATTTGTTTTAGTTGATAAGATCCTCAAAAATAGTTAAAAGGCATATGTAGGAGAGTAAACATTGTCTGTGTCACTCCTCTATCTAGGATAGAGGTGTATGTTAATGTATGCAGTACAATAGTGCAAGTATTCGTAAAAGTAGTTCTTCCATCTCTATGAGTTGAGAAATAAAATTGTATTATACTTCCTGAAGTACTGTGCAAAGGATTCAACAAATTATGACCAACGTGATATGCAAGGACAGTGATAGACCATACGATGAAGTTTACTTCATGTTCTTGTCTTTACCATCATGGTACTGAATGATTTTTCTTATACCATGTTGATATTCAAATAAAGTGCAAGTTGTGACTGAAAGAGTAGACATCTTTTATTTAGGTCAAATTTGGCAACAAAAAATGTAGCCTTACCAATCATGCGGTGTGGGTGCTCACCTGTGCCCAAGGGGGGTAGAGGTATGGTCGGGGGCAATGGCACACGACATCAGCACCGGCCACAACCAGTGTCAAAAGGTGTGTCATGTACCCATTGATGTGAAAACTGACTGTTTGGAGGAAGGAATCTCATTGGCGCTTCATTGGAGCAATTTATCCATTGATGTGGAAACTGACTGTTTGGCGGTTGTCATGATGATAAAGAGAGGAAGAGGGAACAAGTCCAAGTATGGTTTTATCATTAGAGAGATTATTATAACTCTTGAGGATTGATAACCCACAAGTATAGGGGATCACGACAGTCTTCGAGGGTAGTATTTCACCCAAATTTATTGATTCGACACAAGGGGAGCCAAAGAATATTTGCGAGTATTAGCAGTTGAGTTGTCAATTCAACCACACTAGGAGAACTAAATATCTGCAGCATAGTGTTTAGTAGCACAGTAATATGATAGTTTTGATAGCAGTAGTAACAGTAGCAATAGTAACAAAGGCAGTAGCAGTATCGGTTTTGTAGTGGTTGTAACAGCAGCGGCAACAGTAACTTAGCAAAGATCAATAAGAGAAAAGCGTAGGCATTGGATCGGTGACGAATAATTGTGTTGGATGACAATCATCATATAACAGTCACAACCTAGAGCGATACACAATAGCTCCAATTCATCAATGTAATGTAGGCATGTATTCCGTGTATAGTCATACATGCTTATAGTAAGAACTTGCATGACATATTTTGTCCTACCCTCCCGTGGCAGCGGGGTCCATAAGGAAATCTAAGGGATATTAAGGCCTCCTTTTAATAGAGAACCAGAACAAAGCATTAGCACATAGTGAATAGATGAACTCCTCAAACTACGGTAATCACCGGAAAGAATCCCAATTATTGTCACCTTGGGGTATGCGGATCATAACACATAGTAGGTGCATACAACTTGCAAGATAGGATCAAGAACACAAATATATTCATGAAAACATAAAGGGTTCAGATCTGAAATCATGGCACTCAGGCCCTACTGACAAGCATTAAGCGTAGCAAAGTCATAGCAACATCAATCTCAGAACACAGTGGATACTAGGGATCAAGCCCTAACAAAATTGACTCGATTATATGATAAATCTCATCCAACCCATCACCGTCCAGCAAGCCTACGAAGAAATTACTCACGCCCGGTGGTGAGCATCATGAAATTGGTGATGGAGGATGGATGATGATGACGACGGCGTCAAATCCCCCTCTCCGGAGCCCAGAACGGATTCCAGATCAGCCCCCCCCCGATGAAGAACAGGAGGTGGCGGCGGCTCCGTATCGTAAAACGTGATGATTCTTTCTCTCTGATTTTTTTTCTCCATGAATAGGTATATATGGAGTTGGAATTAGGGTTGCCGGAGTTTCCAGGGGCCCACAAGCCTGGGGGGCGCGCCCCTGGGCTTGTGGCCCCTGGGTGGCTCCCCTCCAGTAGATCTCTTCGCCAGTATTTTTTATATATTCTGAAATAATTCTCCATAAATTTTCAGGTCAATCTGAGAACTTTAATTTCTGCACAAAAATAACACCATGGCAATTCTGCTGAAAACAGCGTCAGTCCGGGTTAGTTCCATTCAAATCATGCAAATTAGAGTCCAAAACAAGAGCAAAAGTGTTTCGGAAGTAGATACATTTGGGACGTATCAAGGACAGAAATTCTTGCATTACTGATACTCTTCGGAACTGTAATAACATTAGTGATGCCTTGGCTAAATTTGGTAGGTTGCAATGCCGGACTATGGTTTGGCTGGGCTCTGGCCCAGAGGAGGTCTTGGAACTTGTAGGACGAGATTGCAACACTTGATTTCTGAGTGATGCAAGAATTTATTCGCAAAAAAGGTGGTCATGGGGACGGAAGGAGGAAGAAGACAACAATGAGCATGGAATTTCAAAAGATGGGGAGGGGATGGAGGGATGGCCAGTGGCAATGGTGGATCTACAGAGAAGGCAGCTCGGGCAGGGCAGCACATGTCATCGGCACCAGTCGCAACTGGTGTCCGAGGGTGGATCGGGGGCAACGGTGGACCGGCGGAGAAGGTAGCTCGGGCAGGGCGGCATCGATACCGGTCGCGACCAGTGTCGGGGCAACGTGAACCGGTGGAGAAGGCGGCTTGGGTTGGGTGGAGCACAACATCGGCGGCCGCGACCAGTGTTGGAGGATGGACTGCTACTTGTGAGTTGCGTTGGGATTTCCCCGAAGAGGAGGGGATGATGCAGTACAGTAGAGATAAGTATTTTCCTCAGTTATGAAACCAAGGTTATCAATCGAGTAGGAGAATCATGCAACAACTCGTTAGCAGCACCTGCACACAAAATAACAAATCCTCGGACCCAACGCGAACAAGGGGTTGTCAATCCCTTGACGGTTAATTGCAAGATTAAATTGTATGGTGATAGATAGATAGATCGAACAAAAATACAAAATAAAATAAATAAAGTAAAATTGCAGCAAGGTATTTTTAGGATTTTCAATATATGATAAAGGTAGACCCGGGGGGCCATAGTTTTCACTAGAGGCATCTCTCTTGAAAATAGCATACGGTGGGTGAGCAAATTACTGTTGGGCAATTGATAGAAAAGCAAATAATCATGACAATATCCAAGGCAATGATCATGTATATAGGCATCACGTCCGAGACAAGTAGACAGAAACGATTCTGCATCTACTACTATTACTCCACACAACGATCGCTATCCAGCATGCATCTAGAGTATTAAGTTCATAAAGAATGGAGTAATGCCTTAAGCCAGATGACATGATGTAGACAAAGTAAACTCACGCATGAATAAACCCCATCTTTTTACCCTTAATTGCAACGATACATACATGTCATGTCCCTTTCTGTCACAGGGATTGAGCACCGCAAGATCGAACCCATTACAAAGCACCTCTCCCATTGCAAGATAAATCAATCTAGTTGGCCAAACCAAATCAATAGATCGGAGAGAAATACAAAGCTATAACAATCATGCATAAAAGAGTTCAGAGAAAACTCAAATAATATTCATGGATAATCTGATCATAAACTCACAATTCATCGGATCCCAACAAACACACCGCAAAAAGTGATTACATCGGATAGAACTCCAAGAACATCGAGGAGAACATTGTATTAAAGATCAGAAAGAGACAAGAAGCCATCTAGCTACTAACTATGGACCCGAAGGTGTGTGGTAAACTACTCACGCATCATCGGAAGGGCAGCAGGGTTTATGTAGAGCCCCTCCGTGATCGAATCCCCCTCCGGCAGAGTGCCGGAAAAGGCCTCCAGATGGGATCTCTCAAGAACATGAACTTGCGGCGGCGGAAAAAGTATTTCGTGGACTCCTCTATTGGTTTCCCGATTTTAGAGTATTTATAGAGGTGGAATTAGGTCAAACGGAGCAGAGGTGGGCCCACGAGGCACCAGGGCGCGCCACCCCTCCTGGGGCACGCCCTGGTGGCTCGTGGCCACCTCCTCTGTCTTCTGGCCCTCTCCCCAAGCTTCTAGTGTCTCTTATGTCCAGAAAAAAATCTCCAAAAAGTTTCATGGCATTTGGACTTTGTTTGGTACTGATATTCTGAAAAATCAAAAACAGACAAAAAACAGCAACTCGCACTGGGCACTAAGTTAATAGGTTAGTCCCAAAAAATGATATATAATTGCTTGTAAGTGTATATAAAACATCCAAGATTGATACTATAATAGCATGGAACAATCAAAAATTATAGATACGTTGGAGACGTATCAAGCATCCCCAAGCTTAATTCCTGCTCGTCCTCGAGTAGGTAAATGATAAAAACAGAATTTTTGATGTGGAATGCTGCCTATCATATTCATCATATACTCTTTTCTTTGTAGCATGGACATTTCGACTTGAATGATTCAAAGCAATAGTCTATAGTTTGACATGAAGACATAAATACTCAAGCATACTAACAAGCAACCATGTCTTTCAAAATATTAACGCTAAAGAAAGTTATCCCTAGCCCATTATGCTCAATCATTGATCCATTCATGAAACACACTCAATATTAGCTACACACAATGCACAAGTATGAGAATAGTGCTCTCTATTTGGTGCTTTGTAAGAGAAGATGGAGACTCAAAATAAAAATAAAAATTGCATAAAAGTAAATAGATAGGCCCTTCGCAAAGGGAAGCAGAGATTTGCAGAGGTGCCAGAGCTGAAGTTTTAAATTAGAGAGATAAAATTATTTTGAGAGGCATGCTTTTCCTGTCAACGAAAACGACCGAGAATTCCCAATATCGTCCATGCTAGACACATTATAGGCCGTTCCCAAACAGAAAATAAAGTTTATTTCCTTTCCACCATTCTTTCACAATCCATGGCTAGCCGTATCCACGGGTGCCCTCCGTACCAACACTTTCCAAGGAATTTATTATTATCATCATATTAATTTTTTTTCATTTCGGGACTGGGCATCCCTATTACCTGCCACTCTCTCGTGCAATGACAAGTGAATAAACACTCATCGTGAGAATAACACACCTAGCATGGAAAATATTGGCCACCCCCTGCCGCTTCATGAGCGGTACGGGCACACAAAACGGAAAATTATTTTGAAAAATTAGAGTTGGCACATGCAAATTTACTTGGAACGGCATGGAAATACCGCATATAGGTAGGTATGGTGGACTCATTTGGCATAACTTGGGTTTAAGGAGTTGGATGCACAAGCAGTATTCCCGCTTAGTACAAATGAAGGCTAGCAAATAGATTGAGAAGCGACCAACCAAAAAGCAAAAACGGTCATAAACATGCATTGAACATAACTAACACCGAATAATGCACCATAAGTAGGATATAATTTCGTTGCATAACTATTGACTTTATGTGCATGCATAGGGAATCACAAACCTTAACACCAATATTCTTACTAAATCACAATTACTCAGTAACATGACTCACATATTATCATCTCCATATCGCAAAACTATTGCAAGGAATCAAACTTATCATATCCAATGATCTTTCATGAAAGTTTTTATTTTATCCCTCTTGAATATTCATCACTTTGGGACCAAATTCATATCTTGTGCAAATTACCATTACTATTATCAACTCTCAAAAAGATATAAGTGAAGCATGAGAGTGCAAATATTTCTTCAAAATTTAATCTTATCAACTCTCAAAATAATATAAGTGAAGCACGAGAGTTCAAATATTTCTTCAAAATATAGCCACCGCCGTGCTCAAAAAGATTTAAGTGAAGCACTAGAGCAACTGCCTAGCTCAAAAGATTTAAGTGAAGCACATAGAGTATTCTAACAAATCATGATAAACGTGTGGCTCTCTCAAATAGGTGTGTCCAGCAAAGATGATTGTGATAAACTAAAACAAAGCAAAGATTCATATAATACACGACGCTCCAAGCAAAACTCATGACATGTGACGAATAAAAATATAGCTCCAAGTAAAATTGCCGATAGTTGGTAGAAGAAAGAGGGGATGCCTTCCGGGGCATCCCCAAGCTTAGTTGCTTGAGTCTTCCTTCAATATTACCTTGGGGTGCCTTGGGCATCCCCAAGCTTAGGCTCTTGCCACTCCTTATTCCTTCTTCTATCGTGATCTCACTCAAAACTTGAAAACTTCAATCACACAAAACTCAACAAAACCTTCGTGAGATCCGTTAGTATAACAAATAAATCTTTAACTTTAAGTACTGTAGTAAATTGATTCATATTAATATTGGCATAATGCTACTGTACTCCAACTTCTGCATGACTCATACCCCCCGATACGATCCATAGATTCATCAAAATAAGCAAACTATGCAACAAAAACAGAATATGTCTAAAACAGAACAGTCTGTAAATATCTATTTAAAAGCTACACTTATGTAACTCCAAAACTTCTGAAAAATAGGACAACGTGGGCAATTCATATACCAATATTGTGTAAAAATTTCAGATTTTTCTGACGCTCCAGTACAAAATTAAAGTTTCAGCACTGGACGCAAAACTTTATGTTTTCCAAACAGCATCAATTATACTATCTTCCAAATCATCCCAAAGGCTTTACTTGGCACAAGCACTAATTAGAACATAAAAACACAATCATAACAGTAGCATAATTGTGTAAACACAGAAGAAAACAAAAATAAAAAGTTTATTGGGTTGTCTCCCAACAAGCTCTTTCTTTATAGCCATTAAGATAGGCTTGAGATTTCAATGACGCTCTCATGAAAGATAATAATTAAAACACAAAGGGAGCATCATGTAGCATGTGAAAAACACACTGGAGTCTAACATACTTCCTATGCATAGGCATTTTATAGGAAAACAAATTATCAAGACAAGCAATATCTAGCATATGCAAATAGGAAGAATGAAGCATTAAAAATTTCAACACAAAGAGAGGTAATTTAGTGACATGAAAATTTTTATAACCATATTTTCCTCTCTCATAATAATTACATGTAGGATCATAATCAAATTCAAAAATATAGCTATCATATACAATTTTATCTTCATGATCCACATGCATAAAAGTTTTATAATCTTCCAAGATAGTGGGATTAACATCAACTAAAGTCATGACCTCTCCAGACCCACTTTTATCAAAAAATTCATAAGATTGATAATTCTCCAAAGTAGTGGGATCATTATTACCTAAAGTTGACGCTCTTCCAAACCCACTTTTAATAGTATTGCAAACATTATTATCAATAACATATTCATCACGAGGCTTAAATAAATTTTCAAGATCATAAGAAGCATTATCACCCCAATCATGATCATTGCAATAAGTAGTGGACATAACAAAATTATCATCCCCAAGCTTGTAGTTTTGCATATTATTAGCACAATTCACATTAATAGAATTTATAGTAACATTATTGCAATCATGCTTTTCAATCAAGGAGCTATCATGAATCACTTTATAAATTTCTTCTTCTAACACTTCATCACAATTTTCAGATTCATGATTTTCAAGCAAAACTTCATAGAGAAAATCAAGAGCACTCAACTCACTAGCAATTGGTTCATTATAATTGGATCTTTTGAAAAGATTAGCAAGTGGATGAGGATCCATAGTGATCTTAAATTTTTGTTTTTACTTTCTGTTCTTGAGTGTTGACATGGCAATAAAAGCAAGCAAGCAAATAAAATATTTTTGTGTTTTTGTAAAAAAAAATAGAAACGGGGGAGATGAAAACGAGAGGCAAAGGCAAATAAATAAATGCAAGGAGATGAAAGTTTATGCGTAGGTACTTGATAGATGTTGATGATGTCTCCCCGGCAACGGCGCCAGAAATTCTTCCTGCTACTTGTGAGCTTCGTTGGGATTTCCCCGAAGACGAGGGGATGATGCAGTACAGTAGAGATAAGTATTTCCCTCAGTTATGAAACCACGGTTATCAATCCAGTAGGAGAATCACGCAACAACTCGTTAGCAGCACCTGCACACAAAATAACAAATCCTCGCACCCAACACGAACAAGGGGTTGTCAATCCCTTGGCGGTTAATTGCAAGATTAAATTGTATGGTGATAGATAGATAGATTGATTGAACAAAAATACAAAATAAAATAAATAAAGTAAAATTGCAGCAAGGTATTTTTAGAATTTTCAATATATGATAAAGGTAGACCCGGGGGCCATAGTTTTCACTAGAGGCTTCCCTCTTGAAAATAGCATACAGTGGGTGAACAAATTATTGTTGGGCAATTGATAGAAATGCAAATAATCATGACGATATCCAAGGCAATGATCATGTATATAGGCATCACGTCCGAGACAAGTAGACCGAAACGATTCTGCATCTACTACTATTACTCCACACATCGACCGCTATCCTGCATGCATCTAGAGTATTAAGTTCATAAAGAATGGATCAAAAGCTTCAATCAGACACGTAGGATGTCGGTGTATAAAACATGGGTATTTTATACCCTGACTTATGCACAGACAGTGGCAGCCTCCTTGCCGGACGAGGCCTTGCTGGGAACTGCCAAGACCAAGATTCCGAGACCAGCCGGAGAAGCTACTAGGAAGAAGCTCAAGGCTCGACACTCAACTAACACCAAGGGTGAAAACAATCCCTCGCCGGCAAGCATAAACCGGCAAGGTGAAAACCCGGCAAGCTCCGTGCCGGCAATCTTACGCCAGCCCTCCAGCGCTCCACCTCACCGCACAGGTGTTCGCTGATATATGAGGTGTCGATCGCGCAGGCTGGTTGGTGAGGCTTGTCGGGCACGTGTCAGCACGCTGGGACGAGATTTGCCTCTAATGACACCCGTCCAGGAGACGTGTCAGGATAATACGAGGTAGCTGGGCAAGCGGTGCAGAAACCTTACCGGGACTACCTCTCCGCATGACACCTAACGGCGCATTAAATGCCCTTGTCCTAAACTGGCAGAGTTAGGTATGATAGCACTGTTTGCTATCTAATCGCTATGTAATTACTGTTTTGCCACTGTGGTAACCCCTTGAGCTATAAAAGGAGGGCCAGGGCAACAGTTTAGAGGATTCGGACTCCTTTTCAAACACAGGCACCTCTCGCGTAGCTGCTCTCTCCGCACCTTGCCGGGAGAAGCGCTCCTTGTACTATGCTTCTACACCACTAATACACCAAAAGCAGGAGTAGGGTTTTACGCTTCTCAGTGGCCCGAACCTGGGTAAAATCCCTCGTGTTCCATTGTTCATGCTCTTTGTGCACGCCGATCCTCCCCGCCGAACCACAAAGGGGCTGCATGGCCCCATAGATGGTCGTACCCCGACCTAGGAAGATGGGGGGTTTATAGTTTCACCTCCCAACCAATTTACCTCAAGGGTAATGTCAACAATAATAACTCATGATTACTTACATCCAACTGGATATATCTGCCTAGATCTTTCCCCACAACATGATGCTTGCCAAGAGAAAAATAAAAATGAAATAGAGAGGAACACTATTGACTCTTGCATAAAAGTAAATACAGAAAAGTAAAAGATAGGCCCTTCGCAGAGGGAAGCAAAGGTTGTCATGCGCCTTTTATTTTTTGATGTGCAAACGCTTAATGTAAAGAAATGTCACTTTATATTGCCCCTTGTGATAGCAGCCTTTATTATGAAGTCTATCGCTTTTATTTCTTCACCATCACAAGTTCCTACGAAGCTTATTTTCCCTTACAGCAAAAGTTCATACATATTTAGGGGCAATTTTTATTGCTTTATGCACCGATGACAACTTACTTTAAGGATCTTATTCAATCCATAGGTAGATAGAGTGGACTCTCATGACATGAAACTGGGTTCAAGGGTTTTGGATGCACAAGTAGTATCTCTACTTAGTGCGGATTTTTGGCTAGCAAAAGATAGTGAGCAAGCACCACATGTTAGAGGATCCAAGACAATATAACTTCTATGTGAATATAAGCAAACATAACTCATTACGTTGTCTTCCTTGACCAACGTAAATCTTTGACATAGAATATTTAATGGGGGCTCACAATCACAAAAGATGTCCAAGATAGTATATTTATATGTGAATCCTCTCTCCCTTTATTAATCTTTCATGAATTGCATCAATGACCAATGCTATGTTTGTTAATTTCCAATAAATTTTATCAACTATACTTTTCTTATGTAAAGTCATTACTTCCCCAAGGGATTAGCATATGATCTTTCCATTCTTTTATTGCTAAGATTGAAACATAAAAGTAAAGAAGCAAAACTCAAACTACTCTTTATTATATAACTCTCACACATGATTCATAGATAGATAGATCACGAAACAAGCACTCAAAACTAGATCATACTAAACTTTTTATTCCTGCAAATCACGAAATAACTAAGGATCGAACTAAGATAGATAATGATGATAAAGGGCGATGGTGATACGATACCGGGGCACCTCCCCCAAGCTTGGAGCAAGCCAAGGGTGGTGGATGCCCATACCCGTGTACTCAAGTGTCTGTCTTCTATGATGGTGGTGATGAAGTGGTGGGCTTGTCCTTCAGTTTCAATAAGTATTCCAGATTGCCATTGATCTTCCGAAGGGCGCGATTTTGTTCTTCCAACAAAATAACTTCATGAGTAAGCGCTGTATTCTGAGCACAAATTGCTTCAAAAACCTTTAATGTATCAATTTCAGATGGGGAGAGATTATGATAAAGAGTTTGCAATATGTCTTCCTTTTCTGTAGTCTCTCCTGAGGGCATGGATTGATCTCCTTCTCCTTGAATCTGGCTTCCCGCGACCTCTCCAGCTTCCTCCTGCATGCCGGTGTCCTCCTCTCCTGACGACCACTCATAATAGACCTCGCTGAAAGGATGTTTGCCCAGCGAAGGTTGCATGACCTAGTGCTTGGTGCGGAGCCTTCAGGGAGCCATGGGGATCTAGATCTGTCAGAAAAACAGCCGGAAACAAGAACAGAGGAAAAAACTTGCGATACGGTGGTCAAAACATCTGGGAGTATATATAAAGAATTTTTATCTTGCAAAACAAGTATACAGGAGGAAAACGGAGACGGGAAGGCACACGAGGGGCCCACAAGGCAACCCGGCGCGCCCAGGGGGTAGGGCGCGCCCTGTTGCCTTGTGACCTCCTCGTGGATCCCCTCGGCTGTTTCTTATTTTTGTATTTTTTCTAATATTCCAAAACGGATAGAAATATTTTTTATGGAATTTTTTAGGTCGGTTTACTTACCGTATCACATACCTACTCCTTTTCAGGGTTCTGGAGCGTTCCGGAAGGTCTCTTTTATGTGTTCCTCCGGTGTCATCGTTTGAATAATATTAGTTTCAACATTAATGGGTGTATCTGAGATATAGTGTTTAATTCTTTGCCCATTAACCACTCTCGGATTAGTGCCTTCGGAGTTGTTGATCTTGATAGCTCCGGAGCGATAAACTTCTTCGATGATATATGGCCCTTCCCATTTAGAGAGAAGTTTTCCTGCAAAAAATCTGAGACGAGAATTGTACAATAGGACATGCTCTCCAACTTTGAAGTCCCATTTTTGAATTCCTTTATCATGCCATCTTTTAAACTTTTCTTTAAACAACTTGGCATTTTCATAGGCTTGAGTTCTCCATTCATCTAGGGAGCTAATATCAAATAACCTCTTCTCACCGGCAAGTTTGAAATCATAGTTAGGTTCCTAAATTGCCCAATAAGCTTTATGTTCTAATTCGAGAGGTAAATGACATGCTTTTCCATAAACCATTTTATACGGAGACATACCCATAGGATATTTATAAGCAGTTCTATAAGCCCACAATGCATCATCAAGTTTCTTAGACCAATTTTTCCTAGATCTATTAATTGTCTTTTGCAAAATTAACTTTATTTATCTATTACTCAATTCAACTTGACCACTAGACTGAGGATGATAAGGCGATGTAATTATATGATTAACATCATACTTAGCAACAAGTTTACGGAAAGCACCATGAATAAAATGTGAATCACCATCAGTCATCAAGTATCTAGGGACTCCAAACCTCGGGAATATAACTTCTTTAAGCATTTTAATAGAGGTGTTGTGATCAGCACTACTAGTTGGAATAGCTTCTACCCACTTAGTAACATAATCAACAACAACTAGAATATGTGTATACCCATTGGATTTAGGAAAAGGTCCCATATAATCAAAGCCCCAAACATCAAATGGTTCAATAACAAGTGAATAATTCATAGGAATTTCCTGACGTCTACCAATATTACCAATTCTTTGATATTCATCACAAGAAAGGACAAACTTACGTGCATCTTTGAAAAGAGTAGGCCAATAAAAACCAGACTGTAATACCTTATGTGCACTTCTGTCTCCCGCATGGTGTCCTCCGTATGCCTCGAAGTGACACTTCCCAAGGATTTGTTCCTGTTCATGCTCAGGCACACAACGTCTAATAACACCATCTACTCCTTCTTTATATAAATGTGGGTCATCCCAAAAGTAATGTCTTAAATCAAAGAAGAACCTTTTCTCTTGTTGATATGTGAAACTAGGTGGTATATATTTAGCAACAATGTAATTTGCATAGTCTGCATACCAAGGATTATTACGAGAAGCACTTACCATAGCTAATTTCTTATCAGGAAAATTATCACTAATAGGAAGTGGGTCATCAAGAACATTTTCCATCCTAGACAAGTTATCTGCTATAGGGTTCTCAGCTCCCTTTCTATCAAATTCTTGTAGTAGAAGAACCCACCTAATCAATCTAGGTTTAGCATCTTTCTTTTCCATAAGGTATTTAATAGCAGCATGATCGGTGTGAACAGTTACTTTAGAATCAACAATATAAGATCTGAATTTATCACATGCAAACACAACTGCTAAAAATTCTTTCTCAGCAGTAGAATAATTTCTTTGAGCACTGTCTAGAGTCTTACTAGCATAATGAATAACATTCAATTTCTTATCAACTCTTTCACCTAGAATAGCACCAACAGCATAATCGCTAGCATCACACAATATTGCAAAAGGCAAGTTCCAATCAGGTGGTTGAACAATGGGTGCAGAAATTAAGTCTTTCTTAAGGGTTTCAAAGGCTTCTAAATAGTCATCATCAAAAACAAATGGAACATATTTTTGCAAAAGATTGGTAAGAGGCCTAGAAATTTTAGAGAAATCTTTAATGAACCTTCTATAGAAACCAGCATGACCAAGGAAACTTCTTATACCTTTGATATCCTGAGGACACGGCATTTTCTCAATTACATCAACTTTGGCTTTGTCTACTTCAATACCTCTTTCAGAAATTTTATGCCCAAAGACTATACCTTCATTCACCATAAAGTGGCACTTCTCCCAATTCAAGACAAGATTAGTTTCTTCACATCTCTACAAAACTCGATCAAGATTGCTTAAGAAATTATTAAAAGAAGTTCCGTAAACGGAGAAATCGTCCATGAATTCCTCAACAATCTTTTCACAAAAGTCAGAGAATATAGCAGTCATACATCTTTGAAAGGTAGCAGGTGCATTGCATAAACCAAAAGGCATACGTCTATAAGCATAAGTTCCAGAAGGACAAGTAAAAGTGGTTTTCTCTTGATCTTCTTTTGATAGAGGTATTTGAGAAAAACCAGAATATCCATCTAAGAAGCAAAAGTGTGTATGCTTAGATAATCTTTCTAACATTTGATCAATAAAAGGCAAAGGGTAATGATCTTTCCTAGTAGCTTTATTTAATTTTCTGAAATCAATTACCATCCTATAACCAGTTACAATTCTTTGTGGGATAGGTTCATATTTATCACTAGGGACAACAGTAATGCCTCTTTTCTTAGGAACACAATGAACAGGACTTACCCATCTACTATCGGCTATAGGATAAATTATACCTGCCTCCAGAAGCTTTAATATTTCTGTTCTTACCACATCCTTCATTTTAGGATTCAGACGTCGTTGATGATCAACAATTGGTTTAGCATCTGGCTCCATATTGATCTTGTGTTGACATAAAGTGGGACTAATGCCCTTAAGATCATTAAGAGTATATCCAATAGCAGCAGTAAGCTTCCTCAGAGTTTTAAGTAATCTCTTTTCTTCATGCTCTGGAAGGTTAGCACTGATAATAACAGGATATATTTTCTTTTCATCAAGATAAGCATATTTCAATGTATCCGGTAATTTCTTTAATTCAAACACAGGGTCACTCTTAGGGGGGAGAGGGTCTCCAAGAGTTTCAATAGGCAAATTATGTTTAAGGATAGGTGCTTGTCTAAATAATATGTCATCTATTTCATTTCTTTCATTCATAAGCATATCATTTTCATGGTCTAGCAAATATTGTTCTAAAGGATCAGTAGGAGGCACAGCAATAGAAGCAAGGCCAATAATTTCATCTTTATTAGGTAATTCTTTATCATGTGGTTGTCTACGAAACTTAGAGAAATTAAACTCATGAGATACATCACCAAAATTAACACTGACCGTTTCTTTATTACAATCAATCTGAGCATTAACCGTATTCAAGAAAGGTCTACCAAATATAATGGGACAAAAATCATCTTGTCATGATCCAAGAACTAGAAAATCAGTAGGGTACTTGATCTTACCACACAAGACTTCAACATCTCTAACAATCCCAAGTGGTGTAATAGTATCTCTGTTTGCAAGCTTAATAGTAACATCAATATCTTCGATCTCAACAGGTGCAATATCATTCATGACTTCTTGATAAAGAGAAAATGGAATAGCACTTACACTAGCACCAATATCACATAAACCATGATAACAATGATCTCCAATTTTAACAGAAACAACAGGCATGCCAATTACAGGTTTATTTTTATCTTCGGTTTCTGGCTTAGCAATTCTAGTTGCTTCCTCACAAAAATATATAACATGTCCATCAATATTATCAACCAAAAGATCTTTAATCATTGCAACATTAGGTTCCACTCTAATTTGTTCAGAGGGTTTAATTGGTTTAATATTACTCTTATTAACCATAGTTGAAGCTTTAGCATGTTCCTTAATCCTAACAGGGAAAGGATGTTTCTCAATATAAGTAGTAGGCACAACTGGATCAACATTATAAATGATTGTTTCATCTTTAGCTATAATAGGTTATCCCTTTACTTCAATAGGTGGATGAAACTTAAACCATTTCTCCTTAGGGAGATCAACATGAGCAGCAAAAGATTCACAAAAAGTAGCTACTATCTCAGAGTCAAGCCCATATTTAGTACTAAACTTATGAAAAGCATCAGTTTCCATAAAATATTTAACACAATCAAACTCAAGTTTTATACCTGACTCTTTACCTTTGTCAATTTCCCAATCTTCATAGTTACATTTAATCTTCTCCAGAAGATCCCATCTAAATTCAATAGTTCTCTTCATAAAGGAACCGATAGAAGAAGTATCGAGCATGGATTGATCATTATGAGAAAGCCGAGCATATTTTTTTTGTATAATTATTTCTCTTGAGAGCTCATGATTGGGGCATGTGTGCATCATATACTTAAGCCTCCCACAAGCTTGAGCGATACTTTCTCCTTCACGAGGCCAAAAATTATATATATAATTCTGATCACGATGAACCAAATGCATAGGATAAAATTTCTGGTGAAATTCCAGCTTCAGCCGGTTCCAATCCCATGTTCCAGTATCATCCAATAACCTATACCATGTCAATGCCTTTCCCTCCAAAGATAAAGGGAATACCTTCTTCTTAACTCCATCCTCGGATAAACCTGCAAGCTTAAACAATCCACAAATTTTATCCACATAGATCAGGTGCATATCAGGATGTATTGTTCCATCTCCTGCATAAGGATTAGCTAGCAGTTTCTCTAACATACCCGAAAGAATTTCATAATAAATATTTTCAGTAGGTTCAGTAGGTTGAGGGGCAACTCTTATTGCTTCCGGTCGAGGTGAAGATACCCCGAACAAACCCCTCAAAGGATTATTTTCCATAGTGACAAGTGACAGTAAATTTTAGCACGTAATAAAAATGTTTCCTTACCAAATTCCACTTACCAAAGGCGCTTCACTCCCTGGCAACAGTGCTAGAAAAGAGTCTTGATGACCCACAAGTATAGGGGATCAATCGTAGTCCTTTTGATAAGTAAGAGTGTCGAATCCAACAAGGAGCAGAAGGAAATGATAAGCGATTTTTAGCAAGGTATTCTCTGCAAGTACTGAAAGTAGCGGTAACAGATAGTTTGATAGCAGGGTAATTCATAACAAGTAACAATTGTAACAGAAGTGCAGCAAGGTGGCCCAATCCTTTTTATAGCAAAGGACAAGCCGGAACGGTCTCTTATATAAAGCAAAGCATTCTCGAGGACACATGGGAATTATCATCTAGTCACTTTCATCATGTTTATTTGATTCGCGTTCGCTACTTTGATAATTTGATATGTGGGTGGACCGGTGCTAGGGTGCTGTCCTTACTTGAACAAGCATCCCACTTATGATTACCCCCTCTCGCAAGCATCTGCAACTCCGAAAGAAGAATTAAGGTAAATCTAACCATAGCATGAAACATATGGATCCAAATCAGCCCCTTAGGGAATAGCGCATAAACTAGGGTTTAAGCTTCTGTCACTCTAGCAACCCATCATCTACTTATTACTCCACAATGCCTTCCCTTAGGCCCAAGCATGGTGAAGTGTCATGTAGTCGACGTTCACATGACACCACTAAAGGAAGCAACAACATACATATCATCAAAATATCGAACGAATACCAAATTCACATGATTACTTATGGCAAGAATTCTCCCATGTCCTCAAGAACAAAAGTAACTACTCACAAATCATGTTCATGTTCAAGATCAGAGGAGTATTGAATATCATTACGGATCAGAACATATAATCTTCCACCAAATAAACCAACTAGCATCAACTACAAGATGTAATCAACACTACTAGCAACCCACCGGTACCAATCTGAGGTTTTGAGGCAAAGATTGAATACAAGAGATGAACTAGGGTTTGAGAAGAGATGGTGCTGGTGAAGATGTTGATGAAGATTGATCCTCCCATGATGAGAGGATCGTTGGAGATGTCAATGGATTCGATTTCCCCCTCTCAGAGGGAAGTATCCCCGGCGGAATCGCTCCGCCGGAGGGTAAAAGTGCTCCTGTCGAAGTTCCGCCTCGAGACGGCGACGCTTCATCCCGAAAGTCCTCCTCATATTTTTTCTAGGGTAAATGGCTACATATAGCACAAGGAGGGGGCCAGAGGCCAGCTGTGGGCACTACAAGGCATCAGGGCGCGCCCTGTTGCCTTGTGAGCAGCAGGTGGCGCCCCTCTGGTATCTCTCTGTTCCAGTATTTTTCATATATTCAATAAAAAATCCTCCTTAAGTTTCAGGTCATTTGGAGCTTCGTAGAATAGGTATCTCTGATGTAGCTTTTTTGGTCCAGAATTCCAGCTGCCGGTAATCTCCCTCTCCATGTAAATCTTGCAAATTAAGAGAGAAAAGGCATTTGTATTACATCATAAAGTGAAGTAATGACCAAAACATTATAAATATCAGTAGGGAAACATGATGCAAAATGGACGTATCAGCAGCACGTTGAGCACGCGCAGCCTCATAGAGTGCCTGCTGATCCGCAACGAAGTTCGGGTTTGTCGCGGGCATGGCGGCCATGGCCTCCTCGCTTGCGCCCTCGCCATAGATTTGACCCTCTGCCAGCCGGTGCTGCTCGAGGAGGAGCAGGTTGTACCTCTGCCCCTCCTGCGCCTGCCGGAAGGCCGACATAGGAGGCGACGCAGGCTGCTCCTAAACTGCCATGGTGGCGTCGTAGTGTGCCTGTGCTTGCTCCATTGTGAAGCCGCCATGCACCGGCGCGGGCTCCGGCGTTGTGTCGTTGTCGGACCCCGTCTCCATTGTGGGGTCATCGCCGAAGACCTCGGGGGAGCTAGCCAACATGCCGGCTTCGATCCGCCTGGCACGGCGGCTCTGTTAGGAGGCCGCAAGGGCGGCGACCTCGTGCTTCATCTCCGTCGACAGGCTCTCCCACAGAGCGTTCCCGCTCGCGGTCATGGTGGATGTGGTGCAAGGGAGGAGGATGTGTTGTGGTGTGGAGTTTAGCCGAGTGTTGCCGCCATTAAATAGCAGATTCTGGTGAGGCCAAGCGTTCGGGTGCGTCAATGCGCAGCGCCGGAGTTGGTTCCTCGGCTGGCGAGCCTGCTTAATGGCGGCATACGAATGGACAGACATTGAATGGGCATGGTAGATATTCGTCCCATCCCGTACAGTAAACGTCTCTCCGGCATTGAACAGGCACGGACACCGGGGACGCGGAGCGGGCGGCGCTCTTGGCCGGCGTGCCGCTTCAATGCCGACGCCAATGACAGGTCGTGTCCGCTCTGGGCTGGCGTCAATGCGGAGTGGCCGCTCTGCAGTGGCATGAATGCGGGCAGCTGATGCCGGACGGGAACGCACGCGGGCGAGGGAGGAGGGTTTTGGTTGACCAGGGTAGTCAGGAGCCGGCGTGGCAGCGGTCGGGACGCCCATAAAGCCCCCCTCCCCCCACTTTGTCTCCATTTTGCCGGAAAAAAGACGTCCGGACCGCCGAGTGGACCGATACAGGACCGTGTTGGATGGCACAACACGTCTGAACCGCACGGTCCGAACGTATGCAGGCGGTTTGAGGGCCGGCGTTGGAGATTCCCTTACTGCTAGCTTGTTTCACCTCAGCGCTCAGAATAGCGGCATTTTTTAGGGGAAGCGGCAGTTAAGAGCATATACAACTGGACCCCCTATTTCCTTCCTAAACGTCCACAACGTCCGCCCGGTCAGTGTCCAGTCAAAAAAAGTTGTCCCAACCAGACCCCTCACTTATGGCATCTCCAACGGCGACCCGCAAATTTCCTCCAGCATCCCTCCACGGACAGGGGAGACTAGTCCGTGGACACGGATGCGGGAGGCCGCCATCTAACGCTGCCCACATACATTTCAAACACTTTTTCAACAAACCGGATGAAATTCATGCAAACACAGAGGATTTCATACAAACCGGACGAAAACATTTACATTTTGGACATATTTTAACTAAAAAGATAAAACTATGTGCCCGTACGGTCACGCGGAGCCCCACTCCCACGACACGGATACTACACTAGTCTGCGGCCGGCCGCGGCGGATCCCTTTGTCTTCCCCATGTCCGGCAGCCCGCTCATCGGACTGCCGGGAGCCCCAGAGGTATATTCTTCCCCCGTATCTTTCCTATGTCCGACTGCGCTGCTCATCGGAGTGGCAAACAGGGTGCTTCAGCCGGAGGGGAAGTGGGGCCCCTCCGCTTCCGTGGAGCCCAGGCAGGGGCCGACGATGGTCTGAGATAAAGAACCGGACAGGTCACCGGCTGTACAAGCCGGCGACGCGCCGGCAGTGGCCTTCCTGGGACCCAAGCGGTGACGGCCTCCCGTGTTCTACTTTCCCTCGATGTTGGTGGCGGACGCGGACGGCTGGCCACCGACTCGTCGATCTCTTCCGGCAGGGCACAGTCGCAGGCACGAGAGGCGCGGTATGACGCGGCGTCGTCCACGGCAGCGACGATGCCCGTGCCGCCGTGCTCCCGCCCCTCCCCCCCCCCAAGCTGGCCTGGAGCAACTCGCCACTCCTCCGCGAGCTGGCTTGGAGCGGCGAGTTGCTGAACCATGCACTGACTTGGAGCGGTAACTTGCTCCGTCTGGCTTGGAGATGGAGCAGCGAGCTGCCTGGCTCGTATCCGGCGGGCTCGGCGGGCCATCCAGCCAGCTTTTATGACGGAGAACTGCTCTTCCTGCTCGTCGGATGCCATCGAAGCGGTGGATAAAATGGTGAAAGGAGGAGGTGGGGAGAGGCGGAGTGGTGCGATTCTTGTCCGGCGTCTGACCTCCTTTAAATAGCAGGCGGACAGGAGGAGCTTTCCCGGCGTTGTTTTTAACGCCGGCCTGCTCATGAATGGACATGTAACCGGGGTAGATTTCTCAGCTTCCACGCGGGTTTAATGGAGGCATTTGAATGTGGGGAGGAGGCGTGTTCAGCCAGGCGTGCAGCGGGCGGCGTGCTACTTGTGAGCTGCGTTGGGATTTTCCCTGAAGAGGAGAGGAGATGCAGTACAGTAGAGATAAGTATTTCCCTCAGTGAGAACCAAGGTTATCAAACCAATAGGAGAATCACACAAAGCCTCGTGAACAGCACCTGCACACACAAAAGCAAATACTTGCACCCAACGCGGGCAAGAGGGTTGTCAATCCCCTTGAACTAGTTACTTGCAAGGATTAAATCTAGTAGTGGTAGATAAATAAATTGCAAAACAAAATAAAAGTAAATAAATTGCAGCAAGTATATTTTGGTTTTCTTTTTATATTTAAAGTAGACTCGGGGGCTATAGTTTTCACTAGAGGCTTCTCTCTCGAACACATAGCATACGGTGGGTAAACAAATTACTGTTGGGCAATTGATAGAAAAGCGCATAGTTATGACGATATTCAAGACAATGATCATGTATATAGGCATCACCTCCGAGACAAGTATACCGACTCCTGCCTGCATCTACTACTATTACTCCACCCATCGACCGCTATCAAGCATGCATCTAGGGTATTAAGTTAATGAAAACAGAGTAACGCCTTAAGCAAGATGGCATGATGTAGACAAAGTAAACCCAATCAATATGAATAAACCCCATCGTTTTACCCTTAATGGCAACAATACAAATACGTGTCGTGTCCCCTACTTTGTCACTGGGATATAGAGCACCGCAAGATTGAACCCATTACAGAGCACCTCTCCCGCTGAAGATAAATCAATCTAGTTGGCCAAACCAAACAAATAGATCGGAGAGAAATACAAAGCTATAACAATCACGCATAATATAGTTTAGAAAAGACTCAATTACTTCTCATGAATATTCAGATCATAAACCCACAATTCATCGGATCCCAACAAACACACCGCAAAAGAAGATTACATCGAATAGAACTCCAAGAAGATCGAGGAGAACATTGTATTGAAGACCAAAGAGAGAGAAGAAGCCATCTAGCTACTAGCTATGGATCCGTAGGTCGGTGGTGAACTACGCACGCATCATCGATAGGGTAGCATGGTTGATGTAGAATCCCTCTGTGATCGATTCCCCCTCCGACAGAGTACCAGAAAAGGCCTCCAGATGGGATCACGGAAGAACAGAAGCTTGCGCCAGTGAAAAAGTTATTTGGGGTGGCTCTCCATTGGTTTCCCAATATTTGAGAGTTTATAGAAGTGGAATTAGGTCAAAAGGAGCCACGTGGAGCCCACAAGGTAACAGGGCGAGCCCTGTTGCCTTATCGTCTCCTCATAGGTCTTCTGGTCCTCCCCCGAAGCTTCTAGGGTCTCTTTTGTCGAGAAAAAAATCGTTAAAAAGTTTCTTAGCATTTGGACTCCGTTTGGTACTGATTTTCTGGAAAACCAAAAACAAACAGAAAACAGCAACTGGCACTAGGCACTGGGTTAATAGGTTAGTCCCAAAAAATGATATAAAATAGCGTATAAATGCATATAAAACAAACAAGATTGGTAATATAATAGCATGGAACAATCAAAAATTATAGATACGTTGGAGACGTATCAACATCCCCAAGCTTAATTCCTACTCGTCCTCCAGTAGGTAAATGATAAAACAGAATTTTTGATGTGGAATGCTACCTAACATGTTTATCATGTAATCTCTTTACGGTATAAATATTGAGAAGCGGTGAATTAACAACGTTAACATAATAATATCCATGAATATAAGAAGCATAATCATTAAACTTTCAAAATATACGATCCTTAACGAATGTTATTCCCCACTCATTTTATCATGTTAGCATGGCATGACTCCGCCTTCACTGCATAAATATAAATCATAAGCACCCCGGTGTTAAACCAGGCAATTGGATCATACTTCTAACACGCTTCAACATTTTCAACTTCACGCAATACATGAGCATGAGCCATGGACATAGCACTAGGTGGAATAGAATGCGGTGATAGGGATCAATAGGAGAAGTCAAAAAGGAAGAAAGTCTCGCATCAACTAGGAGGATCAACGGACTATGGAGATGTCCATCAATCGATATCAATGCGAGGAGTAGGGATTGCCATGCAACGGATGCACTAAGAGCTATAAGTGTATGAAAGCTCAACTGAAACTAAGTGGGTGTGCATCCAACTTGCTTGCTCATGAAGACCTCGGGCATTTGAGGAAGCCCGTCATCGGAATATACAAGCCAAGTTCTATAACAAAAAATTCCCACTAGTATATGGAAGTGACAAAATAGGAGACTCTCTATATGAAGAACATGGTGCTACTCTGAAGCACAAGTGTGGAAAAGGATAGTACCATTGCCCCTTCTCTCTTTTTCTGTCAAAAAAATTTTGGGCTCTTTTTGGCCTCCCCGTTTTTCTCTTTTTTTATTTTTCGTCCGGAGTCTCATCCCGACTTGTGGGGGATCATAGTCTCCATCATCCTTTCCTCACTGGGACAATGCTCTAATAATGATGATCATCATACTTTTATTTACTTACAACTCAATATTACAACTTGATAAAAACTATACAGAATGACTCTATATGAATGCCTCTGGAAGTGTACCAGGATGTGCAATGATCTAACGTAACATGTATGAAAAATGATGAATGGTGGCTGAGCCACAAATACTATGTCAGCTATATGATCATGCAAAGCAATATGTCAATGAACACAAGTCATATGAAGGAACGGTGGAAGTTGGATGGCAATATATCTCGGAATGGCTATGGAAATGTCATAATAGGTAGGTATGGTGGCTGTTTTGAGGAAGATATAAGGAGGCTTATGTGTGATAGAGCGTATCATATCACGGGGTTTGGATGCACCAACTCTCGAGGTGAGATCGGGCAATGCACGGTACCAAAGAGGCTAGCAAATTGCGGAAGGGTGAGAGTGCGTATAATCCATGGACTCACATTAGTCATAAAGAACTCACATACTTATTGCAAAGCCTATTAGCCCTCGAAGCAAAGTACTACTCGCATGCTGCTACTTGTGAACTGCGTTGGGATTTCCCCGAAGAGGAGAGGATGATGCAGTATAGTAGAGATAAGTATTTCCCTCAGTTAAGAACCAAGGTTATCAATCCAATAGGAGAACCACACAGAACCTCGTTAGCAGCACCTACACACACAAAAGCAAACACTTGCACCCAACGCAAATAAGAGGGTTGTCAATCCCCTTAGCGGTTATTTGCAAGGATTAATTCTGATAGTGATAGATAGAAAAGTAAATTGCAAAATAAAATAAAAGTAAATAAATTGCAGCAAGGTATTTTTGGATTTTAATATATGATAAAGGTAGACCCGGGGGCCATAGTTTTCACTAGAGGCTTCTCTCTCGAACACATAGCATACGGTGGGTAAACAAATTACTGTTGGGCAATTGATAGAAAAGCGCATAGTTATGACGGATTCATGGCAATGGTCATGTACATAGGCATCATGTCCGAGACAAGTAGACCGACTCCTGCCTGCATCTACTACTATTACTCCACCCATCAACCGCTATCCAGCATGCATCTAGGGTATTAAGTATAAAACAGAGTAACGCCTTAAGCAAGATGACGTGATGTAGACAAACTAAACTCAAGCAATATGATTAAACCCCATCTTTTTATCCTTAATGGCAACGATACAAATACGTGTCATGTCCCTTTCTGTCACTGGGATTGAGCACCACAAGATTGAACCCATCACAAAGCACATCTCCCATTGCAAGATAAATCAATCTAGTTGGCCAAACCAAACAGATAGATCGAAGAGAAATACAAAGCTATAACAATCATGCATAAAAGAGTTCAGAGAAGACTCAAATATTTCTCATGAATAATCTGATCATAAACCCACAATTCGTCGGATCCCAACAAACACACCGCAAAAGAAGATTACATCGGATAGAACTCCAAGAACATCTAGGAGAACATGGTATTGAAGATCAAAGAGAGAGAAGAAGCCATCTAGCTACTAGCTATGGACCCGTAGGTCTGTGGTAAACTACTCACACATCATCGGAAGGGTAGCAAGGCTTATGAAGAAGCCCTCCTTGATCGATTCCCCCTCCGACAGAGTACCGGAAAAGGCCTCCAGATGGGATCGTGGAAGAACAGAGGCTTGCAGCGGCGGAAAGGTTTTCTTTTCTATCTCCCTGGTATACGGAGAATATTTTGGAATTTATAGCGCTGGAATTAGGTCAAGAGGTGCCACGAGGGTCCCACAAGCCTGGGGGGCACGCCTACCCCCCTGGGCACGCCCTCTGGGCTTGTCGCTCCCTCGTGACACTTCTGGTCTTCTCCCGAAGCTTCTAGGGTCCCTTCTGGTCCAGAAAAAATTAATCCAAAGTTTTTTCTTCGTTTGGACTTCGTTTGATAATGATTTTCTGAAAAGGCAAAAACAGGCAAAAAAACAGCAACTGGCACTGGGCACTAGGTTAATAGGTTAGTCCCAAAAAATGATATATAAATGCATATAATTGGATATAAAACATCCAAGATTGATACTATAATAGCATGGAACAATCAAAAATTATAGATACATTGGAGACGTATCAAGCATCCCCAAGCTGAATTTCTGCTCGTCCTTGAGTAGGTAAATGAGAAAAACAGAATTTTTGATGGGGAATGCTACCCAACATGTTTCATCATGGAATTCTCTTTTACGGTATAAATATTAAGATCCGAATGATACAAAGCAATAGTCTATAATTTGATATAAAGACATCAATACTCAGGCATACTAACAAACAATCATGCCTTTCAAAATAAAAATGCTAAAGAAAGTTATCCCTACAAAATCATATAATCCTGTCATGCTCCATCTTCTTAACACAAAGTATTTATCATGCACTACCCCGATGACAAGCCGAGCAATTGGTTCATACTTTTTAACGCGCTTCAGCTTTTTCAACCCTCACGCAATACATGAGTGCAAGCCATGGATATAGCACTATGGGTGGAATAGAATGTGGTGATAGAGATTAATAAGGGGAAGTCAAAAAGAAGAAGATAGTCTCATATCAACGAGGCTAATCAACGGGCTATGGAGATGCCCATCAATTGATGTCAATGCGAGGAGTAGGGATTGCCATGCAACGGATGCACTAAGAGCTATAAGTGTATGAAAGCTCAACATGAAAAACTAAGTGGGTGTGCATCCAACTTGCTTGCTCATGAAGACCTCGGGCATTTGAGGAAGCCCATCATCGGAATATACAAGACAAGTTCTATAATGAAAAATTCCCACTAGTATATGAATTTGACAAAATAGGAGTCTCTCTATATGAAAAACATGGTGCTACTTTGAAGCACAAGTATGGAAAAGGATAGTAACACCGCCCCTTCTCTCCTTTTCTCTCATTTCATTTATTTATTTTTCCTTTTTTTCCTTTTTTTTCTTTCACCTTATTTTTTGTGGGCTCTTTTTGGCCTCCCTTTTTTTCTTTTTTTTCTCACTGGGACAATGCTCTAATAATAATGATCATCATACTTCTATTTACTTACAACTCAAAACTAGAAAAAACATGACTCTATATGAATGCCTCTGGCAGTGTACCAGGATGTGCAATGATACTAGCGTAACATGTATGAAAAATGATGAACGGTGGCTGAGCCACAAATACTATGTCAGCTATATGATCATGCAAAGCAATATGACAATGATGATGTGTGTCATAAAAATGGAACGGTGGAAGTTGCATGGCAATATATCTCGGAATGGCTATGGAAATGCCATAATAGGTAGGTATGGTGGTTGTTTTGAGGAAGATATAAGGAGGCTTATGTGTGATAGAGAGTATCATATCACGGGGTTTGGATGCACCGGTGAAGTTTGCACCGACTCTCGATGTGAGAAAGGGCAATGCACGCTACCGAAGAGGCTAGCAAATTGCGGAAAGGTGAGAGTGCGTATAATCCATGGACTCACATTAGTCATAAAGAACTCACATGCTTATTGCGAAAGTTTATTAGCCCTCGAAGCAAAGTACTACTACACATGCCCCTAGGGGGATAGATTGGTAGGAAAAGACCATCGCTCGTCCCCGGCCGCCACTCATAAGGTAGACAATCAATAATAAATCATGCTCCAACTTCTTAGCATAACGACAGACCATACGTGCATGCTTCGGGAATCACAAACCTTAACACCAATATTCTTACTAAACCATAATTATCTACTAGTACCTCCCCCATATTACCATCTTAATATCGCAAAACTATTGCAAGGAATGAAACTTATCATATTCAGTGATCTACATGAAAGTTTTTATTATATCCCTCTGGAATGCCTATCATATTAGGACCAAATTCATAACCCATGCATATTACCATTGCTATTTATTAGACTCTCAAAAAGATATAAGTGAAGCATGAGAGTGCAACTATTTCTTTAAAATATAACCACCGTCGTGCTCTAAAAGATATAAGTGAAGCACTAAAGCAACTGCCTAGCTCAAAAGATATAAGTGAAGCACATAGAGTATTCTAACAAATCACGAATAATGTGTGTCCCTCTCAAAAAGGTGTGTTCAGAAAAGATGATTGTGGCAAACTAAAAAGCAAACAAACTATAGCACAAGACGCTCCAAGTAAAACACATATCATGCGATGAATAAAAATATAGCTCCAAGTAAGTTACCGATAGATTGTAGACGAAAGAGGGGATGCCATCCGGGGCATCCCCAAGCTTAGACGCTTGAGTCTTCCTTGAATATTACCTTGGGGTGCCTTGGGCATCCCCAAGCTTAGGCTCTTGCCACTCCTTATTCCTTTATCCATCGTAGTCTCACCCAAAACTTGAAAACTTCAGCACACAAAACTCAACAGAAACCTCGTGAGATCCATTAGTACAACAAATAAATCTTAAACTTTAGGTACTGTTGTAAATTGATTCATATTTAATATTGGCATAATTATACTATACTCCAACTTCCCCATGTCTCATACCCCCGGTACGATCCATAGATTCATCAAAATAAGCAAACTATGCAACAAAAACAGAATCTGTCTAAAACAGAACAGTCTGTAAAGATCTATTTAGAAGCTATAATTCTGTAACTCCAAAATTTCTAAAAAAATTGGGACAACGTAAAAAATTCATATACCAATAATGTGTCAAAATTTCAGAATTTTATCACGCTCCAGTACAGAACCAAAAATCCAGCACTGGACTCAAAACTTTCTATTTTCAAACAACATCAATTATACTATCATCCAAATCATCCCAAAGGCATTACTTGGCACAAACACTAATTAAAAGATAAAAACACAATCATAACATAGGCTAAAATTGTGTAAATACACAAAAAAGAAAAAAAAGCAAAAAATTTAAGATACATATTGGGTTGTCTCCCAACAAGCTCTTTCTTTATAGCCATTAAGATAGGCTTAGGATATTAATGATGCTCACATAAAAGACAAGAATTGAAACGCAAAGAGAACATCATAAAACATGTGACAAACACATTTAAGTCTAACATACTTCCTATGCATAGGCATTTTATAGGAAAACAAATTATCAAGACAAGCAATATCTAGCATATGCAAATAGGAAGAATGAAGCATTAAAAATTTCAACACAGAGAGAGGTAATTTAATAACATGAAGACTTCTATAACCATATTTTCCTCTCTCATAATAATTGCATGTAAGATCATAATAAAATTCAACAATATAACTATTATATAAAATATTCTCTTCGTGATCCACATGCATAAAAGTTTTATAATCTTCCAAGATAGTGGAATTAACATCAACTAAAGTCATGACCTCTCCAAACCCACATTTATCAAATATTTCATAAGATTGAACACTCTCCGAATATGTGGGATTCTTTTTACCTAAAGTTGAAACTCTTCCAAACCCACTTTCAATATTATTGCAAACATTATTGTCAATAACATATTCATCATGAGGCTTAAATAAATTTTCAAGATCATAAGAAGCATCACCCCAATCATGATCATTGCAATAAGTAATGGACATGACAAAATTATCATCCCCAAGCTTGTAGTTTTGCATATCATTAGCACAATTTACATTAATAGAATTTATAATAACATCATTGCAATCATGCTTTTCATTCAAGGAGCTATCATGAATCACTTTATAAACTTCTTCTTTTTGCACTAAATCACAATTTTTAGATTCACGATTTTCAAGCAAAACTTCATAAAGATAATCAAGTGCACTCAACTCACTAGCAATTGGTTCATCATAATTGGATCATTTGAAAAGATTAGCAAGTGGATGAGGATCCATATGTCTATATTTTTATTTTCATTGAGTCACACAATTATTGCAAGCAAGCAAACAAGCAAACAGAAATATTTTTGTGTTTTTTGATTTTTAGAAAAGTGGGGAAGATGAAAAAGAGAGACAAATAAAAAAAGCAAATAAAAAGTAGGGCAAGTAGATGATAGTTTGAGTGAAGGTACTTGATAGGTTTTGATGATGTCTCCCCGGCAACGGTGCCAGAAATTCTTCCTGCTACTTGTGAGTTGCGTTGGGATTTTCCCCGAAGAGGAGATGAGATGCAGTATAGTAGAGATAAGTATTTCTCTCAGTGATAACCAAGGTTATTGAACCAATAGGGGAATCACGCAAAGCCTCGTGAACAGCACCTACACACACAAAAGCAAATACTTGCACCCAACGCGGGCAAGAGGGTTGTCAATCCCCTTGAACTCGTTACCTGCAAGGATTAAATCTTGTAGTGGTAGATAGATAAATTGAAAAACAAAATAAAAGTAAATAAACTGCAGCAAGTATATTTTGGTTTTCTTTTTATATTTAAAGTAGACCCGGGGGGACATAGTTTTCACTAGAGGCTTCTCTCTCGAACACATAGCATACGGTGGGTAAACAAATTACTGTTGGGCAATTGATAGAAAAGCGCATAGTTATGACGATATTCAAGGCAATGATCATGTATATAGGCATCCCGTCCGAGACAAGTAGACCGACTCCTGCCTGCATCTACTACTATTACTCCACCCATCGACCGCTATCCAGCATGCATCTAGGGTATTAAGTTAATGAAAACAGAGTAACGCCTTAAGCAAGATGACATGATGTAGACAAAGTAAACCCAATCAATATGAATAAACCCCATCGTTTTACCCTTAATGGCAACAATACAAATATGTGTCTTGTCCCCTACTTTGTCACTGGGATATAGAGCACCGCAAGATTGAACCCGTTACAAAGCACCTCCCCCGAAGATAAATCAATCTAGTTGGCCAAACCAAACGGATAGATCGGAGAGAAATACAAAGCTATAATAATCACGCATAATAAAGTTCAGGAAAGACTCAATTACTTCTCATGAATATTCAGATCATAAACCCACAATTCATCGGATCCCGACAAACACACCGCAAAAGAAGATTACATCGAATAGAACTCCAAGAAGATCGAGGAGAACATTGTATTGAAGATCAAAGAGAGAGAAGAAGCCATCTACCTACTAGCTATGGACCCGTAGGTCGGTGGTGAACTACTCACGCATCATCGGTAGGGCAGCAAGGTTGATGTAGAAGCCCTCCGTGATCGATTCCCCCTCCGGCAGAGTACCGGAAAAGGCCTCCAGATGGGATCGCGGAAGAACAGAAGCTTGCGGCGGCAGAAAAGTTATTTGGGGTGGCTCTCTGTTGGTTTCCCAATATTTGTGAATTTAAAGATGTGGAATTAGGTCAAAAGGAGCCACGTGGGGCCCACAAGGTAACAGGGCGCGCCTTGTTGCCTTGTCGTCTCCTCGTAGGTCTTCTGGTCCTCCCGAAGCTTCTAGGGTCTCTTTTGTCCAGAAAAAAAATCGTCAAAAAGTTTCGTAGCGTTTGGACTCCGTTTGGTACTGATTTTCTGGAAAACCAAAAACAAGCAGAAAACAGCAAGTGGCACTAGGCACTGGGTTAATAGGTTAGTCCCAAAAAATGATATAAAATAGCATATAAATGCATATAAACATCCAAGATTGATAATTTAATAGCATGGAACAGTAAAAAATTATAGATACATTGGAGACGTATCACGGCACCTTCGGTTGGCGCGCCGCTTCAACGGCGGAGGCAGTGAGAGGTCGCGTCCGCCCTGAGCCGTCTTCAATGTGCAGCGGCGCGCTCTACAGCTGCATGAATGCGGGCAGCTGGCGCCGTGCGGGAATGTGCGCGGGCGAGGAAGGAGGGGGTTTGGGTGGGCCAGGGTGGTCAGAAGCGGACGTGGGTGGTGTCCGGACGCCCGCAAAAGCCCCCCACATTTGTCTCCGGTTTGCGGGAGAAAGTACGTCCGAACCGTCTTGCGGATCGATACAGGCCCGCGTTGGATGGCTTTCGTGGTCCAGACGGATGCGGACGGTTTGAGGGTCGGCGTTTGAGATGCCCTTAGTTCCTAAATGCCCGGACTAACAGGCACCCCTCAAATCGAGACCAAATGTAGGGACGATATGAGGGCGACCGGGCGCGACCGGGCACCCCGCTCCAGGTCATAGCGGTCCCCCTACAGTCACCCGAAGCTCCTTCCTCTCTTATCTCTGCACATCGTGAAGGATACAACGCTGGGCATACAGGGGGTCAGATTAGGTTACCCTGGGGGAGACTTGTATGAGATCTCACATTTAGGTGAGGTCGTGAGATCAACCCCAAAAAATCATATTTAGATATTTCAAAAAAAAACTAAAATTATTTGACAACATTCATATGGGGTATGTCTACAGCTTCGAAAAAATCAGCTCAAAACTTGATGTACATTTAGGGATTCAAAAAAGACAAATTTGAATGTGAATAGAGCATCTTTGGGTGAATAGTATTTTGACACTATTCACATCCGATTTTGTCTTTTTTGTTTCTATTAATGTATGTTGAATTAGGAGCTGAAATTTTTTGACGTTGTACATCAAACATTGATGTGTGTCTAAAAAAAATTGAGAACATTTGAACATATATTTTTAAATAAAAAATCAATCTCATAGATCTCACATAATGTGAGATCTTACACAAGTCTCCCAGCGCCGGTTGTTGGCCGCGCTTGAGCTCGCCGGGATCTTGTTTTAGGTGCCTGCTGTCGATCTTGTAGCACGCTGGGATCTTCTGTTGGATGGCTGTTGTTGATCTTGTAGGGGTAAAAAGAGAGCCCTTTTTGTAGCAATCAGATCCAGTCTTTCGTCTTGGGGTGGCTGCTGTTGAGCTTGTGCATGAGTCCGATTCTTAGCTTTTCTGGTTCTCTGCGATTTGTTTTTGACGAAGCGTGCTCAAGCCTTCAGTTCCTGAATCGTTGATGCTCACACGCCTTTATTGCATGGATAGATGGTTACTTTATTCAGTGATTTTTGTTTGATTGAAATTCAACACAATTCAAGGTGAGATGAATAAATCTATTCCATTCCATCTCTCAAACCAAACAACAAAATGTAACCATTCTATTCCTTCAAAATGTGTCTACCAAACACAATGATAGAACCCACCCATTCTAATGGAATGGAACCATGACATTCCATTACACTTCGTTCCCGAACCAAACGCACCCTAAGCTAAGCTAGTGCTCCTACTGCTGAAAAGGCCTTTGCGGTCGTGTGAGTGATGTGAGGCTGGCTGGGCTCCCGTCGAAAAACAAACAGGGTCGCGTCATGGGCCAGTTCGGAGGAGCCCGATTGGAGGATATGGACGACTCACTTGTCACACAACTCGTCGAGGTAAAGCGAACAAACAGCTCAATGGATAAAGCCTTAATTGCTCCAAGAAAGGGCCTCAAAGGCGAAAGCAAACCAACCAACCGCTGCCTTTTCTTGCCCCCCTTTCCCCCCTCCACGCCTTTGCAAGGCGCGCGTGCCTAACCTAGCCGGGCAAACAAAGCCAGCAACGGCGGCAGGACGAAGCAGCACACCACCCGTGCCGTGGCGTGTTGGTCTCGTGCCAAATCACAGACCCGCCGCCGCCGCCGCCGCCGTCCGCCACGGTCCGCTCCACGGGACGATTGATGGCGGGTACTACATGGAAAGCGAGCGAGGAAAGTCTATGCCAGCATGCAAAGGTTGCGCGCCATGACGACCCTGTGCGTGCTCCTCGTGCGTGCGCCCGTCGAAACTGCGGCCGGCCACCTCGTGCTCCCGGGCCCGGCCGTGGCGAGGAGGGCGGCTGGTGCCGATGCGTGCGAATTATTGCGAACTCGTGGGGCTCGCGCGCGTGTCAGCGGCTGGCTGCTACCAGGGGCTGTGGTACACGGGAAGGGTACTGCTACGTGCTTCGGCACAGGCAGGTAAGGACGAGAGAGGGAACGGGGACGTTGGCTAGTTGGCTGGAATGATAGGATGGCGCGAGCTGTACAGCGGGGAGGATCGGGCAAAAGGCGGGCACGTTTGCTTAGCATGGGAGGCAACTTTGCGTGGTGGTGTGGGCGGAGAGAGGGCGCGCCCGTCCGTGCACCCGCGCGTGCATGTCTCCTTCGCTCGCGGCGACTAGTAGCCATCGCGGCCTCGGCCTGTTCCCGTTCGTTTCGTCCACGGACAGATCAATCAATCAGGGCGAGGCGAAGCCACCTGTCAATTTTAATCTTACCCAGGTGTCCGTGCTCGGCTAGTCGGATATGTTTGGACAACTGCCCTTTCTAAAGCCTGTCAGATGCAGGTGGCAGAGCTGAAACCGTTTTTTTTTTTACGCTCAATGACCCGGCCGATATGTATTTCCTCTTTCCCTGCAAATTTTTTTTTTTGCATTTCCTCTTATATAAACTACTACCTCCACTAGTGTAAAAAACGCTCTTATATTATGCGACGAAGGGAGTACTACTTAGATGTTGTCCGCGCGTTGTTGCGGGAATCTTGCTAAAACAAGCATAAATAGTTGCTTAAAATCTTCTAAAACTAACGAAATGCGAATGTAAGCTTAAAAGGATGAAAAATATGAAGAATATAAAAAGGGGGAAAATGAATTCCAGTTAACAAAATATCATTTCTAACAAATAAAATGTGAAGGATGAAATACATTGGTATGTTGCAATCGTCCAACCAGGGCGGATCCACCATGGTGCATGGGTGTACACACTGGCGGAGCTAGGCCAATTGTTTTTTTTGGGGGGGAGGGGGCAATGGTAATAAGCCACGGCCAGGCGAGGGATTCACCGGCACCGAAGCACTCAATGGTTTCTGCGGACGATACGTGCACGCGCGCAGTGTCCTGTCCACCGCTGCCGGTGGGGAGGAGATGGGAATAGGATGCTGGAGCAGAGAGGACGGGAATAAGCATCGTGACACTGAGGAGTGAGGATCTGCTTGATTTCATTGTCTTTGAATTGTAGGCAGTAGAGCGTTCTTTGAATTATCTTTGAGTTGTGAGTTGTAGATGATAGTTGGTTAAGCTTGTACATCTTTATCCATAGGAGGAAGATTGATGCATATCCTTTATCAACATACACACTTCATTACTGATATGGGTAGAGGTGAGAGATTTAGAAAGGTCAAAAATATAGTAGACCTTTTTGTTATGCTACAATGGGGAATCAGCTCATGAATGATTGCTTGGTTACATTTATTGGGCGGCCCGGGGGTGGCGGCAGTTGTTTTTTCATTTGAAGGATGATGTTGTCATATCTCACTCTCAAGCCATGGCAGAGCGAATGTAATCTTTTGAGATATTTTTGCTATTGTGAAATTTGTATTTGCCGTGAACTAATTGGCCTCTCTATTAGGTTTTTTTGAACACACAATGTTTGAATTCCTGGATCTGCCACTCCATCTAACACATATAATGTCAATACATAATTTAAAGCAAAAACTAATGTATGACTAACATGCATGAATTGATAATGTGGCAGCCCCGCATGCATAGAGTAATGCAAAAAAATAAAAAATCTATGACTTGCATGGATGATTTGCTTATGTGACATGCTTGCATGTGTAGGGAAAATAGAGTGAGCTGTACTCCCTCCGTTTTATTTAGTTTGCATATTAACTTTGACCAAAGTCACACTTTATAAAGTTTGACCAAATTATGGAAAATAATATGAGCATTTACAATAAAAAATATATGAGATGAAATATATTCAGTGATGAATCTAATGATATTGATATGGTATTGTACATGTTAATATGTATTCTGTAAATTTGGTCAAAGTCTGTAAAGTTTGACTTCAAACAGAGTTAATATGCGTAGTAAATAAAAACGGAGATAATAGCTAGTTAGGAACGGAGGATTCATCCAGCGGCCGGATGCACGACTCCTTACAAAATTTAAAGGACATTATCTCTAACAAGATGGAGAAAATTTCTTCACAATGTTGGACCATGACGTGTCGTCAATTGGCATAGGTTAACTACTTAACCTGGCCATTTTGCACTTAAAATCCGCCCAACTTACGTGTCCACTGAGATAAGTGCATACGTACGTGAATATACCTAACATATATGGGACCATGGAATTTGGAGATCGATAAGACGATGACATGGGTATATATCTGACATAGATTTATGATCCATCCTGATCCCGGGATATTCTAAAAGTCTCGGCACCAAGGAGAAAGCCTAATCACTTCACTTTCAAGGCGGAAATTAAATCTAAAACGTACAGAAAAGCTGGTGCACCCAAATAAAAATAGACGGGTGCTGTTGTAATCATGAGCATGATTAATTGAACGGGCTGAAATCAGAAGGCAGGGACACCTTATGATTATACGCCTGCAGCAAAGGTAATATTCACCCTGAGAAAAACAAAGGTAATATTCTCTCTTGTTAATTAATCTCGTTCTCCCGATTCTCTTGCGGGCCATGAAGTTAAAAGACTAACTGAACGGTACGTACGGTCGAGCTGCACCTGCATGTTTCCATCTCCAAATTCGAAGGCATGTGGTATAGTACTATGCACAAGTAAAGACAAGAGAAGCGCATATATCCGACTTATGTACGCAATCTCAAGGATCTCGGTAGGTATACAAGCTGTACGTTGCTTATTGTGTACGGAATGAATCTGCTGTGTTCTTCTTAGTGCTAAGTTGGCAAGCTCAGTTAGTGTGTGTGTGTATTTCGTGCCATAAAAATACAAACAGTATAATCAATTCATACATAAATCAACAAATTTACTAAGTAGGGGTATGTATTTTTCACAAATATGCACACTTGTGAAATAAAACAATTAAGCATGCATGCACCCCGGCCTAACAAACAACATCCATGCAAATGTGCAAAATTCTATCATTTCATCTCATATGGTGCATGATATCATCTTGATATGGCAGATACAAGTTGGGGTCTTCAAAGCCCTTTTTTTTATCTCGTCTCCTCGCCCTCTATCGAGAGATTATCACAAACGAGGAACATTACAAGCAGAGCATCATGCGGGTAGAAAAACTCGAGACCCACATGACAGTGAAACAATCGGCCGATGCCACGTATTTATATAGCTTGAGTATTCGCGCCCATGCACCCGCACCGCCGCGGCGGATGGCGGAGGCGGCCGGGACCGGCGCGCGGCGCGTCTGGATCTAGCCACGGCGGCGGGTGCAGTTGTCCGGCGTGGTCGACTGCTGCAGCTTGAGCTGCTCGTAGAACCTCTTGATGAAGCTGTCGGCCTCGGCGTCCACGCGCTCGTCGACGCCCTCCGGCTCCACGGGGAACGGCGAGTCGGTGACGCGCAGCTGGCGCGCCCCGGCCGGGCAGCGCCCGAGGCTGAGCGCCAGCATGGGCGACGGCGTGGCCCGGGACACCCCCGGCGTGTCCCCGCCCGAGTTCCCGGCAGCGTGCGCGTTCATCATCTCGAAGGCGGCCGCCACGGTGGCAGCGTCCAGCCCGCCGTAGTTTCTGCCCCGGCCGCGGCCGCGGCCGATCTTGAAGGGGAAGACGGCCTGCTCGTAGAGCGGCGTGGTGTCGCAGCTGAACTCGACGTCCCTCGGGTCGTGCTGGTACATCGAGAGCGCGGACGGGGAGGCGCCGGCCGCCGCGGCGCGGAAGTGGTGGTGGCCCCCGGCGTGCGTCTGCTGCGCGAGGAGGTCCCGGAACTGCCTGCCGGCGAGCTTGCCGCGGCCGAGCAGCAGGTGGAGGTCCATCATGAGGCGCTTGCGGCAGAGGCCACGGCGCAGCATGTGGTAGACGGTGCGCAGAACGTGCAGCAGCCGCTTCCCGAGCCCGGGCTCCACGCCTCCCCCTCCGGCCGACGCCCCGCCTCCCCCGCCGCCGCCGGCCGGCTGGATCCTCCTGTCGGTCGCCATGGCCACCACCGCGTGATCCTTGGCAATGCGGACGGAGAGAGATCGCTGTCGAGCCCGCTGCGGGTCGCGTCACCGAGATCGAGGAGCTGGTTTTGGTGGCTTCGCTTTGCTTTGAAATGGAGAGTGGAACAACTTTTGCTCCCAGTGCTTTGCTTGGCTTGGTGGTGAATGGAACGAATGGGAAGCGGAGGCCGGGGCCGTATTTAAAGGCGCGCGGGGGAGGGTGGCGTGGTGCGGCGCGGGGCCCGCCGCCGGATGGGACTTAAGAATTAAGGAACGAAGAGGAGCGTAACGTTGGTTGTGTGGCGTGCGCTGTGGCTAACAGCATCTCCAATAGAGACGCTAAACAAGCGGGGCGCCTCAAAAAACGGCTATTTAACGTGCGCGTGACCAAATCTGCAGGTCCAACAGACGCGCAAAAACTGTGCGCGTTAAAAGCGGCTCAGCGCGCTGAACAAAACTGCATCGCACGCTGTTAATTTCGAGCGCCCGCTACCGCACGCTGGACAGCCAGTCGGGAGCGCAAATCTCCACCAACCGCCGGATCTGAAATATCCACGCGCGCGGGGCATCCCCATTCGCTCCGGCGACGTCGGCGCTTCCCCCGCCTATCCCCAGCGCGCGCGCGCCGCTTCCCCTGCTTCTTCGGTGGCCGCCGCTGCTTCCTCCGCCTTCTCTCCTCGCCGCCGCCCCGTTCCTCCGACGAACAGCACCCGGCGGGGGTTTGCAACTCGGCGCCCACAAGGTGTTCGACAAAACGCTTGCAAGGTATATATTGCTTCTAACTTCATATTTATAGATGAATTTGGAACATGTTGTTTGTAGTTTTAAATTTTAGTTTGAATTCAAGTTTGTAGATGAGTTTGTCCTACAATTCTTCCGATGAAGAATTTGATCTTCAAGAGGAGGAGGACGTCGCAATGATCCTAGCTATGCACATCAATAAAAAGCCGAAGCACGGTGGTTTGGTTTTTGGTCGTTAGAAATTGTGGAGGGAAAGGATCGATGCCCACAACAGATTGATGAGGAACTATTTTGTGGAGAATCCCACATACCCCGAGTCCTACTTTCGGCGTCGTTTTAGGATGAGCATCGAGTTGTTCAAACACATTGTGGAGAAACTGGCGAGCCATGATCGGTTTTTTCAGCAAAGGAGGAATGCCGCCGGAGAACTCAGGCATAGCACCTTTCAAAAGGTGACCGCCGCTTTGCGTATGTTGGCATACGGTATTCCGGCGGATCTAGTTGATGATCACTTGGCCATGGGTGAGAGTCAAGCCATCATGTGTGTCAAGCGCTTCGCAGTTGGAATTGTGCAAGTGTTTGGTCTGGAATATTTGAGAGCTCCCAATGCTGAAGACGCCGCAAGGCTTTTGGAGATGAACAAAGCTCGCGGGTTCCCAGGTATGCTTGGCTCAATAGATTGCATGCATTGGAGTTGGAAGAACTGTCCTAAGGCATGGCATGGACAATTCCACGGCCAGAAAAAGGGTTCCACTATAATCCTTGAAGCGGTGGCCGATCAGGAGACTTGGGTTTGGCATGCTTTTTTCGGAATGCCAGGATCTTTGAATGACATCAATGTTGTTCAACGGTCACCACTTATGAATAGGATTGCAAATGGTGAACTGCCACCGGTGCAGTTTGTAGCAAATGGCCATACATACAACTATGGCTACTATCTTGCGGATGACATCTACCCAAGGTGGCAAACATTTGTGAAGCCGTTGACGGCACCGCAAGGTAAGAAAAATCTTGATTTCCACAATGCTCAAGCGGCGGCTAGGAAAGATGTAGAGAGAGCTTTTGGGATTTTGCAAGCCCAATTTGCTATTGTGAGAGGACCGGCTAGATTTTGGGATCAAAAGATCGTTTGGTACATCATGAACGTTTGTGTGATCATGCATAACAAGATCATCGAGAACGAGCGTGGGCAAGATTTGGACTATTCTCAGTATGAGTTGATGGGACACCCCGTGCGAGTGCGGACGAGGGCTGAGAGGGTGGCCCGCTTTGTTGCCTCCTATCATGCCATTCGACGTGCCGAAACGCATGATGACCTTCAAAAGGATCTAGTCGAGGAGTGGTGGTCATGGAATGGGCGACAAAACTAGTTTGATGTTGTATGTTTGTTGTATTGTTGACTATTTGTTGTATTGGTCATGAACTATTTGTTGTATTGAAGATAAATTATTTGTTTGAGTTGTAATAGTAATCGAACTATTTATTGTTGATTTATTTTGTGTGTGTTTGATCTTCTTGGTTCCACATTAAATGGGAAATGTTGTTTATGCTGCGCGCGCGCTGGATTTTAACCGCGCCTGTTGAAGCGCTACATCGGCACGCTAAAATTTTGCAGCGCCTGGTGAAGCAACCTCCCTGTCCGGCGCGCTAAAAGAGGCGCTAAGCTAAGCTAAAGGCAGACACTGTTTGAACCGTCATTGTCCCGTAGTGACGACTGATGAGTCATGACTTATGAGTAGTGACCAGCCTTGGTTAGAGTTAGCTAGCTACCTAACCAACCCAGCCGCAAAACGAAATCTCTCTCTCTCTTTGTGTCTAAGAAACTACTACTATAAGTTGTGATCTTGCACGGCAGCACCGTGAGTTCCTTGAATTTTATACTATTTGTTAAAAAAACAGAAAGGCGTTTGCGTGCACCGTACATGGAAAGTTACGGGTTATTCTACATTTTATGTGTTGCAATTATATGGGGTGCTTTTTACGGACCATATGGAAAGGTGCCAATTATTTACGTGGAAAAGCCAAGCGAGAAGAGATTATGTTACTGATAAACAGTGTTTCGAGGCGCCTTCCGGGAAGCTTCGAGACAGACAGCAGGCACGTAGCAGTAGGCGACGCTTTGCAAGTTGCGAACCTGCTTTGGTCCCGTGCATGCATGGGCTCGTTCCACGTCGGCACAGGGAATATGCAGCGCATCGTGCATGGGCGGAGGCGCCCCTGCCATTTCAGGGCTGTTCTAGTTTCATGCACAGGGAATATCCTACCTTCAGTATATAGTAGTATATGGCAACCTGTTTCTCTGGCCTTCGTGGCCGACCTTTAGGCGGGATATTTGTGAGGATTTTTTTCCTTCGCCAATGCTCGTCAGAAAATGAACACCGTGCGACCAGCTGGGGAGCACTACGTGACCCTCTAAAAGCTCAGGGTTGTTCAGAATCGTTGCCCTAGTTTCACCCCCTCTGAAAAAGCTCAGGGTTGCAAACTTAAAATCCTATATATCAGATAAAAGAAAGCAGGAGGAGGTCAGGTGGCTACACCTATACAGGCGAGGCCAGGTGCCCAGGTTAGTACAAAGTTGCATGTCTTTCACCGTGCGACAGCTAGCTAGCTGGTGAGCACTAACTAGCCTAGAAGGTTCAAGCTAGTACCACCTAAAATATCAGTCCATCACAGTAGAATTGGCAAGCCGGTTTGGGAAAGAAGATGTTTTTCTTTCCATTCCAGAAGAAAGAAGAAGGTTACTTACTTACTTAGCAACGCTAATTGCGGCGGCCGGCTGCAAATTAACGTGGGGCACAGGTTCAATGCGTCAAGAAAGCAGGGAAAGCCGCTGCTTAAAAAGATAATTACCCTGCGCTCAAGAAAGCAGAGAGAGCCGGCGCTGCTGCTAAGAGGAAACACCAGGAGATTAACGTGCCAGCTTTGGCTTTGGCTTGGCCAGCTCGAAAAAAGCGCTTTGATCCGCTGCCAAATTACCACCAGGATACGGCGTTTTGTTTACTAGCTCCACACACATGCATGACATGGCATGCATATAGTAAAGAAGGGTTCATGTGTCTCGGTCAATTAAAGTCCGTACTCCACATCAAACTAGTTGATTAGTACTAGTTAATACTTACTAACATAACACAGGTGTATGTGGTTAGTATAATGTGATTAACAACTCTACACACAGGTGTATGTGGTTAGTAGATTATATATGATGTGATTAACAACTGTACAAGCCGATAAGGCCAAGATACACAACGAGATCGTACCGTACAAAAGCATGTCGATACACGGAGGATTGGGTGCGTAACTAAATGACTACTTTAAGAAAGCAAAGGGAAGGAGGAAAGGAAAAAAATGGGAAAAAACGAATAGTGCTAGGGGCACAGGGAGAGCTAAGCTTGGATTGGTGTATGCCAATCAGACAATATATGAACAGCCTGTCGATAATATGAAGCGAGAGAAAAGAGGGATGCTTGCCGGTGTGGTGTGCAGGACCTGGTTTTGTGGAAGCTTCCCTCGGAGGAGCACTCTGGATATTTCTGAGCGCATTGTTAACTACACAGTTTTCTTTCTTCAGTTTGAGCTGGTCCAGACACGTCGCTAATCATCTCCAAAAAGTGGTCAGAGTGCACCCATTGCTTGCATTTTCGGTTCGCCCCATCCTAACGAATAATGCAAATCTAAAAACACTCACTACTTCATTTTTTAAGGAAATGCCAGCCATCTGCTTAAACTAAATATATATATGCCCAAGCACATATTGCTCCAACAATGCACCTAGAAGAACACAACCAGGACGGTCACTCACGAGAACTAGCGCTCCTTTTTCTCTCATTCCCGGACAAAAGGAAAGGAGAGAGAGGCCATAATTCCCGGGGCGGAGAAAAGCTAGGTCACGAATTCCATGGTTTGCAAGTGAGGAATTTGATTAATTAGCTCCTCTTTTCATCTTCTTCCTTTGACCAAAGCTGGCACTCATGAGCTAGGAGCTCAAAGACGCATTCCATGGATACTCTGCTGCTGCTGCCTGTGCTGCCCTTCCTTTCTGGTATGAATTTATGCAACTCATGTATGAATGATGTACCCACTTTTTTTCTTGGTCAATGGAGCCCACTGCTTGGAGTAGATGCTAAGGAATGCATGGCCTGACAGTGTCCTTTGAACAAGCGGTAAATCATGGCCGGGCCTAACACAAATGCCATGCACCACAGGGCACATAAGCAGAAATTCATTATTCATATGGTTGCGATCGATGCAGGAGACGTCGGAGATTATTGCTGTAAGTTGCCAAATTATATGTAGGGTACCCCGGCCTCTCGGTGCGCCAAGCAAGTGGGCTCGTGCTCACCAACATGTGTCCCCTCTGGTGGAAGTAGAGCCGTAGAGGTGAAGACGAATGGGCAGCTCCATCGAGCACATGAACAAAGGCAACACTAGTTTAACCACTTTGGGCCCTTCGTCGAACCAGGCTCCCTCTGCCTTTTCTTCCTTGATGTGCTTTTGATTGCTGATAGGTCGCCAGTGCGCTGTATAGCGTGGGAGTATTACCTAAGCTAAGCTAGATTCCATAATCCATGTACCCAAAGGCAATGATTTTGTGTTTGCAGAAAAAAAAATTAAAAAAGGAAAATCTGTCAAGAAGGACCTAAAAGTCCTGAAATGCTAGAACAAAATTGACTGAGCAAATGGTGAACCCACAATGATCTTCTTCTCACGCCATTTGATTTGGTCACACCTATATATGATTCGGTAACTAACAAAGCGTCGCTCCCGCCTTTTCGCGGTAATTCGAAGCTTTGTCAACGGTGAGACATTTTCCACCGCATTCAGACATTTCTAAAGTTGGTCCAAGAAAACAGAGCGGGGAGCAGAGATCAACGGAGCCGCCGTCTGTTTTTCCACGGACAGGCTTTCCATTCATGGAAAACTACAAAACAGCGGGCTCGGCTTTTGTCATCCCCTCCCCACTTGTAATAAGAAAAATTCAAAAGAACACAGGGATGCATGCCGAAACCGGTAGCTTCACTGCTAAGGATGCCCCTCCTGCGTGCATTAGGCGGAGCAAGTTGACCTATTGCATGAGCCCAATGTGCCGCCGAAACTAGGGTTTCTGGCTTACAAAAATGGGCTCAAATCAGTTGTGGCCTATCCATGGCGCCATGCCCTTTGTTGGTAGTGTATAGTGTAGTAGAATAACCTCCATGACCAGCTAGGTTTTGCTCTTTTTTATGTACTATAGTATATATGCAAGTAGAGTATATCCTAGTGCACTTTGCTTTCTGCCTCGCTTTGCCCCGTTTGGGAGTAAACTAGTCCCATGAAATCAGGCCTGTATATCTCCTGTGTTTTGCTTGATCGATCTCTCGGCTTATCATATTCAGGAAGGGCTCCTGCCGTTCCCTCCAGCCTGGGTTTTGCCCTTTGCCGGTGGCGCGACGTCGTATCTGATTGAAAATTCACCCTGATCATACTGTATAACCAAAGGATCGGCAATTAAAAGATGGATCATCAGTGCTGCTCTGAATTTTTGAAACCTATTTGTGTAACTTGTCTTCGTCAGACGATCCTGTAAATAGATTAACTAGTAAGTGGGAATCGAACGTGGTGCTCAGCTCCGCTTAATCATGGATCGTCCGTAGTCCTTGCAGTGTCAGCCTCGGCCAGAGAAGGGAAAGGGAGAAAAGAGCAAGGCGACACCAGAAACGTCCTGAAAAGGGCAAGAAAAGGCAAGCCCGCCATGGCTGGACGGCTTTGCAGCAGCTCCAATAATGGAGGTGGTGGTTTCAGATCTCGCGGACGCTGCAATGCCGCCCGCCCGCCTTCACGTGCGCGTACGCGTTCCGCACCACGGAAAAGAGGAAGAGGAAGAAAAGAAGACGGGAGGGAGGGGAGGGTCGCCGTGGCTGCAAAGCCAAAGGCGGCGTGTACTGGCCGGTACTCTCATCTTCTTCGCCGTCGTCTTTCCGATAGACAGACGGAAGAGGGAGGGCCATGGCTCGTCACGTCCCAGGGCTCTTCGCCGTGCAGTACGGCGACGGAATCGTCTCTGGCATCAGTGAATATTCCACCAGTGCCGGCCGGTGTCTATCCATTGGCCAATCGCGCACTAGGCAGACGTGTCCAAGGAGGAAAAATATCGTTAACATTGTCCAGGTTTTTTGTTTTTTGAGGCAAAGTAAACATTGTCCTCAGTGGGCTGAAACCCAACGCTCGATTCCTGCGCCGCTAACCCAATATTCACGTCGGATGGACCTTCCGCATTTTGGGCCCTTAAAAAGAAGTCGTCCGATGGAGCCCATCTTCTCATTCTTTCCTCCCCTCAAAAAACAAAAATCTTCTTATTCTTTCCATTGTCTCCCGCCACACGGCCGCAGAATTGCCCACGAATTCACCGCCATGGCCACACAATCCACGTACTAGCTTCTCAAAAAGAAATTCTCTACTTAACAGAAAACTTGTCTCTGTTCCGGCACGACACAGCTTATACAGCTTCTCAAGACGTTTACACGATAGCACGTGGAACAATTTTCTTGGCATAAATCAGAAAACGGCTACTTTCAAGCGACTGCAGACGGGGCAGTGTCAGTACGTAGACCCGGCTGACCTGCTGGCCATCAGGGCAGCAAGCGGCCAGCAGTGAAAAACGGGTGCTGATAAAATTCAACGACGGAGACCTTATCGACAGTAGTGAGCGTACCCTATACATCATGTTGCTTGATCGCCGCGCAATTTGGACGTTCAAGGCATTCTTTTTTGGAAAAGTTGACGTCGAGGGCATCGTGGCCTCTCGTTTCCAAGCCCGTCGCTCTCCGCCGCCCGGTTTTCGTAGAAAGGGGCGTCGCAACGAGACGATCGACTTGTATTGCTGCTAACCCGCTTGTCGCTTGGGCCGATGGGAGTAATGAGTTCAGCCATTATGTTGTGATGAAGCCAAGCATGTTCTTAAGGGCTCCATCATCGTCGGTATGGGCGCGCGGCGCCACTGGCTGGGCGTGCTCACCTCACCTGTGCTGAAAGGGAAGCACAACGTACTACTGAATTCCTACGACACCGTAGCATCGCGGGTTCAATTCATTCTCTTTTATTTAGATTAAACTGAAATGTTTTGGATGATGAGTTCCATTTGCACCGTACGTACGACGGATGAGTCGTCGGTGGTGGCCGGTTAGGTCACCTCGTTCAGTTTTTTAGTATATGCTTGGCATGAATATTGTTCTTGCCAGGACAGCCAGTCCATGATCGATCGACTTCCAGCTGACTAGTCAAACGCTTAAAGTTATAATTTCATCATGCCGTGCGCTAGGATTCGACAATTTTAGCTATGTTTGGGCATGTACTGCCGTACCGGACCGACAGGAAGTTAGTGACGTCCCAAACCGGACAGATATAGTGTCACTAGCCAGCGGTTAATGACAAATCACATCGAAATCCAATCAAATCATCGGGGCGTAGTACAAGCATCCAACTGTAGAAGCAGCGCGTCGCGGCGCCCACACATTATCACGAGCACGCACGTACAACCACGCGACGTCCATGGCACTGGCACGTGACGCTGCCGCGTCGCCACCCAACACGGCCCTCATCCGCTCCAGTCCCCAACCTGCGCCGGCTCGTCGCCGTCGCTTTCGCCGCTCCCTCCGCTGCACTTGCGCCCTCTATACTTCCCCCGCGCCGCAACCCTACAGATGTAAAATGTTGCACCAGTGCACGCCGTCTCTTCTCGCTTCTCGGGTGCACCGACGGCCGGAGGTCCGGCGTCCAAAAGACACGGAGCCAAAGTTGCGAGCCACAGATGTGGTGAGCATTGCGGCGGGCAGCAGTATCTGCACATCGTCCAGCGGTGGTGGGCATCACCCGGCGCTGCGGCGCGGCCGGAGATAAGCCGTGACCACCCACCGGGACGACATGGGGACCTACGCGAGCGTGGCCGCGCGCGCACTCTGGTGGTGGCCTCGGCAATCACGAGCTCGATCAGTGGTGGTGTTCATTCAAGACAGCGCAGGTTCAGGCGCGATGCATGCAAATGCAAATGCAATGCAGGCCAGCACCTGCTCTTGTCTGTCTGTTTGTTTTTCCCTACTGTGCGTGTGTCACTCCGGTGCGCAGGAACTGCAGATCACGCCCCTGGGGGCTGGGGGCGCTTTAAAACCCCTGAATACTGGCCCGGCCGCCGGGGGGACGGTACAGAACTACAGATGTTGTGAACCTGGCCCTTGGTCCGACCGAACGATCAACTACATGTTCGTATAGGCCGGCCGAGCCTTTGATGAGCAGCGGCAGCTCGTCCTCGGTCGTTTCAGATCCTCCACTATACGGGAACAGGACTCGTCACGCACGGTGCATTGCACACGGTACAGGCATAGCTTACTAATTTCAACCTTGGCTTCTTCATGGAATACATGTCGAAGGAGATAGAATGATTTTTACAAAGGTCCACGGAGTACATGATTTTTTTCTTTTGAGGGAAGGAGTACATGATGTTGAGGTATTGTTGCCGGTTGTAATACCCTGGATGGTTGTAATATCCTGCTGCTTTACTGTAAAAAAGGAAAATAAGACTGCAACGATAAGGAGAAGTTTTGAACCCGGAACAGATTCGCAGATTAAGCGAAAATGGGAACTCACAAATGAATGCGCCCGATCCATCTCAATAGCGCAATCAATAAGCAGAGATCGCTGCCGGCGACATCAATTCGCGCATCTGCCGAGCTGGTTGGATGGACCAATCTGCCGATCAGGCGACACCGCCCCCGCTAGCTACCAGCGCGCGCGTACGGTTTCCATCCATCGTCGGATCCATCTCCAATCTGAGCAAAACAACGCCTTGAACATCCACTGTGGAGTGCTCCTACAACGCAGTTACAAAATTAGGCCAGCATGGGGTGCAGAATTCAGAAAGCCGTTCGTCGGGCAATCATCAGTTCGGCTTCAGAAATAGTAGTAGCATAGACCTTGATAGTGTTGAACACATCCTTCATTTTTTTTTTGCGAGAAACTTCCGGTCTATTCATCAACTTGTCAAGGTAGTACAAAGAACACCAGAAGTAAAAATCGCATTCAGATCCGTAGACCACCTAGCGACAAATACAAGCACTGGAGTCCTTCATTTAAGTCCTTGCAACAAGGAAAAAAGAAAAAAAAAATGGGAGTGACTACAGGTCGGTCGACTGAAAACTGACCCAAGCTCGTTTCAGTCGAGCCTGCTGCCGGGCGACTCAGAGTGTGCAAAACCGAACCGGAAACCAAAAACCGAACCAAAAAAATCAAACCGAACCGAAATTTTGGTTTTTTCAAGTTTTGGTTTCATTTTCAGTTTTGACGAAATCTGAAAACCATTTGCATTTCGGTTAGAAATCGAAAACCATTTGGTTAAACCGAATAAACCAAAATTGAGGTTTTTCAGGTACAAAAGCGTAAAGGGCTGCTATAGTACAGTACTTTCTAGCCAATTTAGTGCTTCAGTTTACGTGATTAGCCTGACTGCTTTTTATAATATGCAAAAATAAGCATATAACAGTGAATGTTTCACAAAATTTATTTTTTCTAGTAAGGAACGAATAAGTGGCATTGTTATTACCCTTCAAAAAGAAAGAAAAATAAAGTGAAAGCTAAAACAAAATCAAAATAATTATGTCTTATAAGGAAGAATGAATTAGTGGCACTGGAATTAGCCTCAAAGAAGAAAGAAAATGAAATAAAAACTAAAAAAAATGAAAATTATGAGGTTTTATCAGGAATAATGAATTAGTGGCATTGGTATTATCTTAAATAGGAAAGAAAATTAAAAAGAAACTAAACAAAATAAAAAGGAATATGTATGCCCCCGTTGCAACGCACGAGCAATTAGCTAGCAAGCATAAAGTAGTGCAATATTCACAAAAAAAGAAACCTTCCTAAAAATTAATGAATTAGTGGCACTTGGATTACCATTAAAGAAGAAATAAAATAAAATAAAAATTAAAACAAAATCAAAACAGTGAAGTTTTCTAAAAAAGAATGAATTAGTGGCTTTGGTATTGCCCATTAACAAGAAAGAAAATGAAATAAAAACTAAAATAAAATCAAAATTATGAGGTTTTCTAAGGAATAATGAATTAGTGGCATTGGTATTACTATAAGGGTTGTCCACATGATATGTGTGTACTACATACGCGGTCACTTGATAGCATTTATTCACGTTGAACTACACATGTTCTATGGATATGTAGAATTATATTAATACTAGCATATGCACTATTTTCAACATACCTTGTGTCACCGCCACCCTCGTTCTAGCTGTTGGATCTATGTCTCCTTTCATAATGAGAAACCTAGAGCAAAAATATCCCATTGTCACTAAAGAAACCGCACATGCTTTTTACCTCAAAATCACACACTATACATTTGGCACAATATATTAAGAAAACATGTCCTATGCACCCTGGGTAGCATTACCTTGTCAACTCACCCTTCTTAGTCTTCTATATGTCAACCCGCAGATTGGGACACGGATTTTATGAGCACGAGCTTACATGGTCTCGGATGAACAGTAAAATCATGAAAATAGTCAACATAGATGTGTGTTTCCCCTACGTGCTGGAATGACATTCGTGGAAGTCGGACACATCAATGTGTGTTGTAATTTTTTTCTATTTTCATGGTTTTACTATTCATCTAGCTCATGCTCAGAAGGGCATTTTCGAGAATATTATCTCTTTCATATTTTTAGTTGGCGGTGTTACCGCTCCACATTCGAGCTTTGCTTCAAGTGCTGCTCCGCCCCCCGACCGACTGTTTCCTCTAAGCTTGAGGAGCACTAGAATTAATTCTATGGATGGTGACTCGCACCTAGAACTCCAACAACAAAGGAAATGGTTTTGGAGCAATGAAATAATATAATGTATATTAAAATATGTATTCACTGCTTCTTGAACGACTAAGAAATTGTGTTTTTGTGTGTATGTGGGGTGGGGGTGGGAGGGGAGGGCTAAAATTTGTTTAGCCCATGTTTTAGCCCATGTTGTAATACTTGAATCTATGTCTCCCTTGACAGTGAGAAACCTAGAGCAAGAATAACCCATTGTCATTATAGAAATCACACATGCTTTTTACCTAGACTTGGGGAATATCACACACTATATGTTATATCAAGAAAACGTGTCCCATGCACCCATGTAGCATTACGTTGTCAACTCACCCTTCTATATGTCAGCCCGCAGCTTATCACTTTCATATATACAATATATAAAGTTACTAAGCTAGGCTGCACCAGATGCATCCGCCGTTGTGCCAGGGCGACATGTGGCACAATTGAACAGTGCACCGGAATAAATAGTGATAATATTTTTTTTCTAGCACAGTATAATCGAAGTTGCTCACGTACATAAGCATACAATCACCCCTATGAACACACGCACACACACCCTACCCCAATGAGCACCTACAAGAGACTAAAAAGGCACATCATCTTGAGATTGACAAAGTCGCCACAGACGCCTTCGTAGTCGACGGAAACGTCTCCTCCCTCTGAACGCACATCGCCGGAGGGCTTGAAATAAATTTAAGAAAATGCGAGCACCAATGTCAAGTTTAAGACTTGAACTCTGGTGGGCAGGGGATACCACGGTCCTCCTAACCATTCAACCACAGGTTGGTTCGCAAATAGTGATCGTATATGAACAACAATCTTAGGTGAACAGTAAATTTGTATAAGCGGTACTTTGGATGACCAGTGACAAATATGAACAGTAATTGTATTTAACCTTTGTCGCTGTATGAAAATAGTGCCTCATATGAATAGTACCGCTAACAATACTTTGAACCAAAAAAAAATACAAGCAGATTTAAAAAAATCCGGTAAAATCACCAAATAAAGTATATCTGAAAACAAATATTACATCAAACATGAGACACCATTCTAAATTTATACATTTTTTTGCGCCAAGACACTATTCGACGAGCTCGAAAAAAAACAAATTAGGTTCTTCTTTGCTTGCGTTGTAAAGTCTTACTTCATAAATTCAAATGATGCATTATAAATTTGTATATACAATGATCATATAGACATTATTATTGTCTACAATTCAATGTCCTTTCAATTTCAATTATAGGGTTACTCGCGAAGTACCTCACTTTATGTTTTGCCTTTCCATGGTTAGTCCATGTTATTTTAAAAACTCCAATATATAAATACATGAAGTATTTTAGAGACTACATCCAATTGCAATGTTCTTATCAATATAGATTAGTGGCAGGAGCATAAAATAGGGACAAGATTCACATCACCATGCCCTCCAAAAGATATATGTTACTGTATTTTTGTATCATTCATTTCTGCCATCAACGCTAATACAATGAACATGAACTACAATATTCCTATGCACTAAATTAACAAAATTCATAATTCTTGACCATTTGAGCATGTCAACTATTCGCCCAACTGCTTTGATTCTTAACTATGTTTGCTCAGCCTGGTATTCTGACTCACCAAAACATAATGCTGCAACTACTCGCATTGTGTTCTCTCAAGAATATTGTTGTTGATCTTGAAAAGGTAAGATCGGTTACTTCAGAATATTTTTAGAATATATGAGTAATATGATATAGGTTGAGATCTGATCAACATTGTAGTCTACTACAATTACTGATCACTACAACATGTGAAAGTATCCCAAGAAGAGTTCAATCAATTATTACGATTTATGGCTATTCGATATTGGGTGCATATGTAGAAAAAAATATGCTAGCTAATGAGTTCCACATGCCTATAAATAACTGTCGGGGGGATGACCCCCGGGTAGGCAACGGAGCCCAAAGGATCTTTCAAAAACATCGGGGTGGCCCGCGCCCCTCAATCCGGCTGGCCGTCTGGCCGGCTTCCCAATGCGGGCCGACTGGGCGCGGCCTCGCGTCCGGTCCGGCTGGCCGCAAGCCGGCTAGCGACGGGTCAGCGGCCGTCCCATCCATCCGTACGACAAGACGGCTCTCCACGATGGGAGAGCGTGGCTACAGTGCCGCCAACCCTGCTAACCCGGGCGACCGACGTCAGCGCGGCATGCCACTGTAGCCCCACGACGCCAACCACTCCGTGACGCGGGAGGCGACGGGCAACAGTGTCGAGCAGCCGGCGGGCCCCACTGCCGGCTCCAGATGATGACAGCCGGGTCTCGCCTGCGTGTAGATTTACCCATGTAACCCTGGGGGTCGGGCTATAAGACCCCCCAGGAAGCCTCCATGCAGAGGAGGTTGGACTCTTAGCACACACACACACACACACTCACAGGAGAGGTAGAATGGAGGTCTAGCTTCTTCTTCCTCCTCCTCCCAACAGCTCCAGGAGCACCATTGTAGCCCTTGCGCATATCATCCCATTTCGGCAGGACTAGGGGTGTTACCTCCCACGGAGGGCCCCGAACCTGGGTAAGTCTTGTGTCTCACACTCGCGCGTGCTGACCTCGCTTCCGGAACCCACCGGCGTCCTCACGCATCCCCCCATTTTTAGCCATCTCATGGCATCTGCCGTGATTTCACCACGACAGTTGGCGCCCACCGTTGGGCTGCTCGCGGCGTCGGCCGGAGTCAAGTTCCGGACGAGGCCCTTCACCAGCTCCGGCGAGCGCATTGCGCATGGCTTGCTCCGCGCGCCTTGCGCGGCCAGCCCGGCCGGCTGCGACGCAGCGCTTGGCGCGGACGCCGTCTTCCCCGCAGGCTCCTCCGTCGTCCCCTTCGGCGCACTGCGCGTCTTCGTTGCGCTCATTCCCGACGAGTACCTAGCGAGGTACACAGCTTCTCTGACTCGCCCATCCCTATCGGCCGCGCCGTCTCCAGCGATGCTGCGGACCTCTGCACTCCTGTGGAGGTGCTGACCACCGGCTCCAGCCTCGGCTCCTCGCGCGGTAAGGATAAGGCCGCTGCGGCCGCTGCGGCTGCTGCAGCTCACACTAGCCGAGGCGACCCGCTGCTTGCGACGCTGCAGAGCCTGCGCGCTCCCATCACGCCTGACGCCGACCCGGCTGCCGCTGCGGTCCAGCACAACGAAGACCGTCAGCACCTGCTGGACGAGGCCACGGCGCTCGCTACGGCATGGCGCCGGCTGGAGTCCGCCCAGCGAGAGTATGACACCGCCCACGGCCTCACGCCGGCTGGCACTGAGCCCAGCCGGGTGGCCGAGGTGCGGCTTCGTGGTGGCGCCATCGGCCGTGCGCTAGGCGCATGTCGGCCCACCTACGACACCCCCGTCAAGAACATGCGCGCCGCACAGGAGGCCATGGCGGACCTCGAGTTTCTGGAGGGCGAAGAGCTATTGCAGCAGCAGCAACGCGTTCGCGACCTCATCACTGCTGCGAACCTGCAGCAGAAGCGGTTCGAACCGGCCCCGCCCGCCACCTCCGCGTCGGGCAACACCGGGGACCCGGACAAAGTCCTTCGGGACACGCAGCACGCCTCTTCCCCACACGCCAGCGCAAGTCGCTCGGGCCGGCACCGCGCAGGCTGGAGCTGGCGCAATCACGCCGCGACGGCCGGTGACGGCGCCGAGTCGGCTGGAGACGGCTGGCTCCAGCAGCCGGAGCGCCGCTTGCCGCCTGCCCGGCGGCCCTAGCCGGCCTCTGCCGGTGCTGTGCCGCGCGGTCCCGTCGCCCGGCTCGGGACTCGCGAGCCCTATGATGACAACGATGCCTGCCATCGCATCGACCGGCTGGCGCGGTCCATGGCCCTCGAGGAGGAGAGCTCCGTTGGCCCCGCCTGTTTCGGGCCACGCATCCGCGAGGAGCCCTTCCCCTAAGGCTTCACGCTGGCCCGCGACACCCCCAAGTATAGTGGCGTCACCAAACCGGAGGACTGGCTGGTCGACTACACCACGGCTGTCGGCATAGCCGGCGGCAACAAGCGCGTAGCGGTGCGCTACGTACCCCTTATGCTGCTTGGTTCAGCCCGGACTTGGCTGAACAGCCTGAAAGGCGGCAGCATGAACTCCTGGCTGGACTTTGAGGATGCGTTCATGCGCAACTTCACCAGCACGTACAAGCGGCCGGGTCGGCCTCGCCAGTTCTCCATGTGCGTCCAGGGCCCGGACGAGTCCCTCCGCGACTTCCTCACGTGGTGGACGGAGCTGCGCAACTCATGCGAGGGGGCCCACGAGGTGCAGGCCATCCAGTACTTCGTCGACGAGTGCCGAGATGGCACCCTCCTCAAGCACCAACTGATGTGCGATGAGCAGGACACCTTGGCGGCGCTCATGGCCACGGCGGACAAGTACGCCACGGCCGACTCCACGATGCGCGTGAAGGTCTCACTCGACGCAGCCGGCAAGCCTGTCCAGGTCCAGCCGGCCAACCCCCAGCCGGCTGGCGACAACAACCAGCGCCGGCAAGACAACAACAACAACAAGCGGAAGGGCGAGCAGCCGGCCCCCCGCTACGACAACCGGCAAGTCACCGCTGTGGAGGAAGAGCAGCCGGCCAAGCAAGGCAGCAGCCGGCGCCAGCGCATCGGCAAGGTCACCTGGCAGCCCAAGCTCACCTTCGAGCAGATGCTCGACGCCCCATGCAAGCACCACAGCGGCGCGAAGCCATCTACGCACACGCTACGGAACTGCAGCATCACCCAGCGCATGATGCGGGGCGACCTGCCGCCGTCGCCTCCCGGCCCGGCACTTCCGCCGCCTCCCCCACCACCTCCGGCAGCAGCGCCCTCGCCAACAATGGTTTCCCGCACTAGGACGCAGCCTACATCGTCTTCACCAGCGAGGGCGACGACAAGCATAGCAAGCGCAAGTACCAGCACGAGGTGAACGCCGTTGTCCCCCCGGTTCCTCAGTTCATGCACTGGTCCGACTGTCCCATCAGCTGGACCTGAGAGGACCACCCGGCCGTGATGCCCACGCTGGGTAGCTACGCTCTCGTTCTCGACCCCACCTTCGTCGCTGAGAAGCGCACCTGCCACTTTTCGCAGGTGCTGATCGATGGCGGCAGCAGCATCAACATCATCTACTGCGACACCATGATCAAGCTCGGCATCGAGGAGAGCCAGCTGCATCCCACCCGGATGGTGTTCCACGGCATCGTGCCGGGTGCCTCCTGCTCCCGCATCGGCAAGGTCCGGTTGGACATGTTGTTCGGCACCAGCGTCCACTTCCGTCGCGAGCCGATCTGGTTTGAGGTGGTCGACCTGGCCAGCCCTTACCACGCGCTTTTGGACCGGCCCGCCCTGGCTAAGTTCATGGCGGTCCCCCACTACACCTACCTGAAGATGAAGCTGCCGGGTCCCAAGGGCATCATCACCATCATCGGCGACTACAAGAAGTCCCTGGAGTGCGCCCAAGCCTGCTCGAAGCTCGACCGTCTTGTGGCGCTGGCTAACGAGCAGCCGGCTATGCCGGATCCGCTCAAGCAGCTGGCCAACGAGGCGTCCTTCAAGCCGGCCAAGAGCACGAAGAAGGTTTCGCTCAACCCGGCCAACCCCGACTCTGACCAGTACGTTGTTGTGGGCACCGGCCTCGACAGTAAATAGGAAGGTGAGCTCGTTGACTTCCTCCGTGTGAATCGGGATATCTTCGCATGGTCCCCCAAAGACATGCCGGGTGTCCCGAGGAAGTTCGCCGAGCACAAACTCCACGTCCGGCCGGATGCCAAGCTGGTTCGGCAGCCGTTATGCCGCTTCTCGGAGGAGAAGCGAAGAACCATTGGTGAGGAGATTTCCCGGCTGCTCGCAGCAGGCTTCATCACAAAAGTGTTCCACCCCAAGTGGCTGGCCAACCCAGTCCTCGTCCTGAAGAAGAATGGTACTTGGCGCATGTGTATCGACTACACGAGCCTGAACAAGGCGTGCCCCAAGGACCCGTTTGCTTTGCCCCGGATCGACCAAGTCATCGACTCCACTGCCGGCTGCGAGCTCCTGTCCTTCCTGGATGCCTACTCCGGCTACCACCAGATCAAGCTAGACCCGGCCGACGTCCTTCATCACGCCCTTCGGGGCGTATTGCTACATCACCATGTCGTTCGGCCTGAAGAACGCCGGCGCCACCTTCCAGCGCTGCATGCAAAAGTGCCTCCTGCCACAGATTGGCAGGAACGTGCACGTCTACGTCGACGACATCGTGGTGAAGACCAGGCAGCACCTCACCCTCCTGGAGGACCTCAAGGAGACGTTCGCCAACCTACGCTGGTTCCAGATCAAGCTCAACCCGGAGAACTGCGTCTTCGGCGTGCCGGCTGGCCAGCTCCTTGAGTTCCTCGTCTCGGAGCGCGGCATCGAGGCCAACCCGGAGAAGATGAAGGCGATCGAGCGCATGCGCAAGCCGGCTCGGTTGCGCGATGTTCAGAAGTTCACCGGCTGCTTGGCCTCTCTCAGCCGGTTTGTCCGCCGGCTGGGGGTGAGGGCCCTGCCCCTGTATTAGCTGAGGAAGAAGACGACGGCGTTCGAGTGGACTGACCAGGCGGATGAAGCTTTCCGTGACCTCAAGCGCATGCTCTCCACCGCACCCGTCTTGGCCGCGCCGGCTGAGAAGGAGCCCCTGCTGATGTACATCGCGATGACCACCCGCGTGGTTAGCATGGTGCTGGTGGTAGAGCGCCCCGAGGAAGGCAAGGCGCAGCCGGTCCAGCGCCCTGTGTACTACCTGAGCGAGGTGCTCTCCGCCTCCAAGAAAAACTACCCCCACTACCAGAAGATGTGCCATGGCGTGTACTTGGCCGCCAAGAAGCTGAAGCAGTACTTCCAGGAGCACACCATTGCCGTGGTGAGCACGTCTCCCCTCGGTGAGATCATGGGCTGCCGCGACGCCTCTGGCCGGGTCGCCAAGTGGGCCATCGAGCTGGCCTCCCACACGATCCTCTACGAGCCCCACACCGCCATCAAGTCCCAGGCCTTGGCCGACTTCCTCGTCGACTGGGCGGAGACCAAGTACCTGCTGCCGGCTCCCGAATCGATGCACTGGCGCATGCACTTCGACGGCTCGAAGATGAGCTCTGGCTTGGGAGCCGGCATCGTACTCTCCTCCCCCAAGGGCGACCGACTGCGCTACACGCTCCAAATCCACTTCGCCGCCTCCAACAACGTCGCCGAGTACGAAGCCCTTGTCCACGGCCTCCGGCTGGCCAAGGACATTGGCATCCGGCGCATCCTTTGCTACGGTGACTCCAACCTAGTGGTGCAGCAGGTCTCCGGTGAATGGGACGCCAGAGACGCCAACATGGCCAACTACCGCTTCCTGGTCCAGCAGCTGACTGGCGGCTTCGCTGGCTACGAGTTCCTCCACGTCCCTCGAGCCGACAACGAAGCGGCCGACACGCTAGCCAAGATCGGCTCCACTAGGCAGGCCATCCCAGTCGGTGTTTCCCTCGAGCACCTGCGCAAGCCCTCCATCAAGCCGTCTCCCGACTCGGAGTCCATCTTCATCCTGGCCGACCTGACGGCTCCCACCTCCGGCTCGGGGGCTGCCGCTCCGGTCCCGGGGGCTGCCGGTTCTGACCCAGCTCCGGGAGCCGCCGACTCTGGCTCGGGGACTGCCGCCCCAGCTCCGGTTCGGGGACTGTCGGCTCCTACCCACCGCCTCCTGACCCAGCCGGCCCTGTGCAAGCCGCCGTCCTCACGGTGGTGGAGGCACCGTCATGGGCGCAGCCGATCCTCACCTTCTTGGTGAGCGGCGAACTCCCCGGTGACGAGGTCGAGGCCCGGCAGGTGCAGCGTCGGGCCTCCACCTATAGCATCATCAACAACGAGCTCGTTAAGCACAGCACAACCGGCGTTTTCCAGCGCTGCGTCGAGACGGACAGAGGGCTCAAGATCCTACGCGACATCCACCAGGGCGAGTGCAGGCACCACGCCGCCTCGCGGTCCCTGGTGGCCAAGGCCTTCCGCCATGGTTTCTACTGGCCAACTGCCCTGAAGGACGTGGAGCAGCTGGTCCTCAAGTGCAAGGGATGCCAGCACTTCAGCACTCGGAGCCACCAGCCGGCTTCGGCTCTCCGGACCATCCCCATCACGTGGCCCTTTGCCGTCTGGGGCCTCGACATGGTGGAGCCCTTCAAGACCGCTCGAGGCGGTATGATGCACCTGTTGGTGGCCGTCGACAAGTTCACCAAGTGGATCGAGGCAAGGCCGATCAAGAAGCTCGACGGTCCCACAGCCGTCAAGTTCATCAAAAACATCGCAGTCCGCTACGGCGTCCCCAACAGCATCATCACCGACAACGACACCAACTTCGCCAAAGGGGCGCTGGCTCGTTACTGCTCCGTCTCCGGCATCCGGCTCGACCTGGCCTCCGTTGCGCACCCCCAGTGAAACGGCCAGGTGGAGCGGGCAAACGGCCTCATCCTAGCCGGCATCAAGCTCCGGCTCGTCGAGCCGCTCGTGTGGTCACCTGGCAGCTGGATTGACGAGCTACCGGCTGTCCTGTGGAGTCTTTGGACCACGCCAAACCGGTCAACCGGCTTCACCCCCTTCTTCCTCGTCTACGGGGCCGAGGCAGTCATCCCCACGGACATCGAGTTCGACTCGCCTCGGATCACCCTATACACGGAGGTGGAAGCAAAGGCCGCACGTGAAGACGGCGTCAACCTCCTCGAGGAAGAGCGCCTGCTGGCCCTCAGCTGGTCGGCCATATACCAGCAGAACCTACGCCACTACCACAACAAGAAGATCAAGCCCCTCGCGTTTCGCGAGGGCGACCTCGTGCTCCGGCTGGTCCAGCGGCCAGCCGGCCAGCACAAGCTATCCTCCCCATGGGAGGGCCCCTTCATCTTCAGCAAAGCCCTGCGCAACAACACGTACTACCTCATCGATGCGCAGAAGGCAAACAAGCGCAAGAGAGACGCCTCCGGTGAGGAGACGGAATGACCATGGAACGCGGAGCTCCTCCGCCCGTTTTACAGTTGAACCATTGTATGTATGTATCGCTACCCTTTTGGAATTAATGAAAGCAGCAGGTCCCCCGAACGACACTCGGGGGCTACCTTTTCATCTCTATCGAGCTTTTTTATCTCTTGCGCACTTTACCGCATTTGCCTCCCTCCTGCCGGGTCGGCCTGTCCGGTTCGGGGGCTCGCCGGCTAGGCCGCGCCTTGCTCTTCTGCAGTCGGCCCAGTAGCGTGGGCACCGCCCAAGCCCCCTCTCTGCCACAAGCCACAGACCGGCTCCCGGCTGTTCGGCTGGCAAGAGCCAAAGGCTGAAAGCACCCTCACGCTAAAGGCGACTAAGGACGAACGTCCGGCTCGGTCAATCCGGCTTTCCCTTTCACTCATCGCCACACAGACCGGTTACGCTGCAGCCGGCATCGCCGCCTGCAGCCAGCCGACCCAGTGGGTGTTTCGCTTGCGCTCAAGTCCTAAAAGCCTAAGTACTATAAGTTTCCTCTCGAATCCGACTTCCCGTCCCAGCTACAGACCGGCTCCCGGCTGTTCGGCTGGCGGGGAGGAAGTTGAGAGGGGAGGAGAACAAGAAAAACGGCCTAAGGGCAAAGGCAAAAGCGAGTCACCAGACGGCAAGAGATACAAATAAACAGCAACACATGCATGTATATAAAGGCCCGCGGCCAGAAGTTCATTACATGAATCTACACCCCCAGTGGGTGGACTTGCCAACTAACAAAAGTCCAAAGTTCAAAAGCAAAAAGCAGGAAAGATAAAGATCCTAAGCCTCGGGAGCATCGGCCCCGGGCTGCGCCGGCTCCCCCGTGGCGCTGGTGTCCTTCCCTCCGGCAGAGTCGGCGTAGGCCCCGGCGCTGGAGCCGGTCTCCTCGTCGTCCGTCTCGCCCGCGCTGCCCTCCGGGTCCTCGAAGGCCAGACCGAACTCGTCCGCAGGGAGCGTCGTACCGTCCGCCACCCTCTTCATGACGAACTCGTCGTGACGGGTGAACGACGCGATGTCGCTGGCCCGCACGGCGATCGGAGTCGCTCGCTGCGCCAGGTCGTCCTCCGCCCCGGCCCGCCGGGTGGCCAGCTGGTCCAGGTTGACGCCCGGGTACCAAGACAACAAGAAGGACAGCGCCATCTCCGCACCGGCTTGGGCCACGGAGGCCCTACAGGCATCGAGTCACGCGGAGCCGGCTTCGAGCCACCTCGCCAGCCAGCTGACGGTTTGGGGCTGCACTGCATTCGGCCATAGAGCTCCCACCACCGCCAGGCCGGCGTCGCGGAGCCGGCCCATGCCGCGCACCACCGCCCACAGCCGGGCCTCGGTGGCGATCCTGATCTCCATGACGGTCCAGGCGGCTGCCAATATGGACCCCTATCGCCCTCTACTCCTCCCGATAGGCCTCCACGGCCGCCTCGGCTGACGCTTGCGTCTCGGGGAAGGTCTCTGAAGAAGAAGAAGAAGAAAAGGAGAAAAAGGAATGAGAAAGAAACTAGAAAACCTGGCCGGCTGCAGCCGCCGGCCGGGCATGAAAAGACAAGGAACAAGCAAAAACTCACCAGCGAGCAGCATGTCGATGTGCTGCACCTCCACCAGCACCCCCTGCTCCTTCAGTGACTAGTCGATGGTGCGGGCTTCGTAGTTCTTCTTGAGCTGGGTGATCTCCTCGGCGGCCTTCGTCACCTGCTCGTCCTTTTCGGCCACCGCCTTGCGATGCTCCTCCGCAAGCCGGTCTAGCTTGGCCTTGTGTGCGGCTGCCGCCTCACCCTTCTCACGGGCCAGCCGGGCCGCCTCCTCCTGCAGCCGGTCACGCTCCGCGGCCGCCTCATCCCGAAGCCAGCCGGCCACGACCAGCTGGCGCCGGAGCTCCTGCACCTCGGCCAGGTCGATGGCGGCGGCTGAACGGCTGGATCGGGGTTCCGGTCAGTAGCCGGACAAGAAGTCAAAGAAAAGAGCAAGAAGATTCGACATGGCTGCTATGCAGCCGGCCCGAATCTCGGGGGCTACACCCAGTGGGTGCGCTGACGAGCCCCCACTGGAAAAACGCAAGACGTACCTTTGGCTTGGCGCAACTCCTCCTCCTTGGCGACGAGCTGGGTCTGGACCTCATGGTACATGCCGACAAGACGGTTGTAGGCCGCCGCCCGCCAGTCGTTGACAACCTTCAAAGAAGAGAAATTAGAAAAAACAGATGCCTGGGAAGGCCCGACCCGCCTGTTGCGCAGTGGGCTACACCCAGTGGGCTACACAAGGTCTCGGGGGCTACACCCAGTGGGCGCGCTAGCGCGCCCCCACTGGAAAGCGACCAAGCCGGTCAAAGAAGAAAGCAGGGCAAAATTCGAGAAAAATGCAAAGGACTCACCGTGACCGCTTGCTCCAGCTGCTGCAGCCGGGTCAGCTCCACCTGGGCGCTGGCCCGCACCTGGCCGCTGTGGTCGGCGAACTGCTGACGTAGGGCGTTCACCACCGCGGTCAGGTCGCCTGGGTGCGCCCCGCTGGTGGCTTCGCCGGCGCTCGCCGCCCAATCTTGCTGCAGCTGGGCTGCGGACCCGGCGCTGGTCCCGCTACCCGTCGGCCTCAGCTCGAGGCTGCGCCCCGTGGCCTGCGGCTCCACGACCACCATGGCACCGGAGCCCCCTTGCGTGGCCTCCGTGCTTATAGGCGGCGCTCCCCTCCGCCTAGCGCGGTCACCGGCCCGTGGCCTCCTTCATCCCCATGCTCGGCCTCGTCGGCCGGGTCGGCAGCCAGAGGCGCCTCCGGATCGGCCATCTGGTCGGCAGCCAGCTCGTGGTTGCCTGTCTTCCCGCAGCCGGTTGCCTCCTCGGCGGTGCGGGCGTCGGCCTCTGCCCGGCGGGCCGGATCGTTCACCAGTTTGGAGCGGTGCTCCGCAACCGGCAACGGCGGCGGCGAGACCATCTCCTAGGCCGGCCACGTGGGCCCCTTGGCGGCGCTCTTCCGCGTCCCCACGGCGTCGGCCACGACGTCGGCCCATGCCTGGGCCGAAGCCTCCTGCATCTCCCTCTCGACCTCCGCCATCGCCCTCCACGCGGCACGCTGCTCCCCCGACAACGCTTCGTTGACCTACCGGGCTGCGATCGCCTCCTTGGCGGCCTCGGCCGGCTCGCGCTCACCGTCCCGACCCATTCGCTGATCGGCCTCCTCCGCGGCCGCGGCCGCTGCGGCCACCTCCTCCAGCTCGAGCGCGCTCCTGGTTGGCGTGCGGAGAGGGTAAGGGGGGAGGAAGACAACTCGGCAACATAAAAAAGAGAAGCAATACGAGAAGAAACTCACCCGATAACCGTGGGAACTGCCCGCTTTGGGCCTACCGACGGGGGCAGCCGACGCGTCTTCTTCACGATCTTCTTTGCGCCGGCCGGCTATGCTCCAGTCGGACGCTTTGCAGCCGGCCATGCTTCGACCGGCTGTTTCCCATGCGGCCGCCCCGCGGCCGCCTGCTCCCCGGTCGAGGAGGCTTCGCCCCTCCTTCGTAGTCGCTTCTTCGGGGCGATGTTGGCCTCCGCCTCCGCAGACGGTCGCGCTGCACCATGCGCCTCATTCAAGTCATCTGCATCGTCGTCGGCCCATTCGCGCAAGGAATTCGAGATCAAGAACTCACCGGCTTGGCTGGATCCACCGGCTTCGGCGTCCTCAAGGCGTTCGCCGTCTCTGTCGCCCGCCCTCTCCTCACCTTCCTCCTCCACGTCCGAGCCAACCCGATCCGGCTGCAGGTTCTGTGGGTTCGGCCCGTCGTGGGTTTGCTGGCTGGGGAAGCGATGCTGCTTGCCCGGCGCGTCAGGTGGTAAGAAGAGAGAAGAGGCCGCGAAATACAAGGACTAGGGACTCACCGCCGGCGCGGGACCCGACCGGCTGTAGGGCTCCTTGCCGAAGCTCCACCCCTCCGCGTTAAGCCTGGCGCTGGAAATGCCGTTGACGCGGCCGGCGATCTCAACCGGCATGAAATCCCGCGTCGACATCCGGCTGGGGTCATGCCGGCCGCTCATGTCGCACATCCAGTGTGGCCGGTGCTGCAGCGGCAGCACCCGATGGGCGATGAAGGCGGCAATGATGTTGGAGAGGACAAGCCCCTCGCGGTCGGTGAGCTCCTTCAGCCGGATGCATATGTTCAAAACCTCCCCAGACGACTGCTTGGGGTTGCGGCCCCAGTTCTGCATATCCGTCGGTGGCGTGTTGTTGAAGGGAGGCAGATTGATGCGGTCGTTCTCCGGGTTGACGTTCTTCACAGAGAAGAACGACCTCTGCCACTGTGACGCCCCCGGCCCGACCGTGCACTAATCATACACGCAAATGCACACGATCAAGCCTAAGGACTCACGGGAAGATATCACAGCACAACTCTAAACACAAAATAAAATAATACAAGCTTTATATTACAAGCCAGGGGCCTCGAGGGCTCGAATACAAAAGCTCGCATACAAGCGTCAGCGGAAACAACAACAGTATATGAGTACAGACACAAAGTTAAACAAGGATACCTTAAAAAGGCGAAAAACAAACAACGACTATGATCGAAAAGGCGCAGGCCTCCTGCCTGGGAGCCTCCTAAACTACTCCTGGTCGTCGGTCTCCACATAGTAGTAAGCTCCACCGGGGTAGCAGTAGTCGTCGGCAAAATCATCTGGCTCCGGGGGCTCCATCATCTGGTCGTAGCAATCGGGTATGGGGAAAAAAGGGAAGCAAAGCAACCGTGAGTACTCATCCAAAGTACTCAGCAAGACTTACATCAGAACTAGTCTAATTATGCATCATTATCAAAGGAAGGTTGTATATGTGGACTGGACTGCAGAATGCCAGAATAGGGAGAAAGGCCTAGCCTATCAAAGACTAGCATCTTCAGCGTCTTGCAACATTAGAAGAGTGCAGATTAGTAACATAATTAAAGTAGCAAGCATGTAGTAGCAAAGCTTAGGGATCCTTCCTCGACTCCCTGCGAGAAAGCGATCCCGGAGCTTACAATTAACTAACATGTATCCAGTTCAAGTTGTAGTAGATCGGGATACAACACTGAGCGTCATGTTACCGTGGACACGGCTATTCGAATAGATAATCTTCCCTGCAGGGGTGCACTACTGTTACCCAACACGCTCGATTAACTCTGGCGGGACACACTTTTCTCGTTCATGCCCGGCCTCGGCTGATCGACACGACGTAGTCCAACCTAGGCTCAGCAGAGAGGTCCCCGCCGGTCTACATCCTAAGTGCTCAGGGGTCTTGGGCCCATCGCCCTTTGCACTCCGGGTCGTTGCGAGCAGGGCGAACCAGGCACCACCTCTCCTGGATGGCGCCGGCCCAGCCATGCCGCAATGCTGTATTGGACGTCTGACAGAGCTTTCGGCTGATACATACGGCGCCGAGGGCCCCATTAAACCATTATCCCGCGTGGTGGTAGTGCGTAAAGCCAGTGGCCAACTCAGATCAATACCCAAATCCGTTAGTGCATTATTAAATTTAGTGACGGCTGTTGGGACAAGTCCGGAGCTACCACCACAACCTGGGTGGTACCGCTAAACAGCCAGCCGCCACAGTAACTCTCGCGGGTGCTCTCCGGGCCCGCCCAACTTTCTATTGTATCTCTCGCGGGTACTCCTCTGGGTCGACCCGTCTTTATCTTGTATCTGTAGTAAAATCCAGGTAACTGTGTGTTCATAACATCAAGAAGGATTCCGAGGAATGAACCTCATTGGATTTCCCTCTCGACGTATCCGTCAAGGTGAACCCGGAGGAATCACCCTTGAGGGTATTCACACTTGCGGGGTTGCACGACAGAAGCTTCGTCGGAGGTGGTGAAAGAGGAATCACCCTCGGTAACCCACAACCAACTATCTGTACCACAGAGGCAACATCAGGAGTGAGATAAGAGGTATCACCCTCGGCACTCGATATTAGCTCTGCAGAGTCGAGCAACTTAGGGTGTGTGTGTGGTGATGTGCTGGTCTCAACTCGCCGATCACATCGATCAGGGCACTAGTATCTAAGCGGGGCAACTAGGACAAAGAAGAGGGGCCACAGATGGATTTCCATCCAACCTATACTAAGCATTTAGGATAGTAGGTAATGTATCAATAGCAGTTTACAAAATCAGGCTATGCATCAGAATAGGATCAATCAAAAGCAGTAGCAAATTCTAATGCAAGCAGGAGGGAGAAAGAATAGGTGATATAGGCATGTTCAAGGGGGTTTTGCTTGCCTGGTTGCTCTGCATGCGAAAAGGAATCTGCAATGGTGTAGCCGATCCCCGGTTCGTCAGCGGTCTCAGAGTCTGCCGAAGAAGAAGAGGGGGAAGAAACGATAAATAAAAGCAATCAAATGCATCACAGTGCATGATATGGCAAAATGCAGCGTTGGGGGTGATCTATCGCAATGATACACGTATCAGACGAAGCGGGAAAATATCTGGGATATTTTCCCGACGTTTAGACGGGTTTCGGTATACAGAACCGGAGGGGAAGGTTCCGTGTTCAGATAGTTAGGAGTGATGGTCAAGCATTTTGACCACATATTCGGATTCGTCTCGTTTTTCTGATCAACTTTCATGTAGAAAGTTTTTCGATCCGAGCTATGGTTATTTTCTACGAATTTCCGAAGTTTTAGCATTTTCTGGAATTTAAATCAATTTTGAAAATAACAGAAAATAGCTTGTTGCGTCAGCATGATGTCACAGTGACGTCAGCAGTCAACCCAGCCGTTCCAGGTCAAACCTGACGGCTGGAACCCACTTGTCATACACAGAAGTTAATCCAGTAGTTTAAAATAACTAAACAGAGATTAGCTAGGGTTGGGCCCCACATGTCAGTGTCTAATTAATCTAACAAATTAAGTTTTAACTAAAATGGTTTAATTAGTTTAGTTAACAGTGGGGGCCCACATGTCAGCGGCTGTAGCTGCCACGTCAGCAGCGTTGACCCGGTCAACTGGTCAACTGGGCCCGCGGGACCCAGCTGCCAGCGACCCAGGCACGGCCACGTGGGCGCCACATCGGCACCGGCGCCGGAGCAGCTCCGGCGAGGCCATTCGCGGCGGCCGAATGCCGGCGAGCCACGGATTTCGCGTACGGTGCATCAAAACGAGTTCCACGACCTGCGTTCGAACGGCCGAAGCACGCCGCGTCGATCTAGGGCAGTCTCAGGTGCGGCGGTGGCCGGAGTGGAGCTGGGCGTCGACGGCGGTGGCGGTGACTTTCGGGCGGAATCGGGCACGCGGCTACGGGGCACTAACGAGCTAACGGAGCTCACCAGCGAGCTCTCCTGAGCACCCGGAACACGCCTGGCATCGTGGGACAGCTCGGGCGGCTCTGCTTTGAGTAGTTCGCCGGCAATGGTGCCGCCGAGCTCGGACTACGCGGCAACGGCCACAGAGCGAGTAGAAGCGAGAAGTAGAGGAGGGGATCGACGGGGTGGCTCACCGAGGGGCTACGGAAAGCCGTTGGCAGCTTAGTAGCAGCAGCGAACGCCGGGGATCGCCGGAGATGCCGCGGTGGCCGGAGAAGGGAACGAGGATGAAACGGTAGCGGCAGGGCTCCCCAGCTCCAACCAGCGGTCGGGGAGGAAGAGGCAGAGGTCGGCGGGCCTCCTGGACAGCACGGGAGGACGGAACGGCGCCGGTGGCCGCGGATCTGCAGCGGCACAGCGGCGGCAGCGTCGGGTGAGGGGAGAAGAGGCGAGCGAGCGTGAGGGAGAGAGAGGGAGAAGTGATGGTGGCATCCAAGGGGGATAATTCAGAACTCCGGGTGGATGTGATCACGAGAACCTAATGTTAGAGTTAGCAAAACCTTTAACCCGAAGGGAAGAGAGATCAGAGTCCCAGAGTAAGGAATAGGAATAAAAGATCCTAATAGCCACTTCTTGGCCGAATCCTCGAGGGGCGCCTTGGGGTAGCCTCCAGCCGGCCTGCAGTAAACCATCGCCGCCCCGCAGGCGGACATGGCACCAGCTGCCGCCCCCTGTTGCTTGAGGTCGAAGAAGCGGCACCAGAGGTCGATGTAGGGCAGAAGGCCGAGGTAGCCCTTGTAGAAGCCCACGAAGGCAGAGAGCTGCACGACAGAGTTGGCTATGAGGTGGTGCGGCTGTAGCCGGAAGAAATCGAAGAACCGGCGGAAGAACTCACTTGCGAGAAGCCCGAATCCGCGGACGAAATGCGAATAGAAGACGACAGCCTCGTCCTCCCGCGGCGCCGGAACACGTTCTCCGCCCGGTGCGCGCGCCTCCACCTCGCCTGTCGGCGGCAGCCTCCGCGTGTGGCGGAGGTACTCGATGTCCTCCTCGGACACGTCCGAGCCCTCCTAGGAACCTTTCGGCCACGCCATCATGGAGGCGTGGGAGTGGCGATGGAGTCGCTAAGGAAGACGAAGGCGGCACCTTGCGGGCCGCTGGCGTGGCGCCGCGGCGGCTCGGGCAAGCGCTGCTACAACGGCGCGTGGCGTGGGCCTGCGCAGGGAAGAAGAAGCATAAGAGGCGGAGGGGCGAAGCGGCGGGGGCAAGTGTGCGAATGCCTCGGCCCTTCCCCCTCCCCTTCCATTTAAACCCGTGGGGGACGTGGGGGAGTGGGATCGTTTGCGCCCACGTTCCGTACTCCCCTGCAAAATGTGGGTGCGTTACACGCGTGCACTAACTGTTTCAGGAAATCCAATCGACGCGCGTGGCCACATCGAATCCCGCGCGCAGGCTGAGGCCGTGGCCTGGTGGGTCCCGGCCCACTGCGACATCCCGTCGCGCGCGTGGCCTGGCAGGGCCTCGCCCGCCGCTGGGCTGCATGTGGCGAGTCTGTAACGCGCGGCAGGCATGACTCCCCGCGCCAGCTGAGTCCTAGCCGGCCGGACCGTTCGATCTCCGCTCTGGCTTGCCGCGGCGGTCCGGCACCAGGCAGCCGACGCCCCCGAGCGGCATGGCGGCATTTCAACCTCGACCACTTCCTTTAGGGGGGATAAGCTGCAAAGGCTCCCCTGCTTGGACCCGGCGGACCTTTACAACTTCGGGGACTACTGTCGGGGGGATGACCCCCGGGTAGGCAACAGAGCCCGAAGGATCGTTCAAAAACATCGGGGCGGCCCGCGCCCCTCAATCCGGCTGGCCGTCTGGCCGGCTTCCCAAGGCAGGCCGGCTGTGTAACACCCCTATTTAATAAAGCACAATAATCATCTGTTAATCTTGCCAGGTCATCTTCATTTGCAATGCTTAATCACAGTGGTTTAATATCTCATTTCCAATTCTGCCACTGAATTCAAATCCAAATGCAAGTGAAATTTGAAGTTACACAAAAGTTGCTGGAAAAATGTTCATCATTTAGCAAATATTCCAAAACAATTTAATGTTAAGAAAAACAACATCACCATGTTGCCAAAATGAGCATTAGCATTTAAAACAGTGCCATTCCAGCAATTTAAAATGCAATTTCATTTATGAAATTTCCAAATGGATTCATCTTGCTCCCAAAATATTTGTGGCAGTGCCTAAAAATGCAAAGTAATTAATGGGCTAAGTTCCACATTTTTCTCAACTCAATTGGTGGCCCCAAATATTTCTTTTCTGTCTCTGTTTAATTAATTAAATGGAAAAGACAGGAAAAACATAAAAGGAAAAGTGGGTAGAAGAGCTTACCTGTCACTGGGCCGAGCCCAGCCCACTTACCGCTTCACTCACCTGCTCCCGCCCTGCTGTCGGCGTCGCCATGGTCAGGAGCTCGACCTCCGGCCGTTGGCTACCACGGCACCGGGGCAGGTAGCCACGGGGATAAGGTCGGCGCCCGTTCGTTCCCCCTGGACGCCGCCCTCATCCCCCCCTTCTCTCCCAGCATCGCTTGCTCACTCCCCTCTCTCTCTCTGCCCGAGCGCAACGCCGCCACACTCCGTCGATCTCGCGGTCGCCGGCGCCCCTCTGCCCCTCCGACGAGTCCGGAAGGCCTGCCGACCTCCGCCTCTTCCTCCTCGACCGCTGGCTGGAGTCGGGGACCCCCGCAGCTATGAGTCGCCCTCACCCCCATCTCCGGCTACCACGACAACTCCGGCGACCCTCCGTCGACTGCTGCTGCTACTAAGCTGACCGCCGGCCTTCTTCGCCGCTCGGTGAGCATCCGCCCTCTCCCCTGACCCCTTTGCTTGCTCGCGCGCGCGCTAGATCGGCGGCCCCGCTCAGACCCGAACGCCGCCGCCGCCATAGCTCGACGCCAGTGTGCCTACCGGCCACCTCCGCCCATTCCGACGCCACAGATCGATGCTCGGAGGAGTCCCCTTTCGAACGCATCCGAAAACGCGCACCGTAGCGCATTTCCGAGCCCCGCCGGCGTTCGGCCGCCACTGTGGAGCTCGCCCGAGCGATTCCGATGCCGCCCGCTGACCTGGCCTGACCGGTGGGCCCCGTTGGGTCACTGGCAGCTGGGACCCGCGGGCCCAGTTCACCAGTTGACCAGGTCAATTGGCTGACTGGGCAGCCCCAGTCGCTGACAGGTGGGCCCCAGTTGACCAGTCAACTGGTCAGCCGACGCTGACGCCATGCTTGCGTCATGCTGGCGTCATATTCCATTTCTGGCTATTTCTGTTTAATTAAATAATTCCAGAAAATGATTAAAACTTTGAAAAATCATAGAAAATAAACCGTAGCTCGGATAAAAAAACTTTCTACATGAAAGTTGATCAGAAAAATGAGACGAATCCGAATATGTGGTCAAAATGCTTGACCATCACTCCTATCTATTCGAACATGGAACCTTCCCCTCCGGTTCAGTTTTTCGAAATCAGCCTAAACGCCGGGAAAATATCCCAGATATTTTCCCGCTTCGTTTGCGACATGTAGCAATGCATTAGGGCACCACCGGCACTGATGGAAATATGCCCTAAAGGCAACAATAAAGTTGTTATTATTTTATATTTCCTTGTTCGTGATAAAAGTTTATAATTCATGCTAGAATTGTATTGACCGGAAACTTAAATACATGTGTGAATACATAAACAAATACCGTGTCCCTAGTGAGCCTCTACTAGACTAGCTCGTTGATCAAAGATGGTTAAGGTTTCCTAACCATAGACATGAGTTGTCATTTGATAACGGGATCACATCATTAGGAGAATGATGTGATGGACAAGACCCATCCGTTAGCTTAGCATATGATCGTTCTGTTTATTGCCACTGCTTTCTTGAATGTCAAATACATGTTCCTCAGACCATGAGATCATGCAACTCCCGGATACCGGACGAATACCTTGTGTGTTATCAAACGTCACAACGTAACTGGGTGATCATAAAGATGCTCTACAAGTATCTCCAAAGATGTCCGTTGAGTTGGCATGGATCGAGACTGGGATTTGTCACTCCGTGTTTCGGAGAGGTATCTCTGGGCCCTCTCGGTAATGCACATCATAAGAAGCTTGCAAGCAAAGTGACTAAGGAGTTAGTTACGGGATGATGTATTACGGAACGAGTAAAGAGACTTGCCGGTAACGAGATTGAACTAGGTATGGAGATACCGACGATCGAATCTCGAGCAAGTAACATACCGATGGACAAAGGGAATTACGTATGTTGTCATTGCGGTTCGACCGATAAGATCTTCGTGGAATATGTAGGAACCAATATGAGTATCCAGGTTCCGCTATTTGTTATTGACCGGAGAGGCGTCTCGGTCATGTCTACATCATTCCCGAACCCGTAGGGTCCGCATGCTTAACATTCGTTGACGATATAATGTTATATGAGTTATGTGAATTGGTAACCGAATGTTGTTCGGAGTCCCGGATGAGATCCCGGACGTCACGAGGAGTCTCGGAATGGTCGAGAGGTAAAGATTTATATATGGGAAGTCATATTTTGGGTTCCGGAAAAAGGTGCACTTTTTTCGGTATTGTACCGGGAAGCTTCCAGAAGGTTCCGGAGGATTCCGGAGGGGTCCGGAAGTCCACAAGTGGGTCCACCACGTCCCAAAGGGCTGGCATGGGCTAAGGGGAGGCGCCCTGGCCTTATTGGGCCAGGCGAACCAAGTCCTCAAAAGCCCACGCGGCTAGGGAAGGAAAAAAGGGAGAGTCCTAGTAGGAATAGGATTGGACTTTGGAGTCCAAGTCCACGTGTGTACTATTCGTGGTTACTGTTCACGTGGCACTATTCCTTCTACTCCAAGCCCCTACACATATATAAATATTGGAGAGGGGGCGCCCCAAAGGAGCACACAACATTGTCTTAGCCGTGTGCGGCGCCCCCCTCCACAGTTCCGTTCCTCGGACATATTTTCGCAGTGCTTGGGCGAAGCCCTGCGGAGATAGCATCACCTTCACCGTCACCACGCCGTCGTGCTGCCGGAACTCATCCACTACCTCGCCGTCTTGCTGGATCAAGAAGTCGAGGACGTCACCGAGCTGAACGTGTGCTGAACGCGGAGGTGCCGTACGTTCGGTGCTCGGTCGGTTGGATCGTGAAGTTGTTCGACGACATCAACCGCGTTGTTCTAACGCTTCCGCTTACGGTCTACGAGGGTACGTAGACACACTCCCCCTCTCGTAGCTATGCATCTCCATGGATAGATCTTGCGTGTGCGTAGAAATTTTTTGTTTTCCATGCAACGTTCCCCAACAGGCACTGCATTTTGCCATGCCTTGCATAGTGTTGCATTTGTTTGCCTTTGTTTATTGTTTCTTCCCCCTTTTCTTTCCGATAGCCTCCGAGACTGACGCAGCTCAGGAGACCGACTTCATCCCCGACGACCCCTCTTTTGCCGCAAAGCTTCCAGGCAAGCAACCCCCCTTGACGCATGCATATATTACCTATTCTCTCTCCCTCCTGCTTGCATTAGAAATTGCTGCTGCTAATGATTGATCCTAATTCTGATGCATAGCCTGTTTTTGTAAACTACTTTTTGATACTTTACCTGATATCCTAAATGCTTAGTATAGGTTGGCAGTAAACCATCTGTGGCCCTCCAACTTGTCCTAGTTGCCCCGCTTTAGTAACAGTGCCCTGATCGATGCGATCGACGGGCTGAGACCAGCACAGCACTACACACCCCCTAAGTTGCTCGACACTGCAGAGTTAATATCGAGTGCCGAGCGTGATACCTCTTATCTCACTCCCGATGTTGCCTCTGTAGTACAGCTAGTTGGTTGAGGGTTACGAGATTGATTCCTCTTTCACCATTTCCGAGGAAGCTTCTGTCGTGCCACCCCGCAAGTGTGAATACCATCGAGGGTGATTCCTCCAGGTTCACCTTGCCGGATACATTGAGTGGAAATCCAATGAGGGTGATTCCTCGGATTCCTTCTTGTTGTGCAGAACACACAGTTACCGGGATTTTACTACAGTTACCGGGATTTTACTACAGTTACTGGGTCAAGTCGGGTCGACCCCGAGGGGTACCCGCGAGAGATGTGAAGTCGGGTTGACCTGGAGGGGTACCCACGAGATAGTTACGAGGCTTGGCCGGGTAGGCAGAGACCGCCCTAGAGAGGGATGGGCCTGACCCTTGTTGCACTTTCTCAAGACGGGGCGACAGGAGTACTGATCGTCACTGCGAGCTCCTAATAATTCACTAACGGATTTAGGTATTTGATATGAGTGGGTCGTTGGCCCTATACGCACTACCACCACGTGGGATAATGGTTATGGGACCCTCGGCACCGTATGTATCAGCCGAAAGCTCTGTCAGATGTTCAGCATTGTGGGCTTGTCGGGCCAGTGCCATCCAGGATGAGGTGGTGCTCGTCCCGGCTTGTCGCACAACGACCCGGAGTGCGAAGGGCGATGGGCCCAAGACCCCTGAGCGCTTAGGATGTAGACCGGCGGGGACCTCTCTGTTGAGCCTAGGTAGGACTGCGGTGTGTCGATCAGCCGAGGCCGGGCATGACCCAGGAAAGTGTGTCCGGCCAGAGCTAATCGAGTGTGTTGGGTAACAGTAGTGCACCCCTGCATGGAAGTTTTCTATTCGAATAGCCGTGTCCATGGTAACAGGACGCTCAGTGTTGTATCCCGATCTACTACAACTTAAACTGGATACATGTTAATTGTAAGCTCCGGGATCGCTTTCTCGCCGGGAGTCGAGGAAGGAACTCTAGGCTTTGTTACAACATGCTTGCTACTTTATTTATGTACTAATCTACACTCTTCTTATGCTGCAAGACCGCTAAAGATGCTAGTCTTCGATAGGCTAGGCTTTTTCTCCCCCTGTTCTGGCATTTCTGCAGTTTAGTCCAAAGATATACCCATTCCTTTGATACCAATGCATAATTAGTATAGTTCTGATGTCAGTCTTGCGAGTACTTTGGATGAGTACTCACGGTTGCTTTGCTCCCCTTTTTCCCCCATGCCTGATTGCTGCGACCAGATGATGGAGCCCCGGAGCCAGCCGCCCCAGTCGTCGACTACTACACTTCTGGAGGAGCCTACTACTACGTGGATACCGCCGACGACCAGGAGTAGTTAGGAGGCTCCCAGGCAGGAGGCCTGCGCCTTTTCGATCAGAGCCGTTGTTTGTTTTCACCTTCTTTTGGCAGTTTTGTTTAACTTTGTGTCTGTACTCAGATACTGTCGTTGCTTCCGCTAACGCTTGTATGCGAGCTTTTGTATTCGAGCCCTCGAGGCCCCTGGCTTGTAATATAAAGCTTGTATTATTTTATTTTGTGTCTAGAGTTGTGTTGTGATATTTTCCCGTGAGTCCCTGGGCTTGATCGTGTGCATTTGCGTGTATGATTAGTGCACGATTAAGTCGGGGGTGTCACAAGTTGGTATCAGAGCCGACTGCCTGTAGGAATCCCCTTTCCAACTCCTTGGCCGAGGTTGAGTCTAGTCCTTGATAAACGATTTTACTAACATGGCTGTGTGGCTTACGGGCCCACGTCGCCAATGGGTGGTATTAGGATCTTTTATTCCTCTTCCTTACTCTGGGACTCTGAACTTCTCTTCCCTTCGGGTTAAAGGTTTTGCTAACTCTAACATTAGGTTCTCGTGATCACATCCACCCGGAGTTCTGAATTTACCCCCCCCCCTTCTTCAAGTTGAGGGCCAGGTTCTGCTGCACAATGCTCACGGACCGCAGGATCCTTTTATCGAGGGCACCCTGCGTTGTCACTTGCAGATTCCTCGCTCTCGTGGTTTTCTCCGACGTTGGTGTAGCCTTTGCTATGTCTCGTTGTTGTATCTCTCCACCGTCTAGTTGTCTAGTTACGAGTGTTTCCGAGCTCGTACTGTCCATTTGAATCCAACTCCGTGCATAGATTTGCAAGTCTTTAATGACTACTAATTTGTATCTAATGCACTCCTTGTTCATTGCTCATGTTACATCATGAATAACCTCATTCAATGCAGTTGTTCTTGCTAAACTGCCCCTGTTGATTTGGCAGGATGGCTGACAGTCCTCCACCTCCACCCTATATTGCCGCAATGATGCAGCAGTTTGAGCTGAATCGTCAGTTTATGACTGGGGTAATGGCCCAATTTCCAACTCAGAATGCTCAGCAACAGCCTGTCCCAATAACTCTGCAAGAATTCGTGCGCCTCAACCCGTCCATTTTTCGCAACTCCACCAATCCTATGGATGCTGATGATTGGCTTCGTGACATCCTGTTTGAAATGGAGTCCGCTAATGTTGCCCCTGACAGTTACGTCACCTTTGCGGCATTTCACCTGAAAGGTCCGGCTGCTCAATGGTGGGAAAGCCACAGGCGTATGCTGCCTACTGGAACTGTAACCACTTGGCAGGAATTTCAGTCAGCCTTTCGTGCACGGTACATTCCTCAAGGTCTGATGGACCAGAAGAAGCAGGAGTTCCGCAAACTCACTCAGGGCAAGATGACGATGGATGAATATCAGAGGAAATTTCTCGATTTATCCCACTATGCTGAGGATGACGTCTGCACTGATGCTTGTAAGCAGGAGAAATTTTGTGAAGGACTGTGTCCTGATATAAAGCTCGCACTTGTTGTCCATGATTGCGCGGACTTTGCGATGCTTGTCAGCCAAGCCTTCCGAGCTGAAACTGGTCTGACTGAGTACCAGGAGACGCTCAAGCGTACTCGAGATGTTGGCCCATCCTCGGGTCAGCCTGCTCAGAAACGTCAAGTCTGGATTCCGCACAATGTCCATCACCGACCAGCTCCAACACCAAGGCCGTCTTATGTCGCACCTCGTCTGCCTCCGCCGCCGAGACAGCTAACGATTCAGGGTGGACAGCCCAATACTATATGGCTACTCCCCATAATGATGGTTTATGCCACAAGTGTGGATAGCCAGGGCACCGTGCTGCCAGCTGCCGCCTGACCCAGAAGCAAAGTACAAGAGCTCGTCAGCCCAGAAACCTTAATGCCAGGCCGCCTGCACTCAGTCGTGGTCATGTTAATCATGTCAAGGTTGAAGAAGCTCGACGGGACCCCAAAATTGTGATGGGTACCCTTCTAGTGAATTCAGTCCCAGCTACTATTCTTTTTGATTCAGGAGCATCGCATTCTTTCATTTCTGAAGCGTTTGCACGCAAGCAAGACTTATCATTCGAAAACTTGTACCCTCCACTAATGGTTAGTTCTCCGGGATCCAGATGGGATACCTCGATGATAGCCCACAACAACCACATTGAAATTGGAGGATTACAATTCACTGCTTCACTCATGGCCCTCAAGGTTTCTACCATAGATGTCATTCTGGGCATGAATTGGTTGGGTCCTCATCAAGCCCTGATTGACTGTGCTGCTGAATCGGTTCACCTTACTCACCCTTCTGGCCAGACAGTCAAATACTCAGCCCGAACAGCTCAGGATGCCGAGAGCCAGATATATGCTCTGAATGCTTTGAACGCTTCACCTCTTGAGGGAATTGAGAACGTTCCAGTCGTTCGTGATTTTTCGGACGTTTTTCCAGAAGAACTTCCAGGAATACCCCCTGTTAGAGCAGTCGAGTTCGTCATCGACTTGAAACCAGGCACCACTCCTATTGCCAAGCGCCCATACAAGATGCCGCCGCATGAACTCCTTGAACTTAAGGAGGAAATCGACAAGTCACTTAAACAGGGTTTCATCCACCCCAGCTCTTCTGCTTGGGGAGCACCTTCGCTCTTTGTTAAGAAGAAGGATGGTACGAATCATCTGGTCCAAGATTACCGACCTATCAACCAGGCAACAATTCAGAATAAGTATCCGCTTCCTAGAATCAACGATCTGTATGATCAGCTTGCTGGTTCCTCAGTATTCTCTAAACTTGATTTGAGGTTGGGATACCACCAGATCCGGGTTCGTAAAGAGGATATTCCAAAGACAGCCTTCGTTACTCGCTATGGTTCCTACGAGTATACCGTCATGTCCTTCGGATTAACTAATGCTCCAGCAACCTTCTCTCGATTGATGAACTATATCTTCATGGACTACCTCGATAAATTCGTCATGGTTTATTTGGATGATATCCTTTTATTTTCCAAGAATGAAGAAGAACATGCCAAACATCTTCGGCTTGTATTGGAGAAACTTCGAGAACATCAGCTGTACGCCAAATTTTCCAAATGTGAATTTTGGTTATCTGAAGTGACCTATCTTGGTCATGTGATTTCCAAAGATGGCATTGCTGTTAACCCAGAACGAGTTCATGCTATTCTCGACTGGACTCCCCCGAAGAATGTCAAGCAAGTCAGAAGTTTTCTCGGTCTCGCTAGCCATTGCCGCCGTTTCGTCGAGAACTTCTCCAAGATTGCTAAGCCACTGAATGATTTGCTCCACAAAGGCAAGAAGTTTGAGTGGACGGAAAAGTGCCAAGAAAGTTTTTAGACACTTAAAGATAAGTTGACATCTGCCCCAGTGCTAGCACCCCCAGATACTCGCAAGGACTTCGTGATCTACTGTGACGCATCCCGTCAAGGATTAGGCTGTGTCCTAATGCAAGAGCGCAAAGTGATTGCTTATAGCTCTCGTCAGTTGCGTTCCCACGAAGATAAGTATCCAACACATGATCTCGAGTTAGTAGCAGTTATCTATGCCCTAAAGTTGTGGTGACATTACCTTCTCGGTAATCGTTGCGAGATATACACGGATCACCAAAGTCTGAAGTATCTGTATACTCAACCAGATTTGAACCTCCGTCAACAAAGATGGCTCGAGACAATAGCTGACTATGACATGGATATTTCTTATACCCCTGGCAAGGCTAATGTAATGGCCGATGCCTTGAGTCGCAAGTCTTATTGCAACAACCTCATGGTTCAGCAAGCACAACCCCTTCTCTACGAAGAACTTCGTAAGTTGAACCTTCACATTCTCCCACAGGGTCATCTCAATACCCTAGTTGTTGAACCAGATCTCGAGGACCTCATCAAGCATATACAGAAAGCTGACTCTGAGGTCGAGAAGATTAAGCGCGATTTAAAAAGAGGAAGGCCCTCATTCTTCACTATTGATGTTGATGCCACCTTGTTCTTCAAAAATCGCTTAGTGGTTCCTAGAAAGGACAACCTGGATCTGACCCCGTGCGTCATGAAAGAAGCTCATGATACACCTCTTTCAATTCACCCTGGTAGTACCAAGATGTACCAAGACATTCGACAGAGATACTGGTGGCCTGATATGAAGCGAGACATTGCTCGCTACGTTGCTGAGTGTGACGTTTGCCGTTGCATCAAAGCAAAACATCAAAGACCTGCTGGAACTCTGCAACCACTCGATATTCCCGAATGGAAATGGGACAAAGTTGAAATGGATTTCATTACTGGATTTCCCAGATCGCAGAAGGGTCATGATGCTATTTTTGTTGTCATTGACCGATTCTCAAAGGTTGCTCACTTTCTGCCAGTCAAGGAGACAATCACTGCTAGTCAGTTAGCAGACTTGTATGTTTCCAGAATCGTGTCACTCCATGGTGTTCCGTTGGAGATCAGTTCAGATCGTGGCAGCCTCTTTACCTCAAGATTTTGGAACAATTTCCAAGAAGCTATGGGAACTCATCTGTCCTTCAGCACCGCTTTTCACCCCCAGTCCGAGGGTCAAGTTGAACGAGTCAACCAAGTGCTTGAAGATATGCTTCGCGCATGTGTCATCTCCTTTGGCAAGAAATGGGAGGAATCTCTCCTGTATGCTGAATTCTCTTACAACAATAGCTATCAAGCTAGTCTGAAGATGGCACCGTTTGAAGTTCTTTATGGACGTAAGTGCCGGACTCCTCTGAATTGGTCAGAAACTGGGGAACGGCCACTCTTCGGTCCAGACATTATCCAACACGCTGAAGAGCAAGTCCGTATTGTTCGTGAACATCTAAAGACTGCTCAATCTCGTCAGAAGAGCAATTATGATCGTAAACACAAGGTAATGGTCTATCAACCTGGCGAACAAGCTTACCTTCATGTTACCCCGATGAAGGGCACTCACTGTTTCGGGATCAAGGGCAAGCTAGCTCCTCGCTACATCGGCCCATTCCGTATTCTTGCCAGACGGGGAGAAGTGGCATATCAGTTGGAACTACCACTGAACCTTTCTCAGGTTCACGATGTTTTCCATGTGTCGCAGCTCCGCCGCTGCTTCAAGGATCCAATCCGAGCAATGGATCATGAAGTGCTGGAATTGCAGGATGACCTATCCTATAAGGAACATCCGATCCGTGTTCTTGATCAAGCTGAGCGTCGAACTCGTCAGAAGGCAATCAAGTTCCTTAAGGTTCAGTGGTCGAATCATTCTGAAGGTGAAGCCACTTGGGAACGTGAGGATCGTCTTCGTGAAGAATACCCTGTCCTTTTTCCTTCTACCTCCTGAATTCTCGGGACGAGAATTTCTTTTAGGGGAGGAGAATTGTAACACCCCTATGTAATAAAGCATAGTAATCATCTGTTAATCTTGCCAGGTCATCTTCATTGCAATGCTTGATCACAGTTGTTTAATATCTCATTTCAAATTCTGCCACTGAATTCAAATCCAAATGCAAGTGAAATTTGAAGTTGCACAAAAGTTGCTGGAAAAATGTTCATCATTTAGCAAATATTCCAAAACAATTTAATGTTAAGAAAAACAACATCACCATGTTGCCAAAATGAGCATTAGCATTTAAAACAGTGCCATTCCAGGAATTTAAAATGCAATTTCATTTATGAAATTTCCAAATGGATTCATCTTGCTCCCAAAATATTTGTGGCAGTGCCTAAAAATGCAAAGTAATTAATGGGCTAAGTTCCACATTTTTCTCAGCTCAATTGGTGGCCCCATATATTTCTTTTCTATCTCTGTTTAATTAATTAAATGGAAAAGACAGGAAAAACATAAAAGGAAAAGTGGGCAGAAGAGCTTACGTATCACTGGGCCGAGCCCAGCCCACTTACTGCTTCGCTCACCTGCTCCCGCCCCGCTGTCGGCGTCGCCATGGTCAGGAGCTCGAGCTCCGGCCGCTGGCTGCCACGGCGCCGGGGCAGGTAGCCACGGGGATAAGGCCGGCGCCCGTTCGTTCCCCCAGGACGCCGCCCTCATTCCCCCCCTTCTCTCCCAGCGTCGCTCGCTCACTCCCCTCTCTCTCTGCCCGAGCGCAATGCCGCCGCACTCCGTCGATCTCGCGGTCGCCGGCACCCCTCTGCCCCTCCGACGAGTCCGGAAGGCCTGCCGACCTCCGCCTCTTCCTTCTCGACCGCTGGCTGGAGCCGGGGACCCCCGCAGCTACCAGTCGCCCTCGCCCCCATCTCCAGCTACCGCGACAACTCCGGCGACCCTCCGTCGACTGCTGCTACTATTAAGCTGACCGCCGGCCTTCTTGCGCCGCTCGGTGAGCATCCGCCCTCTCCCCTGACCCCTTTGCTTGCTCGCGCGCGCGCTAGATCGGCGGCCCCGCTCAGACCCGAATGCCGCCGCCTCCGCCCGTTTCGACGCCACAGATCGACGCGCGGAGGAGTCCCCGTTCGAACGCATCCGAAAACGCGCAAAACGGCGCACCGTAGCGCATTTCCGAGCCCCGCCGGCATTCGGCCGCCGTTGTGGAGCTCGCCGGAGCGATTCCGGCGCCGCCCGCTGACCTGGCCTGACCGGTGGGCCCCGTTGGGTCACTGGCAGCTGGGACCCGCGGGCTCAGTTGACCAAGTCAACTGGCTGACTGGGCAGCCCCAGTTGCTGACTGGTGGGCCCCAGTTGACCAGTCAACTGGTCAGCCGACGCTGACGCCATGCTTGCGTCATGCTAGCGTCATATTCCATTTCTGGCTATTTCTGTTTAATTAAATAATTCCAGAAAATGATTCAAACTTTGAAAAATCATAGAAAATAAACCGTAGCTCGGATCGAAAAACTTTCTACATGAAAGTTGATCAGAAAAATGAGACGAATCCGAATATGTGGTCAAAATGCTTGACCATCACTCCTATCTATTTGAACATGGAACCTTCTCCTCCGGTTCAGTTTTTTGAAATCAGCCTAAACGCCGGGAAAATATCCCAGATATTTTCCAGCTTCGTTTGCGACATGTAGCAATGCATTAGGGCACCACCGGCACTGCATTTTGCCATGCCTTGCATAGTGTTGCATTTGTTTGCCTTTATTTATTGTTTCTTCCGCCTCTTCTTTCCGATAGCCTCCGAGACTGACGCAGCTCAGGAGACCGACTTCATCCCCGACGACCCCTATTTTGCCGCAAAGCTTCCAGGCAAGCAACCCCCCTTGACGCATGCCTATATTACGTATTCTCTCTCCCTCCTGCTTGCATTAGAAATTGCTGCTGCTAATGATTGATCCTAATTCTGATGCATAGCCTGTTTTTGTAAACTACCTTTTGATACTTTACCTGATATCCTAAATGCTTAGTATAGGTTGGCAGTAAACCATCTGTGGCCCTCCAACTTCTCCTAGTTGCCCCGCTTTAGTAACAGTGCCCTGATCGATGTGATCGATGGGCTGAGATCAGCACAACACTACACACCCCCTAAATTGCTCGACACTGCAGAGTTAATATCGAGTGTCGAGGGTGATACCTCTTATCTCACTCCCGATGTTGCCTCTGTAGTATAGCTAGTTGGTTGAGGGTTACGAGGGTGATTCCTCTTTCACCATTTCTGATGAAGCTTCTGTCGTGCCACCCCGCAAGTGTGAATACCATCGAGGGTGATTCCTCCGGGTTCACCTTACCGGATACATCGAGTGGAAATCCAATGAGGGTGATTCCTCGGATTCCTTCTTGATGTTCAGAACACACAGTTACCGGGATTTTACTACAGTTACTGGTGTTGGGGAACGCGACAGAAAACAAAAATTTCCGGTATAGCGAGCACGCCCAGGACCACTATGGAGATTGCATACAAGGTTTGATCTGATCCGTACCGACTCGAAGCGCAGCGGAAGAAGAGTCGGTGGAGATCGTTGGTGCAGATCCCCGCAGCTAGGATTTTACAACCTCCCAACCGCGAGGATGTACTCCCTCGTCGGACAGCCCTTCGGGAGGCGGTCGGACAGTCCCCCGGACGATGTCGCGGACAGCCCTTCGGGAGGACCCTCGAAACTCGAACGGAGACTCGGACAGCCCTTCGGGAGGACACACGAACAGCCCCTCGGGCAAAAGATCGAAACTACGACCTCTCTACGGGGTTGCACACATACGGTGTCATCTATCCGGCAGGGCTTCGCCGTCCAGAACTAGTTCCTGCCGGAACCCAGACAGCCTTTCGGCTCTACGAAAGACTCTTTTCGTGGGAGGGAGAGAGAGAGCTTGCAAAGCAAAGCATGTGTATGAGAGCACAAGGGATGAGGAGAAATGGCAGCCAACTCTCCTCCTTTTATAGGCCAAGGCAAGGGGTGGGGTGGAGGAGGAAATACCAAAAATGCCCTAGCAACATGTCCCACATGTAAGGCAAAAAGGCAAGGCAAGTGGGCCACCAAGGGGACACCAAAGGGGGCACCCCTTGGCCGGCCACAACCTTGTCCCCCCCCCATGGGGGGGACCCCCCAACAAGCCACCAACATGTCTCCTAGAAACATGGGTGTTCCCTAGACAAAAAGCCACCAAACATGCAACCCCCGATTCGTGGGATCTTGTCCCCTCGTACTGAGACAAGATGTTTTTCCGCGATCGTTTCTTCTGAAAAAATCCCGGACGGTCCCAGAACATTTCTGGTACCCTCCAAAATAATTCTGGGCTCATGCCAAAACATTTCCGGTATGGTGGTTTTCATTAGCGAAAAGCAACAACAGCAGTCCCGGCGGCTCCGGAACATTTCCGGTTTTTTTCTCCGAAAAAATCCCAGAAGTTCCCACACCAATTCTGAGACCCTCTAAGAATTTCCAGGTGAGTGCCGGAACTATTTTGGCCTAATTTCCGAAACAACTTTTCGGTTTTACCGAAACTCTTTCGGTGTTCTCTCTCCGGAACTCTTCCGTCGTCACCGAAACTTTTCTGGTGACTTTCTCTGAAACTTCCCGTCTAGAATTCAGCAGATAGATGACCCTTAAGCGTGTGACCCTATAGGTTCGGTGAAGTAGAGAGATGACCCGGAACCCCTTCCGATCAATGATCAACATCGGAGCCGTGGACACCCATATTGACCCCTATACCCACACGAATGAATATTCGAGTGAACCTCCAGTTGCCGTGTGCTATTCCTGTTGCTTCACGATATGTTACAATTACCCGAGGTGAGACATGTTGGCATCACCGTGGATCAACAACTTGTCCACTATGCCAGTTACCTCGTTGCCGGTATTGTTCTCTTTTCTCGTTCCCGTGTTCCGGCATCCCCGTGATCAAATCACAAAGTGTCTGGCCAGACGATGATGGATACCGTAACACCGAGAGGGCCCAGAGATATCTCTCCATCGTCGGAGGAGAAAATCCCAATCTTGAGCTATTAAGTTACTTGACATACTTTTCCATGAACCCGTAAGCCACCGTAATAGCCACCCATTTACGGATGACGTTTAACAAACCCCAAAGTTCATGAAGCAAGCATGAAGAAACTCGATACTCTCATGGTCTAAGGAATTATGCAAACATTAACTTCTCTGTGTTATTAACCATTAACTTATGACGAATGTATCTCATAGCATAACATCAATACGGATCGATTCAACACAAGTGTTCTACCAACATCGTGCCCTCAAAATTGCCGGCATAGCCATGCCCATGATCAGGAAAACAGGATCATCATGCAATACTTGAGCCAGTCTTAGAGGCAAGACTAGGAATACAATTTACCGTTTATTATACCACACGTGCACATGAGTTTCCCTCCAAGCCTCGTTTAATTTGTAGACTCGAGAATCATTGCAGTTATAGCATGGAACATAAACATTCATTACTAACTCTGAGATACAAAAGTAACTTATATTACTGCCTCTAGGGCATATCTCCTACAGTCTCCCACTTGCACTAGAGTCATAATCCAGTTACATGGCTTCCCTAACACCAATGACTATCCGGTGTTGCTCATGCTTTGCTCGTGGTAGAGGCTTCGTCATCGGGTCTAACACATTCAGATCCGTGTGAACTTTGCGTACTTTCACTAAACCTTCTTCGACATGATGTCGAATGAGTTTAAATTTGCGTTGAATATGCATTGTCTTATGGTGCGAACATGGCTCCCTTGCCTAAGCCACGGCGCCACTATTATCACAATAGATCTCCACCGGGTCCAGAGCACTTGGAACCACACCAAGGTCTTCAAGGAATTTCTTGATACCGATAGCTTGCTTGGAGGCTTCTGAAGCAGCAACATATTCCGCCTCCGTCGTAGAATCCGCCACAGTCTTTTGTTTGGAACTTTTCCAATCAACTGCGCCGCCGTTCAATATGAAAACATAGCCTGATTGAGATTTGAAGTCATCTGGGTCAGTCATGAAGCCTGCATCAGTGTAACAACTTACAATGAGCTCTTCATCACCTCCGTACACAAGGAGTAAATCCTTGGTCCTTCTGAGGTACTTAAGAATACCCTTAACTGCGGCCCAGTGTTCCAATCCTGGATCACCTTGGTACCGGCTGCTAACACTTAGCGCATAGGAAACATCCGGTCTTGTACATAGCATGGCATACATAATAGAACCAACTGCCGAAGCATATGGAATATCATTCATTTGTACTCGCTCATCGAGGGTCCGAGGACACTGATTCTTGCACAGCACTGTGCCAGGTGACATGGGGAGTAGGCCTTTCTTGGAGTTCTCCATGTTGAACCTTTTCAACACCTTGTCAATGTACGTGCTTTGGCTAAGCGCTATCAGGCGTCTTGATCTATCTCTATAGATTCTGATGCCCAATACATATGCCGCTTCGCCTAAGTCTTTCATTGAAAAACTCTTCTTCAATGAGTCTTTTATTTCGCTAAGAAATTTCACATCATTTCCAATCAACAATATGTCATCTACATACAAGATTAGAAATGCTTTTGCGCTCCCACTAAACTTCTTGTACACACAAGATTCTTCATCGTTCCTGATGAAGCCAAACTCTTTGACCACTTCATCAAAACGAATGTTCCAGCTCCTTGATGCTTGCTTCAGACCATAAATGGCTTTCTGAAGCTTACATACCTTTCCAGCATTCTTAGGATCGACAAAACCTTCTGGATGTATCATGTATACATCCTGTTCAAGGTTTCCATTTAGGAAAGCCGTTTTGACATCCATCTGCCATATTTCATAATCGAAATAAGCAGCAATTGCTAGTACTATCCAAACAGACCTTAGCATAGCTACGGGCGAGAAAGTCTCGTCGTAGTCTACCCCTAGAACTTGCGTGAACCCTTTCGCGACAAGTCTAGCTTTGTGGATAGTAATGTTACCATCCGCGTCCGTCTTTCTTTTGAAAATCCATTTACAACCAATGGGTTTTACGCCATCTGGAAGTTCTTCCAAGTTCCAAACTTGGTTTTCATACATGGATTCCATTTCGGATCCCATGGCTTTGTGCCATTCCTTTGAGCTAGGCCCCGCCATCGCTTCCTTGTAGTTCGCAGGTTCATCGTCTTCAAGAATGAAGATTTCGTTATGAAACCATTCAGGTGGCTGGATAGCCCTACCTGATCTGCGCGGTTCAGTAACAACATTGTTTGAAGTTTCCGCATCACATGCGACAACTTCCGGCTCGGTTGTAGGGATAATTTGCGGAATTACTTCCGGTTCCTTAGCCATATCAACGGTTGCCGAAGATTCACTAATCTCATTAAGTTGTACTGTCCTCCCACTCACTTCTTTAGCGAGAAACTCCTTTTCAAGAAAGATTCCGGTTTTTGCGACAAACACTTTGCCCTCGGATGGGTGGTAGAAGGAATACCCAAAGGTTTCCTTGGGATAACCTACAAAGTTACATTTGTCTGATCTGGGATCGAGTTTGCTCGGTTGTAAACGTTTTACATAAGCTTCACAACCCCAAACTTTGAGATGCGACAAATTGGGTTTCTTCCCAAGCCATAACTCATATGGTGTCGTCTCAACAGACTTAGACGGTGCTCTGTTTAATGTGTGAGCGGCAGTGAGTAGTGCGTGACCCCAAAAAGATATCGGTAGATCTGTAAGAGACATCATCGACCTTACCATGTCTAACAGGGTTCGGTTACGTCGTTCCGACACTCCGTTTCTTTGTGGAGTTCCGGGAGGCGTAAGCCGTGAAACGATTCCACGGTCACTCAGATGTTGGCCAAACTCGTGACTAAGATATTCGCCTCCGCGATCAGACCGCAGAAACTTAATCTTTTTGTCACGATGATTTTCTACCTCATTCTGAAATTCTTTGAACTTTTCAAAGGTTTCCGACTTATGCTTCATCAAGTAGATATAGCCATACCGACTTAAATCATCAGTAAAAGTCACGAAGTAAAAATACCCACCCCGTGCGGCCGTGTTCATTGGACCACATACATCACTATGTATTATTTCCAATAATTCACCCCCCCGTTCAGGATGACCCGTGAACGGCGTCTTGGTCATTTTTCCCATCAAGCAAGCTTCACATGTGTCAAATGATTCAAAATCAAGGGACGGTAAAACTCCATCTTTATGGAGTCTTTGCATGCGTTTCTTTCCGATGTGGCCAAGCCGACAGTGCCACAAATAAGTGGTGGTGGTATCAGCCTTCTTAAGGCGTTTAGCATTCACGTTAAAGACATCATTTCCACATTCAAGATTTAGTATGAAAAGGCCCCCAACAATGGGTGCAAATCCATAAAACATATCCTTACAATAAAGTGAAAAACCATTGTTCTCAGACTTGTAGGAGTACCCATCGTGTACTAAACATGATCCAGAGATAATGTTTCTACACAACAACGGAACAAAATAACAGTTACTAAGTTCCAAAATAAATCCTGAAGGGAGACGTAGAGGCATAATGCCGACGGCTTGAGCGGCGATCCCAGCGCCGTTCCCGACATGCATCACGACTTCATTCTTTGCCAGCTTGCGCACCTTCTGAAGCCCCTGTATCGAGTTGCAAATGTGAGCAACCGATCCGGTATCAAATACCCAAGACTTAGAATTTTCGCTAGCAAGCAAAACGTCAATGACATTAACTTGTATAACAATTATACCTTTTCCAGTTTTCCCGGACTTCTTATCTTCCAGATATTTCTTGCAGTTTCTCTTCCAGTGTCCCGTGCCCTTGCAGTAGAAGCACTCAGTTTCATTCTTGGCTCCGCCCTTAGATTTGCGTTGGAAGCCGGTCTTACCGGCGCCCTTGCCTTTCTTTGGCTTGCCTTTCTTTTTGAAACTGGCAGTTTTATTCACAAGCAACACTTGCTTGCGATTTTTCTGCAGTCCTCCTTCAGCAGTTTTCAGCATGGCAAGCACCTCATTTTCTGTTTTGTCCAACCCATTCATGTTGTAGTTCATGATAAAACCGCCATAAGACGGGGGGAGTGAACCTAGCAGCAAGTCCATAACATGCTCTTCTGGAAGTGGGAATTCCAGGGTTTTAAGCCTTTCTGCGTAGCCAATCATATTGACTACGTGCTCGCCAACTGAACTGCCCTCAGCCATCTTGGTCTCCGCCATCATTTTCATGATGTCAAAACGTTCAGACCTTGCATTAAACTTGTAAAAAGCATCCAGATCCTTGATCATATCAAAGGAGTTATGGAATTCAAAACGTTTTTGAAGCTCTGAACTCATGCAAGACAGCATGAGGCACTGCACTAAGTTGTTATCATCATCCTTAGTGGCACAGACATTTTGTATGTCTGCCGCGGCAGTTGCCGCCGGTTTAGGAGGAAGAGGTCCGTCAAGCACGTACACTTTCTTAGCACCCCTGAGGACAATCCTCAGGTCATAGACCCAATCCGCATAGTTGTTTCCATTCGCATCTAACTTCTCTTTCTCTAACATAGGGCCTAAGCTGAACGCGGTGTTGCGAGCCATTTGATCTACAACGGAAAACACAAGTTCACTTAGACTTTGTTCATAATGATATTTCGCACTAGTGAATAAACAATTTTATTCTAAAGTGCGCTCCCACTCAAATCAATATCTCTCAAAATTGATTATGAATGATTCAAGACACGAATTTTAATTCAACGCCATTGATGGTTAGCATCACTGATGACGAGAACTTCAATTGTTAGGCAAACTTGCCAATCACATCTCTATGTGACTCTTGTTCATCTTTCGATGTGTGTGTTCCGAGCTCATGACTTTCATGCCTGAACATCAAGACAACCAAGTGATCTTGCTGCGAGGTCTTAACTCACCCGCCTCACACATCCCTAATCGTTCGTACCCATGTCAGCGTGGCGCACCCCGAAAAGTTAGGTGCCGTGACGGTGCTACACTTGGGAGAACACTAACTATTTGATATTTTAAGTGAGAGATCACCCTAATAAAAGCGACTACCACGCAATCAAGAAGGGTGCAACATAAGGGATAAACATCTCAGGCAATTCATAATAGCATGATATGGTATAGCCCCTTCTGACGGAGAAGTCAAGTATTTCTTCGTCTTCGGCATTCGCGTCGGTGTTCACCTTTGCGAAGATTGCCACCACCTTGTCGATGCACCAGATAATATTGCTATCTCTATAGCTAATAAAATAAGTGCATTACATAAGGTTGACACGCAGGTCATTAAAGTGCAATCATATGGCTCCAGCCATCATGCCGAATCATGACACGCAGGTCATGTTAATTACATCATATAGCCATCTCATACATAATCAAATTGAATATGAGCATTGCTATACCACATCACATGCAAACCATCCTGCAAAACCAAGTTAGACGCCTCTAATCGGTTTATGCAAAAATTTATTTTACGTGGCTTCTAAGGTTTTGACTCAAACCGCAACTACCTCCGTTTATCATCAAGTATGATACTTCAGGTTGCTAGATTAACTTTCCAGGGTGTATGAAACACGAGATAATAAAATCTCGAGCCCCATAATAAACTTCGTCATACGCGTGACCCCCGTGCAGATCATATCTGCATTGCCCTTTCGTCTGCGAAACATCCATCTTTCTTTAACTATGGTGGAACCCAAAGAACTGTTAGCACTTCGTTGATCTGTCAATCAGCATACTCAGGAGCAGCATGAAAGGATCGCGGATTGCCAGAACTTTGTAAGATTCCACCATGCCGTCAAGATCAGGACTACGCAAATTTACGGGAAGCAACAGGAACATCGGGTAACAGATTTCATCTGCTACCCGCACAAATAATTTTCAGCAATAGATCTCATCTACTACAAAATTATACTATGCAATACCCATACATCTCATGTATTCTAGATCATAACATGCATCTACTCATAGCCTGGCTCTTGATGCCACTGTTGGGGAATGCGACAGAAAACAAAAATTTCCGGTATAGCGAGCACGCCCAGGACCACTATGGAGATTGCATACAAGGTTTGATCTGATCCGTACCGACTCGAAGCGCAGCGAAAGAAGAGTCGGTGGAGATCGTTGGTGCAGATCCCCGCAGCTAGGATTTTACAACCTCCCAACCGCGAGGATGTACTCCCTCGTCAGACAGCCCTTCGGGAGGCGGTCGGACAGTCCCCCGGACGATGTCGCGGACAGCCCTTCGGGAGGACCCTCGAAACTCGAACGGAGACTCGGACAGCCCTTTGGGAGGACACACGAACAGCCCCTCGGGCAAAAGATCGAAACTACGACCTCTCTACGGGCTTGCACACATACGGTGTCATCTATCCGGCAGGGCTTCGCCGTCCAGAACTAGTTCCTGCCGGAACCCAGACAGCCTTTCGGCTCTACGAAAGACTCTTTTCGTGGGAGGGAGAGAGAGAGCTTGCAAAGCAAAGCATGTGTATGAGAGCACAAGGGATGAGGATAAATGGCAGCCAACTCTCCTCCTTTTATAGGCCAAGGCATGGGGTGGGGTGGAGGAGGAAATACCAAAAATGCCCTAGCAACATGTCCCACATGTAAGGCAAAAAGGCAAGGCAAGTGGGCCACCAAGGGGACACCAAAGGGGGCACCCCTTGGCCGGCCACAACCTTGTCCCCCCCCATGGGGGGGACCCCCCAACAAGCCACCAACATGTCTCCTAGAAACATGGGTGTTCCCTAGACAAAAAGCCACCAAACATGCAACCCCCGATTCGTGGGATCTTGTCCCCTCGTACTGAGACAAGATGTTTTTCCGCGATCGTTTCTTCTGAAAAAATCCCGGACGGTCCCAGAACATTTCTGGTACCCTCCAAAATAATTCTGGGCTCATGCCGAAACATTTCCGGTATGGTGGTTTTCATCAGCGAAAAGCAACAACAGCAGTCCCGGCGGCTCCGGAACATTTCCGGGTTTTTTCTCCAAAAAAATCCCAGAAGTTCCCACACCAATTCTGAGACCCTCTAAGAATTTCCAGGTGAGTGCCGGAACCATTTTGGCCTAATCATATATTCCGAAACAACTTTTCGGTTTTACCGAAACTCTTTCGGTGTTCTCTCTCCGGAACTCTTCCGTCGTCACCGAAACTTTTCTGGTGCCTTTCTCTCAAACTTCCCGTCTGGAATTCAGCAGATAGATGACCCTTAAGCGTGTGACCCTATAGGTTCGGTGAAGTAGAGACATGACCCGGAACCCCTTCCGATCAATGATCAACATCGGAGCCGTGGACACCCATATTGACCCCTATACCCACACGAATGAATATTCGAGTGAACCTCCAGTTGCCGTGTGCTATTCCTGTTGCTTCACGATATGTTACAATTACCCGAGGTGAGACATGTTGGCATCACCGTGGATCAACAACTTGTCCACTATGCCAGTTACCTCGTTGTCGGTATTGTTCTCTTTTCTCGTTCCCGTGTTCCGGCATCCCCGTGATCAAATCACAAAGTGTCTGGCCAGACGATGATGGATACCGTAACACCGAGAGGGCCCAGAGATATCTCTCCATCGTTGGAGGAGCAAATCCCAATCTTGAGCTATTAAGTTACTTGACATACTTTTCCATGAACCCGTAAGCCGCCGTAATAGCCACCCATTTACGGATGACGTTTAACAAACCCCAAAGTTCATGAAGCAAGCATGAAGAAACTCGATACTCTCATGGTCTAAGGAATTATGCAAACATTAACTTCTCTGCGTTATTAACCATTAACTTATGACGAATGTATCTCATAGCATAACATCAATACGGATCGATTCAACACAAGTGTTCTACCAACATCGTGCCCTCAAAATTGCCGGCATAGCCATGCCCATGATCAGGAAAACAGGATCATCATGCAATACTTGAGCCAGTCTTAGAGGCAAGACTAGGAATACAATTTACCGTTTATTATACCACACGTGCACATGAGTTTCCCTCCAAGCCTCGTTTAATTTGTAGACTCGAGAATCATTGCAGTTATAGCATGGAACATAAACATTCATTACAAACTCTGAGATACAAAAGTAACTTATATTACTGCCTCTAGGGCATATCTCCTACAACTGGGTCAAGTCGGGTCGACCCCGAGGGGAACCCGCGAGAGATGTGAAGTCGGGTTGACCTGGAGGGGTACCCGCGAGATAGTTACGAGGCGCGGCCGGGCAGACAGAGACCGCCCTAGAGAGGGATGGGCCTGACCCTTGTTGCACTTCCTCGAGACAGGACGACAGGAGTACTGATCGTCACCGCGAGCTCCTAATAATTCACTAACGGATTTGGGTATTTGATCTGAGTGGGTCATTGGCCCTATACGCACTACCACCACGTGGGATAATGGTTATGGGACCCTCGGCGCCGTATGTATCAGCCGAAAGCTCTGTCAGATGTCCAGTTCAGCATTGTGGGCCTGTCAGGCCAGTGCCATCCAGGATGAGGTGGTGCTCATCCTGGCTCGTCGCACAACGACCCGAAGTGTGAAGGGCGATGGGCCGAAGACCCCTGAGCGCTTAGGATGTAGACCGGCAGGGACCTCTCTGTTGAGCCTAGGTAGGACTGCGGTGTGTCGATCAGCCGAGGCCGGGCATGACCCAGGAAAGTGTGTCCGGCCAGAGCTAATCGAGCGTGTTGGGTAACAGTAGTGCACCCCTGCAGGGAAGTTATCTATTCGAATAGCCGTGTCCACGGTAACAGGACGCTCAATGTTGTATCCCGATCTACTACAACTTAAACTGGATACATGTTAATTGTAAGCTCTGGGATCGCTTTCTCGCCGGGAGCGAGGAAGGATCTGTAGGCTTTGTTACAACATGCTTGCTACTTTATTTATGTACTAATCTACACTCTTCTTATGCTGCAAGACCGCTGAAGATGCTAGTCTTCGATAGGCTAGGCTTTTTCTCCCCCTGTTCTGGCATTTCTGCAGTTTAGTCCAAAGATATAGCCCCATTCCTTTGATACCAATGCATAATTAGTATAGTTCTGATGTCAGTCTTGCGAGTACTTTGGATGAGTACTCACGGTTGCTTTGCTCCCCTTTTTCCCCCATGCCCGATTGCTGCGACCAGATGATGGAGCCCCGGAGCCAGCCACCCCAGTCGTCGACTACTACACTTTTGGAGGAGCCTACTACTACGTGGATACCGTCGACGACCAGGAGTAGTTAGGAGGCTCCCAGGCAGGAGGCCTGCGCCTTTTCGATCAGAGCCGTTGTTTGTTTTCGCCTTCTTTTGGCAGTTTTGTTTAATTTTGTGTCTGTACTCAGATACTGTCGTTGCTTCCGCTAACGCTTGTATGCGAGCTTTTGTATTCGAGCCCTCGAGGCCCCTGGCTTGTAATATAATGTTTGTATTATTTTATTTTGTGTCTAGAGTTGTGTTGTGATATCTTCCCGTGAGTCCCTAGGCTTGATCGTGTGCATTTGCGTGTATGATTAGTGCACGATTAAGTCGGGGGTGTCACAGGCTGGGCGCGGCCTCGCGTCCGGTCCGGTTGGCCTCAAGCTGGCTAGCGACGGGTCAGCGGCCGTCCCATCCATCCATACGACAAGACGGCTCTCCACGACGGGAGAGCGTGGCTACAGTGCCGCCAACCCCGCTGACCCGGGCGACCGACGTCAGCACGGCGTGCCTCTGTAGCCCCACGACGCCAACCAATCCATGACGCGGGAGGCGACGGGCAACAGTGCCAAGCAGCCGGCGGGGCCCTCAGCCGGCAGGCCCCACTGCCGGCTCCAGATGATGACAGCCGGGTCCCGCCCGCGTGTAGATTTACCCATGTGACCCTGGGGGGTCGGGCTATAAGACCCCCCAGGAAGCCTCCATGCAGAGGAGGTTGGACTCTTAGCACACACCCACACACACACACATACTCACAGGAGAGGTAGAATGGAGGTCTAGCCTCTTCTTCCTCCTCCGCCCAACAGCTCCAGGAGCACCATTATAGCCCTTGCACATATCATGCCATTTCGGCAGGACTAGGGGTGTTACCTCCCACGGAGGGCCCCGAACCTGGGTACGTCTTGTGTCTCACACTCGCGAGTGCCGACCTCGCTTCTGGAACCCACTGGCGTCCTCACGCAGCCCCCCATTTTTAGCCATTTCATGGCATCTGCCTTGATTTCACCACGACAATAACATGCTTGTGCATTTTCCTATTATTCTCCCTCCACCTTAATGTCCAACACTAATTGCAAGGAATTTTTATTCTAGCCAACTAAAATATTCAGCTGAAACACTAAAAGTGGGTTCCATTTACTGCAACACTAATAAGAAAATACAGGCTATGAAAGTAATAGAAAAAAGAGTAACCCCTAGGAATCTATGTCTCCTCATGTAGTCCAAAGAAGGTACCAGATCAAGTGTATGAAAAGTTATCTGATTTGTAGTTTCAGAAGCAATGCTCATTGTTCCTAATGGAATCTTAAATTATTTCTTGCATAGTAGTCATTACATATGCATTAGATGGAATGCCTAGAATGACACTGAAGCAATTTATAGAAGAGATAAAATTTGAAAACAATTACATAACTTATAAAGCACAAGAAATAGAAACTAACTTAATGGTTTCAGTATCTTAGCACCACCCACCGTAGTACTAGGTTTCTGCATGTAGATTTTGTTAAATCTTACATTTGCACGCTTTCATAAGAAATTCCTTTAGATAATGTTATCAAAAGTAGTGATCTTAATATGCGATATTCAAATATAGCATCCTCGATAATGAATTAATGATACAAGAATCTATGAAATTCAAAGTTGGCTTGCCGACGACTCATTTCTTCTTCTATTGCAATCATTTGAGGAGAAGCCAAGACTATTTGAAGAGATGCCAAGACTTTTATTTTTGAAAAACAAATCAATCTTCAGTAGTGATGTCTGACAAAGGTTGGGCCCCACCGCCGATGGGAGGTCGGCGCCTCGAGCTCGCGCTGGCCTCGCTGCAGGACAAAAATATGAATAGTGTAGGTACAACGGTTCTATTTTTTGCTATAGATCTTTGAAGTGAACTCAACCACAAGAGTCAGTTTGTTCATTTAACTTACAAGTTAAATCACTTATAGATTGCATCTCAAGTACTTAATGTGGTCGTATTATGAGTAGTACAACCCATAGAAACCAAGACTATATTTTTATATGATTATATTTTTTTATGTACCATTCATAGGTGAATAAGTTTCGTACAAATTGTTGCATCTCCAAGGCTTCTTGTGGTGAAGGTTCATGGTCAGCTTGAATGCGTGGTTGTCGAAGAACTCTGTGATGTTAATTCGTTCAATCATAAGTTGCAACGGTGTCCGTCAAGGTAAAGTAGGATTGGGCGAAATAGTGAGAATTGAATTTACTGCCTCTCCTTCTTGATATAGATAAAGTGGTAGAGCTCCTGATTATTGGTTTGTTTCTTTTCCCAAAAGATGTCTTCTTTGGTGGGGTCCATTGATGATTGCTTAGACCATATTTTTGGTGCCATATTCTAGATCCCGTGGTAATTCAATTTCCATAATTTTGTTTGAATGTTTAACAAGTATTATGTCCAGGTGGTTGATTATTTGGAGTCCCATTTGTTGAATGTTGTGGTGGAGATACCAGATAATGTCAACTTGCAAATTATACAAGTTTGCCGAGATGAGCGAGGAAAAAGTGGTTCTCTTTCGCTGATCACTGGGAAGCCATACAAGCAATCAGATAAAGGAGACGCTCCCTATGTGAATGGTGTGGCATCTCGCTTCACAGTTGATCTTCTGCAGTCAAATGTAATAGCGGTGCACAGTGATCAAAGGATTACAGGTTGTATAAAAGGCTTTCTCTATATAAATCATTACAACCAGTTCGACCTCAAACCCATTGTCATTCCTCATCTTAAAAAAAGACACAACATACATGCACGCGCGGGATGAGGCACCGGCGCGGCGTGCCACCGCGCCTTCCGCCTGCTAGTATTCTTAATTGGCGGTGTTACCGCTCCACATTCAGGCTTTGCCTCAGCGTTGCTCCACCCTCCGACCGACATTTTCCTCTAAGTTTGAGGGGCGCTAGAATTAATTCTATGGATGGTGACTCGCACCTAGAATCCAACTCATCAGCCTCGGGCTTATTGATCCCTTAGTTGCAAGGAAGGAGGGGGAAGTATTGTAGAACAACAAAGAAATTTGTTTAGGGGCAACGGAATAATGGAATATAAATGCATATTCGCTACTTGTTGAACGGCTAAGAAATTGTTTTTCATTTTTGCGGAAAGGCTAAAAAATTGCAATTCAGTGGTGCAGATCTTCGACTTGGAAATAAAAATAAAAAAATATCAATGTAATGGAGACTGTCTAATCAAATAATCAAACCCATATCCAATTGAAAAGAAGTGCCCACCACACAAATATGGTGTCAGCCGTACAAGTGCACCTATCCCGGCCGGCCCGGGCTGCCTGAACCCAAAACCCCAAGCCCCCAAACCGAGCGCGCGCTCATCTATAAATCGCGCTCGAACATCACAGCGAGGCATCATACGCCCACACTCACCACTTGGCTCACTGTCGTACTCGTACACTACAGCGCCGAAAAAGCTGCCAAGGGGCTCCGTCGTCCATGGACGTGCCGACCGCCGGCGGAGCCGCCGCTGTAACGCAGCGCAAGGCGTGGGAGTGGGAGGGGCGGGTGGTGTCCCCGGTGCCGGCGGCGACGGCGGACGAGGCGTGGGCGCTGCTGTCCGACTTCCTGGCGTTCCACAAGTGGCACCCGCGCGTGGCGGTGTGCCGCCTGGCGTCTTCGTCCGGCGCGGCGGCGCCCGGGTGCGTGCGCTACTGCGAGGGCACCCCGCCCGACGACGGGGCGCCCGCCGACTGGGCGCACGAGACGCTCCTCGAGCACGACCAGGCCCGCCGCTTCTTCCGCTACGAGATGAACAACAACAACATGGGCTTCGGCACCTTCTTCGCCGTGTTCCACGTCGTCCCCGCCGCCGCGGCCGGCGGGTGCGAGTTGCGGTGGGAGTTCGAGTGCGAGCCCGTGCGGGGCACGCCCAAGGAGGCGCTCGAGGCTCGGCTGCAGGCCGGGCTCGACGGCATGGCCGCACGCGTGCACGAGCACGTCATGTCCGCGCGCGCTGCCGTCGCCGTTGCCGCCGCCGCCACGCCACCGACCACCGTGACTGCAGGGCTGGAGGCCGCCGATGAGCTCAAGCTGGACAACTCCATCGCGGCCTGAGCTCTGAGCACCCGACGTACACGCCAGGCCCGGTTCCACCTCGGTGTGCACGTAGCGACGACGTACGTTTGGTTGTGATCTCGTCTCGTTCTTTTCTCGCGGTACTACGTTGTCTGATGATATTTTCTCTTTGTTTTGTTCTGGGCCTTTGTCAGTTTGCCGTTACGTATATGCGGCTACGTACCGTTTACTACAGTACGGTAGTACACCTATACAGCTGTACCGGGAATAAATGTATGATATTACTCGTAATATATGCAAGTGATCAGTGCATGTGCAGTCTTTTACAATCTTAAGTATTCACCTGACTGCATGTGTTATATAACTTTCGAGCAAATTGTAATATATTTTTACAAGGCAAAGTTATGCTAAAAGTACTATAAATACTAGTCTACCTCGTTTCAAAATTTAGACTGTAGGCCTTACATATGTGATCACATTTTCATGAAAGTATTTTAGACTGCGTAGCGATATTGGTTGAGTGGGAGACGACGTTTTTGCCAACTACGAAACGCATGTGGTTACTTCATTTATCTCGAGATTTGGTGACTAAACCTTCTGGATGTACCCGTGTGGTATAAGGCATACGGTATGCGTGTTAGTTGGGTAAGTGTTGAGCTTTTATGTAAACGGCTTCATTTGTACTGTCTGTGTTTTTAAAAAGTGTTAGGCTTTGTACTTCCTCCGTTCAAAAAAGCTTGTCCCTCAAATGGATGTAAGGTGCTTAGGAAGATACTTAGTAAAATAAATCGATTTTTTTAAGCATAAGTGATTATTTCTACATGAAGGGTGTCTATTAAGCGTCTACTCTCTACAAATAAGCACCAATGCATAAAAAATTGGTTATTTTTCTAAGCACCTAGCATTGTACAAGACCTTAGGATCTTGTTGTTTAGCTCCTTGCTAACCTTGTACAGTGGACATGTTTTTCACACACAAAATATATATGCTTTTTGAAAAGGAGGTTAGACCCCCGGCATACACAAAAAATATAGTAAAAAAGTACAGTAGGACTTCCCACGGTTTCGCCTAAAAGAGCAATCTTGGATTACAAAACTCCGTCGAAAAACAAGAGGCGGTGGGGGGATAACGGATCAAACATGGCCGCCGCCACGGGCCCAAATCACGCCAAACTCTTCCGTTCCCTCCCATTCCTGGAGAGACCTCAGAGGTCAGATCGATGAGATGCCCCGCTTATCTCATCCCTGTCTTATCGTGCAATCAAGCTGCCGGCTCGGTGCGCAGAAGCCACACACGCACGCAGCTCACCAGCCGCTCGTGGCGCGGCCTGAGCCGGAACCGCGCATGTGCAGGCAAAAGTTAGAGTTATTGCAGCAGCTCTGCGGACATGGTCAGGCACGTAGGCCATCCGTGGCGTATGTATGTTTCAGGCTTCAGCTTCTGGTGTGACGTGATGCGCTGTTTGTTTCAGCTCGCGTACTCCAGGTCCATGGGAGGAGAGCCGCTCCAACGTTTCATTTTCACCGAAAACGAAGCCATGCCACCTTGCCACACCAGGTCCATACGAACTCAAGCCTCGGCGTCTGTGGTACAGTTTTCGGGTTGAAAGTAAACAAATCCATCGGTCTCAGACTACTCCTGCTAAACCTTCACCGTCTGCGTTGTCGATTCTTGCCTTCTGGTTTGCTGCATCAACAACACCCACCGCGATCTTGGAGCCATACAAACTGGAAGTCGGGGCATCTGTGATGCCACAGTTATTGGATTGAAACTAAAGTTTTTACAGGACAGGAACAAATCCATCGTTCTCATATCTGTACTTCAATCTTCACGGTATGCGTTGTCGATCACCTCTAGGTCCCTTAATCTTGGAACTGCAAGCAGGAAGCAGAGATCACGTGGACGCTAGCGAACAATGGCGGGGACGCAGGATCTTAGAATCTGAGCTGAAATCGAATTCATGATTAGCCCGGAACATGAAATGGGCCTTATTTGTACACTCTTTCGGTGCGCAAGACAAGTGTCAAAATTTAAGGTCCAACTAGCGCGATCGATCGACAGATCCGCAGGGTGCACACTAAAAGTGAAGCTCAACAAGTTATTAAGTTTTGGGAATTGGCTAATTTTGATAGAACCGTAGTAGCAGGCATTTTGCAGGAGATTCAGGAGCTCAATGCAAACTTTCAGAGCTTCCAAATGAGATTTATTAGTCGGGATGAGAACGAAGCGGCTCACATCTGTGCTAAACATGCAGGTGAGTCTATGGGTGAACTGTATTCCATCTTTTCTTGTTGATGTTTTGCAACATGATTGTAATCCTGGCCAATTATCAATAAAGCTCATTGATTCGGAAAAAAAAAACTAGCTCGCTCGATTGCGCCTCCGTCGTGCGCGGAAACGTGAGTGGACTAGCTACTATGGAAAAAAACTGGCAACTCCTAGCTCCAAGAAAAACCGGCTCAAAACATTTTTTTAAGGACTAAGATAAATGTATTATTACAACTATTTTTCATAAAATTTCTTTAAAAAAATTGTAGATTTTAGAAAATATTGACCTTTTTTCTAAAATATACATGGATTTTAGAAAACTTTGAAGGATTTTTTTAAATGTTATTGAATTCAAAAAAATATTCATTTATTTCCAAAATGTCCATGATTTTTATTAAATATAAATTTTTAAAAATGTACAAGAAATCAATAAATATAAATTTTTGAAAATGTTTACAAACTTAAAAATGTGCAAAAAAATAAAAATTGGAGTAAAAAACAAGATGAAGAAAATTGAAAATAAAAAACGATCAATAATGGAAAAAAACTGATATAGAATAAAAACGGAATTACAGAAAAGGAAATAGCGGAAATCAAAATGTGTAGAAATCCGCTTTCTTTCAAGCATGGGTAGAAATCTACGCTCTTGTGCCGAAGCTAGCAAGGGTCGGCACGTAAACCATGTGCATGCGTGCGTTTTGTAGACGAATAAGACAAAACCTATTTACCGCACATTGCACCAAATGGGAGGAGTATAAGACTACTAACACCCTGTCCTCCCACAAGTAGTTTGAGCCCAATTAGATCAGGGTCCTTTATTTCTCTTTGTTGTTTTTTATTCTTTGGTTGTTATCTTTTATTTTTCGTTTCCTTTCCCTTTTTGCTTCCATTTTCTTGATTTAAATATTATTATCATCATCTTTTTTTGTTTCTGTATTTTATTTAAATTTATTTTTGTAATTATTAATCTCTCTCTGTTTATGCTAACATATGGATTTTTTGAAATACAAGAATATTATTTGAGATATGAGAAGATCTTTTTTATATGCATGTATATTACTTTTTCATGATATGTGGAAATTTTGTATTTAGTTATTACGTTAGTTTTATTTTTAATAAATACCTGTATATATTTTTCTGTGATAAATGAAGACTTATTTTGAAACATTTTTCATACGTTGAATATTTTTGAAATATATGCATAGAGGAACATCTTTTGTCTAATATGTGAATACGTTTTTCCAAATGCAGGAACATGTAATTCGATTTACATGAAAAAAATTCAACATACAATTTCTCTTCTATTTTTTTAAAAATTTAGTAAAATGTTAATATAATTTTTGGTATGTATAAAAAGGAAAAGTTAAAAGAAAGAAAGGGCACCCAATTTTTTCCCAAAAATTGATGGGAACACTCTTTCCATGTTAAATATATCACTTTGGGCTTCCCCAAATCGAACCCTCAAACCCCCCTTATATGTGTGTATCACAGTGTCCGAACAGCTTTCGCCATCCAATGGAAACTCCTATATGTCTGAGGACCTATTCACATGTCCTTAATCCGGTATCCTGGCCACAAACAAATAGATGATTTGCCTGAGTCTGGACATCTGCATGCCCAACCAGAAGCAACCACATGGTCCTTCTCTCTCCTCTCTCACCTCCCAACCGCACATTACACAAATGTCCAACCAAAAGCAATCATGTGGTCCCTCTCCCTTATTTCTCTCCTCCCAACCGGACAAATGACGAATTTTTGGCAATAAAGGTTGGATGGCGCCCTCCCGTATCCTGTCCGCGGACCCGTACGGACGTGGTACACGGACGGATAATTTCTCCGTTTTAAGGGATAGCATTGGAAATGCCCTTAGAGCATCTCGAAGGGGCCTCCCTATAACCACCCCATTTGTCCGGATGAACAGCCCAAAATCCAGACACTGTACGGACAATAAAACACGGACCTAACGGGCCTTCCCAAACCACCCACATTAGTCTGGATAGTCCGAACGGCTCCAAACCCAACCCAAATGTGAGGCGGACATGGAGTGTCCGGACACTCGGCCTACACCGCCCTAGCTCATCCGGACCACACAAACCCTCCCTTCGCCTCAAGCCCTAACCCAAGCTCTTACTCTCACCGTTCTCCTCGCCATGTCCAACTTCAGATCGGGATCAGACTCCGATGCACTGGTGGAGCTTAGGCAAGGCTGAATGGGCCACGGCCCGCCCAGTTCAGTAGTTTTTTCTGACATTATAGCAATTTCTTACAGCCTGGCCCATCCAGTCCGCCAACTTTTTGCTGCAACCTCAGCCACTGCTCCGATGGGGTGGACTGGGAGCTCCTCGAGTTCGAGGTTGAGGATAAGAGCAAGTACAATAAGGTGACGTAGACGGGCTATAAGACTTAAAATAGTATATTTGTGCTGAGTTGGAAAAGAGAGAAGATGAGAGACAAGACAAGCGGGCTACAAACTAACAGCCGGCTGTAGCACATGCTCCTAGAGACTTTGTGAGAGAGGGAGGTGGGCCATGTATCAATGAAGTAATACTTTTTTTACATCTAACTATTATACTTGCCGGCTATAAGCTTGGCTATAGTTGACGTGGCAACATCATATAAACAGCAGCTCGTTGTACTATTAACCATGCTCTAACGAGGAGCTCACCCTCCGCTTGTTCCAGGTGGAGACCCGTGGCAGGGAGCCGTCCCGCCACAGAGGCGGGGATCCAGCAGCCGGAGCCAGTCCCGCCACCATGGCATGGGTCGAGCAGCGGGGGTCCGGATCTAGCGGTAGCAGGCCAGTGTACGTCGCGCTGCAAGCCAGCCCACTGAACGTCCGCTCTGTATATTTCCCGAACAAGTATTGATTTCGGGGAAGGTCTAGGGCGCGGCCGTCTGCTCCCTAGCGCTCCGGAGCAGCCGGCCGAAAAAGGAAATTTCTGATCTTAATCTATAAAAGAAAATATTTTATCCCCTAATAATCTATAAATAGAAATAGTTTGTTCTCCAAATCCATATTAGGAGAAGTGAACACGTGCGGACATGTGTGAACAGAAAAAGTAAAAAGTAAATGCAAACCACCCACGTGAACAGGTGTGAACGCACTTAATTCGAGCTTTCAAATTTTTAAAAACCCATAACTTTCAAACCCCGCATCGAAATTAAGATCCGTTTTCACCGTTGAAACCCTCGCGACATGCTCTTCGAAACTAGATCCCGCATGGGTATGTTTCAACAAAAAAAAATTATGCAATTTAGTTTCCGTTTTGTGCAACTGCCTAGCAGTCGATGTGCAACTACATGACGGTGGATGTGTAACTTTTCGCCCACCCCATGGATGTGTAGTTTTCACTGATGGCACCTCCACCCTCAAACTACCTCCTTCTAGTGAGATGTGCAAATTCGTGTGTTGCCTAGGCCAACTGCCTAGTAGTTGATGTGCAACTTTCCTCCTGCCCGTGGTTGTGCTTTCACTGTTTCCTGTATCGGTCAACTGTCTAGCAGTGGATGTGTAACTTAGGATACTGCCACGACCAACTGTCTACTAGTGATGTGCAACTTCCCTCATACCCCGTGGATGTGTAATTTCCCTACTAGTACTCTGGTCCAAACCACCCCTCTAGTGGGATGTGCAACTTTAGCGCTCTGTTTATATGCAACTTTCAATACACTTATGAATATGTAACTTTTCACTACCCTCATGAATGTGGAATTTTCACCATCCAACTATTCACGTGAGATGTGCAACTTCATATGTTGCTCCGGCCAACTGCCTAGCAGACTTTGTGCAACTCCGTTTGTTAACCCCGCCAACTAAAACTACATATCCACAAGTAGGGAGGGGAAAGAGTTGCACATCGAGTAATAGGCAGTTGGCTTGAATAAGAGACTAATTTGCACATATCGCTGGTAGAGGAGGTGGGGCAGGGTGTGTCAACTGTAAAAAACTACACATCCATGAGTAGGGACAAGGGTTGCACTTCGACTACTAAATAGTTGGTCCGGGCAGTAAACTAGTTGCACATCAAGTTGTCATGATTGCTAGGTTGCAACCTCATATGAAGTTAGATCATGCAGCTCTAAAAATTGGTTTTGAAAAAAGTTGCACTATGTAGTACTAAAGTTGCACAATACAGTACTGAAGTTACACCATATAGCATCAAAGTTGGCATGGAAAAAAATCCATCAAAACATACCCATGCGGGATCTAGTTTCAAAGATCTCGTCGCGAGGATTCCAACGGTGAAAACAGATCTGAATTCCGACGCGCGGTTTGAAAGTGACTTTTTAAATTTTTGAAAACCCAAATAAATGTACATGCAGTGTCCCGTATCTCTGCAACCAAAAAGGAATCTCTAAGCTACATGCATGCAGTGTCCATTGGCGGTCCATATACACTTTTCACGCGTAGTACACTCTTCGCATGCAGTTTTGTCGCTAGCGCCGGCCGCTCGCTTTGACGAAATAGTGCACGCGCACGATTAAGATTTTAGGTTGATTTCGATATGGTCACCGTTGAACTGTAAACTGTATATCGTGCACTGCTCTCTGCATATGACTGCATCTCGAACATGGGACGGTGCACCAATCGAAGTGGGGCTACCACTATTCCACGTTACCCGGATGGACGGCTCCGCCGCCGGCCGACTCACAATCCGACAGCTGTGGCGCAACTGGTAAATTTACGTACTAGTTATACCACCGACTGTCAGAAATATACTAGTTTGACCACCGGCCACAAAATTTCATCACATTTTTTTGTTGGCAATCAGTGTAGCAATCACCCAATCATATATACTTGCATCAATCCTGATTCCAGAATTCTACATCTAAAAAAAATAGTAATAAATAAATTATTCACGGATCCACTCATTCACTTGTCACTACTGTCAATCGTTGTCGCTTAGTACACGTGGTTATTCCTCCTACTCACACACTGACACGTCGTCAGCTTAGCTGTCGTCTTTTGCACCCCACTATATAAACCGATCGAGCTAGCCAGCTTAATCGGTACCACATCGCCAGCCAAACACGTAGTACGTGCGAGTGCATACGTAGTCGTCGAGCCGAGCAGCGCGCGGCAGCGGGAATGGCGATCGACGAGGAGGGTGCGCAGCAAGGGTGGGCACCGGCAGCTGCGGCGCAGGAGCAGTGGCGAGGCGCCGTGGAGGCCGCGCTGCCGGGCACGCCGGCGGGCGCCGCGTGGGCGCACGTCGCCAGCTTCTTCTCCGCGCACCTCTACCTCCCGGGCATCGACGTGTGCGAGCGCGTCGTCACGGGAGCCAGCAGCGAGGATGACGATGGCCGGTTGCTGATCACCCCCGGCTGCGTCCGGCACGTGGCTTCGAGCGCTGCCGGGCTGTGGGCGCGCGAGGAGCTGCTGGAGGCGGATCACGCCGCGCGGCGCCTCCGCTACGCCGTCGTGGACAGCAACATGGGGTTCGGCCGCTACGTCGCCACGCTCCGCATCCTGGGCCTCGACGACGGCGGCGAAGGCGGGTGCATGATCTCGTGGGCGTTCGAGTGCGACGCCGTGAAGGGCGAGGGGTGGAGCGAGGCGGCGCTCGTGGCGCGCCTCGGCGCCAGCGTCAAGGGCATGGCCGAGAGGGTGCAGCAGCTCGCCGCGGTAGCTCAGTAGCTGTCGCCGGTGCCCGATGGTGATTCGATTTGGATGAATGCATGAACTAGTGTAGTTAGCTGAGGCGCTAGCTTTTGACGTGCGGTGCTTAGATTCCATTCCATTGTCATGTGGGCAGTGGCCGTCGCTGCCGCCGTTGAGTTTTTCATTTCTTTATCGTTTTTTTAGATGCTAATAATTTCTTTATCGTTGTTGTGTAATAAGTAGATGGAGACATTTGTCCAATCACAGCGGAAATAATAAAAATCGAGCGAGTTGGATCAAAATAGAGCCTAAATAACCTAATGTCAGCTAGGCACATGAGCATGCTCTGATATTTTTGGCGCGCATGAGAGTTCACGGTTGACATCGACACGGACCGAGTAGTCTGTGGTCCCCAGCATCTTTCGTCTTCATTTTCCTCCGTTCAGTGCGGCACATGGTGTGAAATAGAGTGTACGATTCGTTTAATAAAGAAAAAAAGTCTACGATGGAGATTCGGAATTGGGACGATCAACCTGTTGTTTGTTTGCTATTTTTTTTTAAATAATACACTTTTTTTTATTAAATTTCAGAAATATTACGCCGTTTTAAAAATAATAATAATAATACAGCGTCGGCTTACTGCAGGCCGACAGGAGCCTATCGTCCTACCAGTGGCCGACTAGGGCTCGTCGGCCTATCGGTGGCCGACAAGTGGCCTTTCGGCTATGTGTAAGCCGATTAGTGGCAAGGCCACGTCGCGCCCCTCCCAGTCGGCCCGTGAGCTGCTGTCGGTGGCTGGGGCTCAGCCGACAAGCCCTGTCGGCCACCCGCAGGCCGATCGGCTTGCCGCAGGCCGACAGGGTGCGAAGCCCGCAGCAGCCCCTTTTCTTCCTCCTCTTCCCTTCTCTTCCTTATTTCTTCTGTGTTCTTCGTTTCTTCTCTCTGTCACTCGAAAACTCTCTCATTTTTACACCAAAATCAGCCATTTTTTTGCCGATTTGCCACCGTGGATGCGTTGTAAATAGTTGGGGGAGGCAAGGGAAACCTCGATCTACTGATGGGGTAGCTCGTGGTGGTCGTGGTGAGCATTTTTTTTGAGCTTTTTTTGAGCACATTGGAGGAGGTTGTGGTGGCGGTGAAGGTGGAGGTGGCGGTGATGAAGCTCGGGCAGTGTGGTGGAGGTGGTGGAGGTGAAGCTCCGGCGGTGTGGTGGAGTCTCCGGCTCCGGTTCCGATGATTGAAGTCTGCCGTTCGTCGTTGCTTCGCACGCTTCAAGGGTATAATTCAACATACATTTTACCTGTCGTAGTTGCTCCGGTGGTAGTATTCGGTAGTATGTTTGGATGTGAAATATATTAGGTGTGCGGATATTGTTATTTGCTCCGGTAGTATCCGTAATATATTTAGTTGTCAAATATTTAGTTGTGTGAATATTTTTAGTTGCCCCGGTAATATTTAGTTGCTCCGGTAATATTTAGTTGTGTCAAATATTTGTAGTTGCTCGGGTAATATCCTTAATATATTTAGAGTTGAAATTTTTAGGTGTGTGAATATTTGTAGTTGGTTCGGTAATATTCCATAATATATGTACATGTCAATTATTTAGGAGTGCTAATATATTTAGTTTGCCATGCTGCTTAATAGTTGTCTTTCATTGTTGAAAAAAATTTAGGTGGGCCGAGATGTCTGATGTAGTGAAGTTCGTATTTTACTACGGTTCTGGTACTGTCCAAACAACTGAGACGGGAGCTGATCTGAGTGAATTTGATTACATAGAGGTGCCACTGACCGCCCCTCGAACATGGTCAGTCGGTCAGTTGAAAGAATGGGTGACAACAAGTTTAGGGCTTAATACTGAAACACACACCGTCGGTGTTCATGCATTGTGGACACAGTCAAGTTCAATCATTTACTTTTATTTGAGGCCAATAGAGCGAGACTCCCAGTGGCTGCGCTGGTTACAAGGTTGTGAACGTAGGGGATGCAATCCTGTTGCCTTAGTGCTTCCCGTCGTGAAGGAGGTCACTGCACATGAAGGCGAGGGTGGCTACGATCTTGGCCAGAGCAGTGAAGGGATGCAGTCAAATGCTGGAGATGATGGTTATGAACTAGGGCAGAGTAGTCAGGTAGAAGGAGGAAATGCCGATGGTTATTACTGTGGCGAGGCTTATAGTGGCGAGGCGGATGCTGACGAGGTAGATGGGCACATGCAGAACCTGATGGAAGAAGAAGACACCGATATTGACCGTGGTCATGCCGATGATTCTGACGAGTCGGATGAAGAAGAAAATGCAGAGGAGGTCCCGAATCCTGCATCATGGAATCATGACTTCTCATCTGCAATGACCGTGAACGATGGGCATGATTCTGCCTGGCAATATCACCAGAATAACATTGCGACGGGTGCTCTGTATCCCAACAAAGAAGCTCTGAAGGACGCAATAATAAATTGGGCAATGTCCACGCAAAGGGTTTTCATAGCTGAGGTGTCCAGTTAGAAATACTTGACAATGGTATGCAAGAATGCAGGTTGTCCTGCCAGGGTGCACGACTATCTCTCTAAGTATGGCACAAGTTGGGTGATCAGTGACTTAGTTCATCACACTTGTCTTATTCCCTGCATCCCTCAAGATCATCCCAACCTTTCATCCACGCTTATTGCGAGGTTGTTTTACAGCGAGATAGTGGAGAGCAAAGCGATGGAAGTGAAGGCAATCCAGACAAAAGTCTTTGTCAGGTTCAACTACAGAATTTCTTATGGCAAGGCTTGGAGGGCTAAGCATATGGCCCTTCAGAGGAGATTTGGTTCTTATTTCGATGCATATGACTCTGTTGTCCGGCTCCTCCACACACTGCAACAGCGGAATCCTGGCACCTATGTCGATATCCAAGACCTCTTCATGCCAGAGTTCCCAACTGTGAGGGTGCTGCATCGACTGTTCTTCTCTTTCGGTGTATGCATCGAAGCTTTCAGGCATTGCCGACCGGTGATATGTGTAGATGGCACTTTTCTCACTGGCAAGTACAAGGGTCAGATCCTTACAGCCATTGGTCAAGACGGCCAAAATCAAGTAGTCCCACTCGCATTTGCTTTTGTTGAGAGTGAGAACATTGAAAGTTGGACATGGTTCTTCAGGCAACTGAAAATATCAGTTGTCAAGGATAAGCCCAATGTGTGCATCCTTCATGACAGGCATGCAGGTATACTCAGTGCGATAAAGACACTGACAAACCCTGGCCCTGAGGAACAAACTCCATGGCAGGACTTGCAGAGCCGTTGGTGCATGCGCCATCTGGGGGCTAATTTCTTCTCGCAGTTCAGAAATAAGAGCCTGATGAATCTATTCAAAAAACTCTGCAAGCAGAACCAGCTATGGAAGTACAATTTGATACGTGACAGACTTAATGTGTGCACGCAGAGACACGCTAGGGACAGGAAAGCTGCAAGAGATGCAGCGGTGAGGGCACATGTTGAAGCAGTAGCTGCACAGTTAGCAACAGGAACAGCGGCCGTGGAGGAGGAGCCTGTTGGGCTATGTGACTTGCCAGGATTTGACCCACCTGGTACTAGGAGAAGGCTCGGGAGGTCGATTAAAACCTTCGAGCAGTGGATAGAGCATGAGCCTCTGGAGAGGTGGTCTTTGCTGCATGACACACATGGAGCAAGGTACGGTGTCATGACTACCAACCTCGCAGAAACATACAACTTTGTCCTGAGAGGAAACCGGGCATTACCACTTACAGCCATCGTTGAGGGTATTTTCTATGGCACCGTGAATTATTTCAGAGATAGACGTTAAAAAGCAGAGCAGCATATCTTGAACAACCCGAACACACGTTACTGTGAAAGAGTCATGAAGTACATGCATCAAAAGATGGAAAAAGCTAGATCACACACTGTAGTTGCCATCGGTAATCAAGAAAGAAGGTTTGAGGTCCGCTTAGCTAACAAAAAATTCGGATGTGCAAATGAGTTGAGGACGCATGAGGTGAAAATTGGAAATGAAGCCTGGCCAACGTGTGAGTACACGTGCAACAAACCGAAGTTGCTTCACCTACCTTGCTCACATGTACTTGCTATTTGCGGGCAGCTAGGAATCGACGCAATATCGTTCGTGTCTCCATTTTATCTGAAAGAGTCTGTCCTCAATACCTGGACAGGTGAGTTGCTGGGATTTCGATCAATGGGTAATTTAAACACCGTTAACCCTGCTGAAAGGCGTTACATTCCAGACCCAGAGAATATGCGTACAAGTAGAGGTAGACGACAGTGTCGGCGCATCCGGAATGATATGGATGAATCTGAAGCGGGAGGCCCAACTCTGGAGGCCTGAGACCCACACGTTTCACTTCCGCTGGGGAGAGATGGCTCCTACTCTGGAGGACGTGTCACTTTTGCTGGGACTACCGTTGGCAGGTCATGCCATAGGACCGTTGGAGGCACCGGCTGGTTGGGAGCTAGATATGGCACAACGTTTCGGTGCTGTTTTTGCCGGTGCTCCGGCTCTGGCATCGGAGCGTCACGGACCTAAGTATGATTGGTTGCTCCGTTTCCAGGTTAGTTCCCCTACCTCATATCTTTCAGTTGTCGTGCATATGGTTTTACAGAAGATACCTTCACTGTTTACCAATACTTACTTTCTCTTTGCTCAATACAGATCCAAAAGTTCCCGGAGCCGTTGAATGCGGCACAGATCACTCGCAGCCTGGAGGCATACCTACTGTGGCTTCTCGGCAAGGTGATGTTCACAGAGAACCATGTCACCACTATTAGCGCGTGCTACATCCCTATTGCACTGGAGATCGCGAACGCTGAGATTCCGGATCAGATCACACAGAGGAGTTGGGGTTCGGCGGTCTTAGCGGCTACATACCGAGGTATGTGCAATGCTTGCCAGCTTACATCGGACACGACAACCCTTCTTGGATGCCCTTTATTTCTATAGCTGTGGTCGTGTGAGAGGTTCTCTATAGGACGACCGAACATACGTGTTGATGAGCCTATGGAACCCATGTTCGATGCTGATGGCATCGACATGCCTACTTTCGCTCTATGTTGGACACGTCGCAGGGTATGTCTCGTGTTATAATTTAATGCATCTTATTTGTGCACACTATGGCTGAAACTAACTTTTGTTTTCCGCAGAGACGCTTTGCTACTGATCAGACTAGGCGAGCATACACGGCATTGAACGAGCAGTTTGATGCGTACACTGGGGTCATCTGGCAGCCCAACATGCAAGCAGCCATAGAGGCGAGATACCCCGGCGGTATGTCTGAGCTATGCACAAGAGATCGTGATTACTGGATGACGAAATCTAAGATCATCTTCGATGTCTTAGTCGAGGAGATGGCCCAGCAGAGGGTTATGAGGCAATTTGGTCTTCAGCAGTTAGAGGCCCCTCACCCTACAAAGAACCCGGTGCCAGGACACATCCACAGGTACTGTCTATTTATTCAATGTTGCATTATCTTTCACAATTGTCCATTTGAAGCATTAGTTAATTTTTGAACACACACCACAATTTTAGGACCACGAGGAAGGGGATTCACAGGACAGCTGCTGAGTGGCTAGTTAGGCTTCAGCCGTACGTTACTGAATGGGAGACTGCGAACACACATCTGTGGCACGAGAATATCGACTTTGATCTCGATGAATTCCATCGCTACTTGCAGCGGTACATGACCGGAACACGGTTACGCATCGTTCATCACTCTCACCCAGATGAGATACCTGACCCTAGTCCGTCGGATATGTACCCAAGCTATGATACTTCGGGCTCTAGGCAGTACGCGGTAAGATATATACTCTTTATGTAATGCATCTAGTTGTCACGTACTTTGCCGTGCATACTTGATAATCGTCCTGACAATTTTCAGGCTGACTTGACACTCGGACTCTACGAGGATGTGTCCACCTTTGGACGTTCACTCTCGTCTGGACCTCTTCTTCAGCACCGGCCTGTGCTCCAGCCCTTCGTGACACGCCTGCAGAACAAGATACGAGCCGTCTACGAGGCTATCACATGCACCCGGAGAAGCGATGTTGTTCAACAGCAGCAGCAGCAGCCGCCGCGTCCCTCCACGCACCGACATCAGCCACGTCCACGTCTAGCACATACGCCGACGATCAGGCCACCCCCTCCTGACCAACCTGGCAGTTCGACGTGGCAGCACCCACAGCACCGGGGTCCCACGTCGAGCTTCGTGTTTCAGCCAAAGCCACAGCAGTAGGGTCCCACGTCGAGCTTTGTGTTTCAGCCACAGCCAGCTGGTATGTCTCTTCATATTTATTGTTTTCAATATGAATGAGGCGACCTATTTCTTCATGACTTAATGTTCCCTCCTGCAGGAGCCTACGGATAGCAGGCGTCTATATCCGGATCCACGTGGGGGAGTGATCAAGATCCCGAGGAGAACATACAGGATCACATGTCCGAGCACACCTAGTGGATGAACATGTATTCGACTCCTCCACCAGGCCCCACACAGGATACACAGTATGACCAGGACGAGTCTGAGATTCCTCCTCGTAACATTAGGGCACCCCACAGGTTGGGATGGTCGACGCTTGATGCACAGCCTGAGCGCCATGGCAGACATCGTCAGTGACGCTTCTATCTATCAGTAGAGACATGACTATCTACTTATGTATGAGACTTATGCTTATTCTATGTATGAGACAAATGACTATGTAGTTATGTATGAGACATATGCCTACTTATGTATGAGACATATGCCTACTCTGTTTTAGTACTCTGTTATCCAACGTCGTGCGCCAACTACAACATCATATTTAGATAGAACATACTTCTCCTACAATAAGACAGTACAAACAACTGGATACAACTACATCTGAATTAAACGGTAGGTAGGACGGAACTTACAACATACAACATAAAAACTACATGAAGTCATCATCGTCATCCTCCGTCGATGCAGAACTCTTGCCCTTTGACGATGAAGAACTCTTGCCCTTCGACGATGCAGAACTCTTGACCTTTGACGATGCGGTACTCTTGGCCTTGGTGCTCGGCATGAAGATATCGTCTTCGTCCTTGCTGTCTTGGGTCCATAAATAAGTATTTTCTGCTGCAGCCTTTAGGAATGCTACACTCTTATGCTGTTGCTTCTTCCATCTTCCATGCAACCTGAGAAGTTCTTTCCGTATCTCCTCAAATGTCCTGGAAGGCCACCCGGACCTACTTAATGCGTGAGCCAGCTCATTCAGTAGCGTGTCACTACTGATGAGTTCGTCCCACGGAACTAATATGTTGTCAACCCTGAAATTGGCGGCTAAACGCAGAAGACATCGGGACATACCAGGGTGAAAACTACGATCAAAAGGATATCCGGACATCTTCGCGAGACTACGACACTACACTATATTGCTTACCCACCTTACTGCCGAGGGTGTTTTATAGGTTGAGAAGACAAAAATATGGCGGGAACTCGGAAGCGGGGAAATATGGCGGGAGATATAGGCGGGAACTAGAAAGCGGGAAAATATGGCGGGAACTAGAAAGCGGGAAATATATGGCGGGAACTAGAAAGCGGGAAAATATGGCGGGAACTAGAAAGCGGGAAAAATATGGCCGGAACTAGAAAGCGGGAAAATGTGGCCGGAACTATAAAGCGGTAAAATGTGGCGGGATTTTGGGGTATTTTCATTCGATCATTATAGACTATATTATTTGTTAATAATTTGAGGATTAATGTTTCACTAAGGGGAACGTACAGTCAGAGTAAATAAAATTGCTAATTCTGATTAGAAAAAAAGAATAAATATCAAGTCGGCCACCAGTGGGCCGATAGGTTCCAGTCGGCCACCAGTTAGCCGACAGGTTCCAATCGGCCACCAGTTAGCCGATAGGAACCACCACCAGCGGCCGAGAGGCCTGTCGGCTTCCCCTAGGCCGACAGGAGGTCAATCGGCCACCCCTAGGCCGAAAGGATACTAATCGGCTTCCCCTAGGCCGACTGAAGCCAGTCGGCTTCCAGGTGGCCGACGCTGTATTTTTTTTAAAAAAAACGGCGTAATATTTCTAAAATTTAATAAAAAAAGTGTATTATTTAAAAAAAAAATAGCTTGTTTGTTTGACGAAGCCTTCTTACCGGGAGTCGTGGAATTCAAATCCCTTCGGACCTTCTTCCACACAGTCCTTAGAGCATGTTCAATAAAAGATGTATATCTTTTGCATCTCCGAGGCCCAAAAACACCTCTCCAACAGATGGTGTAGATGCAAAAAAAATTACATCTTCGTCTCCCGGAGATGTAAACTACAACACCTCATGGTGCAAATTTGCATCTCCACCTACAGGAGATGTAAATTTGCCAGCCGCGCGCCAAACGCCCAACCGCCTTCCGTCTGCTTCCGCGCGACCGCCGCCCGCCCGCCCGACTCCGCCGCCGGCCGATTTCGCCCAAATTCGCCATCGCTGCCCGCCTGCCCGACCCCTCTGGCACCCTGCCGCCGGTTTCGACCGCCGGCCGCCGCCGCACGCCGCGAATCGGGTGTTTTTCCGCCGCCGCTCGATTCCACCGTCGCCGCCGCCCCGCCCGCATCCCCGCACCGCCGCCGCCCCGCCCGCATTACCGGCCGCATCCCCGCACTGCCGCCGCTCGATTCCACCACCGTCGCCGCTCGATTCCACCACCGCCGCCCCGCGGCCCCGTCGCCGCTCGATCCGGCCGCAGCCCCGCACCACCGCCCCGCCCCGCAGCCCCGCCCCGCCGCCCGCAGCCCCGTCGCCACTCCTGCAGCCCCGCACCACCGCCCGCAGCCTCGCTCGCTGCCCCGTACCGCCGCCTCGCCCACCGCCGGCACCCCGCCGCCGCCTGAGTACTAGTTGAAGTACAATTTTACATTTCCATTTGCATCATCTGTTGGAGTTGCTCTTTTACATCTACGTTTTGCATCATCAATTGGGGTTGGCACTTTTTTGAAGATGCTAAAAACACTTTTTAAAGATGTAAATTTTTACATCTTCTGTTTTACATCTCCAAATATGCATCTTCTGTTGGAGATGCTCTTAGTATCAAGCCAATGTCTTGGTCTGTTATGCTGGACCATTTTTCTTTCTTGTTCCGAAAGTAAGCATTCGTATTACTACACAATCATGGAAGGATTACAGTCTCTGTTCCGCAACATTGCATGTCACAGAGCCAAGCGGTCATGAATTTTAGCATAGTTTGTCATAAAAAGGCCTGCAGAATTTTTGACATCTACGAATATGAGTAGTGCAAACCCTAAGGTTTCCATTCATCTATTCTCCCATTTCCTGCACCAAGAATGCATATCTGAAAGGGACCACCACTCCCCTTCTTCTCTCCTTATCCTTTCCTCTGCTACTATAGCTCGTGCGAGAGGTTCGGCCCGGTGCCGTAAAATTTGGCCCCCTCCTCCCTCTCTCCTCCGCCGGCGTCGCCAGTCGGAGTGGGGAGTGGGGGAGGGTGTGTCTGCTGTTTGTTTCTTTGTGTTTGGTTTGTCTTATTTTCGTTGTAGGGGTGCCGGAGCCTGCGAGCTGCTGCCGGCGTCTCCGGATTGATTCGCTCGTCGTCGCCTTGCTCCACTGGTCGGAGCCGAAGACGAAGAATGAATCAATCGCTGGACTACCCAAAAAATCGCTCGCCAAGTCCCTGGTCTGCAGAAGGGCTGGCTGCTTCTTCTTCTCTCTCGAAGCTACCAAGGTGGTAGAGCGTGGGTGCTGGAGAGGTGGAAGACCGAAGCTTGCAGGTCAGGTTCGAGCTCATAGCGGTGGCCATCGCGGCGGAGGTGCTGGCGCCTGCTGCTGCAGTCGAAGGCCGGTCGACGTCGCTACACCACCGCATTTTCTGGCCAAAGGGCGGCCGTCCCCATTTCCTCCTGGCTGTGACGCCTTATAGGAGGCAGTTCTGCTTCTACTCGGTAGCCATGGCTCGTTGCCGTGGCACCCTTCTCACCCCAAGTGGTTTCGTCCCCGGCGACAGCGAGGAGAATCCGGTGCAGATGCAGTGGACCTGATCGCGTTTTCGTTTTCTGGTTGGGGTCCTTTCCGCAAAGTTCAGGGACTTGCTTGTATTTTCCAAGTTTCTCTTGGTCTAGGCTGTAATATGTACCCTTTACTGTTCCCTGAATAAAGCTCTCGGGATCCTTCGGGATCACTCTCCTGTTCAAAAAAAAATGCATATCTGGATTCTGGACCTGTCCAACGTGGAGTCCGGATTCATCTTTACCGCTTGCAGATAGTCGGAGTCAATAGAGATAGGTAGATTGCTCCATTCGCACCATGACAAGACAGCAGTCGAAGGCACGAGGCGAAGATGATGTCACCGAGATGGTCTCTGAGGGCATCTTCAACGCCGATCCTCAAACCGCCATGTTCAGATCGTGCTGTCCAAACCGCGGAAGCCATCCAACGCGGGTCTGTATTGGTCTGCGTCGCGGTCCGGACGTACTTTCTCCCGCAAACCGGAGACATATGTATGGGGTTTTGCGGGCGTCCAGGCACCATCCATGTCCGCTTCTGACTGCCCTGGCCCACCCAACCCCCCTCTTCCCTCGCCCGTGCGCCAGCTGCCCGCATTCATGCCGCTGTAGAGCGCGCCGCTCCACATTGAAGATGGCTAAGGGCGGACGCGACCTCTCACTGCTTCCGCCATTGAAGCAGCGCGCCGGCCGAGGGCGCCGCCCGCTGTAGGCCCGGCTGAACACGCCTCCTCGCTGCATTCAAACACCTCCATTAAACCCGCGTGGAAGCCGAAAAACCTACTTCGGCCACACGTCCGTTCACGAGCGGCCCAACATTAAACGCAATGCCGGGTAAGCTCCTCCCATCCGCCCGCTATTTAAAGGAGGCCAGACGCCGGGCAAGAATCGCACCACCCCGCCTCTCCCCATTTTCTCCTTCCACCATTTTCTCCACCCTTTCGATGGCATCCGACGAGCAGGAAGAGCAGTTCTCCGGCATAAAACCGGCTGGGTGACCCGCTGAGCCCGCCGTATACGAGCGAGGCAGCTCGCTGCTCCACCTTCCTCGCCTAGTGATACGTCCATTTTGCATCATGTTTTGCTACTGTTATTTATAGTGTTTTTAATCAATATAACACTTTGTGGAGCAATTCTAATGCATTTTCTCTCTTAATATGCAAGATTTACACAAGGAGGGAGATTGCCGGCAGCTGGAATTCTGGACCTGAAAAAGCTATGTCAGAGATACCTATTCTGCACATCTCCAAATGAGCTGAAATTTCACGGAGAATTATTTTGGAATAAATAAAAAATACTGGACGCAAGAAGTACCAAAGGGGGCCACCCAGGTGCCCACGAGGCACCAGGGCGCGCCACCCCCCCAAGCGCGCCCTGGTGGCTCGTGGGGCCCCTGGCCAGCCTCTGGCCCCCATTTTCTGCTATATAAGTCATTTTGCCCTAGAAAAAATATAGAGAAGACTTCCGGGACGGTGCGCCGCTGTCTCGAGGCGGAACTTGGGCAGGAGCACTTTTGCTCTCCGGCGGAGAGATTCTGCCGGGGATACTTCCCTCCGGGAGGGGGAAATCGTCGCCATCGACATCACCAACGTTCCTCTCATCGTGGGAGGACCAATCTTCATCAACATCTTCACTAGCACCATCTCATCTCAAACCCTAGTTCATCTCTTGTATTCAATCTTTGTCTCAAAACCTCAGATTGGTACCTGTGGGTTGCTAGTAGTGTTGATTACATCTTGTAGTTGATGCTAGTTGGTTTATTTGGTGGAAGATTATATGTTCAGATCTATTATGCTATTCAATACCCCTCTGATCTTGAACATGAATATGATGTGTGAGTAGTTACTTTTGTTCTTGAGGACATGGGAGAAGTTTTGTCATAAGTAATCATGTGAATTTGGCATTCGTTCGATATTTTGATGATATGTATGTTGTTGATTCTCTTAGTGGTGTCATGTGAACGTCGACTACATGACACTTCACCATCTTTGGGCCTAAGGGAATGCATTGTGGAGTAGTAATTAGATGATGGGTTGCTAGAGTGACAGAAGCTTAAACCCTAGTTTATGCGCTATTCCGTAAGGGGCTGATTTGAATCCATATGTTTAATGCTATGGTTAGAGTCATCTTAATTCTTTTTTCGTAGTTGCGGATGCTTGCGAAGGGGGGTAATCATAAGTGGGAGGTTTGTTCAAGTAAGAACAGCACCCAAGCACCGGTCCACCCACATATCAAATTATCAAAGTAGCGAACGCGAATCAAACCAACATGATGAAAGTGACTAGATAAAATTCCCATGTGTCCTCGAGAACGCTTTACTTATTATAAGAGATTGTTCCGGCTTGCACTCTTTGTTATTATTGCTATTTGTCACTTGTTACAAATTATCTTGCTATCAAACTACTCGTTACCGATAATTTCAGTGCTTGCAGAAACTACCTTGCTGAAAACCGCTTGCCATTTCGTTCTGCTCCTCGTTGGGTTCGACACTCTTACTTATCGAAAGGACTATGATTGATCCCCTATACTTGTGGGTCATGACCTAGCCCGACGGAGCAAGTTGCCGCTGTAGGGGAACGCGGCAGAAAAAAAAAAATTTCCGACCTACGCACCAGCCCAGGACCACTATGGAGACTGCATACAGGGTTTGATCTTTTCGTTACTAACTCGTAGCGCAGCGGAAGTAGAGTCGATGACGATCGGCGGTACAGATCCCCACAGCTAGGATTTTACAACCTCCCAACCGCGAGGATGTACTCCCTCGTCAGTTCACCGGACGGATCTCCGGGCAGCCCTTCGGGAGGCCTCGGGACAGTCCCTCGGATAGTCCCACCGGACGGATCCTCGGACAGCCCACCGGGAGGCCTCTGGACAGTCCCTCGGATAGTCCCACCGGACGGATCCTCGGACAGCCCTCCGGGAGGCCTCTGGACAGTCCTTCGGATAGTCCCACCGGACGGATCCCCAGACAGCCCTCCGGGAGGCCTCTGGACAGTCCTTTGGATAGTCCCACCGGACGGATCCTCGGACAGCGCTCCGGGAGGCCTCTGGACAGTCCTTCGGATAGTCCCACCGGACGGATCCTCGGACAGCCCTCCGGGAGGCCTCACGGACAGCCCCTCGGGCAAAAAGATCGAACCTACGACCTCTCTACGGGGTTGCACACATACGGTGTCATCTATCCGGCAGGGCTTCGCCGTCCAGAACTAGTTCCCACCGGAACCCAGACAGCCTTTCGGCTCTACGAAACTATTTCGCGGGGAGGGAGAGAAGAAGGCCAGATCATGCATGGCTTGTGTATGTTGAGAAAGAGTGTGTATTTAGGGCAAGCCCTATTTATAGGCCAAGCCCAAGGGTGGCTTCTCCAAGAAGCCAAGGGGAAAAATACCAAAAGGCCCTCAAGGTGGATTCTCCAAGAAGCCACCCAAAAAGCACTTTCACTATTCACAGAAACATTTTTCTGCGACCGTTAAATCCGAAAATATTTCTGTGGGTCTTAGAATAATTCCAGTACCCACACAAATGATTTTGGACGCGTTCTGAAACAATTCCGGATTAGTGATTTTCATCTGCGAAAAGCAAACAAAGCGGTTCCGGCAGCTCCAGAACATTTCCAATTTTTTTCTCCGAAAAATCCCAGAAGTTCCCAGACCAATTCTGGCACCCTCCAAGAATTTCCAGGCGTGTGCCGAAACCAATTTGACTTAATGGTATATCCTGAAACAACTTTTCAGTTTTGCCGAAACTATTCCGGTGCTCTCTCTCCGGAACTTTTCCGTTGTCTCCGAAACTTTTCCGGTGTCTCCGAAACTTTTCCGGTGACTTTCTCTCAGACTCCCTGTCTAGTATTCAGCAGATAGATGACCCTTAAGCGTGTGACCCTATAGGTTCGGTGAAGTATAGACATGACCGGAACTCTTTCCGATCAATGATCAACATCGGAGCCGTGGACACCCATATTGACCCCTATACCCACACGAATGAATATTCGAGTGAACCTCCAGTTGCCGTGTGCTATTCCTGTTGCTTTGCGATATGTTACAAAACCCGAGGTGAGATTTATCGACATCCCCGTGGATCAACAACTTGTCCACTATGCCAGTTACCTCGTTGCCGGTTTTGTTCTCTTTTCTCGTTTCCGTGTTCCGGCATCCCTGTGATCAAATCACAATGTGTCTGGCCAGATGATGGTGGATACCGTAACACCGAGAGGGCCCAGAGATATCTCTCCATCGTTGGAGGAGCAAATCCCAATCTTGAGCTATCAAGTTACTTGACATACTTTTCCATGAACCCGTAAGCCGCCGTAATAGCCACCCATTTACGGATGACGTTTAATAAACCCCAAAGTTCATGAAGCAAGCATGAAGAAACTCGATACTCTCATGGTCTAAGGAATTATGCAAACATTAACTTTCTCTGTGTTATTAACCATTAACTTGTGACGAATGTATCTCATAGCATAACATCAATTCGGGTCGATTCAACACAAGTGTTCTCCTAACATTGTGCCCTCAAAGTTGCCGGCATAGACCTGCCCATGATCAGGAAAACAGGACCATCATGCAACACTTGAGCTAGTCTTAGAGGCATGACTAGGAATACATTTTACCGTTTATTATTCCACACATGCATATGAGTCTTCCTTCGAGCCTCGTGGTTATTGCAGACTCGAGAACCATAGCAGTTATAGCATGGAACATAAACATAATTATGAACATGGGGATAAATAATAACATTTATTATTGCCTCTAGGGCATATCTCCCACAGACTCCCACTTGTACTAGAGTCAATAATCTAGTCAATGCTAATGCACATTACACCTATGGCATACCGGTGTAAAAATGCTTCGCATGTGGTATAGCCTGTTGTCCAACGGATCTGACAACTTCAGTTCCGTGTGTATCTTTGCATGTCCTCGTGTTTTCACGCTTTCACAAAATTCATATTTTGTGTGGACTTGGCTTCGTATATATGTGAATCACTGGTCAAACCTTGATTCCTCAGACTGAGCTATGGAGCAACTATCTTCAATAGTGTTCCATTGACCAAAGCCATCTTGGAATCATACTAAGTTCATGAACGAACTGTATGATTCAACATCTTCTATGTCGCTTTGAAAGCGGCAACATACTTAGCCTTAGTTATAGAATTCGCCACAGTAACCTGTTTGGAACGATTTCCAAACACCGTGCCACCATATCGTGTATTACACGAAACCCTTAACTTAAATCGAAAATCGCATGGAGTAATGATGAAGACTGTATCAATGCAATTACTTACAACGAGCACTTCATAATCTCTGCTTGCGAGAAAACATGTCATCAGTGCTACTTTAGTACTTAATGACATTTTCCACTGTTGTCCCATGATCAGTACTTTGACCACTTTGGTATCTTTACTCGCAACTCCTTGGGAGTACTGGACATATCTGGTTGTTTTACATACCATGGAATACATGATTAATCCAAACACGAAAGTGTGTGGAATCTCCATCATGTATTTTGCTCATCAGTGTTTTGGGACACCGAGTCTTGCAAAAACCCTTTCCATGTGACTTTGGCAAGAATCACTCCTTGGCGTTTTAATGCTAAACTGTTTTAGCATCTTGTCAATATGTATTTTTGGCTTTAGCCTATTAGGCAATTCTATCTCGTAGATAAATATGCCTAATGTCAAGGCTATTTAGCCCAAGCACTTCATCGAAAAACTATTTTGAATGAAGTCCTAATTCATGTCAAGAAATTTATATTATTTCCAATCAACAATGTGTCAAGCACATAAAGTTTTTAGAAATATCATTATGCTCCCACTTACTTTCTTGAAACCACAAGCATCTTCGTTATCCATTGATGAAATCAAACTCTTTTGACTATTTCATCAAAAACGAAGATTCCAACTCCATTTTGCTCTCTTATGTCCATTGCTGGAACTCTGAAGTTTGCATACTCACTAGCATCCTCTGGGCTGACAAAATACCTTGGACTGTATCACATGTAAGTCCTAGGTTGTATTTCCATCACATGGAAATCCTTTCGGCATCCATGTATCATATCTCAAGATTGAAATATGTATTAATTGCTTGTTTAACCCGATCTGACTTTAAGCATCGCTACGGTGACACAATCTCATCGTAGTCAACTCCTTGAATTTGTTATTGCAACAAGTCGAGCTTTATGGATAAAACATTTTATCCACATCAGTTTATAGTTCCATTAATGTTCGTTAGACTCTAAGTCTTCCGAAGGGTTTATCAAGATATGATCTTGAATCATTTATATGGAAACTATCTCGGATTATATTGGCATTTAGCCAATTCCGGAGTCAGGGCCCATCAACGCTTTCTTGTGTATCGTAGGTATACTGTTGTCTAACAACAATATCTCGCTTGCGCACCTGAAATGTTTGCACGAGTTTTGCCTACGTGGTTCAGTCGCAAGTTCGACCGAAGTCCATACATCTCATGTAGAGGCTTCCGTATCAGTCGCAGTAGGAAACTCTGGAATTACTTCCAAGGTTTCTTTCCTTCGATTTGATGACGAAGATACTGTTATCTCGTCGAGTTGCACTGTCCTCCCACTCACCTTTTTGCAAGAACCATTTTCTTCAAAAGCATACCGTTTTTGTGGCAAAACTTTTTGCCTCGGTATAGTGGTGGAGGAATTCCCAATTACTTGGGATAACCTACAAAGTAGTACTTTTCTGATTTGGAATAGGTTTGTAAATATTTTACACAAGCCCCATATTCCAAATGTTAAGAAAAGGCAAAACATGGTTGGGCGTACCATACCATGGCGTCATTTCAACAGACCTGATGGTGCTCTTTTCAGTGTAAAAATCCGCAGTCTCTAAAGCATTACTTTAAAAGGGATAATGGCAAATTGATTTATGTCATCTTTGATCTTACCATGTCATAAATGGTTTGATTACATCTTCACGGACATTCCACTCACAGTGGTGTTCCGGGAGGTGTAAGTTATGAAACTCCTTTCACAACTCATCAGACATTCGCTAAACTTGTAACTCAAATATTCCTTTCCGCAATCAAATTGTAGAAACATAATTTTCTTGTTACAATAATTTCTACTTCATATTGAAAACCTTTCGAATGATTTCAAAAGATCCAGACTTATGTCTCATCAAGCAAATATCCATATATCTACTTGAGTCATTTTTGAAGATAGACAAATCCACTACTAGCAATAACCTTTATCGGACTACACACATCAAAATGTATGATCACCAATAAGTTCGTTGCTTGTTCCTTATGGCCTGTGAACGGTATTTCAGTCACTTCACTTTTCGGAGGAAAGTTGCAAGTGTCAGATGATTCACAATCAAACGACTTCAAAATCTATCATTATGGAATTTCTCCATGCGGGTTTCTCCATTGTGACCAAATGCAGTGCCACACATGTGTGGTATTCTCTTAGTCTTGCGACATTTAGCGTCAGTGTTATGGATGTATCATATTACCATCAATATTCATAACATACATCCCATCCATGATGGAAGCATGGCCCTTATGTTATTCATGATTCCGAACAACAATTGTTCTTTCATGAACAACACTCTTGCAACAAACATTATGCAAATGGGCTAGAGTGTATAAAACTCTAAAATGATTTATGAAAGTAAATATAGAGGTAATGTATTATTATCAATATTCATAACATACATCTCATTCATAATGAAAGTATGGTCCTTAAGTTATTCATAACATCGAACATCAAAAGTTCTCTTATGAACAACCTTCTTGCAAGATACCTTATGCAATGGGCTAGAGTGTGTAAAACTCTAAAATGAATTATGAAAATAAATACATAGTAATACACCGATGGAATGTATAGTAACATTTACTATGTTCCCAGCGCGTATCTGAACCTCACTCCGGCAAGTCTTTTAGGCTGTAGTAGTTCTTGCATCGAGTCGCAACAGAATGCAATCGAGCGGGTATCTTTGTGATCAACTCACAATACCCAAGAATTAGTGACTAACAATTTAATCACAATTCTCAAGAACTATTTCTTTCGACCAGCCTTCCATACATCAATAACTTGTATGACTTTCATACATGAGCTGGACATTCCAGTCTTCTCTCTTTTTGCCTTTATACTTCTAACAGTTTAACTTTCAGTATTTCTCCTACTCTCAGAAGAAGCACTCAACTTAAGAGTGGCGTTAGCCCCGGACTTCCTAGGTGTGTAAGTCACACTAACACCCTTTGGACATTTCCTTTCTCTTTAAGTTGTTTGTTTTATTCACCTTCATCATATGATAGGCGTTCTTCTGGATCCCTCTCGTATTAGTCAAATGCATAGTAAACACTTTTACTAATAGTTTGCAAAACAAACATTGCTTTGGATATCACATATCTTTTAGCCTTTGTTTGTGTCTGAAAATGATTTTCAGCTCCATGAATATCACATAGCTATCCCAAAACTTTTTGAAGTTCGGGTCTCATGGAAGCAAACATATTTCACTTGACCGTAACGGAATTCTAGCTTTTGGATCGAAGGACGAGAGTCACATTATCCATAGCATTAGCGGGAGAATACCAAAAGCATGTGATAGGACAAAGTCCTTCTCGGCACTTTTGAGGACAATCCTCACATTACGTTACCAACCGTAAAGTTTTAACCAGATATTTAACAGCTATTCAATTATAATAGGGAAGGTGGAAACGTGAGCCATTATTCTATAACTATTATGCAATTTTCACTTTAGACAAGGTTCATAATTAATTGCACTAAGAATTAAAAGAATTAATTCTAAAGTGCGCTCCCACTCAAATCAATATCTCTCATAATTGATTGTGAGTGATACAAGACCCGCATTTCAATTGTTCGCCATTGGTGTAACACCACTGATGACGAAAATTTCAACCGGTAGGCCAACTTGCCAATCACATCTCTATGTGATTCTTGTTCATCTTTCGATGGGCGTGTTCCGAGCTCATGACGGTCATGCCTGAACGTCAAGACAACCAAGTGATCTCGCTGCGAGGTCTCAACTCACCCGCCTCACACTTCTCTAATCGTTCGTACCCGTGTGACACGGCGCACCCCGAAAAGATAGGTGCCGTGACGGTGCTACACTTGGGTGAACACTAACTACTTGATATTTTTGTGAGAGATCACCCTAATAAAAGCGACTACCGCGCAATCAATAAGGGTGCATCATAAGGGATAAACATCTCAGGCAATTCATAATAGCATGATATGGTATAGCCCTTTCTGACGGAGAAGTCTTGTATTTCTTCGTCTTCGGCATTCGCGTCGGTGTTCACCTTCGCGAAGATTGCCACCACCTTGTCGATGCACTAGATAATATTGCTATCTCTATAGCTAATAAAATAAGTGCATTACTTAAGGTTGACACGCAGGTCATTAAAGTGACAATCATATGGCTCCAGCCATCATGCCGAATCATGACACACAGGTCATGTTAATTTTACATTATATAGTCATCTCATACATAATCAAATTATTATGAGAACCGCTATACCACATCACATGCACATCTTATGTCATCCTGCAAAACCAAGTTAGACGCCTCTAATCGGTTTACGCAAAAATTTATTTTACGTGGCTTCTAAGGTTTCGAAGCAAACCGAAGCTACCAACGTCCATCATCAAGTATGATTATTCAAGTCGCTAGATTAACTTTACGGGGTGTATGAAACACGAGATAATAAAATCTCGAGCCCCATACTGAACTTCGTCATATGCATGACCCCCGTGCAGATCATATATGCATTGCCCTTTCATCTGCGAAATTTCATCTTTCTTTTTAACTATGGTGGAATTCAATGAACTGTTAGCACTTCGTTGATCAATCAGGATCGCGGATTTCCAGAACTTTGAAATTCCACCATGCTGTTATCAAGATCAGAAATATGCAAATTCCAAGGAAGCAACAAGAACATCGGGTAACAGATTTCATCTGCTACCCGCACAAATAATTATGAGCAGTAGAACTCATCTACTACAAATTATATTGTGCAACACCCATACATCTCTATGTATTCTAGATCGTAACCAGCATCTACGCATAGCACGGCTCATGATGCCACTGTAGGGGAACACAGAAGAAAACAAAAATTTTCCGACCTACGTACCAGCCTAGGACCACTATGGAGACTGCATACAAGGTTTGATCTTTTCATTACCGACTCGTAGCGCAGCGGAAGTAGAGTCGATGACGATCGGCGGTGCAGATCCCCGCAGCTAGGATTTTACAACCTCCCAACCACGAGGATGTACTCCCTCGTCAGCTCACCGGACGGATCTCCGGGCAGCCCTTCGGGAGGCCTCGGGACAGTCCCTCGGATAGTCCCACCGGGCGGATCCTCGGACAGCCCTCCGGGAGGCCTCTGGACAGTCCCTCGGATAGTCCCACCGAACGGATCCTCGGACAGCCCTCCGGGAGGCCTCTGGACAGTCCTTCAAATAGTCCCAGCGGACGGATCCTCGGACAGCCCTCCGGGAGGCCTCTGGACAGTCCTTCGGATAGTCCCACCGGACGGATCCTCGGACAGCCCTTCGGGAGGCCTCTGAACAGTCCTTCGGATAGTCCCACCGGACGGATCCTCGGACAGCCCTCCGGGAGGCCTCACGGACAGCCCCTCGGGCAAAAAGATCGAACCTACGACCTCTCTACGGGGTTGCACACATACGGTGTCATCTATCCGGCAGGGCTTCGCCGTTCTGAACTAGTTCCCACCGGAACCCAGACAGCCTTTCGGCTCTACGAAACCATTTCGCGGGGAGGGAGAGAAGAAGGCCAGATCATGCATGGCTTGTGTATGTTGAGAAAGAGTGTGTCTTTAGGCAGCCCCCTCCACCCCTATTTATAGGCCAAGCCCAAGGGTGGCTTCTCCAAGAAGCCAAGGGGGGAAATACCAAAAGGCCCTCAAGGTGGCTTCTCCAAGAAGCCACCCAAAAAGCACTTTCACTATTCATGGAAACATTTTTCCGCGACCGTTAAATCCGAAAATATTTCTGTGGGTCTTTGAATAATTCCTGTACCCACACAAATGATTTTGGACGCGTTCCGAAACAATTCCGGATTAGTGATTTTCATCTGCGAAAAGCAAACAAAGCGGTTCCGGCAGCTCCGGAACATTTCCGTTTTTTTTCTCCGAAAAATCCCAGAAGTTCCCAGACCAATTCTGGCACCCTCCAAGAATTTCCATGTGTGTGCCGAAACCAATTTGACTTAATGGTATAGCCTGAAACAACTTTTCAGTTTTACCGAAACTATTCCGGTGCTCTCTCCGGAACTTTTCCGTTGTCTCCGAAACTTTTCCGGTGACTTTCTCTCAAACTCCCTATCTAGTATTCAGCAGATAGATGACCCTTAAGCGTGTGACCCTATAGATTCGGTGAAGTATAGACATGACCGGAACTCTTTCCGATCAATGATCAACATCGGAGCCGTGGACACCCATATTGACCCGTATACCCACACGAATGAATATTCGAGTGAACCTCCGGTTGCCGTGTGCTATTCCTGTTGCTTCGCGATATGTTACAAAACCCGAGGTGAGATTTATCGGCATCCCCGTGGATCAACAACTTGCCCACTATGCCAGTTACCTCGTTGCCGGTTTTGTTCTCTTTTCTCGTTTCTGTGTTCCGGCATCCCTGTGATCAAATCACAATGTGTCTGGCCAGATGATGGTGGATACCGTAACACCGAGAGGGCCCAGAGATATCTCTCCATCGTCGGAGGAGCAAATCCCAATCTTGAGCTATCAAGTTACTTGACATACTTTTCCATGAACCCGTAAGCCGCCGTAATAGCCACCCATTTACGGATGACGTTTAACAAACCCCAAAGTTCATGAAGCAAGCATGAAGAAACTCGATACTCTCATGGTCTAAGGAATTATACAAACATTAACTTTCTCAGTGTTATTAACCATTAACTTGTGACGAATGTATCTCATAGCATAACATCAATTCGGGTCAATTCAACACAAGTGTTCTCCTAACATTGTGCCCTCAAAGTTGCCGGCATAGACATGCCCAAGATCAGGAAAACATGACCATCATGCAACACTTGAGCTAGTCTTAGAGGCATGACTAGGAATACATTTTACCGTTTATTATTCCACACGTGCATATGAGTCTTCCTCCGACCCTCGTGGTTATTGCAGACTCGAGAACCATAGCAGTTATAGCATGGAACATAAACATAATTATGAACATGGGGATAAATAATAACATTTATTATTGCCTCTAGGGCATATCTCCTACAGCCGCCCCAAGGCGGCGCGTGGTTTAGCACCTCGCCGCTTGAAGCCAGCTCGCGGAGGAGTGGTGAGTTACTTCAGGCCAGCACGGGGGGGGGGGGGGGGGGAGGGCACGGCGGCACGGTTATCGTCTCTACCATGTATGACGCCGCGTCGTACCGCGCCTCCCGTGCTTGCGACCGCGCCATCCGCCGTCAGCGCGCGCGTAACCGCGCCCTGCTGGTAGAGAAAGAAGACGGCTGCGCAGAGATCGACGAGTCTGTGGCTAGCGCGTCTGCGTCTGCCGCCAACTTCGAGGGAAAGTAGAACACGGGAGGCCGCCGCCGCTTGGGTCCCAGGAAGGCCACCTCTGGCGCGTCGCCGGGCTTACACAACCGGTGACTTGTCCGGTCTTAGATCATCCTCGGCCACCGTCTGGGCTCCACGGAACCGGAGGACCCCCCCTTCCCCTCCGACTGAAGCACCCTCTTTCCACTCCAATGAGTGGCGCAGTCGGACATAGGGAAGATACGGGGGATGAATATACCACCGGGGCTCTCGATAGTCCGGTGAGCAGGCTGCCGGACATGGGGAAGACAAAGGGATCCGCTGCTGCCGGTCGTAGACTAGTGTAGTGTATCCGTGTCGTGGGAGTGGAGCTCCGCACGATCGTACGTGCACATAGTTTTACCTTTTTAGTTAAAATATGTTCAAAATGTAAACGTTTTCGTCTGGTTTGTATGAAATCCGGCATGTTTATATAAGATCCGGCAGTGTTTGCATGAATTTCATCCGGTTTGTTGAAAAAATGTTTGAAATGTATGCGGGCAGCGTTGGATGACGGCCTCCCGATGCGGAAGGAAATTTGTGGGTCACCATTGGAGATGCGCTGAGCACCATACTTGTGGATCCTATGGACTCAACTTTCGAGCAAGAGCCATCACAGTTTGACTTAACCCAACCATCAACCGGCGGTGAAACAACGGTATTATCCGGCGACGACGTGCTCCCGGTTTTCCTTGGCTTTGGGCAGAGACTTGGACCATACAATTGGTGGTGTTTGGTTGGGCTGTGGATTTCTAAAAGTAGCTGCGGAAAATCTGCTATGGGAAAGCAGCTACAGAAAATCTGTTGTGAGAAAGCTGTAGGCCGTTTGGCAAACTAGCTGTATGAGATGCGGCTGTGGAGATAAATGTCTGAAATACCCCAAAGAGCTGAAAGATTGGTTGCACACTGTTTAATGATAATAAGATCATTACAGGTTGATTTAGATTTTAGGGCACTAATAAAAACCTAATTAAATAATTATCCAACTCTTACGATCAACTTGATATGTTGGCTGATGGAAGAGTAGCATCTTTTTAGATGGATCAATACGTAGCACACAAATGGAAATAGCAAACAACTTATCATAGAATTAACTAGCAATCGAACCAAAATCTTTCATCTTTGATCAATACGTCAGTACATTAGAATGCTTGTATTTTTTAGAAGGAAAAGCCCGACAACTAGATTGGTAGCAGCGGCATGAAATATTATATACACTTCTACACATATCACAAAATAAAATAATAGTTGGTCTAGGAGCAATTCTATCACGGACTATGTTCATGCCGAAGATATGCCAAAGTCACCAACCGTGTTAGCTTCTTCCTCTTTTTAGTAGGCTTGTCATCGATATCCTGACCCAGTCCATTCATCTACAGGAAAATTGGGCATCAACATTGTTAAATATGGCTGAAACAACATTCACTAAAATTGGACATGATCTATCTTATACATGGCAGCAACACCATTCAAGAAATTGGATAGCACTAATCTTATAAATGTCAGCAACAACATTCACTAAAAATAGCTCAACGTCTATATTATACTCCTACATGGCAGAAACAACATTCACTAAAATTGGGCATCATGCACATACTGCTGTCATACAAATTGTACATACCAACATTCACATTCCACAAAAAAATAACACAAAATAGATGCACTACAGCCATACAAATTGTACACATCAACACACAATAAAACACAATAATTTGGGGCTAATCAGGCCATAAGCTATTGCCATACATCATAGAAATATCACAACTATCTGGGGCTGCAACCAAATCCAAACAAATCTGGAGACGAACACATGTACCTAGGCAGGTTGGGGTGATGTAGGAGGTCGTGGTACAGCTCCGGTGGGTGTAGAGGAGAGCATGCCGGAGAAGAGGAAGACCGTCCCCACCCCTTAGCAGCGGTCGCTAGCAGGTGCTCTTCGACTGGCGATGTACACACACTAGAGAGGTCGATGAGGGGGCGGCGGAGGAGCTTAGAACAGCAGGTCGGGCGACAGAGCTGGATGGAGGCAATCGGCGGACAGCAGCGCCGTGCCGCTGCGGCGCAGGAGCGGGCCGGTGGCCACCAGCAGAGGCGACGGCGGGAGGAAGCCTAATCGCCAGAGCAGGGAGAGGAGAAAGGGTGACCGATGTCTGTTCTCCGTGGGTTCCTCTGAATCGGGGTGGGTCGACCCATCGAGTGGCAAACGTGGGTAATTTCCCATCAAGTCTAGGGGTATTTTCAATGGGCCATGCAGCGAAATCGGAGGAAGCACCTCGCGGGCTGCTTTCACCCGTGTGTGTTATTTTCGCTGCGCGTCCACCGAATCGAGGTTGCTCATTTCGCCGATTGGTTGGGATTTGGCTGCCAGGCAGCAGAATCCGGGTAAGAAAGCTGAACCAAACGGGGCCATAGCACATGCTTTCTTTTCAAAGGATCTTTCTCTGGATATACACAAGCGAGTATATACATAACTGCATAAGAAACGCCGGGATGCTTCAACGGGAGGAGCTCAGTTGCTGTGTATGATTTCATTGTGTACGTGGCATATGCGCCACAACACCATAAGCATCACACCTTCCATTTTTGAAAGCTCGTATAAAGGTCTTTTTTTGTTTGGCTTCAAATTCAATAGAATCAGTTGTGGACTTGTTGTGCTGAGTGATGGTGTCATGGCTGTTGGGAAACGTAGTAGAAAACAAAAAAAATTGCCCTACGTTCACCCAGGAGCAATATGAAGATGCATATAGGGTTTGGATCAACGATCGTTACCGACTCCGGGAGTGCAGCGGAAGTAGACGAGTCGGTGTAGATCGTACTTGGAGTCCCTCGAACGTCAATGACGATCCCGCGAATCGCCCTCGAATGATCCCTCGAATGATCGTACTTGGAGTCCCTCTCTACTTGGTTGCAAGCGTACGGTCTTCACGATCCGGCTGCGCTTCGACGTCCAGAGCTAATCGTTGCCAGAGAATTAGAGGGAGGAGTTTAGAACCACACGGGGCTTCTAATTATGAGGATTAGAGGAGGCTAGGGCTTTCTCTAATTAGTCAACTAGGACCAACTAGAACTAGCACTAGATGAACTAGAGGAGGCTCCAAAACTTGTGTCTCAAAAGGGTGGAAATCCTCTAGTATATATAGGTGAAGGAGAGAGGGAGGGGCACCACAAGGGGAGGGAAAGTCCCTCCCCTTTGGCCAGCCAAGGAGTTGGACTCCTCCTCCACTCCAATTTGCCCCCCCCCCCCTACAAGGAAAGGGGGGGCGCCAACTCCACTTGGGCCTTTATGGCCCAAGTTGCCTTCCACCTCTTGACCTTTTTAGGCCCGTTGATATTTAAATTAAATACAAAATGTTCTAAATACTTTCAGACCATTATATATATATAATTTAATATCTCCGGAAACATTTTCCACCTATATATATATATATTTATCGGTAATACCCGGTATTACCCGATACTCACCGAAACCCTTCCGGTGACCTCGAAACGCTTCCGGAAACTCTCAGAACTATTCGGGGTATTAATGAAACAATTTCACAAATATATTCTCATCATTCCTGTCACACTAACACTCAGCAGATCATGATTACCTTAAGCTTGTGACCCCGTAGGTTCGGTAATTCATAGACATGAACAAAAACACCTTCGTTCAATGACCGATAGCGGAACCGTGGACATCCATATCGGTCCCTATGATTACACGAATGATATTCGAGTGAACCTTTGGTTATCATGCAATGTTCCCTTTGCTTCGCGATACTTTACAAAACCCGGTGTGCATCGGTATCCTCCTGAGTCATCACCTTGCTCACTATACCGTTGTTTCCGTTACCGATTTTGTTCTTCTTTCTCGTTGAAGTGTTCCGGCATCCCTGTGACAAAGTCACCTGTGTCTGGCCAGAGGATGATGGACGCTGTCACACCAAGAGGGCCCTAAGAATATCTCTCCATCATCAGAGGAGCAAATCCCACTCTCGAGCTATCCGGTCACTTGTCAAACTTTCTGGTGAGCCTGAAAGTTGTCGTTATGATCAGCTTGTTACAGATGACGTTTGAGCAACCCGAAAGCCCACCGTCCGATAGGAACTGATCGAGACACTCTCATGGTCTGAGGAACTAAAACACATGCTAACACTCCGTGTTATAATAAATGATTTCAGACGATATAATCACAAAGTATAACAGACAAATTTTGGGTCGATTCAATATGATCATTCTTCTAACGTCATACCCTCAATGTTATTTTAGGACTATCATTACACTTAACGATATCCTAAGATCCAAAAAACGTGATCACCAACAACACTTGAGCCAGTCTTAGAGGCGAGACCAGGAACCTATTGTTAGCCGTTTATCATTTCACACGTGCATATGAGTTTTCCACTGAATCGCATATTCCAGGATCATAGCAGTTATAGCATGAAATATAAACTCTTAATTATGAATAACGGAAATATAATAATACAATATTATTGCCTCTAGGGAATATTTCCAACAGTCTCCCACTTGCACTAGAGTCAATAATCTAGTTGCATAGTTTTCAAACACCTACGGCTTATCTGGTGTTGCTCATGCTTTGCTTGTGGTAGAGCCTTCGTCATTAGTATTGACATATTCAAATACTGTAATATTTTTGTTAGTCTTGTCTGATTTAAGGATCTCAATCCATCTTGCTTTGAGCTATAACATTTTATTCAAAATAAAATATCATTGGACTCATTGCACTTAGAATTACACCAACTCTATCAAGACTCTTCTTGATTATATTCATAATATATTGGTTTCATCATACTTTGGATCCACCCATTTATATCAAGACTCTTCTTGATTAACTATATTCATAATATAATGTTTATGGGTTTCTACAACTTTTGCAATATCCAATCAAGACATTTCTTGATTCAGACAATATTGAAACATCTAATGTTTTCAAACACATATCTCTATCATTATAGAATCAACAATATCATTCATAAAATAATTCTAAATAATTATCATAGCCCAATTATATTAGTTATGAAGTTTGATATTCATATATTCTAAATAATGAACTTTTACTTCATATTCTCAAAATAATACATTTATTCTTTTGATATTCTTGATATCTGTTACTAACACTTAGTAAAAACTCTTTGGCCCTTTTATATATCATAACTATCAAGATGAATCCATTCATCTATCCATGCTTATCAATCTCATAAGCATATCGTTATGTGACATTGAGAGAAAACATTTTCTCCATTTAAACCTTTTAAACCTTTGTCAAAATATATAAACATATTTTTAGCTCAATCAAACATTTTGATCTATCTTTATAGACTCTTTTATGCCCAATATTTTGCCTTACTATTTGACGGAAAACATGTTTCAAAACCATTTTGTTTGTGCTCAGAAGCTTTATATTATTTCCATTCCATAATATGTCACATACATATTAGATTAGAAATACTATATAGCTCCCACTGAGTTTTATATAAATACACAAAATACTTTTATTTTGACAAGATCAAAATCTCAATGCCTGCTCATTTGTTATAATCTTCAAAAACTCTTTTGAAGTTTGCACATTTATCCGGTGCCCTAAGGATTTAAAAAAAAACTTCTCCGGTTGTATCATTCATAGATCCTTTCCTATTTAGGAAACTTGTTTTGATATCCTTTCTATTTACTTCATACTCTTTGAAGTATCAACCAAGTTCTAAACTTGTATGAAAATTTAACAACCATGTTCTAAACTTAATTGTATATGAATTTTCATTCTGGTGTCATGGCTATGAGCCATTCCTTTGAGCTGGGCGCCACTATCGCTTCCCTGTAGTGTGCTAGTTCATCTTCTTCTAAGATGAATATCTCATCGTGAAATTTCAGAAAATTCAACGATATTCCTGATTTACATAATCCTGTTACAAGCTTTAGAGTTTCTACATCTAATGTAGTAACTTACGGTTTATTTTGCAGACAATCTATCGGAACAACTTCCGGTTTGTTAATTCTGCTTATTACCGTTAGCGATTCAATAATCCTTTCCAAGCTGTAATGTCCTCCCACTTATTTCTTCGACAAGAAAACTCCTTCTTGAAACTAAAAGTGTTCATCCATAACAAACACTTTGTCTTTGAACATTTTTAATGGAAGGAACCCAAATCATGTTTTGAGATATACTACAATTCAGCATTTATCTGGTTTATAAATTTCATAACTCATATGAATACTATTAGCCAGACTTATATGCGGTGCTCCTTTTAGTCTATATCTTGCTGTTTTTTATTATGTCCCCAAATTCTATAAAAACAGATCGGTAATAAATAATTCTACAATTATTCAAGTGTTTTGCTGAACTTATGACTCAGATAATTTTTTCTTCAATATTGAAGAATCATTTTATCTTTTGTCATAATGATCTTTTATCTTCATTATAATATATTTGAACTCTTCAAATAATAAGTTCTGAAACTCCTTTAAACTATTCAAATAATTCATATTTATTTTAAGTAAATCATATTTACTCAAATTATAATGAAAATAATTATTCACCTTGCCTAGGTTATTCATCGGACCTCATACATCATTATGTATTCTCTCAAGATAATTCAGCACTTCATCTACATGAAGATTTTTTTTCGATATAACCAAGCAGTGCCACATTTAAGTGGAGCTCATCAGTCTTCTCAAGACGTTTAGCATTTAATGTTATAAAATTTCAAATCAAGATTCATGAATAAACTTGTGAGCTTTCTGTAGTCCCTGCATCGGATTGCAACCGAGAGCAATTGATCAGTATCAAATACTTGTGACATACAGAAATAAGTAAAATAACATTAACTTTGTATAACTTTTATACCTTTACCGGAAGAACCGTTCTTCTTATCCGCCAAGTACTTCTTGCAGTTACGCTTCCAGTGACCATTCTATTTGCAGTAGAAACATTCAGTCTCCTTAGTGGCTCCGCCCTTGTTCTTCTTCTGAGAGACGGTCTTACCGGCACCAGCAGATTTCTTCCTGGACTTGCCCTTCTTCTTGAAACTGGTAGTCTTGTTGACCATCAATACTTCTTTGTTCTTCTGCATCCCAGCTTCTGCTGTTTTGAGCATAGAAAACAACTCGTTTGCACTTTTCTCCATCCCGTTCATGTTGTAATTCATGATAAAACCATCGTAAGATGGGGGGAGTGAAGCAAGCACAATATCTATACTGAGTGTCGGCGAAATTCAAAATTCCAGTGAAGCAAGTCTATCAACATAGCCAGCAAGCTTTACTATATGCTCACTCATTGAGGAACCCTCTTTCATCTTGCACTCAATCAGGGCCTTGGTTAATTCAAACCGTTCGGTCCTTGCCTGCTTCTTGTACAGAACTTCTAGTGACCCAATGATACGTCTCCAACGTATCTATAATTTATGAAGTATTCATGCCATGTTTATAACAATTCTATATGGTTTTGGTATGATTTTATTAGAACTAACCCGGACTGACGTTGTTTTCAGCAGAACTACCGTGGTGTTGTTTTTTGTGCAGAAATAAAAGTTCTCCAAATGCAGCGAAACTTTTTAAAGATTTTTTTTGGAATAGAAGAGAACCAGGAAGCTTCGTGGGAGTTCCAGAAGAGCCATGAGGTGCCCACGAGGCACCAGGGCGCGCCAGGGGGGTATGGCACCGTGGTGCCTCGTGGGCCCATCTTAGCCCATTTTCGCGTGATTCCAACGCCAAAAAATCCTATAAATAGAGAAACCCCCAGAAATTAACCTAGAATTTGGACTCCGCCGCCGCAAGCCTCTGTACCTCAATGATCTCATCTACAACCCTTTTCTGGCACCCTGCCGGAGGGGGGGAATCAACACCGAAGACCATCTTCATCATCCCGGCGGTCTCCATGACGAGGAGGGAGTAGTTCACCCTCGAGGCTAGGTGTATGTACTAGTAGCTATGTGTTTTATCTCTCTCTCTCGTGTTCTTGATTTGGCACGATCTTGATGTACCGCGAGCTTTGTTAATATAGTTGGATCATATGGTTTTCCCCTCTCTATCTTGTTGTGATGAATTGAGTTTTTACCTTTGAGGTTTCACTATTATCGGATTGAATTCTTTTATGGTTTTGAGAACACTTGATGTATGTCTTGCATATGAATACCCGTGGTGACAATGGGGTATTATATTGATTCACTTGATATATGTTTTGGCACTCAACTCACGGATTCCCGAGGTGACATTGGGGTAATCTATGCATAGGGGTTGATGCACGTTTTCGTCCTACTTTCTCCGGTAGAAATCTTGGGGCACTCTTTGAAGTTCTTTGTGTTGGATTGAATATTATGAATCTGAAGTTGTTTGATGCATATCGTATAATCAACTCACGGATACTTGTGGTGACATTGGAGTATCTAGGTGACATTAGAGTTGGTTGATGCGTATCATATGGTGTTATTTTAGAATGAACTCTAGGGCTGTTTGTGACAATTATAGGAACGGCTCAATAGATTGATCGGAAAGGATAACTTTGAGGTGGTTTCGTACCCTACAACAATTTCTTTCTTATGTTCTCCGCTAATAGGAACTTTGGAGTGATTCTTTGTCGCACGTTGAGGGATTGTTATATGATTCAATTATGTTAGCACTTTTGAGCGATTGCACTAGTGAAAGTATGAACCCTAGGCCTTGTTTCTAAGCATTGCAATACCGTTTGTGCTCCGTTTTATCACTTGCTACCTTGCTGTTTTTATATTTTCAGATTACAAAAACCTATATCTACTATCCATACTACACTTGTATCACCATCTCTTCGCCGAACTAGTGCACCTATACAATTTACCATTGTATTGGGTGTGTTGGGGACACAAGAGATTTCTTGTATTTGATTGCAGGGTTGTTTGAGAGAGACCATCTTCATCCTACGCCTCCCACGGATTGATAAACCTTAGGTCATCCACTTGAGGGAAAATTGCTACTGTCCTACAAAACTCTGCGCTTGGAGGCCCAACACGAGTCTACAAGAATAAGTTGTGTAGTAGACATCACCCAATTATAAATTGAGTGGTAGATCATTCAAAATGCTTCTGTAGTTCAGGATCCATGCAAGTTAACATGAGGCACCGGACTGCCTCATAGTCATCACTACGAGCAGCATAAGCAACAACTTCTTCTGGTGGTACATCCTTTGCGGGAGCATCACCCAGGGGTTGATCCAGCACGTACTCCTTCTTAGCACTCCTGAGAACAAATCTCGGGTTCTGGATCCAATCCGCATAGTTTCCACCATTTGCAGCCAACTTTTCTTTCTCAAGCATAGGGGCTAAGTTGAACATATTGCGAGCCATTTAATCTACAACGACAAACACACAAATAATTTCAGACACAATTCATAATTAATATTGCACTAGTTATTAAAACAAATTTTAATTTTAATGTGCACTCCCACTCAAATTAATATCTCTCATAATTAATAGTGAGTGATTCAAGATCCAAGTCTAGTCCTCAGCCATTGATGTGGACATCACTGATGACGAGAATTTTGACCGGTGGGCAAACTTTTGCCGATCATATCTCCATATGACTCTTGTTCATCTTTCGATGCTTCGTGCTCCAAGCCCAGAACGATTCTGCTAGAACTTCAAGACAACTGAGTGCTATCTGCATATATGGTATGACCATCCCCATCTTACACCTCACGTCCCGTTTGTACTCATGTGGACATGACGCACTCCGGAACGCTACGTGTTATAGACGGTTGCAACACTGGGAAGAGCACCTTTTAACTTGATATTTACTGTGAGAGATCACCCTAATAATTGACTACTGCGCAATCAAAGGGTGCAAACAACAAAGGGATAAACATCTCAGGCAATTCATAATAGCATGATATGGTATAGCCCTGGGCGCCGGGACTCCTCCATGATCGTCTTCAATCTCCAGTTGAAGCGACGTGACGGCCAATATTTCGTTGCCGTGGCAACCGTTTCAAAAACGTTGTCGTGGCGGCAATCTCAGAAAATGTTGCTGTGGCGACCGTTTCAGAAAACGTTGCCGTGGCACCAAAATCTGAAATTCCGTCGTGGCACGAAATTATAGCTCCTCGTCCCACGCCTGGTACACCTTCTCGTCGTCGGGGTCCTTCGTGTATGTCTTGCCACCGTCACCTGTAACCTATCTCTATGATATTTACATTAAGGTGGCAATCTTGTGGCTCCAGCCATCATGCCGTGACGCGCAGGGCACTTAACATTACAACATATAACTCAGACACGCATTGAAGATCTGGAGCAAACACATTTCTCGACTGTCGGTTGCCATTGACAATAGCAACAAAACCCTGGCTGACATTGATGAACTTGAGAACAAACGCAACCTGACAATCCCGGAAGCTAACTTCAGGTTAATTCTTAAGAAACATTTGATAAGACTCCTACAATATCAAAAGCAGTATTGGAAAAAGCGCTGCACTATCCGTTGGATTAAATTCGGGGATGAAAATACAAAATTCTTTCAGGCAGTCGCCACCGAACGATACCGCAAAAACAATATTGCTTGCTTCCATGATGAAGATGGACACCAGATTGAGGACCACCCTGGCAAAGAAGCATTGCTATTTCAGACCTATAAACAATGCCTTGGCATAGTCTCCCCGTCGGAGATGAAATTTGACCTTCCCTCTATCATCAAACATGCATTGAACCTGGATCACCTCACCGAACCGTTTACTCACGCTGAGATTGATGCCGTAGTAAAAGAGATGCCGGCTGATCATGCTCTCGGACCTGATGGTTTCAGTGGATCATTTCTTAAGGCTTGCTGGCCCATTATGAAATAGGACTTCTATACTCTCTGTTCTCAATTATATGAAGGCACCCTTGATCTTACAAGTATCAACGATGGGCTGATAACACTCATTCCCAAGGTTAACTCCCCTGAAATAGTCAATGACTACCGCCCGATCACTCTCCTCAATGGTTGCCTTAAGCTAATCACCAAGCTGCTAGCCAACCGCCTTCAACGTGTCATCCGGCGGCTGATCCACCGTAATCAGTACGGTTTTATCCGAGGCAGAACCATAGAAGATTGCCTGGCATGGGCCTTCCAGTACATCCACCAATGCAAGACGTCGGGGAGGGGAATCGTTCTGCTTAAATTGGATTTTGCCAAGGCCTTTGACACAATTGGTCACGCTCCTATGATCTGCATCATGAAACACATGGGATTCAATGACAAGTGGATTGCTTGGATTAAAAGTATCTTCTCCTCCGGGTGCTCTTCTGTTCTACTCAATGGCGTCCCCGGGAGACAATTTCACTGCCGCAGTGGCGTCCGGCAGGGAGACCCCCTCTCACCTCTGATCTTTGTTCTGGCGGCGGATCTTTTGCAGGCTGCTATCAACGATGCCTTCAGACGTGGACTGATTGACTTGCCCTTCCCTTGCACGGGCCAAACTGATTACCCCGTGATCCAATATGCCGACAAAACGATTATTGTCCTCCCTGCCTGTCCGCGGCAAGCCACAATCATCAAAGGGATTCTATGTGACTACGCGTCTTCGATCAGCCTCAAAATTAACTTTCACAAATCAACATTGATCCCCATCAACCTTGAGGAAACCAACACTGCCACCCTAGCTAACATTTTCGGCTGTTCGGTGGGTCAAATGCCGTTCACGTATCTTGGTTTACCACTGGGTACCTCGAAACCTGCAGCCCAAGACCTCATGCCACTGGTTTGTAGCGCAGAGAGACGCCTCACTTCTACCATCGCCATGATGTCGCATGGGGGCAAACTCTCCTGGCTAAACGCAACTGTCACATCCCTCCTTATATTTGCCATGTGCACTTTGAAGATCCATCCAAAGATTATTGAAATGCTCGACAAGATCAGACGTAGATGCCTATGGACAAACAAAACCGATCAAGTAGATAAAAATAACTCTTTAGCGGCATGGGATATGGTCTGCAAACCCAAGAAACACGGGGGGCTTGGCGTGATCAACCTGAAAATTCAGAACGAAGCATTGCTTCTAAATTTTTTGCACAAGTTCTACAATAAGAGGGATATCCCTTGGGTTACTCTGATTTGGAATGCTTACTACACTGACAAGATCCCACACGCTGCAGACCCGATGGGATCGTTTTGGTGGCGAGATGTTCTCAAGCTCACCCCAATGTACCGCGGGGTTACGAGAGTGCAGGTGGTCGATGGCACGTCCATTCTATTTTGGAAGGATCTCTGGCTCGATAACATCCTAGAAGACAGCCACCCACGTGCTTTCTCCTTTGCCATGCATGAAGACGCCTCTATAAAAAGTTTCTTGGAGAGCACGGCGCTGCATGAATCCTTTCACCTCCCTCTTTCCCCTCAGGCCCTGGAGGAAGTACGAGACCTGCAAACTCTCGCCATGAGATTGAGCCCGACCTCGACAAATACTGATATCTCGTACTGCATCTGGGGAAGACAGAATTCAAGGCAGCCGACTACTACAAATTTTGTTTCAAAGATGTTCAAGCCCATTCTGCTTTCAAATGGCTGTGGCGTTCGAAGTGTACCATGAAGATCAAGGTTTTTGGCTGGTTGCTCTTGCATGACAGGCTTAACACACGTAACATGCTAAAGCGGCGTCATTACAACATAGGGGAGGACTTTGACTGCCTCCTATGTGGACAACACATTGAAGAAACAGTGGGCCACAAGATTTTCACCTGTCCCTTCAGCCAAACTTGCTGGAGGAAGCTTGATATCACCTGGCCCATGTTCACCTCTCGCCTTGATGCCATCCAAATAGGCCGAGACTCTTGGCACAACTCGTTCTTCATTGAAATTTTCCTGACTGCCGCTTGGAGCCTATGGAAGGAAAGAAATAACAAGCACTTTGGACGGGTGGATCCGAGTTTGGGCTCCTGGCTCAACAGATTCAAGGAAGATTTTGGACTACTGGAACATAGGGTTAGGGAGGCTGATAGAGCCTCGATGATCTCCTTTTCTACTACTCTTACTTGACCCGCACCCCCCCTCTCCTCTCACATGTACTTGTGTGAGGCTGAGTTTGCACACAAAAATGTAACTTGTAACTCCCCCATACATACATACACACACACATATATATATATATATATATATATATATATATATGAGTAAACAGTAGGAGCCTCTCCTACTGTCCACCTTTTCAAAAACATTACAACATATAACCATCTCATACATAAACTCATTATCACGACGAAGGCTATACCACATCATATGCAAACCCTGCAAAACCAAGTTAGACGTCCTCTAATTGGTTTTGGCAAATTTTAATTACGCGGCTTCTAGGGTTTTCGGATAAACCTAGCTACCTACGTGCACACCATAAAGTGATAATCCTTTGTTGCTAGATTATCTTTCGGGGTGTGTGAAAGAACAGACTTAATTAAAAATCTCGTTCCCCCACACTAAACTTTGTCTAATACGCGTGACCCCCTAGAAGATCATCCATCTTCATCGCCCTCTTGCGTATGCGATGGTTCACTATTCCTGACTATGGTGAAGCCCAAGGAACTCTTAGCAGATCATCGACAGCCAGAGCCGAGCGATTGTCAGAACCTTGTGAAAAGCGACACCATGCCGTCAATGAACTGAACCGAAGCAACACTCGAGGGAAGCCTAGCAAGAACATCACCCTCACAATCACATGTGATCTAGATCGAAACCTGCATCTACTCATAAAACCGCTCATGATGCCACTGTTGGGAAACATAGTAGAAAACAAAAAAAATCGCCCTACGATCACCCAGGAACAATATGAAGATGCATATAGGGTTTGGATCAACGATCGTTACCGACTCCGGGAGTGCATTGGAAGTAGACGAGTCGGTGTAGATCGTACTTGGAGTTCCTCAAACATCGATGACGATCCCGCAAACCGCCCTCGAACGATCCCTCGAATGGAAGACCGAAAGCACGGCCTCTCTACTTGGTTGCAAGCGTACGGTCTTCACGATCCGGCAGCTCTTCGCCGTCCAGAGCTAATTATTGCCGGAGAATTAGAGGGAGGAGTTTAGAACCACACGGGGATTCTTCTAATTATGAGGATTAGAGGAGGCTAGGGCTTGCTCTAATTAGTCAACTAGGACCAACTAGAACTAGCACTAGATGAACTAGAGGAGGCTCCAAAACTTGTGTCTCAAAAGGGTGGAAATCCTCTAGTATATATTGGTGAAGGAGAGAGGGAGGGGCGCCACAAGGGGAGGGAAAGTCCCTCCCCTTTGGCCCGCCAAGGGGGGACCTCCACTCCAATTCACCCCCCACAAGGAAAGGGGGGGCGCTGATACGTCTCCGTCGTATCTTTAATTTTTGATTGTTTCATGCCAATATTTTACAACTTTTATATACTTTTGGCAATATTTTATATGATTTTCATGGACTAACATATCCTATATACCTAAGAGATCCATCCCCACTAACCTATTTATATTGACATGCAGCCTATCCACCTCATCACACATGCCCCGCACTCCACCTCCTGCCACGTCAGCAACACTTAACATGCAGGGTTCCATTACCAGCATACAGAAGTGCACACTGATCGATCAAAAAATCAAAAAAAAAAGTACAGACTGTACACCTGCCTCTCTCCCTCGAAATAATAAACACATAAAGATCGACCCTCTCTCTCCCCCAGAAAATTGACACCAGTTTTCTCCCCTGTCTACTGGTGCGGCGGCTGGGAGCCAATCTGTGCATCATGGCGCTCCCCCGGTACGTCCGCTGGTGCTGCTGCTCACCTCCGCGGCTCTCTGAAATTCTCTAGGTATGTTCTCCCTTGCCTGTTTGGTGCCGTATGTGCTCTGGTCCTCCCCTCCCGTACAGGAGTCCTCCCCTCCTGTACAGGAGAGGTATTTCCCCGGTATGTCTCTGTTCCAGCTAAGGTAGCTACGGTGTCGCTGGAGAGGTCAGTACCGTCCGGTTCCAGTAGAATCGAACCTGCTATCGGTGAGTTTCCAATCTGAAGGTCGCTTTATTTTCATCTTGTAAAGAACGAATTGGGCGAGGCCAGACAGGGCCTCAGCCATGGCATGGAGGGTTTTTTTTCTGCCTCAAAGGAACACCCGGTTTACAGGAGTCCAATCGAGTCACCATGCCATCGAATTTTCAATCTTTTTTTCTTTTCCTGCAAGAAGAGCGCATTGAAGTGACGCCCGGTAGAGCCTCAGCCATGGCGTGGAGGTTTACTTTTGTCCTGGAAGGAACGCCCAGTGTACATGAACCCTTTCCTCTGAATTTACAACTATGGTATTTCTAACAGTATACAAGTTTGTAAATTGATCCACTGAACAGGTTAGTATACAAAGTGCTCTTCCCATCAGGTTATTCTCAGCCATGGCGTGGAGGTTTTTCTTTTGTCCTGGAAGGAACGCTCAGTGTACAGGAGTCCTTTCCCCTGAATTTAGATGGTATTTCTAACAGTATACAAGTTTGTAAATTGCTCCATTGAACATGTTAGTATATATAGTGCTCTTCCAATCAGTTTATTATGTAAGCGCTGCAACTTTAATCCATCATTTGATATGCCTTTGCGAAGTCTATGATAGATATAGAATGATCCGAATTTAATATCTGCATTTCTTAAATATGTTATGATTTTACCTGCTATTTTATTTGTGAAGCGCATATAAGCAGATTCCCGTTAACCGATTCATGAAATGATTTGCTGATGTGGCCAAATAAGTTATTTCATGAAGTACATCCTGCCAATATGTGTTTCTTATTCTTTGTTAAGTTTGACATATTGTTGTTAATTGCCCTAAGAGATCTTGATTTGTATTTGTATACATTTTTTCTTGCCTGCTACATCCTGCTCATTTGGAGAAGGTTTTTCTCTTAGCAAGGTCCCGCAGCAACGCACGAGGCATCATCTAGTTGATCCAGTGCCCAGTGCCAGTTCCTGTTTGTTGCATGTTTTTTGTTTTGCAGAAAATCCATATCAAACGAAGTCCAAACGCAATAAAAATTTACGGAGATTTATTTTGAAATATATGTGATTTTTGGGAAAAAGAATCAACGCGAGACGATGCCCGAGGGGGCCACAAGCTTAGAGGGCGCGCCCCCCTACCCTGGGCGCGCCCAGCAGGCTTGTGGCTACCCCATAAGGCGGTTGGTGCCCTTCTTTCACCGCAAGAAATATAATATCCTCTCAAAATTTCAGCCCAATCGGAGTTACGGATCTCCGGGAATTTAAGAAACGGTGAAGGGCCAGAAAACAGGAATGCGAAACAGAAGAGAACAGAGAGAGAGATCCAATCTCGGAGGGGCTCCTCCCCTCCGGGAGCCATGGCGGCCATGGACCAGAGGGGAAACTCTCCTGCCATCTAGGGGGGAGGCCAAGGAAGAAGAAGGGAGGCTCTCTCCCCCTCTCTCCCGGTGGCGCCGAAACGCCGCCGAGGCAATCATCGTGACGGCGATCTACACCAACAACTTCGCCGCCGTCAACACCTACTCTCTCCCCCTCTATGCAGCGGTGTAACACCTCTTCTCCCCGCTGTAATCTCTACTTAAACATGGTGCTTAATGCTATATATTATTATCCAATGATATGTGGCAATCCTATGATGTTTGAGTAGATTCTTTTTGTAATATGGGTTGATTGATGATCGTGATTGGTTTGAGTTGTATGTTTTATTTTGGTGCTGTCCTATGGTGCCCTACATGTCTGCTACTTGTAGCTTGCGTTGGTATTTTCTCCGAAGAGGAAGGGATGATGCAGCACAGTAGAGGTAAGTATTTCCCTCAGTTATGAAACCAAGGTTATCAATCCAGTAGGAGAATCACGCAACACCTCGTTAGCAGTACCTGCACACAAACAACAAATCCTTGCACCCAACGCAAACGAGGGGTTGTCAATCCCTTGGCGGTAAGTTGCAAGATTAAATTGTATGTGATAGATAGATAGATAGATGGAAACAAAAATACAAAATAAAATAAATAAATAAAAAGTGCAGCAAAGTATTTTTAGGGTTTTTAATATATGATTTAGATAGACCCGGGGGCCATAGTTTTCACTAGAGGCTTCTCTCAAGAAAATAGCATACGGTGGGTAAACAAATTACTGTTGGGTAATTGATAGAAAAGCAAATAAGCATGACGATATCCAAGGCAATGATCATGTATATAGGCATCACGTCCAAGACAAGTAGACCGACTCCTGCCTGCATCTACTACTATTACTCCACACATCGACCGCTATCCAGCATGCATCTAGTGTATTAAGTCCATAAAGAACGGAGTAACGCCTTAAGCAAGATGACATGATGTAGACAAAGTAAACTCACGCATGAATAAACCCCATCTTTTTACCCTTAATAGCAATGATACATACGTGTCATGTCCCTTTCTGTCTCTGGGATTGAGCACCGCAAGATCGAACCCATTACAAAGCAGCTCTTCCCATGGCAAGATAAATAAATCTAGTTGGCCATACCAAATCAATAGATCGGAGAAGAAATACGAAGCTATAATAATCATGCATAAAAGAGATCAGAGAAGACTCAAATAATATTCATAGATAATCTGATCATAAACTCACAATTCATCGGATCCCAACAAACACACCGCAAAAATTGATTACATCGGATAGAACTCCAAGAACATCGAGGGGAACATTGTATTGAAGATCAAAAAGAGAGAAGAAGCCATCTAGCTACTAACTATGGACCCGAACGTCTGTGGTAAACTACTCACGCATCATCGGAAGGGCAGCAAGGTTGATGTAGAGCCCCTCCGTGATCGATTCCCCCTCCGGCGGAGTGCCGGAGAAGGCCCCCAGATGGGATCTCTCGAGAACAGAAACTTGCGATGGCGGAAAAAGTATTTCGTGGACTCCCCTGTTGGTTTTCCGATTTTTGGGAATTTATAGGGGTGGAATTAGGTCAAAAGAGGCAGAGGTGGGCCCACGAGGCCCCAGGGCGCGCCTGCCCCCCCCCCCAGGCGCGCCCTGGTGGCTCGTGGCCACCTCCTGGGGCTTCTGGCCTTCTCCCAAAGCTTCTAGTGTTGGTTATGTCCAGAAAAAAAATCTCCAAAAAGTTTCGTGGCATTTGGACTTCGTTTGGTATTGATATTCTGTAAAACCAAAAACAGGAAGAAAACAACAACTGGCACTGGGCACTAAGTTAATAGGTTAGTCCCAAAAAATGATATATAATTGCTGTAAATGTATATAAAAACATCCAAGATTGATAATATAATAACATGGAACAATCAAAAATTATAGATACGTTGGAGACGTATCAGCATCCCCAAGCTTAATTCCTGCTCGTCCTCGAGTAGGTAAATGATAAAAACAGAATTTTTGATATGGAATGCTGCCTATCATATTCATCATATTCCTTTTCTTTTATAGCATGGACATTGGACTTGAATGATTCAAAGCAACAGTCTATAGTTTGACATGAAGATATAAATACTCAAGCATACTAATAAGTAACCATGCTTTTCAAAATATCAACGCTAAAAAAAGTTATCCCTAGCCAATTATGCTCAATCATTGATCCATTCATGAAACACACTCCATATTAGCTACATCCAATGCACAAGTATGACAATAGTGCTCTCTAGTTGGTGCTTTATAAGAGAAGATGGAGACTCAAATAAAAATAAAAATTGCATAAAAGTAAATAGATATGCCCTTCGCAGAGGGAAGAAGAGATTTGCTAATGTGCCAGAGATCAAAGCTTAAATTAGAGAGATAAAAAATATTTTGAGAGGCATGCTTTTCCTGTCAACGAAAACGACCGAGAATTCCCAATATTTTCCATGCTAGACACATCATAGGCGGTTCCCAAACAGAAAGTAAAGTTTATTTCCTTTCCACCATTCTTTCACAATCCATGGCTAGCTGTATCCACGGGTGCCCTCCATACCAACACTTTCCAAGGAATTTTGTTGTTATTAATTTTTGATTTCATTGTCGGACTGGGCATCCCTATTACCAGCCACTCTCTCGTGCAATGACAAGTGAATAAACACTCATCGTGAGAATAACACACCTAGCATGGAAAATATTGGCCACCCCCTGCCGCTTCATGAGCAGTACGTGCACACAAAACGGAAAATTATTTTGAAAATTAGAGTTGGCACACGCAAATTTACTTGGAACGACATGGAAATACTGCATATAGGTAGATATGGTGGACTCATTTGGCACAACTTGGGTTTAAAGAGTTTGGATGCACAAGCAGTATTTTCGCTTAGTACAAATGAAGGCTAGCAAATAGATTGAGAAGCAACCAACCAAAAAACGAAAACAGTCATAAACATGCATTGAACATAACTAACACCGAATAATGCACCATAAGTAGGATATAATTTCGTTGCATAACTATTGACTTATTGTGCTTGCATAGGGAATCACAAACCTTAACACTAATATTCTTACTAAATCACAATTACTCACTAACATGACTCACATATTATCATCTCCATATTGCAAAACTATTGCAAGGAATCACACTTATCATATCCAATGATCTATATGAAAGTTTTTATTATATCCCTCTTGAATATTCATCACTTTGGGACCAAATTCATATCTTGTCTAAATTATCATTCCTATTATCATCTCTCAAAAAGATATAAGTGAAGCATGAGAGTGCATATATTTCTTCAAAATTTTCATCTTATCAACTCTCAAAATAATTTAAGTGAAGCATGAGAGTTTATTTCTTCAAAATTTTAATCTTTGTCAACTCTCAAAATAATATAAGTGAAGCATGAGAGTTTATTTCTTCAAAATATAGCCACCGCCGTGCACAAAAAGATTTAAGTGAAGCACTAGAGCAACTGCCTAGCTCAAAAAAATTAAGTGAAGCACATAGAGTATTCTAACAAATTATGATGAACGTGTGGCTCTCTTAAAATAGGTGTGTTCAGCAAGGATGATTGTGACAAACTAAAAGGCAAACAAGGAAAAGACTCATATAATACACGACGCTCCAAGCAAAACACATATCATGTGACGAATAAAAATATAGCTCCAAGTAAAATTACCGATGGTTGGTAGAAGAAAGAGGGGATGCCTTCCGGGGCATCCCCAAGCTTAGACGCTTGAGTCTTCCTTGAATATTACCTTGGGATGCCTCGGGCATCCCCAAGCTTAGGCTCTTGCCACTCCTTATTCCTTCATCCATCGTGATCTCACCCAAAACTTGAAAACTTCAATCACACAAAACTCAACAAAACCTTCGTGAGATCCGTTAGTATAACAAAACAAATCACTACTTTAATTACTGTTGCAAACCCATTCATATTTTATTTTTGCATTATACCTACTGTATTCTAACTTATCCATGGCTTATACCCCCCGATACAATCCATAGTTTCATCAAAACAAGCAAGTAGTGCATCAAAAATAGAATCTGTCAAAAACAGAACAGTCTGTAGCAATCTATTTAAAATCCATACTTCTGTAACTCCAAAAATTCTGAAAAATTAGGAAAACGTGGGAAATTCATATACAAATACTGTGTACAAATTTAAGATTTTTCTGACGCTCTAGTACAGAACCAAAATTCTATCACTGGACGCAAAACTTTCTATTTTCCAAACAGCATCAATAATACTATCTTCCAAATCATCCTAAAGGCTTTACTTGGCACAAACACTAATTAAAAACATAAAAACTCAATCATAACAGTAGCATAAATGTGAAAACACACCATAACAGAAATAAAAATTAAAAATTTATTTTATTCATTGGGCTGCCTCCCAAGAAGCTCTTTCTTTATAGCCATTAAGATAGGCTTTGAGATTTCAATGATGCTCACATGAAAGATAAGAATTGAAGCACAAAGAGAGCATCATAATACATGTGACAAACACATTTAAGTCTAACATACTTCCTATGCACAGGCATTTTATATGCAAACAAATTATCAAGACGAGAAATATCTAGCATATGCAAAGGAGAGGAATAAAACATTGACAATCTCAACATAACGAGAGGTAATTTAGTAACATGAAAATTTCTACAACCATATTTTCCTCTCTCATAATAATTACATGTAGTATCATAATCAAATTCAACAATATAGATATCATATAAAATTTTCTCTCCATGATCCACATGCATAAAATTCTTATAGTCTTCCAAAATAGTGGGATTATTTTTACCTAGAGTTGACACTCTTCCAAACCCACTTTCAATAGTATTGCAAATTTTATTATCAATAACATATTCATCATGAGGCTTAAATGAATTTTCAAGATCATAAGAAGCATTATCTCCCCAATCATGATCATTGCAATAAGTAGTGGACATAACAAAATTATCATCCCCAAGCTTGTAGTTTTGCATATTATTAGCACAATTCACATTAATAGAATTTATAGTAACATCATTGCAATCATGATTTTCAATCAAGGAGCTATCATGAATCATTATATAAATTTCTTCTTCTAACACTTCATCACAATTTTCAGATTCATGATTTTCAAGCAAAACTTCATAGAGAAAATCAAGAGCACTCAAATCACTAGCAATTGGTTCATTGTAATTGGATCTTTTGAAAAGATTAGCAAGTGGATGAGGATCCATATCAATAGATTTTTAGAAAGCGAAGATGCAAGCAAATAGAAGGCACATGGCAACACAAGCAAAGATAGCACACAAAATATTTTTGTATTTTTGTAAAAACTTTTTAAAAGTGGGGGAGATGAAAACGAGAGGTAAAGGCAAATAAAATAAATGCAAGGAGATGAAAGTTTATGCGTAGGTACTTGATAGATGTTGATGATATCTCCCCGGCAACGGCGCCAGAAATTCTTCCTGCTACTTGTAGCTTGCGTTGGTATTTTCCCCGAAGAGGAAGGGATGATGCAGCACAGTAGAGGTAAGTATTTCCCTCAGTTATGAAACCAAGGTTATCAATCCATTAGGAGAATCACGCAACACCTCGTTTGCAGTACCTGCACACAAACAACAAATCCTTGCACCCAACGCAAACGAGGGGTTGTCAATCCCTCGCCGGTAAGTTGCAAGATTAAATTGTATGTGATAGATAGATAGATTGAAACAAAAATACAAAATAAAATAAATAAAGAAAAAGTGCAGCAAAGTATTTTTAGGGTTTTTAATATATGATTTAGATAGACCCGGGGGCCATAGTTTTCACTAGAGGCTTCTCTCAAGAAAATAGCATACGGTGGGTAGACAAATTACTGTTGGGCAATTGATAGAAAAGCAAATAATCATGACGATATCCAAGGCAATGATCATGTATATAGGCATCACGTCCTAGACAAGTAGACTGACTCCTGCCTGCATCTACTACTATTACTCCACACATCGACCGCTATCCAGCATGCATCTAGTGTATTAAGTCCATAAAGAACGGAGTAACACCTTAAGCAAGATGACATGATGTAGACAAAGTAAACTCACGCATGAATAAACCCCATATTTTTACCCTTAATAGCAACGATACATACGTGTCATGTCCCTTTCTGTCACTGGAATTGAGCACCGCAAGATCGAACCCATTACAAAGCACCTCTTCCCATGGCAAGATAAATCAATCTAGTTGGCCAAACTAAATCAATAGATCGGAGAAGAAATACGAAGCTATAATAATCATGCATAAAAAAGATCAGAGAAGACTCAAATAATATTCATGGATAATCTGATCATAAACTCACAATTCATCTGATCCCAACAAACACACCGCAAAAAGTGATTACATCGGATAGAACTCCAAGAACATCGAGGAGAACATTGTATTGAAGATCAAAAAGAGAGAAGAAGCCATCTAGCTACTAACTATGGACCCAAAGGTCTGTGTTAAACTACTCACGCATCATCGGAAGGGCAGCAAGGTTGATGTAGAGCCCCTCCGTGATCGATTCCCCCTCCGGTGGAGTGCCGGAGAAGGCCCCCAGATGGGATCTCTTGTGAACAGAAACTTGCGGCGGCGGAAAAAGTATTTCGTGGACTTCCCTGTTGGTTTCCCGATTTTTGGGAATTTATAGTGGTGGAATTGGGTCAAAAGAGGTAGAGGTGGGCCCACGAGGCACCAGGGCACGCCTGCCCCCCCCCCCCAGGCGCGCCCTGGTGGCTCGTGGCCACCTCCTGGGGCTTCTGGCCTTCTCCCGAAGCTTCTGGTGTTGGTTATGTCCAGAAAAAAATCTCCAAAAAGTTTCGTGGCTATAGGGTTTGCAATACATTCATAATTCTCTTATAGTGGGTGGCTAGAGTGACAGAAGCTTACACCCGAGTAAGGGGGTTGTTGCGTATGGGAGTAAAGAGGACTTGTTACTTAATGCTTGATGTCTACTACACAACTTATTCTTGTAGACTCGTGTTGGCCTCCAAGCGCAGAGTTTTGTAGGACAGTAGCAATTTTCCCTCAAGTGGATGACCTAAGGTTTATCAATCCGTGGGAGGTGTAGGATGAAGATGGTCTCTCTCAAACAACCCTGCAACCAAATAACAAAGAGTCTCTTGTGTCCCCAACACACCCAATACAATGGTAAATTGTATAGGTGCACTAGTTCGGCGAAGAGATGGTGATACAAGTGTAGTATGGATAGTAGATATAGGTTTTCGTAGTGCGAACGATAAAAAACAGCAAGGTAGCAAGTAACAAAAGTGAGCATAAACGGCATTGCAATGCTTAGAAACAAGGCCTAGGGTTCATACTTTCACTAGTGCAATCTCTCAACAATGCTAACATAATTGGATCATATAATCATCCCTCAACGTGCGATAAAGAATCACTCCCAAGTTCCTATTAGCGGAGAACATAAGATAGAAATTGTTTGCAGGGTACGAAACCACCTCAAAGTTATCCTTTCCGATCGATCTATTGAGCTATTCCTTTAAGTGTCACAAACAGCCCTAGAGTTCGTACTAAAATAACACCATATGATACACATCAACCAACTCTAATGTCAACTAGATACTCCAATGTCACCACAAGTATCCGTGAGTTGATTATACGATATGCATCAAACAACTTCATAATCATAATATTCAATCCACACAAAGAACTCCAAGGAGCACCCCAAAGTTTCTATCAGAGAAAAGATAATGAAAACGTGCATCAACCCCTATGCATAGATTACCCCAATGTCACCACCGCGAGTTGAGTGCCAAAACATATATCAAGTGAAACAATATAATACCCCATTGTCACCATGGGTATTCATATGCAAGACATACATCAAGTGTTCTCAAATCTGAAATATTCAATCCAACAATAATGAAACCTCAAGGGAAAATATTCGATTCATCACAACAAGGATAGAGAGGGAAGAAACACCATATGATCCAACTATATTAATGATACTTGTAGCTTGTGTTGGTATTTCCCCAAAGAGGAAGGGATGATGCAACACAGTAGAGATAAGTATTTCCCTCAGTTATGAAACCAAGGTTATCGAACCAGTAGGAGAATCACGCAACACCTCGTTAGCAGCACCTGCACACAAACAACAAATCCTTGCACCCAACGCAAACAAGGGGTTGTCAATCCCTCGGCGGTAAGTTGCAAGATTAAATTGTATATGATAGATAGATAGATTGAAACAAAAATACAAAATTAAATAAATAAGATAAAAGTGCTGCAAATATTTTTAGGGTTTTAGTATATGATTTAGATAGACCCGGGGGCCATAGTTTTCACTAGAGGCTTCTCTCAAGAAAATAGCATACGGTGGGTAGACAAATTACTGTTGGGCAATTGATAGAAAAGCAAATAATCATGACGATATCCAAGGCAATGATCATGTATATAGGCATCACGTTCAATACAAGTAGACCGCCTCCTGCCTGCATCTACTACTTTTACTCCACACATCGACCGCTATCCAGCATGCATCTAGTGTATTAAGTCCAAAAAGAACGGAGTAACGCCTTAAGAACGATGACATGATGTAGACAAGATAAACTCACGTATGAATAAACCCCATCTTTTTACCCTTAATAGCAATGATACATACGTGTCATGTCCCTTTTTGTCATTGGGATTGAGCACCGCAAGATCGAATCCATTACAAAGCACCTCTTCCCATGGCAAGATAAATCAATCTAGTTGGCCAAACCAAATCAATAGATCGGAGAAGAAATACGAGGCGATAATAATCATGCATAAAAGAGTGCAGCAAAGACTCAAATATATTCATGGATAATCTGATCATAAACTCACAATTCACCGGATCCCAACAAACACACCGTAAAAAGTGATTACATCGGATAGAACTCCAAGATAATCGAGGAGAACATTGTATTGAAGATCAAAAAGAGAGAAGAAGCCATCTAGCTACTAGCTATGGACCTGAAGGTCTATGGTAAACTACTCACGCATCATCGGAAGGGCAGCAAGGTTGATGTAGAGCCCCTCCGTGATCGATTCCCCCTCCGGCAGATTATCGAAGAAGGACCCCAGATGGGATCTCTCGAGAACAGAAACTTGTGGCTGCGGAAAAAGTATTTCGTGGACTCCCCTGAGGGTTTCTGATTTTTCTGGAATTTATAGTGGTGGAATTAGGTCAAACGGAGCTTTGTGGGGCCCATGAGGCACCAGGGCGCGCAAGCACCCCCCCAGGCGCGCCCTAGTGGCTCGTGGCCCCCTCCAGGGTCTTCTGGCCTCCTCCCGATGCTTCTAGTGTTGTATATGTCCAGAAAAAAAATCTCCAAAAAGTCTCGTGGCATTTGGACTTCGTTTGGTATTGATATTCTGTAAAACAAAAACAGGGCAGAAAACAGCAACTGGCACTGGGCACTAAGTTAATAGGTTAGTCTCCAAAAATGATATATAATTGCTGTAAATGCATATAAAAACATCCAAGATTGATAATATAACAGCATGGAACAATCAAAAATTATAGATACGTTGGAGATGTATCAGCATCCCCAAGCTTTATTCCTGCTCGTCCTCGAGTAGGTAAATGATAAAAACAGAATTTTTGATGTGGAATGCTGCCTATCATATTCATCATATATTCTTTTCTTTTGTAGCATGGACATTGGACTTGAATGATTCAAAGCAATAGTCTATAATTTGACATGAAGATATAAATACTCAAGCATATTAACAACCATGTCTTTCAAAATATCAACACTAAAGAAAGTTATCCCTAGCCCATTATGCTCAATCATTGATCCATTCATGAAACACACTCAAATATTAGCTACACACAATGCACAAGTATGACAATAGTGCTCTCTAGTTGGTGCTTTATAAGAGAAGATGGAGACTCAAGAAAATAAAAATTGCATAAAAGTAAATAGATAGGCCCTTCGCAGAGGGAAGCAGAGATTTGTCAAATGTGCCAGAGCTCAAAGCTGAAATTAAAGAGATAAAAATATTTTGAGAGGCATGCTTTTCCTGTCAACGAAAACGACCGAGAATTCCTAATATTTTCCATGCTAGAAACATCATAGGCGGTTCCCAAACAGAAAGTAAAGTTTATTTCCTTTCCACCATTCTTTCACAATCCATGGCTAGCTGTATCCACGGGTGCCCTCCATACCATCACTTTCCAAGGAATTTTGTTGTTATTAATTTTGATTTCATTGTGGGACTGGGCATCCCTATTACCAGCCACTCTCTCGTGCAATGACACGTGAATAAACACTCATCGTGAGAATAACACACCTAGCATGGAAAATATTGGCCACCCCCTGCCGCTTCATGAGCGGTACGGGCACACAAAACAGAAAAAATTATTTTGAAAATTAGAGTTGGCACACGCAAATTTACTTGGAATGGCATTGAAATACCGCATATAGGTAGATATAGTGGACTCATTTGGCACAACTTGGGTTTAAGGATTTTGGATGCACAAGCAGTATTTCCGCTTAGTACAAATGAAGGCTAGCAAAAGATTGAGAAGCAACCAACCAAAAAGCGAAAACGGTCATAAACATGCATTGAACATAACTAACACCGAATAATGCACCATAAGTAGGATATAATTTCTTTGCATAACTATTGACTTAACGTGCATGCATAGGGAATCACAAACCTTAACACTAATATTCTTACTAAATCACAATTACTCACTAACATGGCTCACATATTATCATCTCCATATCGCAAAACTATTGCAAGGAATCACACTTATCATATCCAATGATCTATATGAAAGTTTTTATTATATCCCTCTTGAATATTCATCACTTTGGGACCAAATTCATATCTTGTGCAAGTTACCGTTACTTTCATCAACTCTCAAAAAGATATAAGTGAAGCATGAGAGTGCACATATTTCTTCAAATTTTTCATTCTTATCAATTCTCAAAATAATATAAGTGAAACATGAGAATTTATTTCTTCAAAATTTTGCCACCCCCGTGCTTTAAAAGATTTAAGTGAAGCACTAGAGCAACTGCCTAGCTCAAAAAATTTAAGTGAAGCACATAGAGTATTCTAACAAATTATGATGAACGTGTGGCTCTCTCAAAATAGGTGTGTTCAGCAAGGATGATTGTGACAAACTAAAAAGCAAACAAAGAAAAGACTCATATAATACATGATGCTCCAAGCAAAACACATATCATGTGACGAATAAAAATATAGCTCCAAGTATAATTACCGATGGTTTTTAGAAGAAAGAGGGGATGCCTTCCGGGGCATTCCCAAGCTTAGACGGTTGAGTCTTCCTTGAATATTACCTTGGGGTGCCTCGGGCATCCCCAAGCTTAGGCTTTTGCTACTCCTTATTCTTTCATCCATCGTGATCTCACCCAAAACTTGAAAACTTCAATCACACAAAACTCAATAAAACATTCGTGAGATCAGTATAACAAAACAAATCACTACTTTAAGTACTGTTGCAAACCCATCCATATTTTATTTTTGCAATATACCTACTGTATTCTAACTTCCCCATGGCTTATACCCCCCGATACAATCCATAGTTTCATCAAAACAAGCAAGCAACACATCAAAAACAGAATCTGTCAAAAACAGAACAGTCTGTAGAAATCTATTTAAAAGCCATACTTTTGTAACTCCAAAAATTCTGAAAAATTAGGACAACGTGGGAAATTCATATACCAATACTGTGTAAAAATTTCATATTTGTTTGACCCTCTAGTACAGAAACAAAATTCCATCACTGGACGCAAAACTTTCTGTTTTCCAAACAGCATCAATTATACTATCTTCCAAATCATCCCAAAGGTTTTACTTGGCACAAACACTAATTAAAAACACAAAAACACAATCATAACTGTAGCATGAAAGTGAAAACACACAATAACAGAAACATATAATAAAAATTTATTTTATTCATTGGGCTGCCTCCCAACAAGCGCTATTGTTTTATGCCCCTAGTTAGGCATAATGCATAGTTTCAAGTATTGTCATCTTTCAAGTTGATTCCATAAGTGGCCCTCATAATGGATTCATATGGTGCTTTAATTTTCTTCCTAGGGAAATGTTCCATATCCTTTTTTAGTGGAAACTGAAATTTTATATTCCCTTCTTTCATATCAATAACGACACCTATAGTTCGTAAGAACGGTCTACCAAGTATTATGGGGCATGAAGGATTGCATTCAATGTCAAGTACAATAAAATCAATGGGCACATAGTTCCTATTTGCAAGAATAAGAACATCATTAATTCTACCCAAAGACTTTTTAATAGTGGAATCCGCAAGATGCAAATTAAGAGAACATTCATCTATATTGGTAAAACCTAGCACATCACATAGAGATTTTGGAATCGTGGAAACGCTAGCACCCAAATCACATAAAGCATTGCACTCTTAATTTTTAATTTTAACTTTAATGGTGGGTTCCCATTCATCATATAATTTTCTAGGAATTGAAATTTCTAGTTCTAGCTTTTCTTCTAACGCTTTCATCATTGCTTCTACGATATGTTTAGTAAAAGCCTTGTTTTTCTCATAAGCGTTGGGTCAATTTAACATGGATTGTAACAAAGAAATGCACTCAATCAAAGAACAATTATCATAATTAAAATCTTTGTAATCCAAGAGTGTGGGCACATCGCTATTTAAAGTTTTTACTTCTCCAAACCCACTTTTATCAATTTTCTTATCAAGATTTTCACCCTCCGAATTATGGGGACGCTCTTTAGCTAAAGTTGACTCTTCTTCAGTCCCCTTTTCATCAAGTTTAATATTGCTAAACAAAGAATCAATAGATGAAACACCAATCATTTTAATATCCTCATCATTACTACGATAAAAACCGGGAGGAATCGCTTTTTCTAAAAATTCTCAATTAGATTTTAGCATGGCGGTTCTTTTCTTACTCTCATCCATGGAGACATATAAAGCTTTAATTGATTCATTAATATCAATGTTAGGTGGCAAAATTTTAGTCTTAAGATTTTCCACATCATGAATAATTCTATCAATGCTCCTAGACATATCATCAAGTTTACTCAATTTTTCTTCTATCGTAGTGTTGAAAACTTTTTGAGCATTAATAAATTCTTTAATATTACTTTCAAAATCAGAGGGCATCCTATTATTATTATTATTATTATTATTATAAGAATTACCATAAGGATTGCCATAATTATTAGAGGAATTTCCAGGAAACGGCCTAGCATTGAAATTACCTCTATAAGCATTATTATTAAAATTATTTCGCGAGACAAAATTCACATCTATGGGATCATTATTTTGCTCAATCAAAGTGGATAAAGGCACATCATTAGGATCAATATGAGCATTTTTACTAGCAACCAATTTCATAAGTGCATCAACTTTATCACTCAAAGTATTAATTTCTTCAACAGAATTCACTTTTTTACTAGTAGGAACTCTTTTAGTATGCCATTGTGAATAATTTGCCATAATATTATCAAGCAATTTAGTAACTTCTCCCAAAGTAATTTCCATAAAAGTACCACCCGCGGTTGAATCTAAAAGATTTCTAGAAACAAAATTTAAGCCCGCATAAATTTTTTGTATGATCATCCATAAATTTAAACCATGAGTAGGGCAATTTCTTATCATTAATTTCATCCTCTCCCAAGATTGGGCAACATGTTCATGATCAAGTTGCTTAAAATTCATAATTTTATTTCTAAGAAAAATAATTTTCGCGGGAGGAAAATACTTAGTAATAAAAGCATCTTTACATTTATCCCAAGAATCGATACTATTACGCGGTAAAGATGAAAACCAAATTTTTGCACGATCCCACAATGAAAATGGGAATAATTTTAATTTCACAATATCATTATCCACATCTTTTTTCTTTTGCATATCACACAATTCTATGAAAGTGTTTAGATGGGATGCAGCATCTTCATTAGGACTACCAGAAAATTGATCTTTCATCACAAGATTTAGCAAAGCGGCATTAATATCACAAGTCTCCGCACTAGCGGTGGGAGGAGCAATCGGAGTACTAATAAAATCATTATTATTAGTATTGGAAAAATCACACAATTTTGTATTTTCTTGAGACGTCGTGGCTACGCTATCAAGATAACAAGCAAGCAAAGAAGCAAACAAGAAAAAGGCAAACGGAAAATATTTTTGTATTTTTGTAAAAACATTTTAGAAGTGGGGGAGATGAAAACGAGAGGCAAATGCAAATAAAGTAAATGCAAGGAGATGAGAGTTTATGCGAAGGTACTTGATAGATGTTGATGATGTCTCCCCGGCAACGGCGCCAGAAATTCTTCCTGCTACTTGTAGCTTGCGTTGGTATTTTCCCCGAAGAGGAAGGGATGATGCAGCACAGTAGAGATAAGTATTTCCCTCAGTTATGAAACCAAGGTTATCGAACCAGTAGGAGAATCACGCAACACCTCGTTAGCAGCACCTGCACACAAACAACAAATCCTTGCACCCAACGCAAACAAGGGGTTGTCAATCCCTCGGCGGTAAGTTGCAAGATTAAATTGTATATGATAGATAGATAGATTGAAACAAAAATACAAAATAAAATAAATAAGATAAAAGTGCTGCAAATATTTTTAGGGTTTTAGTATATGATTTAGATAGACCCGGGGGCCATAGTTTTCACTAGAGGCTTCTCTCAAGAAAATAGCATACGGTGGGTAGACAAATTACTGTTGGGCAATTGATAGAAAAGCAATTAATCATGACGATATCCAAGGCAATGATCATGTATATAGGCATCACGTCCAATACAAGTAGACCGACTCCTGCCTGCATCTACTACTATTACTCCACACATCGACCGCTATCCAGCATGCATCAGGTGTATTAAGTCCATAAAGAACGGAGTAACGCCTTAAGAACGATGACATGATGTAGACAAGATAAACTCACGTATGAATAAATCCCATCTTTTTACCCTTAATAGAAATGATACATACGTGTCATGTCCCTTTCTGTCACTGGGATTGAGCACCGCAAGATCGAACACATTACAAAGCACCTCTTCCCATGGCAAGATAAATCAATCTAGTTGGCCAAACCAAATCAATAGATCGGAGAAGAAATACGAGGCTATAATAATCATGCATAAAAGAGTGCAGCAAAGACTCAAATATATTCATGGATAATCTGATCATAAACTCACAATTCATCGGATCCCAACAAACACACCGCAAAAAGTGATTACATCGGATAGAAATCCAAGAACATCGCGGAGAACATTGTATTGAAGATCAAAAAGAGAGAAGAAGCCATCTAGCTACTAACTATGGACCCGAAGGTCTATGGTAAACTACTCACGCATCATTGGAAGGGCAGCAAGGTTGATGTAGAGCCCCTCCGTGATCGATTCCCCCTCCGGCAGATTATTGGAGAAGGACCCCAGATGGGATCTGTCGAGAACAGAAACTTGCGGTGGCGGAAAAAGTATTTCGTGGACTCCCATGAGGGTTTTTGATTTTTCTGGAATTTATAGTGGTGGAATTAGGTCAAACGGAGCTCTGTGGGGCCCACGAGGCACCAGGGAGCGCCTGCCCCCCCCCAGGCGTGCCCTGGTGGCTCGTGGCCCCCTCCAGGGTCTTCCAGCCTCCTCCAGAAGCTTCTAGTGTTGTATATGTCCAGAAAAAAATCTCCAAAAAATCTCGTGGCATTTGGACTTCGTTTGGTATTGATATTCTGTAAAACAAAAATAGGGCAGAAAACAGCAACTGGCACTAGGCACTAAGTTAATAGGTTAGTCTCCAAAAATGATATATAATTGCTATAAATGCATATAAAAACATCCAAGATTGATAATATAACACCATGAAACAATCAAAAATTATAGATACGTTGGAGACGTATCAATTAACAAAGCTCGCGATACATCAAGATCGTGCCAAATCAAGAACATGAGAGAGAGAGATCAAACACATAGCTACTGGTATAAACCCTCAGCCCCGAGGGTGAACTACTCCCTCCTCGTCATGGAGACTGTCGGGATGATGAAGATGGCCTCCGGTGATGCTTCCCCCCTCCGGCAGGGTGCCGACAAAGGGCTGTAGATGAGATCGTGGAGGTACAGAGGCTTGCGGTGGCGTAAAAACTCATCTAGGTTAACTTTCAGGGGTTTCTAAATATATAGGATTTTTCAGTGTTGGAATCATGCGAAGAGGTGCCACAGGGGGGCCACGAGGCACCAGGGCGCACCTGGGGGGCAGGCGCACCCAGGTGGCTCGTGGGGCCCCTGTGGCTCTTCTGCTGCTCCTCCGAAGCTTCCTGGGTCTGTTTCCTTTCAGAAAAAATCGCAAAAAGTTTCGCTGCATTTGGACTTCATTTGATATGGATTTTCTGGAAAACCAAAAACAAGCAGAAAACAGCAACTGGCACTGGGCACTAGGTCAATATGTTAGTCCATAAAAATCATATAAAAGCCATATAAAAGTGCACCATAATCATATAAAACTATAATAAACATTGCATGAATACTTCATAAATTATAGATACGTTGGAGACGTATCAGCATCCCGAAGCTTAATTCCTACTCGTCCTCGAGTAGGTAAATGATAAAAGAAATAATTTATGAAGTGTGAATGCTAGCATAGTGCATAAGTTTGATCAATGATAATTTCAATCACTCTTCCTAGCATCATAACAGCAACTTTTTTTTCATAAAACTCATCAGGATAAAGTAGCAATCAATTCACATGTTATGGTTCAAACAATGCATTCTCTTAAAACTTAACAACCTATGTTCTTAGTCACCAAACAATTGCAATTCAACTTAATTTCAACAAAGTATAAGTAAGAGCTCCACATACTCAATTATCATATAGTCTTCTATGATTGCTAGTGCTCAAAGCATATTTTTAGAACAAATGGCATCCATCGAACACAGAGAAAGATAGGGGCTTAATGTTTCGCCTCCCAACTTATTTATCATAGAGATAATTGTCAACAATAATAATTCATGATCAAATATATTTGACTGGCCATATATGCCTGGATCTTTCCCCACCACATGATGCTTGCCAACTAGAGAATAATTGAGGTTGAAATGCGAATGAATACTTATTGACTCTTGCATAAATGTAAATACATAAAAGTAAATGCATAAAAGTAAAATATAGGCCCTTCGCAGAGGGAAGCAGCGGTTGTCATGCGCTTTTTATTTTTGGATGCACAAACCCTTAATGCAAAGGAACGTCACGTTATATTGCCCCTTGTGATAGCAACCTTTATTATGCAGTCCGTCGCTTTTATTTCTTTACCATCACAAGTTCGTACAACGCTTATTTTCCCTTACAATAAAAGATCATACATATTTTAGGAGCAATTTTTATTGCTTTTTGCACCGATGACAACTTACTTGAAGGATCTTATTCAATCCATAGGTAGGTATGGTGGACACTCATGGCAAGAAACTGGGTTTAATAGTTTTTGGATGCACAAGTAGTATCTCTACTTAGTACGATTTTTTTTTGCTAGCAAAAGATCCTAAGCAAGCACCACATGTTGGAGGATCCATAACAATATAACTTCTATGCAAATATACCCAAACATAACTCATTACGTTGTCTTCCTTGTCCAACTTCAACTAATTTGCTCAAGTTTGAAAATAATTAATGGGTATTCACAATCATAAAAGATGTCCAAGATAATATATTTATATGTGAAAGTCCTCTTCCTTATACTAATCATTCATGAATTGCTTGTATGACCAATATTGTGATTGTCAAGCTTCAATAGAATTCACTTTCTAACCCAATGTGAAACTACTACTAGACATGATACAAGCATATGAAGCACATACAATTTCAACTTTATGATATTCAATTTATTCAACAATTTACTCATAGGATATATGTGAAGAACAAGAGTAAATGACAAACTACTCCAAAAAGATATATGTGAAGACCAAATGAGTAGTTAAGTAAATAGGTAGCTATGTGAGGACTCTCTCTCATTTAAAAATTTCAGATCTTAAGTATTTTATTCAAACAACAAAGAAAACAAAATAAAATGACATTCCAAGAATAGCACATATCATGTGAAGAAGCAAAAACTTAGGCTCCACCAAAACTGACCGATAGTTGTTGAAGAAGAAAGGTGGGATGCCTACCGGGGCATCCCCAAGCTTAGATGCTTGAGACTTCTTGAAATAATAACTTGGGATGCCTTGGGCATCACCAAGCTTGAGCTCTTTTGTCTCCTTAATTCCTCTTATATCGTGGCTTCTCCTAAATCTTAAAAACTTCATCCACACAAAACTCAACAAGAACTCGTGAGATAAGTTAGTATAAATCAACTCAAAACCTTAACATTCTCTACTGTTGAAAATCTCTAAAATTATAATTAAACATTGCATACTAAATGCATCTGCATATTTAATACTCCTATCCACAAATAGAAACATTAAACTAGCAAACATATGCAAACAATGCAACTATAACAGCAATCTGCCAAAACAGAACAGTCTGTAAAGAGTGAATAAGAATTCATACTTACCTAACTCCAAAAATTCTGAAAAATCACCATGTGACATAGAACTCATGCATTCTTAATGTGTAAAAATTTCAGATTTTTATCATATTCTGACTATTCAGGAATATTCTGGACATAATTGAAAACTTTCTGTTTTCAAACAGCAACACATGAACTTGCAAACTGGGCATGGTAAAGGCTATAATTGGCATTTTATTGAACTAAAAGATACAAAACATGATTATTTATAGCAGCGAGAAAATCTCAACAAAATAAAATGACGCTCCAAGCAAAACTCATATTATGTGACGAATAAAAATATAGCTCCAAGTAAGGTTACCGATAATGTTGAAGACGAAAGAGGGGATGCCTTTCGGGGCATCCCCAAGCTTAGTTGCTTGGGTATTCCTTGAGTATTACCTTGGGGTGCCTTGGGCATCCCCAAGATTAGGGTCTTGCCGCTCCTTATTCTCCTCATATCGATATCTCACCCAAAACATGAAAACTTCAATCACACAAAACTTAACGGAACTTCGTGAGATAGGTTAGTATGATAAAAATAAATCATCCACTTAGGTACTGTCAAGACAAGATTCATAATTGTTATCACATAATTCCTACTGTATTCTATAATTTCCACAATTTATATTACTCAATATAAGCTATGGAAACACTAAAACAAGCAAACTATGAACCGAAAACAGAATCTGTCAAAAACAGAACAGCGTGTATTGAGCGATTTAAAAACCATAGTTCTGTACCTTAAAAAATTCTGAAAAATTAGGACAACGTAAAAAATTTGTAAGCCAATACTGTGTAAATTTTTTAGAATTTTCTCACGCTCCAGTACAGAATATAAATTCCAGCACTGGACGCAAAAGTTTCTGTTTTTGCACAGAATCAAATCAACAAGCATCCACACTATCCCAAAGGCTTTACTTGGCACATTATTGAAAGAAAACATATAAAACATGATTACTACAGTATATTAATCATGTGAACACACAAAAACAGTAGGTATTAATATTGGGTTGTCTCCCAACAAGCGCTTTTCTTTAATGCCTTTTAGCTAGGCATGATGATTTCAATGATGCTCGCATAAAAGTAAAGAATTGAAACACAAAGAGAGCATCATGAAGCATATAACTAGCACATTTAAGACTAACCCACTTCCTATGCATAGGGATTTTGTGAGCAAACAATTTATGGGAGGAAGAATCAACTAGCATAGAAATACAAAACAAGTATAACTTCAAAACTTTCAACACATAGAGAGGAAACTTGATATTATTGCAACACCTACAAGCATATGATCCTCTCTCATAATAATTTTCAGTAGCATCATGAATTAATTCAACAATATAACTGTCACACAAATCATTCTTTTCATGATCCACAAGCATAATTTTTTTGTTACTCTCCACATAAGCAATTTTCTTCTCATCAATAATAGTGGGAGCAAATTCAATGAAATAACTATCATATGATACTTGATTGGCATAATCCAATTGAAAATTAAAATCATGATGACAAGTTTCATAGATATCATTATTCTTTATAGCATACATGTCATCACAATAACCATCATAGATAGCAACTTTGTCGTCACAATCAATTGAAACCTCTTCCAAAATAGTGGAATCGTCATTAAACAAATTCATGACCTCTCCAAATCCACTTTTATTAATATAATCATCATAAATAGGAGGCACGCTATCATCATAATAAATTTTCTCATCAAAACTTGGGGGACTAAAAATATCATCTTCATCAAACATAGCATCCCCAAGCTTGTGGCTTTGCATATCATTAGCGTCATCGATATTCATAGAATTCATACTAGCAACATTGCAATCATGCTCATCATTCAAAGATTTTATGCCAAACATTTTATTGAATTCTTCTTCTATCAATTGAGCACAATTTTCCGCCCCATCATTTTCAAGAAAAAAATTATAAAGATGAATAATATGAGGCAACCTCAATTCCATTTTTTTTGTAGTTTTCTTTTATAAAACCAAACTAGTGATAAAACAAGAAAAAAAAGATTCGATTGCAAGATCTAAAGATATACCTTCAAGCACTCACCTCCCCGGCAACGGCGCCAGAAAAGAGCTTGATGTTTACTACACAACTTATTCTTGTAGACTCGTGTTGGGCCTCCAAGCGCAGAGTTTTGTAGGACAGTAGCAATTTTCCCTCAAGTGGATGACCTAAGGTTTATCAATCTGTGGGAGGTGTAGGATGAAGATGGTCTCTCTCAAACAACCCTGCAACCAAATAACAAAGAGTCTCTTGTGTCCCCAACACACCCAATACAATGGTAAATTGTATAGGTGCACTAGTTCAGCGAAGAGATGGTGATACAAGTGTAGTATGGATAGTAGATATAGGTTTTTGTAGTGCGAACAATAAAAAACAACAAGGTAGCACATAACAAAAGTGAGCATAAACGGCATTGCAATGCTTAGAAACAAGGCCTAGGGTTCATACTTTCACTAGTGCAATCTCTCAACAATGCTAACATAATTGGATCATATAATCATCCCTCAACGTGCGATAAAGAATCACTCCCAAGTTCCTATTAGCGGAGAACATAAGATAGAAATTGTTTGCAGGGTACGAAACCACCTCAAAGTTATCCTTTCCGATCGATCTATTGAGCTATTCCTTTAAGTGTCACAAACAGCCCTAGAGTTCGTACTAAAATAACACCATATGATACACATCAACCAATTCTAATGTCACCTAGATACTCCAATGTCACCACAAGTATCCGTGAGTTGATTATACGATATGCATCAAACAACTTCATAATCATAATATTCAATCCACACAAAGAACTCCAAGGAGCACCCCAAAGTTTCTATCGAAGAAAAGATAATGAAAACGTGCATCAACCCCTATGCATAGATTACCCCAATGTCACCACGGGAATCCGTGAGTTGAGTGCCAAAACATATATCAAGTGAATCAATATAATATCCCATTGTCACCACGGGTATTCATATGCAAGACATACATCAAGTGTTCTCAAATCTGAAATATTCAATCCAACAATAATGAAACCTTAAAGGGAAAATATTCGATTCATCGCAACAAGGATAGAGAGGGAAGAAACACCATATGATCCAACTATATTAACAAAGCTCGCGATACATCAAGATTGTGCCAAATCAAGAACACGAGAGAGAGAGATCAAACACATAGCTACTGGTACAAACCCTCAGCCCCGAGGGTGAACTACTCCCTTCTCGTCATGGAGACCGCCGGGATGATGAAGATGGCCTCCGGTGATGCTTCCCTCCTCCGACAGGGTGCCGGAAAAGGGCTGTAGATGAGATCGTGGAGGTACAGAGGCTTGCGGCGGCGTAAAAACTCATCTAGGTTAACTTTCGGGGGTTTCTGAATATATAGGATTTTTCAGTGTTGGAATCACGCAAAGAGGTGCCACAGGGGGCCCACGAGGCATCAGGGCGCGCCTGAGGGGGAGGGGCAGGCGTGCCCAAGTGGCTCGTGGGGCCCCTGTGGTTCTTCTGCTGCTCCTCCGAAGCTTCCTGGGTCTGTTTCCTTCCAGAAAAAATCGTCAAAAAGTTTCGCTGCATTTGGACTTCATTTGATATGGATTTTCTGGAAAACAAAAAACAAGCAGAAAACAGCAGCTGGCACTGGGCACTAGGTCAATATGTTAGTCCATAAAATTATATAAAAGCCATATAAAAGTGCACCATAATCATATAAAACTATAATAAACATGGCATGAATACTTCATAAATTATAGATACGTTGGAGACGTGTCAATGCTATGGTTGGGTTTTTCCTTAATGATCTTTGGTAGTTGCAGATGCTTGCTAGAGTTCCAGTCATAAGTGCATATGATCCAAGTATGGAAAGTATGTTTGCTCATGCCTCTCCCTCATATAAAATTGCAATAATGATTACCGGTCTAGTTATCGATTGCCTAGGGACAAATCTTTCTCTTGTGTTACAAAAGCTTTCTACTAAACAACTAACTTTTATTATCTTCCAATTTACTCGTAGTTTTATTCTCGCTAAGTACTCCTAGTTTTATTCTTGTGAAGTAGTTCTAGCATTACACCTACAAGGTACTTCTACTTTCATACTTGTTCTAGGTAAAGCAGCCGTTAAGTGTGCGTAGAGTTGTATCGGTGGTCGATAGAACTTGAAGGGAATATTAATTCTACCTTTAGCTCCTTGTCGGGTTCGACACTCTTATTTATCGAGAAAGGCTACAACTGATCCCCTATACTTGTGGGTTATCAAGACCTTTTTCTGGCGCTGTTGTCGGGGAGCAATAGCGTGGGGTTGATATTCTCGTGTGTGCTTGTTTGCTTTATCACTAAGTAGTTTTATTTTGTGCTCTTGTTTTCTATCTTTAGTTATGGGTAGGAAACGTAAAATACCAAAAAAATTAGTTGTACTTGCTAAACCAATGGTTGAAGAACCACCCAAAATCTACCATACTGCTAAAGCTTTCTACTTGGATCATCTTCGATCCCTTTGTGCTCGTGCTGAAAACCCAACTAGCTTAGTTGAGGGAAAATCATTAGATGAGCATGCTTATTTTGTGCGACACTGCTTGTCTCAAAAAGGGAAGCTCTTAAGGTATCAAATTAATTGTTTGGAATGCTATGCTTGGAATTTATGCGAAATACATGATTTTACTTGTTGTTCTGAAGACCCTAAAAAACACCTTCAGTACCAATGTGAGTTTAAGGATAATGGAATCTTATCTTCTTATGCCAAAGGTGTTTATAGTTACTACGATATTGAACAAATAGAAGAATTTGTTGCTTTTAAGGGTGCATATGAAATCGCTTCTTTGATTGAAAAGTGTGATGCTACTCTTTACGAATCTGAAAATTTTGCCATACTTAAATATTGCTATGAAAACTATGCTTCTAATGCTTATGTTAAAGAATATATTGAGGACACCTCCGCTGTCCAAGAAGAGACTAATGTTTTGCAGGAATCTATGGAAGAAGAAATTGATGACACTATGAGCTCATTAAATGAAAAAGATGACGAGGAGAGCGAAGAACAAAGGGAGGAAGAGTGGATTAGCTACCCGTGCCCACCTTTTAATGTGAGTAACTCTTCAACTCATACATTGTTTAATTTCCCTTCATTCTTACCGAAGGATGAATGCTATGATCCCTTTGATTCGATTGAAATATCCCTTTTTGATGAAATTGATGCTTGCTATGCTTGTGGCCATGATGCCAATATGAATTATACATGTGAAGATGAACTTGCTATAGTTCCTTATGTTAAACATGAAATTGTTACTATTGCACCTACACATGATAGTCCTATTATCTTTTTGAATTCTCCAAACTACACTATATCGGAGAAGAATGTGCTTATTAAGGATTATATTGATTTGTTGCGTTTTACCTTTGCACATGATGATTTTGATCAATATAGTATGCATGTGCTTGCTGCTCCTAATTGCAATTATTATGAGAGAGGAACTACATCTCTACCTCTCTATGTTTCCAATATGATAAAATTGCAAGAAACTGTTTATGCTATGTATTGGCCTTTATTATGTGTGCATGAATTGTTCTTTTATGACATGCTGATACGTCTCCAACGTATCTATAATTTATGAAGTATTCATGCCATGTTTATTATAGTTTTGTATGATTTTGGTGCACTTTTATATGGATTTTATATAATTTTCATGGACTAACATATTGACCTAGTGCCCAGTGCCAGCTGCTGTTTTCTGCTTGTTTTTGGTTTTCCAGAAAATCCATATCAAATGAAGTCCAAATGCAGCGAAACTTTTTGACGATTATTACTGGAACATAAGAGACACTAGAAGCTTCGGGAGGTGGCCAGAAGACCCACAGAGGCCCCACGAGACACCAGGGTGTGCCACCCCCCTAGGCGCGCCGTGGTGCCTCGTGGGCCCCCTGTGGCCCCTCTTCGCGTGATTCCAACGCCAAAAAATCATATATATTCAGAAACCCCCGAAAGTTAACCTAGATTGGTTTTTACGCCGCCGCAAGCCTCTGTACCTCCACGATCTCATCTACAACCCTTTTCCGGCACCCTGCCGGAGGGGGGAAAGCATCACCGGAGGCCATCTTCATCATCCTGGTGGTCTCCATGACGAGGAGGGAGAGTGCACCCTCGGGGCTGAGGGTTTGTACCAGTAGCTATGTGTTTTATCTCTCTCTCGTGTTCTTGATTTGGCACGATCTGGATGTATCGCGAGCTTTGTTAATATAGTTGGATCATATGGTGTTTCTTCCCCCTCTATCCTTGTTATGATGAATCGAATCTTTTCCCTTCGAGGTTTCGTTATTGTCGGATTGAATATTTCAGATTTGAGAACACTTGATGTATGTCTTGCGTATGAATACCCGTGGTGACAATGGGGTATTATATTGATTCACTTGATATATGTTTTGGCACTCAACTCGCGGATTCCCGAGGTGACATTGGGGTAATCTATGCATAGGGGTTGATGCATGTTTTCATTATCTTTTCTCCGATAGAAACTTTGGGGTGCTCCTTGGAGTTCTTTGTGTGGATTGAATATTATGATTATGAAGTTGTTTGATGCATATCGTATAATCAACTCACGGATACTTGTGGTGACATTGGAGTATCTAGGTGACATTAGAGTTGGTTGATGTGTGTCATATGGTGTTATCTTAGTACGAACTCTAGGGCTGTTTGTGACACTTATAGGAATAGCTCAATAGATCGATCGGAAACGATAACTTTGAGGTGGTTTCATACCCTACAAACAATTTCTATCCTATGTTCTCCGCTAATAGGAACTTGGGAGTGATTCTTTATCGCACGTTGAGGGATGGTTATATGATCCAATTATATTAGCATTGTTGAGAGATTGCACTAGCGAAAGTATGAACCCTAGGCCTTGTTTTTAAGCATTGCAATACTGTTTGTGCTCACTTTTGTTACTTGCTACCTTGCTGTTTTTATATTTTCAGATTACAAAAACCTATAACTACTATCCATACTACACTTTTATCACCATCTCTTCGCCGAACTAGTGCACCTATACAATTTACCATTGTATTGGGTGTGTTGGGGACATAAGAGATTTCTTGTATTTGGTTCCAGGGTTGTTTGAGAGATACCATCTTCAACCTACGCCTCCCACGGATTGATAAACCTTAGGTCATCCACTTGAGGGAAAATTGCTACTGTCCTACAAAACTCTGCGCTTGGAGTCCCAACACGAGTCTACAAGAATAAGTTATGTAGTAGACATCAAGCTCTTTTCTGGGGCCGTTGCCGGGGAGGTGAGTGCTTGAAGGTATATCTTTAGATATTGCAATCGAATGTTTTAGTTTCTTGTTTTATCACTAGTTTGGTTTATAAAAGAAAACTACGAAAAAAATGGAATAGAGGTTGGCTCATATTATTCGTCTTTATCATGTCTTTCTTGAAAATGATGGAGGGGGAAATTGTGCTCAATTGATAGAAGAAGAATTCAATAAAATGTTTGGCATAAAATATTTGAATGATGAGCATGATTGCAATGTTGTTAGTATGAATTCTATGAATATCCATGATGCTAATGATATGCAAAGCTACAAGCTTGGGGATGCTATGTTTGATGAAGATGATATTTTTAGTTCCCCAAGTTTTGATGAGAAAATTTATTATGATGAAACCATGCCTCCTATCTATGATGATTATGGTGATGACATGTATGCTATAAAGAATAATGATAACTATGAAATTTTTCATCATGATTTTAATTTTCAATTGGATTATGCCAATCAAGTATCACATGATAGCTATTTTGTTGAGTTTGCTCCCACTACTATTCATGAGAATAATTTTGCTTATGTGGAGAGTAATAAAATTTCTATGCTTGTGGTTCATGAAAAGAATGCTTTATGTGATAGTTATATTATTGAATTCATTCATGATGCTACTGAAAATTATTATGAGAGAGGATCATATGCTTCTACATATTTCAATAATATTAAGTTTTCTCTCTATGTGTTGAAAGTTTTGAAGTTATGCTTGTTTTGCCTTCCTATGCTAGTTGATTCTTGCTCGCATAAACTATTTTCTCAAAAAATCCCTATGCATAGGAAGTGGGTTGGGCTTAAATGTGCTAGTCATATGCTTCATGATGCTCTCTTTGTGTTTCAATTCTTTACTTTTATGCGAGCATCATTGAAATCATCATGCCTAGCAAAAAGGCATTAAAGAAAAGCGCTTGTTGGGAGACAACCCAATACTTATACCTTCTGTTTTTGTGTGTTAACATGCTTAATCTAATGTAGTAATCATGTTTTATATGTTTTCTTTCAATAATGTGCCAAGTAAAGCCTTTGGGATAGTGTGGATGCTTGTTGATTTGATTCTGTGCAAAAACAGAAACTTTTGCGTCTAGTGCTGGAATTTCTATTCTGTACTGGAGCGTGATAAAATTCTGAAATTTTTACACAGTATTGGGTTACAATTTTTTTGCGTTTTACGAATTTTTCATAATTTTTGGAGGTACAGAAGTATGTTTTTTAAATCGCTTACTACACACTGTTCTGTTTTTGACAGATTCTGTTTTCGATGCATAGTTTGCTTGTTTTAGTGTTTCCATAGCTTATATTGAGTAATATAAATTGTGGAAATGATAGACTACAGTAGTCATTATGTGAGAACAATTATTAATCTTGTCTTGACAGTACCTAAGTGGATGATTTATTTTTATCATACTAACCTATCTCACAAGTTCCGTTAAGTTTTGTGTGATTGAAGTTTTCAAGTTTTGGGTGAGATATCGATATAAGGAGAATAAGGAGTGGAAATACCCTAAGCTTGGGGGTGCCCAAGGCACCACATGGTAATATTCAAGGAAGTCCCAAGCAACTAAGCTTGGGGATGCCCCGGAAGGCATCCCCTCTTTCGTCTTCAACATTATCGGTAACCTCACTTGGAGCTATATTTTTATTCGTCACATAATATGAGTTTTGCTTGGAGCGTCATTTTATTATGTTTATATTTGCTTGATGCTATCAATAATCATGTTTTGTATCTTTTAGTTCAATAAAATGCCAATTATAGCCTTTGCCATGCTCAGTTTGCAAGTTTATGTGTTGCTGTTTGAAAACAGAAAATTTTCTGTTATGTCCTGATTTTTTGTGAATTGTCAGAAGATGATAAAAATCTGAAATTTTTACACAGTAATAATGCATGAGTTCTCTGTCACTTGGTAATTTTTCAGAATTTTTAGAGTTAGGGAAGTATGAATTCTTATTCACCCTTTACAGACTGTTCTGTTTTGGCAGATTGCTGTTATAGTTGCATTGTTTGCATATGTTTGCTTGTTTAATGTTTCTATTTGAGGATAGGAGTATTAAATATGCAGAGGCATTTAGTATGCAATGTTTAATTATAATTTTTGTGATTTGTTACAGTAGAGAATGTTAAGGTTTTGAGTTGATTTATACTAACTTATCTCACGAGTTCTTGTTGAGCTTTGTGTGGATGAAGTATTTAAAATTTAGGGAAACCGTGATATGAGAGGAATTAAGGAGACACAAAATCACAAGCTTGGGGATTCCCAAGGCATCCCAATATAATATTTCAAGAAGTCTCAAGCATCTAAGCTTGGGGATGCCCCGGTAGGCATCCCACTTTTCTTCATCAACAACTATCGGTCAGTTTTAGTTGAGCCTAAGTTTTTGCTTCTTCACATGATATGTGCTATCCTTGGAATGTCATTTTATTTTGTTTTATTTGCTGTTTGAATAAAATAATAAGATCTGAATTTTTTTTTAATGAGAGAGAGAGTCCTCACATAGCTACCTATTTACTTAACTACTCATTTGATCTTCACTTATATCTTTTTGGAGTAGTTTGTCATTTACTCTTGTTCTTCACTTATATCCTATGAGTAAATTGTTGAAATGAATTGAATATCATAAAGTTGAAATTTATATGCTTCATATGCTTGTCCCATGGGGAGTAGTGACTTCACATACAAGAAGTATAAGTGGTAAAATTTATTGAAAGTTAACAAACATAGCATTGGTCACTTGAACAATTTATGAAAGATTTTTGAAGGAAGAGAAATTTCACATATAAATATACTATCTTGGACATCTTCTATGATTGTGAGCCCCCATTAATTATTTTCAAGCTTGATCAAGTAGTTGACGTTGGACAAGGAAGACAACGTAATGAGTTATGTTTGTTTATATTCACATAGAAGTTATATTGTCATGGATCCTCTAACATGTGGTGCTTGCTTACGATCTTTTGCTAGCCAAAAATTTGTACTAAGTAGAGATACTACTTGTGCATCCAAAAACCCTTAAACCCAGTCTCTTGCCATGAGTGTCCACCATATCTACCTATGGATTGAATAAGATCCCTCAAGTAAGTTGTCATCGGTGCAAAAAGCAATAAAAATTGCTCCTAAAATATGTATGTTCTTTTATTGCAAGGGAAAATAAGCGTTATACGAACTTGTGATGGTAAAGAAATAAAAGCGACGGACTGCATAATAAAGGTTGCTATCACAAGGGGCAATATAACGTGACGTTCCTTTGCATTAAGGGCTTGTGCATCCAACAACAAAAAGCGCATGACAACCTCTGCTTCCCTCTGCGAAGGGCCTATCTTTTACTTTTCTGTATTTACTTTTCTGAATTTACTTTTATGCAAGAGTCATTAATGTTCATCCCTATTCCGCTCTATTTATTCTTTAGTTGGCAAGCATTATGTGGTAGGGAAAGATCCAGGCACATATATCCAGTTGAATATAGGTGATCATGAGTTATTATTGTTGACATTATCCCTGAGATAAATAAGTTGGGAGGCAAAACATTAAGCCCCTATCTTCCTATGTGTTTGACTGAAACGGTTTGTTCTAAAAATATGCTTTGAGTGTCAGCAATCATGGAAGACTAAATGATAGTTGAATATGTGGAATTTGCTAGATCAAAGCTCTTACATAGACCCTTCCTGAAAATAAGATGACTTGCAATTGTTTGATGACTGAGAACATAGTTTGTTAGTTTTCAAGAAAGTTTATGGCCTATACTTTAAACATGTGAATAGCTTGCTACTTGATCATGAGAAGTTTTATGAGATGTGCTACAGATTATGATATATATTGATGCTAGAAAAAGTGATTGAAATTATCATTGATCAAACTTATGCACTATGCTAGCATTCACACTTCATGAATTATTTCTTTTATCATTTACCTACTCGAGGACGAGCAGGAATTAAGCTTGGGGATGCTGATACGTCTCCAACGTGTCTATAATTTACGAAGTATTCATGCCATGTTTATAACAGTTCTATATGGTTTTGGTATGATTTGATTAGAACTAACTCGGACTGACGCTGTTTTCAGCAGAACTACCGTGGTGTTGTTTTTGTGCAGAAATAAAAGTTCTCCAAATGAGCTGAAACTTTTTGATGATTTTTTTTGGAATAAAAGAGACACTAGAAGCTTCGAGGAAGGACCAGAAGAGCCACGAGGTGCCCACGAGGCACCGGGGCGCGCCACCCCCCCCCCCCAGGCGCGCCCTGGTACCTCGTGGGGACCACGTGGCTCCGTCTGACCTGATTCCAACGCTGAAAAATCCTATAAATAGAGAAACCCCGAAAGTTAACCTAGATGAGTTTTTACGCCGCCACAAGCCTCTGTACCTCCACGATCTCATCTACAGCCCTTTTCCGGCACCCTATCGGAGGGGGGAAAGCATCACTGCAGGCCATCTTCATCATCCCGGCTGTCTCCATGACGAGGAGGGAGTAGTTCACCCTCGGGGCTAGGGGTATGTACTAGTAGCTATGTGTTTGATCTCTCTCTCTCTCGTGTTCTTGATTTGACACGATCTTGATGTATCGCGAGCTTTGTTAATATAGTTGGATCATATGGTGTTTCTTCCCTCTCTATCCTTGTTGTGATGAATCGAATATTTTCCCTTTGAGGTTTCGTTATTGTCGGATTGAATATTTCAGATTTGAGAACACTTGATGTATGTCTTGCATATGAATACCCGTGGTGACAATGGGGTATTATATTGATTCACTTGATATATGTTTTGGCATTCAACTCGCGGATTCCCGCGGTGACATTGGGGTAATCTATGCATAGGGGTTGATGCACGTTTTCATTATCTTTTCTCCGATAGAAACTTTGGGGTGCTCCTTGGAGTTCTTTGTGTGGATTGAATATTATGATCGAGGAGGTATCGATATGAGGAGAATAAGGAGAGGCAAGAGCTCAAGCTTGGGGATGCCCAAGGCACCCCAAGTAAATATTCAAGGAGACTCAAGCGTCTAAGCTTGGGGATGCCCCAGAAGGCATCCCATCTTTCTTCGACAATTATTGGTATGTCTCGGTTTTTGTTTTGTTCACATGATATGCGTAAATTCTTGGAGCGTCGTGTGCTTTTTATTTTTCTTTTAATAATGCACCATGCTGGTATGAGATAGTCCTTGGTTGATTTATAGAATGCTCTATGCACTTCACTTATATCTTTTGAGTATGGCTTTATAGAATGCTTCATGTGCTTCACTTATATCATTTGAAGTTTGGATGCCTGTTTCTCTACATATAGAAAACCGTTATTTGTAGAATGCTCTTTTGCTTCACTTATATTTATTAGAGCATGGGCAAGTCTTTTGTAGAAAGAATTAAACTCTCATGCTTCACTTATATCTATTTAGAGAGTCAACAGGAATTGGTCATTCACATGGTTAGTCATAAAATCCTACATAAAACTTGTAGATCACTGAATATGATATGTTTGATTCCTTGCAATAGTTTTGCGATATTAAGATGGTGATATGTGGGAGGTACTAGTGAATAATTGTGGTTTAGTAAGAATATTGGTGTTAAGGTTTGTGATTCCCGAAGCATGCACGTATAGTATTTAGTTATGCTAAGAAGTTGGAGCATGATTTATTATTGAGTGTCTTCCTTTGCGTGGAGGTCGGGGGCGCGCGATGGTTAACTCCTACCAACCTCCCCCTAGGGGCATGCATAGTAGTACTTTGCTTCGAGGGCTAATAGACTTTCGCAATAAGTATGTGAGTTCTTTATGACTAATGTGAGTCCATGGATTATACGCACTCTCACCTTTCCGCAATTTGCTAGCCTCTTCGGTACCGTGCAATGCCCTTTCTCACCTCGAGAGTTGGTGCAAACTTCACTGGTGCATCCAAACCCCGTGATATGATACGCTCTATCACACATAAGCCTCCTTATATCTTCCTCAAAACAGCCACCATACCTACCTATTATGGCATTTCCATAGCCATTCCGAGATATATTGCCATGCAACTTCCACCATCATCATATACATGACTTGAGCATTCATTGTCATATTGTTTTGCATGATCGTAAGATAGCTAGCATGATATTTTCATGGCTTGTCCGTTTTTTGATATCTTTGCTACGCTATATCATTGCACATACTGGTACACTGCCAGAGGCATTCATATGGAGTCATCTTGTATATTTTTTATCGAGTTGTAAGTAAATAAAAGTGTGATGATCATCATTATTAGAGCATTGTCCCAGTGAGGAAAGAATGGTGGAGACTAATGAGTCCTCGAAAAAGTGGGGATGAGGTCCATGAGACTGTTCCAAAAAAAACCAAAAAAAAGAGGCCAAAAAGAGCCCATCAAAAAAAAGAAAAAAAGTGAAAACAAAAAAACGAGAGAAAAAAAGAGAAGGGGCAATGTTACTATCATTTTCCACACTTGTGCTTCAAAGTAGCACCGTGTTTTTCATATAGAGAGTCTCCTATGTTGTCACTTTCATATACTAGTGGGAATTTTTCATTATAGAACTTGGCTTGTATATTCCGATGATGGGCTTCCTCAAATGCCCGAGGTCTCCATGAGCAAGCAAGTTGGATGCACACCCACTTAGTTTTTAGTTTGAGCTTTCATACACTTATAGCTCTTAGTGCACCCGTTGCATGGTAATCCCTACTCCTCGCATTGATATCGATTGATGGGCATCTCCATAGCCCGTTGATCCGCATAGTTGATGCGAGACTTTCTCCCTTTTTGACTTCTCCTTATTAATATCTACCATTATATTCTATTCCACCCATAGTGCTATATCCATGGCTTGCGCTCATGTATTGCGTGGGGGTTGAGAAAGCTGAAGCGCGTTAAAAAGTATTAACCAATTGCTCGGCTGACATTGGGGTTGTACACGATTTATATTTTGTGTTAAGAAGATGGAGCATGACAAGGCTATATGATTTTGTAGGGATAGCATTCTTTAGCATTTTTGTTTTGAAAGGCATGATTGTTTGTTGGTATGCCTGAGTATTGATGTCTTTATATCAAATTATAGACTATTGCTTTGAATCACTCGTGTCTTAATATTCATGCCATGATTAGATTACATGATCAAGATTATGCTAGGTAGCATTCCACATCAAAAATTATCTTTTTATCATTTACCTACTCGAGGACGAGCAGGAATTAAGCTTGGGGATGCTGATACGTCTCCGTTGTATCTATAATTTTTTATTGTTTCATGCCAATATTTTACAACTTTTATATACTTTTGGCAATATTTTATATGATTTTCTTGGACTAACATATTGATCCAGTGCCCAGTGCCAGTTCCTGTTTGTTACATGTTTTTTGTTTTGCAGAAAATCCATATCAAACGAAGTCCAAACGCGATAAAACTTTACGGAGATTTATTTTAGAATATATGTGATTTTTGGGAAACAGAATCAACGCGAGACGATGCCCGAGGGGGCCACAAGCTCAGAGGGCGCGCCCTCCTACCCTGGGCGCACCCAGCAGGCTTGTGGCTACCCCAGAAGGCGGTTGATGCCCTTCTTCCCCTGCAAGAAAGATAATATCCGGAATAAAATCCCCTCAAAATTTCAGCCCAATCGGAGTTACGGATCTCTGGGAATTTAAGAAACGGTGAAGGGCCAGAAAACAGGAACGCGAAACAGAAGAGAACAAAGAGAGAGATCCAATCTCGGAGGGGCTGCTCCCCTCCGGGAGCCATGGCAGCCATGGACCAGAGGGGAAACTCTCCTCCCATCTAGGGCGGGAGGCCAAGGAATAAGAAGAAGGAGGGGGGGGCTCTCTCCCCCTCTCTCTCGGTGGCGCCGAAACGCCGCCGGGGCAATCATCATGACGGCGATCTACACCTACAACTTCGCCGCCGTCAACACCAACTCTTTCCCCCCTCTATGCAGCGGTGTAACACCTCTTCTCCCCGCTGTAATCTCTACTTAAACATGGTGCTTAATGCTATATATTATTATCCAATGATATGTGGCAATCCTATGATGTTTGAGTAGATTCTTTTTGTCCTATGGGTTGATTGATGATCGTGATTGCTTTGAGTTGTATGTTTTATTTTGGTGTTGTCCTATTGTGCCCTCCGTGTCGCGCAAGCATGAGGGATTCCCGCTGTAGGGTTTGCAATGCATTCATAATTCTCTTATAGTGGGCGGCTAGAGTGACAGAAGCTTACACCCGAGTAAAGGGGTTGTTGCGTATGGGAGTAAAGAGGACTTGTTACTTAATGCTATGGTTGGGTTTTACCTTAATGATCTCATATAAAATTGCAATAATGATTACCGGTCTAGTTATCGATTGCCTAGGGATAAATCTTTCTCTTATGTTACAAAAGCTTTATACTAAACAACTAACTTTTATTATCTTGCAATTTACTCGTAGTTTTATTCTCGCTAAGTACTCCTAGTTTTAATCTTGTGAAGTAGTTCTAGCATTACACCTACAAGGTACTTCTAGTTTCATACTTGTTCTAGGTAAAGCAAACGTTAAGTGTGCGTAGAGTTGTATCGGTGGTCGATAGAACTTGAAGGGAACATTAATTCTACCTTTAGCTCCTCGTTAGGTTCGACACTCTTATTTATCGAGAAAGGCTACAACTGATCCCCTATACTTGTGGGTTATCAGGCGACAACTCCACTTAGGCCTTTATGGCCCAAGTTGCCTTCCACCTCTTGGCCTTTTTAGGCCCGTTGATATTTAAATTAAATATAAAATGTTCTAAATATTTTCAGACCATTATATATATAATTTAATATCCCTGGAAACATTTTCCACCTATATATATTTATCGGTAATACCCGATATTACCCGATACTCACCGAAACCCTTCCGGTGACCCCGAAACACTTCCGGAACCTCTTGGAACTATTCCGGATATTAATGAAACAATTTCACAAATATATTCTCATCACTCCTGTCACACTAACACTCAGCAGATCGTGATTACCTTAAGCTTGTGACTGATAACCCACAAGTATAGGGATCAATTGTAGCTTTTTCGATAAATAAGAGTGTCGAACCCAACGAGGAGCTAAAGGTAGAATTAATATTCCCTTCAAGTTCTATCGACCACCGATACAACTCTACGCACACTTAACGTTCGCTTTACCTAGAACAAGTATAAAACTATTTTGTAGGTGATAGGATAGGCTCGCAAGAATAAAACTAGAAGTACTTTGCGAGATAATAAAACTACGAGTAAATTGCAAGATAATAAAAGTTAGTTGTTTAGAAGAAAGCTTTTGTAACACAAGAGAATGATTTTTCCATAGGCAATCGATAACTAGACCGGTAATCATTATTGCAATTTTATATGAGGGAGAGGCATGAGCTAACATACTTTCCGTACTTGGATCATATGCACTTATGATTGGAACTCTAGCAAGCATCCGCAACCACCAAAGATCATTAAGGTAAAACCCAACCATAGCATTAAGTATCAAGTCCTCTTTACTCCCATACGCAACAACCCCCTTACTCGGGTATGTGTTTCAGTCACTCACGCCACCCACTATAAGCGAATCATGAACGTATTGCAACACCCTACAGTGGGAATCCCTCACGCTTGCGCATACTAGCATGGTGCATAAAAGAAAAGGAAAAAATAAACACAAAAGACGCTCCAAGAATTTACGCATATCATGTGAACAAAACAAAAACCGAGACATACTGATAATTGTTGAATAAAGATGGGATGCCTTCCGGGGCATACCCAAGCTTAGATGCTTGAGTATCCTTGAATATTTACTTGGGGTGCCTTGGGCATCCCCAAGCTTGAGATCTTGCCTCTCCTCATTCTTCTCATATCAATACTTCCTCGATCTTTGAACACTTCATCAACACAAAACTTAACAAAACCTTCGTGAGAACCGTTACTATAATAAAGCAAATCACTACTTTAAGTACTGTTGCAAACCCATTCATATTTTATTTTTTCATTATAACTACTGTATTCTAACTTCTCCATGGCTTATACCTTCCGATACAATCCATAGTTTCATCAAAACAAGCAAAACAATGCATCAAAAACAGAATCTGTCAAAAACAGAACAGTCTGTAGTAATCTGAACATTGACCATACTTCTGTAACTCCAAAAATTCTTAAAAATTAGGAAACAATAAAAAATTTGCGTAGAAGTACTGTGTAAAAAATTCAGAATTTTTGCATGTTCCGGTCAAAAATGTAAATTCACGCACTACAGCAAAAGTTTCTGTTTTTGCACCGCACATACCAAACAAGCAATTTAAACATCCTAACGGTAAATCTTGGCACATTATTTTTATAATACAATGGATTTGTACAAGGGGATAATTATTTTTTTTGAAAAGTTTCTGTAATTCAAGATTCACAAAGTTTCCATGGGCATGAACAAAGTTCAAGGAGCTCCCCCACTTCAACGGTGCTCGTCTTTCTTACTTTCACTTTCCTTTTTGAAAAGTTTTAGGTTCCCCTCTATATTTTTTTGTTTTTAAACTTTTTAAAAGAAAACAATAGAATAAAATGACTCTCTAAAACTTCCGGATTGTCTCCCTAGCAGCGCTTTCTTTAAAGCCATTAAGCTAGGCATAAAGTGCTCATGTAACCGATCCACCCGGATCCCAAGGTATATCAAAGCCAATTTTAATTAACAATGATTTGTAATTTAGTAGTGAGCACAAAGCAACATATATCATGCAATGACGAAGTCTAACTCTCTTCCTATGCATCTGCATGTCATAAAAGAACAATTCATGCACATCAAGTAAAGGCCGATACATAGCATAAACAATTTCTTGCAATTTTATCGTATTGGAAACATAGAGAGGTGGAGATGTAGTTCCTCTCTCATAATAATTGCAATTAGGAGCAGCAAGCACATGCATATTATATCCATCAAAATCATCATGTGTAGTAGTAAAACGCAACCCATCAATATAATCCTTAATAAGAGCAAACTTCTCCGATATAGTGTAGTTGGGAGAATTCAAAAAGATAATTGGACTATCATGTGTAGGTGCAATAGCAACAATTTCATTTTTAACATAATGAATTATAGCAAGTTCATCTCCATAAGCATCATTCATATTGGCATCATGGCCACAAGCATAGCAAGCATCAATTTCATCAAAAAGGGATATTTCAAACGAATCAACGGGATCATAGCAATTATCATAGCATTCATCCTTCGGTAAGCACGAAGGGAAATTAAACAATGTATGAGTTGAAGAGTTACTCTCATTAGAAGGTGGGCACGGGTAGCTAATCCGCTCTTCCTCCCTTTGTTCTTCGCTCTCCTCGTCATCTTTTTCATCTAATGAGCTCACAGTGTCATCATTTTCTTCTTCCATAGGAGCCTGCAAAATATTAGTCTCTTTTTGGACAGCGGAGACTTTCTCAATAAACTCATTAATATCAGCATTGTATTCATAATTCTCATAGCAATATTTAAGTATAACAAAATTTTCAGATCTGTAAACGGCATCATCACAATCTTCATACTTTTCAAACAAAGATTCAATTTCATAAGCACCCTTAAAAGCAACAAATTCTTCTATTCGTTCCACATCATAGTAATCATATATACCATTAGCATAAGAAGCCAAGGTTTCATTATCATTAAATTCACATGAAAAGGGAAGGTGTGGAGCCTTCATCCTAGAGCAACAAGTATAATCATCTCTCAAGCATAAATTCCAAGCATACCAATGCAAATAATAAATTTGATCCCATAAGAGTTCCCCTTTTTGAGACAAGCGATAATCCCTAAAGTATTCCCGTTGATCCAAAGTAACTCCCATTATCAAGTTGAATGGAGTTTTATCAGGATTATCAAAGTAGTATTTAATGTTTTCCACATAACGAGCATCGAGGGTTTTAGGAGGTTGCCCATCTCCATGAGTAGCAAGTACAACTAATTTTTTTGGTGTTTCGTGTTCCATATCCATAACTAAAGATATAAAAAAACTTAGAACAGAAAATAAAAACTACTTAGTGATAAAGCAAACAAGCACACACAAGAATATCAACCCCACGCTATTGCTCCCCGGCAACGGCGCCAGAAAAGGGTCTTGATAACCCACAAGTATAGGGATCAATTGTAGCTTTTTCGATAAATAAGAGTGTCGAACCCAACGAGGAGCTAAAGGAAGAATTAATATTCCATTCAAGTTCTATCGACCACCGATACAACTCTACGCGCACTTAACGTTCGCTTTACCTAGAACAAGTATAAAACTATTTTGTAGGTGATAGGATAGGCTTACAAGAATAAAACTAGAAGAACTTTGCGAGATAATAAAACTACGAGTAAATTGCAAGATAATAAAAGTTAGTTGTTTAGTAGAAAGCTTTTGTAACACAAGAGAATGATTTGTCCATAGGCAATCGATAACTAGACCGGTAATCATTATTGCAATTTTATATGAGGGAGAGGCATGAGCTAACATACTTTCCGTACTTGGATCATATGCACTTATGATTGGAACTCTAGCAAGCATCCGCAACTACCAAAGATCATTAAGGTAAAACCCAACCATAGCATTAAGTATCAAGTCCTCTTTACTCCCATACGCAACAACCCCCTTACTCGGGTATGTGTTTCAGTCACTCACGCCACCCACTATAAGCGAATCATGAACGTATTGCAACACCCTACAGTGGGAATCCCTCACGCTTGCGCGACACGGAGGGCACCATAGGACAGCACCAAAATAAAACATACAACTCAAACCAATCACGATCATCAATCAACCCATAGGACAAAACAAATCTACTCAAACATCATAGGATGGCCACAAATCATTGGATAATAATATGTAGCATTAAGCACCATGTTTAAGTAGATATTACAGCGGGGAGAAGAGGTGTTACACCGCTGCATAGAGGGGGAGAGAGTTGGTGTTGACGGCGGCGAAGTTGTTGGTGTAGATCGCCGTCACGATGATTGCCCCGGTGGCGTTCCGGCGCCACCGGGAGAGAGGGGGAGAGAGCCCCCCTCCTTATTCTTCTTCCTTGGCCTCCCCCTAGATGGGAGGATAGTTCCCCCTCTGGTCCATGGCTGCCATGGCGGCGGAGGGGCAGGAGCCCCTCCGAGATTGGATCTCTCTCTCTGTTCTCTTCTGTTTCACGTTCCTGTTTTCTGGCCCTTCACCATTTCTTAAATTCCCGGAGATCCGTAACTCCGATTGCGCTGAAATTTTAACATGATTTTTTTCCGGATATTAGCTTCCTTGTGCCCGAAGAATAGTACCAACCGACCTACGAGGGCCTCACGAGGCACCACGGCGCGCCTGGCCCCCCCAGGCGCGCCCTGGTGCCTCGTGGGGCCCACGAGCACCGCCTTGCGTTGATTCCACCTCCCAAAAATCACATATATTCCAAAATAATTCTCCGTGAAATTTTATTGCATTTGGACTTCGTTTGATATGGATATTCTGTGAAACAAAAAACATGCAACAAACAGGAACTGGCACTGGGCACTGGATCAATATGTTAGTCCCAAAAATAATATAAAATGTTGCCAAAAATATGTGAAAGTTGTAGAATATTGGCATGAAACAATCAAAAATTATAGATACGAAGGAGACGTATCAGTGACCCCGTAGGTTCGGTAAATCATAGACATGAACGAAAGCACCTTCGTTCAATGACCGATAGCGGAACCGTGGACATCCATATCGGTCCCTATGATTACACGAATGATATTCGAGTGAACCTTTGGTTATCATGCGATGTTCCCTTTGCTTCGCGATACTTTACAAAACCCGGTGTGCATCAGTATCCTCCCGAGTCATCACCATGCTCACTATACCGTTGTTTCTGTTACCGGTTTTGTTCTTCTTTCTCGTTGACGTGTTCCGGCATCCCCATGATGAAGTCACCTGTGTCTGGCCAGACGATGATGGACGCCGTCACACCGAGAGGGCCCTAAGAATATTTCTCCATCATCGGAGGAGCAAATCCCACTCTCGAGCTATCCGGTCACTTGTCAAACTTTCAAGTGAGCCTGAAAGTTGTCGTTATGATCACCTTGTTACAGATGACGTTTGAGCAACCCCAAAGCCCACCGTCCAGTAGGAAGTGATCGAGACACTCTCATGGTCTGAGGAACTAAAACACATGCTAACACTCCGTGTTATAAGTAATGATTTTAGACGATATAATCACAAAATATAACAGAGAAGTTTTGGGTCGATTCAATATGATCGTTCTTCTAACGTCATACCCCCAATGTTGTTTTAGGACTATCATTACACTTAACGATATCCTAAGATCCGGAAAATGTGATCACCAACAACACTTGAGCCAGTCTTAGAGGCGAGACCGGGAACCTATTGTTAATCGTTTATCATTTCACACGTGCATATGAGTTTTCCACGGAATCGCATATTCCAGGATCATAGCAGTTATAGCATGAAATATAAACTCTTAATTATGAATAAAGGAAATATAATAATACAATATTATTGCCTCTAGGGCATATTTCCAACAATGGCTAAGGGGTTTCTTACCATGTCGACTCCCGACCTGGTGGGACGGTCTAAGGATCCTTTTGTCGGTTCTGTCCTGGGCCACTCAAAGTGGCCCATGACGGATAACAGAAAGATTCCAGAAGGCTTGACATACAAGACATGAAGATGGAGCCGTGAAGGATTCTACCTCCATCGACATAGCCGACCTAGTTGTGTAAACCCTAGGACCCCTGGTATGCTATATAAGCTAGGGGCCAGGCTCGTCGTAAAAAAAACAATCTCAATCTCTTGATACTTTGTACTTTGTATACCCATATGCAATAAAGCAAAGAGCAGGACGTAGGGGATTATCTCCACCATGAGAGCCCGAACCTAGGTAAACCCTTGTCTCTGTTATTATCTCGCCAAGTCGCCTAGTTAAGGTGCCCTACCGAGGGATCTGCCGGATTTAGCTCCCACACCGAGGAAGCGACTTGCGGTTGTAATGAGGTAGTCGTTTGGCAACGTAGCTATGAAAATGACATTGGGCTAGCGAAAAGGCTGAAATGCCCCTAGAATACCAAGATAAGTGTATTTTGTTGATCCTTAGTTAATAGACTGTTTGTCGAAGCTAATTCTGGCAGATCCCTCTGTACGGTATCCCGGCATGGCGATTAGGTTGGAGGGGAAACAGGAGACATATTACCCTGGTTTAGGCCCTCCTTACAAGGTAAAACCCTACTCCTACTCGTGTGTATTGTGATTGGGGTGTACAAAGTACAGGTAATACCGAGAGATTCTACTGCGTTATATCGACTAGCTCGGCCCCACTTATATCAAATACCGGGGGCCCTAGGGTTACACAACCTAATCGGTTACGTCGGTGGAGGGGAGTCCTATATGGCTCCATATTCCTTGTCTTCAAAGGCAAAGCTTACAGAGTCTTCCTTCTACATGACCCATGAGTCGGACTGATGGCCCAGGGCGGAACCGACCTAAGGGGCCTCGTGCTAGCCTACTTGGTTTGCTCAACCGTCGAGATGAGGCACCCCTGGGCCGTAACATTGTCAGTAGCCCCTGAACCAGTCTTCAAGCTTGGCAGCATCCGGACTATCACCGATGTGCAATGTCATCTTCTCGCTTACCAAGGTTGAAACTGGTTCCTTGAAGCTCCCTTAACAATAACTGTTCGCTTGTTGACCTGCTATGGTCGACCAGCTCCCAAAGTCGGACGAACCACTCCAGTCTGAAATTGTCGATGATGATAGCCGACCCGCGCCACAGAAAACTTCCCCGCAGCCGGCCTCTGCGGGCCGAATTTTCGTGCAATGCCCGTAAACTTTGCCTGTTCAGTCTTGTCAGTTAGACCAGACCAGTCTTTTCAGCTGGTCAAGCCAGACCGTGTGTCAGGTCTGACCTTCCGGTCAAAGTGATGCATGCGAGTGGGCTTCGGCCCCACCTAGGTCATCTCCCATCGCACGACAGCGTACGCCTCGATTGCCATGGGTAGTAACGAAAAAACCCTCGATTCTCGCGCACATTAAGTGACGTTACTGGGATACAAGAAGATTGCATGACATGTGTCGAGGATAGCCTGCCTTCGTTTCGCCTCCCGTCTGTCTATAAAGAGGGGATGGGCGGGGAGAGAGAAAGAGAGTTTACGCTTTCACCTCCTTCGCTTTTTCTCCTTCCTCGAGCTCTCGCTCCATTGCTACTGCACTATTGCTCCGCCGCGCCACCACACCACCATTGTACCTCCAGCCAAGTCCATGCGTGCGACGAAGGGCAGGAAGACCACGCCGCCGCCGCCGGAAAGAGCGCCCCCGTTGCGAAGGCCAGGGAGAAGGTCCCTTCTTCAACAAAGGGCAAGTGGATGCCTTCCACCATTACCTGCACCTAGCTGGATCTCATGGTCGACTCCGGCTACCTACCTCAGGCCACCGAAAAAATTTCAGAAAAAGATTTTCATCGAGAAGCTTCTGGAGGACATTTTTGTAACTATTTTCAAATTCCAGAAAAATCATAAATATTTTCAAAATTATGAACATTTTTCAAATCTTTAACATTTTTGTAAAATAAATGAACTTTCAAAAATCCGCGGACATTTTATAAAAACCATGAATATTTCTCGAATCATGAATATTTTTAGACATATGTGAACATTTTTTTAATTGACAAAATAACTATTTCTATAAATTCGTGAATATTTTTTACATCCATGGGATTTTTTGAACTCACAAACTTTTTCAAATCGCATAGAAACTGATAGCTGGTTTTTATGAGCAAGAGGCTGCATTTTTTTCCTACTGATTACTTTCTCGCCGAGCAGCAGAAATAAAATGCAAGTGGAAAGCAGCAATCGAACATAAACTTTTTGTAAATTTACAAACAATTTTTCTAAATTTTATACTCTTTTTTTTTTTTGAAATTATACTTTTTTTTATTCTGCTCTAGCTTAAAGAGTTTCACTACGGGCCGGCCCGAATAGCTTTGCTTGCCTCGCTCCGCTCCCATCGGCTTGTCTTGCTCCGTTCAATTTCTCCCCGACGACAGCTCTACAGAAACCAACAGTTACTGTACAAAGAAAACTGGCCCCGGTTTTTGACAGATTTGAACAAGTTCCCGGATTAAAAACATGGTCACGAATTAAAAATATCTTTAAATTTTTATGTCCAAAAAATTGTAAAATATTTGCGAATTTTAAAATTGTTCATGAATTTTCACATTAGATAGATATATTCATGCAATACGTTCACTTTGAAGTTTCAATGGTGGTAAATGGTAGACACGTTAAAAAAAGTTCATGAATTTCAAAAGCGTCTGCAAATTTAAAAAATGATTTTCTAAAAATATTGTTGAATATATAAAACTACTCACGAATTTTAAAAAACATTAATAAATATCAAAATGTAAATGAAATTATAAAATTACCGTAAACTTCAAAAAATGTTCCGAATTTGAAAAGGTGTCGATGAATTTGGAAAATTGTTCATGAATTGTAAAAATTGTTCACATATTAAAAAATGACGAATTTAAAAAGTTTTCACGAATACAAAAGATATTCACGAATTTAAAATCAATTTTAAAAAGTGTTCATGAATTTAAAAATTATTCATGGATTTTAGAAACATTGACAAATATAAGAAAACATCGATGAATTTAAATTATGTTCGCTATCTTTAGAAAATGTTTTTTAAAGTTAGTAAATATAAAAAGCTTTCAATAATTTTAAAAGTGTCTGCATATTTAAAAATATTCCATTAATTTCAAAAGGGGTCTGCAATTTTTTGGTGAATTTCGAATATTTTCATGAATATAAAAAGTTTACAAATTTAAAAATGTAGTGGAATTTTAAAAAAGTGACCAAGAATAAAAAATGACAAAATAAATAATAATCAAGAAAAAAAAAGAAAAACACAAATGGAACCATCTGAAAATCGAAAGAACCATCTAAATGGGCAGATGACCCAATAGCACCCAGAAGGGTCCTGATTTGCTCGGCCAAGGCCACTTTATGCGCGGAATAGGATTCCCCGTGTACATGACATGGCTGGCCCATAATTTGAAGCTTGTGTGGGCCACTTCTTATATAAATCTTGCGCCAGTTGGACTTATTCTTATGATATATAGGATGCTAGGAAATCTCAGGTGGGCCACGGCCCACTTTTCAACCCCTAGGCCCGCTCCTGGCTACATCATATTTGCATGTCTCTACCTTGGTAATCACTAGTCAAGGGGTCCTTCCCTAAAAAAAAATAACTAGTTAAGGGGTCCCTATGACAAGGGTTGCTTCCAAACTCCTCTACTAACGATAAGTGGTGCACACATCGTCAGTAGAGTTTTGTTTGGTCCACTTGAGGGGTGAGAGGGTCGGATGTTGAGTTTTTTTTTGTTGGATTCAATTTTCAAAATAAAAACATCGCTTGCACCGCGTGTCCAAATTATAAACCGCATTCGTTGCTGCGCTAATCGCATCGACATCTTTGTTAATCATGTTGATATGTTTCATGAACTTTTTTTGGACACAACTTGTGCTCCCAGAAATAACCAACATGTGCTCCCCAAAATAACATACATGTACTCTCCGAGATAACAAACTTGTACTCTCTCACGCACAATGTACTACCATGTAGTGCAACTTCTACTCCCCGGTGTAACTTGTATTCCCGACACGGTGCAACACAGTGTAACTTGTACTCCTTGTGCGGTGCAATCTGCACCCTCAACTCAAATTATACTTCAGACCGCCGTACAACACATGCTTCTTTGAAGGTGCAACTTGTACTCTACGCCAGTACAATCCGTATTCCTGACGCAGCCTTTACACAAGAAAACAAAGAAAACCAAAAAAGAAAAGAGAAAAAAAAAACAGGGGGAACAAGTGAAAAAGCAAATGTACTCTACTCCTGACTCCCGAGCAACATGCTTCACATCCTCATGAGGGAACGATGCTTAGTGAGCGCCATGTGTCCAGGCCCTAATGGACCGTGCGTGACCTCCCCGCGTGCGTGCGTGAGTGTGTGTGTGTGTGGGGGGGGGGGGGGGGGGGGGGGGGGACTAGCGTGCTCCGGGAACCTTTTTTTTTTTTTTTTGACGCAGTTAAGAGATACTCCTGGCAAGGATTAGTGGATTACTTTCAAACCTCAAGTGGCAGACAAGTGGCGTAATGCCTCCATCTACTTGTTAAAATTCGGTGACTAGAGCGAAGTTCTACCATAAGAAAAGCAAGCAGTATATTTTTATGGAGAGAGCTCACATGACTTTGCACCACCTACCCAGCTACTATTCACCATTGCTGACCTTTACTGAAAACTGTCAACCGTCCCCAGCTACCACTTGGCCGCTAACGACGCACGTTGCTCTGTCACCTGCCAGAAAATCTATCCACGGGAGGAGTATGTTATCTGCACCTAGTTTCACATAATCATACAAACATGTTTAATCAATAAATAATCTACCGGTCGCCATTGTTGACTCGAAACTGCCAACAAAACGGTCCCTCCCAACCACTTGGCAGTTGGCACATGTTGGTCCCAGACAGCTAACTGCCAGGGTACGTGCAGCTGCTTGCTTTCATTTTACAGGTTTGAAGGTGTAGTACCAATAATTGGTGCACAAACTTCACAGGATCGAGAAAGGTTTTCCAAGCCAGCAGTACGCGTCATTCTTTACACCGCAATAGCCAGCGAAGTTCCCTGAGAGTATGGCATTTGCAAACGTTTTTATGGCAAGTTCTTCAAACACACATGGCAATTTCTTCAGAAACACACGACAAATTCTGCAAACGAAGGTATTTTGCTGTGAAATTTGCCATGTTCGCTTTAAGGAATAGCCATGTTCCCATAACATAAAACGCCGTGAAAAACATTCGCAAATGCCATCCCCCTAGCTAACGTCCGCTGAATAGCATTACCCTTATTCTTTTCACCCCTTTTGTTATCATAGATATAAGGGTAGCATTCATACAAAGCACAAGCCACTGGCTTCCCAATTCATTGGTCTGCATCGGCAGCATCGTAAGATGAGGAAGAATATCACAGGCAATCTGCAGACCACTTTCAGAAAACACCATCAAGAATCAGACCAAGGCCATCATGCATGCCTTGCCATGCCATGCCATGACGCCCATGACTGCAATCCCATGGCCGCGATCTGAGCGACCTACACACGATGTCCATCTCCTCCCCCATCTTCAGACAAACTACCCTTCATACAGCTTGCAGACCCAGCGTCCGGTCCATCCACTGGATGATGTCGGCCACGATCTCGTCGCGCTCGGGCTCGAAGAGCAGGTCGTGCAGGAACCCCTCGTACAGCCTCAGGTCCTTGTGCCTGGACGCCGCCTCGGTGTAGAGCTCCTGCGAGGCCAGCGGGTCCGTCACACGGTCCGCGGTGCCGTGCAGGACCACGAACGGGACCGTCACCTTCTTCAGGTTGTGCAGCAGGTAGGAGGAGATGCGCAGGATCTCGTGGCCCGTCCGGACCCTGATCAGCCCGGTGTAGACAAGCGGGTCAGAGTACTTCGCTAGCAGCGCGGCGGGGTCGCGGGACACGGGGATGCCGCGCTTGTTGGCTCCCTTGAATTGGAACTTGGGTGCTATCAGAGAGAATATCGGTGCCACGGCCTGCATTTGATTCAGATAAGTCTCAGTGGTGAAATATAGCTTGCCATGCAGGTAAAACAAAATACATGTGGCCAATTGTAAGTTTTGAATCTGTGGATGAATTCAAAAGCAGAGCTTCTGAAATAGCTCTGCTTTTGATATGAGTGCACAATATCAAAAGTTGTCAAATCAGGATAATATGGAATAATAATAGGAAACCAGAATAGTTATATTACCCCAACTATCGGATGCGCTGGTTTTACACGCACAGCTGGTGAAGTAAGGATGATCCCTTCCAGTCTGGTTCTGATATGGGCGTACAGCGACGCCTGCAAAATGACAGCTGGTGATGAGCACGCATGAAACAAGAAAGTTAAGCGTTGTTAAATGAGCATCGTTAGCCAAACCATTTCAACCAGGCTATTTTGTTAATGCTTTGCACCATTCTCCGTCGTCAGGGTATCCATTGTTCACAGGCCCAGAGGAGTAGGGTCAGTGTCTAGATCTGGCCTAAATACCCAAGACAAAAAGCAATTTAATTCGACAAGCCATACCTTCAAAACAACAGCTCCACCAGTAGAGTGACCGAGTAGAAAACAAGGAACATCTGGATTCTCCAGCATAATTTTATCAAGAAGTACTTCCTATTCAGAGATGATAGATAATATCGCATTACATCAGCCATCAGGAACATAATAGCTTTGTGCCTTGCATCGAAAAATCTTGAACAGAACGTAGTAGGTGGACAGACAGAGACTTACCATGTCTTCTATAACATAATCTAGTGAAGGAACATAACCGTGCAGACCATCACTGCCACCATGACCTGTTATGAATAAGCTCAAGTTTAGCCTGTTGAGCTTGAAACAAATGCAAAATTCAATAGACATGCTCACACCAGGAGACAGGACCAAAGAGAATGAAAACCACGGATAATTTTCTTGAAGTACTGCTTGATTCATAGGAATGAATTGATAGGTAAGAATCCACAACTAGGGGGGTGGGGTACCGCATCACAACCTTAGCATCATTGCTTATATTTTACCTTCTAACGTGTTATATAAAGAACAACTATTATCTGGTTCTAAATGTTGTCATAGCATTATCAGTACCAGACAGCTAACACTTGATTAGTTTGATACCTGCATGATCCCCGGGAAAAAACTACTCCCTCTGTTTACGTAGTGATCTAAAACATCTTATATTTGTTTACATAGGGAGTAGTAATTTATTCTAGTTTCCTTTTGCCTATACCAAGCAATTAAGAACTAACAGTTAGTTATATTTTGTTCTGAGGAATAATTATGTAAGATGGAGCAACATGCCTCAAAAATCATCATTCATTGACTTTATTTCTAAATATAGAACTGATCTTCCACCAAACCAACCATGTGTAATATTGCCTTTAATATAGCAGAATAACACATGTTCAGGAAACCACAAGTAGGTTTCCTTACCTATCCAATCCATTGCATATACTCCAAAGCCACATGATGTTAGCTGCTCTGCAAAATGCAAATACCTCCCACTGAAACACAAGATCAAGATACATTTAGTGATGCCTTTAATACAAGGAGGATATAAAAATTATAGATACACCACCATGCTGCAGTGTGGAGGACTGGAGGGGAATGACTCGACAGGATTTCCTTACCTATGCTCATTGAGCCCATGTATGATGAGCAGAATGCCCCTAAAGCAAAAGAGGAAGATAGTCAATACAAAATTGTGTCACTGCAAGTGAAAGAGGGGTTAAGTTTGATGCTTCAAACTTCCCATTTCTAATGAAAGAGACTGAAACAGAACCATAATCTTCAGAAGGTGTTCACACATGTAGAGCCATAAAACCAGTCAGCAACATTACGGGTGGCGGATTACCTAAATTAGTTGCAGTTATCTCCTTTTTCAACATTTGTTTGCTGGGTTGTTTGACTATTATGTCATTCATATTGAAAACAGAGTCGACGGTCAGCTCATGCAACTACACACTGGGTCATGTCAAGAATAATCAACACTTTGGTTGCACAAAGTGGACGCATTAAAGAATTAAGAAAAATCCCTCCCCCCCTTTCTTGATAGCTATGTTTTCCTGTGTCACATGGAGACATTACGTTAAGGTTTTTCATGGAGAACTGAAGGATAAGAATGGAACAGAAGTTGGAGATAAGTATCAGCTTCTATTCTCCTAATCCGTTCCACTTTACTTGTTCCTCCTTTACTGTATTTCAAAGTTGCTTCACACTATCACAAAAAAACTGCACAAAGCTATCGTTAATGTAGTCAACTAGTTGAGGTTCCGATCGACAGACGCGTACAAGAAATATGACAACCTAAAACAGCAGCTCTGCGATGAGGACAAACTCCATGCATCATCATTGACAGGGGTAATGACTATGAATGCAAAGATCAATGGAGATCTGGAAAAATTTGGATGTACTCAACGTGCATCGCACGGCACGTCTCTTTACACGTCTCTTTATGAGTAGAGCAGCAGCCAGAAAGTCTTCTGTGAAACACTAGGTCCAGGTATCTAGTAAAGCACTCTAATCGCGTGATCAAAACCGCAGCTAGTATGCATGATCTAAATGCTCACCGCGCCTTGCCATTACTACACTAGAATCGCCTAAACAGGACCAGAAAATTGCAACTTTATCTGAAACTACCGCCAGTTGGCATCAGAGAAGAGTGCCAAAGGCGCAAGAGAACTATCCACCACGCAGAATTCGCAAACAAACAAAGTTTCTAAGGGATCAAAGACCCGAGGAAAATCCTTGTTTTATTTTTTAGGAAAAAAATCCTTTTAATATTGTCGACAAAATGCCCAGAATTCTCGCAGAAAAATCTACGTGATTGACTGATCAAACGAAAGAACAAATCCCATCCGGGTAAGGTCAAGTCCACGAACTACCGTTCCCCCACCGCTCCACCGATATGATATATACAGCAAAAAAAAAGTGGCAAGTAAAAAGCCACGAACCACGAAAGCGAAATCCACACAAACGAACAAAAGGAAACCACCAATTTCCACGGCGACCGAAACACCCAGGGTCCACGGAAGGCAATTCGATCGCACACGCCAGGGGCGGACGGGCTCACCTCATCTCGGCGCCGGCCGCCGGCGCCCAGACGCGGCAGAAGAGCGCGTTCCGCCTGGCCCCGGCGATGACGAAGGTGCCGCACGTCCTCCCGTCCGCGTCGTCCTCCACCATGGGCACCTCCTCCGCGAGCGCCCGGCGGCGGCGCACATCCTCCTCCTCCGCGGCCCTGCGCCTGCTCCTGGCCTTCCCCAGCCGGCCGGGCTCCGCCGGGCTCGCGGCGTCGGGGCGGCGGCGGCGGCCGACGAGGAGGAGCAGCCAGAGGAAGAGCGAGTGGAGCGCGACGGCGAGGCGGAGCAGCGCGCGGCGGGACAGCACGGAGCGGAACACGGGCACGATCCGGCCCGTGGCGCCCGACGTCATCATCATCTCGTCGCCGCCCATCTCCATGGCTCTCCCACCGCTGCGCGTTTTTGGTGCTTTACTTTTTCTTCGCGTTTTACGCGGTCGCGGGTTTCGTGGGCCGCCCGCGCGTATTTATAGCGGGGGGAGATTGGACTGTGGCGAGAGCGTGGTTTGTTGTTCCCTTCCTGGAAATCCGTATTCTCAAGTTATTTTTTAATTTCCTTATTAATTGTCTCAAAAAAAAAATTCCTTATTAATAGTGTTTTTTTATTTGAGAGAAAGAAGTGAGGAGATAGTGGTCCCACTAATAACAGTTGTAACGGATCAACAGTCCAGCTAACAGCTGTGCCGTGCCACGGTCCCACATGTCACTCCCCTCAACCGTTGGTTTGTTTCTTGTGGAGAAAACTCGCATAATTAAGCACTTGTAACATTTATAATCACCACATAATTTAGAGTATATGGACATTGATTGTTACTCACTCCGTCCCATAATATAAGAACTTTTTTACACTACACTAGTGTAAAAAAGTTCTTATATTATGGGACGGAGGGAGTAGATATATGCCACTGAAGAGATATATACTAGATTGCCTTCCCAACCAGTGTATATACATTTATTGTAGACAATCGATTACCATTAGTATACGTTTATTTTCATAGCGGTGCCCCCCCGTTGGTCGCGTCCCGCACGTTGGATGTGATGCCTCTCAACCGTCCGGATCACCGCACCCCCCCCCCCCCCCCCGTCGTTTGTTGTTGCCCAAAAAAACACAAGAACACAAGCAGGAAAAAAGAGAAGTTGCAGCTTCTCGCACCATCGTCACCGGTTAAAGCTTTTTCCATCACCGATTGCAGCTTCCTTCGGTTGCGCTGTGAGCGGTCCCAAACTTTCATTGTCTCTTGTTGTAGCTATCGACGTCTTCAGTTGTAGCTATGATCAGTATCGCCGGTAGTAGCTTTCTATGTCGATGGTTGCATCTTTGGTTGTTGCCGGTTCCAGCAAAATCGACGGTGACGGCGCACCCACCCTCTCGCTCGTCACAACAATGGCTATGGTTGGTTTCAGTTCTTGTTCCGCCGGTTCCAACAACCTCCATTGTCGGTCCCAGCAACCTCAATGCCGGTTGCAACATCTGCAGTTGCCGGCCGCAGCATCTCGGTCGGCTGCTCTCAACTGTGCGCCCATCGGTTGCAACATCCCCTATCGGCTGCTCCCAGCTGCGCGCCCTCACCGCATTACTTGACATGACGCCACCTCCCCTCGCAGCGTGGGCAGGGGAGGGAGGAACTGCCTACGCAGATTCGGCCCCTTGCTCAGGTTCACAGCGTCTCCCAGCCTTGCACGTCGACGGCCATGAAAGGGGAAAGGCAGTGGTGGGAATACGGCTCACTGGAGGAGATCGCTGGAGAAGGAGATGAGAAGATGATGCTGTCGAGGATCGGGCGGTGGGGGACCGGTGGCTACGCGGAGGAGAAGGAGGTGAGGAGATGAAGTAGAGAAGGAAAAGAAGGGGGTGAAAGATCGTGGATGTCGCCTAGAGGGAGGGTGAATAGGCGCTTTAAAATAATTACGGTTTAGGCTTGAACAAATGTGGAATAAAACTAGCGTTTAATTTGTCAAGCACAAAACATAAAACAACTGGGCTCAACTATGTGCACCAACAACTTATGCTAAGCAAGATAAACAACTATATGATAGCAAGATATACAACATGAATTACTATGGCTATCACAAAGTAAGGGCCTGTTCGGCAACGCTCCAGCTCTCAACTTCCGTTTACTCTGCAGTGGAGCTCAGCCGAACGCTTTAGCTTCTCGAAGTTGATTTCACGAAGCTAAAATGGGCCGGTAGTGTAAATTTGTGAAGCAAGGGAAACCCAGCTCCACGTTTTGAAGAATCTGGAGTTTCCCTTATTTACAAGCAGATTGCCACCGCTCAACAAAACGATTGGGCAGCCTACCTCTTCCTCGCTCGAACACACCCGAACAGCTCGGTCATATCCCCCCTGTCCCTTGCGTTCTCCCTCTCGAAACCCTGAGCGCCGCCGTCCCGCCGCCACGCCCGGCCCCCCCGGTCGCCGGCCGGAGTCTCTCCAACGGCTACAGATCTGACCTGGACAGCGAGTTCCCCGCCGATTCCCATCCTTAGAGCCACCATTACTGCCGTCAGCGAGGAGCAGCGCCGTGGGGAAGGAGGAGCTCACCCCCACGCCATTGACGCCAGCGAGGAGCAGCGCCGGTGGGGGAAGGAGGAGCTCAGCGAGGAGCGGCGCCGCTGAGCAAGGCGGAGCATCCCGAAGACCAAGCCCCATCGCCCAAACCTCAAGGTGAACTCCTCTATCTTCTTCCCTATGGTGTGCTGTTCATACTGTTAATGGAAAGTGCAAAAAAATTCAGATATGTGTGTAGCTTCATAGTTCAGATATTACATGAGGTGGCGTTGTTGCTGTTATTAATCAGTCAGTCAAACACAAACATTTCACCGTCGGTCTCAGCCAGGGTGTATAGTTTTGACCCAACATCTCTGCACATGTGGCTGCATGGAACATACATACAGAAGAAGTAAAAGATTGTTCCTTCTTAGGTCACAATATAGAATCAAACGATCCCTATCAATCTACTGTATGATATAAGATTGTTAAGAGTAGCTAAATTACAGAGATGGCCGTCTACACTGACACATGGGGATGATGTATACCTTGATATTCAAGTACAAAGACACATGTTCATCAGTACATATAGTCATTTGGTATGTAGAATCTCTAGCTTAATTGTTTCTTGTTTAAGATGTTTTCTGGTGAAAATATAAAACCGTTGAGATGCTGGTGCCATCTTGACGATGCCGGGCATGGACGTTGTAGTTAATTGGTTAACTAATACATGCTGAATTTTTTTGGCTGCTGTAGTTGCTGTTATTGCACGCTGATTTTTTTTGGCTATTCATAATTGTTGTTATTACATGCTGAATTGCTGCTGAATAGTTAAGATAGCTGTTGCTGGATAGTTCATAATAGTACAATTTGCATAGTTTAGACAGTACAATTTTCATATTTATCCTAGTACATTGAGGACCAAAGTGACATGCATTTTTTTAGAGAAATGTCAAGTGTGCCAGCAGAATGGAGTGTTGCAAACACTCGGATTATCTCTGAGATGTTTGCTGAGAAAGTGAACGCCGAAAATAGGCCAGGAAATTATTTGACACCAAATGCATTTGATGAGGTAGGAAAGCAATTTAAGTTGAGAACTGGGCTAGACTACACATATACGCAATTGAAAAACAAACGGGACAAGCTTAAAGGTGATTTCAGTTTGTTCAAGAAACTCAAGTTCCAGGAGACCGGAGCCGGATGGGACTATGTGAACAACACCGTGTCACAAGATGATGAGTGGTGGAAAAAGGCTAGAATTGTGAGTTCTCTCGCTATTGTATCGCATATCTTAATTCCTCCATACCATTTTATTTACTAATGTGTATCCTTTGTTCTATTACAGGACATTAAAGGTTGTGGCAAGTTCAAGAAGAAAGGACTTACTAATGAGCAAAACTTGCAGATTATGTTTGGAGATATCACAAGTGATGATAATTGCGGCTACCATGACAATACACAACTATGTCCGCCTCCATGACAAAGAGGATATCCACTTTCTTCGGTGTGAGAGGGATCCGGATTATGTCCCAACTATTCCAGAGAGATACAAGAAGTATGTTATTCCTCCAAATGCATCGGATTCTTCAACACCGGCGGAAAGTGGTCCTAACATGGATTTGTTTAGACATGAACTAGCTACCGCCATTGCTCTTAGTTGGTGAAGTAATCATGTTCATGTCTTTAGATGTGACACCATTTTGATTTGCAAACTTATATGCAAATGAAACTTTTGTTGTATGACATATAACAAAACTAGTTATTCGTCTTTATTATAACTTGTCTTAACTGGGAATATTTGTGGCAAGTTAAAAAATACATGATGGCTATATTTTGAACATTACTTTACTACAGAAACATTCTCTGTACACCTCTCTGTACAGCCAGAAATCGCATAAATTTTCTCGTGTGAAAAAAATAAGCCCAGCCATTCACCCCAGGAAGCAGGCCCAGCTCGTTTCTCTCTTTTTTTCAGCCTGTGTGCAGTTTAGCCCGAAATGGGCTGCTTCCAGCCGGCCCAAGGTGGCAAGAAGCTGGGCTTCAGTGCCCCAGCTGGGCTGCCAGCTCACCTAGGCGCCAGGAGAAGTTGCCTCGCCTCCAGAACGGTTTGACGAGCGCCACCTGAAGCGAGAAGTCGGGGTAGAAGCTAGATACGAGAATTTTTGCAGAAGCTAGCGTGTTTCAGAACAGGCCCTAAATGCATAAGTAAAGGGCTCGGGTAAGAGATAACTGAGGCACGCGGAGACGACGGTGTATCCCGAAGTTCACACCCTTGCGGAAGCTAATCTCCGTTTGAAGCGGTGTGGAGGCATAATGCTCCCCAAAATGCCACTAGGGCCACCATAATCTCCTCATGCCCTCGCATAATGCAAGATGACGTGATTCCACTAAGGGACCCTTGAGGGTGGTCACCGAACCCGTACAAATGGTGACCCTTGGGGGCGGTCATCGAACCCATACAAATTGCTCGGGTCAATCTCCACAACTTAATTGGAGACCCCGACACTTGCCCAGATCTTTACACCACAATGATTGAGCTCCGCGACACCACCAACCATCTAGGGCGCCCAAGCACCCAAGAGGAACAAGCTCTAGGGTACCAAGCACCCAAGAGTAATAAGCTACTCAACCTTTCACTTCCACGTATCACCGTGGAGAACTCAAAACGATGCACCAAATGCAATGGCAAGGGCACACGAAGTGCCCAAGTCCTTCTCTCCCAAATCCCACCAAAGTAACAAATGCTATGGAGCAATATGAGAGGAAGAACGAAGAAGAGAACATAAAGAACTCCAAGATCTAGATCCAAAGGGTTGCTCTCACTTAGAGAGATGGATTGCTGGAAATGTAGATCTAGATCTCCTCTCTCTTTTCCCTCAAAAAGGAGCAAGAATCATTGGAGGGATTGAGAGATAGCAAGCTCAAGGAGGGTCAACAATGGAGGGGAAACACGAGCTCAAGAGATAGGTACCAGTGGGGAAGAAGACCCCCTTAAATAGATCTCCATGAATCCAACCGTTATGCCCACTGGTCGTGCTCAAGCGATACTACCACTTAGCCCGGTCAATGTGTGACGCCCCCGGCTTAATCGTGCACTAATCATACACGCAAATGCACACGATCAAGCCTAAGGACTCACTTGAAGATATCACAACACAACTCTAGACACAAAATAAAATAATTCAAGCTTTATATTACAAGCCAGGGGCCTCGAGGGCTCGAATACATAAGCTCGATGTCATACAAGCATCAGCGGAAGCATCAGGTATCTGAGTACAGACACAAAGTTAAACAGATAGGCCTTTAAGAAGGCGAGGCAAAATAAAACACTGGATCGAAAGGCGTAGGCCTCCTGCCCGGGTGCCTCCTAACCTACTCCTGGTCGTCGGAGGGCTCCTCGTAGTAGTAGTAGCCGGAGGGGTAGTAGTGGTAGTAGTCGTCGTCGGCTGCTGGGGCAGCTGGCTCCGGGGCTCCGTCATCTGGTCTCATCAATCGGGTATGGGGAAAAGGGAAGCAAAGCAACCGTGAGTACTCATCCAAAGTACTCAGCAAGACTTACATCAGATCTATTCTAGATATGCAACATTATCAAAGGAAGGCTGTATATGTGGACTGATCTGCAGAAATACCAGAATAGAAGGGAAAAGCCTAGCCTAACGAAGACTAGCATCTTCAGGGTCTTGCAGCATTAGAAGAGTGCAGATTAGTACAATAATATAATAGTAGCATCACATAGCAACAACGCCCAGAGATCCTTCCTCGACTCCCTGCGAGAAAGCGATCACGGAGCCAATACAATTTACCCATTTCTAGTTGTAGAAGATCGGGATATTTTCCGAGCGTCCTGTTACCGTGGACACGGCTATTCGAATAGATATATCTTCCCTGCAGGGGTGCACTACTGTTACCCAACACGCTCGATTAACTCCGGCCGGACACACTTTCCTGGGTCATGCCCGGCCTCGGCTGATCGACACACCGCAGCCCTACCTAGAGCTCAGTAGAGAGGTCCCCGCTGGTCTACATCCTAAGTGCTCAGGGTTCTTGGGCCCATCCCCCTTTGCACTCCGGGTCGTTGTGTGCAGGGTGGATACCAGCGCCATCGGCATGATCCGACCATGCCACAAGGCTGAACTGGACATCTGACTGAGCTTTCGGCTGATACATACGGCGCCGAGTACCCATTTTATTCCCACGTGCTGGTTAGCGCAAAAAGGCCAAAGGCCTACTCAGATTACATATCCTAACCCATTAGTGCGTTGGTAGCGTGCGGTAACGAGCAGAGACTCACGATCCTGTGACCCCGTCGGCTCATCTCGTGGACTTACGGCAAGGGCTAAGAATGCCCGGCCGTGCCACGTATTCATCTCGCGGGTACCCTCATGGTCAACCCGACTCCACATCACTCGCGGGTACCCCTCGGGGCCTACCCGACTTTATCCAGTAACTGTAGTAATAAAGTGCAAGTAACCGTGTGTCCATAACATCAGGCAGGAATCCGAGGAATCACCCTCAATGGATTCCCACTAGATGTAACCGACAAGATGAACCTGGAGGAATCACCCTCGATGGTATTCACACTTGCGGGGTTGCACGACAGAAGCTACATCGGAGGTGGTGGAAGAGGAATCACCCTCGGCAACCCACATCCGACTAACTGTACTACAGGGGCAACATCAGGAGTGTGATAAGAGGTATCACCCTCGGCACTCGATGTTAGCTCTGCAGAGTCGAGCAACTTAGGGGTGTGTGGTGATGTGCTGGTCTCAGCCCGACGATCACATCGATCGGGACACAGGTACTACAACGGGGCAACTACAGCAAGGAAGAGGGGCCACAGATGGTTTACCATCCAACCTATACTAAGCATTTAGGATATCAGGTATAGTATCAAAAGAAGTTACAAGGACAGGCTATGCATCAGAATAGGATAAAGCAACAACAGTAGCAATTCTAATGCAAGCAGGAGGGAGAAAGAATAGGTGATATAGGTATGCGCCAAGGGGGGTTGCTTGCCTGGTTGCTCTGCAGCAAAAGAGGGGTCGTCAGTGGTGTCGTCGATCTCCGGAGCTGCGTCGGGCTCGGGGGCTATCGGAAAGAAGAGGGGGAAGAAACAAATAAATACACGGCAATCATATGCAACATAGAGCATGTCATGCTAGAGTGCAGTGCAGGGTTGCCTAAAAGCATGTCTAAACCATTTTAGTTATTTTAGGGTTTAAGTTGAAATTATTAACCGGTATGTATGCACTATTCATCTACCGGAAACAGGCAAAAAGTTGTGGGTTCACCTATGTAGAGGGTCCCGATAATAAAACAGACGGCACGATCAAATTCGTGGGATTTTTTCTGAGCAACTTTCATGTAGAAAGTTTTTCGATCCGAGCTACGGTTTAATTTCTATGAATTTTCAAAGATTTAGACAGTTTTCTGAAATTATTTAAATTAACAGAATTCCAGAAAAGGCATATGACGTCATGCTGATGTCATGCTTGCGTCAGCAGTCGGCTGACCAGTTGACTGGTCAAACATACATGTGGGACCCACCTGTCAGCCACAGTGAGGCTAATCAGTGATTAAATTAAACTAACAGAGTTAATTAAGGGGGGTGGACCCCACATGTCAGTGTCTGTATATTAATTAGATTTATTTTGAAAACCAATTTAACTAATTAACCGCGCGGGCCCCACAAGTCAGTGTCAGAGGGGAACAGTAACCGCGCGTTGACCGGAGTCAACGCGGTCAAACGAACGGCGGGGCCCACTGTAAGCGACTCGGGGCGGGCCCCACACGGCGACACGTCGGACGCCGGCGTCGAAAAACGCTCCGGCGAGCGCCGGACGCGGCCGAGAGCTCCGGCGAGCTCGGGATTCGCCTGTGGTGCACCAAATCAAGCGCCGCTTGGCTCTTTGGATCGGCCACTCCTTCGCGCGTCGGATGGCGGCGGCAAAACGGGCAGGGGAGGTCGGCAAGGTCGCCGGCGTCGAGGTTTGGCAGGGGCCGAAGTCCGGCGAACTCGCGCACGGTGATACGGAGACCAAAACATGCGGCGCGCTACTCCTACGGCTTCTACACGATGACACAAGCGCGTTGGCGAGCTCGGTGGACCACGACGGCCACTGCCGCGACGGCAGTGAGCTCACCGGCAGAAAGCAGAGGACGGCAATGGCGGAGCCGGCCGCTCCGGGCGCGGGGAAGAGCAAAAAGAGAGGGGAGGAGGTGAGTAGCTCACCGCAGCGGCTTACGGTGGCCCTTGGAGGATTTGTAGCGCAGGGACGGCGACGTACGGTGCGGCGGAGCTCCGGTGACCCGCGGCGGACTCCGGCTCGATTCGGCCAATGCGGTGGCCTCGGGCGTGCACGCGTGGTCGGGGATGAAGAAGGAGACGACGGCGAAGCTGATGGAGAGCTCGAAGAGGCGAGGGAGGCACCGTGGCCGTTGGGGTGGAGCCGGGTGGCGGCGGCGGCGTTCGGGCAGCGAGCAGGGGAGCGGGCGAGCGCTGGGAGAGGGAGAGAGGGGAGAATGGGGGCGAGGCTACCAGGGGGAAGGGCTTGGGCGCCCTTATCCTCTCGGGCTACCTGCCCCGTCGGCGTGGCTGGCGGTGGACGGCGCCATGTGCGCCGGATGCGGCGACGGCAACACGCAGTGGGAGCAGTTGGATGAACAGGTAATGGGCCGGCTGGGCCGCGCCAGGTAAGGCCTCACCCGTTCTTTTCCTTTTCTGTTTCTTCTTTTATTTATTTACAGAGAGGAAAAAGAATATTTGGAACCACCAAATGAGCTAAGAAAAATGTGGAACTTAGCCCATTAATTTCTTTGCATTATTAGGCAATGCCAGAATTATTTTGGGAGGCAGAGAAATTCATTTTGCAATTTTCACAAATGAATTTGCAAATTAAATTGCTGGATTAGCACTGTTTTAAATGCTAGGGTCAACTTGGGAATTTTAACAGTGTTGGTTTCATTTTTATAATTGCTTTAAGAATTTTTGCAATATTATGAACATTTTTGTTTTGCTGTTTGAAGAGATAATTATTCGACTTAATATTTGAATTTGAATTTGAATTGTGTTTGAACCAAAGTGGCAATTAGCAAGGTTAATAAGATGACATGGCAAATTAATTAGCTTAATGACAGGGTTGAGATCTGGGGATGTTACAAATCTCCCCCACTACAAGAAATCTCGTCCCGAGATTTAAGAGGTGGAGGTAAGGGGCATCTTCGGGATCAAGGATGTACAGGAGAGTCAGGTTTCGATCCTATGGAATTGCAGTGAGTGTGGATTAAGAATAGGGAGGGCGATGACATCTTGCACGGTCACGACAACAAGACGTGTCAGAGGAAAGTCTGTCAGCTATGTCGGCAACAACGTCGGTACCAACGGCGGGGAGCGAAGAGAACCATTTTCCTGCTCGTTAAATCGAGGCGGACCAATAGGCAAGATTCTCGTCCATTGGTGGTTACCGGAATGTCATCAGCAATAGTGACAAGGCTTTATTTGGAGGTATTGACTTAAGCAGGGAATCATCACTGCTCAGATAAAAGCTAGTAGTACAAGAGAAGGTTAAACAGACCAATGGAAAGGAATGATTGCAGACAATCCAGCTCTCCGGGTGAATGTGAATACGAGAACCTAGTGTCAGAGTTAGCAAAATCATTTAACCCGAAAGGATAAGAAATTCAGAGTCCCAGAGTAAAGTTGAGGAATAAAAGATCCTAATACCACCCATTGGCGACGTGGGCCCGTAAGCCACACAGCCATGTTAGTAAAATCATTTTGCAAAATCTAGACTCAACTTCGGCCAAGGAGTTGGAAAGGGGCTTCCTACAGGCAGTCGGCTCTGATACCAACTTGTGACGCCCCCGGCTTAATCATGCACTAATCATACACACAAATGCACACGATCAAGCCTAAGGACTCACTTGAAGATATCACAACACAACTCTAGACACAAAATAAAATAATTCAAGCTTTATATTACAAGCTAGGGGTCTCGAGGGCTCGAATACATAAGCTCGATGTCATACAAGCATCAGCGGAAGCATCAGGTATCTGAGTACAGACACAAAGTTAAACAGATAGGCCTTTAAGAAGGCGAGGAAAAATAAAACACTGGATCGAAAGGCGCAGGCCTCCTGCCCGGGTGCCTCCTAACCTACTCCTGGTCATTGGAGGGCTCCTCGTAGTAGTAGTAGCCGGAGGGGTAGTAGTGGTAGTAGTCGTCGTCGGCTGCTGGGGCAGCTGGCTCCGGGGCTCCGTCATCTGGTCTCATCAATCGGGTATGGTGAAAAGGGAAGCAAAGCAACCGTGAGTACTCATCCAAAGTACTCAGCAAGACTTACATCAGATCTATTCTAGATATGCAACATTATCAAAGGAAGGATGTATATGTGGACTGATCTGCAGAAATGCCAGAATAGAAGGGAAAAGCCTAGCCTAACGAAGACTAGCATCTTCAGGGTCTTGCAGCATTAGAAGAGTGCAGATTAGTACAATAATATAATAGTAGCATCACATAGCAACAATGCCCAGAGATCCTTCCTCGACTCCCTGCGAGAAAGCGATCATGGAGCCAATACAATTTACCCATTTCTAGTTGTAGAAGATCGGGATATTTTATGAGCGTCCTGTTACCGTGGACACGGCTATTCGAATAGATATATCTTCCCTGCAGGGGTGCACTACTGTTACCCAACACGCTCGATTAACTCCGGCCGGACACACTTTCCTGGGTCATGCCCGGCCTCGGCTGATCGACACACCACAGCCGTACGTAGAGCTCAGTAGAGAGGTCCCCGCGGGTCTACATCCTAAGTGCTCAGGGTTCTTGGGCCCATCCCCCTTTGCACTCCGGGTCGTTGTGTGCAGGGTGGATACCAGCGCCATCGGCACGATCCGACCGTGCCACAAGGCTGAACTGGACATCTGACTGAGCTTTCGGCTGATACATACGGCGCCGAGTACCCATTTTATTCCCACGTGCTGGTTAGCGCGAAAAGGCCAAAGGCCTACTCAGATTACATATCCTAACCCATTAGTGTGTTGGTAGCGCGCGGTAACGAGCAGGGACTCACGATCCTATGACCCTGTCGCCCCGTCTCGTGGACTTACGGCAAGGGCTAAGAATGCCCGGCCGTGCCACGTATTCATCTCGCGGGTACCCTCATGGTCAACCCGACTCCACATCACTCGCGGGTACCCCTCGGGGCCTACCCGACTTTATCCAGTAACTGTAGTAAAAAAGTGCAAGTAACCGTGTATCCATAACATCAAGCAAGAATCCGAGGAATCACCCTCAATGGATTCCCACTAGATGTAACCGACAAGGTGAACCCGGAGGAATCACCCTCGATGGTATTCACACTTGCGGGGTTGCACGACAGAAGCTACATCGAAGGTGGTGGAAGAGGAATCACCCTCGGCAACCCACATCCGACTAACTGTACTACAGGGGCAACATCAGGAGTGTGATAAGAGGTATCATCCTCGGCTCTCGATGTTAGCTCTGCAGAGTCGAGCAACTTAGGGGTGTGTGGTGATGTGCTGGTCTCAGCCCAACGTCACATCGATCGGGACACAGGTACTACAGTGGGGCAACTACAGCAAGGAAGAGGGGCCACAGATGGTTTACCATCCAACCTATACTAAGCATTTAGGATATCAGGTATAGTATCAAAAGCAGTTACAAGGACAGGTATGCATCAGAATAGGATAAAGCAGCAGCAGTAGCAATTCTAATGCAAGCAGGAGGGGGAAAGAATAGGTGATATAGGCATGCGTCAAGGGGGGGGTTGCTTGCCTGGTTGCTCTGCGGAAAAAGAGGGGTCGCCAGTGGTGTCGTCGATCTCCGGAGCTGCGTCGGGCTCGGAGGCTATCGGAAAGAAGAGGGGGAAGAAACAAATAAATACACAGCAATCATATGCAACATAGAGCATGGCTTGCTAGAGTGCAGTGCAGGGTTGCCTAAAAGCATGTCTAAACCATTTTAGTTATTTTAGGGTTTAAGTTGAAATTATTAACCGGTATGTATGCACTATTCATCTACCGGAAACAGGCAAAAAGTTGCGGGTTCACCTACGTAGAGGGTCCCGATAATAAAACAGACGGCACGATCAGATTCGTGGGATTTTTCTGAGCAACTTTCATGTAGAAAGTTTTTCGATTCGAGCTACAGTTTAATTTCTATGAATTTTCAAAGATTTAGACAGTTTTCTGAAATTATTTAAATTAACAGAATTCCAGAAAAGGCATATGACGTCATGCTGATGTCATGCTTGCGTTAGCAGTCGGCTGACCAGTTGACTGGTCAAACATACATGTGGGACCCACCTGTCAGCCACAGTGAGGCTAATCAGTGATTAAATTAAACTAACAGAGTTAATTAAGGGGGGTGGACCCCACATGTCAGTGTCTGTATATTAATTAGATTTATTTTGAAAACCAATTTAACTAATTAACCGCGCGGGCCCCACTAGTCAGTGTCAGAGGGGAACAGTAACCGCGCGTTGACCGGAGTCAACGCGGTCAAACGAACGGCGGGGCCCACTGTCAGCGACTTCGGGCGGGCCCCACACGGCGACACGTCGGACGCCGGCGTCGAAAAATGCTCCGGCGAGCGCTGGACGCGGCCGAGAGCTCCGGCGAGCTCGGGATTCGCCTGTGGTGCACCAAATCGAGCGCCGTTTGGCACTTTGGATCGGCCACTCCTTCGCGCGTCGGATGGCGGCGGCAAAACGGGCAGGGGAGGTCGGCAAGGTCGCCGGCGTCGAAGTTTGGCGGGGGCCAAAGTCCGGCAAACTCGCGCGTGGTGATACGGAGACCAAAACATGCGGCGCGCTACTCCTACGGCTTCTACACGATGACACAAGCGCGTTGGCGAGCTCGGTGGACCACGACGGCCACTGCCGCGACAGCAGCGAGCTCACCGACGGAAAGCAGAGGACGGCAATGGCGGAGTCGCCCGCTCCGGGCGCGGGGAAGAGCAAAAAGAGAGGGGAGGAGGTGAGTAGCTCACCGCAGCGGCTCACGGTGGCCCTTGGAGGATTTGTAGCGCAGGGACGGCGACGTACGGTGCGGCGGAGCTCCGGTGACCCGCGACGGACTCCGGCTCGATTCGGCCAATGCGGTGGCCTCGGGCGTGCACGCGTGGTCGGGGATGAAGAAGGAGACGACGGCGGAGCTGATGGAGAGCTCGAAGAGGCGAGGGAGGCACCGTGGCCGTCGGGGTGGAGCCGGGCGGCGGCGGCGGCATTCGGGCAGCGAGCAGGGAAGCGGGCGAGCGCTGGGAGAGGGAGAGAGGGGAGAATGGGGGCGAGGCTACCAGGGGGAAGGGCTCAGGCACCCTTATCCTCTCGGGCTACCTGCCCCGTCGGCATGGCTGGCGGTGGACGGCGCCGTGCGCGCCGGATGCGGCGACGGAGACACGCAGCGGGAGCAGGTGGACGAACAGGTAATGGGCCGGCTGGGCCGCGCCAGGTAAGGCCTCGCCCATTCTTTTCCTTTTCTGTTTCTTCTTTTATTTATTTACAGAGAGGAAAAAGAATATTTGGAACCACCAAATGAGCTAAGAAAAATGTGGAACTTAGCCCATTAATTTCTTTGCATTAGTAGGCAATGCCAAAATTATTTTGGGAGGGAGAGAAATTCATTTTGCAATTTTCACAAATGAATTTGCAAATTAAATTGTTGGATTAGCACTGTTTTAAATGCTAGGGTCAACTTGGGAATTTTAACAGTGTTGGTTTCATTTTTATAATTGCTTTAAGAATTTTTGCAATATTATGAACATTTTTGTTTTGCTGTTTGAAGAGATAATTATTCGACTTAATATTTGAATTTGAATTTGAATTGTGTTTGAACCAAAGTGGCAATTAGCAAGGTTAATAAGATGACATGGCAAATTAATTAGCTTAATGACAGGGTTGAGATCTGGGGATGTTACACAACGCAACCCAACGAGACAAAAGTACAAGAACGGTAGTTCCGCCGGAGCAGTACTACCGCTCTACTACTGCTCTACTACCGCTTATAACACATAGACTCACAGAAGCTAGATTCCAAGCGGAAGTAGGAGCGGCACTGATTTGCGGAAGTATCGTCTAAGTGTTACTACCATGGTCCAGCGCGGTACTACTGCCTGGATGCTGTAAAACTTCCCAAGCAAAATAGATGGATGCAAGTAAGACCAAAATTGCCATAACTTCTGCAAATGAACTCTGATTTCGACGAACTCAAGCTTGATAGAAAGCTAACAACAAGAGCTGTCAAATCACGACTGGAAATCTTCAGAAGTGGCAATAGAAATATGCCAAAGATATAGAGGTGTGAAATCTCCATCAGTGAAGATCCGGCATAAACTCCAACGTCGAAAACATAAAAGATGATGCATACGAAATCCGTTTTCGATGAACTTGAGCTTGTGAAGAAGAAGACCACAAGCTCCAAAACTCACACAGAGAAAAGCCAAACAAGAACTAAGAAAGATGATGCCAAGGATGCAATGGTTTGAGCTCTCTACGAATGATACGATCAAGCTACTCACTCGAGAGCCCCTCTTGATAGAAGGGCTATCGATCCTATAACCCGGTCTCCCAACTAATACCATGAGATCGGTGAAATAGAAAACCTATCAAGGCCAAACCTTTGCCTTGCGCATAGTCCACTTGAGCTAGATGATGACAATCCTGTCCTCCTCAAGTTGGACTACCTATCTTGATTGCTTTGGCTCAATGAAGACTAGTAGATTGTTCCCCCATACTCCAATATGGGTGAGCCTCTATTTGGCATATCTTCACATGTACATTATCACGAGAATGGACGGCAAGCTTCAAGCATGTGATCTCTTCGTGATGCTTGATAACCCACAAGTATAGGGGATCGCAACAGTTTTCGCGGGTAGTATTTCACCCAGATTTATTGATTCGACACAAGGGGAGCCAAAGAATATTTGTGAGTATTAGCAGTTGAGTTGTCAATTCAACCACACCTGGAGAACTAAATATCTGCAGCAAAGTGTTTAGTAGCACAGTAGTATGATAGTTTCAATAGCAGTAGTAACAATAACAATAGTAACATTAACAGTAGCAGTAGCATTTTTGTAGTGATTGTAACAGCAGCAGCAACAAAACTAACTTAGCAAAGATCAATATGCGAAAAGCGTAGGCATTAGATCGGTGATGGATAATTATGTTGGATGACATTCATCATGTAACAGTCACAACCTAGGGCGATACACAATAGCTCCAATTCATCAATGTAATGTAGTCATGTATTCCGTATATAGTCATACGTGCTTATAGTAAGAACTTGCATGACATCTTTTGTCCTACCCTCCTGTGGCAGCGGGGTCCATAAGGAAATCTAAGGGATATTAAGGCCTCCTTTTAATAGAGAAATGGAACAAAGCATTAACACATAGTGAATACATGAACTCTTCAAACTACGGTAATCACCGGAAAGAATCCCAATTATTGTCACCTTGGGGTATGCGGATCATAACACGTAATAGGTGCATATAACTTGCAAGATAGGATCAAGAACTCAATATATTCATGAAAACATAAAGGGTTCAGATCTGAAATCATGGCACTCGGGCCCTAGTGACAAGCATTAAGCATAGCAAAGTCATAGCAACATCAATCTCAGAACATAGTGGATACTAGGGATCAAAGCCCTAACAAATTGACTCGATTACATGGTAAATCTCATCCAACCCATCACCGTCCAGCAAGCCTACGAAGAAATTACTCACACACGGCGGTGAGCATCATGAAATTGATAATGGAGGATGGTTGATGATGACGACGACGTCGAATCCCCCGCTCCGGAGCCCCGAACGGACTCCAGATCAGCCCTCCCGATGAAGAACGGGAGGTGGCGGCAGCTCCGTATCATAAAATGGGATGATTCTTTCTCTCTGATTTTTTTCTGGATGAATAGATACTTATAGCATTGGACTTAGGGTTGCCGGAGCTGCCAGGGGCCCACAAGCCTGGTAGGCGCGCCCTGGGGGGTGGGCGCCCCCCTGGGCTTGTGGCGCTTGGGTGTCCCCCCTCTGGTATTTCCCTTCGCCAGTATTTTTTATATATTCTGAAATAATTCTCCGTAAATTTTCCAGGTCCATCCGAGAACTTTTATTTCTGCACAAAAATAACACCATGGCAATTCTGCTGAAAACAGCGTCAGTCCGGGTTAGTTCCATTCAAATCACACAAATTAGAGTCCAAAACCAGAGCAAAAGTGTTTGGAAAAGTAGATATGTTGCTAATGTATCAACTCCCCGAAGCATAACTCATTGCTTGTCCTCAAGCAATTCAGTTGACCAACTGAAAGTGACAAAGAAAAACTTTTACAAACTCTTTTGTTCTTGTTGTCTGTATATATACTTAACTAGCATCCAAGTTTTCAGCAAAGATTATGAACTAACCATATGAATGATAACACTTAGGTCTCACATTTACTCATGGCAATAACATAATGAACTAGCGAGCAATAATAAGATATTTCGGATGCCAACAATTTGTCAAAACAATCATGATATAATATGATAACATGGTATCTCGCTAGCCCTTTCTGAGACCGCAAAACATAAATGCAGAGCACCTCTGAGGTTCAAGCAGCGACTAAACATTGTAATTCAGGGTAGAGGATATCCAGTCATGGTCACACCCAACATTAACTATACTCAATGCATAAAAATGACAATAGTGCTCTCCAACTGGTGCTTAAATGAGAGGGTGATGACTCAACAATAAAAGTAAAATAACATAAAAGTAAATGGATAGGCCCTTCGCAGAGGGAAGCATGGATTTGCAGCGGTGCCAGGGCTCGAAGCTTAAATCAGAGATTAAAACAATTTTGAGAGGTATGCTTTTCCTATCAACGTTACGACCGAGAATTTTCAATATCTTCCATGCTAAATACATTATAGGCGGTTCCCAAGCGGAAAGGTAAAGTTTACTCCCCCTCCACCATACCAACACAAGCCATGGCTAGCCAAATTCACAGGTGCCCTCCATACCAACAACTTTCCCGGGGAGTTTGTTTGCATTATATAATTCGATTTTGAGCATAGGACTGGGCATCCCAATTACCAGCCTCTCTCGTGCAATGACAAGTGAATAAACACTCATATGAGAATAACCCGCTTAGCATGGAAGATACTGACCACCCCCTGTCGCTCCATGAGCGGTACGGGCACACAAAACAGATGTTCGTTTGAATGTTTAGAGGTGGCACATGCAAATTTACTTGGAACGGCAGAGTAATAGCGCATATAGGAAGATATAGTGGACTCATCTGGAACAACTTTGGGTTTAAGGATTTGGATGCACAAGCAGTATTCCCGCTTAGTACAGGCGAAGGCTAGCAAATAGATTGAGAAGCGACCAGCTAGAGAGCGAAAACGGTCATAGACATGCATTGCGAATAATTAACATTGAACACGAGCATGAGTAGGTTATCAACACCCTAAACATAAATATCATGGAGGCTATGTTGGTTTTGATTCAACTACATGTATGAACATGCGCCAAGTCAAGCCACTCGAATTACTCAGAGGAGGATACCATGCTAACATACTACATTACAATCATTTTAATGCATGTTGACACTCAAGATAAATCAGTATCCACTCCTAGCTATTTAAGCATGGCATGAGCAACTATAATCTCTAATTGTCATCACAAATATGTTTACTCATAATAATGCTGAATCATGAATACTGAGCTAAACATATTTACAAAGACAAAAACAAGAAGAGTTCATACCAGCTTTTCTTCACCGCAATCACTTCATCAAATATCGTCATTATTGCCTTTCACTTGCACGACCGAATGATATAAAAATAATAATAGTGCAAGGGTGTCGTGGACTAAGCTGGAATCTGAGAAGACAAAATAATAGTGGCTCTTTGTTAGATTGACAATAAAGCATATGGAAGCCACTCAACATTTTCATCGTGGTCTTTCTCCTTGCGACGACTCAGTGAAAAGAAAAGAAATTCAGAGAAACACACTAAAATATTTTTGGAGTTTTTAGTTTTTCTGAAGAAAGCAAATTAACGAAGGAAAAACGAAAAACGAGAAAAACTATTTACACGGGAAAGCTCCCAACAAGCAACAGAAGAATCGAGAAATCTTTTTGGTTTTTTTTTTACTACTACGAATTAACTAGACAAGAAAGAAACTACACCTTTTTTTTGAATTTTCACAAGTTTTTCAAACACACAAGAAGAAAGCAAAAGTAGGACTAACATGGATAATACAATGAAAAAGGATGAACACCGACAACTGGAATGAGTGTGTGAACATGAATGTAATATCGGTGAGAAATACGTACTCCCCCATGCTTAGGCTTTTGGCCTAAGTTGGTCTACGGCCACTCCTGGCCTGGATAATGCCCATGATGGTAGTTTGGGTTATACCGAAGTGCAGCTGCCACAGCTTGGCGAGCTATCTCATTGAGGTGCTCGGTCTCTGCCGCCCTCTCGTACTCCTTAGCCTCCTCCTCAAGTATGAAATGTCTATGTTTTTCCTGGAAATCAAAGAAGGCAGGAGTAGGCAAAACAATATGGAAAACGCGACGCCTGTTAAAGATTAGCCTGTACCTGAACGGGGGGGGGAGACCCCTCTCAAGGAACTGGTGGCGTTCCATAGCATCATAATCAAGAAAACTAGGTGGCAACAGGGTACCATTATGTTTTATGGGCACACCAAGATAAGTGGCTAAGCGAGTAGCATAAATTCCACCAAAGAAATCACCTAGTAAGGCATTGTTATGTAAATGATGTGCAACAATAGCCCCCATGTTAAATTGTCTATCTCTCAACACCGCACTCTTAAGAATGCTCAGGTCAGGGGCGCAAAGGTGACTATGGTCATGCTTACCATTAATGCATCTACCAATGAACAGAGCAAAATAATGTATAGCAGGAAAATGAATGCTCCCCATAGTAGCTTGCGTAATGCCTCTAGTTTCACCCCTAGTAATGTTCATGAGGAATTCATTGCAATCAGATTTACGAGGTTCAGTGCAAGTCCCCCAAAATGGAATTTTGCAAACACTGCTAAATTCTTCAACTGACATGCGAAAAGGCTTTTCATATAAGTTGAACATAACATCATGTGCAGTGCGCTGATATACATACTTGAATCTCCGCACAAAGGAGTCGGTGAGGTCATAGTATTGCGGGCACCTGTCTATCAAGAATTCCGTGACCTCGGCATTGCGCACGTACATATCAAACTCTTCCTTGATGCCGGCTCGAATCATGAAGGCATCCGATGGCCACTCGCATGGCAAAATCGAAGCCTCTCGCGGCGGTTCGGTATCCGGCTCACGTATCGCGGGCCTAGGAGCACTCTTGCTCGAGGAACCATCCTGGAACATCTTCCTAAACATTTTCTTTTCTCTGAAAAATTTCTGAAATTTTTAGCGACTCGAAATAAAAGTGAACGAAACTCAACAAAATTGATAGCAACTACTCCTACAACTATCTAGAGGCTATATCATGCATCAAAACTACTTTGGACCATACAAATTCAACATGCAAGCTCATAAACTTGGTCACCACAGCAGCAAAAATTTGCAAAGTATAAAGCACTAGAACAAAGACTAATTGGAACATTGGAGGAGTCACATACCAAGGAGTAATTCCTCAAAGCAGTTTTGGAAATGGAGTTCCGAGCAAGGAGATCGAAAATCACGGCAATATGAGCAAGAACACAGGCTTGGGAGCAAGTTTGATTTTTTCTAGAGGAAGAAGGAGATGGGTGGTTGGCATAAGTGAGTGGGTCCCTGTGGGACCCACAAACCTGCTGGGCGCGCCCAGGGGGGTGGGCGTGCCCTGTGAGCTTGTGGCTCATAGGTGCACCCCCCCCTGGGGTGTGTTCAGTGCCAAAAATTCTTAATTATTCTGGAAAAAATCATACTAAATTTTCATGGCATTCTGAGAACTTTTATTTTTGGGCTATTTTTTATTGCACGGATAATTCAGAAAACAAGATAATCATGGCATTTTATTTTATTCTACTAAAAATAACAAAGAGCAAAAGGTGGTTACAGAAAGTTATGCTTACTAAATTCATCGACCACATGCCCTTCAAAAAGAATCCATTAATAAGGTTGATCAAGTCTTATTAACAAACTATTTCCGAGTAACATGAAACCGAAGAATTTTCGTATGACACTAAGTTACCTCAACGGGGATATGCATCTCCCCAACAATAAGAATTTCATATTTCTTTTTGATAGTAGGAAGAGGAAATTTGAAGCCTCCAATAGCGATTGTCGAAACTTTTTCAATACAATTGATACCATTCACCGAACTTTGTTTCTTCGGAAAATAAACCGTATGCTCATTACCATTGACATGAAAAGTAACCTTGCTTTTGTTGCAATCAATAACAGCCCCTGTAGTATTCAAAAAGGGTCTTCCAAGGATAATCGACATGTTGTCGTCCTCGGGCATATCAAGTATAACAAAGTCTGTCAAGATAGTAACGTTTGCAACTATAACAGGAACATCCTCGCAAATTCCAATAGTATAGCAGTTGATTTATCAGCCATTTGCAAAGACATTTCAGTAGGTATAAGCTTATTCAAATCAATTCTTCTATATAAAGAGAAAGGCATAACACTAACACCGGCTCCCAAATCACATAAAGCAGTTTTAACATAACTTCTTTTAATGGAGCATGGTATAGTAGGTATTCCTGGATCTCCTAGTTTCTTAGGTACTCCACCCTTAAAAGAATAATTTGCAAGCATGGTGGAAATTTCAGCTTCAGGTATCTTTCTTTTATTAGTGACAATATCTTTCATGTATTTAGCATAGGGAGACATTTTCAACATATCAATCAAGCGAGTGCGCAAAAAGACAGGTCTAAGCATTTCAACAAAGCGCTCAAAGTCTTCATCATCCTTGTTTTTGGATGGTTTAGTAGGGAAAGGCATTGGTTTTTGAACCCATGGTTCTCTTTCCTTTCCATGTTTTCTCGCAACAAAGTCTCTTTTATCATATCTTTTATTCTTAGGAGGTGGGTTATCAAGATCAACAGCAGGTTCTATTTCTACTTCATTATCTGGTTGATCATCAACATGAACATCATCATTATTATTATCATTATCATCACCGTTATCATTATCACTAGGTGTATATTCATTACCAGATTGTGTCTCAGCATCAGAAATAGAGGCATCATTATGATTCTCAGGAGGTTTTTCTATCTCAGGTTCACTAGAAGCATGCAAAGTCCTATCATTTTTCTTTTTATTTTCCTTCTTAGATGGACTAGGCACATCAATATTATTTCTTTGAGAATCCTGTTTAATTCTTTTAGGATGACCTTCAGGATATAGAGGATCCTGAGTCATTCTACCTCCTCTAGTAACAACTCTAAAAGCATGATCATTCATTTTATTATTCATCTTATCAAGAAAATCATTTTGTGACTTAGCTATTTGTTCTAACTGAGTCTGAACCATAGAAGCATGTTTACTCAAGCATTTAACATCATTAGCAGTTTTAAACATCAAATCACTCAAGCGTTCAATCATGATGGCGTTTCGTTTTAGTTGATTGCTAACATACATATTGAAGTGTTCCTGTTTAATGATGTAATTATGAAATTCATACTAGCATTGACTAGCAGATTTATTATAAGGAATATTGATATGTCTTTGTTGTATCTACTTTTCCAAACACTTTTGCTCCTGTTTTGGACTCTAATTTGCATGATTTGAATGAAACTAACCCGGACTGACGCTGATTTCAGCAGAACTACCATGGTGTTGTTTTTTGTGCAGAAATAAAAGTTCTTGGAATTGGACGAAACTTTTTGGAGATTTTTTATGGAATAAATAAAAAATACTGGAGCCAAGATCCACTGGAGGGGGGCCACCTGCTGCCCACGAGGCACCAGGGCGCGCCACCCCCCCTGGCGCGCCCTGGTGGCTTGTGGGGCCCACGTGGCTCCGTTGACCCTAATCTCAGGCCTATAAATTCACAATTCCAGAGAAAAAAATAGGACAGGAAGTTTCATCACGTTCTATGATACGGAGCCGCCACCACCTCCTGTTCTTCATCGGGAGGCCAGATCTGGAGTCCGTTCGGGGCTCCGGAGAGGGGGATCTTCCGTCATCGTCATCATCAACCATCCTTCATCACCAATTTCATGATGCTCACCGCCGGGAGTGAGTAATTCCTTCGTAGGCTTGCTGGACGGTGATGGGTTGGATGAGATTTATCATGTAATCGAGTTAGTTTTGTTAGGGCTTGATCGCTAGTATCCACTATGTTCTGAGATTGATGTTGCTATGACTTTGCTATGCTTAATGCTTGTCACTAGAGCCCGAGTGCCATGATTTCAGATCTGAACCCTTTATGTTTTCATGAATATATTTGTGTTCTTGATCCGATCTTACAAGTTATATGCACCTGCTATGTGTTATGATCCGCATACCCCAAAGTGACAATAATTGGGATTCTTTCCGGTGATTACCGTAGTTTGAGGAGTTCGTGTATTCACTATGTGTTAATGCTTTGTTCTGGTTCTCTATTAAAAGGAGGCATTAATATCCCTTAGTTTCCTTATGGACCCCGCTGCCACGGGAGGGTAGGACAAAAGATGTCATGCAAGTTCTTATCGCAAGCACGTATGACTATATACGGAATACATGACTACATTACATTGATGAATTGGAGCTAGTTCTGTGTCGCCCTAGGTTATGACTGTTACATGATGAATGTTATCCAACATAATCACCGATCCAATGCCTACGAGTTTTTCACATATTGTTCTTTGCTAAGTTATTACTGTTGCTACTACTGTCACAATTGCTACTACTATTGCTGCTACTGTTACTATTATTGCTACTGCTATCAAACTACCATATTACTGTGCTACTGATCACTCTGCTGCAGATATTTAGTCTCCAGGTGTGGTTGAATTGACAACTCAACTACTAATACTTGCAAATATTCTTTGGCTCCCCTTGTGTCGAATGAATAAATTTGGGTTGAGTACTCTACCCTCGAAAACTGTTGTGATCCCCTATACTTGTGGGTTATCAAATATCACTTTCATTGAATCTACTAAGAGAATTTACCTCCACTACCTGTGTCGGGATGTCGACCCCATGTATTTCTTCAATAGGTGGTAAATTCTTAACATCTTCAGCTTTTATACCTTTTTCCTTCTTAGATTTCTTAGCTTCTTGCATATCTTCTGGACTGAGGAATAGAATACCTCTCTTCTTCAGAGTTGGCTTAGGTGGTGGTTCAGGAAGTGTCCAATCATCGACATTTCTCAATATATTATTCAATAATACTTCAGCCTGTCCAACAGTCCATTCCCTGAAAACACAACCAGCACAACTATCTAGGTAGTCCCTAGAAGTATCGGTTAGTCCATTATAAAAGATATCAAGTATTTCATTTTTCTTAAGAGGATGATCAGGCAAAGCATTAAGTAGTTGGAGAAGCCTCCCCCAAGCTTGAGGGAGATTCTCTTCTTCAATTTGCGCAAAGTTAAATATTTCCTGTAAGGCAGCTTGTTTCTTATGAGCAGGAAAATATTTTTCAGAGAAGTAATATATCATATCCTGGGGACTACGCACACAACCAGGAGCAAGAGTATTAAACCATTTCTTAGCATCACCCTTTAATGAGAAAGGAAACAACTTAAGAATATAGTAGTAACGAATTTTTTCCTCATGAGCAAATAGGGTGGCAATATCATTCAACTTAGTAAGGTGTGCCACAATAGTTTCAGTTTCATAACCATGAAAAGGATCAGATTCAACCAAAGTAATTAACTCAGTATTGACAGAGAATTCATAATCCTTATCGGTAACAAATACAGGAGAGGTAGCAAACTTAGGATCATATTTTATTCTCTCCCTCATAGATTTTTCTTTCAACTCAGCAAGCAATTTTCTAACCTTATCTCTATCATTACAAGCAAGAATTGCCCTAGCTATCTCCCTATCAAAAACATAACCATCAGATGTCTTAGGCATTTCAACTCTAGTAGGAGAGGTAGGCATAATAGGTGAATCATAATTTTCAAGAGTTTCAACATTTTCAATTCCTTTAGCTTTAGCAATTTGTTCATCAAGAAATTCACCAAATGGCACAGTATTATCAAGCATAGTACTAGCATCATCAATAGTTTCATTCATAGCAAAAGTAGTATCATCAATAACTTGCGACATATCAGAATGAATAGCAGGTGGTGGTGTCGCAAGCCTACTCAAAACAGAAGGTGAATCAAGTGCAGAGTGTGATGGCAGTTCCTTACCTCCTCTAGTCATAGAGGGGATTATCTTCGTCTTAGCATCTTTTAGATTCTTCATAGTGATCAACAGATATAAATCCCAAGTGACTCAATAGACAGAGCTATGCTCCCCGGCAACAGCGCCAGAAAAAGGTCTTGATAACCCACAAGTATAGGGGATCGCAACAGTTTTCGCGGGTAGTATTTCACCCAGATTTATTGATTCGACACAAGGGGAGCCAAAGAATATTTGCGAGTATTAGCAGTTGAGTTGTCAATTCAACCACACCTGGAGAACTAAATATCTACAGCAAAGTGTTTAGTAGCACAGTAGTATGATAGTTTCAATAGCAGTAGTAACAGTAACAATAGTAACAGTAACAGTAGTAGTAGCAGTTTTGTAGTGATTGTAACAACAGCAACAACGAAAGTAACTTAGCAAAGATCAAAATATGCGAAAAGCGTAGGCATTGGATCAGTGATGGATAATTATGTTGGATGACATTCATCATGTAACAGTCACAACCTAGGGCGATACACAATAGCTCCAATTCATCAATGTAATGTAGGCATGTATTCTGTATATAGTCATACGTGCTTATAGTAAGAACTTGCATGACATCTTTTGTCCTACCCTCCCGTGGCAGCGGGGTTCATAAGGAAATCTAAGGGATATTAAGGCCTCCTTTTAATAGAGAACCGGAATAAAGCATTAACACATAGTGAATACATGAACTCCTCAAACTACGGTAATCACCGGAAAGAATCCCAATTATTGTCACCTTGGGGTATGCGGATCATAACACGTAATAGGTGCATATAACTTGCAAGATAGTATCAAGAACTCAAATATATTCATGAAAACATAAAGGGTTCAGATCTGAAATCATGGCACTCAGGCCCTAGTGACAAGCATTAAGCATAACAAAGTCATAGCAACATCAATCTCAGAACATAGTGGATACTAGGGATCAAAGCCCTAACAAATTGACTCGATTACATGGTAAATCTCATCCAACCCATCACCGTCCAGCAAGCCTATGAAGAAATTACTCACACACGGCGGTGAGCATCATGAAATTGGTGATGGAGGATGGTTGATGATGACGACGGCATCAAATCCCCCTCTCCGGAGCCCCGAACGGACTCCAGTTCAGCCCTCCCGATGAAGAACAGGAGGTGGCGGCGGCTCCATATCGTAAAACATGATGATTCTTTCTCTCTAATTTTTTTGGATGAATAGGTACTTATAGCGTTGGAGTTAGGGTTGTCGGAGCTGCCAGGGGCCACAAGCCTGGTAGGCACGCCCTGGGGGGTGGACGCGCCCCCTGGGCTTGTGGTGCCTGGGTGGCCCCACTCTGGTATTTCTCTTCGCCAGTATTTTTATATATTCTAAAATAATTCTCCGTAAATTTTCAGGTCCATCCGAGAACTTTTATTTCTGCACAAAAATAACACCATGGCAATTCTGCTGAAAACAGCGTCAGTCCGGGTTAGTTCCATTCAAATCATGCAAATTAGAGTCTAAAACCAGAGCAAAAGTGTTTGGAAAAGTAGATACGTTTGGGACGTATCAATGCTCCACTTGAACTTGCACAACACAACCTTGATGACGATCACCACTTGATGTCATCCTCCATGGGTCATATGAGATCTTCCTTTTGATGCACTCCCATGGAAACATACCTAACCCCACAAAGAAACCTCACATAGACCATGGGTTAGTACACAAAGCGTAATGACAATGGTTACCATACCATGATATCACTTGATCCCACTCGGTACACCTTCTACGCTTTGTGTGTTGATCAACTTGAATCCACTCTTTGTACTTAGTCTTGATCAACCTTGTATTTTATCTTCTCTCTTCATAAAGATGATGTCTTGAAGGTAAACATGAATGTTCACACAATCTTCTTCTTCAAGACATGCTTGCCATATGCTCAACTCTCACATGACCAATCTTTGGATAACTCCTTGAATAGCACCTTGGTCAACACATAATCTTCTTCTAATAACCTTGAAACCAACAAATGGTCTTCAAGCTATGCCTATGGACAAATCCTTCAAATATAACTCAAGGCAACCATTAGTCCATAGGGATTGTCATCAATTACCAAAACCAAACATGGGGGCACCATGCTCTTTCAGGGGGCGAGAAAGGTCGTGAAGAGATAAGGTGAGAAGGTGGGCTCGGTGACCATGTGTCGTAAGGCGAGATGGTGGGACTATGCACGCGCGAGCGCGACCGGCGCAAAACATAGTCGGTCGTCCAGCATAAATCATTTCCCTTTTTAAGTAATCCAACACCAAATATTGGCATGATTACAAAGAGATGTGTATTTTTGTGTGACTTTCCCTCAAGATAGAGATCACCACATTAGATGTGATGTTGGGGATTGTATTCTTTGTTCTTGTAAATCGGATGAAAAAATCTCAAAGTCCCTCCCCTTTCCTGACCTAGCTAGGGGGCGTCAACGGAGAACTCTCGGGTAGGTCGAGAGAAAGTTCCTTCAAAATTACTATGGAACATATTCGTTAAGTGGTTCTTATTCCAAACAGAGCCTCAAGGGAGCTGATACGTCCCAAACGTATCTATAACTTTTTATTGTTTCATGTCATATTTATATCATTTTGGCATAGTTTTGGCACCACTTTATATTATTTTCCTGGACTAACCTATTAATCCAGTGCCCAGTGCTAGTTGATGTTTTCTACATGTTTACGATTTTTTCAAGAAAATCAATCTTAACGGACTCAAAAAAATCTGGACACAAATCAACGAACGTTTCAAGTCCAGAAGCTTCCGGGGAGCACCGACAAAGGCAAGAGGGCCACCCAGGGGCCCCATCACCCCCACCACGCGCCACCAGGTCGTGTGGGTCCCCTGGTGCTCCGATTTACCGCCCTAGGTCCCCATGCCTTTATATACACCTAAAACCCTTTGGTTGTTATCGCCCCAATTTTCCTGCCGCCGTGCACCTTTATTTATTGATGATCCAATCTGGAGGTATTTTCCAGTAATCTGGCGGAGGGGGAATTCTTCATGGTGGCCATCTCCATCAAATTGAAGGTCGTTTCCTTTGGACTATGGGCTGGTAGTAGTGACTAGATGGTTCTCTCTCCCTTGCTTCTCAATACAAAGGTCACACGAGTTGTCCTAGATGACTGTGATCAATCTGTGTAATCTGTTGGTGTGTTTGTTGAGATATGATGAATTGGCACTTTATGATCATATTTATCCATGAACCTTTTTGAGAACTATTTGGTTTCTTTGTTGCATAATTATTATTCATATATCCTATTTGATCTATTTTTTTTACTTCTTTGGCCAAGTTTGGGGTTCGACCTTCAAGAGGGAGTTCTGTATGATAATTGGGTCCAACCTTGCAAGTAACCTGCCGCAATGACAGAAAGTGAAAAAGGTTTGTATTGTGTTGTTACCACTAAGGATAAAAATATGGTTGTGTAGTTTTCCTTTGATCGTAGGGTGAAGACAATATATCATCTACTTCATGTCATCATACTCGTTGCAATACCCTGTTGTTTACTTAATACTTTGAGATGCATGCTGGATAGGGGTCTTGGGTAGAGTATTAGCTATATATGCAATTGAATAACGGCCTATAGATTTACGAACATGATGCTCATATTTTAGTTATGTCATGAATATTCATACTCATAAATATCGCAATTTAATCACTTCCCAACTGTAATTTGTTTTCCACACTTTGCTATCTTTTGGAGAGAGACCACTAGTCAACCTATGGACACCGGTCCATCCTCTTCCTATAAAACTTTCATCTCAATCAACATTCTTTTTAATTACTTGCTTGTACTTTTCCGTTGCAATCAAATGTTTCATACACTTGCATTCAATCCTTTGTAATTAGCAAGCTAGTGAGATTGACAACCTCACTAGTCATGTTGGGGGCCGAGGAAGTTTTGTATTTGTGTGTGTGGGTACTGATTATTTGTTGTGATTCTTAAGATCTTGTTGGTTCCATAAACCTTGGGGTCACTTGAGGAAAATTGTTGTTTGCTACAAGCCCATGCACTTGGGGACCCAACACCTTCCTAGTTACGAGGAAGCAAACCTTCTGGCACCATTGTTGGGGAGCTTCATCATAGTCATAGGCCCTACACTCCTTTACTTTATTTTCTTGTTTTCTATTCTTCTTACTTAGTTTTTGTCTCCACAAGATTGAGTAGTATGAACATCAATTACTGTCCCCCGTACTCCCCGAGGCGTGTAGTTGAGTGCCATGCCTGGATCGCTGCAGCGTCCTGGAAAACCGCTCGGCCCAAGAGCAGTCCGATGCGAGGGGATGACAGCCCATTCGAGAGTGGTATGTGACAGAATAAAAAAGTTGGTGTCACGACTTTCTGTAGGATGTCACATTGCTCGAGAGGCGACTACTAGTAGGCCAGCGGCAGAAAGGAAACACGACCACCGAACTTCCGTGAATGGCAATGAAACACGACATGTTGTTTGCCATGTTATTCGAACGGTCACAACCACTGCTATGGCGTCAAAAACCAAACAAACATGTCTTTTTCAGAGAAAAGACATCGGCCGAGCCCGATAGAAGGCTCGAACCTAGCCCGTCTATTACACAAAACCATCAAACGACCAAGAATACAACGATCAACCACTTACAAGCAACAGGAAACTGAGGCAGAACAACCTCAGCGGCAGATACATGATGCGAACAGGACAATGCATAGGCCTAAGACAACACAATCAACTACCAAGATCTAACTGAAGAAATGAGCTTGATTCGTCGAGGTCTTCGTCCGCCAAAATAGACAACACTAGACAAGTTGTAGAAAACTTGTGCGTGGCACCAATGTGAAAGAAGAAAGCCCAAGTCCACCCTGAGATTAACAACCTGGGCATAGTGACATCCGTTCAAACTTTGTGTGAAATGTTGGTTTGTTTGCCGCGTTACATGTTCCTCAGATGGCCTGATATGGTGCTAGTTTGCTTGACACAGTTAGTGGTAACAACAGGTTTTGGTTCTGACTAACACGCTCTGGCGTACAATGTTAGTGGCAACATCGTGTGGTGACTATCGAAAGGACGACCATTGAACGTTGACAGTCAAAGACGGCAAGCTGTTTGGCCTTTGTACGTGTACATGATGCGACTAGCGGTTAGTCGTTTCTGCAACAGCCAAACGAGCAAATAAGTTTTTCCTGGGGCCATGCATGCGCTTAAATCATAAATACGGTCTTTTTTGTGAGATCAATAGTAGTTCATTCCAATAAGATAGAGTTACAATCCTTCAGCAAGAGTTTCTCAATATATGTGGGTCCTCTACCGAGCCACACAATCGTAGCTCGCTCAGAGCGACTATACCTTGCCAGGTAATCTGCAACGCTATTCTGAGACTTATATAATTTATGGGGAACAAACACTCTATCGATTATAAGAGACTTAATCTGTGTTATGTTACAAGTTACTCCCACTATGGACAGCCCTAACCATGGTATTTTATTTGCATATATTGTGCAATGCCGCACAATCCATCGCCATCTAACCCATATGGTGTGCTCCATTAGGGCACATAAGGTCATTTCAGCCAATAAATACGAAAAGAGTGTCACAAGCCGACTTTTTTCAAATTAAAGTGACCAGGCCGTCTGGAGTTACAAAAAAGTCACTAGACCGTCCCAACTTTTTTTGGCGTACATACCATCATAAGCTAGCTTTAAAAAGCCTTTTATTTTGTGAAAGAGCTTAACAAGTTTTTTTTTGGGAAGATCTTAACAAGGTTTTTGTTGTTGTTGTTGTGGGGAAGAGCTTAACAAGGTTAAAGTTGCACCACTCGGCCGCGGCAATCTGCTAATTAAGTGCTAACCTGATTGAGCTATAGCACTACGTACTTACCCACCACCAGCGTCCTACCAGTAAGGACATGTTTGGTTGCTGCATGAGCCGGGCCTGGCTAGCTCAGCTTGGCTCATCGGAGGCTGGTTGAAGGAAAACAGGAAAAAATGCAACATCTGCACATTGTTTGGTTTCCCGCATTTAGGCCTCTCGCATTAGGGGAGCAATTTTGGCATGTCGTTTGGCTGCCTGCTTTGGCTCGGCTCATGCAACTACACCGTGTTTGGTTCCATGCAACAGCTGTTGTCTGGTAACCTCTTCGGCGAGGTGGTAAGGTTACCAGCACACAGCGGCGTGAAGAAAAAATCATACACACAGAACAGAAGATAGTTGTAAACCATAGCTAACCGCATTTTAAATAAATTCCCACACTTAAACATATCAGTTCAAATGCAAAGCAGTATGATAAGAAACTAAACTAGCTGGAGCATAGGAAGGGCAGTCCTAGACGTTGACGGCGAAGGCGTCGTCATGCCTGCCGCACTTGGTCACCACTTCAATGCCTTCGTCGTTGAAGACGATGATCTTGAGCGTGTCCGGAGTGAGCAGCTTGAACGTCACCATGTAGCCGATCCTGATCTGATGGACGGCGGTGAATGGGGCCCAACCTTGATCGAGGGTCACCCTGCCGTCCATCAGCCGGACAGTCACCCTCCATGAGTAGCCGGTGTTGGTCCTCAGCTTGAAGTGTTGCGGCACCGCCAAGAAGAGCTTGTTGAAATCCAGGGGCATCAGGATGCACTCAAGCTGAGGAGCAAGGATCACCTTGCAGAAGTGGGTAGGACCTCCCTCCTCGTGGTAGTGGCCGTAGTTACGACGCTTGCCGCTAGGGGGTTCCTCCGGCACCATGTCCTCATCCATGGGCACATCCTCTGGCGTGGTCGGCACCATGCGCGGCACCACCTCCTTGCCCTTCTCCATGGGCGGCACCACCTCCTTGCCCTTGTTGTCAGTGTCAATCTGCATTACGAAGAGAGCGCATTATGAATAGTGATACGTCTCCAACGTATCTATAGTTTTTGATTATTCCATGCTATTATAGTATCAATCTTGGATGTTTTATATGCAATTATATATCATTTTTTTGGGACTAACCTATTAACCTAGTGCCCAGTGCCAGTTGCTGTTTTTGGCTTTTTCAGAAAATCAATATCAAACGGAGTCCAAACAGAGAAAAAACTTTGGATTAATTTCGGACCAGAAGGGACCCTCGAAGGTTCGGGAGAAGACCAGAAGAGCCACGAGGGAGCGACAAGCTCGGAGGGTGCGCCCCAGGGGGTAGGCGTGCCCCCCAGGCTTGTGGGCCCCTCGTGACACCTCTTGACCTAATTCCAAACCTATAAATTCCCAAATATTCCCCATATACCGAAGAGCGACCTAGAAAAACTTTTCCGCCGCCGCAAGCCTCTGTTCTTCCGCGATCCCATCTGGAGGCCTTCTCCGGTAATCTGCCGGAGGGGGAATCTATCACGGAGGCTTGCACATCAACCTTTCTCCCTTCCGATGATGTGTGAGTAGTTTACCACAGACCTATGGGTCCATAGCTAGTAGCTAGATGGCTTCTTCTCTCTCTTTGATCTTCAATACAATGTTCTCCTCGATCTCCTTGGAGTTCTATTCGATGTAATCTTCTTTTGCGGTGTGTTTGTTGGGATCCGATGAATTGTGGGTTTATGATCAGATTATTCAAGAGAAATATTTGAGTCTTTTCTGAACTTATTTATACATGATTGTTATAGCTTTGTATTTCTCTCCGATCTGTCCATTTGGTTTGGCCAACTAGATTGATTTATCTTGCAATGGGAGAGGTGCTTTGTGATGGGTTCAATCTTGCGGTGTTCTATATCCCAGTGGCAGAAAGGGACAATACACGTATTTGTATTGTTACCATTAAGGATAAAAAGATGGGGTTTAATCATATTGCTTGAGTTTACTTTGTCTACATCATGGCATCTTGCTTAAGGAGTTACTCTGTTTTCATTAACTTAATACCCTAGATGCATGCTGGATAGCGGTCGATGGGTGGGGTAATAGTAGTAGATGCAGGCAGGAGTCGGTCTACTTGTCTCGGACATGATGCCTATATACATGATCATTGCCTTGAATATCGTCATAACTATGCACTTTTCTATCAATTGCCCAACAGTAATTTGTCTACCCACCGTATGCTATGTGTTCGAGAGAGAAGCCTCTAGTGAAAACTATGCCCCCCGGGTCTACTTTTATAATATATTAAAATCCAAAAATACCTTGCTGCAATTTTATTTCCTTTTTTTATTTTGCAATTTACTTTTCTATCTATCACTATCAGAATTAATCCTTGAAAGTAACCGCCAAGGGGATTGACAACCCTCTTGTTTGCGTTGGGTGCAAGTATTTGCTTTTGTGTGTGTAGGTGCTGCCAACGAGGTTATGTGTGGTTCTCCTACTAGATTATAACCTTGATTCTTAACTAAGAGAAATACTTATCTCTACTGTACTGCATCATCCTCTCCTCTTCAGGGAAATCCCAACGCAGTTCACAAGTAGCAAACAACACAAATTTCAGAGGTTGATCGCCATTAAAACCTATCGTCCATAAACCCTTTATTTATCCATCCTCACGGTCATTACTTACCCCACCATCTCACTCAGTCATCTCTCTGTCTCTCACTCTTCCTCCTATCTACCGCCATGAACTCCAACAGCAACTCCAGCCCCATCCCAAACCCCTTCCCTTGGGGCATTGGATGGAGGGCTTTCTTCCTCGGGTGCTCGCTCGGTGACCGCACCAAGTTTGAGAACACCATGGAAGTCTGCTCCAACTTCACCAGCATGGCAGACATGCAGAAAGAGTCAGACGCGGTGGTGAAGAAGGCGACGCCGGAGGAGTTGAAGACGTTGATTCCTGACCCAGCGAAGGGCGCTATGTCAGTCGACATCCTTCGCTGGGCCATGAATCAGGCCGAGTCCGGCGACGCTCGACAGAGGTCAAGGTTGGCCAAGTACAGACAGTACAGGTGTCCTCATGACCATAGTGCCGCAGCATACTTCATCTCAGAGACTGTGGTGGTGGTGGAGGAGGAACAAGAAGCGGTGGCGATGGAGGTGGAAGAAGAAGTTGCGGTGGCGATGGTTGTAAGGGCGCCGGAGCCAGGACACCAAAGCATGCCAATCGATCTGGACTCCGGCGAGGAAGAAGAGACGGTGGTGCAGCTCGAGGACAAGAACAAGGCCAAAGGCACCCGCTGCTCCAACCGCCTCCAGGGTCGCCGAGGCTAAGATCTAGGACTACCGTGTAAGATTTACCCCTAACCCCCATTACCCTTGTACTCAATCCCGATCTGTAACCTCCAATCGATCGGTACTACGAACTCATGATGACTTTATGCTCACTCCTATGTCTATTTACCCTGATTCCTCATTCCCCTAACGCGGATCAAACCTAACCACGGATCGAATGCGAATGAGTACGTGAGAAGGATAAAAAATGCTTACCGCCATTGCCGTGCCGGAGGTGATGATGGAGATGCAGGTGAACGGGCCTCAGGTCGCCTTGCTTCCCTCCGATCTGCTGCACACCGCTGCCGCTGCCGCCGTCGGTGAGAGTGGGGAGTGGGGAGAGGGGAGAGGGAGCGGTGAGGGGGAGGTGAGGTTAATAACTGCCGGTGCTTTGGGAAGCAATGTGGCTTCTCGAGCGTGGCTCCGCGCGTGCAGTCCCCGCCGCCCACGTGCATCGCGCGGGCCTGGCTCTCGAGAAACTGCCGATTCGAGCGTTCCTAGCGAGGCAGGCCCAAAGGTGCTTTGAGTTTCGTGCTATGCAGGCCGAATAGTGAACGCAGGCAACCAAACGGGCCACAATCTTCCCGCGCGGGCCTGGTTGGCCTATATGCAGGCAACCAAACACGTCCTAACAGTACGAGCGAAATGTCCCCATCTGGTGCCTGCCATGCCATGCAGTTATTGCAGTAAGCCCGACACGGCGGCAGAACGCGATACATACTCGCCGTCGTCTCCGGCCTCGCAAGCGACCGGCACGCGGTGAAACCTTGAAACCAACCATATATAGGGTGTGTCGAGAACGGACGTTTGGAGGCCGGGCTCCATGGAGCCCGGAATTTTTGAAAAAAATCAAAATTCAAACTTCTCGATTTAAGAAAAAACTGAAAAAAATATGCAAGTATGCAAGGATGAAATGTATATGTGTGTAAAAATTCAGGATGAAATATGTTGAAATGCGATCTGTACATAAAAGACAAATTCATGGCCTGAGAGGATGAATAGTATTATATGTTAAAACGCCTCAGATTTGTCTTTTTTGCACAACACTCATTTCAATGTATTTCATTGTGAAAATTTACACATATGTGCATTATGCCTCCATGTATATCTGTGTTTTTTTCAGAATTTTTTGAAACGTAGAAAATATGAAATTTGTCAAATTTTGAATTTTTCAAAACCGAGCTCCATGGCGCTCGGCCTCCAAAGGCAATATTCGGTGTCAGCACCACTAATAAGGGCCACCTATGCTATACTTATCCGGGTTTATTTTAAAATTTTATTAGTGACCTTTCCCGCAAAAAAAAATATTAGTGACCTTTTTTCTCCATGTGTAATGCTCTAGCCCCCGAACAGTCTACTGCCGCCCCCCGCAGCCGGAGGCACTATTGCACCCCGTCTTGCTGCCCTGGTCCTCCATAAGCCGTCACCTCCGCTAGTCTATCGGTGCCCTCAACCGTCCCTTGTTCGCACCACTATTCTTCTTCGACGCCGGCAGTCCAACCCACACCCCGAATCCATGGACTCCCCATCCACGATTTTTTTTTGAATTTTCCCATGCACGAATTCACCAGCGGAGCTTCAGCAAGACTGAAAGGCCATGGCCCGCCCTGGGCTGGAGCAAAAAAAGTTTTACATGAAGTCCAGCCCATAATAATGCATTGATTTTAAATTTGGTGGCATTGTTTGTACTACACGACCCACCCAAAAAAAAGGTAGCTCCGCCACTGTCCCATCATTGGAAACGCTGTTGTTCGTCGCTTTCAACCAATGAATCCCTAGCCCTCACCGCGGTGTCCCCCCTCTGCCCTAGGGCCTCACGTAAATCGACTGAACCATCTAGTGCCACCACCCGCAGCTAACGGCACTGTCGTGTCCATCCTCGCTGTCGCGTCCTCCTCAAGCTATCATCTCCACTGGTCTGCCGCCGCCCTCAACCATCCCTCTACCCCCTTCCTTCTATCCCCACCACTATTCTTCTCCGACGCTGGCAGCCTACCCCACACCCTGAACCGGTAACCTTTGTCTCCCCTTCATCGGGAAGGTTGTTGCCCGTCGCTTCTGACCATGGTCTCGCTGGCCCTCACCAAGGCATCTCCGTCTATGCCTTAGAGCTTCACGCAAATCGACCAACGTGTCAAACATTCTTAGGAAACTGAGAAACAATAAAACCGCACTAAGGGCATCTCCAACGGCAACCCGCAAATTTCCTCCCCCATCCGTCCGCGGACAGGGGGGACCAGTCCGCGGACATGGATGTGGGAGGCCACCGTCCAATGCTGCCGGCATACATTTCAAACTCTTTTTCAACAAAACGAATGAAATTCATGCAAACATGGCCGGATTTCATACAAACATGACGGATTTCATACAAACACGGCAAATTTTCATTAGATTTCGAACATTTAGAACAAAAAAAAACCGACCCAGCCCTAAACCTATCCTACACGGCGGCGGCGCCCGGCTCCGAGCCCTTCTGGTCTTCCATCCGCCATCTTCATGACCACCGACGATAATACCCGTGAAGTGAAGGTGCGGTCTCCGGCGAGGAAGAGTAGAACCCGGGAGACGGACCGGCCCACATGAGACACCAGGCCCTGCCGCTTCCCGTGCCCTACTCATCCTCGGAGGAGTCCGCGCCTTGTCCGTCGTCGGTGGACGCGAGGTCCATGATAAAAATGGTGGCGCCCGCGCTGTCGTCGTCCCATCGGGCCGCCAGATTGTTCGTCGGCGGTGCGTAGGAGGAGCAGCTGGCGTTGTTCTCCTCCGCGATCGCCTGGAGCTGCGCCTCGGCGGTGGTCGCTTCCTGGCGAGCGTCGGCTTGAGTGCGGAGGGCATTGTAGATGGCATAGTGCCCCGCGACAAAGTTGGGGTTCGCCATGGCCATGGCCGCCTCGGCCTCCTCGCCCGCGCGCTCATCGTAGATCTGGCCCTCCGCCAGCCGATGCTGCTCCAGGAGGAACAAGTTGTACCACTGTTCCTCCTGTGCCTGCTGGAACACCGACAAAGGTGTTGGCGCAGGCTGCACATCCGCCATGGCGGCGTTGTAGTGCACCTGCGCCTGCTCCATGGTGAAGCCGACGTGCACAGGAGGCGCGGGAGCCGGGGCGGTGTCGTCGGAGCCTGTCTCCATCATGGTGTCGTCCTCATCGTCGGAGACCTCGGGCGAGCCGGCCGGCAAGCCGGCCTCGATCCGCCTGGCACGGCGGCTCTTCCAGGCAGCGGCAAGGGTGACCACCGCGTGCTTCATCTCAGTGGTGTTAGGGCATATTTCACCCTTAGTGGTTTTGGTGATTGATGACAATGCATTTTGCGGACTAACCGTGTGCATTGAGTATTTCAAAGATTATATCAGATGGCACGAGACGGTTTATTCCCCCTCGGTGATAAAGAGTGAAGAAGACGGTAGTTTTCGATGATTTCTTTTTGGTGGATTTGAGTTGTAAGAAAACCGTACTATTAAGAGGGGGTCCGCAGTGGAAAGGTTTGGGTGGAATCAACACGTACACATTTCCCTTTGCACCCACATACCCTTCGTCGCATCTTTGGAGTTTCCACTATTTTCTGTTGAAGGAGTGCTTGAGGCTACTTAGTGGTAGTACCGCCCTGGTCAGCGGTAGGTACTACCGCTTGCGCGGTACTTCCATAGTCCAGTGTCGCGGGCTCTACCGCTTATATTTGGGCTACTACACTCTTTTCTGCTCCAGCGGTAGTTGGGCAGTAGTATCGTTCCCACGGTACTACGACCCCAGTACTACCCCACTACCGCCCCTTTCTCTGTAGCCTAGAGTATTAAGAGGTAGTAGGGCGGTAGTACCGCTTGGGTAGTACTTCTGCATCCTACTACCACACAAACTTCCACTTATATTTAGCCCACTGTACTCCTTTTCCTCTCAGCGGATGTAGAGCAGTAATACCGCTTCGGGCGGTACTTCTAGTCTACTCACCTCTACTATCGCAGTTCTGCCTTGATCTGTGACACTAAGCGGAAGTACCGCTGGTGGGGACAGTAGTACCGCTCAGGCGGCATTAGCGCTCCCGTTTTCTCTAACTCACAGGCTCTGGACGGAACTGCCGCCTCTAGCGGTAGTACTGCTTGAGCGCGACTTTGAGGCAGATAACGGTTGGATTTTCCCCCACTATATAAAGGGGGTCTTCTTCCCCAAGAAGACCTACCTCTTATCCCCTTGCTCCATTGTTGCACCCTAAAGCTTATTTTCGCCCGATCTCTCTCCCTAGCCATCAAATCTTGTTGACACTCTAGGGTTTGCTTGAGAGGGCCTCGATCTACACTTCCACCAAGATAAATTTGATTCCCCCCATTAATCCCTTGCAGATCTTGTTACTCTTGAGTGTTTGGGCACCCTATACGGAAGAGGTCACCTCGGAGCCACAATCCATTGTGGTGAAGCTTCGTGGTGGTGTTGGGAGCCTCCAATTCAGTTGTGAAGAGAGCCCCAACCTTGTTTGTAAAGGTTCGGTTGCCGCCTTCAAGGGCACCACTAGTGGAATCACGACATCTTGCATTGTGCGAGGGTGTGAGGAGAATAAGGTGGCCCTAATGGCTTCTTGGGGAGCATTGTGCCCCCACACCACTCCAACAGAGACGTACTTCCCCTTAAAGGGAAGGAACTTTGGTAACACATCCTCATCTTCATCGGCTCCACTTGTGGTTACTTCTAACCTTTACTTTGTGCAAGCTTTCACTGTGTTTGTATCTTGTGCTTGCTAGTGTGATTGTTGTTGTGCTTGTCATATAGGGTGTTCACCTAGTTGCATATCTAGACAACCTATTTTATCGTCAAGCCTAATTTGTTAAAAAGAACTAAAAATTGGTAGTTTCCTATTCAACCCCCTAGTCAACCATATCGATCCTTTCAATTGGTATCAGAGCCTCGTCTCTTTCTAAGGGCTTTACCGCTTAAAGAGTAAGGTTGACGATGGAGATAGGGATGGGGAGATCCCCGCGGCCGTGGAGATGACCACCGTCACCCGAGATGATCTAAATGAGGCCATGGCCTCACTTAAATCATCTATGATGACGGAAGTCAAATTCACGTTAAAGGAATTCCGTGAGAGCTTGAAACCCCCCACTGATCCCGTGCAAGTGGTTAACCCCACTTTATCGGATTCGGATGCCAACTCCATTAAGGATGCGGCTAATGGCACTAAACCTCCTACTCTTCAAGGAAAGAATGGGCCAGGCACCCATGCCGCGGTTGCCCCTCCCCCGGTGTATGGAGGACCGGTTCCCTCACCGCATATTAACTCTCATGGGCCTACTCCTAAGCTTGATTTGAATAACTTTTATGATTGGGTTTTTCCTATCAAGTCTCATTTGAATCACAACTCAACACAACTTTGGAGAGTCATTGAGCAAGGCTTCTATCCTCACGATCCATACAACATGACCCCAAGAGAAGAAGTGGACAATCAACTCAACCACTCTGCATTGTTCATTCTCCAAGCCACAATGCCTCCAAAAGAGCTCTCTTACTTGCGGCCATTCACCCGAGCCAAGGATGCATGGGAGCACATCGTCTCATTGTACAAGTGAAGCTCAAGCATTCAACGCTCCAACTTTGAGGTCATACTTGATGAGGCCGATGAGTTTGTGATGAAGGATGATGAAGATCCTCGTGAGCTTTACCGGAGATTGACCACTCTTGCGGTCTCACTCCGGGATCATGGGAGCAAGGACACGGATGACACTTGGGTCAAGCGCAAGTTTCTCAAGGCCATCATGCCATTCAACAAAAGCATGTCCTCCGTGATCCGTCAAAGACCGGACTTCCACAAGCTTTCTTCAAGTGAAGTGTTGGATGAGTTCATCGCAATGAACATCTTGAACAAGACTGCCGACAACGCTCTAGCTCGTGTTCAACGATCAAAGAAGACCAACCATGCTTTGAAGGCCAAGGCCGTCCCGGAAGAGGAAGAAGAGGATGAAGAAGAGTGTTGCCCTGAAGACACCAAATATACTTACCATGAGCACATGGCTCTTGCATCAAGGCAATTTTGGGGCAACAAGAGAAACTCCAAGCCCACCTACTCCAAGAACAACTCAAGTGGCTCTAAGAGCAAGCAACGTGTGAGGACTTGCTACAATTGTGGCAATGTGAGTCGTGGATTGCCCCTACGAGAAGAGAGAAGACGATGGTGGCAAGCTCATTCGCAAGGACAAGTTCAAGTCCTTCCCCAACAAGAACAACTCCGCGAAGAAGGTGCCACAAAAGGGGTTGATGGTGCACGAAGAGTACAACTCCGAAGATGATGATGATGATGATGATGCAAGTGGTGAAGGGATTGCAATGGCCTCCGTGGCCATTGCCACTTATTCCCCAACCTCGGTGTCTCTCTTCGACGCCCCCAACGAGAACCACATCACCTACCCCAAGTGCCTCATGGCAAAAGGCGTCAACATGGTAACCTCCAACATCAAAACTTCTATCTCTACTAATCCTTCTTTGATGGATTGTGTGGATGAAAGTGAGGAGGTAAAGGCGGATGAGAATGAGTTTGACAAGTTCTAGGGTAAGCTCAAAGGTGAGACCAAGAAACACTTTGTTGCTCTCTTGGAACAACTAGGTGAGGCCAATGATATCATTGAATCTCATGAGGAGACCATCACTGAGATGGAAGGGCATAGCCGTGATTATGCCGATGAGATTGCGGAGATTTCTCAAGCTCTTGAGGAAGAGCAAGGCATCCGAGTGGCTCTTGAGGAGTCACAAAATGATGACCTTGCTAAATTAAAGAAAGCTCATGATCATGCTCAAGTTCTTGCACGTGTGCTTAAATCCGAGAATGTTCAGCTTGGGGTTGGCCATTCTATTCTCAAGGAGGAATTTGAGTTGCTTGACAAGGCTCACAAGTCTTTGAAGAGTGCTCATGCTACACTTAAGGAGTCTCATGATCAACTCCAAGTGAAGCTAACTAAGGAGATAGCCACGTGCCCTCCTTTTGTTTTAATTGATAATGCCCGTGCATACAAGGCGAGAAGAACCTCAATGAACTTTTGAGCAATCAAAAGGAAGTTGTGGCAAAGGAGGTACTTGGGTTTGTTCCCAAGTCAAACAAGAAGAAGCCAAAGAAGAAAAGCAAGACCAAGCAACCTCTCCCTCTCAAGGAGGTATTTGTAAAGGAGGGAGAGGGTGCTCCACAGAAGAAGAAAAACAAGTTGGTGGGTGTTGATGCCAAGAAGGGGAAAACCACCCCTCCCAACAAAGCTGGCGACTTTAACCCCTCTTATGTTTTGTGTCGTGCTAGTGATGGGCATGTTTATGCCAAATTTATTGGTTCTCCTTATGAGTACATTGAATGGTCTATTTGCACTACTGCAGGCGACCGCTAACGCGACACATGAATCACAGACCCCGTGACCAAACTGTGTGCGATGCATGAATCGCAAACGGTGTCGTAAAAAACCCGTCCCAAATAAGACGAACTGTTTGTGATGCCGAAGACATAAAAAACGATTCAGATTAGAGACGCGTGTGCGATACGTGGCATACAGTTGATCCATATGAACTGTTTGCGATAAGCCAGAACAACAAACATGGTCAACCAGTTCGTGGTGTGTACGATACACGGCTGAAAGCACATTTGCTCCCTTGGTGGTTTTGGTAATTCATAACAACATATATTTCATTGAACTAATGTCCATTCAAGATTAAGATTTCAGGATGTTCAATGATTGGCATGGCATGGACTAGAGACGTGGACCCCTCAAAATGCGAAGGACAAGGATTGGCAAAAGTTCAAGACTCTACATTTTTGGTTTAGTGATCCAAGATCACATTGAGTCCATAGGAAAGCCAATACTATTAAAAGGGGATGAGGTGTTGCTTAATGGTCTTTTTGCTCAAGTACTTAGTGACAGTATTCCTAAACCCTCAACCACTATCTCTACCCAAATATGTCCAAAACCTACATTCCAAATCGGCCCCACCGAAATTTCCTATCCGGCCCCACCGAGTTCATCCAAGACTTAGCCACTGCCAAAACCCTAACAAATCGGATCCACCGAAATGGATCTCGGTCCCACCGAGATGGCCTTGCCAACTCTCTGTAATCGTTTGCATTCACTTCGGTCTCACCGAGTTTTGCAAATCGGTCTCACCGAGATGGCTTGCCAAGTCTCTGTTGCCTTATTGCTTCACTTCGGTCCTACCGAGTTGATGCAATCGGTGCCACCGGGATGAGGATTGCCCTAGCCATTGCACTTCGGTCCATCCGAGTTGTCCGTATCGGTCCCACCGAGATTCCTAACGTTCATATCTTTTACACAGTTCGGTGCTACCGAGATGATTGTTTCGGTGCCACCGAGTTGGGTCAAGAGTGTATAACGGTTGGATTTTGTGTGGAGGCTATATATACCCCTCCACCACCTCCTTCTCAGTAAGGAGAGCCATCAGAACGTGCCTACACTTCCAACATACATTTTCCGAGAGAGAACCACCTACTCATGTGTTGAGATCAAGATATTCCATTCCTACCATTTGAACCTTGATCTCTAGCCTTTCCCAAGTTGCTTTCCACTCAAATCCTTCTTCCACCATAGCCAAATCTGTGAGGAGTTGTTTGAGTGCTGGGAAGACTATCATTTGAAGCACAAGAGCAAGGAGTTCATCAACAACACACCATCTATTACCTTTTGGAGAGTGGTGTCTCCTAGATTGGTTAGGTGTCACTTGGGAGCCTCCAACATGATGTGGAGTTGAACCAAGAAGTTTGTAAGGGCAAGGAGACCGCCTACTTTGTGAAGATCTACCCCGAGTGAGGCTAGTCCTTCGTGGACGTAAGCCATGGTGGAATAGGCAAGTTTGCTTCTTCGTGGACCCTTCGTGGGTGGAGCCCTCCGTGGACTCGCGCAGCCGTTACCCTTCGTGGGTTGAAATCTCCATCAACGTGGACGTACGATAGCACCACCTATCAGAACCACGCCAAAAACCACCGTGTCTTCATTGTGTTTGAAATCTACGATCCCCTCCTTTACATACATATGCAATTGCTTACATTCCGCTGCTATACTCTTAGAATTGCATGTGTAGGGTGATGCTTGACATGTACTATTGCTAAAATCTGCCAACAACTAAAATTGGGAAAATGTTAGGTTTTATTTGGTCAAGTAGTCTAATCACCCCCTCTAGACATACTTTCGATCCTACAAGTGGTATCAGAGCTTTGGTCTCCGTAAGCCTTGATTTCCATTGCGTTGGTGATCATAGCCTTGGTTTCACAACCTAGGAGAGTATGGCGTCTAGTGAGGGTAACTATCACCGTAGAGGTCCATATTTTGATGGTACAAACTTTGCTAGTTGGAAACATAAGATGAAAATGCATATTCTTGGTCATAACCCTGCCGTTTGGGCTATTGTTCGTGTTGGCTTGCAAGGTGACTTCTTTGAGGATGGCAAGGAACCAGATCGTGAAGCAACCCCGGAAGAATTGAAGATGTTGCAATACAATGCTCAAGCTTGTGACATTCTATTCAACGGTTTATGTCCGGAAGAATTCAACAAAATCAGCCACCTCGAGAATGCAAAGGAAATTTGGGATACTTTGGTTGATATGCATGAGGGTACCGAATCTGTCAAGGAATCTAAGTTGGATGTGCTTCAAAGTCAACTTGACAAGTTCAAGATGAAGGATGGTGAAGGAGTTTCTAAGATGTACTCTAGGCTTGCTCTCATCACAAATGAGATTGCCGGCTTAGGAAGTGAAGAGATGACCGACAAATTCATCATCAAGAAGATACTTAGAGCTTTGGATGGAAAATATGATACCGTCTGCACATTGATCCAAATGATGCCAAATTACAAAGATCTCAAGCCCACGGAAGTCATTGGAAGGATCGTTGCTCATGAGATGTCACTCAAGGACAAAGAGGAGCTGCACAACAAATCAAGTGGTGCTTACAAAGCCTCAACCGATGCTCCAACAACTTCAAGTGACAAGCTAGTATCCAATGAAGAGATAAGACTAATGGTGAAAAGGTTCAACAAGTTCTACAAGAACAAAGGGAAAGAAAGAAGCTCTACCTCAAGACACTATGAGAGAAGATCATCAAGTCGTGACCGCAATTGCTACAATTGTGGGAAGCCCGGACACTACTCAAATGAGTGTACGGCTCCCTACAAGAAAAGAGACGAATCACCAAGAGGAAGACATAGAAGAGATGAATCACCTCATAAGGAGAGAAGGAGTAGAGATGATCGTTATGAACGACGACACTCTCGAAGAAGCAAGGATTCGGAGAGGAAGGACAAGTCATCCAAGAGCTACACAAGAAGAAGACATCAAGCTCATGTTAGTGAATGGGTTTCCGGCTCCGACTCCGACGACCACTCCGAGAGAAGTTATCACTCCAACTCCGACTATAGTCAAGATGAAGGTGTTGCCGGACTTGCACTTGTGTCATCCAACTCCTATGATCTATTTGACTCACCAAATGAAGGAATTGGAAGATGCTTCATGGCAAAAGGCCCCAAGGTATCACACCCCGAGTATCTTGATTTCAATAGTGATGAAGATGATTTGCTTGGTGATGATGATTTACTTGTTGATAGGGCTAGTAATGTGAGCTATAATGAAAATGCTAGTAATCATGATAGTCAAGAGGAAACGAGTGACAATGCTATGAAGGAGATTGAGCGTCTAACTAAAGAACTAAATGCTCTTAAGTTAGCTCATGAAACAACTCAAGAGGATCATAGAGAACTTCTAAGAACTCATGAGAAGCTACGCTTCGAGAAGCTAAATTTAGAGCAAGAGCATGAGTTTCTTAAAGCTATCAATGACGATCTTCGAAAGAAGAGTTCTTCATATCTTGCCAAGCGTTTACTCTTGTCTACCTTTATGCCACAAGTTAAATCTAAGCAAACTAGCAACAAGGGTAAAAATGGTTCTACCTCTAGTAGTAACAATAATAATGCTAAATCCAATGTTGTTACTTCTAGTAGTTCTATTGATTTCACTAATGATTCTCTTAGCCAAGTTACACTTGAGCAAGAAAATATGCTATTGAAAGGAATTATAGAGAAAGGTGTCTACAAGAGTCTTGCCGGGAGTAAGCAATTTGAGGAAATTGTACGCAAGCAAGGAAGGCACCGGAAGAACCAAGGTGTTGGTTTTGAACGAAAGTTGAATGCCAATGGAGTTGAGTGGGAAGAAGGTCAATACCCCAAGACAAAGTTTGTTCCTCAACAAGAGAAGTATGATCCTACTTCCTTCAAGGGAACACAAGCTCGAGAAGATCTTCCACCACAAGACCACAAGCTAAAAGGCAAGGACAAGCTTCAAGAAGAGATTGATTCATTTGAAGAAGCTCCTCAAGCCATGGTCAAGTGGGTTCCCAAGACTTCATCAAGTTCTACTTCATCAAGTGCTACTACAACTCCAAGGATTCCCATCAAGTTGATGTGGGTCCAAAAGAAGAAGAACTAGAGAGTTCTTGAGGGTGACTCCGCCAACAAACTTCACTCATATTCTTTATGGCAAGGACTTGTGCAACCAACTTCCACATTTTGCACTAGTTCATGGAGTCACAAACCCTCTTGTTGGTAAGGCAAGGGACAAGGTATTGAAAGCACAAAATTCCAAAGGATTGCTCCCAACTCTTGATGGTCTACATCAACATTGAGCACCCACATCTTCAACATCTACATGAAGTCATCATCGACAAAACCCAAGGTTAGTCAATCCCTCTTAGGGGGGATATCACATCTAGGGGGAGCTTTGCTCTAAGCAATTGAGCTAAAGCAACTCTAATGGTGTGAACACATTAATGCTTTATGTAAAACTGGTAACCCCACTTGTGCTTAAACGATGAGTATGACCTATGATCAAATGTTCTCATTTGGCTCCTAAGTCAATATACTCATATATAGATGACCTAGTCATCGCCATTGCTTGATAGATGCTAGAATTGGTTGTGCATGTTTGACACATATTTCATTCGCTATCTTATTGTGTGAGCATGTTGGTTTGCATGTTTTCATCATTCGAGGACATCCATTTGTTGTTTTGATTGTCTTGATTTTTCTGGCCAAGTGGATGTACAAGAATGCCTAAGTACCTTCTCTAGCTATCTATACTTTCTTGTCTCAAATTCTATTCTTGCTGCATCACAAAAATTGAACAAGTCTTTTTCGGACCCTTCGGGTGAGGAGCTCTCGGAGCCACCGATCTGAAAGGGCTGAACCTCCAAAACCTTCTAGTTGATTTCGGCTGAACCAACTCACTCAAACTCGGTCGAACCGAAATCACTTAGACTGATCTAGGTTTTCATCTCGGTGCTACCGATTAGACCAACTCGGTCGGACCGAGTTGCTGTAACTGCAAGCAGTTGCACATCTCGGTGCTACCGATTTGTTCCACTCGGTGCCACCGACAGCACATGGGTATATATATCCAGCGGCCCGTGCGGTTGAAAATTTCTTCAAATGTTACGCGCCCGCGCCCCATTGTTGCCGCCCCCTTGGTCTTCGGATCGTCGCCGTCGTCTCCAGCGCGCCCTCGCCGCCGGACTCCGTCGTCGTCAACGGGAATCTCCTCCGCCGTTGCCGCCATAGAGGATCTCCACCAAGTTAGGGTGAGATTCGATCTCTCTCGTGCTTCCATTTCCGATTCTATGCACAATTGGACTGCCATGTATCTTGCCACGAATGCAATACTCTTTCCACCAGATTAGTTCGTAAGAACAAGATTCGAGCAAAAAAAATTAGGGTTAGGTTTCCGCCGAACGCATCTCGGACCGACCGAATAGAAATTTTCGGTTCCACCGATTTGGTCTCTGGCCATAGCACTAGTACATCTCGGTGCCACCGAGTTGTGCGAATCGGTGAGACCGAAAGTAACGTCTCAGTAAAACCCTAGCATCTCGGAGCCACTGAAACCCATCTCGGTCTAACCGAAGTGGTGTGCAAGGTCTCTGTAGTGTGCTTCGGTGTCACCGAGATTATCAACTCGGTCCATCCGAAATGCATTCCGTGAAAACCTAGAACTAAAGTTTGAACTCATTTTTTTTGAAAAACTATCTGCTTTTTGTGATGACTCATCTACTCTACCCATACCTATCTATTCAGAGGGTCAGCTCAGCAAGATGTCTAGTGACAGTGACAGTCAGAACAGATCTGAACAGCAGGCAGAAATGAGTGAAGGGTCAAGCCCAGCTGAAAGTTTCTATGAGGGAGAGAGGAGCTCTCCAGATCTTCCTAAAGCTGCAACCAGAACAAGGAAGAACAAAACCTCATATGACAGTGGAGATGATGGACAAACCACAGAGCGTTTCCAGACAGTGCCCAAAGCATCCAGGTCTGCTGCGATACCAGTCGTGGATCCACGGACCACAGTATCTGCACCAGCTGCTACTGCCACAGTGCCACCACAGGTCTCCACTCCACCAGTTCGTCAGAAGCATTCGCGGACGCTCTCATCTCAACGCCATCTACGCACACCGGAGCTGCCAGCAGGAGATCGCCTTCAGGAGATTCAGAGGACCGCGTTTAGAGTGCCGACTAGTCCTATACTTATTCGATCTTTTTGGTACTTGTTGCCAAAGGGGGAGAATTTGTATAGATCATAGGCTTCGAGAGAGAGAGAGAGTCTTGCTTTTATTTGCTTCGAGTTCTTTTGCTACTTCTTGTTTGGTCGTTGATACTTTGTCATGTGTGTGTTTGCTACAGTTACTATGTCGTTTATGCTTGTGAGATACTATGTTGATTGATCATATTATGCTTATTGTGATGATCACTGTTTATCTCTATCATTATCTTGTATGATCAATTACCTATGTTGGTGATGCGTGCTTATCTTTTCAATCATATCATTTTGCGCGCTCCACCAAGATGTATGTGACATGGAAGAGTAACCCATGAGCCTAATCGATTGTGCATTTGCATTCAAACGCAAATTTTTAATAATGCACAAATTTAGGGGGAGCTCTTGCTTATCACATACTTCTCAAAGCGACAATGTATTTCATTCATTTAATCATTTTTCGAAGCTTTGATCTATATGTTGTCATCAATTACCAAAAAGGGGGAGATTGAAAGCACATTTGCTCCCTTGGTGGTTTTGGTAATTCATAACAACATATATTTCATTGAACTAATGTCCATTCAAGATTAAGATTTCAGGATGTTCAATGATTGGCATGGCATGGACTAGAGACGTGGACCCCTCAAAATGCTAAGAACAAGGATTGGCAAAAGTTCAAGACACTACATTTTTGGTTTAGTGATCCAAGATCACATTGAGTCCATAGGAAAGTCAATACTATTAAAAGGGGATGAGGTGTTGCTTAATGGTATTTTTGCTCAAGTGCTTAGTGACAGTATTCCTAAACCCTCAACCACTATCTCTACCCAAATATGTCCAAAACCTACATTCCAACTCGGCCCCACCAAAATTTCCTATCCGGCCCCACCGAGTTCATCCAAGACTTAGCCACTGCCAAAACCCTAACAAATTGGATCCACCGAAATGGATCTCGGTCCCACCAAGATGGCCTTGCCAACTCTCTGTAATCGTTTGCATTCACTTCGGTCTCACTGAGTTTTGCAAATCGGTCTCACCGAGATGGCTTGCCAAGTCTCTGTTGCCTTATTGCTTCACTTCGGTCCTACCGAGTTGATGCAATCGGTGCCACCGAGATGAGGATTGCCCTAGCCATTGCACTTCGGTCCATCCGAGTTGTCCGTATCGGTCCCACCGAGATTCCTAACGTTCTTATCTTTTACACAGTTCGGTGCTACCGGGATGATTGTTTCGGTGCCACCGAGTTGGGTCAAGAGTGTGTAACGGTTGGATTTTGTGTGGAGGCTATATATACCCATCCACCACCTCCTTCTCAGTAAGGAGAGCCATCAGAATGTGCCTACACTTCCACCATACATTTTCTGAAAGAGAACCACCTACTCATGTGTTGAGATCAAGATATTACATTCCTACCATTTGAACCTTGATCTCTAGCCTTTCCCAAGTTGCTTTCCACTCAAATCCTTCTTCCACCATAGCCAAATCTGTGAGGAGTTGTTTGAGTGCTGGGAAGACTATCATTTGAAGCACAAGAGCAAGGAGTTCATCAACAACACACTGTCTATTACCTTTTGGAGAGTGGTATCTCCTAGATTGGTTAGGTGTCACTTGGGAGCCTCCAACATGATGTGGAGTTGAACTAAGAAGTTTGTAAGGGCAAGGAGATCGCCTACTTCGTGAAGATCTACCCCGAGTGAGGCTAGTCCTTCATGGACGTAAGCCATGGTGGAATAGGCAAGGTTGCTTCTTCGTGGACCCTTCGTGGGTGGAGCCCTCCGTGGACTCGCGCAGCCGTTACCCTTCGTGGGTTGAAGTCTCCATCAACGTGGACGTACGATAGCACCACCTATCGGAACCACGCCAAAAACCACCGTGTCTTCATTGCGTTTGAAATCTCTGATCCCCTCCTTTACATACATATGCAATTGCTTACATTCCGCTGCTATACTCTTAGAATTGCATGTGTAGGGTGATGCTTGACATGTACTATTGCTAAAATCTGCCAACAACTAAAATTGGGAAAAGGTTAGATTTTATTTGGTCAAGTAGTCTAATCACCCCCCTCTAGACATACTTTTCATACGACAACGGCATACAGTTCACTCGGATGAACTGTTTGTGATTACCCAACACAACAGAAACGGGCAGCCAGTTCGTGGTGTGTGCGATACACGGCATACAGTTCACTCGGATGAATTGTTTGTGATTACGCAACACAACAGAAACGGTCAGGCAGATCAAGGTGTGTGCGATATACGGCATGCGGTTCACTCGGATGAACTGTTTGCGATTACCCAACACACTAGAAACGGTTCAACTTAACAAGATGTGTGTGATACGCGACAAACAGGTCAGTAATCCGAAATATGTGGGAAGACGGATAACAACACGGACGATTCCTGCCAATAACCCATGTGTGTTGTGGGCAAACGCTTACTGGTAAACAATTGTCAGCGATTGATGAAATCATCACCGACGGGTTCCGTAGTTTTATCCGTGTGCGATGTGATTTGCTCAGTCTGCACAACATCAACGCTCTCTGTGTACAGAACAATATTATTTTGTGTGAATAGTGTGCTCTGTTGGGCACACGAGATATATGGATCACACCCGTGGGCAAGCAATGTGCGCGCACATGTCGTGCTAGCTCGCGCTTCCTCTATGCTAAGTTTCCATTAATTGATGGCGTTTTATGAACACGCCGCCGTTTCCCGCCATTTCCCCATCGGTTTCCCGCTGCCACCCAGCGATTGCGCATAAGCCTAGGCGGCGCGCGACACACCGAGGCACAAGCGCAACCTATAGCCCCTCTAGCTACCTTTTGCAAGCATGCCAACCCACCGAAGCGCCGCCTCTGCCATCAACCTCCTCGACGAGGTAAACGAGCAGGCGCCACGGCCCGTCGAGGCCAAGGGCGTCCCCGGCAACGCGATGGACGACGCCGTGCTGCGCGTCATCGCCAGGGTTGAGCAGACCCTTGGCGGACGATGCTTCAGCGCCGCGGATCAAGAAAAACAACTCAGCGCTGAGAGGCTGCAGCTCGACGCACAACATGATCGGTCGTGCCCCGCAGCGCAAGACAGGCCCGTCCGCGCCGATAAGCTGCCGCTCGCCGCACAGCGAGACCGATGGTCCGCCGCAGAGCGAGAGGCGCGGTGCGCCGCACAGCAAGAGCGATTCCATCGGCGCTTGCCTGTCGTCGACAGGGCATTGCAGCTGGCTACACGGCCCGTTAGTAGCCCCATTCCTCGCCAGGAGTGGGCAGAGGCCGTGTGCGCCGTACTAGCACCAGAGGCCGGCCGCGTCGTGCTTGCACCGGACGCCGGCCGCGCCGTTCGCATGGGTCGCGCCGTTCGCCTTGTCCGCGGCCCTATCGATGCCAACGCGCTGGTCGTTAGGCTCGAGCGCCTCCTTGGCCCAGGTGTCCACATAGGCGCAGTAGAGGAACATGGTCGTTGCATCCTCGGGCTGGTGATCTCCGATGAAATAGCCAACTTAGAGCTCGAGATCGCGCTCCAGATGTACCGCGAGCGTGTCAACCGCTTGGACGAACGCCTTCACGAGTTCAGGTAGAGGCAAGAGCTACCGTAGGCAGGGGTAGTGGTCATGGACGCATTTTATTTTGTTGAGTCGTTTTGACGTTGATCGCTATGTATTCCCAACAGTCATAATATTGCTCTGTTTATTGCTCTGTTTCAATGTGTGTACTCTGTTTTCCGTTCTTTACATATTGTTCTATTTCAATGTGTATGTTTTCCATTTTGTACATGTGGATGGTAAACAACTAGATAGAAATTAGTACGAGAACGAACAATATGTGAGGATACTTAACTGGGATCCCATACTTAACTACTAAGTACAATGCATAAAATTGAAAACGAACAATACTAAAACTAATAATCCCTCCTTATGCGGCTAGTATTCCGGCAGCCCCTCGCTAGCAGCTCCCTGGTGCGCGGCGGCTTCCCAGCGCGGAGGGAGTTCTCCGCTTCCTCCGCCTCGCAGCGCTTGACGTGACGATCTGCCTCTTGCTGGCGGACGCGCGCGAACGATCTTGCCATTTCGTTGGGCGCCCACCGGAGATCCTCGTCGGTAGCACGCTGGAGCTTATCGGCCCACCTCCACGCAGCAATGAGGCGCCTAGCGCCTTTGGCCTTCCCGGCGAAGTACCGGCCGTCTTCGTACACCTCGTCCGCACGTCGACGCGCCCGCCGCCAAAGCTCCAGCTTCTCCTTTTCCCAGGCGGCCTCACGGGCTTCACAGGCCGCCTGGTCCCTGGCGCGCTCCTCCGCCAACTCCTTCTTGAACGCCACTTGCTTGGCTTTCTCAGCCGGCGGCAGCGCTTTCCACAGACAAAGATTGTACTGGCCCCAAAACCACTCCAAAGTTGAGGGTTCCGGCGCAACCTCGTCTGGTGGCGCGTAGGGGTCCTCCTCGTCGCTACTCTGCGCCTGGATGTCCTCGCGGGGCGGCGCCTCCTCCTTGACGGGTGGGCAGATAGTCAGCGCCATGGCAGAGTTTTGTGTGAGAGAGATGGGGCGAGCGAGGAGAGAATGTAGATGAGAATGCAGGTGGGACGACGTGGGCGGGGTAGTATTTATTGGCGGCCGGAATCTAGACCGACGGGAGCAATAGAAGCGCCGGTGGCCGGAATTTACGAGTACTATAGCTTGAATTACACACGATTCACGCATCAAAATTTGTGTGTGAAATAAATCGCTGACGGTTCCCAAGACTGAACCGCGTCTGATTAATAATCCGCGCCACTCACCTTCCAAACCTCGCGGCGCGAAACATAGTGTCAATCATGAGGGGCCCAGTTGTCTTGCCAGATATTTACATATTCTTTCCAAATGTTTTGCATGAATACTTATTTCGTGTTACCAATATATTGTTGGAAAATATATTACATAAATGATTTTTTCAACCCATGATGATATTCTGTTGCATGTACATGTAGTTTAAATTTGAATTACGGCTATTAAATGGTTAGAAACTCACTTAATCTCTTCTCTATCTCTATCTCTACTACCTAAGAAATACGTAAGGATCCGTCTCCCGTCTTACGTCGTCGTCGCACCCCTTGGTTCGCCCCACCTCCTCCTCATACTTCCGTTTTTTTGCCCCTCCTGATTTTATTTCGATCGACTTTCCTGAAAACCAACAATAATTAGTGAGAGGCTTTAATTTGTTTCCCTTATGTCCTCCGTAAACTGCGTCCCTTCCTCCGCCCTTCGCCCCACCAGGACGTCACATGATCAGGGCGCAATCCGATCCTCAAGGGTGGAGAGAAACAGCGCCGCCTCACACAGGACCCTCACCGCGTCGTCTCCCCTCTGTCAAGGCGGCTGGACGCCGCCTGACGGCCTCGTGACTCCTTGGCGACAATGCCGAAGCTACCCGACAAACTCCAGATATGCCGTCGCGTGTGGAGGTCGCAGCCTGTCGTTTGAACGGCAGGAACACTCGCACGGCGCCTCAGATTGGAGACGGCGACCGCGCGTGGATGAGACCGGCCTGGTCGCGCTTCAGCATCACCCGGGTGCTGCCCGCACCGCGCATGGATGAACCAGAGTGCTTAGGTAGGCAACCCCGGCCCATCGATCTGCATCGCCAGCTCGGCGGCGACCTCTAAACGGCTGCAACCCACCTATGGATCAGTTGTCCTCTAATATATTCAGGACAGGATTCCGCGCCGTACCTTCGACCACGGCTGGCGTCGTCACGCACAAAGCGATGGAAGAGAGTCCGTGACGTGAACTCATCCTGATCCAGGCATCCAACTTCCCTTGCTTCTTTTTTAGTTGGTTCATTTCATCTTCTTTGTATCCTAATAAGTTTGGTTAACACGTTCTTGTCATGCGGCCTCCCTTAGCCGTCAGCCGCTGACTACAGGGAATCAGAGACATTCCATGTGTTTGATCTGCCGCACTCAGTTTGCCACACAATATCACATTACACACTTAATTTATTTAACTACCGATGATGCATCGGTGTATTGCCCCTACTTCTACCACTCATTATATATGTCTTCGATGCTAAAAGCACACCTCCTCTTGACCATCACCATTGTGCGTACTATATTTATCTCATATCGACCAGGATGTTGCTGTGTGAACATTCTAAAAGGTATTTCATTCCCTTCCTGTTAGAAACTGCTTATAATGTATATTTTTCGAGATCAAAGGTTATAACCATTTAGCGTGAAAAAGTTGGAAATTGCTTGTGCTTTGTTAGAACAAACATTCCTCTTGTAATCTGGCATAAATATTTCTGAAGAACACTGTGCTAAATATGTCACTGTATTTTTTTTTCCCTTTCTTTTGGTTATGGGCATTCATACGATATATTTGAATTTTTATAATACTGGCTAGGAGCAATATTGCACCACAGCTCTAAGACAACTAAAGTTACATTCTGTAGATTCTTTCCCGAATCGGGAAAATTATGCTTGCATTCGCATGTTTTCTTTGCTCCTTTACTACATGATTTCTCATGTTCCTTTTATGTCACAAGCTTCGAACTTGCCATTACTGTTCTTGCGGTGCCAGCAATCAGTCAATCATACGAGGTAATATTTCTAATGATAATGAGACAAATGCATAATAAAGGAATTTTTTAAGATGGTGTTCAATTTGGCAATATTTTCTTTTATCATGTCATCAAGTGGTCATTAACAAACAGGTCGATGGAACTGATCTTGTTTGGTGTATCATGTCTTATCCTTAACTGAATGAGTAGTAAGAGAAGTATGTAATGTAGTAGCCCATCTATATCCATGTTAGAAATATTATAGTTTGTCAATCTGCTTACCTGACCATAACAATTGTTTTAAAAGGAAGTGATCACATCAATATTTACATTTTACTATTTTTATGCGTGCACACAAGATTAGTTTGACCCCTTTGTTTTTTACCCTTCATGCTAATAGCATACATACATGTTTGCAATAAATTGGTTGTATTACGTATGTGAGTGCAAGAGGCTTTTGAGGGTCATTTCAAGGTTGTATTACGTATTATATGTATTCTCTCTCTCTCTCTCTCTCTCTCTCTCTCTCTCTCTCTCTCTCTCTCTCAATATATGCATGATGACAAGTGCAAATTTTATTAATTTCTCTCTCTATGGCCACATCCACGCTAGCTGCTCATGGGGCGTCGGCGGTTGCACATACGGACTGTCGACCCAACGTGCGTGCAGATGGTTGGCGGTGATGATGTTGCACACCCATGGCACGCCGCTAGCTCTTGGCCATCCTCAGGCGTTCAAAATCATTGCATTTTTAAAACGCTTGATCAAGTTAGGGCCGTGTTCATCATTACGCTTGTCCCTTGCCTACTAGGTCACGAAGGATTACAATGCATGTCACCAGTTTGTCTTGGCATTTGGTTTTCAATTTATTATTTACATATCTAAGTACAGTTAAATACGGTTTAGTTACAATATGGATGAACTTTCACTTTCTTTATCATGTTAATTTTTCATCTCTTTGTCATCTTGTGTAATGATGAATCAAGATTGAATAGAGAATCAATAAGAACTAAGAATGATCACCAAAGAAGGGGATAAGAAGAAGTAAAGAAGAAGATCCTGAAGGCATATATTAGAAACAATTATTGTTGACCCACCAGAACATGTACGTCCCCGTTGCAACGCACGGGCATTGTTCTAGTGTCTTAAAAATGTCAAATAACCCCTGAAAATTTCCAAATTTTAAACATGAAAGTTTTATTTGTGGATGTTAACGGTAGACAAAAAAATACCAAGCCATAAGAGGAAGCCAATGTCGGTTCGTCATCAAACATGCATATTCTCCCCTCTCGGAACCACGAGTCTTCTCGTGAGATGCTCCGATTTGTGAGAGGTGTGTGCCAAAACTTTCGTCAAAATGGCCAATTCTTTTACAACAGCATCTTGGTGCCATTTCATGACATCAAGCAAGGTTTCATGTATTTTTGATCATTTTTGAATTTTTGGGAATTTAAAAGCCATGGTTCTCACTGTTTGTGTCCAAGCCTTGACACCAATATGTTTGAAAATTCCTTCCAATTTACTGCACAGGGCATTAACTTGCACACAAGGACATAAATATGATTTTCCAACACATGATGATTTGCCGTTGCATGTACATGCAGTTTAAATTTGAATTACGGCCATTATATGGCTAGAAACTCACTTAATGTCTTAAAAAGGTCAAATCAACACCGAAAATTTCAAAAATTTAACATGACCGTTGCATTAGTGCATGTTAACGGTAGAAAAAAATTCAGGGTCATACGAGAAAGCGAGCGCCGGTTCGCCATCAAACATGCATTGTTCCCTCTCGGAACTACGTGTCTTCTCGTGAGATGCTCCGATTTGTGAGACGTCTGTGCCAAAACTTTCGTCAAATTGGCCAATTCTTTTACCATTGCATCTCGGTACCATTTCATGACATCAAACAAGGTTTCATGTATTTTTGATCATTTTTTAATTTTTTGGAATTTAAAAGGCATGGTTCTCACTGTTTGTGTCCAAGCCGTGACACCAATATGTTTGAAAATTCCTACCAATTTACTGCACAGGGCATTAACTCGCACACAAGAACATAAATATGATTTTCCAACACATGATGGTTTGCCGTTGCATGTACATGCAGTTCAAATTTGAATTACGGCCATTATATATCTAGAAACCCACTTAATGTCTTAAAAAGGTCAAATCAACACCGAAAATTTCAAAAATTTAACATGACCGTTGCATTAGTGCATGCTAATGGTAGAAAAAAATTCAGGGTCATACGAGGAAGCGAGCTCCGGTTCGTCATCAAACATGCATTGTTCCCTCTCGGAACCACGTGTCTTCTCGTGAGATGCTCCGATTTGTGAGAGGTCTGTGCCAAAACTTTCGTCAAATTGGCCAATTCTTTTACCACTGCATCTCGGTACCATTTCATGACATCAAGCAAGGTTTTATGTATTTTTGATCATTTTTGAATTTTTTGGAATTTAAAAGCCATGGTTCTCACTGTTTGTGTGCAAGCCGTGACACCAATATGTTTGAAAATTCCTTCCAATTTACTGCACACGGCATTAACTCACACACAAGGACACAAATATGATTTTTCAACCCATGATGGTTTGCCATTGCAAGTACATGCAGTTCAAATTTGAATTACGGCCATTATATGGCTAGGAACTCACTTAATGTCTTTAAAAGGTCAGATGAACCCTGAAAAATTCCAAATTTTAACATGACAGTTGTATCAGTGCATGTTAATGGTACAAAAAAAATTCAAACAATTTCCATCACCATCCGTTGCCAGTGTACTCCAAATTAGTCTGCCGCAGGTAATTAAAAATGGACTACATCACACACAGTTGGTTATAAGAACCGTTTGCGATGAAAATTCGCGGGTCTTTTTATGTCTTCCTCCATAAGCTTCGCCGGATTCGTCTGCTCAAGCGTTGTTCACCCCCAAATCCTCGAAACCCCGATACCCATTCCCCATCCCCTTCTTGCAAAGAATGACGCCGCGGAGACGCTTCGTGAGGGCCCGTACGGTCGCCGAGTCCTCCCCGAGCGGCTCCACCTCCGTCGATAGCGCGGCCGCCTACGCCGAGAGCGCGGCTGCATCCGCATTGAGCGTGGCCGCATCCGCCGAGAGGGCGTCTGCGGCAGCCGACAGGGCAGCTGCAGCAGCCGAAATGGCTGCAGTTGCTGCTGCGACGGCAGCTGCAAACGCCGAGAGCGCTCGAGCAGCCGTCCGTCGCCCTGGCCCGGGTCGAGGCCATCCACACCCAGGTCGAGGACGCCCACGCCAAGATATTACAGGCCTCCTCGGAATCCAGCATGCACCCCACGTTCGAAAAGGCGGTGGAGATGCTTGTCGACGATGCGGCGGCGGAGGCCATGGAGCCCCTGCTTCCTCATGAGATCGCCGAGCGGGAGCTGGAGATGCAGGAGGCCGCGGAGATCGAGGAGCGCCGGGAGGAGGAGTTGCGCGTGGCTAAGGAGGAGGTAGAGAGCCGCCTGTCCGTCGAGGAATCGGCGGTGGAGTACCAACGCGAGCTCTGGCGCCACCACTACTACGAGTACTACAACCTTAAGGGCGGCGCCGAGGATGAGGACGAGGACGACGACGCGGTCGACTTCAGCCTGGGGGACGCGGAGTCCACCAGCGGCGGCATGTCGCCAGGACAAGTCATCGAGATCTCATCTTACACCGGCGAGGCATAGGGCGGTGGCGCGTCGGTGGATTTGTTTAAATTATGCGTACTTAGCCTTTGTTTATAACGCTGGTCTTTTGTTAGAACAATGTTTAGGTCGACTGGCTCTGTTTAATTACTAAAATTGCTCAATTCAGTAAGTGTGGTCCGTGTGCTGTAGGCTCTTTTGTGTACCCCCCCCCCCCCCCCCCCCCAAATTAGCAAGTGATGCTAAATATGCAATGACGTCGATGAGCACTGTACCCAGGGAAATTTCCACCAAAATTCGAGTGCTCAAACTCATCGCATGCGCGTAAAGCAGAAGAAACGTTTGCGATGCACACATATGTTCAAAGTGAAAGGTGTCCGATGACACTACGTGCCAAGTTCCCCCCCCCCCCCCCCCCCCCCGCACCATTTGAAATTTTTTGCCTACCGCCGAAATATCTAACTCTTCCCCCCTTCCCACCCCCTTTTCTCCCCGACCACGAGCCACATTTCCCTTGTTTACTCCTTCCTTCCTTCCCAAGCTATAGCCGCTTCCTCGCTTGCTTTCCTCGCTCTCGCCGTCTCGCATCCGACCGTCGTGGACGCCATGGTCTTCTTTGACCTCTCTAGCGGTTCCTCCTCCTCGGACGAGTATGTCACCAGCCGGGTATGCCTCTCTCCTCTCTCTCGCCCCCCTAGGCTTTGTGTTCTGATTTGTAATAAAGTATTTTAACTCGGAGACCGATTTGAGCCATTTGTTCCTCTTGTAGCTCCCTAGGACCATCACTTGCAAGGAATGGAGTGTGGTAGCTGAAGATCTGCCTGCTCGTTGTCACCATCAATCTCCATGCGTGAAGTTAGTGGCTTTTGAATCTGTGGACAGTGGGAGGAACTTTCTGGCATGTGCAGAGAAGGTTAGCCCCACTTTCGTTGTTACAAATCATTTGTTAGATGTGATTCAGACACTGTCACTGTGCTATGTTAATATGGATGTGATTAAGACACTGTCAAAGTTTCTACCTAGTATCTAAAAATGTTGCCATCTCATCAGCGATGCCCTAAGAAAATTATTTGGCACCGCTTCAGTAGTTTGTGCACCCAACTTTGCTCCACACATCCAAGCAGCCAAGCAATAAAATACTAATACTTTATGGCAGGAAGGAACTGGGCATCGGAGCAACTAGGTGCTTCGGTTCCCTGAATTTTTCCTCTGGCAACGACTCGACAGTGTAGGATACTGGTGCCAAATGTAGCAAGAGTTGATTTGACACCAGTTTTGGCCTACACAATGGAGGGCCTTTATTGGTATTAGTTCTATGTTATTAAATTTGTGCATGTACATACCTGTTAGTATTAATTTGATGGCATTGAAACACTGTCGCTGTGCTGTTGCAGTTATATTTAGCTTCCTCATAAAATGGTCAATTTGTTATTATAGTACCTGACTAAGAACTTAATTATATCTTGTGATGTTCCTGAATTTGGTTGTTGTCTCAGTAGCAATTAATTCATTTGCACATTGAACTTTTTGAGAAGATATGTCATAATAAATGTGTTTCTGCAGTTTTTCAAAATATGTATGTGGTGATTTTCTATGTTGCTACAAACCCATTTTCCCTACAACTGTAACTGATTTAGTTTTAAATATTATAGGATGAACGGAAGTGTTCTTACCTGGAGTGGGTTGATCAAGAGTGGCCACCGTCTTTGAAGATGTGCCTAGCAAAGCTCTGGAGCATGTTTGAGGAAGAGAATAGAGATAGGCTTAGAGAAAATGTTGTCAATGCTGAAGAATATTTCAAGGTACTGGAAAAAAGAGGAAGATAGAGAATGAGCTCAGATTTTTTAAATTAGACTTTGCTAAGATGGTGTTTGCGAAGGAGGAGGCACTTTCCCAGTTGGTTAGTGCAAAACAGGTTCTTACTGAACTAAAAGCAGAGGTGGAGAAGACTAATTTGGGTGATCATGCATCAGTCGATTAGGGAAATGAATATATTGTTCTAATATTGTGCTTATGAAGGTGAACTAGCTTTATGCTGTACTGTGCTGTTTTCACGTACCTATCGTACTGTGATGTTATAATATATTTATGTGCCTGATATGAAATTGGCAAGCAACTGTTTGATATGAAATGTGATTTTGCTTAATACTGGAATTATTAATAGTAAACTAATAAACCTGCTAAATGGGTCATGGAACTTTACAAACGGTTCTAGCAGCAAAAACGTGTGTGATATACTTGAATAACGCAAACGGTTTACGGAGGCAGAGCGTGTGTGATCGTTACACCTATCACAAACGAGGCTATACAGAAAACTGTGTGTGATGTAGATACGAACGGAAACATTTGTCTGGGATTCACTGTGTGGGATGTGCATACGAACGGAAACGGTTGGCTGGGATTCACTGTGTGGGATGTACATACGAACGGAAACGTTTGTCTGGGATTCACTGTGTGGGATGTACATACGAACGGAAACGTTTGTCTGGGATTCACTGTGTGGGATGTACATACGAACGGAAATGATTGGGACTGTATAATTGTATGAGATGGCTCGCCCGATCGCACACGAGCTCATTTTGCCCAGCGTGTGTGACCGGAGGACCTATCCCCGACGGTTTCTGGGTCGTGTGGGAAGGACCCCCCTATCGCACACACAGGCAAGGCGACGGTTTAAAACTGCGTCGTGGAAAGGGGTTAAAAACCATTTGTATAGCAGCTTGTTGTACCAGTGTTGGGTTCCTAAGACCCTTGTTACTAACCTTAAAGGACCCATTCAAAATTGGGTACCTAAATCCAAACATTGATCTCTTGTAAGAGTTTGCTTCCGGAGGAGTGTCATGGTTGCTCGATAGTGGAGCGACAAATCATATGAACGGAAGCAAGGACTTGGTGGTGGACGTGCAACCAAGCCCATCAATGCCCACTCATGTCCAATTCAGTGATGCCTCGTTATCTAAGGTATTGGGTCTTGGCAAGGTTGTAATTTCTCAAGATTTATCCATTGAGAAAGTCATGCTTGTTGAGACCCTTGCATACAATTTACTTTTCATTCGTCAACTTGAACTTATGGGCTTTGCCACTTTCTTTGATCTTGATACCGTGGCCCTTTTGTGGAGCAAGACTCTTAAACTAGCCTTTGTTGGGCATGTCGAGAATGGTCACTATGTGGTTAAGTTTTCGGAGAGACCCACTAAGACCGCAACATGCCTAATGGCTAAAGTTGACGTGGGGTGGCTTTAGCATCGCCGTTTGGCCCATGTCAATATGAGATATTTGCAAAGTCTCCTCAAGGGAGACCATGTCCGTGGACTGACAAATGTTAGTTTTGCTAAAGATCGTGCTTGCAGTGCTTGTATCGAAGGAAAGCTACATGAGATGGCTCACCAACACATGACTATGATTTACTCAAAGAGGCCCTTGGAGCTCCTTCACATGGATCTCTTTGGTCCTCCATCATTTGATAGTCTTGGGGGAAGAAATTATTGCTTGGTGATTGTGGATGATTACTGAAGATACACATGGGTATATTTCTTCAAGAGGAAGAGTGAGACCCAACAAACCATCATCGACTTTGGAAATGAAGCTCAATGTCAACATGATGCAAAGATATTGATGATTAGAAACGGCAACGGCACCTAGTTCAAGAACTACACCTTGGATGAGTTTCTCAGTGATGAGGGGATCAAGCACCAATATTCCGCACCTTATACCCCTCAACAAAATGGTGTAGCGAAGAGGAAGAACCGGGCGTTGATGGACACGGCAAGGACCATGATGGCGGAATTCAAATCTCCATACAACTTTTGGGCCGAATCCATCAACACCGCATGTCATGCATCCAATCGGCTCTACCTCCGGAAAGGCTTGAACAAGACTCCATATGAGATACTTTCCGGCAACAAGCCCAACCTTAAGTATTTCTGAGTGTTCGGTTGTAAGTGTTTCATTCTCAAGAAAGGTGCACGTTTGTCTAAATTCGAACCTAGAGCTCAAGAGGGCATATTTGTTGGTTATGCTACAAACTCTCATGCTTACCGTATTCTCAACAAGTCCAATGGACTCATTGAGGAGACGTGTAACGTGGAGTTTGATGAGAATAATGGCTCCCAAGTGGAGCAAAGTGGTCTTTGTAATGTAGGTGATGAAATTCCTCCCCAAGACATAAGAAGAATGAGAGTTGGTCAAATCCTACCCATTGAGGAACCCCTTGTGGCCGAAGGAGAAGGGCAATGTTCTACGCAAGTGGAACCATCACCAACACTAGACCCACACGCTTCCGAAGAACAAAGTGAAGGCCCTCAACCAAGTGAAAAAGATCAAGGAAAAGATCAACCTTATGATGATGGTGATGCACCAAGTGATGCCCAAGATCAAGTTCAAGTCACCGAGCAAACTCAAGACGACGCTCAAGATAATCATGATGATCAAGATGTAACTCCTCAAATCTCTCTTTATGAACAATTGGAGCGTCATGCCGCCAAGATTGCTTCCACACTAGAACGCCAACATCATGTTATGGAGAATGTCATTGGAAGCCTAAGAAAGGGGGTAACTACTCGTAAACAATTGTCAAACTTTTGTGAGCATTACGCATTTGTGTCATGTGTAGAACCTCAAAAGGTCTTTGAGGCGCTCGAGGACCCGGATTGGTTGGAAGTCATGCATGAAGAACTCAACAACTTCGAGCGCAACAAAGTGTGGCAATTGGTGCCAAGACCAGAGGAGAACCATAATGTCATCGGAACCAAATGGATCTTCAAGAACAAGCAAGATGCACATGGCATTGTCATTCGCAACAAGGCACGATTGGTAACTCAAGGCTACTCCCAAGTCGAGGGTATCGACTATGGTGAAACCTTTGCTCCCGTTGCTCACCTTGAATCTATTCGCATGTTGCTTGCATATAAATCTCATCGTCATTTTAAGTTGCAACAAATGGATGCGAAGAGTGCATTTCTTAATGGTCCTCTTAATGAGTTGGTATATGTCAAACAACCCCTGGGGTTCGAGGATCCCAAGTTCCCCAATCATGTATATAAACTCGACAAGGCACTCTATGGCCTTAAACAAGCCCCGCGTGCGTGGTATGAGTACCTTACCGAGTTGTTGCAAGATCATGGGTTTGAAATTGGTAAAATCGATCTCACTCTTTTTACTAAGAGGGTTAAAGGGGATTTGTTCATATGCCAACTATATGTTGATGATATTATTTTTGGTTCTCCTAACAAAGCTTTCAATGATGAGTTTGCTGCACTCATGACCAAGAAGTTTGAGATGTCCATGATGAGAGAGTTGAAGTTCTTTCTCGGGTTTGAATTCAAGCAAAGAAGAGAAGGAACCTTCATCAACCAAGCCAAATATACCAAAGACATGCTCAAGAGATTCAAGTTGGATGATGTCAGGCCGACAAAGACTCCAATGCCAACCAAGTGCCAACTTGACATTGATCGCAATGGTAAAGCGGTGGATCAAAAGTTATATCGCTCCACGATTGGATCCTTGCTTTACCTTTGTGCATCTAGACCGGATATCATGTTGAGTGTGGGGAATGTATGCATGGTTTCAAGCCGCACCTAAGGAAAGACACTATGTGGCGATCAAGCGAATCTTTTGATATTTGGCTCATACCCCAAACTTTGGCTTATGGTACCCCAAAGGAGCAAGCTTTGATCTCATGGGTTATTCGGACTTGGATTGGGCAGGAGACCGTGTGGATAGGAAGTCAACTTCCGGAGGGTGCCAATTTCTTGGTCGCTCTTTGGTGAGTTGGTCTTCGAAGAAGCAAAATTGTGTGTCTCTCTCCACCACCGAGGTCGAGTACATTGCCGCCGCAAGTTGTTGTTTTTTTTACCAAATGGACAGTAGGAGAGGCTCCTACTGTGTTTTCATATATGTGGTGGGGTTACACAGTTACATTTGTATGTACAAGGTACACCCGCCACAGCTTTTTGCTTGGGCAGTGAGAAGGGGTACAATCTCAGAAGCTCTAGTGTAAGGGAGTGAGAAAAGAAACTATCAAGGCTCTATGGGCCTCCTTAACTCTATGTTGCATAAGACCAAAGTCTTCCTTAAACCTACTGAGCCAGGACTCAAAACTTGGGTGGACACCTCTGAAATGTTTGTTGTTCCTTTCTTTCCATAGGCTCCATGCTGCAACTAGGAAGATCTCCATGAAGAGTGGGTTACTCCAGGTTTGCCTGACCGATTGGAGGAGGCGGAAACGACAGGTGGATGTGGGCCAGTAAATACCAAGTTTTCTCCAGCAAGTTCGATTGAAGGGGCAAGTAAAGATCATGTGATCAATCGTTTCCTCCACGTGTTGTCCACATAGGAGGCAATCGAGTCTGTCATGCAACAGCAACCATCCAAAGATTTTGATCTTCATGATGCACCGTGATCGCCACAGCCGGTGAAAGGCAGGGTGAGCTTGGACATCCTTGAAGTAGAACTTGTAATAGTCAGCTAATTTAAATTCTGTCTTGCCCCAAACATAATGCCAATTGTCATGGATCGTGGAGGAGGGGTGCATATGCGTGGAAAGTATCTGAAGATCTCGCACCTCTTCTAGAGCTTGGGGAGACATGGGGAGATGAAAGGTTTCAGCCAGAGCCGTGTTTTCCAAGAAAGCCTTGACAGACGCGTCCTCATGCATGGTGTAGGAGAAGGCGCGTGGGTGGGTGATTTCAAGCACGTCATTTAGCCAGAGGTCCTTCCAAAAGAGTGATGTCGTACCAGAGACCACATGTATCCTGGAGATCCCACGGAAGGCTGGGGTGAGTTTTAGGATGTCACGCCACCAGAAGGAGCCAACGGGGTCCGAGGCATGAGGGATTTTGTCCGTGTAGTAGCTGTCCCAAATCAAGTTGACCCACGGCACATCCAATCTATTGTAGCACTTGTGCAAGAACTTCATGAGTAATGCTTCATTCTAGACTTTGAGATTGATGACCCCAAGTCCACCATGTTTCTCGGGTTTACAAACCTTTTCCCAAGCGGCTAGCGAGTTGCATTTTTCTCCTTGCTCCATGTTTTTGGTCCAGAGACATCTTCTTCTTATTTTGTCAAGCATTTCAACGAGTGTGGGGGGGGAACTTCAAGGTACACATGACATAGATCAGTAACGAGGTGACGGTGTCGTTTAGCCATGAGAGTTTGCCTCCATAAGACATCATGGCAATCGTGGAGGTGAGGCGGTGTTCCGCGCTGCAAACCTGCGGCATGAGATCTTGGACAGTGGGTCTGGAGGTACCAAGTGGCAATCCAAGGTACGTGAAAGGCATCTTGCCCATAGAACAACCAAAAATTTGCGCAAGATTGGTGGTAGAGGACTCATCTAGGTTGATCGTTGACTTGTGAAAGTTGATTTTGAGACCAATTGAGGATGCGTAGTCCGAGAGTATACCTTTGATAAGAGCTACTTGACACGGGCATGCGGGAATAACCAGGATTGTGTCGTCCGTGTATTGGATGACTGGATAGTCCGTCTGGCCCGTGCAGGGGAAAGGAAGTTGGATTTTGCTTTGCCTAAAAGCGTCGTTGATGGCGCCCTGCAGGAGGTCCGCTACGAGAACGAAAATGAGGCGCGATAAAGGATCCCCTTGTTGTACCCCGCTGCGGCAATGAAATTAACGGCCCGGGACACCATTCAAGAGAACCGAAGAACACCCAGAAGAGAATATACATTTGATCTATGATAACCATTTGTCATTGAATCCCATGTGCTTCATGATGTTAAGCATGGGGGTGTGTTCGATCGTGTCAAAGGCTTTGGCAAAGTCCAATTTAAGCAAAACAATATCCCGTTTCGATGCCTGACACTGATAGATGTATTGGAAAGCCCATGCAAGACATTCTTGTATTGTTCTCCTTTTTATAAAACCATATTGGTTTCGGTGGATCAGTTGCAGTATAACGCGTTGCAGTCGGTTAGCAAGGAGTTTGGTGATTAACTTGAGACAACAGTTGAGCAGAGTGATTGGCCGGTAGTCATTCACCGTCTCCGGGGTGTTGATCTTTGGAATGAGCATAATGAGACCATCATTGATGCTTGTTAGGTCAAGATCCCCCTCATGGAACTGCGCACAAAGGTTATAGAAATCATGTTTTATTATGGGCCAGCGGGCTTTGAGAAAGGCCCCACTAAAGCCATCTGGGCCAGGGGCCCGATCGGCAGGCATTTCCTTGACTATAGCATCAATCTCTGCATGTGTGAACGGGTCAGTTAGTTGATTCAGATTTGGAGCACGTTTTATGATGGCCTGGAGATTAAACTTCATCTAAGTGGAGGAGGTGGTGCCCAGGAGATCCTTGTAGGTTTGAAATAGCAAGGCCTCTTTGCCAGGGTGGTCCTCAATAGTACATCCATCCTCATTGCGGAAACTAGCAATATTGTTTCTTCAGTATCGTTCAGTAGCAACTGCTTGGAAGAATTTGGTGTTTTTGTCACCGAATTTGATCCAACGGATGGTGCACCATTTTTTCCAGTATTGTTTTTGGTAGGCAAGGAGGCGTGTGAGGTGTTTCTTGAGGATATTCTGAAAGTTTACCTCAGGGATTAACAGGTTTCTCTTGTTTTCAAGCTCGTCCAGGTCAGCCAACACTTTGTTACAGTTATCAATAGCGATCGTGAGGCGTGAGATATGCTTGCTCCAGACTTTCAGGGCATGTCTGAGAGCTTTGAATTTTCGGCAGAGGGTGATGGCCGCATTGAGGGATTTTACTGGTCTATCCCAAACCTCTTGCACTATGTCCACGAAGCTCAGGTGTAATATCCAGAATGGTTCAAAACGGAAGATCTTGCTGCGAGATATGGTAGTTTCAATGTTAACCACGTGGGGCACATGGTCTGAAACTGGTTTGTCAAGGGTTGTGACTAGGGTTTTAGGGTAGACGTTTGTCCAGTGCAGAGAAGTGAGAAACCAATCCAACTGTTCAAGGAGGGGGTCCTGTTGCATGTTACTCCAGGTATAGGATCTACCTTTAATAGGGAGCTCAATTAAATTCTGTTTACGGATAATGTCATTGAAAGTGAACATGTCTTGTGTGCTACCCCCTGGTTTATTACGATTATGTGGCGCACGGATGTAGTTGAAGTCCCCTAGCAAGAGCCAGTCATGCGTACTAGGGATGTCTAGATCATATAACCACTTGGTGAAGGTATTGCGAGCATCTCCAGAACAGGGACCGTAAATATTCGCTAGCGACCACGACTGAGAGGATTGCATACTAGTGAAATTGACAACCAAAGCAAAATCATCAGAGAACATAACAGTACCACTGAACACCAAGCTTTTCCAAATGGTGATTAAACCTCCAGAGGCCCCTTGAGAAGGAACATAAGCAAATTGATCAAACTGTTTAGGACAGCAAGTTTTAAGAAAGGCAAGATCAAAAGAAGTCTTTTTGGTCTCCTTGCAAACACACAATGGAGCAACCACTGGATAATATAGCGTTATTAAGGGCTAGTTGTTTTGCCTCTAAATTCAGCCCACGGATGTTCCAGCATAGAACATTCCAGCTACGCAAAAGTGCATGGGGCGATGCGAGGATTATGCAGTGGTGGAGGTGGAGCCCTCGTCATGAGCCTCTGGTGTAGGTGTACCTGCAGAAAGTTCAGTAGTAGCCCTGGGTTCAGCAAGCAGTGTTTCTTCAGTAAATTCCTACTCAGGAACAACACATCTGTTGATGCCAATGTCCTGAATGACATTGATTGGGGTCGGGAGAGGGATCACTTCAGGATGCATGTCTCCCGTGATAGAAGATGAGCCAGCAGATGGAATCACTCTAGGCTTGACCCTTGAGCTCATGGGATGAGTGTCAGTCACCTGGGGCAAACGAAAGCCATTATATTTGTTGGCACGCGTGCTACGGCGCAGTTTAGTTGTGGAGATGGGGGCTGGAGCTCGTGGACGATGGCCACGGGTTACCAAAGGCCCAGATGGAGCAGTGGTCAAGCCCACAGAAGCGAGGCCCAGTTCATCATGTGGCAGCTTGGAGGTGTGCTCAGCTATCTGTTCTGCAGATGATTCAATGTCAGTTGTGTCAGAGAGGGAGCCAACAGTTCTTCAGAGGTGTTGCTGTGTTCAGCTGTTACAGAGATTGGAGCTATAGGGCCCAGTGAAACAGGAATTGTGGTCAGCTCCCTGTCGGTCTGAGAGGTAGCATCAATGGGCTGCAAATCATTGTTGTCCCTGGGGTAAATGGTAGCATCACTCTCATGCAGTTCCTCAATGACTACTGAAGACGTGGGGATAGAGCCAGCCTGCTGGGTGAAGTGTATGCCATGTGCATCAGATGTAACCATAACAAAAACCTCCATGTTGTCATTTCGAAGTCCATAGCCCCCACTCCAAGGGCCAATGGTAGCAATCACATGACACAAAGCAATGAAGAGAAAGTTGTTGAGTTGCTGGCGGGGTATGGGGTCTGAAATCAGAAGGTTCACCATGTCGTCTCCCTGTGCTGACAGTCCAAATTGCATCCCCTGACTGTGCATTGCCATTGTGATAGTGAGAATTTCCACAAGACTTGGCTGTTGGACCATCTCAGGTGCAGGGAGGGGAACCATGAGCAGAACAGAGTGTTCAGAGCTGCTGTCATCAAAGACAGTAATCGCAACATTCCAGGCCTCTGCAGCGCTATCAGTGATGTTATTTTCGGCCACCAAACCATCCTGTAATGTCAAGCCTTGCGCTGCCAGCCAAGCCTGGTAATTGACCAGATGCGGAGGGAGTGGCAGAAGTGGAGGTGCTAGCGGCGCCGGCCAGGCACCCCAACCACCATTGTTCTGAACTTGTTCAACATTGGCCGCGTTATCATTATTGCCAGCAGGTGGAGCTGTGTTCTGAACTAGCCAGTTATGCACCTGCTGTTGGTATAGCTGCTCTGCCGTGAGCTCTGGCCCAAATTGTGGATGGGGGTTGCCGTCGAGGGGAGGAGGTTCTTCTCCCACCGGGGGTACTTCTAGAAGTAGGCCGTTCCAGTCATTGCTGCGCAGGATAGTAATTTGAACTGTCTAGCAATCCCTAACACCTCCAAGTTGCCAAACCACAAAACTTTTTGGGATCAAACGCAGACGAATAACACGAGCTTTAAGCTGAATAAATCTTCTATCCTACCGTGGATTGTACCAAGAGACCAAAGATCCATATCCCCCCAAAGCTTTGATGATGTAATAATCAGTCTGATAATCATACGGAAAGCCAAAATACATCAACCAAACCTCTGGACCAAAGGAGGTGGTGTGCCTATTCAGAGCTTCATTGTGAGGGACAAAGGTTATGAGCAGATCCTCGTCCTCAAGCTCAATAGGGGTGGCAACATCACTGTCTCTCATGAAAGAATCCACAAAACCAAAGAGCCCAATGCCAAAAGGGTGATCGCTAGATTCAGTGGTAAAAAGTTGGGACCCATGGAGCAGACCTTCGATCATAGTACGGATGGCCACCCGTCGATGCAGAGGGACGTAGTGGTTTGCTTCGGCGACGGCCAAGAAGTCATGGTTGAGCGGTGGGATTGGGCCGACCACCATTCCACTGCGCACCAGGCAATCAGCCGGTCCGGGCTCGACAGCAAAACCCGGCGGGAGGAACGACACCAGATTGAGAGGGTAGTTCGCCATGGCTGGGGCGCTTGGTGAAGGTGGTGCTTACTGCGGTGATGGGACTGGGCGAGGCTGGGGCGTTTGGGTAATCGAGGTGGAAGGTGGAACGTGAGGGGTAGAGATGGAAGGCTGAATTTTCTTTGGCCTCCACTTCCATCTCTTGGCAAACTGTAATCGGAGGCAGGATCGCTCCACGTGGCCATAGATGCCGCAGGCGGTGCATCGCACGGTGGGCTTGGTGTCATGCCTGGTGAGCTGTTTCAGATGGGTAGGTGCAGGATATCCGGTGTGATTTATTTGATTGTCGTGGATTGATTTGAGCCCAAGTATTGACTGATGCTTACCATGCAATGGGCAATCAGCTGCTTTGTGGTCAGGTGCCGAGCAATTAATGCAAATTAGACGAGCTTGGCAGGAAATCTTGTGGTAACCCCATTGAAGGCATCTAGCGCAGAGGATCGCCCAATTAGTGGATAAATCCATAATCTCCTCTAGTGTGTACTGGGCTTGGGCCAAATCAGCCTTGTGGCAGGCCTTGAGAGTAGGGGGCCAAGATTCATGCGGGGGGGGGGGGCGTATTTGAATGCAGATTTCAAAAAACACTGGGGCGGGGAGGGTTAGGTCACATTTAAAGGGCATTTAAAGGTACCCAACTTAATATAGTCCGCCAATTGATTTTCCTCCAAATCCGCCTGAGACAAAAAATGTTCCATTAAGGACACGGAGTTAATGCTGCCTGTTGTCACCGGAGGTGATTTGAAACTGGAATTATCTTGACTGAATGCAGCAAAGGTCCCAAAAGAAATTTGAAAATCATGATGCTTGTTTTGCGAGTCATTGTTCTTGGTCCGCAATGAGGAGGAGGAAGACGCTTTAGCAGCATTTCTGTTGGAAAACCTCATATGATCAATAGGAACTAACCCAAACTTGCTCATAACAGCCTTTGATGAGGAATCCAATTTTGACCCAGGCTGAAGAAAACCCAAAGAGGACTTGAGTGCCATTGGCCGACGGGCCAAGAGGTCTGTCTGTTCTTTGTCCGCATGCCAGCAAGACTCACCAATTGGTGCTTGAGCAAAATGACCATTAAACAAATGGAAATGGCAAACAAAATCAGGCCAAATGTGGTCTTTGAGCCGATAGATGAAATGACCCACTTTGTTATTGGCCACAGAGAACCGAAAGGATCGAGAGTTGATCTTGACCACCTTGAAACCCGAGCTGATACCACCAATGCAACATTTGAGGGCAACACCAACTGAATCCACCGAGAGGGCAAAAGAGGCCGAGGAGAACGAAACCACCAGAAAGAATTCTTTGGAGTCCCAAGAGGGTGAGAAATGGATAGTAGAACCAAACCTTCTTCTCACCTGGTCTGCAAGGGCAAGGCTGATGCAAAATCCCAATGCAAAAGGCCCTCCATAGGGTTCTAGCTTAGGATTCGCCATGGGATCTGGTGGTGAGGGTGGAGATAGGGGAGGGAGGTAGGAGGAGAGCCATCTCCGTTGCCGCAAGTTGTTGCGCACAATTGCTATGGATGAGGAAAACTTTAAAGGATTATGGTGTCACTTGTGACAAAGTGCCTCTTCTATGTGATAATGAAAGTGCCATCAAGATCTCCTACAACCCCGTGCAACATAGCAAGACGAATACATTGAGATTTGTCATCATTTTATCCGGGATCACATCATGCATGGAGATATTGACCTTATTTATGTAGGTACTCAAGAGCAACTTGCAAATATTTTCACGAAGCCATTGGATGAAGCAAGATTTCGCGAGTTGAGGCATGAGCTAAATATCATTGATTTGAGCAATGTGTCTTGAGACTAGGCACACCTCACCGCATTCATCATGTTATCTTGTTCTAGATGTAGGCATGGACATAGGGGGTGTTGTTCTCTTCATGAACTCACACTCACTCTATTATGCATACATAGAATCAATCTTTCACATTAGCCATTTTAGATGGTATTTGTGCTTCAAAGATGAGTTTTGGTCATGGGCCCAAGGTTAAAATCTTCGTGGTGCCATACCAATTGACTCAAACATAGGTGGCTCCGGCCACCGCCCATCTTCTCTTGGAAGAGGTTTGGTTCCCGGTTCTCGGTTGCGTTTTGGATCACTCCAAATTTGCTCTTGTTTTGGTTGTTTTTTGTACTTGGAGTGTTCCTTTCCATTTGTAGTGTTTCTTGTCTCCAACCCAAGCCCATCTCATCTATAACCTCTCAGATTTGCATAAGCCACATTTCAAAATTTGATCTTGGCAGTTTTGTTGCGTGCAAGTGGTACTACCGCTGGCCAGGGACGGTACTACCGCTCCGGCCGACGGTACTAATGCCAAGGAGGGTACTATCGGCCTCCTGCCGTTGTCATGTACACAGGCGGTACTACCGTCGGGTGTAGGACGGTACTACCGCCCTGACCCGCGGTACTACCGCTTCAAGGACGACTTTGGGGGGAGGGGTTAAGTGCACGGGCAAGGGAGTTCTAACTCCCCATACCCATTCACTTCCTCTTCCCCACGACTCCTCCCTCTGCAGGCAACTCGAATTGCCCCGGCCGCCGCCCCCGGCTCACCGATTTCGTGCCGTCTTCCACGATTTCGACTGATGGGATCGATCCCCGCCATCTCCTCTCGCCATGGAACCCGGTATTGCCCCCGTTCGTCTCTCCTACGATTCTATTTTTTGATAGGTTCGTTGGGCAATGCATCATGGTTCTTCGATTTTTGGCTAAATCGGGGCATGAGTAGGACATGGAATGGCTGCTAGATAGGAGGGTAGGAATTCTTTGCAGCATTTTTGAACTTTAGGGTCTCCGGTACTACCGGATCTATACCGCTAGATCTGGACGGTACTACCGCCTCAAGAGGTACTACCGCTTCTGATCCACGGTACTACCGCTGGTACTTCGGTACTACCGCTTGGGCCCCCAAATTTCTGAATTTTTGCAAAGTCGTTCCTCTCTCACTTTGTATCCTTTTGGCTTATGCAATGCTTTTACACCTGCTTTTCCCTCGTGCTCTTGTGTTTGGTCAGGTGGTAGTGGCTCCGGTCCGCATCAGGCACGTCGCAAGAATCCAAAGCGCCACACTTCCAAGCGTGGCCGTACAGGTGATGAAGCAGAGGGTTCCAGTTCTCAGGCCAGGCAGAGGCCATCAGGGAGCACCAAGTCAGTTGCACACAAGCAGAAGGAAAAGGCAAAGGCAGTGTCCGAGATGACCAACAAGGAGTTCTGGGACTATCGTCAGCGCAACCCTTATAGTCGCCCTCAGGATGCTTCTCTTGTGCGTCGTCCATTCTGGAACATGGAGCAAGCCTCCGTATATCTTGATGTACTCAAGGCCAAGAAGAATCTTTTTGTGCAAACAAAGTCCATTGGAGAAGGACGCTTCTTACTTTGGAGAGGCTCTTCAGCTTTGCACTCAGTTTGACATCATCAAGATCATGACTTTCAACAATGACTTTGACCCAGAGATTGTGGCCCAGTTCTTTGCCACGGTACCCTTTGGCACCGATGTTGCTTGCCCTATGACATGGATGATTCATGGCAGGCAACTGCATGCTTCATGGAAGACATTCATGAACACACTCGGCTATGGTGATGATGGACTTGAGAACTCACTTGGACTTCGCCCCCACAGAGAGTCTGCTGCCACCCACAAGTCCAAGTTGGTTCGTTACCAGAGGAAGAGGAAGACTGCCAAGGGAGAGGTCACTGAGCTGATTCCGTTTCTGGATATCATGCACCGTATCTTTAGGAACACTCTCTTCCCTCACATTGGGAACTTGGACATGGTGCACTCATACCTTGTGGATTTGCTTCTTATGTGCATCAAGGAGAGGAACAAGACATGTGTTCTGGATGTATCCCATGTCATGTGGTCTGAGCTTCTGTCTGCGGTGTATGACCGGAAGGTGGCCATCTATGGGCCTTATCTCTACAAGCTCATTGTGGACACGTGGGGCTCTCAGTTCCCAGGGGAGCCCTGATGTCTACTACGCAACTTTTATTCTTGTATACGTTGTTGGGCCTCCAAGTGTAGAGTTTTGTAGGATAGCAGCAAATTTCTCTCAACTGGATGACCTAAGGTTTATCAATCCATGGGCGGTGTAGGATGAGGTTGTTCTCTCTCAAACAACCCTGCAATCAAATACAAGCAATCTCTTGTGTCCCCAACACACCCAATACAATGGTAAATTGTATAGGTGCACTAGTTCGGCGAAGAGATGTGATGTCTACTACACAACTTATTCTTGTAGACTCGTGTTGGGCCTCCAAGCGTAGAGTTTTGTAGGACAGTAGCAATTTTCCCTCAAGTGGATGACCTAAGGTTTATTAATCCGTGGGAGGCGTAGGATGAAGATGGTCTCTCTCAAACAACCCTGCAATCAAATACAAGAAATCTCTTGTGTCCCCAACACACCAAATACAATGGTAAATTGTATAGGTGCACTAGTTCGGCGAAGAGATGGTGATACAAGTATAGTATGGATAGTAGATATAGGTTTTTGTAATCTGAAAATATAAAAACAGAAAGGTAGCAAGTAACAAAAGTGAGCACAAACGGTATTGCAATGCTTGAAAACAAGGCCTAGGGTTCATACTTTCACTAGTGTAATCTCTCAACAATGCTAACATAATTGGATCATATAACAATCCCTCAACGTGCGATAAAGAATCACTCCAAAGTTCTTATTAGCGGAGAACATAAGATAGAAATTGTTGTAGGGTACGAAACCACCTCAAAGTTATCCTTTCCGATCAATCTATTGAGCTATTCCTAGAAGTGTCACAAATAGCCCTAGAGTTCGTACTAGAATAACACCATATGATACACATCAACCAACTCTAATGTCACCTAGATACTCCAATGTCACCAAAATATCTATGAGTTGATTATTCGATATGCATCAAAACAACTTCAGATTCATAATATTCAATCCACACAAAGAACTTCAAAGAGTGCCCCAAAGTTTCTTATCGGAGAAAAGATAATGAAAACATGCAACCAACCCTTATGCCTAGAACACCCCAAGGTCACGGGAATCCGTGAGTTGATCACCAAAACATACATCAAGTGAACTAATAGAATACCCCATTGTCACCACGGGTATCCACATGCAAGACATACATCAAGTGTTCTCAAATCCATAAAAGTATTCAATCCGATAATAGTGAAACCTCAAAGGTAAAAACTCAATTCATCACAACGAGATAGAGAGCGGGAAAACACCATATGATCCAACTATATTAACAAGGCTCGCGGTACATTAAGATCGTGCCAAATCAAGAACACGAGAGAGAGAGAGATAAAACACATAGCTACTGGTACAAACACTCAGCCCTGAGGGTGAACTACTCCCTCCTCGTCATGGAGACCGCCGGGATGATGAAGATGGCCTCCGGTGATGATTCCCCCCTCCGACGTAAAAACTCATCTTGGTTAACTTTTGGGGGTTTCTGAATATATAGGATTTTTCAGCGTTGGAATCACGCAAAGAGGTGCCACAGGGGGCCCACGAGGCACCAGGGCACGCCTGGGGGGTGGCGTGCCCTGGTGGCTTGTGGGGGCCCTGTGGCTCTTCTGGTGCTCCCCCGAAGCTTCCTAGGTCTGTTTCCTTCCAGAAAAAATCGTCAAAAAGTTTCGCTGCATTTGGACTTCATTTGATATGGATTTTCTGGAAAACCAAAAACAAGCAAAAAAATAGCAACTGGCACTGGGCACTAGGTCAATATGTTAGTCCATAAAAATCATATAAAATCCATATAAAAGTGCACCATAATCATACAAAACTATAATAAACATGGCATGAATACTTCATAAATTATAGATACGTTGGAGACGTATCAGCATCCCCAAGCTTAATTCCTGCTCGTCCTCGAGTAGGTAAATGATAAAAGAAATAATTTATGAAGTGTGAATGCTAGCATAGTGCATAAGTTTGATCAATGATAATTTCAATCACCTTTTCTAGCATCAATACATATCATAATCAGTAGCTCATCTCATAAAACTTCTCATGATCAAGTAGCAAGCTATTCACATGTTTAAAGTATAGGCCATAAACTTTCTTGAAAACTAACAAACTATGTTCTTAGTCATCAAACAATTGCAATTCATCTTATTTTCAGGAAGGGTCTATGTAAGAGCTTTGATCTAGCAAATTCCACATACTCAACTATCATTTAGTCTTCCATGATTGCTGACACTCAAAGCATATTTTTAGAACAAACCGTTTCAGTCAAACACATAGGAAGACAGGGGCTTAATGTTTTGCCTCCCAACTTCTTTATCTCATGGATAATGTCAACAATAATAACTCATGATCACCTATATTCAACTGGATATATGTGCCTGGATCATTCCCTACCACATGATTCTTGCCAACTAGAGAATAATTGAGGTTGAAACGAGAAGAAATAATATTGACTCTTGCATAAAAGTAAATACATAAAAGTAAATGCATAAAAGTAAAAGATAGGCCCTTCGCAGTGGGAAGCAGAGGTTGTCATGCGCTTTTTATTTTTGGATGTCAAGCCCTTAATGCAAAGGAACGTCATGTTGTATTGCCCCTTGTGATAGCAACCTTTATTATGCAGTCCGTCGCTTTTATTTCTTTACCATCACAAGTTTGTACAACGCTTATTTTCCCTTGCAATAAAAGATCATACATATTTTAGGAGCAATTTGTATTGCTTTTTGCACCGATGACAACTTACTTGAAGGATCTTATTCAATCCATAGGTAGATATGGTGGACACTCATGGCAAGAAACTGGGTTTAAGGATTTTTGGATGCACAAGTAGTATCTCTACTTAGTACGAATTTTTGGCTAGCAAAAGATCCTAAGCAAGCACCACATGTTAGAGGATCCATGACAATATAACTTCTATGTGAATATAAACAAACATAACTCATTACGTTGTCTTCCTTGTCCAACATCAACTACTTGATCAAGCTTGAAAATAATTAATGGGGGCTCACAATCATAGAAGATGTCCAAGATAGTATATTTATATGTGTAATTTCTCTTCCTTCAAAATTCTTTCATGAATTGTTCAAGTGACCAATGCTATGTTTGTTAACTTTCAACAAATTTTACCACTTATACTTCTTGTATGTGAAGTCACTACTCCCCATGGGACAAGCATATGAAGCATAAAAATTTCAACTTTATGATATTCAATTCATTTCAACAATTTACTCATAGGATGTAAGTGAAGAACAAGAGTAAATGACAAACTACTCCAAAAAGATATAAGTGAAGACCAAATGAGTAGTTAAGTAAATAGGTAGCTATGTGAGGACTCTCTATTATTTAAAAATTTCATATCTTAAGTATTTTATTCAAACAGCAAAGAAAACAAAATAAAATGACATTCCAAGAATAGCACAACTCATGTGAAGAAGCAAAAACTTAGGCTCAACCAAGACTAACCGATAATTGTTAATGAAGAAAGGTGGGATGCCTACCGGGGCATCCCCAAGATTAGATGCTTGAGACTTCTTGAAATATTATATTGGGATGCCTTGGGCATCCCCAAGCTTGAGATTTTGTGTCTCCTTAATTCCTCTCATATCACGGTTTCCCTAAATCTTAAAAACTTCATCCACATAAAACTCAACAAGAACTCGTGAGATAAGTTAGTATAAATCAATGCAAAACCTTATAATTATCTACTGTAGAAAATTATTAAAATTATAATTAAACATTGCATACTAAATGCCTCTGCATATTTAATACTCTTATCCACAAATAGAAACATTAAACAAGCAACATATGCAAATAATGCAACTATAACCGAAATCTGCCAAAACAGAACAGTCTGTAAAGGGGGAATAAGAATTCATACTTCCCTAACTCCAAAAATTCTAAAAAATTACCACGTGACAGAGAACTCATGCATGCTTTCTGTGTAAAAATTTCAGATTTTTATCATGTCCTGACTATTCAGGAATATTCTGGACATAACAGAAAACTTTCTGTTTTCAAACAGCAACACATAAACTTGCAAACTGAGCATGGTAAAGGCTATAATTGGCATTTTATTGAACTAAAAGATACAAAACATGATTATTGATAACATAAATCAAATCTCAACAAAATAAAATGATGCTCCAAGCAAAACTCATATTATGCGACGAATAAAAATATAGCTCCGAGTGAGGTTACCGATAGTGTTGAAGACGAAAGAGGGGATGCCTTCCGGGGCATCCCCAAGCTTAGTTGCTTGGGTATTCCTTGAGTATTACCTTGGGGTGCCTTGGGCATCCCCAATCTTAGGGTCTTGCCGCTCTTTATTCTCCTCATATCGATATCTCACCCAAAACTTGAAAACTTCAATCACACAAAACTTAACGGAACTTCGTGAGATAGGTTAGTATGATAAAAATAAATCATCCACTTAGGTACTGTAAAGACAAGATTCATAATTGTTCTCACATAATGCCTACTATATTATATCATTTACACAATTTATATTACTCAATATAAGCTATGGAAACACTAAAACAAGCAAACTATGCATCGAAAACAGAATCTGTCAAAAACAGAACGGCGTGTAGTAAGCGATTTAAAAACCATACTTCTGTAACTCCAAAAATTCTGAAAAATTAGGAAAACGTAAACAATTTGTAAACCAATACTATGTACAAATTTCAGAATTTTTTTCACGCCCAGTACAGAATAGAAATTCCAGCACTGGACGCAAAAGTTTCTGTTTTTGCACAGAATCAAATCAACAAGCATCCACACTATCCCAAAGGCTTTACTTGGCACATTATTGAAAGGAAACATATAAAACATTATTACTACAGTAGCTTAATCATGTGAACACACAAAAAAAGTAGGGGTAAATGTTGGGTTGTCTCCCAACAAGCGATTTTCTTTAATGCCTTTTTAGCTAGGCATGATGATTTCAATGATGCTCACATAAAAAGTAAAGAATTGAAAAATAACGGGAGCATCAAGAAGCATATGACTAGCACTTTTAAGCCTAACTCACTTCCTATGAATAGGGATTTTGTGAGCAAATAGTTTATGGGAGCAAGAATCAACTAGCATAGGAAGGCAAAACAAGCATAACTTCAAAACTTTGAACATAAAGAGAGGAAACTTGATATTATTGAGAAGCCTACAAGCATATGTTCCTCTCTCATAGTAATTTTCAGTAGCATCATGAAGAAACTCAACAATATACCCATCACACAAATCATTCTTTTCATAATCTACAAGCATAGAAATTTTATTACTCTCCACGTAAGCAAAATTATTCTCATGAATAGTAGTGGGAGCAAACTCAACAAAATAGCTATCATGTGATACTTGATTGGTATAATCCAATTGAAAATTAAAATCATGATGACAAGTTTCATGGTTATCATTATTATTTATAGCATACATGTCATCACAATAGATAGGAGGCATGCGATCATCATAATAAATTTTCTCATCAAAACTTGGGGGACTAAAAATATCATCTTCATCAAACATAGCATCCCCAAGCTTATGGCTTTGCATATCATTAGCATCATGGATACTCATAGGATTCATACTAACAACATTGCAATCATGCTCATCATTCAAAGATTTTATGCCAAACATTTTATTGAATTCTTCTTCTATCAATTGAGCACAATTTTCCGATCCATCATTTTCAAGAAAGATATTATAAAGATGAATAATATGAGGCAACCTCAATTCCATATTTTTTTGTATTTTTCTTTTATAAACCAAACTAGTGATAAAACAAGAAACTAAAAGATTCGATTGCAAGATCTAAAGATATACCTTCAAGCACTCACCTCCCAGCAACGGCGCCAGAAAAGAGCTTGATGTCTACTACACAACTTATTCTTGTAGACTCGTGTTGGGCCTCCAAGCGCAGAGTTTTGTAGGACAATAGCAATTTTCCCTCAAGTGGATGGACTAAGGTTTATCAATCTGTGGGAGGCGTAGGATGAAGATGGTCTCTCTCAAACAACCCTGCAATCAAATACAAGAAATCTCTTGTGTCCCCAACACACCAAATACAATGGTAAATTGTATAGGTGCACTAGTTCGGCGAAGAGATGGTGATACAAGTGTAGTATGGATAGTAGATATAGGTTTTTGTAATCTGAAAATATAAAAACCGCAAGGTAGCAAGTAACAAAAGTGAGCACAAACGGTATTGCAATGCTTGAAAACAAGGCCTAGGGTTCATACTTTCACTAGTGTAATCTCTCAACAATGCTAACATAATTGGATCATATAACAATCCCTCAACGTGCGATAAAGAATCACTCCAAAGTTCTTATTAGCGGAGAACATAAGATAGAAATTGTTGTAGGGTACGAAACCACCTCAAAGTTATCCTTTCCGATCAATCTATTGAGCTATTCCTATAAGTGTCACAAACAGCCCTAGAGTTCATACTAGAATAACACCATATGATACACATCAACCAACTCTAATGTCACCTAGATACTCCAATGTCACCACAAGTATCCGTGAGTTGATTATTCGATATGCATCAAAACAACTTCAGATTCATAATATTCAATCCACACAAAGAACTTCAAAGAGTGCCCTAAAGTTTCTTATCGGAGAAAAGATAATGAAAACATGCAACCAACCCTTATGCCTAGATCACGCCAAGGTCACGGGAATCCGCGAGTTGATCACCAAAACATACATCAAGTCAACCAATAGAATACCCCATTGTCACCACGGGTATCCACATGCAAGACATACATCAAGTGTTCTCAAATCCATAAAAGTATTCAATCTAATAATAGTGAAACCTCAAAGGTAAAAACTCAATTCATCAAAATGAGATAGAGAGGGGGAAAACACCATATGATCTAACTATATTAACAAGGCTCGCGGTACATCAAGATCGTGCCAAATCAAGAACACGAGAGAGAGAGAGATAAAACACATAGCTACTGGTACAAACCCTCAGCCCCGAGGGTGAACTACTCCCTCCTCGTCATGGAGACCGCCAAGATGATGAAGATGGCCTCCGGTGATGCTTCCCCCCTCCGGCAGGGTGCCGGAAAAGGGTTGTAGATGATATCGTGGAGGTACAGAGGCTTGCGGTGGCGTAAAAACTAAGCTATGTTCACTTTCGGGGGTTTCTGAATATATAGGATTTTTCAGCGTTGCAATCACGCAAAGAGGTGCCACAGGGGGCCCACGAGGCACCAGGGTGCGCCTGGGGGGGTGGCGCGCCCTAGTGGCTTGTGGGCCCCTGTGGCTCTTCTGGTGCTCCCCCGAAGCTTCCTGGGTCTGTTTCCTTCCAGAAAAAATCATCAAAAAGTTTCGCTGCATTTGGACTTCACTTGATATGGATTTTCTGGAAAACCAAAAACAAGCAGAAAATAGCAACTGGCACAGGGCACTAGGTCAATATGTTAGTCCATAAAAATCATATAAAATCCATATAAAAGTGCACCATAATCATACAAAACTATAATAAACATGGCATGAATAATTCATAAATTATAGATATGTTGGAGACGTATCAAGATGGTGATACAAGTGTAGTATGGATAGTAGATATAGGTTTTTGTAATCTGAAAAAAATAAAAACAGCAAGGTAGCAAGTAACAAAAGTGAGCACAAACGGTATTGCAATGCTTGGAAACAAGGCCTAGGGTTCATACTTTCACTAGTGCAATCTCTCAACAGTGCTAACATAATTGAATCATATAACAATCCCTCAACGTGCGACAAAGAATCACTCCAAAGTTCCTATTACCGGAGAACATAAGATGAAATTGTTGTAGGGTACGAAACCACCTCAAAGTTATCCTTTCCGATCAATCTATTGAGCCATCCCTATAAGTGTCACAAACAGCCCTAGAGTTCATACTAAAATTACACCATATGATACGCATCAACCAACTCTAATGTCACCTAGATACTTCAATGTCACCACAAGTATCTGTGAGTTGATTATTCGATATGCATCAAAACAACTTCAGATTCATAATATTCAATCCACACAAAGAACTTCAAAGAGTGCCCCAAAGTTTCTATCGGAGAAAAGAAGATGAAAACGTGCAACCAACCCCTATGCCTAGATTACCCCAAGGTCACGGGAATCCGCAAGTTGATTACCAAAACATACATCAAGTGACTCAATAGAATACCCCATTGTCACCACGGGTATCCACATACAAGACATATATCAAGTGTTCTCAAATCCATAAAAGTATTCAATCTAATAATAGTGAAACCTCAAAGGTAAAAACTCAATTCATCAAAATGAGATAGAGAGGGGGAAAACACCATATGATCTAACTATATTAACAAGGCTCGCGGTACATCAAGATCGTGCCAAATCAAGAACACGAGAGAGAGAGAGATAAAACACATAGCTACTGGTACAAACCCTCAGCCCCGAGGGTGAACTACTCCCTCCTCGTCATGGAGACCGCCAAGATGATGAAGATGGCCTCCGGTGATGCTTCCCCCCTCCGGCAGGGTGCCGGAAAAGGGTTGTAGATGATATCGTGGAGGTACAGAGGCTTGCGGTGGCGTAAAAACTAAGCTATGTTCACTTTCGGGGGTTTCTGAATATATAGGATTTTTCAGCGTTGCAATCACGCAAAGAGGTGCCACAGGGGGCCCACGAGGCACCAGGGTGCGCCTGGGGGGGTGGCGCGCCCTAGTGGCTTGTGGGCCCCTGTGGCTCTTCTGGTGCTCCCCCGAAGCTTCCTGGGTCTGTTTCCTTCCAGAAAAAATCATCAAAAAGTTTCGCTGCATTTGGACTTCACTTGATATGGATTTTCTGGAAAACCAAAAACAAGCAGAAAATAGCAACTGGCACAGGGCACTAGGTCAATATGTTAGTCCATAAAAATCATATAAAATCCATATAAAAGTGCACCATAATCATACAAAACTATAATAAACATGGCATGAATAATTCATAAATTATAGATATGTTGGAGACGTATCAAGATGGTGATACAAGTGTAGTATGGATAGTAGATATAGGTTTTTGTAATCTGAAAAAAATAAAAACAGCAAGGTAGCAAGTAACAAAAGTGAGCACAAACGGTATTGCAATGCTTGGAAACAAGGCCTAGGGTTCATACTTTCACTAGTGCAATCTCTCAACAGTGCTAACATAATTGAATCATATAACAATCCCTCAACGTGCGACAAAGAATCACTCCAAAGTTCCTATTACCGGAGAACATAAGATGAAATTGTTGTAGGGTACGAAACCACCTCAAAGTTATCCTTTCCGATCAATCTATTGAGCCATCCCTATAAGTGTCACAAACAGCCCTAGAGTTCATACTAAAATTACACCATATGATACGCATCAACCAACTCTAATGTCACCTAGATACTTCAATGTCACCACAAGTATCTGTGAGTTGATTATTCGATATGCATCAAAACAACTTCAGATTCATAATATTCAATCCACACAAAGAACTTCAAAGAGTGCCCCAAAGTTTCTATCGGAGAAAAGAAGATGAAAACGTGCAATCAACCCCTATGCCTAGATTACCCCAAGGTCACGGGAATCCGCAAGTTGATTACCAAAACATACATCAAGTGACTCAATAGAATACCCCATTGTCACCACGGGTATCCACATACAAGACATATATCAAGTGTTCTCAAATCCAAAGTATTCAATCCGACAATAACGAAACCTCAAAAGGAAAGACTCAATTCATCACAAGAAGATAAAGAGGGAAGAAACACCATATGATCCAAGTATATTAACAAAGCTCGCGGTACATCATGATCGTGCCAAATCAAGGACACGAGAGAGAGAGAGAGAGAGAGAGAGAGAGAGAGAGAGAGAGAGATCAAACACATAGCTACTAGTACATACCCTCAGCCCTGAGGGTGAACTACTCCATCCTCATCATGGTGGCCGCCAGGATGATGAAGATGGCCTCCGGTGATGATTCCCCCCTCCGGCAAAGTGCCGGAACAGGGCGCCAGATGAGATCGCTTCGGTACAGAGGCTTGCGGTGGCGGCGTGGGAGTTCTATGTTTCTTTTCAGGGTTTTCTATATTTATAGGATTTTTCAGCGTTGGATTCACGCCAGGGGGCCCACTAGGGAGCGACAAGCTCGGGAGGCGCGCCCTAGGGGGGCGCCCCCTAGGCTTGTCGTGCCCTCGTGGCTCTTCTGGCACTTCTTCGAAGCTTCGGGGGTCTCTTTTTGTCCCTAAAAAATCACCATAAATTTTCAGCCCATTTCGAGAACTTTTATTTCTGCACAAAAAACAACACCACGGTAGTTCTGCTGAAAACAGCGTCAGTGCGGGTTAGTTCCTTTCAAATCATACCAAAACCATATAGAACTGTTGTAAACATGGCATGAATACTTCATAAATTATAGATACGTTAGAGATGTATCAGCATCCCCAAGCTTAATTCCTGCTCGTCCTCGAGTAGGTAAATGATAAAAGAAATAATTTATGAAGTGTGAATGCTAGCATAGTGCATATGTTTGATCAATGATAATTTCAATCACTTTTTCTAGCATCATTATATATCATAAACAGTAACTCGTCTCATAAAACTTCTCATGATCTTGTAGCAAGCTATTCACATGCTAAAGTATATACCATAAACTTTCTTGAAAACTAACAAATTATGTTCTCAGTCATCAAACAATTGCAATTCATCTTATTTTCAGGAAGGGTCTATGTAAGAGCTTTGATTTAGCAAATTCTACATACTCAACTATCATATAGTCTTCCATGATTGTTGACACTCAAAGCATATTTTTAGAACAAATCGTTTCAGTCAAACACATAGGAAGACAGGGGCTTAATGTTTTGCCTCCCAACTTATTTATGCCAGGGATAATGTCAACAATAATAACTCATGATCACCTATATACAATTGGATATATGTGCCTAGATCTTTCCCCACCACATGATGCTTGCCAAGAGAGAAAATAAAAATGGAATAGAGAAGAACACTATTGACTCTTGCATAAAAGTAAATACACAAAGTAAAAGATAGGCCCTTCGCAGAGGGAAGCAGAGGTTGTCATGCGCTTTTTATTTTTGGATGTGCAAGCTCTTAATGGAAAGGAACGTCACTTTATATTGCCCCTTGTGATAGCAACCTTTATTATGCAGTTCGTCGCTTTTATTTCTTCACCATCACAAGTTCGTACAAAGCTTATTTTCCCTTACAATAAAAGATCATACATATTTAGGAGCAATTTTTATTGCTTTTGCACCGATGACAACTTACTTGAAGGATCTTATTCAATCCATAGGTAGATATAGTGGACTCTCATGGCAAGAAACTGGGTTTAAGGGTTTTTGGATGCACAAGTAGTATTTCTACTTAGCACAAAATTTTGGCCAGCAAAAGATTATGAGCAAGCACCACATGTTAGAGGATCCAGGAACATATAACTTCTATGTGAATATAAACAAACATAACCCATTACGTTGTCTTCTTTGTCCAACATCAACTACTTGATCAAGGTTGAAAATAATTAATGGGGGCTCACAATCATAGAAGTTGTCCAAGATAGTATATTTATATGTGAAATCTCTCTTCCTTCAATATTCTTTCATGACTTGTTCAAGTGACCAATGCTGTGTTTGCTAACTTTCAATAAATTTTACCACTTATACTTCTTTTGTGTGAAGTCACTACTCCCCATGGGACAAGCATATGAAACACATATCATGTCAACTTTATGATATTCAATTCATTCAACAATTTACTTGAGACTTCAAAAGATATAAGTGAAGATCTATGAGTAGTCATACAATTAAGTAGCTAGGTGAGGACTCTCTCTCATTCAAGATTTTAGATCCAAGGATTTTATTAAAACAGCAAGCAAAATGAAAATAAAAGGACACTCCAAGAATAGCCCATATCATGTGAACAAGTAAAAACTTACGCTAACCGATAGGTGTTCATGAAGAAAGGTGGGATGCCTACCGGGGCTTCCCCAAGCTTAGTTGCTTGAGACTTCTTGGAATATTATCTTTGGGTGCCTAGGGCATCCCCAAGCTTGAGCTCTTGTGTCTCCTTAATTCCTCTCATATCATGACTTCTCCTATATCTTAAAAACTTCATCCACACAAAACTCAACAAGAACTCGTGAGATAAGTTAGTATAAATCAACTCAAAACCTTAACATTCTCTACTGTAACAAATCACTAAAATTATAATTAAAAATTTCATACTAAATGCCTCTGCATACTTAATACTCATATCCACAAATAGAAACATTAAATAGGCAAACATATGCAAACAATGCAACTATAACAGCAATCTGCCAAAACAGAACAGTCTGTAAAGGGGGAATAAAAATTCATAATTCCCTAAATCCAAAAATTCTGAAAAATTACCACGTGATAGAGAACTCATGCATGCTTACTTTGTAAAAATTTCATATTTTTATCATGTTCTGACAATTCACATAAATTCAGGACATCACTGAAAACTTTCTGTTTTCAAACAGCAACACATAAACTTGCAAACTGAGCATGGTAAAGGCTATAATTGGAATTTTATTAATCTAAAAGATACAAAACATGATTATTGATAACAGCAAGCAAATCTCAACAAAATAAAATGACGCTCCAAGCAAAACTCATATTACATGATGAATAAAAATATAGCTCCAAGTGAGGTTACCGATAATGTTGAAGACGAAAGAGGGGATGCCTTCCGGGGCATCCCCAAGCGTAGACGCTTGAGTATTCCTTAAATATTACCTTTGGGTGCCTTGGGAATCCCCAAGCTTAGGGTATTGCCACTCCTTATTCTCCTCATATCGATATCTCACCCAAAACTTGAAAACTTCAATCACATAAAACTTAACGGAACTCCGTAAGATAGGTTAGTATGGAAATTAATCATTAACTTTGGTAATGTCAAGACAAGATTCATAATTTTTATCACACAATTACTACTGTATTCTGTCATTTCCACAATTTATATTACTCAATATAAGCTATGGAAACACTAAAACAAGCGAACTATGCAATAAAAACAGAATCTGTCAAAAACAGAACAGCATGTAGTGAGCGAATTAAAAAGAATACTTATGTACCTCCAACAATTCTGAAAAATTAGGACAACGTAAAAAAAATTGTAAAACAATACTTTGTAAAAATTTCAGAATTTTCTCACACTCCAGTAAAGAAAAGAAATTCCAGCACTTGACGCAAAAGTTTCTGTTTTTGCACAGAATCTAATCAACAAGCATCCACACTATCCCAAAGGCTTTAATTGGCACATTATTGAAAGAAAACATAAAAAACATGATTACTACAGTAGATTAATAATGTGGAAACACAAAAATAGTAGGTATAAATGTTGGGTTGTCTCCCAACAAGCACTTTTCTTTAATGCCTTTCTAGCTAGGCACGATGATTTCAATGATGCCCACATAAAAGTAAAGAATTGAAACACAATGGGAGCATCATGAAACATATGGCAAGCACATTTAAGCCTAACCCACTTCCTATGCATAGGGATTTTGTGAGCAAATAATTTATGGGAGCAAGAATCAACTAGCATAGGAAGGCAAAACAAGTATAACTTCAAAAAAATTCAACACATAGAGAGGAAACTTGATATTATTGCAACACCTACAAGCATATGATCCTCTCTCATAATAATTTTCAGTAGCATCATGAATGAATTCAACAATATAGCTATCACATAAAGCATTATTTTCATGACCTACAAGCATAGAATTTTTATTACTCCCCACATAAGTAAATTTATTCTCATTTATAATAGTGGGAGTATCATATGAAACTTGAATACGATAAATTGTTTCCACATTAAAAGAGTAATGTTCAGTAAAAGGGTATTCATAATTATGACAAGTTTTATAATAATCATCATCATTAATTTTTATAACATAAGTATCATCACAATAATCATCATAAGTAGCAACTTTGTTCTCATCATAATCAATTGAAACCTCTTCCAAAGTAGTGGATTCAACACTAAATAAAGTCATGACCTCTCCAAATCCACTTTTATAATTGTTATAAGATTGAACACCCTCCAAAATAGTGGGATGATTATTACATTAAGTTGACACTCTTCCAAACCCACTTTCATTATTATTGCAATCATCATAGATAGGAGGCATGCTATCATAATAAATTTGATCATTAAAAGTAGGGGGACTAAAAAGATCATCCTCATTAAACATAGCATCCCCAAGCTTAGGGTAAACATTATTTTCAGCAAATAAATTCTCAAACATGTCATTCTCATCAAACATAGCATCCCCAAGCTTGTGGGTTTGCATATCATTAGCATAATCACTCTTATCATCAATAATATGAATAGCACGAATAGTATAAAAATTATTATCATCATAATTTACCAAGTTGGTGCTAAAAAGATTTTCAAGACCATAAGAAGTATCATTATCTTCCCAATCATAATCATCATAACAAGTAATAGGCAAAACAAAATCATCATCACGTGTATCATCTTCCACAATTATTTTTGATTCATTCTCATGAGGCACAACAATAATAGGAGCAACATTATTTGGGAGAGATACCTCTTTACCTCTACTTTTCCTTCTTTTCTTCTTCTTCACCACATTATGTGTGGGTTTGTTTAATTTTTCCGAGCTTCTTATTGAAGAGATTGGTTGGATAGGAAGCTCCTCCTCGTTACCTGTTTCATCATGAGAGAAAATAGGAGGGAAAGAGGGGATCTTTACCCTTCCATTAGCATTTCTTTTATATTCTATTGGTTTTCTCGTCTTTCTATAGTTGGCAATATAAGCAGTCTCATTGCAATTTACTACACAAAACATATAGATTTCCTGTAGACTAGTTTCAGTATAATCTGTGAATATGAGTGCTTCAAACCAACTATTTTTATGTGACAATTCTTCACACCCCAAAAATAAACAAAGTTCATTATAAAGTTCAAGGGTGATTAAGTTATTACAATATTTGGCCATGATTCGTTCATGAAAAAGCATGCATTGAAAATTAAGATGACCAACTTTATTGCAAAGTTCACAAGTAATGGGATAAAGAGAACATAATTTTGTAGCAAATTCATCTATCACTTTAAGCCACCAATTGGATTTATCATGTTTATGCTTCTTACAAAATCTATCATCCCTATAAGGCATCTCTTCACAAACTTTATGCACTCCACAAAAATTTACATGCTTATAAGAACCCTTTTTATCATGACTAGTACAATCATCATTAGTGTTATGGATATTCATAGCAAGCACACTAACAACATTGCAATCATGCTTAACGTTCAAAGATTTTATGCCATACATTTTATTGAATTCTTTTTCTAACACTTTAGCACAATTTTCCGATTCATCATTTTCAAGAAAGATATTATAAAGATGAAGCATTTGAGGCAACCTCAATTCCATTTTTTTGTATTTTACTTTTATAAACCAAACTAGTGATAAAACAAGAAACTAAAAGATTCAATTGCAAGATCTAAAGATATACCTTCAAGCAAACACCTCCCCGGCAACGGCGCCAGAAAAGAGCTTGATGTCTACTATGCAACTTTTATTCTTGTAGACGTTGTTGGGCCTCCAAGTGCAGAGTTTTGTAGGACAGCAGCAAATTTCCCTCAAGTGGATGACCTAAGGTTTATCAATCCGTGGGAGCTGTAGGATGAAGATGGTCTCTCTCAAACAACACTGCAATCAAATACAAGCAATCTCTTATGTCCCCAACACACCCAATATAATGGTAAATTGTACAGGTGCACTAATTCGGCGAATAGATGGTGATAGTAGATATAGGTTTTTGTAATCTGAACAAATAAAAACAGCAAGGTAGCAAGTAACAAAAGTGAGCACAAATGGTATTGCAATGCTTGGAAACAAGGCCTAGGGTTCATTCTTTCACTAGTGCAATCTGTCAACAGTGCTAACATAATTGAATCATATAACAATCCATCAACGTGCGACAAAGAATCACTCCAAAGTTCCTATTAGCGGAGAACATAAGATGAAATTGTTGTAGGGTACGAAACCACCTCAAAGTTATCTTTTCCGATCAATCTATTGAGCCATCCCTATAAGTGTCACAAACAGCCCTAGAGTTCGTACTAAAATAACACCATATGATACGCATCAACCAACTCTAATGTCACCTAGATACTCCAATGTCACCACAAGTATCTGTGAGTTGATTATTCGATATGCATCAAAACAACTTCAGATTCATAATATTCAATCCACACAAAGAACTTCAAAGAGTACCCCCAAAGTTTCTATCGGAGAAAAGAAGATGAAAATGTGCAATCAACCCCTATGCCTAGATTACCCCAAGGTCACGAGAATCCGCAAGTTGATTACCAAAACATACATCAAGTGACTCAATAGAATACCCCATTGTCACCACGGGTATCCACATGCAAGACATACATCAAGTGTTTTCAAATCCAAAGTATTCAATCCGACAATAACGAAACCTCAAAGGGAAAGACTCAATCCATCACAAGAAGATAGAGAGGGAAGAAACACCATATGATCCAACTATATTAACAAAGCTCGCGGTACATCAAGATCGTGCCAAATCAAGAACACGAGAGAGAGAGAGAGAGAGATCAAACACATAGCTACTGGTACATACCCTCAGCCCCGAGGATGAACTATTCCCTCCTTGTCATGGTGGCCGCCGGGATGATGAAGATGGCCTCCGATGATGATTCCTGATAACCTATAAGTATAGGGGATCAGTTGTAGCCTTTCTCGATAAATAAGAGTGTCAAACCCAACGAGGAGCTAAAGGTAGAATCAATATTCTCTTCAAGTTGTATCAACGACCGATACAACTCTACGCACACTTAATGTTTGCTTTACTTAGAACAAGAATAAAACTACTTGTAGGTGTAATAGGATAAGTTTGCAAGAATAAAACTAGAAGTACATAGCAAGAATAAAACTACGAGTAATTTGCAAGATAATGAAAGTTAGTTGTTTAGTAGAAAACTTTTGTAACACAAGAGAAGGATTTGTCCCTAGGCAATTCAATATGACATGTGTGATACTTATTATATGCAATGAGGGAGAAGCATACGCTAACATACTTTTCGTACTTGGATGATATGCACTTATGATTGGAACTCTAGCAAGCATCCGCAACTACTAAAGATCATTAAGGTAAAACCCAACCATAGCATTAAGTAAATAGTCCCCTTTACTCCCATACGCAACAACCCCCTTACTCGGGTGTAAGCTGCTGTCACTCTAGCCGCCCACTATAAGTGAATTATGAACGTATTGCAAACCCTACAGCGGTAATCCTATAGGGGAACGCGACAGAAAACAAAAAAAATTGTTACAGCGAGCACGCCCAGGACCACTATGGAGACTGCATACAAGGTTTGATCTTTTCGTTACCGACTCGTAGCGCAACGGAAGTAGAGTCGATGACGATCGGCGGTGCAGATCCCCGCAGCTAGGATTTTACAACCTCCCAACTGCGAGGATGTTCTGCCTCGTCTGCCCCTCGGACAGCCCTCCGGGAGGCAGTCGGACAGTCCCTCGGATGGTGTCACGGACAGCCCTTCGGGAGGACCCTCGAAACTCGGACAGTAACTCGAACAGCCCTTCGGGAGGACCCTCGAACAGCCCCTCGGGCAAAAAGATCGAACCTACGACCTCTCTACGGGGTTGCACACATACGGTGTCATCTATCCGGCAGGGCTTCGCCGTCCAGAACTAGTTCCCACCGGAACCAGACAGCCTTTCGGGTCTACAAAACTATTTCGCGGGGAGGGAGAGAGAAGGCCAGATCATGCATGGCATTTGTATGTGAGAAAGAGTGAGTGTGGAGAGTGCCTCTCCACCTCTATTTATAGGAAAACCCAAGGGGTAGGGTGGCTCCCAAAATACCAAAATTCCCTCAGATATTTTCACACTATTCGTAATAGTGTTTCCACTATTCATAATAGTGTTTCCACTATTCGTGAGATATTTTCTCCCAATAGTGTTTCCACTATTCATAAACATTTTCCCCGGCCGTTTAATCCAAAAATATTTCTGTAGGTCTTAGAACATTTCCAGTACCCACTAAAATAATTTTGGACGCGTTCCGAAACAATTCCGGATTAGTGATTTTCATCTGCGAAAAGCAACCAAAGCGGTTCCGGCAGTTCCGGAACATTTCCGGGTTTTTTCTCCGGAAAAATCCCAGAAGTTTCCAGAACAATTCTGGCACCCCCAAGAATTTCCAAGCTTGTGCCGAAACCAATTTGACTTAATGGTATACCCTGAAACAACTTTTCAGTTTTACCGAAACTCTTTCGGTGTTCTCTCTCCGGAACTCTTCCGTTGTCTCCGAAACTTTTCCGGTGACTTTCTCTCAGACTCCCTATCTAGCATTCAGCAGATAGATGACCCTTAAGCGTGTGACCCTATAGGTTCGGTGAAGTATAGACATGGCCGGAACACTTTCCGATCAATGATCAACATCGGAGCCGTGGACACCCATATTGACCCCTATACCCACACGAATAAATATTCGAGTGAACCTCCAGTTGCCGTGTGCTATTCCTGTTGCTTCGCGATATGTTACAAACACCCGAGGTGAGATTTATCGGCATCCCCGTGGATCAACACTTGTCCACAATGCCAGTTACCTCGTTACCGGTTTTGTTCTCTTTTCTCGTTCCCGTGTTCCGGCTTCCCTGTGATCAAATCACATTGTGTCTGGTCAGACGATGATGGATACCGTAACACCGAGAGGGCCCAAAGAATATCTCTCCATTGTCGGAGGAGCAAATCCCAATCTTGAGCTATCAAGTCCCTTGACATACTTTTCCATGAACCCGTAAGCCGCCATAATAGCCACCCATTTACGGATGACGTTTAACAAACCCCAAAGTTCATGAAGCAAGCATGAAGAAACTCGATACTCTCATGGTCTAAGGAATTATGCAAACGTTAACTTTCTTTGTGTTATTAACCATTAACTTGTGACGAATGTATCTCATAGCATAACATCAATTCGGGTCGATTCAACACAAATGTTCTTCTAACATTTTGTCCTCGAAATTGCCGGCATAGTCATGCCCATGATCAGGAAAATAGAACCATCATGCAACACTTGAGCTAGTCTTAGAGGCCAGACTAGGAATACATTTTACCGTTTATTATTCCACACGTGCATATGAGTTTCCCTCCGAGCCTCGTGGTTATTGTAGACTCAAGAACCATAGCAGTTATAGCACGGAATATAAACTTAATTATGAACATGGAGATAAATAATAGCATTTATTATTGCCTCTAGGGCATATCTCCTACAAATCCCACACTCTTGCGCGACACGGAGGGCACCATAGGACAGCACCATATTAACATACAACTCATATCAATCACGCCATACCACAATTAACCCGTAGGACAAAAGAAATCTACTCAAACATCATAGGATGGTCATACATCATTGGGTAATAATATGTAGCATGAAGCACCATGTTTAAGTTGAGATTACAACGGGGAGAAGAGGTGTTACACCGCTGCATAGAGGGAGAGAGAGTTGGTATTGACGGCGGCGAAGTTGTTGGTGTAGATCGCCGTCACGATGATTGCCCCGGCGGCGTTCCGGCGCAACCGAGAGAGAGGGGGAGAGAGTTCCCCTCCTTCTTCTGCTTCCTTGGCCTCCCCCTAGATGGGAGGAGAGTTTCCCCTCTGGTCCATGGCTGCCATGGCTCCCGGAGGGTAGGAGCCCCTCCGAGATTGGATCTCTCTCTCTGTTCTCTTCTGTTTTGCGTTCCTGTTTTCTGGCCGAAAACCGTTTCTTAAATTCCCGGAGATCCGTAACTCCGATTGGGCTGAAATTTTTAGGGGATTTTCTTCCGGATATTATCTTTCTTGCGGCAGAAGAAGGGGGCCAACCGCCCTACGGGGTGGCCACAATCCTACTGGGCGCGCCCTGGGTAGGGGGGCGCGCCCCTCGAGCTTGTGGGGCCCTCGGGCATCGTCTTGCGTTGATTCTTTTTCCCAAAAATCATATATATTCCAAAATAAATCTCCGTAAATTTTAATCATGTTTGGACTTCGTTTGATATGGATTTTCTGTGAAACAAGAAACATGCAACAAACAGGAACTGGCACTGGGCACTGGATCAATATGTTAGTCCAAGAAATCATATAAAATGTTGCCAAAAGTATGTGGAAATTGTAGGATTTTGGCATGAAACAATAAAAAATTATAGATACGATGGAGACGTATCAATTCCCTCCTCCGGCAGAGTGCCAGAACAGGGCTCCGGATGAGATCGCTTCGGTACAGAGGCTTGCGGCGGCGGTTTGGGATTTCTAGGTTTCTTTTCGGGTTTTTTTATATTTATAGGATTTTTTAGCGTTGGATTCACACCAGGGGGCCCAAGAGGGAGCGACAAGCTCGGGGGGCGCGCCCCCAGGCTTGTCGTGCCCTCGTGGCTCTTCTGACACTTCTTCAAAGCTTCGGGGGTCTCTTTTTGTCCATTAAAAATTACCGTAAATTTTCAGCTCATTCCGAGAACTTTTATTTCTGCACAAAAAACAACCCCACGGTAGTTCTGCTGAAAACAACGTCAGTCCGGGTTAGTTCCTTTCAAATCATACCAAAACCATATAGAATTGTTGTAAACATGGCATGAATACTTCATAAATTATAGATACGTTGGAGACGTATCAAGCCCCTCGAGACTGGTGACCTTGTTCCTCATGAGATCCTCAAGCTGAGGCAGAAGGAGCGATGGGGAGCTGCACCGGACGCTCCTGAGATTGAGATACCTCCTACCGATTCTGATGAGGAGGCTGAGCCTGACTATGTTCCACCCACTGAGCAGCCATCTTGGGCTACCAAGCTCAAGAGGAAGGTGAAGAAGTTGTTCTGTCTTCAGGCTGATATGCAGCGCTTGACGTATGAGGCTCTGATACGTCTCCAACGTATCTATAATTTTTGATTGTTTCATGTTATTATATTATCAATTTTGGATGCTTTATATGCATTTTTATGCTATTTTATAAAAAAAATTGCGACTAACCTATTAACTCAGTGCCCAGTGCCAGTTCCTGTTTTCTGCTTGTTTTTGGCTTTTTAGAAAATCAATGCCAAACGAAGTCCAAATAATAAAAAACTTTAAAATGATTTTTTCTAGACCAGAAGGGACCCTAGAAGCTTCGGGGGGAGACCAGACGAGATACGAGAGAGCCACAAGCTCAGGGGGCGCGCCTACCCCCCTAGGGCCGTCCCTCGAGCTTGTGGGCCCCACGCAGCTCCGTTTGACCTAATTCCAAGCCTATAAATTCACATATATTCCCTTACCAATAGAGAGCCACCCGAAATAACTTTTCTGCCACCGCAAGCTTCTGTTCTTCCGCGATTCCATCTGGAGGCCTTTTCCGGTAATCTGCCGGAGGGGGAATCGATCACGGAGGGCTTCTACGTCAACCTTGTTGCCCTACCGATGATGTGTGAGTAGTTCACCATAGACCTACGGGTCCATAGCTAGTAACTAGATGGCTTCTTCTCTCTCTTTGATCTTCAATACAATGTTCTCCTCGATCTTCTTGGAGTTCTATCCGATGTAATCTTCTTTTGCGGTGTGTTTGTTGGGATCCGATGAATTGTGGGTTTATGATCAGATTATTCATTGAAAATATTTGAGTCTTTTCTGAACTTTATTATGCATGATTATTATATATTTGTATTTCTCTTCGATCTACCCATTTGGTTTGTCCAACTAGATTGATTTATCTTTAGCGGGAGAGGTGTTTTGTAGTGGGTTCAATCTTGCGGTGTCCTCACCCAGTGACAGAAGGGGACGGGGTACATATTGTATTATTGCTACTAAGGATAAAACGACGGAGTTTATTCATACTGATTGAGTTCACTTTGTCTACATCATGTCATCTTGCTTAAAGCGTTACTCTGTTTGTCATGAACTTAATAACATAGATGCATGCTGGATAGCGGTCGATTGGTGGAGTAATAGTAGTAGATGCAGGCAGGAGTCGGTCTACTTGTCATGTACGTGATGCCTATATATGTGATCATTGCCATGAATACGTCATAACTATGTGCTTTTCTATCAATTTCCCAACAGTAATTTGTTTACCCACCGTATGCTATGTGTTCGAGAGAGAAGCCTCTAGTGAAAACTATGGCCCCGGGTCTACTTTAAGTATATTAAAAAACCTAAAACTACCTTGCTGCACTTTATTTACTTTTCTTTTGTTTTGCAATTTACCTATCTACCTATACAAGATTTAATCCTTGCAATTAACAAGTTCAAGGGGATTGACAACCCTCTTGCCCGCGTTGGGTGCAAGTATTTGCTTTTGTGTGTGCAGGTGCTGTTCATGAGGGTTTGCGTGATTATCCTATTGGTTCGATAAACCTTGGTTCTCACTGAGGGAAATACTTATCTCTACTGTATTGCTTCTCCCCTCCTCTTCGAGGAAAATCCCAACGCAGCTCACAAGTAGCAGGCTCACGTGGTGGAGAAGATGTCTCGTCGTCGTGACAAGGAAATTATGAGGAAGATGGGTCTGGAGGCTCCTAACGATTCAAAGAACAAGATCTTATCTAAGGACAAGTGGCTCTCCAAGAGAAGCCGATGGGCAGACTCTGATGACGAGGTCACTTCCGCTCACCACACTGCTGCTGCCCAGGATGAGGAGTCTGAGGATCGTGACGGAGATGAGCACGAGGAGGAGTCCATGGACGAGGGCTTGGAGTAGTGCTACCACCTCGAGTCGTTAGTCACTCTTTGCCTTTTTGGTGTCTCGATGCCAAAGGGGGAGAGAGTTTAGGACCGGGGATTTGCTTTGCAGGGTGTTGCCGAGTCACAAGCTCATTTTTATTTGATTTGTTTTCTCGCTTGTGAACTCTTTATCTCATTTGCGTTGGTTTGGTTTGTGAGACTTAAAGACCTTGTGTGTATGGTGTGAGACATACATTATCCCATGCTATCTTAATTATGTCGTATTATCATAGTATGTGAAGCTATGATCTATTGTGCCCTTTACCTCTTGCTCACATGCTTGTTACTTGCACCCATGCTTAGCTTTAATACTATGTTTGTTGCATGTATCACCTTGTCTATAAAATATAGGGGGAGTGTTGATCCTAGTGTGTACACTTTGCATTCCAAAAGCATACTCAAATAGTGCACACATCTAGGGGGAGCCCGTCTATATTTTGTAGATGTTGGGTTTGCATATTGTTCATTATATCTTTTGTGCAAATTGTAGGGTAACGCAGCAGAAAACAAAAAAATTCCGACCTACGTTCCAGCCCAGGATCACTATGGAGACTGCATACAAGGTTTGATCTTTTTCGTTACCGACTCGTAGCGCAGCGGAAGTAGAGTCGATGACGATCGACGGTGCAGATCCCTGCAGCTAGGATTTTACAACCTCCCAACCGCGAGAATGTACTCCCTCGTCAGCTCACCGGACGGATCTTCGGGCAGCCCTTCGGGAGGCCTCAGGACAGTCCCTCGGATAGTCCCACCGGACGGATCCTCGGACAGCCCTTCGGGAGGCCTCTGGACAGTCCCTCGGATAGTCCCACCGGACGGATCCTCGGACAGCCCTCCGGGAGGCCTCTAGACAGTCCTTCGGATAGTCCCACCGGACGGATCCTCGGACAGCCCTCCGGGAGGCCTCACTGAGAGCCCTTCGGGCGGGTCACTCGGACAGCCCTTCGGGAGGACCCCCGAAACACGGACAGTAACTCGGACAGCCCTTCGGGAGGCACTCTCGAACTAAGACCGAAACTACGATCTCTCTACAGAGTTGCACACATACGGTGTCATCTATCCGGCAGGGCTTCGCCGTTCAGAACTAGTTCCCACCGGAACCCAGACAGCCTTTCGGCTCTACGAAACTATTTCGCTGGGAGGGAGAGAGAAGCCAGAAATTTCATGGCACTTGTATGTGAGAAGGAGTGAGTGTGGAGACAGCCCCTCCACCTCTATTTATAGGAAATCCAAGGGGTAGGGTTGCTTGGCCCCCACGCCTTCTAGAAACCTTTTGGGAAAATATCCCAAAAGGTGACTTTTCCATAAATATCCCAAAAAGCACTTTCACTATTCACGACGACATTTTTCAGCGTCTGATCGAACTGAAAATATTCATGTGGGCTTAGAACATTTCCAGTACCCACCAAAATAATTTTCAACGCGAGCCGGAACAATTCCGGTTTAGTGATTTTCATCTGCGAAAAGCATCTGAAGCGGTTTCGGCAGCTCCGGAACATTTCCGGTTTTCATTCCGGAAAATTCCAGAAAGTTTCCAAAATGATTCTGGCACCCTCCAAGAATTATCAGGCATGTGCCGAAACCAATTTGACTTAATGGTATCCCCTGAAACAACTTTTCAGTTTTACCGAAACTGTTCCGGTGTTCTCTCTGCGGAACTTTTCCGCTGTCCGAAACTTTTCCGGTGTCCGAAACTTTTTCGGTGCTTTTCTCTCAGACTCCCTGTCTAGTATTCAGCAGATAGATGACCCTTAAGCGTGTGACCCTATAGGTTCGGTGAAGCATAGACATGACCCGGAACCCCTTCCGATCAATGATCAACATCGGAGCCGTGGACACCCATATTGACCCCTATACCCACACGAATGAATATTCGAGTGAACCTCCAGTTGCCGTGTGCTATTCCTGTTGCTTCGCGATATGTTACAAATACCCGAGGTGAGACATGTAGGCATCCCCGTGGATCAACAACTTGTCCACTATGCCAGTTACCTCGTTACCGGTATTGTTCTCTTTTCTCGTTCCCGTGTTCCGGCATCCCCGTGATCAAATCACAAAGTGTCTGGCCAGACGATGATGGATACCATAACACCGAGAGGGACCAGAGATATCTCTCCATCGTCGGAGGAGCAAATCCCAATCTTGAGCTATCAAGTTACTTGACATACTTTTCCATGAACCCGTAAGCCGCCATAATAGCCACCCATTTACGGATGACGTTTAACAAACCCCAAAGTTCATGAAGCAAGCATGAAGAAACTCGATACTCTCATGGTCTAAGGAATCATGCAAACATTAACCATCTCTGTGTTATTAACCATTAACTAATGACGAATGTATCTCATAGCATAACATCAATTCGGGTCGATTCAACACAAGTGTTCTACCAACAATTGTGCCCTCAAAATTGCCGGCATAGTCATGCCCATGATCAGGAAAACAGGATCATCATGCAATACTTGAGCCAGTCATAGAGGCTTGACTAGGAATACTTTTTACCGTTTATTATCCCACACGTGCACATGAGTTTCCCTCCAAGCCTCGTTTTATTTGCAGACTCGAGAATCATTGCAGTTATAGCATGGAACATAAACATAATTATGAACAGGGAGATAATCAATAACATTTATTATTGCCTCTAGGGCATATCTCCTACACAAATCCCGTGTTGTCATCAATCCACCAAAAAGGGGGAGATTGTTAGGGCATATTTCACCCTTAGTGGTTTTGATGATTGATGACAATGCGTTTTACGGGCTAACCGTGTGCATTGAGTATTTTAGAGATTATATTAGATGGCACGAGACGGTTTATTCCCCCTCGGTGATAAAGAGTGAAGACGGTTGTTTTCGATGATTTCTTTTTGGTGGATTTGAGTCGTAGGAAAACCGTACTATTAAGAGGGGGTCCGCTGTGGAAAGGTTTGGGTGAAATCAACATGTACACATTTCCCTTTGCACCCACATACCCTTCGTCGCATCTTTGGAGTTTCCACTGTTTTCTGTTGAAGGAGTGCTTGAGGCTACTTAGTGGTAGTACCGCCCTGTTCAGCGGTAGTACCGCTTGCACGGTACTTCCGCAGTCCAGTGCCGCAGGCTCTACCGCTTATATTTGGGCTACTGGACTCTTTTCCTCTCCAGCGGTAGTAGGGCGGCAGTACGACTCCCGCGGTACTACGGCCCCAGTACTACCCCACTACCGCCACTTTCTCTGTAGCCCAGAGTATTAAGCGGTAGTAGGGCGGTAGTAGAGTGGTAGTACCGCTTGGGCGGTACTTCCGCATCCTACTACCGCACAAACTTCCGCTTATATTTAGCCCACTGTACTCCTTTTCCTCTCAGCGGATGTAGAGCGGTAGTAGCTAGCGGTAGTACCGCTTCGGGCGGTACTTTCGGTCTACTCACCTCTACTATCGCGGTTCAGCCTTGCTCTGTGACACTAAGCGGAAGTAACGCTGGTGGGGACGGTAGTACCGCTCCGACGGCACTACCGCTCCCGTTTTCTCTAACTCACAGGCTCTGGACGGAATTGTCGCCTCTAGCGGTAGTACCGCTCACCCGAGCGGTAGTACCGCTGAGCGCTACTTGAGGCAGATAACAGTTGGATTTTTCCCCCACTATATAAAGGGGCTCTTCTTCCCCAAGACCCACCTCTTATCCCCTTGCTCCATTGTTGCGCCCTAAAGCTTATTTTCGCCCAATCTCTCTCCCTAGCCATCAAATCTTGTTGATACTCTAGGGTTTGCTTGAGAGGGCCTCGATCTACACTTCCACCAAGAGAAATTTGATCCCCCCTACTAATCCCTTGCAGATCTTGTTACTCTTGGGTGTTTGGGCACCCTAGACGAAAGAGGTCACCTCAGAGTCACAATCCATTGTGGTGAATCTTCGTGGTGGTGTTGGGAGCCTCCAATTCAGTTGTTGAGAGAGCCCCAACCTTGTTTGTAAAGATTCGGTTACCGCCTTCAAGGGCACCACTAGTGGAATCACGGCATCTTGCATTGTGCGAGGGCGTGAGGAGAATACGGTGGCCCTAATGGCTTCTTGGGGAGCATTGTGCCTCCACACCGCTCCAACGGAGACGTACTTCCCCCTAAAGGGAGGAAACTTTGGTAACACATTCTCGTCTTCATCGGCTTCACTTGTGGTTACTTCTAACCTTTATTTTGTGCAAGCTTTCATTGTGTTTGTACTTTGTGCTTGCTACTGTGCTTGTTGTTGTGCTTGTCATATAGGGTGTTCACCTAGTTGCATATCTAGACAGTCTATTTTATTGTCAAACCTAATTTGTTAAAAAAACTAAAAATTGGTAGTTGCCTATTCACCCATCCCCCCTCTTTAGTCAACCATATAGATCCTTTCAAGTGGAAAGGCTCTCTCACAGAGCTTCGCCGCCTGCTGTCATGGCGGATGCAGTGCAAGGGAGGAGGATGAGGAGCGACTTGTGTTGTAGAGTGGAGTTAGCCGGGTGTGGCCGTCTTTAAATAGCGGATTCCGGTGAGGCCAGGCGTCCGGGTGCGTCAATGCGCGGCGTCGGAGTGGGTTTCTCGGCTGGCGAGCCTGCTTAATGGCGGCATACGGACGGATGGGGCATTGAACAGGCGTGGTAGATATCCGTCCCGTCCAGTCACGCGTCTCCGGCATTGAATAGGCGCGGACACCGGAGACGCGTAGCGGGCGGCGCCCTCGGCCTACGCGCTGCTTCAATGGCGGAGGCAGCGAGAGGTCGCGTCCGCCCTGAACCGTCTTCAATGTGGAGCGGCGCGCTCTACAGCGGCATGAATGCGGGCAGCTGGCGCCGGGCGGGAAGCGCACGCGGCAGGGCGGAGGGGGTTTGGGTGGCCAGGGCAGTCAGAAACGGGCGTGGTAGCGGTCCGGACTCCTGCAATGCCCCCACGTTTGTCTCCGGTTTGCGCGAGAAAGGACGTCTGGACCGCGCCGCGGACCCATACATGACCGCGTTGGATGGCTTCCGCGGTCCGGACAGCGCGATCCGAACGGATGCGGGAGCTTTGAGAGTCGACGTTGGAGAGATGCCCTAGCAAAACTCTACATCGCCAGAAACCTCAAACGTACCAATCTCTCCCTCCCACGGATAGAAACAACATGGCTGTGGCGTGCGAGATCGTACACCATCTCCACGCAATAGTCGTCCAATGTGGCTTTGTAATGAACCGACTAGTGGCAGCACACTAAATAGTCTCAAATCATCTAGTCTTACATAGAAATCAGAGTTTGAGGATGAGGAGCATTGGGGAAAGGGGAATCAGAGGAGACTTCCAGGAGGAGGAAGAACGATAGGAAGGGGAAAGTGGCTTCAGCCAGAACATAGTTTATCTTCGATGCCTCCTTGCTCTCGCTAGCTCCCCTATGTAGCAGCAGGCCAGCAGCAGATCAACGTATTGGGCCATAGGCCAGCCCATCATCCCACCTTGGCCCATGTGGCAGCCCATGGCATAATGATACATGCCCAGTCTGTGACATTCCCCCACCCTTGAAAGCCGGCTTGCCCCCAAGCCGGTTGACGAAAAAACACACACAGCAAGATCGAACCAGGCCGGGGCATCATCGTTGCCGGAGTTTGTCTAGAGGGCTGCTCGGAGGTAGTGACCAGGATTGTAGTAGAAGCAGCTGACTGGACCTGAGCATATCGTCGGCACACTTGATCTCCATCTGGATAACACTCCACGTCAAATGGTTGAAACCGTTGCCAAAGAAAATTTTCAAAACCATATGGAGAAATTTGTCTAAGCATATAGTACTGAAACCAATACTTCAGTGGCTGGCCAGGCTGATCTGTCATGTGTATAAAAGAACACTGAATATTGGGCCTCGTTGTCTCGGATCCATAAGAGGTCATATCTGCATGTAGAGTGACATGGATGATGTCAAAGTATTCAACTGAACTGTGCCAGTCGTGCACTATAACTGATCTCAGTTGATGCAAAGTGCCGGCCGCAACGACAAAAGTCCTGACAATTACAGAGCACTCCAACTCCAATACTTCAATTGACCAATCAATTTGCCAAGGAAATTGTTTAGACAATATAGCTGCAGAAATTAGTTGCCTGCGCGTATTACCACGATCAGAATAGTGCAAGTAGAACATCCAAGCAATTTCCCATCTGAAAAAGGGAGGGTGATAGCTACAGGAATCAAGCTGCAGAAATTCTTCCAACTGCTGCAAATACCAAGCTGGTGAAGTTAAGCCACCTGGATCCCACAAACTCTGAAGCTGAAAATCACTATTCATCACACTGACCAACACTATACAAACTTGGCTCATTTGTTCACTTTCTGTCCAACTAGTAGCCTGATTAGCTACTGCATAATTGTTCAAGAGCTTCTCTTCAATAAATTTTCCCAAGAAACAGACAACTCCGCCTTCTTTCCTAATCATGACTTTCACTAGAATTTCTCTAAGTAAACATTCTGCTCTTCCCTTGCACTTCAACTTACTGTGATCCTCCCAGGAATATGCCATATGAAGAACATGTGCAGAACTACTCGACAACAATTTCACGAGTGAATATGTGAAGTAGACTGGCATATAACTTTGAATGATGTGTTGCACAGTCCCCCAAGAAGCCTCACAAATTGCATCCGTTGGTTGTACACAAGGAATAGCGGACCGTCCTATCGATCTCCAGATTAGTACTTCTGCTGTTTCTCTCAACACAACCTCATAGCATTCAGAAAATCTTGGCAAAGTATCAATTGTAAACAAAGATGTTCCTTCTAACCTTGAGTCTACCCATTCATCGGCACCTATGCTTGTATAATTACCAAACTCAATCATAGAATTCTCTGGGCCAACCATGCAATCCAAATAATTTGTTCGATCAGGTGGATGCCCCTGTTGTAGATGCTCATACTGCCTGGACTGCCAGCGGAAGTAGAATGCATAGCCATGATCAGGTAAATTCATTCCCATTAGCATGATGCCTTTTTCTGTGTTTTCTTCCAGTGAAAAATGCGGCAATATGATGAGTCTGGGACTTGTAGAGGTGCAAGACAAACTGACAACGCCACGTGTGTCCAGGGTATCCTCCATAATGTTCAGCTGTTGACACAGAAGAATAGTCAAGTGGCCAGCGTCAATGACATACTTGTTCATCTTCATCTTTGTCTGCCATAAACTAGTGCAGTGCAGCACCAAATCAAAGGTTCTAATCAGCCCCATTATTGTGTCACCAAACATGTGAAAGTAGTGACTACAATTTGCTTGCTGACCCTTCTCTAATTTGACGACCACCATGCCATAAGAACCAGCTGACATATCAACTCCCTGACTGAATAATGCTGTGTTGTGAAGACTGTCCCCAAACTCCTGATAAGATCCACATCTCAACCATGAAGACCAGTCATCCGTACCATTTATCCCTGCTTCACTCAGCTCTGGTACTTCAGCAAAAATAATCCGCACACCGGGATCCCATGGCATGAAAATGGTAACAATATTAGTGCCATGTAGCATCTCCCCTGAGGGCAGTAGCCATCGTCTGCCTTGTGTTAATGGTACAGTAGGGAATACCAATCCATCTCCCCTTTCTCCATGATACAAGCATGTGGGCTTGACCCTTGCGCACTCGAACTCCTGGTCATTATCCATAATCTGCTCTAGGAATAATGATAATCCACCAATGTGAGTGACCACACCATCGGTAAGCTCCTCGTCCCACACTATGTCCCTCGAAGGTCTTTTAGTGAACCTCTCCTCAGCATAACCCAAGCAGAGCTCCATGAAAATTGACATTCCACCAATATGGGTCATCACATTGTCGTAGTCCTCATAGAGTGGCTCGACATTGTGTGTCGGTCTACCATCCCACGCTGCATTCTTTAGGGACATATTCACAAACAACTCATGAGAAGAAGCCACACCCGACTCTAGGAGTATTGAAGAATCTCCAACATGAGTGAGTCCAGACTGTTTCTTTTCTGTACTAACGCTAGCCTCGTTTGATTCTTGTTCCAGAAAAAAAATTCAGTGGTTCCTGGGCATAGTCTGAAATGGTGTTGCTGTCATCAGCACGCCTAATTTCTTCAGGTGAGGGCATGAGCACGAATTCCTGACATGGACGACCTACAAAAGATGGCCATGGCATTGGACGTTCTCCATTATCCGCAGCGACCTTCATGTGCGTAGGTGGCAGCCACTTCTTCTGTTCATTTCCCTTGCTCATGGGTGGCAGCAAAATGGCAGGGAAGGACAAATCCCGCAAGAGAGTAGGCATCACCTGACAGGTCTTGTCGTCCAGACATTCCATCGAACACTTGGTGGGCGTTGATGGCTTAGGCTTGAGAACGACGAATGGCTGCAGCGTTGGGGTAAACGAAGTCTCCACGAGCACTGGTACTGCTGCAGTTGGAGGCAGGTTGGTGGTGGTCGTCGGCGACGAGGTCGCTGCTGCCTGCTGGACTTCGAATTGCTCCCACGAGGAGAGCAAGTCAGCCGTCATGGCATTTAGCGATTTGTACGAATCCGCCATCTCCTTGTACGAATCCGCCATGGCATGTAGCGATTTGTACGAATCCGCCATCTCCTTATACGAATCCGCCAGATCCTGGAACGAATCCTTCATCTCCTTGCATGGAGCCTCTTGCCGAAACGAATGCCTTTGTGGAATCCATGACAGAAAAAAATTGGAGCTATTTTTTTGTGGATTTTTCTGGTTTTTGAGGGAAGATCCGAAGATCGATGGCTCTGAATACCATTTGTAATGAACCGACTAGTGGCAGCACACCAAATAGTCTCAAATCATCTAGTCTTACATAGAAATCAGAGTTTGAGGAGGAGGAGCATTGGGGAAAGGGGAATCAGAGGAGACTTCCAGGAGGAGGAAGAACGAGAGGAAGGGGAAAGTGGCTTCAGCCAGAACATAGTTTATCTTCGATGCCTCCTTGCTCTCGCTAGCTCCCCTATGTAGCAGCAGATCGGCGTATTGGGCCATAGGCCAGCCCATCATCCCACCTTGGCCCATGTGGCAACCCATGGCATAATGATACATGCCCAGTCCGTGACATCACCGGCCGTGTCCGTGTCGAAGTCGAACCCATGGCTAGCGTGGCTACTCCTCGCACCAAACTTATACTGTACTACTCCAGTGCCACGGACGTGATCACGCCACACACACAGTACTATGCATGACGTTGGTGAACTGGCGATGCACACTGCTACTGTCGCAGTGCCGTGATCGACCGCCGCGTAAGCTCTAGCTCCAGCCTGGCTAATCAATCGTCGGGTACAAGGCTCCATTGCCGGCGTGCCACGCGTGTGCTGCACGTACACACGGCGAAAGTGTCGTGTTGCCCATTCGTTCCGTTGATATGATTGGCATCGTCGTCGTCCTCGGATCTTGCTTAGGTAGGATAGCGAGAGGGCGCGTCGCGCACATGAAATTGTCACAGCGACCCAAAGGAGATCGGAGTGGCCGAGGCAGGGAGGGTGAGAACGACGTTACAGCCGGGATCGATGGGGTCAGACTCGTCGATCCTATCAACGGAGATTACATGGAGGAGGTGGCCGCCGGTCTCCGTCGACTGCAGTGTGCAGAGCGCACAGTCTGGCCCGTGCGGTGACAATTGGCCATGCCCTGAGGAGAAATGCTGCAAAAAGGAACAAAATAAAGGAGAGAGAGTATAGCTCTCACGTCATCGCGAAAACGAAACATGATCCTTGAGATGCACTGTTTCTGCGCAAGCAAATGGGTGATCCGGGTACACCAAACACTGGTAATTATCAGCATTGTTGGAAATGCCTACTAGTTTTTTTTTTTTTGTTGAGAAATGCCTACTTTTTTATTTTTTGAGAAATGAGGAATGCCTACTAGGCTACTCCGGTACTACCCCTGCCAGGACGAGAGCGACCGACCCGGCGGGCATCAGAATCGTTAGCAAAAAGACACCCTTCCTGATGACATACAAAATTATGAGGATCCCAGAATCGTTATTACAGGAACACTAAAATTTTATACGAATGTCTAAAAAAGCTAAATTTTGCACGCAATCCTCATAATTTTGTATGTCATTTTATTAAAAATAATAATAAGATTAATTGCCAAAAATATACTTTAGCCGACTTATCAAATAAAATATGAGTTGGTTAAACAAATAAGACATGGAGCAACTGAGCCAGAGGTGACCGGCCAAGAAGAGGGTGTTTCTCTTCCCCATATATATACTCCCCAAAAAAAAACGTGAGGCTCCGTCTTCCTATCTTTTCTTTTGTCCTCCCTCCCATCCCATCTTCTTTCGATTTTGTCATGTTTTTTCTTATCTCAATTGGCCCCACCTCTTCTTAGCTTACAAATAAAATCATACATAAATGTTTTGATGAACTAAAAGTGTTCATTCAATCAACAACTAAAATTTATCTTTTTACACATTCATATTTGTTGAAATATATTGTACAGTTTGAATTTTTGGATGAGTTGGCTGGAGAATGAATTTAATATGATATTAGAGCCAAAAGATGTATCTGCTCTGAAGATGGATCGGTGAAAGACGGCGGCGACGACATATGAGAGTGCGTCGGACCGGTTTGTGCCCCAAACCCGATATGTGGCTTGGTTGGGGCCTCCGGCTTTAGATGTTAGGCATTACTGTGATGTCTGTTTAGTATTAGGCTCGGACTATCGGCACCCCTTCATCAAGTTCATAGGAGTAGCGACAGATGTTGCTAAGATGGTGGCTTCAGACTACCTGATGTACTACTTTGTAAGGTCTTTGTGAATAATTAATAAAATGGCTGCATGCATCGCCCAGATGCAGAGGCCAGGGGTAATCCTCCTTTTCTAAAAAAAATTAGAGCCAAAAGATCTTAACTTCAAAACCTGCTAACGCAATAAAAAAACATTTGGCCTACATTGATTCTTGCCTTTGCGCATCATTTTTTTTTGCCATAAAGAGTCGAGTGGGAGTTGACGCTCAATGCGCGAGTTTGTCGAGCAATGCACATGAGATGTGCTAACATTTTAAAAAAAAATGTGATTATTTTAAAATTCTGAATTCCTTTTGAGAATTAGAAATAGTCATTTAAAAAATTAATATTTTAAAAACAATTGGGAACATTTTATATATTGTGGGAATATTTCTTAAAAATTATGAACATTTTTTGAAATAACAATTCAAAGGAAAAAACTTAAATGGAACAGAAATAACCAATAGAAGAACAAGAGGAAAATAACCTGAAAAGAACCTTTTAAAAGGTTTTCAAAATATGTAAAAAAGATTGGACTGAAACGGGGTTGCCAAAACTGAAATATGTAGTATGTTTCATGGCTAAATGGGCCGGTCCACTCTGCTCTCTTGGGTCGTTGCTCTGTGCCAAAGGGCGGCATTTAATCACAATGTGCATCAAATAGGAACCACTGGGTCGAGTGTAGGATTGCTATATAGGTGCTACTCTACGTCGGTAGCCCAATCTAGGCGCTCAATCTGTGCCCTCGGAAGTCGTCGGATGGGCTCGCGCGTAGCCTTCTGATCAGATTCGTTCGCCCATGTCTCATCTTCTTCCCCGTGCATGCTTTCCCCCTTCAATGCACTCACATCTCTACCTCTGCCTTGCGCTCGCAGCGTCCACCAACGAACTCGCCACACTGCACTGCCGCTCGCTGCACCCACCACCGGCAAGCTCGCGGTAGTCCGTGTCACTGCTCGCTGCAACGGAAGATGTCTGCTCGCAACACTGGTCATCGTCGAGTCATAATGGTCGACCTTGGATCACCGCTACCACTGGACCACGCAGAACCACCGCTCCCGTCGTTGCTCCAGCATCGCTAGCTCGCAGCACCACCACATGTCATCGTAGCTCCCGACGTCGCCGTCGATTGTAGCATTCTCGCCGCACCCATGCTCGGTCGCAGCACCACCACATACTCGTCGTAGCTCCTGGGGACGCCAATCGCAACACCGACGCGCGCCTATTATATCATTCTCGACTCCGTCACGTGCCTCATCATTGGTTGCAACTCCCGGCGCAGCTGGTCCCAGCTCCCTGTGCCGCTCCCGCGGCATTCTCGACTCCACTGCGCGCCTCGGCGCAACTTTCTGGGTCCCTAGTAGCAACTTCCCGTGCAGTTGGTCGCAACACCGGTTAACCAGGCGCACAACAAAGAGGGGAGCACGCCCCTGGGTAATCGCCATCATTATTGTAGAATCTCAGCCCCCACCCCACCCCCCGCGCACGCGTGCAGCTTGCCCCTGTCGCTTGCTACGATGGCATGGATTTGCCCGTGCGTGGTGATGCAGTGGCCTACTCGCACGACATGCAACTCCCATCCGGTTGCAATATAGCAAGAGAAAAATAGAGGAAACACGAGGAGAAAGAAGAAGGATAGTTGTGGAAAGGTGAATGAGAGGCGATGACGTGGGAGGATAGGAACGTGAGAAACGCTCAGCATGGGACCCACCGGGCACTTGTCAAGCTGGCGAGATGACCGACCCCCATGCTTCGTCGGTCGTTCGATTCCAATCTTTATTCTGGCTATATATATGTCGTTTCCAAGAGCATTTCCTATGACGGACACTTCGTGAGGGCACTCGCCTAGTGATGTATATTGGGCCGACCTATTTTAGGTAGCTACAATACCTTGTTTTGGAATCTTCTTTTGGAACGGTTTCTGAACCTTCTAAAAGATTCTTGGCCGCTTTTTATTGTTTTTAGTTCTGTTTCTGTGGTACCTTATTTCTTTCCTTTTTCTTCTTTGTTTTTTTTCCAAAGAATTCATAATTGTTCAGAATTTATAAAAAATATTAAAATTTATTTATTTAAAAATTCTTCAAAGAGTGTTTGGATTTTTTTGAATGCACACAAATTTTAAATAAATGTTCATTTTTTGAAAACATTCTCAAATATACAGAAATTATCTCAAATTTTCAAAAATTGATCTAAACCTTTTAAAGATGTTCATGTTTTTCATAAGTTTGCTAAAAATGTTCATTTTAAAAAATATTCACTTTTTTCATTGTTTCCAAAAACCCAAATTAAAAGAGAAATTTAGAAACACCCAATTGCCATAGTGCCTGCTTCGCTGCAGTACCCGAATCGACACAGTGCCACGCAATGGGCGGGCCAATCAGGGAGCGCCCCTATGCAAAATATGGTCACTTTGAGTGTGTTTCCTATTTGTCGCTCGCCACGGCAGTTTGTCGACCAATCGCCCAGGAAATGAGCGGCCGAGCAGGAGACGAACCGAACAAAATAGCTATACCCTCTTACGGTTTTGGGAATGTTCAAGATTTCGAGGATAGTGAATGGATCACAAACTTCGAGGATAGTGGGCTCGGCCAGCTACACAAGCGATCTGTTATCGGGCATTTCTCTATACCAGTTTGGTGCTACCTACTGCTGGAGCTCCTATGTGACGCATAGGCAGCGATTCCCACAGGAGCCTTCCAACTGGGCCGACTCAGTCCCGGCGCACTGTAACGGCTCGGTTCAGGCCCGGTTAATATAGCATTTTGGTTTTCAGTTGGTTTTTATTTTGAACATTAAAAGAAATAATTTTTTAATCATGAATAATTTGTGAATTGGGAATAAAATTTTGAAAACAGGAACATGCTTTAAATTTTTTAACAATTTTTGGAAATTTTAACATTTTTTAAAATTCCCAAACATTTATTGAAAACATGAACATTTATTTAATTTGTGACAAATTTTGAAAACGGGGGCTATTTGAATTTCTGAGCTATTTTAAAACTATAAACATTTTTTGAATTTGTTAACAAGTTTTTGAAATGTGAACATTTTTTGAATCTGTGAACAATTTTTTAGAATGGGGATATTTTTTTCAAATCCTGAACAAAATTTTAAAACATAGACCTTATAAAATCCTGAACATTTTTGGAAATGGTGAACACTTTTTACAAAATCACGAACTTTTCATGAAATTTGAGAATTATGAAAGAAAAAAAGAAAATAAAAAATAATAATGAAAAACGAAAAAAAGGAAGAAAATAAACCACAAAACCTGTAAAGAAAAAACAGGAAAAAAAACCCAATCAGGAACCTTCTAGAAGGTTTCCAAAACCGGTCAGGAAGGTACTAAATAGCTAAAATCGACCGGCGCATTTGCTTGTTTGCTTCATCTCTTCTGTGCGTTTCGACGACACTTTGACGCAACAAGTATCATATAGGGTTTTCTGCCTGCTGCGTTTTTACATCCACACGTTTTTTGGACCTTTTTCTGTTTCTTTCTATCCTTTTCTTTTTGTAGTTTTATATTTTTCGTTTTCCTTCTTCTTTTTCTGTTTTCTTTATTTTCTCTTTTATTTTTTTGTTCAGATGGTTTTTAATTTTTTATTTTCTTTTTACATTCTTTTTTTAAATACCTGAATGTTTTTAGCACTTTTTCTAAAACAACACGAACGTATTCTTTAAATGTAGTTTTTCTAGAATTACATAAATATTATTTATAATATATGAACACTTTATTAAAGTCACATGACTTTTAAAACATATGAACATTTTCTAGAAAATTTGAACACTTTCTAATATATGAGACTTTGTTTATTTCCATAAAATTTTAGAAAATATTTAAAAATATATAATAATGAGCACATTAAAAAACCAAGCACATTTTTTAGAAATACATGAACACTTTAAAAAAAAGGAGTACGTGAAAACTTTTTAAACCCCTTGGACATTTTTAAAAATTTCACAACACCTACTCAAGTTTTATGGATATTTTAAGAAATGTGCAAATATTTCTTAAATATACGTGGGTATTTTTAAAAATTCAACATTTTTAAAAATATGTGAATACTCTTTAAAAATGCCTAATTTTTTATTTAAATAAAAGTAAAATAAGTGATGGACGAGGGCGATTCGCTGGAGATTCTATGTACGCAATTTGCTTTTGCCCCAGATGCAGCGCTACGGGCGATTCACTATTGTACGCAACTTAGTGATTTATTGGAGTGCGGCGGTTTAGTTACTGGCTCTTGGGCTCTAGAGTCTTGTATTTTCATAAGCGTAAAATTATTTGCTAATTTAACAAAAAAGATTTTTTACATACGCATTGATGTTTTTTGGAATAAGAGGTTGATAATATTAATGATATAATTGTTTGGTAATTTTGTAATAAAAAAACTAGAAAGTATGAAAAAATGACTACAACAAAGTTTTGATGGTTGGAAACAGGGCCTAGTGTCCATAATTTCACTAGTGACGTACATTAATAATTGCATTAACCTCGCATAGTTTCTGTTTTATTTAATGAAAATAGGATGAGATCCCGTAGATGTGATAAAGCCTCACATCCAATGGCTATCTTTCTAATCTTGATCTAACGAGCACAAAGCACCCTTGAATTATACTTAACAAACACCATATGATCTGATGATCCCTAAAGTTCAATACACAACATGAACAAAATCAAACCCAACATAAATAAAAGCATAGCAGAAGCACATCATATAGCTCAACTTATTTAATAAAAGCCCAAGATAATAATCACGTGCGACAACTCATATGACCAAGAGAGAAAGATGGGACACGACTACTACTTACAAACCCATCGCCTCAAGGGAGCCTACTCGCATATCACCATGAGAGAAATACAATTAAAGTTGCATGGTGATAGATTGGATCTCAGCCTCAAGGGGTTCTGCTCGCATATCACCATGAGAGAGAAATACAATTAAAGTTGTATGGTGATAGATTGGATCTCATTTTTGGAGGAGCCTTTTTTTTAAAATGTTGTTCTATGCCTTTCATCACTGTTTTATAATTTCCTGGAGATCCGTAACTCCAAAAATTCAGAAAAAATGTGGTAGTTCTAAATTTTTGGGGGTAAGTTTGCGCCAGAAGGGAAACCCGGGCAAAAATTCATAGCCCCGACACGCTCCCTTGGTGCCTGGGCCTAGGGCACGTGTGGAGGGGGTGTGGAGCCCCTGGTTACCTCCTTTTGCATGCCTTCGTCATTCGGAAAAATATTGACGCCTTTTTTTCATATATTTTTTGAGTTCAAGAAGTTTCCTGCATTTACAAACTTAAATGCAATTCTACCCCTCTGGCAATTTATCAGTAGGTTAGTCCAAATAAATATAAAATTTGTAAAATTTTATAATATTATAATATGGAAACAATAAAAAAAATGTTTAGGACGTATCAGCAGTTCATGGGGCAGCGAACCCAGTGGTTTGCTCCGGGGCCGCGGTGGAGTGGACAAGTACATCGAGAATGAATGGGATGGATGATGGAATGGGAGGAAAGCTTTCGTTGTGAGTGAGGAGAGAGATGACAACCCGAGCACCATGAGCAAAGCTAGCGCGGAAGGGCTACGCCCACATAGATGGGTGCACCGTGGGAAGAGGTACATGTTGATTTGATTTTTCTATGCAACCCACGTGGCATAATGGAAAATAAACAAATTTACTCTAACTTTTTAAGCATGGGTCTCAGATTGTGACTATGATAACTCATGTACCCACATATGCATGTACAAAATCCACGTCCAACATTGCATGTGAAAATATCTCTGTATGCGTTACTCTTTTTTTTTGCGGGGGCTGTATGCATTACTCATTTGAAATGCAGTATATGTCACTTTTGTGGAAGTTATTTTCAAGCCTCAGATTTGCTCCAAAACACAGAAAATAAACATTAATTTTTCTAGCATTTTAGATGTCATCTTGCAGCAAAAAAAAAAATAGTAATAGGATTGATAGCACATGCATCTTCAACAAGATGAAGCACTAACCTTCACAATGTTTTGATTTTGTGCTTTCTTGATAAGCAAGGCTAACCCATCAGCAATGAGGTCAAACAATTTACAAACGATCTACCTTAAAAGTAGGAAACTAAGGGCCCCAAATATCAGTAATGGCACTTTCCCTCCTCTCACTACTCCAATTATCCATTCACACCAAACAATTCCTAAAACTTCCATTGCATAATGTAAACAAAAAGTCCATTTAACTTTATCATTTGGCTTTTAAAATAAATTTTAAGAAAATCCTAGATTTTTTTATGACTGGTATCATGAGTTGTTTCTTGAAGCAACACATATAACTCCTTTCATATTGTATATATCTTATGAAAGTTTTTTATAACACAGTACAGACGCAAGCGCTCATATATATGCGCATACACTCACCCCTATGAACGCGCACACGCACACCCTACCCCTATGAGCACCTCTGAGAGACTAAACTGGCATATCATCTTGAGATTAACAAAGTCACCATAGGCGCCTCGTAGTATACAGGAACGTCTCCTCCCACTGAACGCGCATCGCCGTAAATCCTGAAATAAATCCAGGAAAATACGAGGACCAGGACTTGAACCCTGGTGGGTTGAGAATACCACTGTCCTCCTAACCATCCAACCACAGGTTGGTTCACCTTATGAAAGTTGTTTGAGTAGTAGACATCACCTTCATAGCTAAAAGCGCTAAGAGCAACTCTAGCAGGCTCGTCATAATGGCCCAGACGCCATGATAACTGCAAATATGACAATCGCGGCCAGAAAACACATTGTAGTAGAGTCGTCATCCCGTGCCATGTCATCAAAATGTATGGAGCGCCCCCCATATCCGGCCTTCCAGCCTCCATATTTGGTGACTTGGGGCTGCCTCTTGGAGCGCATTCCATATGACAGTTGTGTGCGGTGTGAAGGAAACTTTAGGTGGTCCCCCACCTCACGTGGGATGGCAGGGAGATTGGGGAAAAAAGGTCGCTCTCTATCCAATTTTCCTTCATGAAAACCATCAAACAGATCTGTTAGATTTTTATTATCTCCCCAGAATGCGAGATAAAATTATGGTGGTAACCCTATTTACCAGTAGCTTTATGCACTTCATCTCAGAAAGCCTCCTTTTATCTCATCCAAACTAAAAGGCGAGGTGAGAAATGAGAGCGGCATTTTGGTGCCCGCGCTCAGATGAGCCCGGGCATGAACAGTACCGCATTTTGAAATAGAAAAAAAGTTCAAAAAATTCCAAAATTTTTTGTGGTGCAAGATGCTCATGTGCGTGAACTCCGTGCAAAATTTTGTGAAGTTTTGACATTCGAGTTGCTCGTGGCAAAAAAGACAAATTTCGGATGTCTGAGAAACTTTTGAAAATCGCACTGTTCACGCCTGATTTTGTCTTTTTTGCCACGAGCTCCTCGAATGTCCAAACCTCACAAAATTTTGCACGGACTTCACGCACAGGAGCATCTTGCACCACAAAAAAATTTGAAATTTTTTGAACTTTTTTTCTATTTTAAATCAAGGTACTGTTCACCAGGCTCATCTGATCCCGGGTTCCGGGTTGGATTATCGGGTGAGAAATTCTCTATCTTGTTGAGATACTTTATTGTGTTCTATGTCATCAATCTTGATAGACATGATTTTAGGATAGACAAATAAATCCTTATAAAAATTAACAACATACTTAAAAAATTATAATCAATAGTAATTTGACCTCCGTCGTACTGGAGCATGGCAGTGTAGCACAATGGAGATGAAATTACTGGTGAAACATGATACGTCTCCAACGTATCTACTTTTTCAAACACTTTTTCTCTTGTTTGGTCTCTAATTTGCATGATTTGGATGAAACTAACCGGACTGACGCTGTTTTCAGCAGAACTACTATGGTGTTGTTTTTGTGCAGAAATAAAAGTGCTCGGAATTGAACGGATATTTTTGGAGATTTATTTTGGAATAAATAAAGATTTTTGGACTCAAAAGTACCGGAGGGGGCCACCAGGCCGCCACGCGGCCAGGTGGCGCGGCCACCCCCAAGGTGCGCCACCTGCCCATGCGGGTCCCCGGCCACGCCTTGACCTGATTCCAGCGCTATAACTTTTCATATATCTCGGAAAAAATCACAAAAAAAATTATCATTGCGTTTCACAATGCAGAGCCGCCGTCACCTCATGTTCTTTATCGGGAGCCCTGATCTGGAGTCCGTTTTTGGCTTCGGAGAGAAGGATCCGTCGCCGTCGGCATCACCAACCCTTCTTCATGAACAATTTCATAATGCTCACATCTATGTGTGAGTAATCTTATATAGGCACATGGAGGTAGATGGGATTTGGATGAGACCTCTTATGTAATTTGTTAGGCTTGATCCCTAGTATCCACTATGTTCTGAGTTGATGTTGCTATGACTTTACTATGCTTAATGCTTGTCACTAGGGTCCGAGTGCCATGATTTCAGATCCGAATCCTCTATGTTTTCATAAATATATTTGTGTTTTTTAGCATATCTGCAAGTTGTATGCACCTGTTATCGTTCTGAACCCTAGACCCCAAAGTGACAATAATTGGGATACTCTACGGGGATGACTTTAATTTGAGGTTTACATATATTCACTGTGTGCTAATGCTTTTTTTCGTTTCTCTATTAAAAGGAGCAGTCTTAATTAACCTTAGTTTCCATTAGGACCCCTATACCACACGAGGATAGGACAAAAAATGTTATGCAAGTTCTTATCGCAAAGCATGTATCACCATTTATGGAATGCATGCCTGCATATGATTGATGAATTGGAACTAGTTTGTTATCGCTCTAGGTTACGACCGTTGCATATTGAATCTCATCCGAGCAACCCATGCCAACGCTTTTCCTGCTATTGTTTCCGTTGCATGTACTACTATTGCACTTTGTTACTGATTTGCAATCATTTTACTATTGTTGTTACTGTTACTAGTTTTCCACTGCTATCATATTACTTTGATACTAATAAATTGCTGCAAGAAAATTATCTCTCGGGTGTGGTTGAATTGACAACTCAACTACCAAGGCTTATAAATATTCTTTGGCTTTCATTGTGTCGAATCAATAAACTTGGGTTGAAATACTTCCCTCGAAGACTGTTGTGATCTCTATACTTGTGGGTCATCAAAACATTTTATCAAGATACACAAGCATATACAGTATTCACATTAAAAAAATTCATAAGCATATATAATACTCCATTTTTTTTTCCATAATGTAGTGTCTATAGATTTTTTTCAAAAAAAAGTCAAACTTTGCAAAGTTTGACCGAGTTTATGGAGAAAAGTATCTACATTTAGAATATCAAATGCATATCATCAGATACATATTTGGATATGCTTTCCTATTGTATATGTTTGATATTATATATATAAACAATTTTCTCTATAAACTTGGTCAAAGTTCACTAAGCTTAACTTTTCAAGAAATATGCACTATATTGTGGAATAAAGGGAGTATATACACATGGTACCTTGAAAAGATAAATTTTATACATGCATGTTAGAGAGCAAACGGATCGTAGAGGCCAAAACAGGGCAAAAGATAGAACTTCACCGATGAACACAATTCCTTCGTTCTTTTTTTTCGAAAACATGTAAGCTTCCATCGTTCTGAAACAGTCTCTTACAAATATCTGATTCTTTTTTCCCCTTCTTAACCAAGCCTCACAAACTGTATATACTTGCAACCGGTTCAGTCCACACACACACACACACACACATGGTACCTTAAAACAAAGATAAGTGGTATACATATATACATGCATCGTACTTAGACACCAAACCGAGCATATAAACGAAAAAACAAGCCCGAAAGGCTTTACATGTTAGACAAATTTACTTCGTTCTGAACGAGCCCTTTACCAATACCTGAATTTTTCTTTTTCTTTGTGTAGCTAAACCTTTCTTCCGAATATCACACAGCATATACCACTGATGATTCCACACACTGAGCTTGAGCTGTATGTACATACATACATAGCTTTATGAGATATAGATTTCACGATCGTCTTGCGGATACTCCCTGACTATTTTTTCATGGTACAGTTGAGGTCCTTGGTGATGGCCGACATGCAGCTGGAGCTCCTGGTGAGGCCACCGGCATTGGCGCCGTCCCTGGGGCTGTTGGACTTGCCCCTCTTCCTGAAGATCTCCCTCATGGCCTCCGTCTGCATGAGCACCGGGTTGGCGCGCCCCAGGCGGTTGAACCGCCCGCACACGGCTATGTGCGCGGCCAGCGCCTCCTCCGTCGTGCTCCGACTCCTGTCCGCCTCGTCGGTCACCGCCGCCGCGCACAGCCCGCACACCCACCGCCCGCAGTACCGCTCCCGCACGCGCCGCACGTACTCGGCCGAGCACTCCTCCGTCATGCCGCAGCACTCGCAGCGCGCGTCGTCCACCTGCTCCGACACCGCCGGCAGCTTGGCCGCCGCGTCCAACACGGCCGCCTTCTTGGTGAACTCCAGGGCCAGGTCGGACATGGCGCGCTGGAGCCCCTCCATCGAGATCCTCCGCGGCTTCTGCTGCTGCCTCGGCCGCCCCATGGGCACCGCCTCCGCCGCCGCCGCCACCGCCGCGTCACCATTAGGCGCCATCGATCTAGTAGCCACCCTTGATGCAAGAAGCCAACCACAAACTAACTTGAAAGCTCTAGCTGATTATCAAGCAGCTGACGTCTTAGCAGCTAGTGAACTCTGATCGGTTGCAAGTGTGAGTTGGATATCAATGTGAAGGAGGAGGCGAGCTTTATACGCCGTCGAGCGATGGGGTACGTATGCATCCACCTCGCCGCTCACGGAGCGGCGCCGATTCGTGTGGAGCGGACGAGTCGGTAGCTAGTCTCTGCTCGTGACATTCATAATTAAGAAGGCGAGAGAGATCACTTGGAGGCCCTAGATCTCTCAACATTCATATGACTACACGCTCAAAAAAAAAAAACATTCATATGGCTACGGTTAGCCAGCGGTTACTTGGTTCGGCTAGTGCTGAGCTACAGGGCCTCAACGTCTCATGCTCGAGACCCGTGAGCGAGAGATCTTAATGTAGCCAGAGTCGGAGCCGGACAGGAGGCGTCTCCTCTCCTCCAAAAAAAAGGTAGGGTTTTTGTCTCTCGTCGGCGCCGTCGCCGGTCCGCCTCGTCTCCGGTGGCCCTAGGGCCATGGGGACGTGGTGGATCCTGGTAAGGGCCGGCGAGAGAGCTCCGTTTTTAGTCGTTCCTTTGAGTTTTGTTAGGGTTTGTGTCCTGCTCAGGAAGGCGAGACGGCGGCGGCTCCCTGAAGATGGAATAAAGGTCTCCCCGCCTAGCCTCCGTTCCGGTGGTGCGTCTAGCATCGTTGGTGGGCGTGTGGAGGTGTGTCTCCGGCGGATCTATCTTTGGTGGATTTGCTCGGATCTAGTCGTTGTTCATCTACGTTCGTGTGTTTTCGGGTTGGATCCTTTCGATCTACGTTATTCTTCATCGGCGGCGGTTGCTGTTCTGGTGCGCTGGTCCTATGGGGCCTTAGCACGACGACTTCCCAACTGTCTACTACAACAAGTTGTGCCCGACTCCGGCGGTGGAGGGGCGATGATGGCGGCGCGCCTTCGGCTCGCTTCAGTGCTTGTAGTCGTCGCTAGGTGGTCTACGGATCTGGATGTAATTTTTATTATTTCTGGTGTTCGTTGTACTGCCATGATTGAAGATGAATAGATTGGAAGTTTTTCGTAAAAAAAAAAAAAAGCTTGGGAAGGTGGCAGCTACCTGATCGACCTGCTCGATTTTTTTTTTTTTTTTTTTTTTGCGGGGGTGCTCGAATTTTCTTATCCACGGGTCATAGCACTAGACTCTAGCAAGCTATACTACTAGTGTTTGTGATACGCGAAAATCATAACTGGGAAAATAAGCCCGTTATTTATGCATGCATGGTCTCAACTTGCAGTGGTGCCATTGCTTCTATATTTTTCTCTCTTCAAATTGATGATAATCGTAGGCTTGTTACTTGTCTTCTTTTCTTGTACATAAATTCTTCTGCTTAATTAATGAAATGGCAAAGCTTTTGCCTCGTTGTAGAAAGGGAAAAACGACCCGTGATGCTGGCACGAAGAAATACGCTGCAGGCCCCCGCAAAAAATAAAAACGCTGCAGCCACTCGAAATGCTTAAAATTCATTAGTTATGAAAAATAAATAACCAGTCGATTGCGCTATTTTTAGAATGCACGAAAAAAATAGCAACTATGCTACATCAATGGACGTTTACGGGCTGAGATTGAGCTGTCATTTTTTGATTGGATTAAGGGTAAGCCGCAGGGCCCCATCCCAGTGAAATTGGAGGGGGGGGGGGGGGGGGGAGTATTGTTGGAAAATCCCGTAACAGGCCCGTATGTTTAGCATTTTTGCCTAATACAGTTGCATGCGCATGACATTTGTGCAGATAGTTAGCAGATCAGCGGCAAAAAAAAAAAAGATAGTTAGTGGATCGATCGACTTGCTCGAATTTTGTCGGCCACGAGTAATGAATAATGCACTCGCAAAAAAGAGAGTAATGAATAATTATAGTGGAGTGGTACTAACCCTGCTTCCAGAGAATCAATTAGTACTGAATTTGCAAGAGAACACCATCCATGCATGGTCGCAACTTGCAGTGTGTGTTGCAATCGAAATTAATGTAAATGGCGCGCTGGTCACTTCTTGTCCTCTCCAGGATCAAGAGCGAGACACTGGAAATGATGCATGCATGAAGAGCTACGTTGCACTGACACTCAAAATTGTCAAAAAAGAAAGAAAGAACACACACGTTGTTTAGTGTAATAATAGCTGCCAGCAATCCCCACATACAGCAAATCAGAAACAAATGCTGGTTCAAGTAGAAAGACTGAGTATATGACCATTTCTCTCTTTGTATCTTAAACAAGTAGCAGAGTGAACATGTCTTTGACGACGATATTAAAAACAAAGGTTTGCAGGAACCAAAACGAAATTCTTGAGAGCAAAGCAAACGATCGATCACGGGTACTGTGGTGTGACTGTACCACATACCGCCGCAGCACTGTGCGCGACGATATCCACAGACCTGCCCAGCCACTCTAGGCCAAGCAAAGCGGGTACGTACGCACGTACCGACGTGCCGTGCGCTGCATGAAGCAAAGGGAAAAAACGAGGAGTGCGCAGTCACGGGCCAAGCAAAGCGGGTACGTACGCACGTACCGACGTGCCGTGCGCTGCATGAAGCAAAGGGAAAAAAACGAGGAGTGCGCAGTCACGAGAGGCTCGACTGGACCAAGAAGATGTGCATGCGTGCATGGCCCTTTTGGTTGCACTTGGACTCCCCACTCCCGCGCGTCTCGCTCCGACAGCTACTCCTCGTCATTGGGTTTTGCGGCTGTGTGATGCACCTGGGATCTTCCGGTCTTGGACTCGTGTCATCCAAAGCCAGTTGATGTTAGGCTTAAGAGGCGGGTGATTAGTCTGGCGGTCTTGCAGAGGGCAAGAAAGAGCCAATGCGCTAGGATCGCGAACCTCAAGGATGGAGATGCTAATACAAAAATTTTCCATCGCCGTATCAACGCTAGGAGAAGAAAGAACCACATCCATAGGATCAAGGATGCACATGGTTGGGTGACTGAGCATGAGCAAAAAGAAGAGATAATCCACAACCACTTCTCGGAGATCATGGGCAGAGGTACCACAAGCAATGTTGACTTCAATTGGGATGAGCTGAACATTCAACCCCTCGATTTGCATGATCTCGGTGACCCCATCACGGAGGATGAGGTTTTGGCGGCCATAAAAGCGATGCCAAGTGACAAGGCGCCCGGTCCGGACGGCTTCACGGGTATCTTCTTCAAACGGTGTTGGGATATCATCAAGCATGACCTCATGCGTGTCATCCAACATTTTGACTCCCTCCACACTTCCCACTTGCAATGGCTCAACTCGGCCAATGTGGTGTTGTTGCCCAAGAAGGATGGGGCGGAAGGCGTCTCCGATTATAGGCCAATTAGCCTTGTGCATGCCATTGCAAAGATTATTGCCAAGATTCTTTCCTTGAGGCTTACACCCCACATGGACGCGCTAGTCTCCAACGCCCAAAGTGCTTTCATAAAGAAGAGGAGTATCCATGACAACTTCATGTATGTTCGCAATTTCGCGCGCCGGTTGCACAAACGCAAGACTTCCGCCCTCCTCTTCAAGCTCGACATTAGAAAAGCTTTTGACTCGGTCAAGTGGGAATACATCCTTGACCTTTTACAACGCAAGGGGTTCCCTTGCAAATTCCGGAATTGGATCGCCGCTCTGCTTTCATCATCCTCTTCGTGCATCCTCCTCAATGGGCTTCCGGGCCACCCGATCAAGCATGGCCGCGGTTTTCGTCAAGGGGACCCGATATCACCAATGTTGTTCGTCCTTGCAATCGACCCCCTTCAACAAATCCTCGCCATCGCAACTCGTAAAGGCATCTTGCACAAGATACGCGGGCGCGGTGCCATGATGAGAACCTCCCTCTACGCGGACGACGCGGCCATCTTCATGGCCCCAATTAAGAGGGACATTGACAACCTCTCTGTCATCCTAAGGGGTTTCGGCGAGGTGACAGGCCTATGCACCAATTTCCACAAGAGCTCGGTGGTGCCCATTCGATGCAATCATCTTCTGCTGGGAAATATTCTGAGTAGCATTCCGGCGTTCCGCGCCATGTTCCCAATAAAATATTTGGGCCTCCCGCTCTCGGTCAGGCAACTTCGGAAAGCCGACTTCCAATATCTCGAAGACAAGGCGGCCGGGAAATTGGTAACTTGGGAGGGACAAACCATCACAACCATTGGACGCACTGCCCTTGTCAGATCGGTCATCACCTCTCAAGCAGTCTTCTCCATCACGCCTCTCATTGTGCCGCAGGGCACACTTCATAATCTCAACAAGGTGGAGAGGGCCTTCCTTTGGTCTGGTTCGGACAAGACCACTGGTGCAAAATGCAAGGTCAATTGGGACGTGGTCTGCAGGACTACGAGTTATGGAGGCCTTGGGGTCCTCAACACCGACAAGTTTGCTAGGGCTTTGCGGTTGAGGTGGCTTTGGTACGAATGGAAGGAGCCTAACAAACTTTGGGTTGGTTTGGGCAACCCTTGCACTGAGGAAGACCTGGATTTTTTTCTATGCCTCAACCACAATGATCGTCGGAAATGGTGCTAAAACACCCTTTTGGGACTCCCCGTGGTTGCTTGGTCGCAAGCCCAAGGATGTTGCCCCGCTTATTTTTGAAGCCTCGAAAAGGAAGAGTTGGAAGCTGCGGGAAGCCATACGCGGGAACGCTTGGATGACTCGCATCAAGCGTGACACGGTCGTCACCGCCGCGCACGTCCGGGAGCTTTTCTCGCTCTGGACACTCCTGCATGACTTTCACCTTGACGACCAGGTTGAGGACGACATTGTTTGGAAACATGCTATAGATGGGATTTACTCGGCGACCACTGCATATAAGGCGCAATTCCTTGGCCTGACACACTCGCCCATTCACTACATGGTCTGGAAAGCTTGGCCCCCCCCAAAGGTCAAATTCTTCGCTTGGCTGGCTTTGCAAGACCGGATTTGGACTGCGGACCGGTTGGAGCGACGCGGTTGGGAAAATTGTGGGCTTTGCCCACTTTGCAAAAGGGAGCAAGAATCGGGCATCCACCTTTTCGTCAAGTGCCGCTTCTCCATTAGGCTCTGGCGATCGGTCATTGACAAGTTTGGTCTTGCGCACATTGACACCTCCGATTGGGGCCTTGAGGACTCTCTTATGCGCTGGTGGGATAGAAGAACCAACATGCAAAATCCCGACAGACGAGCGATGGCCTCCCCCACCATGCTCGTCTCTTGGACCCTTTGGAATGAGAGAAACGCCCGGGTGTTTCGCCACAAGAGTGCGCCACCGCCCATTCTTCTCCAAAATATCTTGCTTGAGGCCAACCTATGGGTTACGGCGGGTGCTAAGAAACTAGGGCGTATCGTTGTACGAGAGTAATTGCCATGCCGTTTTGTAGGGTCACTTGTAAACTGTCAAAACTCTATTCTCCTCTTATTTAATGGATGAGGCAAATCTTTTGCCTCCGTTTCGAAAAAAAATGTTACGAGCATTTTTCTAGCGACGGACCCGCCGAGGAGACCTCCTTTTTTTTTAGTGGTAACAGGACTTTTATTCGGCATACAACAAATGTCTGGCAAGAAATCTAGCCAAATATGCCGCCCTGCATCTAAAGAAAGCTTTAACTAATACATGAGCATCAACGTTTGAAACTCTATGTTCATGAACAATTTCCACCTCCTGGAAAGACCTTGGTCCTTGAACGCTGAGCAATCTCATTCAAGATCATGGAATACTGGCAGGGAGCTTTATTATGATAGCTGTTCACCATCTCCAGGCAATCCGATGCCACCTTGATCATACCAAGCCCCAGGTCTTGCGCCAACGCCAATCCTTCATTGCATGCAACAGCCTCTACGCTCGCCGGATCAACCATTCCTTCAATGACCACACCCGACGAATCGACGATCCAATATATTTGCCCTGATCATCTCGACATACTGCCGCAACAGCTCCCCTTTTTCCATCCCTTGAAATGCCACCATCAACGTTTACCTTATGTTTTCCCGGTCCTGGTGCTATCCATCTAGGCTTTGTATGACATGACCCTCCTACTTTTTTTTGGAGGATCAACATGACCATCCTACTGATACCTTCGACTTCTTGCTGCACACGCTGGCCACCTCAATCTCCTCCAATTTAGCGCGTTCAGCGCCGGATACGCTGCTCGCGCTCGCACGCCTCTCCCGCATGGACCGGCCCAACAACCGAGCACCCTTTCAAAAACAAAAAAAAGGTTCTCAAAAAGAAAATTAGCTCAGGTTTTTTTTGCGCTGCTTGTTCGTTCCCTCAATTGATTGATCAACATACACTAAAAAAGACAGCTAATCGGTCAACAGTTGACCATTGACCTGGTTGACTTTCTAAAAAACTGTGAATCTGAAAAAAATCATAAAATTACAAAAGTTTGCGAGTTTAAAAAAAGTTCACAAATTTGAAAAGGTTCAACAAATAAAAAAAACACGGATTTGAAAAAAGTTGTGGATTCAAAAATTGTTCGTAAATTTGAAAAAGTTCACAAATTTTGAAAAAAGTTTGTAAATTTGAAAAAAGTTCACAAAATTCAAAGAAAGTTCACAAATTTTAAAAAGTTCACACATAATAAATAGAAAACCGAGCAAAACTAGGCAAAAACCATGCTGGGAAAAACCAAAAGAAAAAAGCGACCGAACCTTCAAAATTGGTGACAAAAAAAAAGCTTACATGGCTCGGCCCATTTGCTCCATAGTATTGTGGAGGGGTGTGCGCCAAGTAACAGAAAAGCCAATAAATGGCGCTTAAGGCGCCAAATAAGATTTGGGCTCGCCGAGGCATTCATCGAAAATGTTATTGAGGGGGCCTTTGCTCAGATTGTTGTTGGCCCAATGTGAAGGCATCTACAACCCAAGACGTCAATTAGGCAGTTTTCCTTGAATCTTCAAAAGACTTTTTTTAACCCCGAGACCATGGAACAATTGTTCTATGGTAATTTTCATGAAATAAATGTATATGTACTCCCTCCAATCCATATTACTTGTCGCTCAAGCGGATGTATGTAGATGTATTTCAATGCTAAATACATCCATTTGAGCGACAAGAATACATCCACTTGAGCGACAAGTAATTTGGGTCGGAGGTGTAGGAGATATGCCCTAGAGGCAATAATAAATGTTATTATTTATCCCCATGTTCGTAATTAAGTTTGTATTCTGTGCTATAACTGCTATGGTTCTCGAGTCTGCAATAACACGAGGCTCGGAGGAAGACTCATATGCACGTGTGGAATAATAAACGGTAAAATGTATTCCTAGTCTGGCCTCTAAGACTAGCTCAAGTGTTGCATGATGGTTCTGTTTTCCTGATCATGGGCATGACTATGCCGGCAACTTTGGGGACACAATGTTAGTAGAACACTTGTGGTTGAATCGACCCGATTGATGTTATGCTATGAGATACATTCGTCACAAGTTAATGGTTAATAACACAGAGAAAGTTTACGTTTGCATAATTCCTTAGACCATTAGAGTATCGAGTTTCTTCATGCTTGATTCATGAACTTTGGGGTTTGTTAAACGTCATCCGTAACTGGGTGGCTATTACGGCGGCTTACGGGTTCATGGGAAAGTATGTCAAGTAACTTGATAGTTCAAGATTGGGATTTGCTCCTCCGACGATGGAGAGATATGTCTGGGCCCTCTCGGTGTTACGGTATCCACCATCGTCTGGCCAGACACAATGTGATTTGATCATAGGGGTGCCGGAACACGGGAACGAGAAAAGAGAACAAAACCGGTAACGAGGTAACTGGCATAGTGGACAAGTTGTTGATCCACGGGGATGCTGATAAATCTCATCTCGGGTATTTGTAACATATCGCGAAGTAACAGGAATAGCACACGGCAACAGGAGGTTCACTCGAATATTTATTCGTATGGGTATAGGGGTCAATATGGGTGTCCACGACTCCGATGTTGATCATTGATCGGAAAGTGTTCCGGTCATGTCTATGCTTCACCGAATCTATAGGGTCACACGCTTAAGGGTCATCTATCTGCTGAATACTAGACAGGGAGTCTGAGAGAAAGTCACCGGAAAAGTTTCGGAGACAACGGAAGAGTTCCGGAGAGAGAACACCGGAATAGTTTCGGTAAAACCGAAAAGTTGTTTCGGAGTATACCATTAAGTCAAATTGGTTTCGGCACACGCCTGGAAATTCTTGGAGGGTGCGAGAATTGTTTTGGAAACTTCTGGGATTTTTTTGGGATAAAAACCGGAAATGTTCCGGAGCTGCCGGAACCGGTTTGGTTGCTTTTCGCAGATGAAAATCACTAATCCAGAATTGTTTCGGAACGCGTCCAAAATCATTTTAGTGGGTACTAGAATTATTCTAAGACCCACAGAAATATTTTCGGATTTAACGGTCGCAGAAAAATGTTTCCATGAATAGTGAAAGTGCTTTTTGGGTTACTTTATGGAAAGCCACCTTTTAGGGCTTTTCCCAAAAGGCTTCTAGAAGGGATTGGGGACCAAGGAACCCCCTTTGGGGGGGGCCTAGGTGTGGCCGGCCAAGATGGAGCTCCTCCATGGAGCTCCACTTGCCTTCCTTTTATGCCCTTATGGAGGATCCATGTGATGGGTTTTTTGGGTATTTTTCCCCTTGGGTTTTCCTATAAATAGAGGTGGAGAGGCACTCTCCACACTCACTTTTTCTCACATACAAGTGCCATGCAATGATCTGGCTTCTCTCTCCCTCCCCGCGAAATAGTTTTGTAGAGCCGAAAGGCTGTCTGAGTTCCGGTGGGAACTAGTTCTGGACAGCGAAGCCCTGCCGGATAGATGACACCGTATGTGTGCAACCCCGTAGAGAGGTCGTAGGTTCGATCTTTTTGCCCGAGGGGCTGTTCGAGAGTGCCTCCCGAAGGGCTGTCCGAGTGACTGTCCGAGATTCTGTGTGTGCCTCCCAAAGGGCTGTCCGTGACACCGTCCGGGGGACTATCCGACCGCCTCCCGAAGGGTTGTCCGAGGGCAGACGAGGGAGTACATCCTCGCGGTTGGGAGGTTGTAAATCCTAGCTGCGGGGATCTGCACCGACGATCTACATCGACTCTACTTCCGCTGCGCTACGAGTCGGTAACGATCAGATCAAAAACCTTGTATGCATCTCCATAGTGATCCTGGGCGTGCTCGCGGTACCGGAAATTTTTGTTTTCTGCTGCATTCCCCTACAGTGGCATCATGAGCCGTGCTATGCGTAGATGCAGGTTACGATCTAGAATACATAAAGATGTATGGGTGTTGCACAATATAATTTGTAGTATATGAGTTCTATTACTAAAAATTATTTGTGCGGGTAGCAGATGAAATCTGTTACCCGATGTTCTTGCTGCTTCCCTGAAATTTGCGTATTTCTGATCTTGATAACGGCATGGTGGAGTTTCAAAGTTCTGACAATCCGCGATCCCGATTGATCAACGAAGTGCTAACAGTTCATTGAATTCCACCATAGTTAAAAGAAAGATGAAATTTCGCAGACGAAAGGGCAATGCAGATATGATCTGCACGGGGGTCATGCGTATGACGAAATTCAGTATGGGGCTCGAGATTTCATTATCTCGTGTTTCATACACCCCGCAAAGTTAATCTAGTGACTTGAATAATCATACTTGATGATGGACGTAGGTAGCTTCGGTTTGTTTCAAAACCTTAGAAGCCACGTAAAATAAAATCTTGTATGAACCGATTAGAGGCGTCTAACTTGGTTTTGCAGGATGTGCATGTGATGTGGTATAATAGTGCTCATATTAATTTGATTATGTATGAGATGACTATATGATGTAAATTAATTAACATGACCTGCGTGTCATGATTCGGCATGATGGCTGGAGCCATATGATTGTCACTTTAATGACCTGCGTGCCAACCTTAAGTAATGCACTTATTTTATTAGCTATAGAGATAGCAATATTATCTAGTGCATCGACAAGGTGGTGGCAAACTTCACGAAGGTGAACACCGACGCAAATGCCGAAGACGAAGAAATAAAGACTTCTCCGTCAGAAAGGGCTATACCATATCATGCTATTATGAATTGCCTGAGGTGTTTATCCCTTATGATGCACCCTTTTGATTGCGCGGTAGTCGCTTTTTTATGAGGGTGATCTCTCACTTAAAATATCAAGTAGTTAGTGTTCTCCCAAGTATAGCACCGTCACGGCACCTATCTCTTCGGGGTATCACATGGATGCATGGGTACGAACGATTAGAGAAGTGTGAGGCGGGTGAGTTGAGACCTCGCAGAAAGATCACTTGGTTGTCTTGACGTTCCGGAGGATCGTCCTGAGCTCGAAACACGCCCATCAAAAGATGAACAAGAGTCACATAGAGATGTGATTGGCAAGTTGGCCTACCAAATGAAATTCTCGTCACTTGAGATGGATGCATCCTTGGCGTTGAATTGAAATTTGGATCTTGTATCACTCACAATCAATTATGAGAGATATTGATTTGAGTGGGAGCGCACTTTAGAATTAACTTGTTTAATTCTCAGTGCAATTAATTATGAACACTGTCTAAGTGTGATTTGCATAATAGTTGTAGAATAATGGCTCGCGTTTCCACCTTCCCTATTAAAATTGAATAGCTGTTAAATATCTGGTTAAAACTTTACGGTTGGTAACGTAATGTGAGGATTGTCCTCAAGAGTGCCGAGAAGGACTTTGTCCTATCGCATGCTTTTGGTATTCTCCCGCTAATGCTATGGATGATGTGACTCTCGTCCTTCGATCCAAAAGCTAGAATTCAGTTACGGTCAAGTGCAATATGTTTGCTTCCGTGAGACCCGAACTTCAAAAGTTCGGGATAGTTATGTGATATTCATGGAACTGAAAAATTAGTTTCAGATACAAACAAAGGCTAGAAGATATGGGATATCCAAAGCAATGTTTGTTTTGCAAAGTATTAGTAAAGTGTTTACTGGGCATTTGACTGATGAGAGAGGGATCCAGGAGAACGCCGGTCATATGATGAAGGTGAATAAAACAACAACTTAAAGAGAAAGGAAATGTCTAAAGGGTGTTAGTGTGACTCACACGCCTAGGAAGTCCAGGGCTGACGCCACTCTTAAAGTTGGGTGCTTTTTCTGAGAGTAGGAGAAATACTAAAAGTTAAAACTGTTAGAAGCATAAAGGCAATAAGAGAGAAGACTGGAATATCCAGCTCATGTATGAAAGTCATACAAGCTATTGATGTATAGAAGGCTGGTCAAAAGAAATAGTTCTTGGGAATTATGATTAAACATGTTAATCACTGATTCTTGGGTATTGTGAGTTGATCACAGAGATACCCGCTCGATTGCATTCTGTTGCGACTCGATGCAAGAACTACTACGGCCTAAAAGACTTGCCGGAGTGAGGTTTAGATACGCGCTGGGAATATAGTAAATGTTACTATACCTTCCATCGGTGTATTACCGTCTGTATTTATTTTCATAATTCATTTTAGACTTTTACACACTCTAGCCCATTGCATAAGGTATCTTGCAAGAAGGTTGTTCATAAGAGAACTTTTGATGTTCGGTGTTATGAATAACATAAGGGCCATACTTTCATTATGAATGAGATGTATGTTATGAATATTGATAATAATACATTACCTCTGTATTTACTTTCATAATTTATTTTAGAGTTTTACACACTCTAGCCCATTTGCATAATGTTTGTTGCAAGAGTGTTGTTCATAAAAGAACAATTGTTGTTCAGTATTATGAATAACATAAGGGCCATACTTCCATCAGGGATGGGATGTATGTTATGAATATTGATGGTAACCTGATACATCCATAACACTGATGCTAAATGTCGCAAGACTAAAAGAATACCACATATGTGTAGCACTGCATTTGGTCACATTGGAGAAACCCGCATGGAGAAATTCTATAATGATGGATTTTGAAGTCGTTTGATTATGAATCATCTGACACTTGCAACTTTCCTCCGAAAAGTGAAGTGACTGAAATACCGTTCACAGGCTATAAGGAACGAGCAAAGAACTTATTGGTAATCATACATTTTGATGTATGTAGTCCAATAAAGGTTATTGCTAGCAGTGAATTTGTCTATCTTCAAAAATGACTCAAGTAGATATATGGATATTTGCTTGATGAGACGTAAGTCTGGATCTTTTGAAATCATTCGAAAGGTTTTCAACATGAAGTACAAATTATTGTAACAAGAAAGATTATGTTTCTGCAAACTAGATTGCAAAAAGGAATATTTGAGTTACAAGTTTAGCGAATGTCTGATGAGTTGTGAAAAGAGTTTCATAACTTACACCTCCCGGAACACCACTGTGAGTGGAATGTCCGTGAAGATGTAATCAAACCATTTATGACATGGTAAGATCAAAGATGACATAAATCAATTTGCCATTATCCCTTTTAAAGTAATGCTTTAGAGACTGCGGCTTTTACACTGAAAAGAGCGCCATCAGATATGTTGAAACGACGCCATGGTATGGTACACCCAACCATGTTATATCTTTTCTTAAAATTTGGAATATGGGGCTTGTGTAAAATATTTACAAACCTATTCCAAATCAGACAAGTGCTACTTTGTAGGTTATCCCAAGTTATTGGGTATTCCTCCCTTACTGTACCGAGGCAAAAATGTTTGCCACAAAAAACGGTGTGATTTTAAAGAAAATATTTCTTGCAAAAAGGTGAGTGGGAGGACAGTGCAACTCGAAGAGATAACAGTATCTTCGTCATCAGGTCAAAGGAAAGAAACCTTGGAAGTAATTCCAGAGTTTCCTACTGCGACTGATACGAAAGTCTCTACAATAAAATGTATGGACTTCGGTCGAACTTGCAGCTGAACCACGTAGGCAAGACTCGTGCAAACCTCTCAGGTGCGCTTACGAGATATTGTTGTTGGACAACAGTATACCTACGATACACAAGGAAGCGTTGATGGGCCCTGACTCTAGAATTGGCAAAAAGCCAATATAATCCGAGATAGTTTCCATATAAATGATTCAAGATTATATCTTGATAAACCCTTCGGAAGACTTAGAGTCTAACGAACATTAATGGAACTATAAACTGATGTGAATAAAATGTTTTATCCATAAAGCTCGACTTGTTGGAAATAACAAGTTCAAGGAGTTGACTACGATGAGGTTGTCTCACCGTAGCGATGCTTAAAGTCGGTTCGGGTTAAACTAGCAATTAATACATATTTCAAACATGAGATATGAAACATGGATGCCAGGAGGATTTCCATGTGATGGAAATGCAACCTAGGACTTGCATGTGATACAGTCCAAAGTATTTTGTCGATCCAAAGGATACTAGTGAGTATGCAAACTTCAGAGTTCCAACAATGGACAGAAGAGAGCAAAATGGAGTCGGAATCTTCGTTTTTGATGAAATAGTCAAAAGAGTTTGATTTCATCAATGGATAATGAAGATGCTTGTGATTACAAGAAAGCAAGTGGGAGCATAATAATATTTCTTAAAACCTTGTGTGCTTGACACATTGTTGATTAGAAATAATATAAATTTCTTGACACGAATTAGGACTTCATTGAAAATAGTTTTTCGATGAAGTGTTTGGGCTAACTAGCCTTTATATTAGGCATAATTATCTGCGAAGATAGTATTGCCTAATAGGCTAAGCCAAAAATACATATTGACAAGATGCTAAAACAGTTTAGCATAAGAACGCCAAGGAATGATTCTTGCCGAAGTCACATGGAAAGAGTTTTGCAAGACTCGGTGTCCTAAAACACTGATGAGCAAAATACATGATGGAGATTCCACACACTCTTGTGTTTGGATTAATCATGTATTCCATGGTATGTAAAACAACCAGATATGTCCAGTACTCCCAAGCTGTTGCGAGTATAGATACCAAAGTGATCAAAGTACTGATCATGGGACAACAGTGAAAAGTGTCGTTGAGTACTAAAGTAGCATCGATGACATGTTTTCTCGCAAGCAGAGATTATGAAGTGCTCGTTGTAAGTAATTACATCGATACAGTCTTCATCAATGCTCCATGCGATTTTCGATTTAAGTTAAGGGTTTTGTGTAATACACGATATGGTGGCACGGTAGTTGGAAATTGTTCCAAACAGGATACTGTGGCGAATTCTATAACAAAGGCTAAGTATGTTGACGCTTTGGAAGCGACAAAGAAGATATTGAATCATATAGTTCATTCATGAACTTAGTATGGTTCCAAGATGGCTTTGGTCAATGGGACACTATTGTAGATAGTTGCTCCATAGCTCAGTCTGAGGAATCAAGGTTCGACTAGTGATTCACATATATACAAAGCCAAGTCCACACAAAATATGAATTTTGTGAAAGCGTGAAAACATGAGGATATGCAAAGATACACACGGACCTGAAGTTGTCAGCTCCGTTGGACATCAGGCTATACCACAAACGAAGCATATTTTACACCGGTATGCCATACGTGTAAAGTGCTTTAGCATTGACTAGATTATTGACTCTAGTGCAAGTGAGAGTCTATAGGAGATATGCCCTAGAGGCAATAATAAATGTTATTATTTATCCCCATGTTCATAATTAAGTTTGTATTCCGTGCTATAACTGCTATGGTTCTCGAGTCTGCAATAACACGAGGCTCGGAGGAAGACTCATATGCACGTCTGGAATAATAAACGGTAAAATGTATTCCTAGTCTGGCCTCTAAGACTAGCTCAAGTGTTGCATGATGGTTCTGTTTTCTTGATCATGGGCATGACTATGCCGACAACTTTGGGGACACAATGTTAGTAGAACACTTGTGGTTGAATCGACCCGATTGATGTTATGCTATGAGATACATTCGTCACAAGTTAATGGTTAATAACACAGAGAAAGTTTACGTTTGCATAATTCCTTAGACCATGAGAGTATCAAGTTTCTTCATGCTTGATTCATGAACTTTGGGGTTTGTTAAACGTCATCCGTAACTGGGTGGCTATTATGGCGGCTTACGGGTTCATGGGAAAGTATGTCAAGTAACTTGATAGCTCAAGATTGGGATTTGCTCCTCCGACGATGGAGAGATATCTCTGGGCCCTCTCGGTGTTACGGTATTGTAACATCCCAAAATTCTAAATTTTGGAATGTTATATTAATTAAATAAATAGGATTGATTGTTTGATTGTTTGTTTGATTGAGTGACTAAAAGTGAGTGAAATTTGAAACTTTTTGAAAGTTTAATGAGAGGGAATAAAAGGACTTTCCCAAAACTTTCATACTTGCATTTTTTTGGTTTCCATGAATTCAAATTCGTTTCATCACAAAACCCTAGAGTGAAGACAATATGACTTCTTCCATTAAAGAAATGAAAAGGGTTTTTGAAAAGATTTGAATTCTATTTGAAAAAAAATATTTCAAACTCAGAAACTTTATGCAACTCAATGATTTTCATCAGAGAAGATAAAATGACTTCTTCAAATTATACGAAATATGAGTTGGGAGTTTAAAAGAAGGATTTGGAAGTGATTTGAAATTCAAATTCAAACCCAATTTGGAGTTAATTGGTTTTTATTCAAATAGTTTTTCTCCTAAAAACAAATATATGGAAAATAGGGTAAAATGATTCCCTACAATAGAAAAGTGGAGAAGAATGAATTTGAAATCATTTTTGAATTTTAAAATAATTTTATTTGCATTTTAAATGCAACAGCAGCACTATTTGCATTATCTGAAATATTGTGGATTTTATTTGTATTTGAAAATATGTTCATGTTTTAGAAAATCTTTTTCTGATCATTTTGATATATTATATACCTATATAATATTTCTATTTATTTTTTTTATTTTCTTTTGTTTGACTGGTTGTGTTTTTAAATAATAAAAAAACTGGCGAAGCCCACTTCGCCTACCGGCCCAGCCGCGCGCCGAAGCCGCTTCAGCCTGGTCGCCCGCTCCCTCCCTCGCTCACCTCTGTCGCTGACCGGCGGGCCCCATCCCTTCTTCTTTCCCCTCGCGCACGCCATGCCGTGCCAGAGCACGCCGTCGCGCCGCCGTATCCCGATTCTCCCGGGATCACGTCCCTGAGTCGACCCCTTCCCCACGAAGCTGTCCTATAAATACCCGGAGGCATCCTCGACCGATCCCCCCTAAAACCCTAGCCCAAGTCCACCCCTACCGCTTGTCCACGCCGTTTGGATCTCCGCCACCGAAGCCCCGACCGCCGTCGATTCCATCGCCGGTGAGAACTCCCGTGAGCCCCTTCTCCATACCTCGGCGTAGCTCGCCAGTGCGGTTCGTTTTGACACCTTTTTGTCTCTCCTCGACATCTACAGAGACCTCCCCAAGCTCACCCGTCCACCGCCGGAGTACACAGAGCACCCGAGCATCGCCGCGCTCACCCCGCTCTCCACGGACGTCCCCGACTCTCCCCTCCACCACCGTTCGACTCGCCTTGCTCGACCACATCGCCTGGACACCTCGCCCTCGCCGTAGACTCGCCGGAGCACTGACCCCTCTCACCACCGAACGCCGTCACCACCGCCAAGCTCGCCGCCGTCGTGTCCACCATCCCCGAGCCACGCTGAGGCCGTCCACGTGTTCGCCGTCGTCACCCGCGTCGAACAGAGCTGTCCCCGACGTCGGAGACCCACGGGGGACCTCGCCCGCATCGTCGCCCGAGCGCCGCCATCGTCGCCACCATCGCCGGAGTTCGTCGCCGCTGCGGTGAGTTTCTCCTCCGTTTGATCTTATTCCAACGGCCTAGATTAGATCTACACGAACGGTTAGGTTTTATTTTAATTAGATCGGTTTTATCTACGGTTTTCTTTGGTTTAGTTCGAACCGAGTCGTCGGTTTTTATTTTAATTAGCCGCAGCCGCCGAACCCACTAAGTATTGGCCGTTCACCCGTTAGCTCCAGCGACGCACACCTCCAGCCAACCAGTGATCGCCACGTAGCACCTGGCCGACACGTAGCTAGTTTTTCTTTTTCTGTTTTTATTCTGTTTACAGAAATAGTTCAGATCTTGGATCTTTAATATCTTTTTGGATTTTTAATGTTTTTGAGTGATTCCAATTTCTCTGTGTCAAAATTTTTATCTAGTTTCTGTAGATGCCAAGTTTGGCCATATTTAATAGTTTAAATTTGAATTTGCATGAATTTGCTTCAAACACTGTTTTGTGAATAACTTGAGTTTAAAAATAGATTTTGACTTGATTCTTTTTGCTCCTGGTCACTTGTGGTTGGTTTAGCAGTAGGTTTGATTTGGGAAATTTCAGAAAAAAATAAATTAGGGTTTTAGGCGAAACAGTATTGTTTTAGTTATAGCTTTGTTTTAATCTTTTCTTTGTTGTTTTAATAGTTTTAAGTTATTTCTTTTTGTCACTTTTGACAAATTAGTTTATGTTTCTGTTAGTCAACAGTAGAAAATTTTATTTTTTATTTAAAAATTTATTTCCTTTAGTTTTGTGGTAAAACTCTGTTAGGTCATAAATAGGGTTTTATGAAAGCTTTTTATTTGTTTCTTTTTGCTAGTAAAATTTTCAAAAAAACTTTCTGTTAACTTAGTTATTTATATTTTCTTTTCTGTTAATTTATTAGTCTAGAGCTTTATTTTGCTGTTAAGTTTTATGTAGGACAAAATTATTTTTATTTGTAGTAAAGTTTAGACTTTTCCTTAGTAGTTTTTCTCATAGTTTTCCTTGAAGTTTCTTTGGATTTTATTTGGGTTTTATTATTTGATTTCCTTGTTGTTTTAATTGTTTATTGATATTTATGATTGCTAGAATGATTGCTTATGTGAATGCAATGTTTGACTATATAGATTTTCTCGGAGTGACGAATAGTTATATCAGGTTCATTTTCTGAGAGCGATAAAGTCTTCATCAAGTAATACCAGGCAAGTTCACTTTGACCATCTGTTCTTACCTAAGTTTTATTTGCATGTAGTATCATCCTTTCAACAATTCCTCAAGTAGTGATATTAAATCTTGTAGTTGAGTAGAATGCATGAGGTAGGAACCCATCTCCATGTTACCAAGCCCGGGACGTTGTTTAGTATTAACGCTACGCTAAAGTAGACGGGGTTTGGTATGAGTGCCCGGGAGTGGTGTGAGAAGGAGGACTCTACGTCAATGATGACAACTTCATGATGGCATCTGCAAGGACTGCATCTTCAAGGCCTCAAGATTTCGAGACTCGAGACAAGATTTCAATACACACTACTGGGTGAAGGATGGATTTGATGGGCACCCTGGAGCAACCAGTGGATGGCCGGGATGCATGGAGAAGCGCCATGACATCTTGCTGAAAGCTTCACCCAGACTCAAAGAGACGGAAGAATACTTCATGCCCAGAAGCTTACCTGTGCAACCGCAAGTCATTATGGGCTCTGGCTTGGTTGACCTTAGTTGTGACTCTGGCTGGGACGGTGCTAGCAGATGTAGAACTACGGTAGGATTGGATGAGCACCGGACAGTGGTCAGAGGAACTCTTCGGAAGATCATGTTTCGGTCGTCTTGTTCTCAAACACCCTGAAGTGCGAGAACGTAAAAAGAGGGATCGAATCTTGTGGGTAAAGTGCACAACACTCTGCAGAGTGAAAACCTAATCGATTAGCCGTGTCCCCAGTTACGGACAATTTGAGCCTCTGGACTTGGATCTATCTTGGAACTCCCAACACCGGATTGATAACTTAATTGTGGGCAACTTATATTGATTTGGGCCATGAGACATCGGTTGGCGGAACCATGTCATAGTAGATAACTCCGTAGTAAAAACTCCTGATTATTTCTTTGTTGTAGGGAAAATAAAACCAGCTTTTATGCAAAAACTCAGACACAGAGCCTCAAAGCCATATTGCATATAGTATAGTTTTATCATCTGCTCTCTTATTTTTGATCTTGCCGGTACATTCAATGTACTGACCTACACGGCTGCAACGTATTATGTTGCAGGATTTTCTACGACGAGTGAGTTTCATTGTAGGGTTATGGTCTACACTCAACCTACCGATGGCGTTGATGGGACTCCACACCCGTTTAATTGTTTCCGCTGAGACTTATGAGGTATATATCAGTTTTACGTTATTTATACATGTGATTGCACTTTGATATATATACATTGATGTACTATGTGTGCCAGCATACCGATCCAGGGATGGCACAGATACACAGAGGCTTGACCGTTTGAGGTCGGGTCGCTACAGATATGGTATCAGAGCACATGTTGACTGTAGGACATGACCCTAGAAAATGGCTTAGAAACATGGAAGACCTCAATAGGAACAACTTTTAATTTATACTACTCTCGAATTATACTACTCTCGTAAACCTCTAAATTATTTTACTAAACTTTCCTTATTTCAAATTATAGATGGATAGCTACATCCTGAATGAAAGAGGACACTACGAGGATGTTCTTGGTGGCCCATTCCTTGTGGAGCTAGTCAGACTGCTGAAGCTGCCGATACCCGAGATTAAGGCCACTAAGAGGACAACTGGATCATGGGGCATCAAGACTCAGGTGTTTGGACGCAAGGAACACCCCAAGACTAGAGACATCAGCTTTGGAACGTTAAATCATGACTGTGATATGGGCATAAACACTGCCGTCCATGATGCTATTGCACGACTGTGCTATTGTCATCGTGCTGCTCTAAGTACTCACTACTTTGGAAAGGTCGGATGGCAGAAGGAAGATGGAGCCACTATTGCCCTGACCAACGAGCAGAAGATGAAGTTTGCACCACTGTTGGTGTATAATCAGGAGCTGGAGCAATACGTCAAAACCTGCAGATGGACCTTCTGGAAGCATTATTTGACAAGGAAGCCCTGCGTGAAGAGCTCAAGATTCATAAGACGAAGGTAGCTAAGCTGGAGGAGGAGAACCTTCAGATTCAGAAGAATCGTCAGGAGCTGAAGAATAGCAGGACCATGGCTCATGCCAAAGATGTTGAGATTCAGAAGCTCAAGGAACAACTCCAGGAAATACAAGGACGTCACAAGAAACTCTGTGTCGATAGAGATAATCTAGCAGAAGAACTGGAGAATATCAAGAAGCCCATTGGAGACAAGGATAACTAGCTTAGTAGTAGTCCCACCATGAGAGAATTAAAGATGAACGTTTCTGCGAGTTAAAGTATTCGACCATACCAACTTATGGGGGTGGCGATACTATAGGATTGATTGAATGCATGAGTACTTGATTGATACTATCTTTTGTGTTTATTGAATGGTTGGATGTATTATATCTTCATATACGGTATTCGTAGGTTGTATTTATTTCAACCTTGAGAGACGTAAGTTACGGAAGAATAACAAAGGATTTCATATGGGAGAAGCGTCGGGAATTGGAAGACTCCCGAGCATTGAAGACCTGAAGAAATGAAGACATCGTAATGAAACCATAGTTAACCAGCCCATTATAAACGGTAGAAACTTTGAGTTGGGATTTGTTGTTGAATGTTTGTGTGAGTATCTTTCTTCCTCTCTATTCTCATCCCAATACCCTTCTACTCTACATGATGAAGGAAGATGAACTCGTATTCTCTGGACCGATGACTCAGTTGGAGGTAGAGCTATGGATTCAAAACATGGAGAATCATTTCGAAAGCAATTTGGTTGCAAGGAAGTATGAGGTTCAATACGCTCTTCAGTACTTTACAGAAAGTGCTGCAACATGGTGGAAAATGCATCAAGCCATACAAGGAAGTAACGGAGCAAAAACTTGGAAAGAATTCAAGGAGACTCTGTTAAGATCCCGTCTCATCCGGAAACCTTATGATAGTAAGATGAAGAAACCTTGTGCCTGCAAGATATGAGGAGAAATAGGACACACCCAGGAAGAACACAAGGATGGACGCCCCCATTGTGAAGGAAATCACCCAGAGGAAGAAGGCCCAACTAGGCAGGTTACATGTTTCTTGTGTGAAGGAACTACTCATTACCCGGCTCAGTGTCACATTTACCCCATGGTGCAACAAACTGTCCGGAAGCAGAAAGAAGGAATGAAAGAAGCCCTCCGAGAAGGTATGGAAGTACCTGCGGTGAAGGATGTTGTGATGGACCCTAATGGAGGAAACCCAATCAAAGTTTGCACCAAGTCATGCTATGCATGTGGAGAAGAAGGACACATATCTCAGCATTGCACGAAGAAGGGAACTGAGTATCTAGGTGAGTTCCCGACAGCAGAAGTGGAGTATGACCCACGGGAAATAGAGGATTTGATCAGTACGAAGAAGACCAAGAAGAGGAAACAAAGACCTCCCCAGAACAGCCCATTTTCTGCAGAAAAGGACCTGAGTCATATCATATGTTTCAAGTGCAAGAATTCAGGGCACTATTTCCATGAATGTCCAGAAAAGAAGCTAAAAATTGAAGGAGCCTACATAATCACAAAGAAGCCCCGAGACATGTCGGAAGTCATTTGTTTTCGCTGCAAGGAAGCAGGACATTTTGCTAGGGAATGTTCAGATCAGAAGAAACCTGGAGCTGAGTAGTTGAGATTTTTTATACTGGTAATAAGTGTAGTAGGAAGCAATTTTATTTTCATGAGTACGATGAGTTGAGTTATGTAATGGAAGTCTCGGAGATTGTAATGCTTCATGAAATAAATAAAATTATTGTCTCATGATTTGATGTGTTGAATTGTATGAGTTATTCCTCTATGAACACAGATTTTGACCATTTTCGAGGATATGAGAAATATGGTCTATGGATGAATTTGTGCATTTCATTTTAAGAGTGGTAGTACCCTGTGAGGACACTTGACCAATGGAAAGGAAAAATGTATTCCACAGAGTGGAGGTTGGACGAAATAAGTTTGATTTCGTGGTTACCCCAAGAGTATGACAGAATGAAGTACTATTGGATTTAGAGGAAGTGTAATGGTGGAATATGGAACAGTTGTAACTTCACGGATGAGTTAAAACTATACAAGTGCTGAAGTGGACCCATAACCCACAGGCCCAGGATATGACCAAGGTACAGGCACAATCTTGTTGAAGGTAGAATTCTGGAAGAATCTGCGATTTCGTCAGCAGACGTTACATAGGAGGATACAAACACCCGAGAGCTGTGAAGAAACGATAGATGTTTTGTTGGCTTGCAGAAATCAATGGATTTATCGAACCCAGTTCGAGGACAAGATAATTTCTGCAATGCTTGTGAGGATGCCCAAGTGTTAGAATACGTGATTCACTGTCTGCGTATGAAGTAATGATTCAAGTACGGGATGGGTTGGCCCCCATACCGGAGACTTTTATCATGGACTATCATATGTTGATGGAAAATCAGAGAGACTTACCCATAGTAAAGTGACGACGATCGTTGAAGCCTTGCTTAAGCCTTAGAATGGTATGATGATAAACCCATGTACATGGCAGCTGTTGCCAATCGTAGGATATACGGTGAGATTCAACCCAGACCATTTTCCTGCAGGAAACCACAAACTGTTGACCACCATGAGAATTCCGATAGTTGTTTAGAATTGGCGACAGACCTGTCTGATAAGAAGACCCTGTCTTGGGAACAACCCTATTTTGATGAAAGGACACATGATTATGAGCAAAGAGGTTATGCCCTTATCGGAAAGGCATCAAAGAAGGAATTATGCCGAAGATATGAGAATTTTAAGTGTGGTAGATTTGTAACATCCCAAAATTCTAAATTTTGGAATGTTATATTAATTAAATAAATAGGATTGATTGTTTGATTGTTTGTTTGATTGAGTGACTAAAAGTGAGTGAAATTTGAAACTTTTTGAAAGTTTAATGAGAGGGAATAAAAGGACTTTCCCAAAACTTTCATACTTGCATTTTTTTGGTTTCCATGAATTCAAATTCGTTTCATCACAAAACCCTAGAGTGAAGACAATATGACTTCTTCCATTAAAGAAATGAAAAGGGTTTTTGAAAAGATTTGAATTCTATTTGAAAAAAAAAATTCAAACTCAGAAACTTTATGCAACTCAATGATTTTCATGAGAGAAAATAAAATGACTTCTTCAAATTATACGAAATATGAGTTGGAAGTTTAAAAGAAGGATTTGGAAGTGGTTTGAAATTCAAATTCAAACCCAATTTGGAGTTAATTGGTTTTTATTCAAATTGTTTTTCTCCTAAAAACAAATATATGGAAAATAGGGTAAAATGATTCCCTACAATAGAAAAGTGGAGAAGAATGAATTTGAAATCATTTTTGAATTTTAAAATAATTTTATTTGCATTTTAAATGCAACAGCAGCACTATTTGCATTATCTGAAATATTGTGGATTTTATTTGTATTTGAAAATATGTTCATGTTTTAGAAAATCTTTTTCTGATCATTTTGATATATTATATACCTATATAATATTTCTATTTATTTTTGTTTATTTTCTTTTGTTTGACTGGTTGTGTTTAAAAAAAACTAGCGAAGCCCACTTAGCCTACCGGCCCAGCTAGCGCCAGCAGGCCCAGCCGCGCGCTCCGCGCGCCGAAGCCGCTTCAGCCCGGTCGCCCGCTCCCTCCCTCGCTCACCTCTGTCGTTGACCGGCGGGCCCCATCCCTTCTTCTTTCCCCTCGCGCACGCCATGCCGTGCCAGAGCACGCCGTCGCGCCGCCGTATCCCGATTCTCCCGGGATCACGTCCCCGGGTTGACCCCTTCCGCACGAAGCTGTTCTATAAATACCCGGAGGCATCCTCGACCGATCCCCCCTAAAACCCTAGCCCAAGTCCACCCCTACCGCTCATCCTCGCTGTTTGGATCTCCGCCACCGAAGCCCCGACCGCCGTCGATTCCATCGCCGGTGAGAACTCCCGTGAGCCCCTTCTCCCGTGAGCCATTGCGGTTCATTTTGACACCTTTTTGTCTCTCCTCGACATCTACAGAGACCTCCCCAAGCTCACCCGTCCACCGCCGGAGTACGCAGAGCACCCGAGCATCGCTGCGCTCACCCCGCTCTCCACGGACGTCCCCGACTCTCCCCTCCACCACCGTTCTACTCGCCTTGCTCGACCACATTGCCTGGACACCTCGCCCTCGCCGGAGCACCGACCTCGCTCACCACCGAAAGCCGTCACCACCGCCAAGCTCGCCGCCGTCGTGTCCGCCGTCCCCGAGCTACGCTGAGGCCGTCCACGTGTTCGCCGTCGTCGTCCGCGTCGGACGGAGCTGTCCCCGACGCCGGAGACCCACGGGGGACCTCGCCCGCATCGTCGCCCGAGCGTCGCCATTGTCGCCACCGTCGCCGGAGTTCGTCGCCGCCGCGGTGAGTTTCTCCTCCGTTTGATCTTATTCCAACGGCCTAGATTAGATATACGCAAACGGTTAGGTTTTATTTTAATTACATCGGTTTTATCTACGGTTTTCTTCGGTTTAGTTCGAAGTGAGTCGTCGGTTTTTATTTTAATTAGATCGGTTTTATCTACGGTTTTCTTCGGTTTAGTTCGAACCGAGTCGTCGGTTTTTATTTTAATTAGCCGCAGCCGCCGAACCCACTAAGTATCGGCCGTTCACCCGTTAGCTCCAGCGACGCACACCTCCAGCCAACCAGCGATCGCCACATAGCACATGGCCGACCCGTAGCTAGTTTTTCTTTTTCTATTTTTATTCTGTTTACAGAAATAGTTCAGATCTTGGATCTTTAATATCTTTCAGGATTTTTAATGTTTTTGAGTGATTCCAATTTCTCTGTGTCAAAATTTTTATCTAGTTTCTGTAGATGCCAAGTTTGGCCATATTAAATAGTTTAAATTTGAATTTGCATGAATTTGCTTCAAACATTGTTTTGTGAATAACTTGAGTTTAAAAATATATTTTGACTTGATTCTTTTTGCTCCTGGTCACTTGTGGTTGGTTTAGCAGTAGGTTTGATTTGGGAAATTTCAGAAAAAATTTAAATTAGGGTTTTAGGCGAAACAGTACTGTTTTAGTTATAGCTTTGTTTTAATCTTTTCTTTGTTGTTTTAATAGTTTTAAATTATTTCTTTTTGTCACTTTTGACAAATTAGTTTATGTTTCTGTTAGTCAATAGTAGAAAATTTTATTTTTTATTTTAAAAATTTATTTCCTTTAGTTTTGTTGTAAAACTCTGTTAGGTCATCAATAGGATTTTATGAAAGTTTTTTATTTGTTTCTTTTTGCTAGTAAAATTTTAAAAAAACTTTCTATTAACTTAGTTATTTTATATTTTCTTTTCTGTTAATTTATTAGTCTACAGCTTTATTTTGCTGTTAAGCTTTATGTAGGAAAAAATTATTTTTATTTGTAGTAAAGTCTTAGACTTTTCCTTAGTAGTTTTTCTCATAGTTTTCCTTGAAGTTTCTTTGGATTTTATTTGGGTTTTATTATTTGATTTCCTTGTTGTTTTAATTGTTTATTGATATTTATGATTGCTAGAAATTTCTTGCTAGAATGATTGCTTATGTGAATGCAATGTTTGACTATATAGATTTTCTCGGAGTGACGAATAGTTATATCAGGTTCATTTTCTGAGAGCGATAAAGTCTTCATCAAGTAATACCAGGCAAGTTCACTTTGACCATCCGTTCTTACCTAAGTTTTATTTGCATGTAGTATCATCCTTTCAACAATTCCTCAACTAGTGATATTAAATCTTGTAGTTGAGTAGAATGCATGAGGTAGGAACCCATCTCCCTGTTACCAAGCCCGGGACGTTGTTTAGTTTTAACGCTACGCTAAAGTAGATGGGGTTTGGTATGAGTGCCCGGGAGTGGTGTGAGAAGGAGTACTCTACATCAATGATGACAACTTCATGATGGCATCTGCAAGGACTGCATCTTCAAGGCCTCAAGATTTCGAGACTCGAGACAAGATTTCAATACACACTACTGGGTGAAGGATGGATTTGATGGGCACCCTGGAGCAATCAGTGGATGGCCGGGATGCATGGAGAAGAGCCATGACATCTTGCGGAAAGCTTCACCCAGACTCAAAGAGACGACAGAATACTTCATGCCCGGAAGCTTACCTGTGCAACCGCAAGTCATTATGGGCTCTGGCTTGGTTGACCTTAGTTGTGACTCTGGCTGGGACGGTGCTAGCAGATGTAGAACTACGGTAGGATTGGATGAGCACCAGATAGTGGTCAGAGGAACTCTTCGGAAGATCATGTTTCGGTCGTCTTGTTCTCAAACACCCTGAAGTGCGAGAACGTAAAAAGAGGGATCAAATCTTGTGGGTAAAGTGCACAACACTCTGCATAGTTAAAACCTAATCGATTAGCCGTGTCCCCTGTTACGGACAATTTGAGCCTCTGGACTTGGATCTATCTCGGAACTCTCAACACCGGATTGATAACTTAATTGTGGGCAACTTATATTTATTTGGGCCATGAGACATCGGTTGGCGAACCATGTCATAGTAGATAACTCCGTAGTAAAAACTCCTGATTATTCCTTTATTGTAGGGAAAATAAAACCAGCTTTTATGCAAAAACTCAGACACAGAGCCTCAAAGCCATATTGCATATAGTATAGTTTTATCATCTGCTCTCTTATTTGTGATCTTGCCGGTACATTCAATGTACTGACCTACACGGCTGCAACGTATTATGTTGCAGGATTTTCTATGACGAGTGAGTTTCGTTGTAGAGTTACGGTCTACACTCAACCTGCCGATGGCGTTGATGGGACTCCACACCCATTTAATTGTTTCCGCTGAGACTTATGAGGTATATATCAGCTTTACGTTATTTATACATGTGATTGCACTTTGATATATATACATTGATGTATTGTGTGTGCCAGCATACCGATCTAGGGATGGCACAGATACACAAAGGCTTGACCGTTTGAGGTCGGGTCGCTACAGGTATCCACCATCATCTGGCCAGACACAATGTGATTTGATCACAGGGATGCCGGAACACGGGAATGAGAAAAGAGAACAAAACCGGTAACGAGGTAACCGGCATAGTGGACAAGTTGTTGATCCACGGGGATGCCGATAAATCTCACCTCGGGTATTTGTAACATATCACGAAGCAACAGGAATAGCACACGGCAACAGGAGGTTCACTCGAATATTTATTCGTGTGGGTATAGGGGTCAATATGGGTGTCCACGGCTCCGATGTTGATCATTGATCGGAAAGTGTTCCGGTCATGTCTATGCTTCACCGAACCTATAGGGTCACACGCTTAAGGGTCATCTATCTGCTGAATACTAGACAGGGAGTCTGAGAGAAAGTCACCGGAAAAGTTTCGGAGACAACGGAAGAGTTCCGGAGAGAGAACAACGGAATAGTTTTGGTAAAACCGAAAAGTTGTTTCAGAGTATACCATTAAGTCAAATTGGTTTCGGCACATGCCTGGAAATTCTTGGAGGGTGCCAGAATTGTTCTGGAAACTTCTGGGATTTTTCCGGGATAAAAACCGGAAATGTTCCGGAGCGGCCGGAACCGGTTTGGTTGTTTTTCGCAGATGAAAATCACTAATCCGGAATTGTTTCAGAACGCATCCAAAATCATTTTAGTGGGTACTGGAATTATTCTAAGACCCACAGAAATATTTTCGGATTTAACGGTCGCGGAAAAATGTTTCCATGAATAGTGAAAGTGCTTTTTGGGTTACTTTATGGAAAGCCACCTTTTAGGGCTTTTCCCAAAAGGCTTCTAGAAGGGATTGGGGACCAAGGAACCCCCTTTGGGGGGGGCCTAGGGGTGGCCGGCCAAGATGGAGCTCCTCCATGGAGCTCCACTTGCCTTCCTTTTATGCCCTTATGGAGGATCCATGTGATGGGTTTTTTGGGTATTTTTCCCCTTGGGTTTTCCTATAAATAGAGGTGGAGAGGCACTCTCCACACTCACTTTTTCTCACATACAAGTACCATGCAATGATCTGGCTTCTCTCTCCCTCCCCGCGAAATAGTTTCGTAGAGCCGAAAGGCTGTCTGGGTTCCGGTGGGAACTAGTTCTGGACGGTGAAGCCCTGCCGGATAGATGACGCCGTATGTTTGCAACCCCGTAGAGAGGTCATAGGTTCGATCTTTTTGCCCGAGGGGCTGTTCGAGAGTGCCTCCCGAAGAGCTGTCCGAGTTACTGTCTGAGATTCTGTGTGTGCCTCCCGAAGGGCTGTCCGTGACACCGTCCGGGGGACTGTCCGACCGCCTCCCGAAGGGCTGTCCGGGGGTCTGTCCGGAGGCAGACGAGGGATTACATCCTTGCGGTTAGGAGGTTGTAAATCCTAGCTGCGGGGATCTGCATCGATGATCTACATCGACTCTACTTCCGCTGCACTACGAGTCGGTAACGATCAGATCAAAAACCTTGTACGCATCTCCATAGTGATCCTGGGCGTGCTCACAGTACCGGATTTTTTTTTCTGCTGCGTTCCCCTACAGGAGGGAGTTCAAAAGAGAAGGAAAAAATAAGTATCACTACTCATCTATCCCACTTCAGTTTTTTCCAACATGATAACATAATTAAAGAGTCTAGTTCAAATCAATTAAGAGAGTCTATCCACTAATCCAGACAATCAACATTCTTTTATTTGGTCCTATTGAAAGCCCATCTAATCCCGGGTGGTTTTGGTAACTCATCACAACATATATATCATTGAATTAATGCTTACTCAAAAAATATTTCTGGAAGTTCAACCTGGGTACAACAATTGGGTGTGATTGTGGACCCCTCAAAATGCTAAGGATACATGTTGGCCAAGCCTCAAGACTCTTTATTTTTTATTTAAGTGATCAAAGGTCACATTGAGTCCATAGGAAAGCCAATACTATTAAAACGGATAATGTTTTAATAATGGGCTAACTGCTCAAATGCTTAGAGATATTGCTCCAACAACCTCAGCTACACTCTCACCATCCACTATGTCCAAAACACTAAAGTCCATCTCGATCCCACCGAACAACCTTCATCCGGACTCCTCGAGATACCCTTGACATAGCCATTGCCAAACCCTAGCACCTTAGTCCCACTGAGTTGACCCTTGGGTCCCACCGAAGAGCACTAGCCAACCTTCTATAACCAATTGAAATTGACTCAGAATTTCCGATCGATTTCAATCGGTGACACCGAAGTATGGAGAGTGCTTGGGTCAGCTTGACTCGGTCTCACCGATAGTTTCTATTCGGTCTTACCGAAACGCCTAAAGTTCAAACCTTTTGTATTAATCGGTCTCACTGAGTGGTTTCAACTGGTCCCACCGAGTAGTGCATAAAGGTGAGTAATGATTGAATTTTCTGTGCTGCCTATATATACCCCCACCCATTCCACCAACTTTCAAAGAGCAACCAGAGCGAAGCATACACTTCCCATGTCCATTTTTTTGAGAGAGAGCTCCAAATCCTTGTGTTGAGATCAAATAGATTCCACTCCAACCATAGAACCTTGATCTCTAGCCACCTCAATTGCTTTCCATCCAAATCCTCTCCTACCACATAGTCAAAATTTATGAGAGAGTGTTTGAGTGTTGAGGAGACTATATTTTGAAGCACAAGAATAAGGAGTTCATCATCAATAACAACATCTATTACATTTTGGAGAGTGGTGTGACGCCCCGACTCGACCGTGCACTAATCATACACGCAAATGCGCACGATCAAGATCAAAGACTCGCGGGAAGATATCACAACACAACTCTAGACACAAATTAAAATCATACAGCTTTATATTACAAGCCAGGCCACGAAGGCTCGAATACATAAGTCAGCGGAAGCAACAATATCTGAGTACAGACATAATTAGACAAGTTTGCCTTAAGAAGGTTGAGCAAAACAACGACATCTAGATCGAAAAGGCGCAGGCCTCCTGCCTGGGAGCCTCCGAACTAATCCTAGTCATTGGTCTCCACGTAGTAGTAGGCTCCGTCGGTGTAGTAGTAATCGTCGGCGGGATCAGCTGGCTCCTAGGCTCCGTCATCTGATCACAGCAATCAGGTAGAGGGGAAAAAGGTAGCAAAGCAACCGTGAGTACTCATCCAAAGTATTCACAAGACTTACATCAGAACTATGCTAAGTATGCATCGGTATCAAAGGGAAGGGGCTGTATCAGTGGACCAAACTATAGAATGCCAGAGTAGAGGGGAAGGCCTAGCCTATCGAAGACTAGCATCTTGCAGCGTCTTGCAGCAACAAAAGAGAGTAGAATAACATAACATGTAGTAACAAATATATATTAGTAACGCCCAGAGATCCTTCCTCGTCTACCCCGCGAGGAAGCGATCCCGGAGCCATCATATCAGTTTAGTGTCACATGTATCCAGTTCTAGTTGTAGTAGATCGGGATACAACTCCGAGCGTCCGTTACCGTGGACACGGCTATTCGAATAGATAACTTCCCTGCAGGGGTGCACCAACTTACCCAACATGCTTGATTAACTCTGGCCGGACACACTTTTCGGGTCATGCCCTGCCTCGGCTGATCGACACACCGTAGTCCTACCTAGGCTCAACAGAGAGGCTAGCATGCCGGTCTACATCCTAAGTGCGAAGGCGTCATGGGCCAATCATCCTAAGCACTCCTGAGCGTTGCACGACTGGCCGGGGACTAGACCCACCTCCTTATACAAGCGCAGGCGGTTACCGTCCACTCCAACAATTAGCCAACATCTCTGAACTGTGACATCTAAAGAGCTTTCGGGAGAATCATACGACGCTGAGTGCCCATAACTTATCCCGCGTGGTGGTTAGTGCGAAAAGGCCAGAGGCCTACTCAGATCATATATCCAAACCCGGTAGTGTGTTGGGAGCTCGCGGTGACGACCAGTGCTCCTGTCACCCTGTCTCGCGGTCTTACGACAAGGGCCAGGCCCATCCCTCTCTAGGGCGGTCTCTGCCTGCCCGGTCGTGCTGCGTCACTCTCGCGGGTACCCCTAGGGTCACCCGACTTATCAAGAGACTGTCGGGAACTCAGGTCCACCTCTACCGGGGTGGTACCACCTGTCCCTTCAGTCCCGCAGTAACAGTTAAGGGGGGACAGTTAAAGTAGTTGTGTGTCCATACCATCAAGGTGAACTCAGAGGAATCACCCTCGGTAGGTTCACACATGAGGTAAAATGTCAAGGTGAACTTGGAGGAATCACCCTCGATGGGTTCACGCTTGAGGTGCTGCACGACAGAGTCATCATCGGGAGTGGTTAGCGAGGAATCACCCTCGGTAAACCACACCTGATGTGCTACACTACAGAGATATCATCGGAAGTGGGATACGAGGCATCACCCTCGGCACTCGATAGTAGCTCTGCAGAGTCGTACAACTAAGGGGGTGCTGGTGGTGTGTTCGGTCTCTGCACCTCGATTACATTGATCGAGTCACCCGGTAGAAAAGCAAGGCAACACGGACAAGGGTGTAGGGCCTTTGATGGATCACTAACCAGCCTATACTAAGCATATAGGACAACAGGTAAAGTATCAACAGCAGGTTACAAAATCAGGCTATGCATCAGAATAGGAGTTATCGAATAACAGTAGCAAAATCTAATGCAAGCATGGGAAAGAAAGAATGGGCGATATAGGAATGATCAAGGGGGTTTTGCTTGCCTGGAAGCTCTGCCGAGAAGGAAGGGTCGTCGGCGACGTAGTCGTATGATACGTCTCCGTCGTATCTACTTTTCCAAACACTTTTGCTCTTGTTTTGGACTCTAATTTGCATGATTTGAATGAAACTAACCCGGACTGACGCTGTTTTCAGCAGAATTGCCATGGTGTTGTTTTTGTGCAGAAATCAAAGTTCTCTGATTTGGACGAAACTTTTTGGAGATTTTTTATGGAATATATAAAAATTATTGGCGCAAGAATCAATAGAAGGGGGGCCACCTGCTGTCCACAAGGCAGTAGGGCGCGACCCCCCCTAGGGCGCGCCGTAGTGCCTTGTGGGGCCCACAAGCGGCCGTCTGACCTAATTCCAACGCTATAAATTCTCTTTCCCTAAGAAAAAAAATAAGAGAAGAAGTTTCATCGCATTTTACGATACGGAGCCGCCGCCACCTCCTGTTCTTCATCGGGAGGGCTGATCTGGAGTCCGTTCGGGGCTCCGGAGAGGGGGATTCGTCGCCATCGTCATCATCAACCATCCTTCATCACCAATTTCATGATGCTCACCACCGGGCGTGAGTAATTCCTTCGTAGGCTTGCTGGACGGTGATGTGTTGGATGAGATTTATCATGTAATCGAGTCAATTTGTTAGGGCTTTGATCCCTAGTATCCACTATGTTCTGAGATTGATGTTGCTATGACTTTGCTATGCTTAATGCTTGTCACTAGGGCCCGAGTGCCATGATTTCAGATCTGAACCCTTCATGTTTTCATGAATATATTTGTGTTCTTGATCCTATCTTGCAAGTTAGATGCACCTATTACGTGTCATGATCCGCATACCCCAAGGTGACAATAATTGGGATTCTTTCCGGTGATTGCCGTAGTTTGAGGATTTCATGTATTCACTAAGTGCTAATGCTTTGTTCCGGTTCTCTATTAAAAGGAGGCCTTAATATCCCTTAGTTTCCTTAAGGACCCCGCTGCCATGGGAGGGTAGGACAAAAGATGTCATGCAAGTTCTTACTATAAGCACGTATGACTATATACGGAATACATGCCTACATTACATTGATGAATTGGAGCTATTGTGTATCGCCCTAGGTTGTGACTGTTATATGATGAATATCATCCAACATAATTATCATCACCGATCCAATGCCTACGACTTTCTCACATTGGTTTCTGCTAAGTTACTTTGTTGCTACTGCTTTACACTTGCTACAAAACTGCTACTGTTACTGTTACCGTTACTAGTGTTACTATTGCTACTGCTATCAAATCTATCATATTACTGTGCTACTAAATACTTTGCTGTAGATATTTTATCTCCGGGTGCGGTTGAATTGACAACACAACTGCTAATACTTGCAAATATTCTTTGGCTCCCCTTGTGTCGAATCAATAAATTTGGGTTGAATACTCTACCCTCGAAAACTGTTGCGATCCCCTATACTTGTGGGTTATGTGTCATGGACAGTGCGGTGGGTCCCGTGTGTCATGGACAGTAGTTTTATTTAGGGATTTATTTAGACTGCTAATTAAGTGGGACCCGCATGTCATAGGGACATTAGGCTAATTAAGCAATTAATTTACCCCTAACTAAGTTTAGCAACTAAACTAATTGGGCCGGCCCCACATGGCAGTGGCAGAAGCCGGCCACGGGCTGCACACACACACACACACACACACACACACACGGCGTAGAGGCACTCGGCCATGGCCACGGCCACAGCCGAGGCGACCCAGCGGCGAACGCCGGCGTGCGCGGGCGGCAGTGGGCGCTAGGAGGCGACGGCAGCTGCAGGTAGTAGCGGCAGCAGCAGGTAGCAGCAGGAGGCAGCAGCAGCTAAGAGCAGCACCAGCGGCAGGAGTAGCAGCAGCAAAAGGAGCAGCAGCGGCAAAGCAGCAACAGCAGCAGCGCGGCGCTGCACGGGCGCGCGCGTGGACAGTGAGGGTCACGGCCAGGCGAGGCAGTGCGTGTGCGGGAGCGCGGCCACGCGCAGGGGGCGCGGCTGGGGCAGCCAGGACGCGAGCGGGAGTGGGACAGGAAGCGTGCGAGCGTAGAGCTTCGGTGACGGCCATGGCGAACTCAAGGCGACGGCTACAGCGATTGATTGAGCTGGGGAAAAGGGGGAATCGGGAGAGGAGCTCACCATGAAGGCACATGACGGCCCGACGAGAGGTTAGGAGCAGCAGAGGCGACGAATCCGCGATGGTCGATAGCGGCACCGAGGTTGAAGACGACGTCGATCCGCTCGATGTGGAGCGTGCTGGCTCGAACTGGTGCTCGGGATGGATGAAGTGGACCGTGGCAGTTCTCCTGGATGTCTTCTCGCGGCGTGGGGAGCACGGTGGCCGCGACATCAACGATGACATGGTGACGGCGACGCTCGGGCGTGCTTCAGATCGAGAGAGAGAGAGACGAGAAGGAAGAATGAGGGGATTAGGGTTCGTCCACGGGGTCGGGGTGGGTCTTATGCTTCTCCTAGCGCTCCTGTAGCGCCTCAGTGGCGAGCATCGAGCCGTGGTGGCCACGGATGCGCGCCACGGTGTGCTCCTGCCTCCTCCCTCTGTACAGAGATAGGAGAAATTTCAGGGTGGGCTGGGCCAGATGCACTGTGGCCACTTATGGCCCAGTAGCACAGCAGGTCTTTGCCTTTTCTCTTTTCTATTTCTGCTTTATTTATTTCTCTCTGTTTTCTATTTAAATTAGCTACTAAATGAATTTTGTTAAAAGTGAAACTTTGCACATAAATCAAGCACAACATTATTAGGTTTCACAAAAAGTTTCAGGATATTTGGAATTTCTTAACTATTTTTAGAAATTGAAAAGGCCAAGTTAATTGCTGTTGGTCCACTTAAATAATTCGCAGGGCATCTTGGGAATTTTAGGTGATATTGTTTTCCTTAACATAATTACTTAGGAATTATTTACAAAATTATGAACTATTTTGTTTGCATGTTTGAAGATGTAAATATTTGACTTGCATTTAAAATTGGATTTGAATTTGATTTTTGGACAAGTGGCAATTTGCATAGTAATCATGATGACATGGCAACCATTAGGGGGAGATTACTGTAGCATGATTATCGGGGTGTTACAAATCTCCTCCACTACAAGAAATCTCGTCCCGAGATTTAAGAGGTAGAGTTAGGGGAAAGACTTAGTTACGAAATGCTAACGAGTCTTCTCGGTCTTGGTTGCTCTTCCTGAAGAGGTCGGTCCATTGTGTTGATGTCTTCAATTTTATGCATCATTGCATCGTGACGAAGTTCTCATCCTTCCTTCAGGATCTTCATCGTACTTACGAAAAGGATAAGGGGTAAATTCGGAAGAATGAACCACTACAAGGTTGATTATCTGGTAGATAACTTAGGGAATGTGGCAGAAAGTATCTCTCGAATTGAATAAATGAAATATATCGAGAGCAAGATACATATATAAGAAGTTTCAAGCAGGTAGGCAATCGTTCGATGCCTGAAACAAAGTCTGAAAGGGGTTCAGAGCAACAGGAATAAGTATTGCGTCTGAAACCAGAATAGATCATCTCTGGGAAGGTGGCTCGTGAATTACATACGAAGCCAAGCGCAAGGAATAACTTTGGAAATAGGGATGTACAGGAGAGTCAGGTTTCGATCCTGTGGAACTGTGGTTAGTGTGGGTTAAAAGTAGGAAGGGCGGTGACATCTTGCACGGTCATGTTAGCAAGGCATGTCAGAGGATAGCTTGTCAACTATGTCGATAACAACATCAGTACCAAGGGCGGGGGACGAAGAGAACCATTTTCCTGCTCATTAAAACGAGGCGGACCAATAGGCAAAGTTCTCGTCCATCGGTGGTTTCCGGAATGCCATCAACAATAGTAACAGGGTCTTACTGACAGAGTTGTACACCGTGGTGTTTACATAAGCAGGGAATTGTTCCTGCTTAGATCATACAAATCACAAGAAAGGTTAAACAGGCCAATGGAAAGGAAAATGTGCTTATCAGATTAAACAGACCAATGGAAAGGTAAATGTGTTTATTCACAAGTATTAGGAATATATCCTTCACAAGAACAAGCAGAGCATGATATATATGATAGGACAACAAGTACATAACCATTTAGATAAAGGGGCAAGGAGAATCATGACATTTACCCATACAACGGTGTGTGGATAATCGATCAAGAAACATTTAGCATTGCGCTTCCAATGTTCTTGTTGATATTCGAAATACCACAGTCATGCTTCGGGGTGGCAATAATATGGTGTTAACGTAAAGACTGGGTTTGAAGATCACAAGAAATACTCAAGGAACAATTCTAGGAATAGCAAAGAACTTAAGGTATAACCAAGACAAGACCAAGTCTTTGTTGGAAGGACGGCAAGGATGTTGTCGATGACAACACAAATTATCGAGGCAAGGATGGTATTTCTTATCATGGATTCGATTCCCATCTTGTAAGAAGTCGAAATGTTGACGATGATCACAACACATTTTGTCGAATGGTTTCAAGAGGATGCAATCAAACAGCGACGGCGTCAAGCAAGGGAATGACGAAGTGGAAAGTTATGGGATCAACATATAAGATGCAAGCTCGGAATCAATCTAGCTGTTCAAGGTGAAACGATATGACGAAGAAGCTTGATGTAAGCTTAGCTCATCGTCGAAAATTGTGCTCCGGAAACAAGGACCAGGTAGCACAGTTAAAATTAGCACGATAATTATGTAGCTGATCAGGCTAGGAATGACATGATGGAGTATTAAACTTCCCAGCAACAAAGTACTAGGAATATTGAATCACGGTGTGAATTTGAGCCACTTGTTAGAGTTCTCGAGTGACGGACAATGCAAACCTGCGGAGTGACTAAAACGGTGGGAAGTATTATTCCAACAAAAATTCATAAGAGGTAGTGCAATGGCACGATATCCTCGAGATATCAGAGGGTGATACTCGAAGGTAGAACATAATAGAAGCTGAACTAGGTCGTTGACCTGCGACAGCAGATACTTTAACCTTGTCGAAAAATAGACGAGGCACTGGAATGGATTCCTTTCAGATATATTGAATAAGGACAGCATGGTCAGAACCATAACTGCAAGGGATCAAATTTAATGATACCGGAAGAATTATTCAAATGATTAAATATTTTACAAGAAGCTTCTGTGATGGTCTACATCGTTTCCATGGGCATGAACACAAAGTTCAAGGTCGACTCCCACTTCATCAATGCATAACCTTTCATTCGCTTCTTGTTTTTGAAGAAGTTGTAGTGTTGAAAATTTATGTGACGAAGTGCCAGTAGAGTATAACCCGCATAACTTTCGGGTTCACATAGATTAGGGAAGGCATAGGTTCAACCCATCGGGGCATCTTAGGAACATATACCACAAACTTCAGGAGTAATTAACACAAGCTCGAAAGCAGAGCATGGTTGCCAAAGCAGAGGATACAATTTACCAAAGGCATTATGTATCTGAGGAAAAACTCACAAGGTTATTGAATATGAAGAACATTATCAGATAATAATCCAACAAAGGATTTGGCGGTCCACAAAGGATCTGATGTGAGTATCGGTACTCAACCAGAAGAAGAAAGAACGCAAATGCATCAGGTTATGGAATCATCTAATCAACTCGAAGTATGAAATACACAGAGTTTGCGATTTCTAAATCGAGGGATCAGAAGCAGACGCTCTGATCAAGGATGGATAAGTTGAATAGACTTAGGGGGGCACAATCGATGGCAAATTGATTGGCCGAGAACCAGCTCATGTTCAAAATGACGTCTGAGCCGGAAAGACGAATTCTAGGATTCGACTGATGATTGCGAGCATTCGCAGCATATTGAATCAAGGGACTCAAAATGATAGTGACAAAGGATGCCAATAAGATTACTAGACTTATGGAATTAACCATAATGCAAGCAGGCAAGGATGTCAAGATCAATAGACTACTGAGGATTTTGGAAGATCGAATAGCATTCGCAGAATTTTATGAAACACATGAACAACTGGGGATGAACTAATCCCCGGTAAATGTGAGCAATTATTCGTAGGTGTATTCATGCGGAAATGGAGCTGCAAAGCAGTAGGCACAATGGATTCTCGGAATATAGGAAAATATTTTGGGGTATCTTGTAAAAACAAGAGCAACGGGGAATGATTGCATGAATGGCAAGTGTATATAGTTATCCATAGGGACTTAACGGTGGTAGGGAATTGCAAAGGCGGTAGGCACAAGGGTCTCGGGAAACATCGAAGAGTATCTTCGGAATCTTCTAATGAATCAAGCGGTCATCTAGAATGAAGGGCTCTCCGGGAGGAAGTAGTTACGAGAAACTAAAGTTAGAGTTAGTAAAATCTTTAACCCGAAAGGAAGAGAAGTTTAGAACCTAGAGTAAAAGAGAGGAATAAATGATCCTAACCCCATCCATTTGGCGATGTGGGCCCGTAAGCCACACAACAATGTTAGTAAAATAGTTTTTCAAGGACTAGACTCAACTTCGGCCAAGGAGTTGGAAAAGGGCTTCCTACAGGCAGTCGGCTCTGATACCAACTTGTGCCCCCGACTCAATCATGCACTAATCATACACGCAAATGCGCACGATCAAGATCAGAGACTCACGGGAAGATATCATAACACAACTCCAGACACAAATTAAAGTCATACAGCTTTATATTACAAGCTAGGTGTAGGATCGAAAGTATGTCTAGAGGGGGGTGATTAGACTACTTGACCAAATAAAACCTAACCTTTTCCCAATTTTAGTTGTGGGCAGATTTTAGCAATAGTACATGTCAAGCATCACCCTACACATGCAATTCTAAGAGTATAGCAGCGGAAAGTAGATAATTGCATATGTAAGTAAAGGAGGGGATCGGAGATTTCAAACGCAATGAAGACACGGTGGTTTTTGGCGTGGTTTCGATAGGTGGTGCTATCGTACGTCCATGTTGATGGAGACTTCAACCCACGAAGGGTAACGGCTGCGCGAGTCCACGGAGGGCTCCACCCACGAAGGGTCCACGAAGAAGCAACCGTGTCTATTCCACCATGGCTTACGTCCATGAAGGACTAGCCTCACTCGGGGTAGATCTTCATGAAGTAGGCGATCTCCTTGCCCTTACAAACTGCTTGGTTCAACTCCACATCATGTTGGAGGCTCCCAAGTGACACCTAACCAATCTAGGAGACACCACTCTCCAAAAGGTAATAGATGGTGTGTTGTTGATGAACTCCTTGCTCTTGTGCTTCAAATGATAGTCTTCCTAGCACTCAAACAACTCCTCACAGATTTGGCTATGGTGGAAGAGGGATTTGAGTGGAAAGCAACTTGGGATAGGCTAGAAATCAAGTTTCAAATGGTAGTAATGGAATAGCTTGATCTCAACACATGAGTAGGTGGTTCTCTCTCAAAAAATGTATGGTGGAAGTGTAGGCACGTTCTGATGGCTCTCCTTACTGAGAAGGAGGTGGTGGAGGGGTATATATAGCCTCCACACAAAATCCAACCGTTACACACTTTTGACCCAACTCGGTGGCACCGAAACAATCATCTCGGTAGCGCCGAACTGTGTAAAAGATATGAACTTTAGGAATCTCGGTGGGACCGATACGAACAACTCGGATGGACCGAAGTGCAATGGCTAGGGCAATCCTCATCTCGGTGGCACCGATTGCATCAACTCGGTAGGACCGAAGTGAAGCAATAAGGCAACAGAGAGTTGGCAAGCCATCTCGGTGAGACCGATTTGCAAAACTCGGTGAGACCGAAGTAAGTGCAAACGATTACAGAGAGTTGACAAGGCCATCTCGGTGAGACCGAGATCCATTTCGGTGGATCCGATTTGTTAGGGCTTTGGCAGTGGCTAAGTCTAGGATGAACTCGGTGGGGCCGGATAGGAAATTTCGGTGGGGCCAAGTTAGAATGTAGGTTCTGGACATATTTGGGTAGAGAGAGTGGTTAAGGGTTTAGGAGTACTGTCACTAAGCACTTGAGCAAAAAGACCATTAAGCAACACCTCATCCCCTTTTAATAGTATTGGCTTTCCTATGGACTCAATGTGATCTTGGATCACTAAACCAAAAATGTAGAGTCTTGATCTTTTGCCAATCCTTGTCCTTAGCATTTTGAGGGGTCCACGTCTCTAGTCCATGCCATGCCAATCATTGAACATCCTGAAATCTTAATCTTGAATGGACATTAGTTCAATGAGATATATGTTATTATGAATTACCAAAACCACCAAGGGAGCAAATGTGCTTTCAATCTCCCCTTTTTGGTAATTGATGATAACATATAGATCAAAGCTTCGACAAATGATTAAAAGAATGAAATACATCGTCGCTTTGAGAAGTATGTGATAAGCAAGAGCTCCCCCTAAATTTGTGCATTATTAAAAATTTGCATTTGAATGCAAATGCACAATCGATTAGGCTTATGGGTCACTCTTCCATGTCACATACATCTTGGTGGAGCGCGCAAAATGATATGATTGGAATAGAAAGCACGCATCACCAACATAAGTGAGTGATCATATAAGATAATGAAGAAGATAAACATAGATCATCACAATAAGCATAATATGATCATGACATGAGGTAGCTCACAAGTATAAGCAACATATTAACTGTAGCAAGCACACAGATAACAAAGTACCAACAAGCAAATAAGTAGCAAAAGAACTCTCGAGAGAAAAAACAACGACCAAAACACTCTCTCTCGAAGCCTATGATCTATACAAATTCTCCCCCTTTGGCAACAAGTACCAAAAAGATCGAACTGTATAGGACTAGTCGGCACTCTAAGCACGGTCCTCCGAAGCTCCTGAAGGCGATCTCCTGCTGGCAGCTCCGGTGTGCGTAGACGGCGTAGAAAGAAGTGCATCCGCGAAGGCTTCTGCAGACGTTTGCTGGGCTGGTGGAGTGGAGACCGGTGGGGGCACTGTGGCAGTAGCAGCTGGTGCAGATAGTGTGGTCCTCGGATCCACAACGGGTATCGCGGCAGACCTGGCTGCTCTGGGCACTGTCTGAAATTGCTGCGTGGTTGGTCTGTCATCTCCACTGTCATCTGATGGGGCTGTCTTGACAGCATCAACGTCATTCTGTAGTTGCTCTACGGTAGTCTGAATCTCTGTCACCTTCACATCAAGATCATGAAATTTTGTCTTAATAATCCGCTCAAAACTAGCCTGGGTATTGGTGAGGTTGGCCAAACTTCGCTCAATCCTCAGAGTGGCTTCAAGCAGATATGTCATTTGATCCTTGGGTGTCTTGAGATTGGCAATAGGAGCATTTGGAGCTGATGCCTCCTGAGCTGCTTTTGCTTCCTTTGCTATGCGGATCTTCTCTTGGGCTTGTGCTGAAGTGGGATGCGAAGAATCCATCACTATCACATTGTCCTCAAACTCGGGACGGAGTGGCAAGTGCTCTTGATCAAGAAGGTATGTGCTAGTTCCAACCTTGGAATTGATCAAAATTTGAATATGTGGGGCATATCTGCACGATCTCTTCTGATCTGCTGCAGTCCTCTTGATAGTTTCTACTATCAGGCTCATCACCTTGAACTTCTGAGGTGTATCAAACAAATGTAGCAAATTGATGGAGTGGCCATGAATCATTTTGTCATCTCCTGACTTGGGTAGCAGAGTGTACCGCAGTATAGTGTTCGTTGTGGCTAATCCTGGGAGCAGATGCTTCACTGATCCAAGTTTGTGAGTCTCAAGGTCTTTCTGAGGAATTGCAGTGTACATGTTGGCCATGGAGTTGTGATCCATCTTGAGCTTGGCATAGATATCAATTTCATCATCCTCTTCCTTGGGTGCTCCAAGAAGACTTGCCCACTCAGAGATGGTAGACTGGTATCTGATACCCTCAGTCATCCATATAATGCGGCCATCTGGATAGAAGTGTGCAGTAGAGTAAAACTGCATGACCATCTCATCATTCCACTTGGTCAACTTCTTACCAACAAAGTCATCAACTCCTGCAATCCTGAAGCTTTCATGGACATGGGGGAAGTAGTCCTCATTCTCATCAATGTATTCCCAATCCACTCATTTCATGTCACTGACTATGGGCTTCTTATCAAGCAACACTGTCTCATAAAAATCTTGTTGTTCACGAGTGTGAAAGCGATAGTCACATGCTGTCCTTCTCCTTATAGCATAAGGATCTGTCAATCTCCACTGACGCAGCCCTTTATCCTTCCTCAGCATCATGTTCTCTGCGACTGGGTGTGCATTGTCATGGTCTGGTATCTTTGGCTTCAACTTTCTGAGCACTAGAGGCTCTTCGTCAACATTTGACTCAGGCACTGGGGCCTTGTTCTTCTCTGCAACTGAAATATTCCTTGTAGATCTCTTCGGTGCTAACACCTTTGGCTTGGCCTTGGGGGTAGCAGTCTTAATCGCATCTGACATAAGCTTTTGAGCTTTTGCAGGGGGTACAGTGGCTGTTGGCTCTTCCTCCTCTTCTTCCTCATCAATCATCATGGAGGGTCTGCCAATCACACGTGCAATAGTTTTCCTTACTCTCTTCTTCTTGCCACCTGCAGCTGGTTCTGTGTCACTAGGCTCTTGCATAGTCTGCTTAGGCACTTTCCTCACAGCTGTTTTATCTTTGGCAGTTGAAGGTTTGGTGCTGTACTCCTTAGCAAGCACAACTCTCTTTTTCTTAGATGCAGCTTCACTTGCAACAAAATCCTCATCCTCACTGTCTGAGGTTTTCTTCTTCCTTGTTCTGGTTGCAGCTTTTGGAAGATCTGGAGAGCTCCTCTCTCCCTCATAGAAACTTTCAGCTGGGCTTGACCCTTCACTCATTTCTGCATTCTGCTCTGACCTGTTCTGACTGTCACTGCTGGGATCTGACATCTTGCTGAGCTGACCCTGTGAATAGATAGGTATGGGCAGAGTAGATGAGTCATCACAAAAAGCAGATAATTTTCATAAAATTTTAGTTCAACACTTAGTTCCAATTTTTCACAGGATGCATATCGGATGGACCGAGTTGATCATCTCGGTGATACCAAAGCACACTACAGAAACCTTACACGTCACTTCGGTCAGACCGATATGGGGTTCGGTGGCTCTGAGATGCTAGGGTTTCACTGAGATTTACTTTCGGTCTCACCGATTCGTACAACTCAGTGGCACCGAGACGTACTAGTGCTATGGCCAGAGGCCAAATCGGTGGAACCGAAAACTTCGAATCGGTCGGTCCGAGATGCATTCTGCGGAAACTTAAAACTAAAAATTTCGCTCAAATCTAATCTACGGAGTTTGTAGTGTAGCAGGAGTTCTCAATCTGTGGCATGAATTCAGGCAGTCCAATCGTGCATTGAATCGGAAAAGGGAAGCACGAAAGGGATCGAATCTCACCCTAACTTGGTGGAGATCCTCTACGGCGGCAACGGCGGAGGAGACTCCCGTTGACGGCGGTGGAATCCGGCGGTGAGAGCTCGCTGGAGACGACGGCGAAGTCCGAAGACGAAGGGCGACGACAGCAACGGGGAGCGGGAACGAGTGGGGTCGAGAAATTTCAACCATTCGGTCCGCGCGACATATATACCCGTACGCTGTCGGTGGCGCCGAGTTGAACAACTCGGTGGCACCGATATGTGTAACTGCACGCAGTATAGCACATCGGTGGTGCCTAAATGGTTCAATTCGGTAGCACCGAGATGGAAAACCTAGATCAATCTAAGTGATTTTGGTTGGACCGAGTTTGAGTGAATTGATTCGGCCGAAATCATTTAGAAGGTTTTGGAGGTTCAGCCCTTTCAGATCGGTGGCTCCGAGTGCTCCTCACCCGGAGGGTCCGAAAATGACTTGTTCAATTTTTGTGATGCAGCAAGAATAGAATTTGAGACAAGAAAGCATAGATAGCTAGAGAAGGTACTTAGGCATTCTTGTACATCCACTTGGTCAGAAAAACCAAGACAATCAAAACAACAAATGGATGTCCTCGAATGATGAAAACATGCAAACCAACATGCTCACACAATAAGATAGCAAATGAAATATGTGTCAAACATGCACAGCCAATTCTAGCATCTATCAAGCAATGGCGATGACTAGGTCATCTATATATGAGTATATTGACTTAGGAGCCAAATGAGAACATTTGATCATAGGTCATACTCATCGTTTAAGCACAAGTGGGGTTACCACTTTTACATAAAGCATTAATGTGTTCACACCATTAGAGTTGCTTTAGCTCAATTGCTTAGAGCAAAGATCCCCCTAGATGTGATATCCCCCCTAAGAGGGATGAACTAACCTTGGGTTTTGTCGATGATGACTTCATGTAGATGTTGAAGATGTGGATGCTCAATGTTGATGTAGACCATCAAGAGTTGGGAGCAATCCTTTGGAGTTTTGTGCTTTCAATACCTACATGGGTTAGTCCCACACAAGGAACATACAAGGATATCCATAGACATAGAGTGAAATACACATATGATGATGTCCATGAATGCATTGAATACCGTGTCCCTTGCCTTACCAACAAGAGGGTTTGTGACTCCATGAACTAGTGCAAAATGTGGAAGTTGGTTGCACAAGTCCTTGCCATAAAGAATATGAGTGAAGTTTGTTGGCGGAGTCACCCTCAAGAACTCTTTAGTTCTTCTTCTTTTGGACCCACGTCAGCTTGATGGGAATCCTTGGAGTTGTAGTAGTACTTGATGAAGTAGAACTTGATGAAGTCTTGGGAACCCACTTGACCATGGCTTGAGGAGCTTCTTCAAATGAATCAATCTCTTCTTGAAGCTTGTCCTTGCCTTTTAGCTTGTGGTCTTGTGGTGGAAGATCTTCTTGAGCTTTTGTTCCCTTGAAATAAGTAGGATCATACTTCTCTTGTTGAGGAACAAACTTCGTCTTGGGGTATTGATCTTCTTCCCACTCAACTCCATTGGCATTGAACTTTCGTTCAAAACCAACACCTTGGTTCTTCCGGTTCCTTCCTTGCTTGCGTACAATTTCCTCAAATTGCTTACTCCCGGCAAGACTCTTGTAGACACCTTTTTCAATAATTCCTTTCAATAGCATATTTTCTTGCTCAAGTGTAACTTGGCTAAGAGAATCATTAGTGGAATTAATAGAACTACTAGAAGTAACAACATTGGATTTAGCATTGTCATTGTTACTACTAGAGGTATAACCATTTTGCCCTTGTTGCTAGTTTGCTTAGATTTAACTTGTGGCATAAAGGTAGACAAGAGTAAACGTTTGTCAAGATATGAAGAACTCTTCTTTCGAAGATCGTCATTGATAGCTTTAAGAAACTCATGCTCTTGCTCTAAATTTAGCTTCTCGAAGCGTAGCTTCTCATGAGTTCTTAGAAGTTCTCTATGATCCTCTTGAGTTGTTTCATGAGCTAACTTAAGAGCATTTAGTTCTTTAGTTAGACGCTCAATCTCCTTCATAGCATTGTCACTCGTTTCCTCTTGACTATCATAATTACTAACATTTTCATTATAGCTCACATTACTATCCTTGTCAACAAGTAAATCATCATCACCAAGCAAATCATCTTCATCACTATTGAAATCAAGATACTCGGGGTGTGATACCTTGGGGCCTTTTGACATGAAGCATCTTCCAATTCCTTCATTTGGTGAGTCAAATAGATCATAGGAGTTGGATGACACCAGTGCAAGTCCGGCAACACCTTCATCTTGACTATAGTCGGAGTTGGAGTGATAACTTCTCTCGGAGTGGTTGTCGGAGTCGGAGCCGGAAACCCATTCACCAACATGAGCTTGATGTCTTCTTCTTGTGTAGCTCTTGGATGACTTGTCCTTCCTCTCCGAATCCTTGCTTCTACGAGAGTGTCTTCGTTCATAACGATCATCTCTACTCCTTCTCTCCTTATGAGGTGATTCGTCTCTTCTATGTCTTCCTCTTGGTGATTCATCTCTTTTCTTGTAGGGAGCCGTACACTCATTGGAGTAGTGTCCGGGCTTTCCACAATTGTAGCAATTACGGTCACGACTTGATGATCTTCTCTCATAGTGTCTTGAGCTAGAGCTTCTTTCTTTCCCTTTGTTCTTGTAGAACTTGTTGAACCTTTTCACCATTAGGCTTATCTCTTCATTTGATACTAGCTTGTCATTTGAAGTTGTTGGAGCATCGGTTGAGGCCTTGTAAGCACCACTTGATTTATTGTGCAGCTCCTCTTTGTCCTTGAGTGACATCTCATGAGCAACGATCCTTCCAATGACTTCCGTGGGCTTGAGATCTTTGTAATTTGGCATCATTTGGATCAATGTGCAGACGGTATCATATTTTCCATCCAAAGCTCTAAGTATCTTCTTGATGATGAATTTGTTGGTCATCTCTTCACTTCGTAAGCCGGCAATCTCATTTGTGATGAGAGCAAGCCTAGAGTACATCTCAGCGACTCCTTCACCATCCTTCATCTTGAACATGTCAAGTTGACTTTGAAGCACATCCAACTTAGATTCCTTGACAGATTCGGTACCCTCATGCATATCGACCAAAGTATCCCAAATTTCCTTTGCATTCTCGAGGCGGCTGATTTTGTTGAATTCTTCGGGACATAAACCGTTGAATAGAATGTCACAAGCTTGAGCATTGTATTGCAACATCTTCAATACTTCCGGGGTTGCTTCACGATCCGGTTCCTTGCCATCCTCAAAGAAGTCACCTTGCAAGCCAACACGAACAACAGCCCAAACGGCAGGGTTATGACCAAGAATATGCATTTTTATCTTATGTTTCCAACTAGAAAAGTTTGTACCATCAAAATATGGACCTCTACGATGATAGTTACCCTCACTAGATGCCATACTCTCCTAGGTTGTGAAACCAAGGCTATGATCACCAAAACAATGGAAATCAAGGCTTGCGGAGACCAAAGCTCTGATACCACTTGTAGGATAGAAAGTATGTCTAGAGGGGGGTGATTAGACTACTTGACCAAATAAAACCTAACCTTTTCCCAATTTTAGTTGTGGGCAGATTTTAGCAATAGTACATGTCAAGCATCACCCTACACATGCACATGCAATTCTAAGAGTATAGCAGCGGAAAGTAGATAATTGCATATGTAAGTAAAGGAGAGGATCAGAGATTTCAAACGCAATGAAGACACGGTGGTTTTTGGCGTGGTTCCGATAGGTGGTGCTATCGTACGTCCACGTTGATGGAGGCTTCAACCCACGAAGGGTAACGGCTGCGCGAGTCCACGGAGGGCTCCACCCACGAAGGGTCCACGAAGAAGCAACCTTGTCTATTCCACCATGGCTTACGTCAACGAAGGACTAGCCTCACTCGGGGTAGATCTTCACGAAGTAGGCGATCTCCTTGCCCTTACAAACTGCTTGGTTCAACTCCACATCATGTTGGAGGCTCCCAAGTGACACCTAACCAATCTAGGAGACACCACTCTCCAAAAGGTAATAGACGGTGTGTTGTTGATGAACTCCTTGCTCTTGTGCTTCAAATGATAGTCTTCCCAGCACTCAAACAACTCCTCATAGATTTGGCTATGGTGGAAGAGGGATTTGAGTGGAAAGCAACTTGGGATAGGCTAGAAATCAAGTTTCAAATGGTAGGAATGGAATAGCTTGATCTCAACACATGAGTAGGTGGTTCTCTCTCAAAAAATGTATGGTGGAAGTGTAGGCACGTTCTGATGGCTCTCCTTACTGAGAAGGAGGTGGTGGAGGGGTATATATAGCCTCCACACAAAATCCAACCGTTACACACTTTTGACCCAACTCGGTGGCACCGAAACAATCATCTCGGTAGCACCGAACTGTGTAAAAGATATGAACTTTAGGAATCTCGGTGGGACCGATACGAACAACTCGGATGGACCGAAGTGCAATGGCTAGGGCAATCCTCATCTCGATGGCACCGATTGCATCAACTCGGTAGGACCGAAGTGAAGCAATAAGGCAACGGAGAGTTGGCAAGCCATCTCGGTGAGACCGATTTGCAAAACTCGGTGAGACCGAAGTAAGTGCAAACGATTACAGAGAGTTGGCAAGGCCATCTCGGTGAGACCGAGATCCATTTCGGTGGATCCGATTTGTTAGGGTTTTGGCAGTGGCTAAGTCTAGGATGAACTTGGTGGGGCCGGATAGGAAATTTCGGTGGGGCCAAGTTAGAATGTAGGTTCTGGACATATTTGGGTAGAGAGAGTGGTTGAGGGTTTAGGAGTACTGTCACTAAGCACTTGAGCAAAAAGACCATTAAGCAACACCTCATCCCCTTTTAATAGTATTGGCTTTCCTATGGACTCAATGTGATCTTGGATCACTAAACCAAAAATGTAGAGTCTTGATCTTTTGCCAATCCTTGTCCTTAGCATTTTGAGGGGTCCACGTCTCTAGTCCATGCCATGCCAATCATTGAACATCCTGAAATCTTAATCTTGAATGGACATTAGTTCAATGAGATATATGTTGTTATGAATTACCAAAACCACCAAGGGAGCAAATGTGCTTTCACCAGGCCACGAAGGCTCGAATACATAAGTCAGCGGAAGCAACAATATCTGAGTACAGACATAATTAGACAAGTTTGCCTTAAGAAGGCTGAGCAAAACAACGACATCTAGATCGAAAAGGCACAGGCCTCCTGCCTGGGAGCCTCCGAACTACTCCTGGTCGTCGGTCTCCACGTAGTAGTAGGCTCCGTCGGTGTAGTAGTAGTCTTCGGCGGGATCAGCTAGCTCCTAGGCTCCGTCATCTGATCGCAGCAATCAGGTAGAGGGGAAAAAGGTAGCAAAGCAACCGTGAGTACTCATCCAAAGTACTCGCAAGACTTATATCAGAACTATGCTAAGTATGCATCGGTATCAAAGGGAAGGGGCTGTATCAGTGGACCAAAGTGCAGAATGCCAGAGTAGAGGGGAAGGCCTAGCCTATCGAAGACCAGCATCTTGCAGCAATGCTACTTGTAGCTTGCGTTGGTATTTCCCCGAAGAGGAAGGGATGATGCAGCACAGTAGAGATAAGTATTTCCCTCAGTTATGAAACCAAGGTTATCGAACCAGTAGGATAATCACACAACACCTCGTTAGCAGTACCTGCACACAAACAACAAACCCTTGCACCCAACGCAAACGAGGGGTTGTCAATCCCTCGGTGGTAAATTGCAAGATTAAATTGTATGTGATAGATTGACAGATTGAAACAAAAATACAAAATAAAATAAATAAAAGAAAATGGCAGCAATATTTTTAGGGTTTTAGTAATATGATTTAGATAGACCCGGGGGCCATAGTTTTCACTAGAGGCTTCTCTCGAGAAAATAGCATACGGTGGGTAGACAAATTACTGTTGGGCAATTGATAGAAAAGCAAATAATCATGACGACATCCAAGGAAATGATCATGTATATAGGCATCATATCCAAGATTAGTAGACCGACTCCTGCCTGCATCTACTACTATTACTCCACACATCGAACGCTATCCAGCATGCATCTAGTGTATTAAGTCCAATAAAGAACGGAGTAATACCTTAAGAACGATGACATGATGTAGACAAGATAAACTCACGTATTAATAAACCCCATCTTTTTACCCTTAGTAGCAACGATACATACGTGTCATGTCCCTTTCTGTCACTGGGATTGAGCACCGCAAGATCGAACCCACTACAAAGCACCTCTTCCCATGGCAAGATAAATCAACTCAGTTGGCCAAACCAAATCAATAGATCGGAGAAGAAATAGGAGTCTATAACAATCATGCATAAAAGAGTGCAGCAAAGACTCAAATATATTCATGGATAATCTGATCATAAACTCACAATTCATCGGATCCCAACAAACACACCGCAAAAAGTGATTACATCGGATAGAACTCCAAGAACATCAAGGAGAACATTGTATTGAAGATCAAAAAGAGAGAAGAAGCCATCTAGCTACTAACTATGGACCCGAAGGTCTGTGGTAAACTACTCACGCATCATCGGATGGGCAGCAAGGTTGATGTAGAGCCCCTTCGTGATTGATTCCCCGTCCGGCGGAGTACCGGAGAAGGCCTCCAGATGGGATCTCTCTGGAATAGAAACTTGCGGCAGCGGAAAAAGTATTTCGTGGACTCTCCTGAGGGTTTCTGATTTTTTCTGAATTTATAGTGCTGGAATTAGGTCAAACGGAGCTCTGTGGGCCCCACGAGGCACCAGGGCGCGCCTGCCCCCCCCCCCCCAGGCGGGCCCTGGTGGATCGTGGGCCCCACCAGCGTCTTCTGGCCTCCTCCCGAAGCTTCTAGTGTTTATCTTGGCCAATAAAAAAATCTTCAAAGAGTTTCGTGGCATTTGGACTTCGTTTGGTATTGATTTTCTATAAAATAAAAACAGGGCAGAAAACAACAACTGGCACTGGGCACTAAGTTAATAGGTTAGTCTCCAAAAATGATATATAATTTCTGTAAATGCATATAAAAACATCCAAGATTGATAATATAACAGCATGGAACAATCAAAAATTATAGATACGTTGGAGACGTATCAGCATGCCCAAGCTTAATTCCTGCTCGTCCTTGAGCAGGTAAATGATAAAAACAGAATTTTTGATGTGGAATGCTGCCTAACATATTCATCACATATTCATTTATTTTATAGCATGGACATTGGACTTGATGATTCAAGGCAATAGTCTATAGTTTGACATGAAAACATAGATACTCAAGCATACTAACAAGCAACCATGTCTTTCAAAATATCAACGCTAAAGAAAGTTATCCCTAGCCCATTATGCTCAATCATTGATCCATTCATGAAACACACTCGAATATTAGCTACATCCAATGCACAAGTATGACAATAGTGCTCTCTAGTTGGTGCTTTATAAGAGAAGATGAAGACTCAAATAAAAATAAAATTGCATAAAAGTAAATAGATAGGCTCTTCGCAGAGGGAAGCAGAGATTTGTCAAATGTGCCAGAGCTCAAAGCTGAAATTAAAGAGATAAAAATATTTTGAGAGGCATGCTTTTCCTGTCAACGAAAACGACCGAGAATTCCCAATATTTTCCATGCTAGACACATCATAGGTGGTTCCCAAACAGAAAGTAAAGTTTATTTCCTTTCCACCATTTCTTTCACAAACCATGGCTAGCCGTATCCACGGGTGCCCTCCATACCATCACTTTCCAAGGAATTTTGTTGTTATTAGTTTGATTTCATGTGGGACTAGGCATCCCTATTACCAACCATTCTCTCGTGCAATGACAAGTGAATAAACACTCATCGTGAGAATAACACACCTAGCATGGAAAATAATGGCCACCCCCTGCCGCTTCATGAGCGGTACGGGCACACAAAACCGAAAACTTATTTTGAAAATTAGAGTTGGCACACGCAAATTTACTTGGAACGGCATTGAAATACCGCATATTGGTAGATATAGTGGACTCATATGGCACAATTGGGTTTTAAGGATTTTGTATGCACATGCAGTATTTCCGCTTAGTACAAATGAAGGCTAGCAAAAGATTGAGAAGCAACCAATCAAAAAATGAAAACGGTCATAAATATGCATTGAACACAACTAACATCGAATAATGCACCATAAGTAGGATATAATTTCTTTGCATAACTATTGACTTAACGTGCATGCATAGGGAATCACAAACCTTAGCACGAATATTCTTACTTAATCACAATTACTCACTAACATGACTCACATATCATCATCTCCATATCGCAAAACTATTGCAAGGAATCACACTTATCATATCCAATGATCTATATGAAAGTTTTTATTATATCCCTCTTGAATATTCATCACTTTGGGACCAAATTCATATCTTGTGCAAATTACCGTTACTATTGTCAACTCTCAAAAATATTTAAGTGAAGCATGAGAGTGCAAATATTTCTTCAAAATTTCAATCTTATCAATTCTCAAAATAATATAAGTTAAGCATGAGAATTCATTTCTTCAAAATTTAAATCTTGTCAATTCTCAAAATAATATAAGTGAAGCATGAGAATTCATTTCTTCAAAATTTCAATCAACTCTCAAAATAATATAAGTGAAGCATGAGAGTTTATTTCTTCAAAATATAGCCACCACCGTGCTCAAAAAGATTTAAGTGAAGCACTAGAGCAACTACCTAGCTCAAAAAATTTAAGTGAAGCACAGAGTATTCTAACAAATTATGATGATAAATGTGTGGCTCTCTCAAGATAGGTGTGTTCAGCAAAGATGATTGTGACAAACCAAAAAGCAAACAAAGCAAATACTCATATAATACACGACGCTCCAAGCAAAACACATATCATGTGACGAATAAGAATATAGCTCCAAGTAAAATTACCGATGGTTGGTAGAAGAAAGAGGGGATGCCTTCTGGGGCATCCCCAAGCTTAGACGCTTGAATCTTCCTTGAATATTACCTTGGGGTGCCTTAGGCATCCCCAAGCTTAGGCTTTTGCTACTCCTTATTCCTTCATCCATCGTGATCTCACCCAAAACTTGAAAACTTCAATCACACAAAACTCAACAAAACCTTCGTGAGATCTGTTAGTATAACAAAATAAATCACTACTTAGGTACTGTTGCAAACCCATTCATATTTTATTTTTGCATTATACCTACTGTATTCTAACTTCTCCATGGCTTATAACCCCTGATACAATCCATAGTTCCATCAAAACAAGCAAGCAACACATCCAAAAACAGAATCTGTCAAAAACAGAACAGTCTGTAGCAATCTATTTAAAATCCATACTTCTGTAACTCCAAAAATTCTGAACAATTAGGACAACGTGGAAAATTCATATACCAATACTATGTAAAAATTTCAGATTTTTTAGACCCTCCAGTACAGAAACAAAATTCGGGCACTGGACACAAAACTTTCAGTTTTCCAAACAGCATCAATTATATTATCTCCCAAATCATCCCAAAGGCTTTACTTAGCACAAACACTAATTAAAAACACAAAAACACAATCATACCAGTAGCTTGACAGTGAAAACACACAATAACAGAAAAAAATTATTTTATTCATTGGGTTGCCTCCCAACAAGCGCTATTGTTTTATGCCCCTAGCTAGGCATAATGCATAGTTTCAAGTATTGTCATCTTTCAAGTTGATTCCATAAGTGGCCCTCATGATGGATTCATATGGTGCTTTAATTTTATTCCTAGGGAAATGTTCCATACCCTTTTTTAGTGTAAACTGAAATTTTATATTCCCTTCTTTCATATCAATAACGGCACCTATAGTTCATAAGAACGGTCTACCAAGTATTATTGCGCAAGAAGAATTGCATTCAATATCAAGTACGATAAAATCAACGGGCACATAGTTCCTATTTGCAAGAATTCGAATATCATTAATCCAAACCAAAGGCTTTTTAATAGTAGAATCCGCAAGATGCAAATTAAGAGAACACTCATCTATATTGGTAAAACCTAGCACATCACATAGAGATTTTGGAATTGTGGAAACGCTAGCACCCAAATCACATAAAGCATTGCACTCATAATTTTTAATTTTAACTTTAATGGTGGGTTCCCATTCATCATATAATTTTCTAGGAATTGAAATTTCTAGTTCAAGCTTTTCTTCTAACGCTTTCATCATTGCTTCTACTATATGTTTAGTAAATGCCTTGTTTTGCTCATAAGCGTTGGGTGAATTTAGCATGGATTGTAACAAAGAAATGCACTCAATCAAAGAACAATTGTCATAATTAAAATCTTTGTAATCCAAAAGAGTGGGCACATCGCTATTTAAAGTTTTTACCTCTCCGAACCCACTTTTATCAATTTTCTTAACAAGATTTTCACCCTCCGAATTATGGGAACGCCTACTAGCTAAAGTTGACTCTTCTTCAGTCCCCTTTTCATCAAGTTTTATATTTCTAAACAAAGAATCAATATATGAAACACCAATCATTTTAATATCCTCATCATTACTACGATAAAAATCAGGAGGAATCATTTTTTCTAAAAATTCTCGTTTAGCACTTAGCATGGCGGTTCTTTTCTTACTCTCATCCATGGAGACATATAAATCTTTAATTGATTCATTAATATCAATTTTAGGTGGCAAAATTTTAGTCTTAAGATTTTCCACATCGTGAATAATTCTATCAATGCTCCTAGACATGTCATCAAGTTTACTCAATTTTTCTTCTATCGTAGTGTTAAAAAAAATTGAGCATTAATAAATTATTTAATATTACTTTCAAGATCAGAGGGCATCCTATTATTATAATAATTACCATAAGTATTGCCATAATTATTAGAGGAATTTCCAGGAAATGGTCTAGCGTTGAAATTACCTCTATAAGCATTGTTATTAAAATTGTTTCACGAGACAAAATTCACATCTATGGGATCATTATTTTGCTCAATCAAAGTTGATAAAGGCACATCATTAGGATCAATAGGAGTATTTTTTGCTAGCAACCAATTTTATAAGCGCATCAACTTTATCATTCAAAGTATTAATTTCTTCAACAAAATTCACTTTTTTACTAGTAGTAACTCTTTCAGTATGCCATTGTGAATAATTTGCCATAATATTATCAAGAAATTTAGTAGCTTCTCCCAAAGTAATTTCCATAAATGTACCACCCGCCGCGGAATCTAAAAGATTTCTAGAAACAAAATTCAATCCCGCATAAAAAAATTGTATGATCATTCATAAATTTAAACCATGAGTAGGGCAATTTCTTATCATTAATTTCATCCTTTCCCAAGATTGGGCAACATGTTCATGATCAAGTTGCTTAAAATTCATAATTTGATTTCTTAGAGAAATAATTTTCGCGGGCGGAAAATACTTAGTAATAAAAGCATCTTTACACCTATCCCAAGAATCAATACTATTTCATGGTAAAGATGAAAACCAGATTTTTGCACGATCCCGCAATGAGAATGGGAATAATTTTAATTTCACAATATCATTATGCACATCTTTTTTCTTTTGCATATCACATAATTCTACGAAAGTATTAAGATGGGATGCGGCATCTTCATTAGGACTACCGGAAAATTGATCTTTCATGACAAGATTTAGCAAAGCGGCATTAATATCAAGTCTCCGCACTAGCGGCGGGAGGAGCAATTGGAGTACTAATAAAATCATTATTATTAGTATTGGAAAAATCACACAATTTTGTATTTTCTTGAGACATCATGACTACGCAAACAAGATAGCAATCAAGCAAACAAGCAAACAAGAAAAAGGCAAAAAGGCAAACATAAAATATTTTTGTATTTTTGTAAAAACGTTTTAGAAGTGGGGGAGATGAAAACGAGAGGCAAATGGTAAATAAAGTAAATGCAAGGAGATGAGAGTTTATGCAAAGGTACTTGATAGATGTTGATGATGTCTCCCCGGCAACGGCGCCAGGAATTCTTCCTGCTACTTGTAGCTTGCGTTGGTATTTCCCCGAAGAGGAAGGGATGATGCAGCACAGTAGAGATAAGTATTTCCCTCAGTTATGAAACCAAGGTTATCGAACCAGTAGGAGAATCACACAACACCTCGTTAGCAGTACCTGCACACAAACAACAAACCCTTGCACCCAACGCAAACGAGGGGTTGTCAATCCCTCGGCGGTAAATTGCAAGATTAAATTGTATGTGATAGATTGATAGATTGAAACAAAAATACAAAATAAAATAAATAAAAGAAAATGGCAGCAATATTTTTAAGGTTTTAGTAATATGATTTAGATAGACACGGGGGCCATAGTTTTCACTAGAGGCTTCTCTCGAGAAAATAGCATACGGTGGGTAGACAAATTACTGTTGGGTAATTGATAGAAAAGCAAATAATCATGACGATATCCAAGGCAATGATCATGTATATAGGCATCACGTCCAAGATTAGTAGACCAACTCCTGCTTGCGTCTACTACTATTACTCCACACATCGACCGCTATCCAGCATGCATCTAGTGTATTAAGTCCAATAAAGAATGGAGTAATGCTTTAAGAACGATGACATGATGTAGACAAGATAAACTCACGTATGAATAAACCCCAACTTTTTACCCTTAGTAGCAATGATACATACGTGTGATGTCCCTTTCTGTCACTGGGATTGAGCACCGCAAGATCGAACCCACTACAAAGCACCTCTTCCCATGGCAAGATAAATCAACTCAGTTGGCCAAACCAAATCAATAGATTGGAGAAGAAATATGAGGCTATAACAATCATGCATAAAAGAGTGCAGCAAAGACTCAAATATATTCATGGATAATCTGATCATAAACTCACAATTCATCGGATCCCAACAAACACACCGCAAAAAGTGATTACATCGGATAGAAGTCCAAGAACATCGAAGAGAACATTGTATTGAAGATCAAAAAGAGAGAAGAAGCCATATAGCTACTAACTATGGACCCGAAGGTCTGTGGTAAACTACTCACGCATCATCGGAAGGGTAGCAAGGTTGATGTAGAGCCCCTCCGTGATCGATTCCCCCTCCGGCAGAGTACTGGAGAAGGCCTCTAGATGGGATCTCTCTGGAACAAAAACTTGCGGTGGCGGAAAAAGTATTTCGTGGACTCTCCTGAGGGTTTCTGATTTTTTCTGAATTTATAGTGTTCGAATTAGGTCAAACAGAGCTCTGTTGGCCCCACGAGGCACCAGGGCGTGCCTGCCCAGGCGCGCCCTGGTGGCTCGTGGGCCCCACCAGGGTCTTCTGGCCTCCTCTCGAAGCTTCTAGTGTTTATCTTGGCTAATAAAAAATCTCCAAAAAGTTTCATGGCATTTGGACTTCGTTTGGTATTGATTTTCTGTAAAACAAAAACAGGGCAGAAAACAGCAACTGGCACTGGGCACTAAGTAAATAGGTTAGTCTCCAAAAATGATGTATAATTGCTGTAAATGCTTATAAAAACATCCAAGAATGATAATATAATAGCATGGAACAATCAAAAATTATAGATATGTTGGAGACGTATCAAGCAACAGAAGAGAGTAGAATAACATAACATGTAGTAACAAATATATATATTAGTAATGCCGAGAGATCCTTCCTTGTCTACCCCGCGAGGAAGCGATCCCGGAGCCATCATATCAGTTTAGTGTCACATGTATCCAGTTCTAGTTGTAGTAGATCGGGATACAACTCCGAGTGTCCGTTACCGTGGACACGGCTATTCGAATAGATAACATCCTTGCAGGGGTGCACCAACTTACCCAACACGCTCGATTATCTCTGGCCGGACACACTTTTTGGGTCATGCCTGACCTCGGCTGATCGACACACCGTAGTCCTACCTAGGCTCAACAGAGAGGCCAGCACGTCGGTCTACATCCTAAGTGCGAAGGGGTCATGGGCCAATCGTCCTAAGCACTCTTGAGCGTTGCGCGACTGGCCGGGGACCAGACCCACATCCTTATACAAGTGCAGGCGGTTACCGTCCACCCCAACAATCAGCCCACATCTCTGAATTGTGTCATCTGAAGAGCTTTCAAGAGAATCGTACGACGCTGAGTGCCCATAACTTATCCCGCGTGGTGGTTAGTGCGAAAAGGCCAGAGGCCTACTCAGATCATATATCCAAACCCGTTAGTGTGTTGGGAGCTCGCGGTGACGATCAGTGCTCCTGTCGCCCCGTCTCACGGTCTTACGACAAGGGTTAGGCCCATCCCTCTCTAGGGCGGTCTCTGCCTGCCCGGTCGTGCCGCGTCACTCTCACTGGTACCCCTAGGGTCGACCCGACTTATCAAGAGACTGTCGGGAACTCATGTCCACCTCTACCGGGGTGGTACCACCTGTCCCTTCAGTCCCGCAGTAACAGTTATGGGGGGGACAGTTAAAGTAGTTGTGTGTCCATACCATCAAGGTGAACTCAGAGGAATCACCCTCGGTAGACCACACCTGATGTGCTACACTACAGAGATATCATCGGAAGTGGGATACGAGGCATCACCCTCGGCACTCGATAGAAGCTCTGCTGAGTCGTACAACTAAGGGGGGTGCTGGTGGTGTGTTCGGTCTCTGTGATACGTCTCCAACGTATTTATAATTTTTGATTGTTCCATGCTATTATAGTATCAATCTTGGATGTTTTATATACATTTACAAGAAATTATATATCATTTTTTGGGACTAACCTATTAACTTAGTGCCCAGAGACAGTTGCTGTTTTTTGCCTGTTTTTGGTTTTCCAGAATATCAGTTCCAAACGAAGTACAAATGCCACAATACTTTTTGGAGATTTTTTCTGGACATAAGAGATACTAGAAGCTTCGGGAGAGGGCCAGAAGATAGAGGAGGTGGCCACGAGCCACTAGGGCGCACCCCAGGGGGGGTGGCGCGCCCTGGTGCCTCTTGGGCCCATCTCTGCTCCGTTTGACCTAATTACACCTCTATAAATTCTCTAAAATCGGGAAACCAACAGAGGAGTCCACGAAATACTTTTTCCGCCACCGCAAGTTCCTGTTCTCGAGATATCCCATCTGGAGGCCTTTTCCGGCACTCTGCCGGAGGGGGATTCGATCACGGAGGGGCTCTACATCTACCTTGCTGCCCTTCCGATGATGCGTGAGTATTTTACCATAGACCTTCGGGTCCATAGTTAGTAGCTAGATGGCTTCTTCTCTCTTTTTGATCTTCAATACAATGTTCTCCTCGATGTTCTTGGAGTTCTATCCGATGTAATCACTTTTTGCGGTGTGTTTGTTGGGATCCGATGAATTGTGAGTTTATGATCAGATTATCCATGAATATTATTTGAGTTTTATCTAAACTCTTTTATGCATGATTATTATAGCTTCGTATTCTCTCCGATCTATCGATTTGGTTTGGCCAACTAGATTGATTTATCTTGCAATGGGAGAGGTGCTTTGTAATGGGTTCGATCTTGCGGTGCTCAATCCCAGTGACAGAAAGGGACATGACACGTATGTATCATTGCTATTAAGGATAAAAATATGGGGTTTATTCATGCATGAGTTTACTTTGTCTACATCATGTCATCTTGTTTAAGGCGTTACTCCATTCTTTATGAACTTAATACTCTAGATGCATGCTGGATAGCGGTCGATGTGTGGAGTAATAGTAGTAGATGCAGGCAGGAGTCGGTCTACTTGTCTCGGACATGATACCTATATACATGATCATTGCCTTGGATATCGTCATGATTGTTTGCTTTTCTATCAATTGCCCAACAGTAATTTGTTCACCCACCGTATGCTATTTTCAAGAGAGAAGCCTCTAGTGAAAACTATGGCCCCCGGGTCTACCTTTATCATATATTGAAAATCCTAAAAATACCTTGCTGCAATTTTACTTTATTTATTTTATTTTTTATTTTTGTTCGATCTATTTATCTGTCATCATACAATTTAATCTTGCAATTAACCGCCAAGGGATTGACAACCCCTTGTTCACGTTGGGTGCGAGGATTTGTTGTTTTGTGTGCAGGTACTGCTAACGAGTTGTTGCGTGATTCTCCTACTGGTTTGATAACCTTGGTTTCATAACTGAGGGAAATACTTATCTCTACTGTACTGCATCATCCCCTCCTCTTCGGGGAAATCCCAACGCAGCTCACAAGTAGCAGGAAGAATTTCTGGCGCCGTTGCCAGGGAGACATCATCAACATCTATCAAGTGCCTACGCATAAACCTTCATCTCCTTGCATTTATTTGCCTTTGCCTCTCGTTTTCATCTCCCCCACTTCTAAAAAGTTTTTACAAAAATACAAAAATATTTTCCGTTTGCCTTTTTCCTAGTTGCTTCTTTGCTTGCTTGTTATTTTGTTTGCGTAGTCACGATGTCTCAAGAAAATACAAATTTTTGTGTTTTTTCCAATACTAATAATAATGATTTTATTAGTACTCCGATTACTCCTCCCACCGCTAGTGCGGAGACTTGTGATATTAATGTCGCTTTGCTAAATCTTGTCATGAAAGAACAATTTTCTGGTAGTCCTAATGAAGATGCTGCATCCCATCTTAACACTTTCGTAGAATTGTGTGATATGCAAAAGAAAAAAGATGTGGATAATGATATTGTGAAATTAAAATTATTCCCGTTCTCATTGCGGGATCATGCAAAAATTTGGTTTTCATCTTTACCACGAAATAGTATCGATTCTTGGGATAGGTGTAAAGATGCTTTTATTACCAAGTATTTTCCTCCCGCGAAAATTATTTCCCTTAGAAACCAAATTATGAATTTCAAGCAACTTGATCATGAACATGTTGCCCAATCTTGGGAAAGGATGAAATTAATGATAAGAAATTGCCCTACTCATGGTTTAAATTTGTGGATGATCATACAAATTTTTTATGCGGGATTAAATTTTGTTTCTAGAAATCTTTTAGATTCCGCCGCGGGTGGTACTTTTATGGAGATTACATTGGGTGAAGCTACTAAATTTCTTGATAATATTATGGCAAATTATTCACAATGGCATACTGAAAGAATTCCTACTAGTAAAAAAGTGAATTATGTTGAAGAAATTAGTACATTGAGTGATAAAGTTGATGCGCTTATGAAATTGGTTGCTAGCAAAAATACTCCTATTGATCCTAATGATGTGCCTTTATCCACCTTGATTGAGCAAAATAATGATCCCGTAGATGTGAATTTTGTCTCGCGAAACAATTTTAATAATAATGCTTATAGAGGTAATTTTAATCCTAAGCCGTTTCCTGGAAATTCCTCTAATAATTATGGCAATTCCTATGGTAATCCTTATAATAATAATAATAGGATGCCCTCTGATCTTGAAAGTAATATTAAAAAAATTATTAATGCCCAAAAAGTTTTCAACACTACGATAGAAGAAAAATTAAGTAAACTTGATGATATGTCTAGGAGCATTGATAGAATCATTCATGATGTGGAAAATCTCAAGACTAAAATTTTGCCACCCAAAATTGATATTAATGAATCAATTAAAGCTTTATATGTATCCATGGATGAGAGTAAAAAAAGAACCGCTATGCTAAAAGCTAAACGAGAATTTTTAGAAAAAACGATTCCTCCCGGTTTCTATTGTAGTAATGATGAGGATATTAAAATGATTGGTGTTTCATCCATTGATTCCTTGTTTAGAAATATAAAACTTGATGAAAGGGCGACTGAAGAAGAGTCAACTTTAGCTAGGAGGCGTCCCCATAATTCAGAGGGTGAAAATCTTGTTGAAAAAATTGATAAAAGTGGGTCTGGAGAGGTAAAAACTTTAACTAGCGATGTGCCCACTCTCTTGGATTACAAAGACTTTAATTATGATAGTTGTTCTTTGATTGAGTGTATTTCTTTGTTACAATCCATGCTAAATTCACCCAGCGCTTATGAACAAAACAAGGCATTTACTAAACACATTGTAGAAGCAATGATGAAAGTGTTAGAAGAAAAGCTAGAACTAGAAATTTCAATTCCTAGAAAATTATATGATGAGTGAGAACCCACCATTAAAGTTAAAATTAAAAATTATGAGTGCAATGCTTTATGTGATTTGGGTGCTAGCGTTTCCACAATTCCAAAATCTCTATGTGATGTGCTAGGTTTTACCAATATAGATGAATGTTCTCTTAATTTGCACTTGGCGGATTCTACTATTAAAAAGCCATTGGGTAGAATTAATGATGTTCTTATTCTTGCAAATAGAAATTATGTGCCCGTTGATTTTATTGTACTTGACATTGATTGCAATCCGTCTTGCCCCATAATACTTGGTAGACCATTTCTTCGAACTATTGGTGCTATTATTGATATGAAAGAAGGTAATATAAGATTTCAATTTCCATTAAAGAAAGGGATGGAACACTTCCCTAGGAAAAGAATTAAAGCACCCTATGAATCAATTATGAGGGCCACTTATGGAATCAACTTGAAGGATGATAATACTTGAAACTATGCATTATGCCTAGCTAGGGGCATAAAACAATAGCGCTTGTTGGGAGGCAACCCAATGAATAAAATAATTTTATTTTTATTTTTATTTATGTTCTTGTTTTTTTTCACAATTATGCTACTGTTATGATTGTGTTTTTTATGTTTTAATTAGTGTTTGTGCCAAGTAATGCCTTTAGGATGATTTGGAAGATAGTATAATTGATGCTGTTTGGAAAACAGAAAGTTTTACATCTAGTGCTGGAATTTTAATTCTGTACTTGAGCGTCATAAAAATCTGAAATTTGTACACAGTATTTGTATATGAATTTCCCACGTTTTCCTAATTTTTCAGAATTTTTGGAGTTACAGAAGTATGGCTTTTAAATAGATCTTTACAGACTATTCTGTTTTAGACAGATTCTGTTTTTGTTGCATAGTTTGCTTATTTTGATGAATCTATGGATCGTACCAGGGGGTATGAGTCATGGAGAAGTCGGAGTACAGTAGAATTATGCCAATATTAAATATGAATCAATTTACTACAGTACTTAGAGTTAAGGATTTATTTGTTATACTAACGGATCTCACGAAGGTTTTGTTGAGTTTTGTGTGATTAAAGTTTTCAAGTTTTGGGTGAGATCACGATAGATGAAGGAATAAGGAGTGCCAAGAGCCTAAGCTTGGGGATGCCCAAGGCACCCCAAGGTAATATTCAAGGAAGACTCAAGCGTCTAAGCTTGGGGATGCCCCGGAAGGCATCCCCTCTTTCTTCTACCAACTATCGGTAATTTTACTTGGAGCTATATTTTTATTCATCACATGATATGTGTTTTACTTGGAGCGTCGTGTATTATATGAGTCTTTGCTTTGTTTGCTTTTTAGTTTGTCACAATCATCTTTGCTGGACACACCTATTTGAGAGAGCCACACGTTTATCATGATTTGTTAGAATACTCTATGTGCTTCACTTAAATCATTTGAGCTAGGCAGTTGCTCTAGTGCTTCACTTAAATCTTTTTGAGCACGACGGTGGCTATATTTTGAATAAATATTTGAACTCTCATGCTTCACTTATATTATTTTGAGAGTTGATAAGATTAAAATTTGGAAGAAATATTTGAACTCTCGTGCTTCACTTATATTATTTTGAGAGTTGATAAATTTTGAAGAAATACTTGAACTCTCATGCTTCACTTATATCTTTTTAAGAGTTGATAATAGTAATGGTAATTTGCACAAGATATGAATTTGGTCCCAAAGTGATGAATATTCAAGAGGATATAATAAAAACTTTCATGAAAGATCATTGGATATGATAAGTTTGATTCCTTGCAATAGTTTTCGATATGGAGATGATAATATGTGAGTCATGTTAGTGAGTAATTGTGATTTAGTAAGAATATTGGTGTTAAGGTTTGTGATTCCCTATGCATGCACATAAATTCAATAGTTATGCAACGAAATTATATCCTACTTATGGTGCATTATTCGGTGTTAGTTATGTTAAATGCATGTTTATGACCATTTTTGCTTTTTGGTTGGCCGCTTCTCAATCTATTTGCTAGCCTTCATTTGTACTAAGCGAGAATACTGCTTGTGCATCCAACTCTTTAAACCCAAGTTGTGCCAAATGAGTCCACCATACCTACCTATATGCGGTATTTCCATGCCGTTCCAAGTAAATTTGCATGTGCCAACTCTAATTTTTCAAAATAATTTTCCGTTTTGTGTGCCCGTGTTGGGGAACGTTGCATGGGAAACAAAAATTTTCCTACGCACACGCAAGATCTATCCATGGTGATGAGCATCTACGAGAGGGAGAGTGAATCTACATACCCTTGTAGATCGCTAAGCGGAAGCGTTTAAGAAACGCGGTTGATGTAGTCGAACGTCTTCGCGATCCAAATCGCCGAGCGTCCCGCGATCCAATCACGATCACAGTCCTTCCGATCTAGCGCCGAACGGACGGCACCTCCGCGTTCAACACACGTACGGCTTGATGACGCCTTCACCTCCTCGATCCAGCGAGCGATGGTGAAGTAGTGGATGAGTTCCAGCAGCACGACGGCGTGGTGATGGTGGTGAGGAACAATCTCTGCAGGGCTTCGCCAAGCGCTACGGAGATTATGACGGGAGGAACTAGAGGGTTAGGGTTGCCGGCACACGGCTTGGGAAATCTTAATGTGTCGCGTGTGCTAGCCCTTCCCCTCTATTTATATGTTGAGCCTTGGGGTCTAAACTTGGAGTAAAAGCCTCCTCCAGGTCGGTTTTGCCCGCACAAGGTCGGTTTGGCCCGCAGGGAAAGAGTCCAACTCGGATCCCTGCAGTACCGCGCACAAGCGGTAGTACCGCTTATGATAAGCGGTAGTACCGCCTGTAGCGGTAGTACCGCTTACGATAAGCGGTAGTACCGCCTGTAGCGGTAGTACCGCTTACGATAAGCGGTAGTACCACCCCAGACGCCAGCAAAACTTCCTTTTGCACCTTGCCTAAGCCTCGTGGGCTTTACCCCTTGGACAAATAAAGTGCTCTCGTACCCGAACACTTCGGTAAACACCCGGAACCCCTTCCGGTGAATTCCGGAACTCTTCCGGAGATCAAAACACTATTATCACATATATCAATCTTTACCTCCGGACTCTTCCGGAGATCCTCGTCATGTCCGGGATCTTATCCGGGACTCCGAACAACTTTCGGTCACCAACAAAATAACTCAACTATACTAATCGTCACCAAACGTTAAGTGTGTAGACCCTGCGGGTTCGAGAACTATGTAGACATGACCGAGACACCTCTACGATCAATAACCAATAGCGGGACCTGGATACCCATATTGGCTCCTACATATTCTACGAAGATCTTTATCGGTCGAACCTCTATGTCAAGGATTTAGTTAATCCCGTATGATGTTCCCTTTGTTCTTCGGTATGTTACTTGCCCGAGATTCGATCGTCGGTATCTCTATACCTAGTTCAATCTCGTTACCGGCAAGTCTCTTTACTCGTTCCGTAATACAAGATCTCGTGGCTAACACTTTAGTCACATTGCTTGCAAGGCTCATTGTGATGTTGTATTACCGAGTGGGCCCTGAGATACCTCTCTGTCATACGGAGTAACAAATCCCAGTCTTGATCCATGCCAACCCAACAGACACCCTCGGAGATACCTGTAGAGCACCTTTATAGTCACCCAGTTACGTTGCGACGTTTGATACACACAAGGTACTCCTCCGATGTCAGGGAGTTGCATGATCTCATGGTCATAGGAACAGATACTTGACATGCAGAAAACAATAGCAATAAACTGACACGATCTTATGCTACGTTTATAGTTTGGGTCTTGTCCATCACATCATTCTCCTAATGATGTGATCCCGTTATCAAATGACATCTCATGTCCATGGCTAGGAAACCTTAACCATCTTTTGATCAACGAGCTAGTTAACTAGAGGCTTACTAGGGACACAGTGTTGTCTAAGTACCCACACATGTATTTGAGTTTCCAATCAATACAATTATAGCATGGATAATAAACGATTATCATGAACAAGGAAATATAATAATAACCAATTTATTATTGCCTCTAGGGCATATTTCCAACAGTCTCCCACTTGCACTAGAGTCAATAATCTAGTTCACATCACTATGTGATTTACATTGTAATGAATCGAACACCCATGCAGTTCTGGTGTTGTTCATGTTTAGCCCTTGGAAGAGGTTTAGTCATCAGATCTGCAACATTTAGATCCGTGTGTACTTTGCAAATATTTATGTCGTCCTCCTTGATGTAATCGCGGATGGAATTGAAATGTCGCTTTATGTGTCTGGTCCTCTTGTGAAATCTTGGTTCCTTGGCTAGAGCAATGGCACCAGTATTATCACAAAACAGAGTCATTGGGTTAAGCGCACTAGGCACTACTCCAAGATCTGTCATGAACTCCTTCATCCATACACTTTCCTTCGCCGCCTCCGAGGCAGCGATGTACTCCGCTTCGCATGTAGAATCAGCTACCACGCTTTGCTTGGAACTGCACCAGCTAACCGCACCCCCATTAAGAATAAATACGTATCCGGTTTGTGACTTAGAGTCATCCGGATCAGTGTCAAAGCTTGCATCGACGTAACCCTTTATGACGAGCTTTTGATCACCTCCATAAACGAGAAACATGTCCTTAGTCCTTTTCAGGTACTTCAGGATATTCTTGACCGCCGTCCAGTGTTCCATTCCTGGATCACTTTGAAACCTTCTGACCATACTTATGGCAAGGCTGACATCGGGTCTTGTGCACAGCATTGCATACATGATAGAGCCTATGGCTGAAGCATAGGGGATGACACTCATCTTTTCTCTATCTCCTGCAGTCACTGGGCATTGAGTCTTACTCAACTTCACACCTTGCAATACAGGCAAGAACCCCTTCTTGGACTGATCCATTTTGAACTTCTTCAAACCTTTGTCAAGGTATGTGCTTTGTGAAAGTCCTATTAAGCGTCTCGATCTATCTCTATAGATCTTGATGCCTAATATGAAAGCAGCTTCTCCTAGGTCCTTCATTGAAAAACTCTTGTTCAAATATTCCTTCACGCTTTCCAATATTTCTATATTGTTTCCAATTAGCAATATGTCATCCACATATAATATTAGAAACGCTATAGAGCTCCCACTCACTTTCTTGTAAATACAAGCTTCTCCGTAAACTTGTATAAACCCAAACGCTTTGATCACCTCATCAAAGCGAAGATTCCAACTCCGAGATGCTTGCACCAGTCCATAAATGGATCGCTGGAGTTTGCAAACTTTGTCAGCATTCTCTGGATCGACAAAACCTTCTGGTTGCATCATATACAACTCTTCCTTAAGGAAACCGTTAAGGAACGCTGTTTTGACATCCATCTGCCAAATTTCATAATCGAAAAAGGCAGCTATTGCTAACATGATTCTGACGGACTTAAGCATCGCTACGGGTGAGAAGGTCTCATCGTAGTCAACTCCTTGAACTTGTGAAAAACCCTTTGCCACAAGTCGAGCTTTATAGACGGTGACATTACCGTCCGCGTCCGTCTTCCTCTTAAAGATCCATTTGTTCTGAATGGCCTTACGCCCTTCAGGTAATACTTCCAAAGTCCACACTTTGTTTTCATACATGGATCCCATCTCGGATTTCATGGCCTCTACCCACTTCTCGGAATCCGGGCCCATCATCGCTTCTCCATAGCTCGTAGGTTCATCGTTGTCCAACAACATGACCTCTAAGACAGGGTTGCCGTACCACTCAGGAGCAGTACGCGTCCTTGTCGACCTACGAGGTTCGATAGCAACTTGATCCAAAGCTTCATGATCATCATCATTAACTTCCTCTTCAACTGTTGTAGGCTCTACAGAAACATCTTTCTGCGTTGCGCTACTCTCAGGTTGAAGTAAAGGTTCAACAAACTCATCAAGTTCTATCTTCCTCCCACTCAATTCTTTCGAGAGAAACTCTTTCTCAAGAAATGTTCCGTTTTTAGCGACAAATACTTTGCCTTCGGATCTGAGGTAGAAGGTATACCCAACTGTCTCTTTTGGGTATCCTAAGAAGACGCATTTCTCCGCTTTGGGTTCCAGCTTTTCAGGCTGAAGCTTTTTGACATAAGCATCACATCCCCAAACTTTAAGAAACGACAGCTTTGGCTTCTTGCCAAACCAAAGTTCATATGGCGTCGTCTCAACAGATTTCGATGGTGCCCTATTTAAAGTGAATGCAGCTGTCTCTAATGCATAACCCCAAAACGATAGTGGCAAATCGGCAAGAGACATCATAGATCGCACCATATCCAATAAGGTTCGATTACGACGTTCGGACACACCATTACGCTGTGGTGTTCCAGGCGGTGTCAATTGTGAAACAATTCCACACTGTCTTAAGTGACTGCCAAACTCATAACTCAGATATTCTCCTCCTCGATCAGATCGTAGGAATTTAATCTTCTTGTTACGATGATTCTCAACTTCACTCTGAAATTGTTTGAACTTTTCAAATGTTTCAGACTTGTGTTTCATTAAGTAAATATACCCATATCTACTTAAGTCATCAGTGAAGGTGAGAAAGTAACGATAACCACCGCGCGCCTCAATACTCATCGGACCGCACACATCAGTATGTATGATTTCCAATAAGTCACTTGCCCGTTCCATTGTTCCAGCGAACGGCGTTTTAGTCATCTTGCCCATGAGGCATGGCTCGCATGTGTCAAGTGATTCAAAATCAAGTAACTCCAAAAGTCCATCAGCATGGAGCTTCCTCATGCGTTTTACGCCAATATGACCTAAACGGCAGTGCCACAAGAAAGTGGTATTATCATTATCAATTCTACATCTTTTGGCATCAATGTTATGAACATGTGTATCATTACTATCGAGATTCAATAAGAATAAACCCCTCACATTGGGTGCATGACCATAAAAGATATTACTCATATAAATAGAACAACCATTATTCTCTGATTTAAATGAGTAACCGTCTCGCAATAAACAAGATCCTGATATAATGTTCATGCTTAACGCAGGCACTAAATAACAATTATTCAGGTTCATCACTAATCCCGATGGTAATCGAAGAGCGAGCGTGCCGACGGCGATCACATCAACCTTGGAACCATTTCCCACGCGCATCGTCACTTCGTCCTTTGCCAGCCTCCGTCTATTCCGCAGTTCCTGTTTTGAGTTGCAAATATGAGCAACTGCACCGGTATCAAATACCCAGGCACTACAACGAGAGTTGGTAAGGTATACATCAATAACATGTATATCATATATACCTTGTTTGTTGTTGGCCGCCTTCTTGTCAGCCAAATACTTGGGGCAGTTCCGCTTCCAGTGTCCAGTTCCCTTGCAATGAAAGCACTCAGTTTCTGGTTTGGGTCCAGCCTTGGGTTTCTTCACGAGAGGAGCAACTGCTTTGCCACTCTTCTTGGAGTTACCCTTCTTACCCTTGCCATTTTTCTTGAAACTAGTGGTTTTATTGACCATCAACACTTGATGCTCCTTCTGAATTTCAGACTCAGCGGCTTTCAGCATCGCAAACAGCTCGGCGACTGACTTGTTCATCCTGTGCATGTTATAGTTCAACATGAAGCTCTTGTAGCTAGGTGGCAATGATTGAAGAACTCTGTCAGTGATAGCCTCTGGCGGAAGGGGCATCCCCAATTCAGCCAGACGGGTGGAGTACCCAGACATTCTGAGTACATGATCACTGATAGACCCGTTCTCCTCCATCTTGCAAGCATAGAACTTATTGGAGATCTCATATCTCTCGATCCGGGCATTCTTCTGAAAGATAAACTTCAACTCCTGGAACATCTCATATGCTCCATGACGTTCAAAACGTCTTTGAAGTCCCGGTTCTAAGCCATACAATATTGCACATTGAACTATTGAGTAATCTTCAGAATGAGCCTGCCAGGCGTTCACAACGTCTAGAGACTCAACTGGAGCGGGTGGATCACCAAGCGGTGCATCCAGGACATAAGCCTTCTGGGAAGCCGTAAGGATAATCCTTAGATTACGGGCCCAGTCCACAAAGTTACTTCCATCATCTTTCAACTTAGCTTTCTCTAGGAACGCATTAAAATTCAGGGGTGCTACTGCGCGAGCCATGATCTACAACATAAATATAGCAAAGATAACTTAGACTATTGTTCTAGATAATGAGTTTAGTTAATCATATTACTTAAAAACTCCCACTCAAATTGACATCCCTCCGGTCATTCGAGTGTAACATGATCCAAATCCAGCAACTCAAGTCCGATCATCACGTGAGTTGAGGTGGTTTCAATGGTGAACATCTTCATGTTGATCATATCTACTATATGACTCATGTTCGACCTTTCGGTCTCTTGTGTTCCGAGGCCATGTCTGTACATGCTAGGCTCGTCAAGTTTAACCCGAGTGTTCCGCACGTGCAACATGGCTTACACCCGTTGTATGTGAACGTAGAGTCTATCACACCCGATCATCACGGCGTGTCTCGAAACGACGAACTTTCGCAACGGTGCACACTCGGGGAGAACACAATTTATCTTGAAATTTAAGTGAGGGATCACCTTATAATGCTACCGTCGTCCTAAGCAAAATAAGATGCATAAAAGGATTAACATCACATGCAAATCATAAGTGACATGATATGGCCATGAACTCATGCTTTTGATCTCCATCTCCAAAGCACCGGCATGATCTCCATCATCACCGGCATGACACCATGATCTCCATCATCTTGATCTCCATCAACGTGTCGCCATGAGGTTGTCGCGCCGACTGTTGCTTCCACGACTATTGCTAACTCATAGCGATAAAGTAAAGCAAAACGGCAAAAATAATTAAAGACAACTCTATGGCTCCTGCCAGTTGCCGTACTCATCGACATGCAAGTCGTGATATTCTATACAACACATGATCATCTCATACATCACATATATCTCATCATGTAATTGGCCATATCACATCACAACATACCCTGCAAAAACAAGTTAGACGTCCTCTAATTGTTGTTGCAAATTTTACGTGGCTGCTACGGGTTTGCAAGAACCGTTCTTACCTACGCAAAACCACAACGTGGTGTAGTGATTGCTTTTTGATCTTCTAAAAGAACCCTCTTCATTGAAATCGATTCAACTAAAGTGAGAGAGACAGACACCCGCTAGCCATCTTTATGCAACGAAGTTACATGTCAGTTGAAGGAACCTGTCTCGCATAAGCGTACGCGTAATGTCGGTCCGGGCTGCTTCATCTCACAATACCGCCGAATCAAGTATCAACTAGTAACGGCAAGCAATATGTATACACCCACGCCCACAACTCGTTTGTGTTCTACTCGAGATCTCATCTACGCATAGACCTAGCTCAGATGCCACTGTTGGGGAACGTTGCATGGGAAACAAAAATTTTCCTACGCACACGCAAAATCTATCCATGGTGATGAGCATCTACGAGAGGGAGAGTGAATCTACATACCCTTGTAGATCGCTAAGCGGAAGCGTTTAAGAAACGCGGTTGATGTAGTCGAACGTCTTCGCGATCCAAATCGCCGAGCGTCCCGCGATCCAATCACGATCACAGTCCTTCCGATCTAGCGCCGAACGGACGGCACCTCCGCGTTCAACACACGTACGGCTTGATGACGCCTTCACCTCCTCGATCCAGCGAGCGATGGTGAAGTAGTGGATGAGTTCCAGCAGCACGACGGCGTGGTGATGGTGGTGAGGAACAATCTCTGCAGGGCTTCGCCAAGCGCTACGGAGATTATGACGGGAGGAACTAGAGGGTTAGGGTTGCCAGCACACAGCTTGGGAAATCTCAATGTGTCGCGTGTGCTAGCCCTGCCCCTCTATTTATATGTTGAGCCTTGGGGTCCAAACTTGGAGTAAAAGCCTCCTCCAGGTCGGTTTTGCCCGCACAAGGTCGGTTTGGCCCGCAGGGAAAGAGTCCAACTCGGATCCCTGCAGTACCGCGCACAAGCGGTAGTACCGCTTATGATAAGCGGTAGTACCGCCTGTAGCGGTAGTACCGCTTACGATAAGCGGTAGTACCGCCTGTAGCGGTAGTACCGCCTGTAGCGGTAGTACCGCTTACGATAAGCGGTAGTACCGCCTGTAGCGGTAGTACCGCTTACGATAAGCGGTAGTACCGCCCCAGACGCCAGCAAAACTTCCTTTTGCACCTTGCCTAAGCCTCGTGGGCTTTACCCCTTGGCCCAAATAAAGTGTTCTCGTACCCGAACACTTCGGTAAACACCCGGAACCCCTTCCGGTGAATTCCGGAACTCTTCCGGAGATCAAAACACTATTATCACATATATCAATCTTTACCTCCGGACTCTTCCGGAGATCCTCGTCATGTCCGGGATCTTATCCGGGACTCCGAACAACTTTCGGTCACCAACAAAATAACTCAACTATACTAATCGTCACCAAACGTTAAGTGTGTAGACCCTGCGGGTTCGAGAACTATGTAGACATGACCGAGACACCTCTACGATCAATAACCAATAGCGGGACCTGGATGCCCATATTGGCTCCTACATATTCTACGAAGATCTTTATCGGTCGAACCTCGATGTCAAGGATTCAGTTAATCCCGTATGATGTTCCCTTTGTTCTTCGGTATGTTACTTGCCCGAGATTCGATCGTCGGTATCTCTATACCTAGTTCAATCTCGTTACCGGCAAGTCTCTTTACTCGTTCCGTAATACAAGATCTCGTGGCTAACACTTTAGTCACATTGCTTGCAAGGCTCATTGTGATGTTGTATTACCGAGTGGGCCCTGAGATACCTCTCCGTCATACGGAGTAACAAATCCCAGTCTTGATCCATGCCAACCCAACAGACACCCTCGGAGATACCTGTAGAGCACCTTTATAGTCACCCAGTTACGTTGCGACGTTTGATACACACAAGGTACTCCTCCGATGTCAGGGAGTTGCATGATCTCATGGTCATAGGAACAGATACTTGACATGCAGAAAACAATAGCAATAAACTGACACGATCTTATGCTACGTTTATAGTTTGGGTCTTGTCCATCACATCATTCTCCTAATGATGTGATCCCGTTATCAAATGACATCTCATGTCCATGGCTAGGAAACCTTAACCATCTTTTGATCAACGAGCTAGTTAACTAGAGGCTTACTAGGGACACAGTGTTGTCTATGTACCCACACATGTATTTGAGTTTCCAATCAATACAATTATAGCATGGATAATAAACGATTATCGTGAACAAGGAAATATAATAATAACCAATTTATTATTGCCTCTAGGGCATATTTCCAACAGCCCGTACCGCTCATGAAGCGGCAGGGGGTGGCCAATATTTTCCATGCTAGGTGTGTTATTCTCACGATGAGTGTTTATTCACTTGTCATTGCACGAGAGAGTGGCAGGTAATAGGGATGCCCAGTCCCGAAATGAATTTTTTTTAATATGATGATAATAATAAATTCCTTGGAAAGTGTTGGTATGGAGGGCACCCGTGGATACGGCTAGCCATGGATTGTGAAAGAATGATGGAAAGGAAATAAACTTTATTTTCTATTTGGGAACCTCCTATAATGTGTCTAGCATGGAAGATATTGGGAATTCTCGGTCGTTTTCGTTGACAGGAAAAGCATGCCTCTCAAAATAATTTTATCTCTCTAATTTAAGCCTTGAGATCTGGCACATCTGCAAATCTCTGCTTCCCTCTGCGAAGGGCCTATCTATTTACTTTTATGCAATTTTTATTTTTATTTTGAATCTCCATCTTCTCTTACAAAGCACCAATTAGAGAGCACTATTGTCATACTTGTGCATTGTGTGTAGCTAATATTGAGTGTGTTTCATGAATGGATCAATGATTGAGCATAATGGGCTAGGGATAACTTTCTTTAACGTTGATATTTTGAAAGACATGGTTGCTTGTTAGTATGCTTGAGTATTTATGTCTTCATGTCAAACTATAGACTATTGCTTTGAATCATTCAAGTCCAAATGTTCATGCTACAAAAGAAAAGAATATATGATGAATATGATAGGTAGCATTCCACATCAAAAATTATGTTTTTATCATTTAACTACTCGAGGACGAGCAGGAATTAAGCTTGGGGATGCTTGATACGTCTCCAACGTATCTATAATTTTTTATTGTTCCATGCTATTATAGTATCAATCTTGGATGTTTTATATACATTTACAAGCAATTATATATCATTTTTTGGGACTAACCTATTAACTTAGTGCCCAGTGCCAGTTGCTGTTTTTTGACTGTTTTTGGTTTTCCAGAATATCAGTACCAAACGAAGTCCAAATGCCACGAAACTTTTTGGAGATTTTTTTCTGGACATAAGAGACACTAGAAGCTTCGAGAGAGGGCCAGAAGACAAAGGAGGTGGCCACGAGCCACCAGGGCATGCCCCAGGGGGGTGGCGCGCCCTGGTGCCTCATGGGCCCACCTCTGCTCCGTTTGACCTAATTCCACCTCTATAAATTCTCTAAAATCGGGAAACCAACAGAGGAGTCCATGAAATACTTTTTCCGCCGCCGCAAGTTCCTGTTCTCGAGAGATCCCATCTGGAGGCCTTTTCCGGCACTCTGCCGGAGGGGGATTCGATCATGGAGGGGCTCTACATCTACCTTGCTGCCCTTCCGATGATGCGTGAGTAGTTTACCACAGACCTTTGGGTCCATAGTTAGTAGCTAGATGGCTTCTTCTCTCTTTTTGATCTTCAATACAATGTTCTCCACGATGTTCTTGGAGTTCTATCCGATGTAATCACTTTTTGCGGTGTGTTTGTTGGGATCCGATGAATTGTGAGTTTATGATCAGATTATCCATGAATATTATTTGAATTTTCTCTGAACTCTTTTATGAATGATTATTATAGCTTCGTATTTCTCTCCGATCTATTGATTTGGTTTGGCCAACTATATTGATTTATCTTGCAATGGGAGAGGTGCTTTGTAATGGGTTCGATCTTGCGGTGCTCAATCTCAGTGACAGAAAGGGACATGACACGTATGTATCATTGCTATTAAGGGTAAAAATATGGGGTTTATTCATGCGTGAGTTTACTTTGTCTACATCATGTCATCTTACTTAAGGCGTTACTCCGTTCTTTATGAACTTAATACTCTAGATGCATGCTGGATAGCGGTCGATGTGTGGAGTAATAGTAGTAGATGCAGAATCATTTCGGTCTACTTGTCTCGGACGTGATGCCTATATAAATGATCATTGCATTGGATATCGTCATGATTATTTGCTTTTCTATCAATTGCCCAACAGTAATTTGTTCACCCACCGTATGCTATTTTCAAGAGAGAAGCCTCTAGTGAAAACTATGGCCCACGGATCTACCTTTATCATATATTGAAAATCCTAAAAAAACTTTGCTGCAATTTTACTTTGTTTATTTTATTTTGTATTTTTGTTCGATCTATTTATCTATCACCATACAATTTAATCTTGCAATTAACCGCCAAGGGATTGACAACCCCTTGTTCGCGTTGGGTGCGAGAATTTGTTGTTTTGTGTGCAGGTACTGCTAACGAGTTGTTGCGTGATTCTCCTACTGGATTGATAGCCTTGGTTTCATAACTGAGGGAAATACTTATCTCTACTGTACTGCATCATCCCCTCCTCTTTGGGGAAATCCCAACGCAACTCACAAGTAGCACTCTGCACCTCGATCAAATTGATCGAGTCACCCGGTAGAAAAGCAAGGCAACACGGACAAGGGTGTAGGGCCTCTGATGGATCACTAACCAGCCTATACTAAGCATATAGGACAATAGGTAAAGTATGAACAACAAGTTACAAAATCAGGCTATGCATCAAAATAGGAGTTATCGAATAACAGTAGCAAAATCTAATGCAAGCACGGGAGAGAAAGAATGGGCGATATAGGAATGATCAAGGGGGTTTTGCTTGCCTGGAAGCTCTGCCGAGAAGGAAGGGTCATCGGCGACGTAGTCGTACTCGGGGTCAACGGTAGCCTCGGGGTCTACCGAAGAAGAAGAGGGGGAAGAAACAGATAAATAACGGAGCAATCAAATGCAATACAATGCATATCATGGCAAAATGTGGTGTTGATGTGACCTAATGCAATACTAAGCATTTTAAAAGAAGAGGTAAAATATCTGGTAATATTTTCCGAGCTCCAGGTATTTTTCGGTCAGATGATCCGGAGGGGAAGGTTCCATGTTTGCTGTGTTCAGGGCATGTGGTAGGTATGTGGATGGCGTATTCGGATTCGTCTTATTTTTCTGGGCAACTTTCATATATAAATTATTTTCATCTGAGTTACGAATTATTTTATATGAATTTCTAAAGTTTTAATGATTTTCTGGAATTTCTGGATTTATTTATATTTCGAAATTAAAACAGTAAAATGCTTTTGTCACATAGTGCAGTGCCAGTCACACTCAATGACATGTGGGGCCAGGTCAAAGTCAACAGCCCAGTCAGCTGTTGACTGGGTCAACAGTGAACAGTGCGGTGGGTCCCGTGTGTCATGGACAGTAGTTTTATTTAGGGATTTATTTAGACTGCTAATTAAGTGGGACCCGCATGTCATAGGGACATTAGGCTAATTAAGCAATTAATTTACCCCTAACTAAGTTTAGCAACTAAACTAATTGGGCCGGCCCCACATGGCAGTGGCACAAGCCGGCCACGGGCTGCACACACACACGGTGCAGAGGCACTCGGCCATGGCCACGGCCACAGCCGAGGCGACCCAGCGGCGAACACCGGCTTGCGCGGGCGGCAGTGGGCACTAGCAGGCGGCGGCAGCTGCAGGTAGTAGCGGTGGCAGCCGGTAGCAGCAGGAGGCAGCAGCAGCTAAGAGCAGCAGCAGCGACAAGAGTAGCAGCAGCAAAAGGAGCAGCAACGGCAAAGCAGCAGCAGCACCAGCGCGGGGCTGCACGGGCGCGCGCGTGGACGACGAGGGTCGCGGCCAGGCGAGGCAGTGCGTGCGCGGGATGATACGTCTCCAACGTATCTATAATTTATGAAGTATTCATGCCATGTTTATTATAGTTTTGTATGATTTTGGTGCACTTTTATATGGATTTTATATGATTTTTATGGACTAACATATTGACCTAGTGCCCAGTGCCAGTTGCTGTTTTCTGCTTGTTTTTGGTTTTCTAGAAAATCCATATCAAATGAAGTCCAAATGCAGTGAAACTTTTTGACGATTTTTTCTGGAAGGAAACGGACCCAGGAAGCTTCGGGGAAGTAGCAGAAGAGCCACAGGGCCCCACGAGCCACCTGGGCGCGCCTGCCCCCCCAGGCGCGCCCTGGTGCCTCGTGGGCCCCCTGTGGCACCTCTTTGCGTGATTCCAACGCTGAAAAATCATATATATTCAGAAAACCCCGAAAGTTAACCTAGATGAGTTTTTACGCCGCCGCAAGCCTCTATACCTCAACGATCTAACCTACAGCCCTTTTCCGGCACCCTGTCGGAGGGGGGAATCATCACCGGAGGCCATCTTCATCATCCCGGCGGTCTCCATGACGAGGAGGGAGTAGTTCACCCTCAGGGCTGAGGGTTTGTACCAGTAGCTATGTGTTTTATCTCTCTCTCTCTCTCGTGTTCTTGATTTGGCACGATCTTGATGTATCGCGAGCTTTGTTAATATAGTTGGATCATATGGTGTTTCTTCCCTCTCTATCCTTGTTGTGATGAATCGAATCTTTTCCCTTTGAGATTTCGTTATTGTTGGATTGAATATTTCAGATTTGAGAACACTTGATATATGTCTTGCATATGAATACCCGTGGTGACAATGGGGTATTATATTGACTCACTTGATATATGTTTTGGCACTCTACTCGCGGATTCCCGTGGTGACATTGGGGTAATCTATGCATAGGGGTTAATGCATGTTTTCATTATCTTTTCTCCGATAGAAACATTGGGGTGCTCCTTGGAGTTCTTTGTGTGGATTGAATATTATGATTATGAAGTTTTTTGATGCATATCGTATAATCAACTCACGGATACTTGTGGTGACATTGGAGTATCTAGGTGACATTAGAGTTGGTTGATGTGTAGCATATGGTGTTATTTTAGTATGAACTCTAGGGCTGTTTGTGACACTTATAGGAATAGCTCAATAGATCGATCGGAAAGGATAACTTTGAGGTGGTTTCGTACCCTACAAACAATTTCTATCTTATGTTCTCTGCTAATAGGAACTTGGGAGTGATTCTTTATCGTACGTTGAGGGATGATTATATGATCCAATTATGTTAGCCTTGTTGAGAGATTGCACTAGCGAAAGTATGAACCTTGGGCCTTGTTTCTAAGCATTGCAATACCGTTTATGCTCACTTTTTTACTTGCTACCTTACTGTTTTTTATTGTTCGCACTACAAAAGCCTATATCTACTATCCATACTACACTTGTATCACCATCTCTTCGCCGAACTAGTGCACCTATACAATTTACCATTGTATTGGGTGTGTTGGGGACACAAGAGACTCTTTGTTATTTGGTTGCAGGGTTGTTTGAGAGAGACTATCTTCATCCTACGCCTCCCACGGATTAATAAACCTTAGGTCATCCACTTGAGAGAAAATTGCTACTGTCCTACAAACCTCTGCGCTTAGAGGCCCAACACGAGTCTACAAGAACAAGTTGTGTAGTAGACATCAAGCTCTTTTCTGGCGCCGTTGCCAGGGAGGTGAGTGCTTGAAGGTATATCTTTAGATCTTGCAATCGAATCTTTTAGTTTCTTGTTTTATCACTAGTTTGGTTTATAAAAGAAAACTACAAAAAAATATGGAATTGAGGTTGCCTCATATTATTCGTCTTTATAATGTTTTTCTTGAAAATGATGGATCAGAAAATTGTGCTCAATTAATAGAAGAAGAATTCAATAAAATGTTTGGCATAAAATCTTTGAATGATGAGCATGATTGCAATGTTGCTAGTATGAATTCTTTGAATATCCATGATGCTTATGATATGCAAAGCTACAAGCTTGGGGATGCTATGTTTGATGAAGATGATACTTTTAGTCCCCCAAGTTTTGATGAGTAAATTTATTATGATGATAGCACGCCTCCTATTTATGATGATTATAATTATGAAAGTGGATTTGGAGAGGTCATGACTTTATTTAATGATGATTCGACTATTTTGGAAGAGGTTTCAATTGACTATGATAAAAAGTTGCTATCTATGATGATTATGTTGATGACATGTATGATATAAAGATTAATGATAACCATGAAACTTGTCATCATGATTTTAATTTTCAATTTGATTGTGTCAATCAACTATCTCATGATAGTTATTTCATTGAGTTTGCTCCCACTACTATTGATGAGAATAAATTTGCTTATGTGGAGAGTAACAAAAAAATTATGCTAGTGGATCATGAAAAGAATGCTTTATGTGATCGTTATATTGTTGAATTCATTCATGATGCTGCTGAAAATTATTATGAGAGAGGATCATATGCTTGTTGGTGTTGCAATAATATCAAGTTTCCTCTCTATGCGTTGAAAGTTTTGAAGTTATGCTTGTTTTGCCTTCCTATGCTAGTTGATTCTTGCTCCCATAAATTGTTTGCTCACAAAATCCCTATGCATAGGAAGTGGGTTAGACTTAAATGAGCTTGCCTTGTGATTCATGATGCTCTCTTCGTGATTCAATTCTTTACTTTTATGTGAGCATCATTGAAATCATCATGCCTAGCTAAAAGGCATTAAAGAAAAGCGCTTGTTGGGAGACAACCCAATATTTACCCCTACTGTTTTTGTGTGTTCACATGATTAAGATACTGTAGTAATCATGTTTTATATGTTTTGTTTCAATAATGTGCCAAGTAAAGCCTTTGGGATAGTGTGGATACTTGTTGATTCGATTCTGTGCAAAAACAGAAACTTCTGTGTCCAGTGCTGGAATTTCTATTCTGTTCTGGAGAGTGAGAAAATTTTGAAATTTTTACACAGTATTGGGTTACAAATTGTTTACGTTGTCCTAATTTTTCAGAATTTTTGGAGGTACAGAAGTATGGTTTTTAAATCGCTCACTACATGCTGTTCTGTTTTTGACAGATTCTGTTTTCGGTGGATAGTTTGCTTGTTTTAGTGTTTCCATAGCTTATATTATGAGATATAAATTGTGGAAATGATAGAATACAGTAGACATTATGTGAGAACAATTATTAATCTTGTCTTGACAATACCTAAGTTGATGATTTATTTTTATCATACTAACTTATCTCACAAGTTCCGTTAAGTTTTGTGTGATGGAAGTTTTCAAGTTTTGGGTGAGATATCGATATGAGGAGAATAAGGAGTGACAAGACCCTAAGCTTGGGGATTCCCAAGGCACCCCAAGGTAATATTCAAGGAATACCCAAGCAACTAAGCTTGGGGATGCCCCGGAAGGCATCCCCTCTTTCGTCTTCAACACTATCGGTAACCTCACTCGGAGCTATATTTTTATTCGTCACATAATATGAGTTTTGCTTGGAGCATCATTTTATTCTATTGATATTTGCTTGTTGTTATCAATAATCATGTTTTGTATCATTTAGTTCAATAAAATGCCAATTATAGCCTTTACCATGCCCAGTTTGCAAGTTCATGTGTTGCTGTTTAAAAACAGAAAGTTTTCTGTTATGTCCAGAATATTCCTGAATAGTCAGAACATGATAAAAATCTGAAATTTTTACACAGTAAGAATGCATGAGTTCTCTGTCATGTGGTAATTTTTCAGAATTTTTGGAGTTAGGGAAGTATGTATTCTTATTCCCCTTTTACAGACTGTTCTGTCTTGGCAGATTGCTGTTATAGTTGCATTGTTTGCATATGTTTGCGTGTTTAATGTTTCTATTTGTGAATAGGAGTATTAAATATGAAGAGTCATTTAGTATGCAATGTTTAATTATAATTTCTGTGATTTGCTACAGTAGAGAGTGTTAGGGTTTTGAGTTAATTTATACTAACTTATCTCACGAGTTCTTGTTGAGTTTTGTGTGGATGAAGTTTCTAAGATTTAGGAGAAGCCATGATATGAGAAGAATTAAGGAGACACAAGAGCCCAAGATTGGGGATGCCCAAGGCATCCCAATATAATATTTCAAGAAGTCTCAAGCATCTAAGCTTGGGGATGCCCCGGTAGGCATCCCACCTTTCTTCATCAACAATTATCGGTTAGTCTTGGTTGAGCCTAAGTTTTTGCTTCTTCACATGAGATGTGCTATTCTTGGAATGTCATTTTATTTTGTTTTCTTTGCTGTTTGAATAAAATACTTGAGATCTGAAATTTTTAAATGAGAGAGAGTCCTCACATAGCTACCTATTTACTTAACTACTCATTTGGTCTGCACTTATATCTTTTTGGAGTAGTTTGTCATTTACTCTTGTTCTTCACTTATATCCTATGAGTAAATTGTTGAAATGAATTGAATATCATAAAGTTGAAATTTATATGCTTCATATGCTTGTCCCATGGGTAGTAGTGACTTCACATACAAGAATTATAAGTGGTAAAATTTATTGAAAGTTAACAAACATAGCATTGGTCACTTGAACAATTCATGAAAGAATTTTGAAGGAAGAGAAATTTCACATATAAATATACTATCTTGGACATCTTCTATGATTGTGAGCCCCCATTAATTATTTTCAAGCTTGATCAAGTAGTTGACGTTGGACAAGGAAGACAACGTAATGAGTTATGTTTGTTTATATTCACATAGAAGTTATATTGTCATGGATCTTCTAACATGTGGTGCTTGCTTAGGATCTTTTGCTAGCCAAAAAATTCGTACTAAGTAGAGATACTACTTGTGCATCCAAAAACCCTTAAACTCCAGTTTCTTGCCATGAGAGTCCACTATATCTACCTATGGATTGAATAAGATCCTTCAAGTAAGTTGTCATCGGTGCAAAAAGCAATAAAAATTGCTCCTAAAATATGTATGATCTTTTATTGCAAGGGAAAATAAGCGTTGTACGAACTTGTGATGGTAAAGAAATAAAAGTGACGGACTGCATAATAAAGGTTGCTATCACAAGGGGCAATATAACGTGACGTTCCTTTGCATTAAGGGCTTGTGCATCCAACAACAAAAAGCGCATGACAACCTCTGCTTCCCTCTGCGAAGGGCCTATCTTTTACTTTTCTATATTTACTTTTATGCAAGAGTCATTAATGTTCATCCCTATTCCGCTCTATTTATTCTTTAGTTGGCAAGCATTATGTGGTAGGGAAAGATCCAAGCACATATATCCAGTTGAATATAGGTGATCATGAGTTATTATTGTTGACATTATCCATGAGATAAATAAGTTGGGAGGCAAAACATTAAGCCCCTATCTTCCTATGTGTTTGACTGAAACGGTTTGTTCTAAAAATATGCTTTGAGTGTCAGCAATCATGGATGACTAAATGATAGTTGAGTATGTGGAATTTGCTAGATCAAAGCTCTTACATAGACCCTTCCTGAAAATAAGATAAATTGCAATTGTTTGATGACTGAGAACATAGTTTGTTAGTTTTCAAGAAAGTTTATGGCCTATACTTTAAACATGTGAATAGCTTGCTACTTGATCATGAGAAGTTTTATGAGATGAGCTACTGATTATGATATATATTGATGCTAGAAAAAGTGATTGAAATTATCATTGATCAAACTTATGCACTATGCTAGCATTCACACTTCATAAATTATTTCTTTTATCATTTACCTACTCGAGGACGAGCAGGAATTAAGCTTGGGGATGCTGATACGTCTCCAACGTATCTATAATTTATGAAGTATTCGTGCCATGTTTATTATAGTTTTGTATGATTTTGGTGGACTTTTATATGGATTTTATATGATTTTTATGGACTAACATATTGACCTAGTGCCCAGTGCCAGTTGTTGTTTTCTGCTTGTTTTTGGTTTTCCAGAAAATCCATATCAAATGAAGTCCAAATGCAGCGAAACTTTTTGACGATTTTTTCTGGAAGGAAACGGACCAGGAAGCTTCGGGGAAGCAGCAGAAGAGCCACCGGGGCCCCACGAGCCACCTGGGCACGCCTGCCCCCCCAGGCGCGCCCTGGTGCCTCGTGGGCCCGCTGTGGCACCTCTCTGCGTGATTCCAATGCTGAAAAATCATATATATTCAGAAACCCCCGAAAGTTAACCTAGATGAGTTTTTACGCCGCTGCAAGCCTCTGTACCTCCACGATCTAATCTACAGCCCTTTTCTGGCACCCTGTCGGAGGGGGGAATCATCACCGGAGGCCATCTTCATCATCCCGGCGGTCTCCATGACGAGGAGGGAGTAGTTCACCCTCGGGGCTGAGGGTTTGTACCAGTAGCTATGTGTTTTATCTCTCTCTCTCGTGTTCTTGATTTGGCATGATCTTGATGTATCGCGAGCTTTGTTAATATAGTTGGATCATATGGTGTTTCTTCCCTCTCTATCCTTGTTGTGATGAATCGAATCTTTTCCCTTTGAGGTTTCGTTATTGTTGGATTGAATATTTCAGATTTGAGAACACTTGATGTATGTCTTGCATATGAATACCCGTGGTGACAATGGGGTATTATATTGACTCACTTGATATATGTTTTGGCACTCAAATCGCGGATTCCCGTGGTGACATTGGGGTAATCTATGCATAGGGGTTGATGCACGTTTTCATTATCTTTTCTCCAATAGAAACTTTGGGGTGCTCCTTGGAGTTCTTTCTATGGATTGAATATTATGATTATGAAGTTTTTTGATGCATATCGTATAATCAACTCACGAATACTTGTGGTGACATTGGAGTATCTAGGTGACATTAGAGTTGGTTGATGTGTATCATATGGTATTATTTTAGTACGAACTCTAGGGCTGTTTGTGACACTTATAGGAATAGCTCAATAGATCGATCGGAAAGGATAACTTTGAGGTGGTTTCGTACCCTATAAACAATTTCTATCTTATGTTCTCCGCTAATAGGAACTTGGGAGTGATTCTTTATCGCACGTTGAGGGATGATTATACGATCCAATTATGTTAGCATTGTTGAGAGATTGCACTAGCGAAAGTATGAACCCTAGGCCTTATTTCTAAGCATTGCAATACCGTTTATGCTCACTTTTGTTACTTGCTACCTTGCTGTTTTTTATTGTTCGCACTACAAAAACCTATATCTACTATCCATACTACACTTGTATCACCATCTCTTCGCCGAACTAGTGCACCTATACAATTTACCATTGTATTGGGTATGTTGGGGACACAAGAGACTCTTTGTTATTTGGTTGCAGGGTTGTTTGAGAGAGACCATCTTCATCCTACGCCTTCCACGGATTGATAAACCTTTGGTCATCCACTTGAGGGAAAATTGCTAATGTCCTACAAACCTCTGCGCTTGTAGGCCCAACACGAGTCTACAATAACAAGTTGTGTAGTAGACATCACGGGACAGGAAGCGCGCGAGCTTAGAGCTTCAGTGGCGGCCATGGCGAACTCAAGGCGACAGCTACGGCGATGGATTGAGCCGAGGAAAAGGGGGAATCGGGAGAGGAGCTCACCACGAAGGCACATGACGGCCCGGCGAGAGGTTAGGAGCAGCAGAGGCGACGAATCCACGATGGTCGATGGCGGCACCGAGGTTGAAGACGACATCGATCCGCTCGATGTGGAGCGTGCTGGCTCGATCTGGTGCTCGGGATGGACGAAGTGGACCGTGGCGGTTCTCCTGGATGTCTTCTCGCGGCGCGGGGAGCACGGTGGCCGCGACATTGACGATGACATGGTGACGGCGACGCTCGAGCGTGCTTCAGATCGAGAGAGAGAGAGAGAGAGATGAGAAGGAAGAATGAGGGGATTAGGGTTCGTCCATGGGGTCGGGGTGGGTCTTATCCTTCTCCTGGCGCTCCTGTAGCGCCTCGGTGGCGAGCATCGAGCTGTGGTGGCCGCGGATGCGCGCCACGGTGTGCTCCTGCCTCCTCCCTCTGTACAGAGATAGGAGAAAGGCCAGGGTGGGCCGGGCCAGATACACTGTGGCCACTTATGGCCCAGTAGCACAGCAGGTCTTTGCCTTTTCTCTTTTCTATTTCTGCTTTATTTATTTCTCTCTATTTTCTATTTAAATTAGCTACTAAATGAATTTTGTTAAAAGTGAAACTTTGCACATAAATCAAGCACAACATTATTAGGTTGCACAAAAAGTTTCAGGATATTTGGAATTTCTTAACTATTTTTAGAAATTGAAAAGGCCAAGTTAATTGCTGTTGGTCCACTTAAATAATTCGCAGGGCATCTTGGGAATTTTAGGTGATATTGTTTTCCTTAACATAATTACTTAGGAATTATTTACAAAATTATGAACTATTTTGTTTGCATGTTTGAAGATGTAAATATTTGACTTGCATTTAAAATTGGATTTGAATTTGATTTTTGGACAAGTGGCAATTTGCATAGTAATCATGATGACATGGCAACCATTAGGGGGAGATTACTGTAGCATGATTATCGGGGTGTTACAAGTGGGTGTCTCCTAGATTGGTTAGGTGTCATTTGGGAGCCTCTAATGCTTGTGGAGTGAACCAAGGAGTTTGTAAGGGCAAGGAGATCGCCTACTTCGTGAAGATCTACCCCGAGTGAGGCTAGTCCTTCGTGAGCGTAAGCCATGGTGGAATAAGTAAGGTTGCTTCTTCGTGGAACCTTTGTGGGTGGAGCCCTCCATGCTCGCACAACTGTTATCCTTCGTGGATTGAAGCCTCCATCAACGTGGATGTACTATAGCACCACCTATTGGAACCACGGGGAAAATCTTTGTGTCCCCAAAGCGTTTGCATATTTTTGAACCTTTTCTCTACTTACTTTCATGTTCAAAGTCCTCACTTTCCGCTGGTACTTTATTAGACTTGCATGTGTAGGGTGTTTGTAGACTTGCTAGAATTGCTAAAATCTGCCAAGAACTAAATTGGGAAAATGCTAGGTTTTTATTTGGCAAGTAGTCTAATCACCCCCTCTGGACCTACTTTCGATCCTACACCTATACTTGACCAGCAACAAATCACGTTTCAATCCATACTTCCAAGAGACTAGTCCCGGGATCTCATTTTTGAAAATCTTCCCATTTCTTTGCACCCAGATGTTCCAGCAACCCAAAATCACTATGTCCATTGCTATCTTCTTAGGAAAGTTTTGGAGAAGGAGTACCACCTCATCAAAGAAAGATATGCCTCCATGTCTATTTGGAGCAATGATATCCTAGGAAGACTGAGCAAAAAGGCAATCCCAAAGAAGATGCTGTACAGATTCATCAGTGTTATCGGTGCATAGGACACGGTCATAAGATTCTATTAAAAAGATTTCCTCTTGAGCAACTCTCTGGTGTTGATTCTGTCATACATGGCCAACCAAAAAGAAAATTTTGTGTCTAATTCTACTAGCACATTTCCACAGACCTTTGAACAGATGGCTGGTGTGGGGTGGACCCATCAAATGCTTATACATTTTGTAGATGCATATTGTTATGTCCTCCATATATAAGTCCATCTGTCCATATTAGAAGTAACTTGGTCCACCTTTTCAGAAAGCTCATTGAGTTGATTGAAGGCTATAGAGGATAGAGGCATATGGAATTCCTCAGTTAGATAATGAGATTCCTTCATAGCAGCCAGAGAGGTCTTGTCATTAAGAGAAACAGAATGAAGGCTATCTATCCATAATGTGATAGTATCACCTATACCAGCCTTGCAAACAACCACTTTTTTTAAAAAGAGGGATGAGCTCGAGGTGTGTCTTCCATCAGAAAGAACCTTCTGATCTGCCCCGTGGAGGTGCATCAGAGTAGTAATACTCTCATATCAGCTTGACCCAGGGAAGGTCGTCTTTGTTAAAGAATTATGAAGATTTTTTATAAGAAGAACTTTATTATGAGTTGCTATGTCAATGACTCCTAATCATCCATGGCTTTTGGGCTGACAAACCAGGTTCCAAGCAATAAGACCATGTTCATCATCTTGAAATCCATACTTTATCCACAAACAATGCCTTATATATTTGTTAATTTGATCACTACACCCATTGGCAGAGCAAGACAAAGTATTGAAGAAGGTTGGAAGAGAGGAAAAACAGATTTTATCACTTGCAACCTTCCTGCTCTGACCCGACGCAATAACGAAGGGAACCTGACAAGCACATCGCCTTCGTCCTCTCTGTGAGAGCTAGGGAGGCTACCGATGATGGTGTCTAAGCACCATTTGTGTGCCTCCATCATACCCGCCACGACGCGCAGGGACAACCCACTCCCCTTGCGATAACCGCTAGACTACTCCTCTTCGGAGCCGTCGAAGACGGTGGTCTTCCATCTTCCTCGTGGTGTCACGTCGCCTTAATCCCACCATCCATGTCTATCTCTACGTACATGTCTCCTTCTTCCTCCCTCCTAGCGCGTCGCCCTGGCCCCTCTCCTAGGTCACCATGCTCCTCTTCTCGCGCATCTCTGCGTTGTAGGGAATAAAAGCCAACAAGCCAACATCGATCTGCCATTCTCCCTACACAGACACACGTCACAGAATTCATCGCCCAGGCACAGCTCTCCGGTCGACCCCGCCACTGGATTCGTTTTTTTCTCTACACATCAGAATAGCAGGCAGCTGGCTGAGGTGGGTAGGAAGAGACGAGCGCCCAGTTTGTGCTGTTTTTTTTACGGGAATTGGATGGAGGGGTGGGGTAGCAGGTGCCGAGTTTTTTTTTTCTTTTAAGGGAAACGAGGGCCAACTTTGCGACATTGGATTTGATGGAGCACAGATCGGAGCACAGGTCGGGAGCAGGCAAGCCCCATCCGTTTCCAGTAGGATAAGGAAATGAAAACACCAATTTAGCTTATATTATTTTAAACCAAGAGGGGGCGAAACCACATTTGATGACGTACAAACACCAACTCCACTTAACAGTAGAGATTTTCAGTCGAGAATAGTAGCACTATCGTATTTTATTAAAATGAGATTCTGCAGCTCTCCGGTCGACCCCGCCATTGGATTCATTTTTTTTCTCTACACATCAGAATAGCAGGCAGCTGGCTGAGTTGGGTAGGAAGAGACGAGCGCCCAGTTTGTGCTGTTTTTTTTACGGGAATTGGAGGGAGGGGTGGGGTAGCAGGTGCTGAGTTTTTCTTTTGAGGGAAACGAGGGCCAACTTTGCGACATCGGATTTGATGGGAGCACGGATCGGAGCATAGGTCAGGAGAAGGCAAGCCCCGTCTGTTTCCAGTAGGATAAGAAAAGGAAAACACCGATTTTGCTTAGATTATTCCAAACCAAGAGGGGACGAAACCACATTCGATGAAGTACAAACACCAACTCCACTTTAACAGTAGAGATTTTCAGTCGAGAATAGTAACACCGTCCGTATTTTATTAAAATGAGATTCTGCATTTAATTGGAAAAAATTTAGCCGTTCAATAAAATAAAATAAATAAATAAAAAAAGTTGAGATTCCAATTGCGTAGCAGGAGGCGGCCAAGCTACAGCCTACAGGCTACAGACACATCGCTTTCCGCTTCCGCCGCCCCGCCGTCTCCTCCGACCTCTCGCGCCTCACCCTCCTCTAAACCCCGGTTGAACCCTAGCCACCGCCTCCGGGAGCATGCACGCCAGGCTGCTTGGCGCTCCGTCCCGCGCCGCCGTCGCCTCCGCCTCCACCTCCTCCTCCTCCTCCTCCATCCCCTACGCCGGCTGCCGCCCTTCCTGGAAGGCGCGGCCGCCAAGCCGGAGTTCCGCCTCGCCGCCGCCTCTCTCGCTGTTGCGCGCCGGCGCATCCATGGAGCCCGCTTCGACGGAGGGGTAAGCTATTCGAGGAGTGTCGATTCGTGCCGATTGCCGCGTTTGGTTCTCGCCGGGCGGTGAATTCCTGGCAATTCCTGCGTCCCCTGGGCGTTGTTGCAGAGTTTTCACCTGATTGGTCTGCCTCTGCGTGTGCGGTGTTTCAGGCAGAGCGACCCGCCTGTGCATGGCGTGGCCGATAGGGTCGTCGGGGTGCTGGGGGGCGGCCAGTTGGGGAAGATGCTGTGCCAGGCGGCCAGTCAGATGGGGATCAAAGTGGCCATCCTGGACCCCCTCAAGAACTGCCCCGCAAGCTCCGTTTGTCACGAGCATGTCGTGGGGAGCTTCAATGATAGTGACACAGTCCGTGAGTTTGCGAAGAGGTAGGCGAAACTGTGACCCCGCTTGGTTATTTGAGGGGCTGGCATCCCTGTACATTATCAGTTCTCAAACTGCTTTGACAAATCCTTTCGATGATGTTAGGTGTGATGTTCTAACTGTGGAAATTGAGCATGTCGATGCTGTAACTCTTGAGAAGCTTGAAAAACAGGGTGTTGTTTGTGAACCCAAAGCCTCTACCATCATGATTATTCAGGTAATCTTTGCCTACTTGTGCCAACCGTCTTCCTGTTTTGCCAGCTTTGTACTACAACCATTAGCATCTAATGGAGTATGTTTGATGTATTGATACTCTATTCTATTACAGGACAAGTACAGGCAGAAAGACCATTTCTCAAAATTTGGAATTCCGTTACCTGACTTTGTTGAAGTAATGCACCATCTTTTTTACTTTTGTAAGCCATCTTTTTTACTTTTGTGAAATTTTTGGAGCTGTAAGTGTTTTGATATGAACTTGTAGTGTTGTTTTGCAGGTAGATACTTTGAGTAGTATAGAGAAAGCTGGGGAAATGTTTGGTTACCCTCTAATGGTAAAAAGCAAAAGATTGGCATATGACGGTCGTGGGAATGCTGTTGCTCACGATAAAAATGAGCTATCTTCTGTTGTTTCTTGTAAGTTTGATAAGCATTGATTTAGCGCAGCCTTTTCTAATTGAATTCCGAAAATCGGAAGCTGTTCTATGGTTTCCTAAATTAGCTATAAGGCGTGCTAGGATTTGAATTTTTAAGCAATTATCTTGAGGCCCATGCTTTTTAACATAGTCTGAGTTGACCCAATCACGTGAAGAACTATCAACTGATGAGGAAATTAATTTTCTTTAATATTCTTTATTGCTGCAGTGCTGGGTGGGTTTGAACATGGCTTGTATGTTGAGAGGTGGACAACTTTTGCAAAGGTTAGTTTTATTTGATTTATTTGTTTAAGGAGGAAACCAAATCCCATTAAAATCGGTCCAACCCCCAACTATCTTCCGTTTTTATACCCTGCAGTATTTTATAAGTGTCTGTAAATTATACATTTTTCTGTAATTTGTATCTTTCTGAATGTTTAAAGGAATACAAATTTTGGGTGTCCAATTTAATCCCTGTTAACATTGTGGTTCACATGGCAAAGGATTCGTAGTTGCCAGTCACCATTTGTCTAGTCACCATTGTTTTGTAAATTTTGGCTGCTTGTCTATACTAATATTGGTTCTTTGTGCTTGTGCATCTGGCAGTGCCATATGTGTGAGCTTGAATGAGTATATGATAAGTTCTGCAAGTTTATTCCAAAATATTTGTTTGGTCTCTTGCAGAATTTATTACAAAATACCATGATAGGAGTAATGGAACAGAACATAACAGATTGCTTCAGTACCTATCATATTGTCATGGGCTATAGTTGATTATTACAACTTCTGTTGTTTACTTACATATTTCAGTTATTTATCTTACTTACGTTTAGGAGCTTTCTGTAATTGTGGCAAGGAGCAGAGACGGTTGTACAGTTTGTTATCCTGTCGTTGAAACCATTCATAAGTAAGATAGCCCTTTTGTTTTTGATTATCTATTTTAGTGCTTCCTTACTATTATTTTATTTTGCTCCTTTTTCCAAATTCGGAAAATATGAAGCCTTTGTCTGGAACATTCAGGGATAACATCTGTCATGTTGTTGAAGCTCCTGCTGAGATACCCGAGAAAATGAAGAAGTTAGCTACCAGTGTAGCTGAGAAAGCTATCAAGTCATTAGAAGGTGCTGGTGTTTTTGCTGTTGAACTATTTTTAACAAATGACAATCAGGTTTGTTCGAACATTTATGCACATCTTATATAATTGAATCCTCCTATGATGATGTTGGATCTTTCTCACGTTGATAATCTCACTAGGTTTTATTGAACGAAGTAGCCCCTAGGCCTCACAATAGTGGACACCATACAATCGAGGCATGTTACACTTCACAATATGAGCAACATTTACGTGCTATTCTTGGACTTCCTCTTGGTGATCCTGCAATGAAAGCACCAGCAGCAATAATGTACAACATCCTGGGTGAGGATGAGGTATATATATTTTGGTTTCGTGTTGATTTGTCCTCCATTTTTTGCTATGTTAAACATTGATATTTAGGTGAATAGCTGCTAGATTATTTATAGGTCACGATGTTATTGTACTAGTTACCTATATAATATTGGTCACCAATTGCTACAGGGCGATTCGGGATTTGTTTTAGCCCATCAGCTGATTAAGAGGGCGTTAAATATTCCAGGTGCATCAGTCCACTGGTATGCAAAGCCAGGTTGGTTCAGCCACACACTTAGCTGTTGTTGCAGAAAGTTGACAATTGTGCTTATTGTCTACCCATGCCATGAAATATTATTTAAAGAATTGTTCTTCCAGAGATTCGGATGCAAAGAAAGATGGGTCATATTACTATTGTGGGGCCTTCTTTGTTCAGTGTAAAAGAACATTTGAACAAGTTGCTGCAAAGAGACACAGATGGCCAGAAGAAAGGTTATATTTGTTCCTATCATACCATCGTTATATCTTCAACTTGCTGTTGGCAGATGTAATGCCTTTAGGTAGTACTGTATGGTTGCATGACTTTGATTATTCTGTTTGATATCTCTGTTTGCCATAGATTTTCGCTGTCTGTATTTATTAAATGGGGATCTGGATTTGATTTCCAATTGCCACAAGCACTATTATCCATGAGAGTGGTATATGGTGGCCAGGAATGGATAATGGCCTTTCTATATGCACTAACCTGGATGACTTTTAAACTTTATTCGTATGCTTCAAAAATAATGAAACAACAGTCTGTTAGGATGCCGGAAAGAGAGTATAGGAGGCAGATGAATTTTGAATAATGACGAATAACCTGTTTAAAACAAATAATAATACTACTGGGGCAAAAATTGTCAATGCATGCAAGTTATCTGGTCTGTCTAAATTCTAGTGACTGAAACTCATTATGCTTTATCCAGCACTCTTGTGATGTATTTCTACTTGCCATGGTGAAATTAATCAGGCTTTTGTTATGCCACCTGCCAATCACTTTTACTTAATTCTTTTTTTGGTGATAGAAGTCTTTTCATTCTATTCATTCCATTTGCTGAGGTCTAGAATGCTTCATTAATTACAGTTAGACCTCGTGCTGCGGTTATAATGGGTTCGGATTCAGATCTTCCCATAATGAAAGATGCTGCAGCAGTACTGGAGAAATTCAACATACCTTTTGAGGTTTGATTTCTGAAACCTTTCTGTTGACAAGCTATGGGCTGTTGCCATGGCCATTCTGCAGCTTGATGGATTGTTTCGTTTTTTCAGCTTACAGTTGTTTCGGCACATCGTACAGCAGAGAGGATGTACGCTTATGCATCGTCTGCTAAGGAAAGGGGCTTAGAGGTCATTATTGCAGGCGCAGGCGGAGCAGCTCACTTACCAGGCAAGTGTCAGTTGACGGGGAAAAACATGCTCATGAATTTCACCATACTGCTTTGTAAACATAAATATAGGGTGCAATTACGTGCATTCTGCTATACTCGATTCTGTCAAAATGAGTAATGTGAAGGGGCGGTAATGTGATATAAACGTTTACCGAGGTCATGTTATTATCTATTCTATCAAATGTCAGTTATAGTATGTCAGAGATTTGAATAAAGTAGTGTTTCTCGATCAAACAGATACAGCATTGACACTGACAAAGCCCATATGCCTGAAGGAAGTGTAATGAACGATCTGTTCATAATTTTGTTGCGATTAGTTAAGGATAATCTTGTAACTGTTTGTTGCAGGGATGGTGGCTTCATTGACTACTCTTCCTGTAATCGGAGTCCCCATCTGGACGAAGTCATTACAGGGAATGGATTCCCTCCTATCTATTGTGCAGGTGAGGGTTTAAGTCTTTTCTTTAACTAGATAATGCCCCGCGCGTTGCTGCGGAGATTTATAGCAAAAAGCATGTAATAAATAACATTAGGATAAAACCTTTGGAATTTATAAACAGTCCATAGATCTTAACATACATATAAGATGGGCATGAAGGCTTAGCTCGGTAAGTAAAACTTAAGTGTAAGGGTAATGGAATATATGTAGCAAAAGTAGTAACATGAATAAAATTTCTAGCACACATGAGTTTATGTGATGCAACGCCAACCGGCAGAATGCAAAGATTATATATATTATGGTTCAAATCACTTACGTATCTAGGAGTCAGATCATCTCATTTATAAATTCAACATCCCCCGAATGCCAAGCACAAACAGAGGATTGAAACCATTGCAAAATGCTGAATTGCTATTAGCAAGATCTTTTACCTATTCAATCGCCAAAAGACAAATATTCCCAGTGAACTTTCAAATGCGAGTCTGACAGATCTTCCTTCCAAAGCAGTGGGGCACTTTAGGATAACATGAGAATTGAGAAGGTCACTGCCAAACCACTTCTCTTTTTATTTAGAAAGAAGGCCAACGACCCAGCTTTTATATTGAAAAGCTAACAGATCTTTGCTGCGATTACCCAGCTAAGAAGTATATAATCTGAAAAACAGGAAAACACATCCACACCTGATTTGTGATAGGTACCAGAAAATTACAGAGAGAGCCCACACATGGTGACACGCATCAGGCAAAACCAACAGTACAAAAGAAAAGACTACACAAAGTTAACCAATGTCTTGCCGCACTTCCGAATCCTTGAGCTGCAGCCTCGTCGTCAAACCACTTCTCTCAGCTATGCAAAATCTGTCGGCTGTCTCCTCCTATTCAGATTATTGGTCATCGTCTACTCCTTTTGTGCTTCACCAGCATGTGAGGAGCCGTGAGGAGTGGGATGAGAGAGAGATACACAGCTATATTGTTAGCCAGAATAAATGGGGAATGGGAAAGTGAGGAGCTGCTGTGCGGCTGAGAATTAGCACTTGAGGTGATCATTCACGAAGGTCACCAATCACCAGTTAGTAGTAGAGAAAACTGAAAATTAAGGAAGGGAGGCGAAGAGGTGAACAGTGGAAGCCTCTAGAGCTACTATGAGGTTAATTAGAAGATGAAGTGGGCACCGTAAACTGTGGAGAAGATGATTCTGTAGGAAAATCATTGTAAAATAACTCAGAGTGTAATTAAAATAAAACTAATGACGTGGCAGGCCGCATGCGTAAAGGAACGGGACTGCTGATGTGGAAGGTTGGTGAGGTGGATAGGTTGCATGCTTAGAGAAATAGGTTAGTGGGGATGATCTACTTAGTTATATAGGATACCATTCAAAAGCAGAATGGTACTGTGATAAACATCACATAATCGTTAATTGTAACTATTCATCAATGCCCACTCTTCTTGCATCATCAGATGCCGTCTAATTTCTAATCGATTATTGACTCTTCTGTTGTTTATTGTCACCAATTTTACAGATGCCGAAAGGTATTCCTGTTGCTACTGTTGCAATTGGAAATGCTGAAAATGCAGGCTTGTTGGCAGTTCGGATGCTTGCCTCAAGAGATCCTGAGTTGTCGGACAGGTATGGTTCGTTTCTGATAATATTTTCTTGCAAATTACAAATTCAGCTCTATACCCTGTATGGTCAGCCGTTTTGAACTGATAACTGGTGGTTGGTGGTAGATGCAGACCCCTGTAATGGGTAAAATTGCCAACAGAGCTAGTCAATGATATCAATAAAATGGATCAATTTATTTATAAATGATAAAGACTGTTTACAGTCAGGATTTTTTTTGGAATTATTTGAGAATTGAGTCAGTCAAAATCACAAATTGAATTTATGGCTTTCATGGCCAACCCTTTTGGTGTGGTAAAGGACATCCTGTTAACAGAGAAAGTGGCTTGAATCAACAATCCTTTGGAATGCGCTTTGCCGGTAGCATCGGTGAAAGGATGATATACATATGGTTTGGATCATGTATTTGCTTGAAGCGGGAAATCTCCACTAATCTGGTACAACAACTTTGACACCTATACTCAAGGGCACCCTGCAATTAGGGTAGATAATAATTAACAAGCTAGCTCGGAACTGACTCGTCAAACTAGGGAGGCAGCGAACAGCCACAAGACTCATCAACAACTAGCCAGAGTTGAACTGTTGGTGAGAGCTGGGTTAGTGGAATGTGTTGCAGATGTGGCACATCGGTTATGTTGCTACTGGTCTGACTTGAGCCTAATTAGCAGAGGTTTTTTCATGGATAGCAATGTTTTGCCATCTCCATGGATAACCATTATTCAATTTATTTGCAGTTTTTGTCAAATATTGGACTGGTCCTTTGTGTTAGACTGTTTCATGCTACCTGTTTTTGCTGGTGACTTGGTTATTTGCTATTGAACTTTTTTCCGGTGAACTATTTAGTTGTGTTTAAAGTCATTGTTTGTTTATGGTTCTTTCATTGAAATGACGATATGTATAACTGCGTTAGTTAACATGAAGGGTGCTACACATTCCCTGACAAAACCTTGTTCCATGATCACTAGGCGTAGTTATGTGTGCCTAGTAACTTTTAAGATAGTTGCACTATATTGGTCGGTCTGATTTGTGTTTATTTCTAGCAGGGTAAATGAATACCAGCAAGATCTGGAAGACAGTGTGTTGGTCAAAGCAAGATTGCTCGAGGAATTAGGTTCGGACAAATATCTGCAGCAATATATGCAGCCTTGAGCACTGACTGCCTGTTCTGTTGACATATAGCCAATCTTGACAGAAGCAGAAAAATAGTCCACCGTGGGTGATATTCTTAAAGATCCTTTAGCCTGCCTGGCTGTTCATCTGGCTTTCTTTCTTATATTGTGCTAATTGTAATTGCCTGCTAAATTGCTCCACCCAGCCCAAAATTTTCTTTCTCTACTGTGGTCCCAATGGATGCGCAACTCGAGTTTTAGAGTGAGAACGGGCTCGAGGAAATTTTTGTTGGAAATTAATATACTTTACACGCTGGGAGAGGGTATGAATACCAGAAAATGTTGCTACAGTAATATTTTTCTTGTCACGAACGCATCTAATGCCTTGATGTTCATATGGCGGCTGTGGCCTACTCTCAGTCACCTCTGAGTAAAACCTTTGATGTGGGTTTTGAGCAATTATATCACTGTTCTGGTCCTAGTGGACGTGTAACCTGGATGCGCAGCAACAGTGCATTCATGCAGAAACTTTGGAGATCAATGTGTTGCGCTCACATACCGTGACCAAATATAGCTTTGCAGATGTGATGATGTTGGGAAAAGGTCATCACGCTCATGGTCTTTTTTTGAGATTAATGATGAATATGATAGTCGAGATGATCATCTTGGTCGACCTCGCGGGGTGTAGCAGGATATGCAAGCTTTGGCGCTTTTGCACTTAATAACATTTCTGCTTTCCAACCACCAGTTACATTCAGAGACACACTCATGATGATTATCTGAAGAGGATTTGATGTCGTGATGGGCAGATGGGCAGTTCGACTCATGCCCAGGAAAGGTGTCAGTTAACTCTCACTACCCATCACGTTTTAGGATCCATCATAACTTATACATGTGGGTTAGAAATGGTCGACAGTTGCGATTGTTAACTTTTTTTTGAGGGAGTTTAAATTGATTTACACTAGTTATGCCATCGATCATACTGCATCAGGACCTCTGTCCTCCGCTCCTTCTCATTTGTGTTCCAGCTCCGCGGGCGCCGATCCACCGAGCGTAACATCTACTCCCTCCGTACCAAAATATAAGACGTTTTTGCAGTTTAAATTGAACTATAAAAACATCTTATATTTTGGTACAGAGGTAGTAATATCATAGGCGAATCACGATCTTGGCTTCACCTGCATTGCAGCTACGTGTCGCTTCTGTTTGTATAAATTAGCATTTTCTGATTAATTCAAAAATAAATCATGATAATAACATTAGCAGTATTAATCTCATACTGATATGTAAACATGTGATCGCGTACTACGCATAGAACAAGTATATCTATGTAAATAACTAGTATGGCTAACACAAAAACAAACAGGAGAGAGGTGAACATATCGTACCCTCCAGTCGGCCAAGTCAAAGCTGCGTCAGCAACATCCTCAACGGCCTTCTTCTGGGCTTTGGAGTTTTCACCCATGGCGATGTCAAAGAGGCTGAGGACGTAGTCGAAGTCGAGGAACAACAATGAGTATTCGTGCTTGAGACGCTCTCCAAAAACTTAATCGCCCCATCTCCCGGTGCAGGATCAGAAAGGACGGGGTTCCGGACGGCTAAGGTTGCCGACGCCTCCAATATATAGGCGGTAGGGCAGGGAGACGTGGGGCTGGGCCCACGCTCGAGTCGGCAACAACCCAGTTCACAAAACACGACGCAAGCGACAGAGGAGAAGCGCATGTGTACCACCCCTCTTCTCAAACTTCAATAACATGTGGAAGAGAATCCCTTTAAAACAGGTGTCAACTCTCCTCAACTCATTAGGTAGTAGTAATAAACTTCTCATCACCATGTCATGACACCACACATGAGCCTTTGAGATTTTTGAAGAATTATTATTTATATGGGTCTAAAGCCCATCTACACTATCCCTAGTGGCGGCTAGGGGTTTACAACTCCCCTCCAAGCACCTCCACCTCCAGCGAGTCTGTCGTCTCCTCTCTGCCTGCTACTCCGTGTTGGATTATGGATGGACTTTGGCCCATATAAGACAATAATCTCTGGTTAATCTCTAAGGCCCATTTAGGTGCATGGCAAGTGGTAGGAAGTTTAGTACCATACTGCTACAGTAGAGAGGGTGAGACCCCTTTATAAGGGCTGCTCTACCACAATGCCATTGGGAGCTTGGGAAGAGGAGCTGTACACGCGCGCTCCTCCTCCTCCGCCGCCTCGCCTCACCTCCTCACGACGCGCGCGCGCGCCACGGTTTGCGGGAATGAGCCGAGCCGAGCCTTATTTTTGCCGGTCAGAAATGTTTAATTAATCTTGGATTAATTGACGATTCCTTACAGCAGCGCCACTGTCCAAGACGTTGGACCGTGGGCTGTTTGCGGACTCGATCGTGGGCCTGAGCCCTGACCCATATACCCGACGGCCTATATAAGGAGGCGCTAGCCTATGGAGTGAACCCTAACTCACTCACTCCCTCTTGCACAACCCTAGCCGTCATCTATCGTTCCTCTCTCTGTGCTGCCTCCGGTGATCCCATCCCGACGACCGCGTGCACGTATGGTCGGGAGAGCAGGTGCCTCCGGAACCCTGTCGTTCGAGATCCTGCCCCGGAGACCGGCAATAAGGTTTTTGGGGAGCGTCTCGGCGCGACTGCTCCCGATCCGTCTCCATCTCCGTGCTCCTCTGCTTCCACTACTTCCCATGCATCGATACCATGGTCATCGTCGCCGCTGCCAAGAAGGTCACGGACGACGCCGAGGCTGCCACCACCGCCGCCGCGTTGGCCTGGCCAACCGGAGGGTATGATTTGGTCATCCCTCATTTACTCGTTTATGTGCTAGCCGTATATGCCGTGTTCATAGATGTTTCGGTTCTATGTACTGTATGTGCTCACATGCTTAGGTATCGGTATGAGTTGCATACCGTCATTGCCATGCTTACTGTTTACTCGTAGATTAGTCTAATCTAAAAGGTGCTGATATTTCCAACAATCCAAAAACCTTATTTCAGGCACTTTTCGATTCAAGGCTTTGCCGCTACATTGAAGCCAAAAAAGTTTACCGGAACACATTTTAAGCGTTGGTAGACAAGGACCACCTTGTGGCTCACAACGATGAACGTGTTCTTGGTTGGTGGTGTGTCTCCCACGAAAACAATTGCTCCTGAACAAGAGAAGGCGTTTAGGGAGGCAACCACCATCTTCGTGGGAGCAGTTCCGAGTGTGATTGGAGACAAGTTGGTTGACGCATATATTCATATGTGGGTTGCCAAAAACTTGTGGGATGCACTCGAAGTTAAGTTCAGCGCAACCGATGCGGAAGTGAACTGTATGCTTTGGAGCAGTTCCATGATTACAAGATGGTTGATAACCGTTCTGTATTGGACCAGGCTCATGAGATACAGTGCATCACTAAGGAGCTGGAGCTCCTAAAGTGTGAGTTATCAGACAAGTTTGTCGCGGGTTGCATTATTGCAAAACTCCCTCCTGGATGGAGGAACTTTGCTACTTATCTCAAGCACTTGAGACGTGAATTCTCTGTTGAGGATGTCATCGGTCAATGTGGTGCAGAAGAATTTTCACAAGTTCAAGGGAAAGAATATTGTCCAGCAGAATACTACCTTCAAGAAGAAGGTAAGAAGAAAGACAAAAAGAGAGATGACTGCTTTACTTGTGGTTCAGAGGAACATTGGGCAAACAAGTGCCCAAACAAGTACAAGGAGCCAGGACAGGACTCCAAGTCTGTCAATGTGACTATGAGCAACAATGATGGGGCATCTGGGTATGGTAATCTGTTTACCGTACTTTTAGTTTGTCAGTCCACTGATTGGTGGGTTGATACAGGTGCAAATATTCATGTGTGTGCTTATATGTCTTTGTTCTCTTCTTACCAGGTCGCACGAGATTGCTCCGTCCTGATGGGGAATGGCTCGCATGCTTCTGTTCATGGTGTTGGCACGGTAGATCTGAAGTTTACTTTGGGAAAGATCGCGCAACTGAAGAATGTGCAGCATGTCCCCGCCATCAAGAAGAATCTTGTTAGTGGCTCCCTTCTATGTAAGGAAGGGTTTAAGTTAGTATTCGAGTCCAATAAAGTAGTCGTATCTCCGTATGAACCTTTTTTTGGAAAAGGATATGATTGCGGAGATCTGTTCCGCCTTTCCCTAGCGGATTTCTGTAATAAAGTCGTGAACCAAATTCATTCTGACGTGAACGAATCTGAGGTTTGGCATTTGTCACATTAATTTCGGTTGTATGACGCGGCTAGCTAAGATGGATCTAATCCCGATTTTCACTTTTGCCAAAGGCTCTAAGTGCCATGCGTGTGTGCAAGCAAAGCAACCTCGTAAGCCTCACAAGCCTGTGAAGGAGAGACACCTGGCACAACTAGAGCTCATACATTCAGATCTCTGTGAGATGAATGGTGTGTTGACTAAAGGTGGAAAGAAATATTTCATGACGTTGATTGATGATTCCACTAGATTCTGCTATGTGTATTTGTTAAATACTAAGGATGAGGCTCTACAGTACTTTAAAATCTATAAGGCAGAAGTTGGGAACCAACTTGAAACGAAAATAAATCGAGTTCGGTCTAAACGTGGTGGAGAGTCTTTTCTAATGAGTTTCATTCATTCTGTGCGGAACATGGTATTATTCATGAGAGGGTGCCTTCCTATTCACCCTAGTCAAACGGGGTTGCCGACCGGAAAACCATACTTTATCAGATTTGGTTAACGTCATGTTAGATACATCAGGTTTATCCAAGGCATGGTGGGGGGAGGCTGTATTGACATCATGTCATGTCCTGAATAAAGTTCCCACGAAGAATAATGAGACTACTCCCTATGAGCAATGAGAAAAGAAAAGAACTACACTCTCTTACTTGCGCACTTGGGGCTGTTTGGCGAAAGTCAATGTGCTGATAACCAAAAAGCGTAAGTTGGGACTAAAGACTATGGACTGCGTTTTTCTAGGCTATGCCAAGCATAGCGTTGGCTATAAATTCCTAGTGGTGAAATCTGATGTACACGACGTGAAGGTTGGTACAATCATGGAGTCTAAAGATGCTACATTCTTTGAGGATATTTTTCCCACGAGAGATATGCAAAGCACTTCTAGACTGGAATCTAATGAGACTCCTGAACCTGCCATTCTGATGGAATATTATGAACACAAAAGTGATGAAAGTTCCACGGAGGATGACGAGGAAGCTCCTGTTAGGAGCAAGAGACAGAGGACTGCAAAGTCCTTTGGTGATGATTTCCTCGTGTACCTCATGGATGATGACACTCCCAGTTCCATCTCAGAAGCTTATGCATCACCGGATGCTGATTACTGGAAGGATGCGGTCCGTAGCGAGATGGATTCCATCTTGGCTAACGGGGCATGTGAGATCACTGATCGTTCTTATGGTTGCCAACCATTGGGATGTAAGTGGGTGTTCAAAAAGAACCTTAGGCCCGATGGTACTTTGGAAAAGTACAAGGCTAGGCTTGTGGCCAAGTGTTATACCCAGAAAGAAGAAGAAGATTTCTTTGATACTTACTCACCTGTGGGTAGACTGATAACCATTCGAGTGTTACTTTCGTTGGCTGCCTCGCATGGTATTTTCGTTCATCAGATGGACGTTAAGACAACTTTCCTTAACGGAGAGCTAGACGAGGAAATTTACATGCAACAGCCAGATGGCTTTGTAGCAAATGGTCAGGAAAGGAAGGTGTGCAAGCTATTGAAATCTTTGTATGGCCTGAAACAAGCGCCTAAGAAATGGCATGAGAAGTTCAATACAACTTTGACATCTGCTGGCTTTGTTGTTAACGAAGCTGACAAATGTGTATACTATCGCTATGGTGGTGGTGAAGGAGTTATACTGTGTCTGTATGTCGCTGACATACTGATATTTGGGACCCACCTCAAAGTCATTGAGGAGGTCAAGGCTTTTCTATCTCATAACTTTGAGATGAAAGACCTGGGTGTGGTTGATGTTATCTTGAACATCAAGCTACTGAGAGATAATGAGGGTGGAATTACACTTTTGCAATCCCACTATATTGAGAAGATTTCGAGTCGTTTTGGATATTCGGACTGCAAACCTTCTACAACACCATATAATCCTAGCGTGCGGATTTGAAAGTTCAAAGGCACGGCTGTAGATCAATTGAGATACTCTCAAGTGATTGGTTCACTCATGTACCTAGCTTGTGCTACTCGGCCTGACATCTCATTTGTTGTGTGCAAACTGAGCCGGTTTGTTACCAATCTGGGAGATGTGCATTGGCATGCAGTTGGGCGAGTCATGCGTTATTTGCAAGGTACTGTGAACTACGGAATTCACTATTCTGGGTACCCGACGGTACTTGAGGGGTACAGTGATTCAAATTGGATATCTGATGCTGATGAGATGAAAGCCACAAGTGGATATGTCTTCACACTTGGTGGTGGTGCTGTTTCCTGGAAGTCTTGCAAGCAGACGATCTTAACGAGATCGACTATGGAAGCAGAACTCACAGCATTAGACACATCATGCGTCGAAGCAGAATGGCTTCAAGAGCTTTTGATGGATTTTCCAATGGTTGATAAGCCAGTCCCGACTATCCTTATGAACTGTGACAATCAAACAGTGATTGCCAAGACTAAGAGTTCAAAGGACAATATGCAATCCACTAAGCATATAAGAAGAAGACTAAAACCTGTCAGACATTCTAGAAACTCCGGAGCAATAGCGTTGGATTATATCCAAACGGCTAAGAATCTGGCAAATCCCTTTACGAAAGGGCTATCACAGATTGTGATATAAAATGCATCGAGGGAGATGGGCATGAGACCCACGTAAGTTGCTGGGGGGGGGGGGGTAACCCAACCTATGTGATCGGAGATCCCGTGAATTAGGACCTGGGAAAACAATCCGGTGGTCAGGAGAGTATCCTTACTAACCCACTCCGTTGGAGATGCAATACTCTCATAATCTGTAAGGCAGATTGACTTTTGTCTTAATGTGTTTCAAAGCTTGTATAAGCAAGATGCTATCCTACAGAGCGATCTTTGGAGGAACACACCTATGTGAGCCCGACTGCTGGTCACAGTCTATGAGATTGGTAATCTCTAGGAAGCTCATGAGAAGGTAAGGAGTATGACTAATAAGCTCCACCCATAGGGTTTAGCCTTCGGCAGCCACGTATCAGCTGACAATAGGCGAAACTTCTGCTCGCGGACAATTCAAGGCATAGTCCATTGTTCAGTTGTGAAGAAGTCTAATCCTGTTGCTCTAGGTGACAGTTCAACTTAACAGTCTCCACTTTCTAGTATATCAACCATTGTTTGGAACGGTTGACAAACTTATGTACCTTGAGATCTGGTGGTGGGTTGTTGGATTATAGATGGGCTTTGGCCCATATAAAATAATAATCCCTCATTAATCTCTAAGGCCCATTTAGGTGCATGGCAAGTGGTAGGAAGTTTAGTACCATACTGCTACAGTTGAGAGAGTGAGACCCCTTTATAAGGGCCGCTCTACCACATGCCATTGGGAGCTTGGTAAGAGGAGCTGTACACATGCGCTCCTCCTCCTCCGCCGCCCGCCTCGCCTCGCCACGCCACGCCTCGCCTCATTGCTACTTGTAGACTGCGTTGGTATTTCCCCGAAGAGGAGAGGATGATGCAGTATAGTAGAGATAAGTATTTCCCTCAGTTAAGAACCAAGGTTATCAATCCAGTAGGAGAACCAAGCAAAATTCTGTTAAGCGCACTACACACACAAAAGCAAACACTTGCACCCAACGCGAATAAGAGGGTTGTCAATCCTCTTAGTGGTTATTTGCAAGGATTAATTCTGATAGTGATAGATAGATAAACTAAAATACTAAATAAAATAAAAGTAAATAAATTGCAGCAAGGTATTTTTGATTTTAATACATGATAAAAGTAGACCCGGGGGCCATAGTTTTCACTAGAGGCTTCTCTCTCGAACACATAGCATACGGTGGGTAAACAAATTACTGTTGGGCAATTGATAGAAAAGCAAATAATTATGATGGATTCACGGCAACGATCATGTATATAGGCATCACGTCCGAGACAAGTAGACCGACTCCTTCCTGCATCTACTACTATTACTCCACCCATCGACCGCTATCCAGCATGCGTATAGGGTATTAAGTATGAAACAGAGTAACGCCTTAAGCAAGATGACATGATGTAGACAAAGTAAACGCAAGCAATATGATTAAAACCCATCTTTTTATCCTTAATGGAAACAATACAAATACGTGTCATGTCCCTTTCTGTCACTGGGATTGAGCACCGCAAGATTGAACCCATCACAAAGCACTTCTCTCATTGCAAGATAAACCAATCTAGTTGGCCAAACCAGAGAGAAATACAAAGCTATAATAATCATGCATAAAAGAGTTCAAAGAAGACTCAAATATTTCTCATGAATAATCTGATCATAAACTCACAATTCATCGGATCCCAACAAACACACCGCAAAAGAAGATTACATCGGATAGAACTCCAAGAACATCGATGAGAACATGGTATTGAAGATCAAAGAGAGAGAAGAAGCCATCTAGCTACTAGCGATGGACCCGTAGGTCTGTGGTAAACTACTCACACATCATCGGAAGGGCAGCAAGGTTGATGAAGAAGCCCTCCGTGATCGATTCCCCCTCCGGCAGAGTACCGAAAAAGGCCTCCGGATGGGATCACGGAAGAACAGAGGCTTGCGGCGGTGGAAATGTTTTCTCTTCTGTCCCTCTGGTATATTGGGAATATTTGGGAATTTATATCGCTGGAATTAGGTTAGGAGGGGCTACGAGGGGCCCACAAGCCTGGGAGGCGCGCCTACCCCCTGGGCGCGCCCTCCAGGCTTGTCGCCTCCTCGTGGCTCTTCTGGTCTTCTCCCGAAGCTTCGTGGGTCTCTTCTGGTCCAGAAAAAATTAATCCAAAGTTTTTTTCTCGTTTGGACTCTTTTTGATAATGATTTTCTGAAAAGGCAAAAACAAGCAAAAAAACAGCAACTGACACTGGGCACTGGGTTAATATGTTAGTCCCCAAAAATGATATATAATGGCATATAATTGCATATAAAACATCCAAGATTGATACTATAATAGCATGGAACAATAAAAAATTATAGATACGTTGGAGACGTATCAAGCATCCCCAAGCTTAATTCCTGCTCGTCCTCGAGTAGGTAAATGATAAAAACATAATTTTTGATGTGGAATGCTACCTATCATATTTCATCATGTAATCTCTCTTACGGTATGAATAATAAGATCCGAATAATTCAAAGCAATAGTCTATAGTTTGATATAAAGACAACAATACTCAGGCATACTAACAAACAATCATGTCTTTCAAAATAAAAATGCTAAAGAATGTTATCCCTACAAAATCATATAATCCTGTCATGCTCCATCTTCTTATCACAAAATATTTATCATGCACTACCCTGACGACAAGCCAAGCAATTGGTTCATACTTTTTAACGCGCTTCAACTTTTTCAACCCCCACGCAATACATGAGTGCAAGCCATGGATATAGCACTATGGGTGGAATAGAGTGTGGTGGTAGAGATTAATAAGGGGAAGTCAAAAATAAGAAGATAGTCTCACATCGACGAGGCTAATCAATGGGCTATGGAGATGCCCATCAATTGATGTCAATGCAAGGAGTAGGGATTGCCATGCAACGGATGCACTAAGAGCTATAAGTGTATGAAAGCTCAACATGAAAATTAAGTGGGTGTGCATCCAACTTGCTTGCTCATGAAGACCTCGGGCATTTGAGGAAGCCCATCATCGGAATATACAAGCCAAGTTCTATAGTGAAAAATTCCCGCTAGTATATGAAAGTGACAAAATAGAAGATTCTCTATATGAAAAACATGGTGCTACTTTGAAGCACAAGTATGGAAAAGGATAGTAACATTGCCCCTTGTCGCTTTTTCTCTTATTTTTTTGTGGGCTCTTTTTGGCCTCTTTTTTTTCGTGGGCTCTTTTTGGCCTCTTTTTTTTCCTCACTGGGACAATGCTCTAATAATTATGATCATCATACTTCTATTTACTTACAACTCAAAAAATTACAACTCGAAACTAGAACAAAAATATGACTCTATATGAATGCCTCTGGCGGTGTACTGATAACCCACAAGTATAGGGGATCAATTGTAGCTTTTTCGATACATAAGAGTGTCGAACCCAACGAGGAGCTAGAGGTAGAATTAATATTCCCTTCAAGTTCTATCGACCACCGATACAACTCTACGCGCACTTAACGTTCGCTTTACCTAGAACAAGTATGAAACTAGAAGTACTTTGTAGGTGTAATGCTAGAACTACTTTGCAAGAATAAAACTAGGAGTACTTTGCGAGAATAAAACTACGAGTAATTTGCAAGATAATAAAAGCTAGTTGTTTAGTAGAAAGCTTTTGTAACACAAGAGAATGATTTGTCCCTAGGCAATCGATAACTAGACCGGTAATCATTATTGCAATTTTATATGAGGGAGAGGCATGAGCTAACATACTTTCCGTACTTGGATCATATGCACTTATGATTGGAACTCTAGCAAGCATCCGCAACTACCAAAGATCATTAAGGTAAAACCCAACCATAGCATTAAGTATCAAGTCCCCTTTACTCCCATACGCAACAACCCCCTTACTCGGGTGTAAGCTTCTGTCACTCTAGCCGCCAACTATAAGAGAATTATGAACGTATTGCAAACCCTACAGCGGGAATCCCTCATGCTTGCGTTACACGGAGGGCACCATAGGACATCACCAAAATAAAACATACAACTCAAACCAATCACGATCATCAATCAACCCATAGGACAAAACTAATCTACTCAAACATCATAGGATGGCCACACATCATTGGATAATAATATGTAGCATTAAGCACCATGTTTAAGTAGATAATTACAGCGGGAAAAGAGGTGTTACACCGCTGCATAGAGGGGTAGAGAGTTGGTGTTGTCGGCGGTGAAGTTGTTGGTGTAGATCGCCGTCACGATGATTGCCCCGGCGGCGTTCCGGCGCCACCGGGAGAGAGGGGGAGAGAGCCCCCCTCCTTCTTCTTCTTGCTTGCCCCCCCTAGATGGGAGGAGGTTTTCCCCTCTGGTCCTTGGCCTCCATGGCACCCGGAAGGGTGGGAGCCCCTCTGAGATTGGATCTCTCTCTCTGTTCTCTTCTGTTTCACGTTTTTGTTTTCTGGCCTTTCACCGTTTCTTAAATTCCTGGAGATCTGTAACTCCGATCTGGCTGAAATTTTAACACGATTTTTTTTCCGGATATTATATTTCTTGCGGCGAAAGAAGGGGGTCAACCGACTTACGAGGGGCTCACGAGGCGCCACGGCGCGCCACCCCCCTGGGGCGTGCCCTGGTGCTTCGTGGGGCCCACGAGCACCATCTTGCATTGATTCTTCTTCCCAAAAATCACATATATTCAAAAATAAATCTCCGTAAATTTTTATCGCGTTTGGACTTCGTTTGATATGGATATTCTGCAAAACAAAAAAACATGCAACAAACAGAAACTGGCACTGGGCACTGGATCAATATGTTAGTCCCAAAAATAATATAAAATGTTGCCAAAAGTATATGAAAGTTGTAGAATATTGGCATGAAACAATCAAAAATTATAGATACGATGGAGACGTATCAGCATCCCCAAGCTTAATTCCTGCTCGTCCTCGAGTAGGTAAATGATAAAAAAGATAATTTTTGATGTGGGATGCTACCTAACATAATCTTGATCATATAATCTAATCATGACATGAATATTAAGACATGAGTGATTCAAAGCAATAGTCTATAATTTGACATAAAGACATCAATACTCAGGCATACCAACAAACAATCATGTCTTTCAAAATATCAACGCTAAAGGAAGTTATCCCTAGCTCGTCATGCTCAATCATTGATCCATTCATGAAACACACTCAATATTAACTATACCCAATGCACAAGTATGACAATAGTGCTCCCCAGTTGGTGCTTTATAAGAGAAGGTGAAGACTCAAAATAAAAATAAAAATTTGCATAAAAGTAAATAGACATGCCCTTCGCAGAGGGAAGCAGAGATTTGCAGAGGTGCCAGAGCTCAAAGCTTAAATTAGAGAGATAAAATTATTTTGAGAGGCATGCTTTTCCTGTCAACGCTACGACCGAAAGTTCCCAATATCTTCCATGCTATACACATTATAGGCGGTTCCCAAACAGAAAATAAAATTCATTTCCTTTCCACCATTCTTTCACAATCCATGGCTAGCCGTATCCACGGGTGCCTTCCATACCAACACTTTCCAAGGAATTTTGTTATTATTATTTTTGATTCATTGTGGGACTGGGCATCCCTATTACCTGCCACTCTCTCGTGCAATGACAAGTGAATAAACACTCATCTTGAGAATAATCCGCCTAGCATGAAAGATATTGGCCACGCCCTACCGCCACATGAGCGGTACTGGCACACAAAACATAAATTTATTTTGAATAATTAGAGTTGGCACATGCAAATTTACTTGGAACGGCATGGAAATACCGCATATAGGTAGGTATGGTGGACTCATTTGGCACAACTTTAGGTTTAAGGAGTTGGATGCACAAGTAGCATTCCCTCTTAGTACAAGTGAAGGCTAGCAAATAGATTGAGAAGCGACCAACCAAAAAACGAAAAACGGTCATAAACATGCATTGAACATAACTAACACTGAATAATGCACCATAAGTAGGATGTAACTTCGTTGCATAACTATAGACTATATGTGCATGCTTCGGGAATCACAAACCTTAACACCAATATTCTTACTAAACCACAATCATTCACTAGTACCTCCCACATATTACCATCTCTATGTCACAAAACTATTGGAAGGAATCAAACATATCATATTCAGTGATCTACAAGTTTTATGTAGGATTTTATTACTAACCATGTGAATGACCAATTCCTGTTGACTCTCTAAATTGGTATAAGTGAAGCAAGAGAGTTCAATTCTTTCTACAAAAGACCATTCTCTAATAAATATAAGTGAAGCAAAAGAGCATTCTACAAACAACGGTTTTCTAGGTATAGAGAAATAGGCATCCAAACTTCAAATGATATAAGTGAAGCACATGAAGCATTCTATAAAGCCATACTCAAAAGATATAAGTGAAGTGCAAAGAGCATTCTATAAATCAACCAAGGACTATCTCATACCAGCATGGTGCATAAAATAAAATGGAAAAATAAACACAAAATACGCTCCAAGAATTTACGCATATCATGTGAACAAAACAAAAATCGAGACATACCGATAATTGTCGAATAAAGATGGGATGCCTTCTGGGGCATCCCCAAGCTTAGACGCTTTAGTCTCCTTGAATATTTACTTGGGGTGCCTTGGGCATCCCCAAGCTTGAGCTCTTGCCTCTCCTCATTCTTCTCATATCAATACCTCCTCGATCTTTGAACACTTCATCCACACAAAACTTAACCGAACTTTTTATTAGAAGGGTTAGTACATATAACATCAAATCCCATCATGTCCTGCTCTAACATTATTGTATAATTATAATAAAACATTACCCACTGTATGCTATCACAATTCCATGGCTCTCAAGTCAACGGGGCTCAACAAGATTTCAAACATACGCAAATAACGAAACTATAACAGCAATCTATGAAAGCAGGACAGTCTGCAAAGATAAAAATATTACATATACTTCTGTAACTCAAAAAATTCTGAAAAATTAGGAAAAAATAAAAAAGTTGCATAGAAGTACCGTGTAAAAATTTCAGAATTTTTTCATGTTTCAGTAAATTATGTAAATTCATGCACTACAGCAAACGTTTCTGTTTTTGCACTGCACATACCAAACAAGCAATTTAAACATCCTAAAGGTAAATCTTGGCACATTATTTTTATAATACAATGGATTTGTACAAGGGGATAATTATTTTTGTTGAAAAGTTTCTGTAATCAAGATTCACAAAGTTTCCATGCGCATGAACAAAGTTCAAGGACACCCCCACTTCAACGGTGTTCGTCTTTCTCACTTTCACTTTTCTTTTTGTAAAGTTTTAAGTTCCCCTCTATATTTTTTTGTTTTTAAACTTTTTAAAAGCACACAACAGGAATAAACGACTCTCTAAAACTTCCGGGTTGTCTCCCAGGCAGCGCTTTCTTTAAAGCCATTAAGCTAGGTATAAAGTGCTCAAGTAATTGATCCACCCGGATCCCAAGGTATAACAAAGCCAATTTTAATTAACAATGATTTGTAATTAAGTAGTGAGCACAAAGGAACATATATCATGTAATGACGAAGTCTAACTCTCTTCCGATGCATCGGCATGTCATAAAAGAACAATTCATGCACACCAAGTAAAGGCCAATGCATAGTATAAACAGTTTCTTGCAATTTTATCGTATTGGAAACATAGAGAGGTGGAGATGTAGTTCCTCTCTCATAATAATTGCAATTAGGAGCAGCAAGCACATGCATATTATATTCATCAAAATCATCATGTGCAACGGTAAAACACAACCCATCCATATAATCCTTAATAAGCGCAAACTTCTCCGATATAGTGTAGTTGGGAGAATTCAAAAAGATAATAGGACTATCATGTGTGGGTGCAATAGCAACAATTTCATTCTTAACATAAGGAACTATAGCAAGTTCATCTCCATAAGCATAATTCATATTGGCATCATGGCCACAAGCATAGCAAGCATCAATTTCATCAAAAAGGGATATTTCAAACGAATCCAAGGGATCATAGCAATCATCATAGCATTCATCCTTCGGTAAGCACGAAGGGAAATTAAACAATGTATGAGTTGAAGAGTTACTCTCATTAGAAGGTGGGCACGGGTAGCTAATCCGCTCTTCCTCCCTTTGTTCTTCACTCTCCTCGTCATCTTTTTCATCTAATGAGCGCATAGTGTCATCAATTTCTTCTTCCATAGATTCCTGCAAAATATTAGTCTCTTCTTGGACAGCGGAGGTGTCCTCAATATATTCTTTAACATAAGCATTAGAAGCATAGTTTTCATAGCAATATTTAAGTATGGCAAAATTTTCAGATTTGTAAAGAGTAGCATCACACTTTTCAATCAAAGAAGCAATTTAATATGAACCCTTAAAAGCAACAAATTCTTCTATTTGTTCAATATCATAGTAACTATAAGCACCTTTGGCATAAGAAGATAAGATTCCATTATCCTTAAACTCACATTGGTACTGAAGGTGTTTTTTAGGGTCTTCAGACCAACAAGTAAAATCATGTATTTCACATAAATTCCAAGCATAGCAATTCAAAGTATTAATATGATGCCATAAAAGTTTCCCTTTTTGAGACAAGCGGTGTCGCACAAAATAAGCATACTCATCTAATGATTTTCCCTCAACTAAGCTAGTTGGGTTTTCAGCATGAGCACAAAGGGATCGAAGATGATCCAAGTAGAAAGCTTCAGCAGTATGATATATTTTGGGTGGTTCTTCAACCATTGGTTTAGCAAGTACAACTATTTTTTTTGGGTATTTTATGTTTCCTACCCATAACTAAAGATAGAAAACAAGAGCACAAAATTAAAACTACTTAGTGATAAAGCAAACAAGCACACACGAGAATATCAACCCCACGCTATTGCTCCCCGGCAACGGCGCCAGAAAAAGGTCTTGATAACCCACAAGTATAGGGGATCAATTGTAGCTTTTTCGATAAATAAGAGTGTCGAACCCAACGAGGAGCTAAAGGTAGAATTAATATTCCCTTCAAGTTCTATCGACCACCGATACAACTCTACGCGCACTTAACGTTCGCTTTACCTAGAACAAGTATGAAACTAGAAGTACTTTGTAGGTGTAATGCTAGAACTACTTTGCAAGAATAAAACTAGGAGTACTTTGCGAGAATAAAACTATGAGTAATTTGCAAGATAATAAAAGCTAGTTGTTTAGTAGAAAGCTTTTGTAACACAAGAGAATGATTTGTCCCTAGGCAATCGATAACTAGACCGGTAATCATTATTGCAATTTTATATGAGGGAGAGGCATGAGCTAACATACTTTCCGTACTTGGATCATATGCACTTATGATTGGAACTCTAGCAAGCATCCGCAACTACCAAAGATCATTAAGGTAAAACCCAACCATAGCATTAAGTATCAAGTCCCCTTTACTCCCATACGCAACAACCCCCTTACTCGGGTGTAAGCTTCTGTCACTCTAGCCGCCAACTATAAGAGAATTATGAACGTATTGCAAACCCTACAGCGGGAATCCCTCATGCTTGCGTTACACGGAGGGCACCATAGGACATCACCAAAATAAAACATACAACTCAAACCAATCACGATCATCAATCAACCCATAGGACAAAACTAATCTACTCAAACATCATAGGATGGCCACACATCATTGGATAATAATATGTAGCATTAAGCACCATGTTTAAGTAGATAATTACAGCGGGAAAAGAGGTGTTACACCGCTGCATAGAGGGGTAGAGAGTTGGTGTTGTCGGCGGTGAAGTTGTTGGTGTAGATCGCCGTCACGATGATTGCCCCGGCGGCGTTCCGGCGCTACCGAGAGAGAGGGGGAGAGAGCCCCCTCCTTCTTCTTCTTGCTTGGCCTCCCCCCTAGATGGGAGGAGGTTTTCCCCTCTGGTCCTTGGCCTCCATGGCACCCGGAGGGGCGGGAGCCCCTCCGAGATTGGATCTCTCTCTCTGTTCTCTTCTGTTTCGCGTTTTTGTTTTCTGGCCTTTCTGTTGGAAATATGCCCTAGAGGCAATAATAAATTGGTTATTATTATATTTCCTTGTTCATGATAATCGTTTATTATCCATGCTATAATTGTATTGATTGGAAACTCAAATACATGTGTGGGTACATAGACAACACTGTGTCCCTAGTAAGCCTCTAGTTGACTAGCTCGTTGATCAAAGATGGTTAAGGTTTCCTAGCCATTGACATGAGATGTCATTTGATAACAGGATCACATCATTAGGAGAATGATGTGATGGACAAGACCCAAACTGTAAACGTAGCATATGATCGTGTCAGTTTATTGCTATTGTTTTCTGCATGTCAAGTATCTGTTCCTATGACCATGAGATCATGCAACTCCCTGACATCGGAGGAGTACCTTGTGTGTATCAAACGTCGCAACGTAACTGGGCGACTATAAAGGTGCTCTACAGGTATCTCCGAGGATGTCTGTTGGGTTGGCATGGATCAAGACTGGGATTTGTTACTCCGTATGACGGAGAGGTATCTCAGGGCCCACTCGGTAATACAACATCACAATGAGCCTTGCAAGCAATGTGACTAAAGTGTTAGCCACGAGATCTTGTATTACGGAACGAGTAAAGAGACTTGCCGGTAACGAGATTGAACTAGGTATAGAGATACCGACGATCGAATCTCGGGCAAGTAACATACCGAAGAACAAAGGGAACAACATACGGGATTAACTGAATCCTTGACATAGAGGTTCGACCGATAAAAGATCTTCGTAGAATATGTAGGAGCCAATATGGGCATCCAGGTCCCGCTATTGGTTATTGGCCGTAGAGGTGTCTCGGTCATGTCTACATAGTTCTCGAACCCGCAGGGTCTACACACTTAACGTTTGGTGACGATTAGTATAATTGAGTTATTATGTTGGTGACCGAAAGTTGTTCGGAGTCCCGGATAAGATCCCGGACATGACGAGGATCTCCGGAATAGTCCGGAGGTAAAGATTGATATATGTGATAATAGTGTTTTGATCTCCGGAAGAGTTCCGAAGTTCACCGGAAGAGGTTCCGGATGTTTACCGAAGTGTTCGGGTGCAGCAACACTTTATATGGGCCAAGGGATAAAAGCCCACGAGGTATTGGAAAGTGCAAAAGTAGTTTTGCTGCCGCGTAAGCGGTACTACCGCTTGTGTGAAGCGGTACTACCGCCCGAGCGGTACTACCGCTTGTGTGAAGCGGTACTACCGCCCAAGCGGTACTACCGCTTGTGTGAAGCGGTACTACCGCTTGTGTGCGGCTGTGCACGGTTCGGCAGGGATCCGAGTTGGACTCTTTCCCTGCGGGCCAAACCGACCTTGTGCGGGCAAAACCGACCTGGAGGAGGCTTTTACTCCAAGTTTAGACCCCAAGGCTCAACATATAAATAGAGGGGCAGGGCTAGCACACGGGATACATCAGGATTTCCCAAGCCGTGTGCCGGCAACCCTAGCCCTCTAGTTCCTCCGTCATAATCTCCGTAGCGCTTGGCGAAGCCCTGCAGAGATTGTTCCTCACCACCATCACCACGCCGTCGTGCTGCTGGAACTCAACCACTACTTCACCATCGCTCGCTGGATCGAGGAGGTGAAGGCGTCATCAAGCCGTACGTGTGTTGAACGCGGAGGTGCCGTCCGTTCGGCACTAGTTCGTGATCGGATCGAGGGACGACGTGCGATTTGGATCGCGGAGACGTTCGACTACATCAACCGCGTTTCTTAAACGCTTCCGCTTAGCGATCTACAAGGGTATGTAGATTCACTCTCCCTCTCGTAGATGCTCATCACCATGGATAGATCTTGTGTGTGCGTAGGAAAATTTTTGTTTCCCATGCAACGTTCCCCAACACTGGAATCATGAGCCAGGTCTATGCGTAGATGAGATCTTGAGTAGAACACAAACGAGTTGTGGGCGTGGGTGTATACATATTGCTTGCCGTTACTAGTTGATATTTGATTCGGCGGTACTGTGAGATGAAGCGGCCCGGACCAACATTACGCGTACACTTACGCGAGACAGGTTCCTTCAACTAACATGTAACTTCGTTGCATAAAGATGGCTAGCGGGTGTCTGTCTCTCTCACTTTAGTTGAATCGATTTCAATGAAGAGGTTTCTTTTAGAAGATCAAAAAGCAATCACTACACCACGTTGTGGTTTTGCGTAGGTAAGAACGGTTCTTGCAAACCCGTAGCAGCCACGTAAAATTTGCAACAACAATTAGAGGACGTCTAACTTGTTTTTGCAGGGTATGATGTGATATGATATGGCCAATTACATGATGAGATATATGTGATGTATGAGACGATCATGTGTTGTATAGAATATCACGACTTGCATGTCGATGAGTATGGCAACTGGCAGGAGCCATAGAGTTGTCTTTAATTATTGTATGACCTGCGTGTCAATCATTAAGCGCTATGTAATGCTTTACTTTATCGCTAAACGTTAGCAATAGTCGTAGAAGCAACAGTCGGCGCGACAACCTTATGGTGACACGTTGATGGAGATCAAGATGATGGAGATCATGGTGTCATGCCGGTGACGATGGAGATCATGCCGGTGCTTTGGAGATGGAGATCAAAAGCACAAGTTCATGGCCATATCATGTCACTTATGATTTGCATGTGATGTTAATCCTTTTATGCATCTTATTTTGCTTAGGACGACGGTAGCATTATAAGGTGATCCCTCACTTAAATTTCAAGATAAATTGTGTTCTCCCCAAGTGTGCACCGTTGCGAAAGTTCGTCGTTTCGAGACACGCCGTGATGATCGGGTGTGATAGACTCTACGTTCGCATACAACGGGTGCAAGCCATGTTGCACGTGCGGAACACTCGGGTTAAACTTGACGAGCCTAGCATGTACAGACATGGCCTCGGAACACAAGAGACCGAAAGGTCGAACATGAGTCATATAGTAGATATGATCAACATGAAGATGTTCACCATTGAAACCACCTCAACTCACGTGATGATCGGACTTGAGTTGGTGGATTTGGATCATGTAACACTCGAATGATCGGAGGGATGTCAATTTGAGTGGGAGTTTTTTAAATATGATTAACTAAACTCATTATCTAAGAACAATAGTCTAAGTTGTCTTTGCTATATTTATGTTGTAGATCATGGCTCGCGCAGTAGCACCCCTGAATTTTAATGCGTTCCTAGAGAAAGCTAAGTTGAAAGATGATGGAAGTAACTTTGTGGACTGGGCCCGTAATCTAAGGATTATCCTTACGGCTTCCCAGAAGGCTTATGTCCTTGATGCACCGCTTGGTGATCCACCCGCTCCAGTTGAGTCTCTAGACGTTGTGAACGCCTGGCAGGCTCGTTCTGATGATTACTCAATAGTTCAATGTGCAATGTTGTATGGCTTAGAACCGGGACTTCAAAGACGTTTTGAACGTCATGGAGCATATGAGATGTTCCAGGAGTTGAAGTTTATCTTTCAGAAGAATGCCCGGATCGAGAGATATGAGATCTCCGATAAGTTCTATGCTTGCAAGATGGAGGAGAACGGGTCTATCAGTGATCACGTGCTCAGAATGTCTGGGTACTCCACCCGTCTGGCTGAGTTAGGGATGCCCCTTCCGCCAGAGGCTATCACTGACAGAGTTCTTCAATCATTGCCACCTAGCTACAAGAGCTTCGTGTTGAACTATAACATGCACGGGATGAACAAGTCAGTCGCCGAGCTGTTTGCGATGCTGAAAGCCGCTGAGTCTGAAATTCAGAAGGAGCATCAAGTGTTGATGGTCAATAAAACCACTAGTTTCAAGAAAAATGGCAAGGGTAAGAAGGGTAACTCCAAGCAGAGTGGCAAAGCAGTTGCTCCTCTCGTGAAGAAACCCAAGGCTGGACCCAAACCAGAAACTGTGTGTTTTCATTGCAAGGGAACTGGACACTGGAAGCGGAATTGCCCCAAGTATTTGGCTGACAAGAAGGCGGCCAACAACAAACAAGGTATATATGATATACATGTTATTGATGTGTACCTTACCAACTCTCGTTGTAGTGCCTGGGTATTTGATACCGGTGCGGTTGCTCATATTTGCAACTCAAAACAGGAACTGCGGAATAGACGGAGGCTGGCAAAGGACGAAGTGACGATGCGCGTGGGAAATGGTTCCAAGGTTGATGTGATCGCCGTCGGCACGCTCGCTCTTCGATTACCGTCGGGATTAGTGATGAACCTAAATAAGTGTTATTTGGTGCCTGCGTTAAGCATGAACATTATATCTGGATCTTGTTTATTGCGAGACGGTTACTCATTTAAATCAGAGAATAATGGTTGTTCTATTTATATGAGTAATATCTTTTATGGTCATGCACCCGATGTGAGGGGTTTATTCTTATTGAATCTCGATAGTAATGATACACATGTTCATAACATTGATGCCAAAAGATGTAGAATTGATAATGATAATACCACTTTCTTGTGGCACTGCCGTTTAGGTCATATTGGCGTAAAACGCATGAGGAAGCTCCATGATGATGGACTTTTGGAGTCACTTGATTTTGAATCACTTGACACATGTGAGCCATGCCTCATGGGCAAGATGACTAAAACGCCGTTCTCTGGAACAATGGAACGGGCAAGTGACTTATTGGAAATCGTACATACTGATGTGTGCGGTCCGATGAGTATTGAGGCGCGCGGTGGTTATCGTTACTTTCTCACCTTCACTGATGACTTAAGTAGATATGGGTATATTTACTTAATGAAACACAAGTCTGAAACATTTGAAAAGTTCAAACAATTTCAGAGTGAAGTTGAGAATCATCGTAACAAGAAGATTAAATTCCTACGATCTGATCGAGGAGGAGAATATCTGAGTTATGAGTTTGGCAGTCACTTAAGACAGTGTGGAATTGTTTCACAATTAACACCGCCTGGAACACCACAGCGTAATGGTGTGTCCGAACGTCGTAATCGAACCTTACTGGATATGGTGCGATCTATGATGTCTCTTGCCGATTTGCCACTATCGTTTTGGGGTTATGCATTAGAGACAGCTGCATTCACTTTAAATAGGGCACCATTGAAATCCGTTGAGACGACACCATATGAACTTTGGTTTGGCAAGAAGCCAAAGCTGTCGTTTCTTAAAGTTTGGGGATGTGATGCTTATGTCAAAAAGCTTCAGCCTGAAAAGCTGGAACCCAAAGCGGAGAAATGCGTCTTCATAGGATACCCAAAAGAGACAGTTGGGTATACCTTCTACCTCAGATCCGAAGGCAAAGTGTTTGTCGCTAAAAACGGAACATTTCTTGAGAAAGAGTTTCTCTCGAAAGAATTGAGTGGGAGGAAGATAGAACTTGATGAGGTTGTTGAACCTTTACTTCAACCTGAGAGTAGCGCAGCGCAGAAAGTTGTTTCTGTGGAGCCTACATTAGCTGAAGAGGAAGTTAATGATGATGATCATGAAGCTTTGGATCAAGTTGCTATCGAACCTCGTAGGTCGACAAGGACGCGTACTGCTCCTGAGTGGTACGGCAACCCTGTCTTAGAGGTCATGTTGTTAAACAACGATGAACCTACGAGCTATGGAGAAGCGATAATGGGCCCGGATTCCGAGAAGTGGTTAGAGGCCATGAAATCCGAGATGGGATCCATGTATGAAAACAAAGTCTGGACTTTGGAAGTATTACCTGAAGGGCGTAAGGCCATTCAGAACAAATGGATCTTTAAGAGGAAGACGGACGCGGACGGTAATGTCACCGTCTATAAAGCTCGACTTGTGGCAAAGGGTTTTTCACAAGTTCAAGGAGTTGACTACGATGAGACCTTCTCACCCGTAGCGATGCTTAAGTCCGTCAGAATCATGTTAGCAATAGCTGCCTTTTTCGATTATGAAATTTGGCAGATGGATGTCAAAACAGCGTTCCTTAACGGTTACCTTAAGGAAGAGTTGTATATGATGCAACCAGAAGGTTTTGTCGATCCAGAGAATGCTGACAAAGTTTGCAAACTCCAGCGATCCATTTATGGACTGGTGCAAGCATCTCGGAGTTGGAATCTTCGTTTTGATGAGGTGATCAAAGCATTCGAGTTTATACAAGTTTACGGAGAAGCTTGTATTTACAAGAAAGTGAGTGGGAGCTCTATAGCGTTTCTAATATTATATGTGGATGACATATTGCTGATTGGAAACAATATAGAAATGTTGGAAAGCGTGAAGGAATATTTGAACAAGAGTTTTTCAATGAAGGACCTAGGAGAAGCTGCTTTCATATTAGGCATCAAGATCTATAGAGATAGATCAAGACGCTTAATAGGACTTTCTCAAAGCACATACCTTGATAAGATTTTGAAGAAGTTCAAAATGGATCAGTCCAAGAAGGGGTTCTTGCCTGTTTTGCAAGGTGTGAAGTTGAGTAAGACTCAATGCCCAGTGACTGCAGAAGATAGAGAAAAGATGAGTGTCATCCCCTATGCTTCGGCCATAGGCTCTATCATGTATGCAATGCTGTGCACAAGACCCGATGTCAGCCTTGCCATAAGTATGGTCGGAAGGTTTCAAAGTGATCCAGGAATGGAACACTGGACGGCGGTCAAGAATATCCTGAAGTACCTGAAAAGGACTAAGGACATGTTTCTCGTTTATGGAGGTGATCAAGAGCTCGTCGTAAAGGGTTACGTCGATGCAAGCTTTGACACTGATCCGGATGACTCTAAGTCGCAAACCGGATACGTATTTATTCTTAATGGGGGTGCGGTTAGCTGGTGCAGTTCCAAGCAAAGCGTGGTAGCAGATTCTACATGCGAAGCGGAGTACATCGCTGCCTCGGAGGCGGCGAAGGAAGGTGTCTGGATGAAGGAGTTCATGACAGATCTTGGAGTAGTGCCTAGTGCGCTTAACCCAATGACTCTGTTTTGTGATAATACTGGTGCCATTGCTCTAGCCAAGGAACCAAGATTTCACAAGAGGACCAGACACATAAAGCGACGTTTCAATTCCATCCGCGATTACATCAAGGAGGACGACATAAATATTTGCAAAGTACACACGGATCTAAATGTTGCAGATCCGATGACTAAACCTCTTCCAAAGGCTAAACATGAACAACACCAGAACTGCATGGGTGTTCGATTCATTACAATGTAAATCACATAGTGATGTGAACTAGATTATTGACTCTAGTGCAAGTGGGAGACTGTTGGAAATATGCCCTAGAGGCAATAATAAATTGGTTATTATTATATTTCCTTGTTCATGATAATCGTTTATTATCCATGCTATAATTGTATTGATTGGAAACTCAAATACATGTGTGGGTACATAGACAACACTGTGTCCCTAGTAAGCCTCTAGTTGACTAGCTCGTTGATCAAAGATGGTTAAGGTTTCCTAGCCATTGACATGAGATGTCATTTGATAACAGGATCACATCATTAGGAGAATGATGTGATGGACAAGACCCAAACTGTAAACGTAGCATATGATCGTGTCAGTTTATTGCTATTGTTTTCTGCATGTCAAGTATCTGTTCCTATGACCATGAGATCATGCAACACCCTGACATCGGAGGAGTACCTTGTGTGTATCAAACGTCGCAACGTAACTGGGCGACTATAAAGGTGCTCTACAGGTATCTCCGAGGATGTCTGTTGGGTTGGCATGGATCAAGACTGGGATTTGTTACTCCGTATGACGGAGAGGTATCTCAGGGCCCACTCGGTAATACAACATCACAATGAGCCTTGCAAGCAATGTGACTAAAGTGTTAGCCACGAGATCTTGTATTACGGAACGAGTAAAGAGACTTGCCGGTAACGAGATTGAACTAGGTATAGAGATACCGACGATCGAATCTCGGGCAAGTAACATACCGAAGAACAAAGGGAACAGCATACGGGATTAACTGAATCCTTGACATAGAGGTTCGACCGATAAAAGATCTTCGTAGAATATGTAGGAGCCAATATGGGCATCCAGGTCCCGCTATTGGTTATTGGCCGTAGAGGTGTCTCGGTCATGTCTACATAGTTCTCGAACCCGCAGGGTCTACACACTTAACGTTTGGTGACGATTAGTATAATTGAGTTATTATGTTGGTGACCGAAAGTTGTTCGGAGTCCCGGATAAGATCCCGGACATGACGAGGATCTCCGGAATAGTCCGGAGGTAAAGATTGATATATGTGATAATAGTGTTTTGATCTCCGGAAGAGTTCCGAAGTTCACCGGAAGAGGTTTCGGATGTTTACCGAAGTGTTCGGGTGCAGCAACACTTTATATGGGCCAAGGGATAAAAGCCCACGAGGTATTGGAAAGTGCAAAAGTAGTTTTGCTGCCGCGTAAGCGGTACTACCGCTTGTGTGAAGCGGTACTACCGCCCGAGCGGTACTACCGCTTGTGTGAAGCGGTACTACCGCCCAAGCGGTACTACCGCTTGTGTGAAGCGGTACTACCGCCCAAGCGGTACTACCGCTTGTGTGAAGCGGTACTACCGCTTGTGTGCGGCTGTGCACGGTTCGGCAGGGATCCGAGTTGGACTCTTTCCCTGCGGGCCAAACCGACCTTGTGCGGGCAAAACCGACCTGGAGGAGGCTTTTACTCCAAGTTTAGACCCCAAGGCTCAACATATAAATAGAGGGGCAGGGCTAGCACACGGGATACATCAGGATTTCCCAAGCCGTGTGCCGGCAACCCTAGCCCTCTAGTTCCTCCGTCATAATCTCCGTAGCGCTTGGCGAAGCCCTGCAGAGATTGTTCCTCACCACCATCACCACGCCGTCGTGCTGCTGGAACTCAACCACTACTTCACCATCGCTCGCTGGATCGAGGAGGTGAAGGCGTCATCAAGCCGTACGTGTGTTGAACGCGGAGGTGCCGTCCGTTCGGCACTAGTTCGTGATCGGATCGAGGGACGACGTGCGATTTGGATCGCGGAGACGTTCGACTACATCAACCGCGTTTCTTAAACGCTTCCGCTTAGCGATCTACAAGGGTATGTAGATTCACTCTCCCTCTCGTAGATGCTCATCACCATGGATAGATCTTGTGTGTGCGTAGGAAAATTTTTGTTTCCCATGCAACGTTCCCCAACACTTTCACTGTTTCTTAAATTCCCGAAGATCCGTAACTCCGATCGGGCTGAAATTTTAACAAGATTTTTTTCCGGATATTAGCTTTCTTGTGGGGAAAGAAGGGGGTCAACCGACTTATGAGGGGCTCACGAGGCACCACGGCGCGCCACCCCCCGGGGCGCGCCCTAGTGCCTCATGGGGCCCACGAGCACCGTCTTGCATTGATTCTTCTTCCCAAAAATCACATATATTCCAAAATAAATCTCTGTAAATTTTTATCCCGTTTGGACTTCGTTTGATATGGATATTCTGCAAAACAAAAAAACATGCAACAAACAGAAACTGGCACTGGGCACTGGATCAATATGTTAGTCCCAAAAATTATATAAAATGTTGCCAAAAGTATATGAAAGTTGTAGAATATTGGCATGAAACAATCAAAAATTATAGATACGATGGAGACGTATCATGTACCAGGATGTGCAATGATACTAGCGTAACATGTATAAAAAATGGTGAACGATGGCTGGGCCACAAATACTAATGTCAGCTATATGATCATGCAAAGCAATATGACATTGACGATGTGTGTCATAAAAACGAAACGGTGGAAGTTGCATGGCAATATATCTCGGAATGTCTATGAAAATGCCATGATAGGTAGGTATGGTGGCTGTTTTGAGGAAGATATAAGGAGGCTTATGTGTGATAGAGCGTATCATATCACGGGGTTTGGATGCACCGGCTAAGTTTGCACCAACACTTGATGTGAGAAAGGGCAATGCACGGTACCGAAGAGGTCAGCAAATTGCGGAAAGGTGAGAGTGCGTATAATCCATGGACTCACATTAGTCATAAAGAACTCACATACTTATTGCAAAAGTTTATTAGCCCTCGAAGCAAAGTACTACTACGCATGCCCCTAGGGGGATAGATTGGTAGGAAAAGACCATCGCTTGTCCCCGACCGCCAGTCCTAAGGTAGACAATCAAGAATAAATCATGCTCCAACTTCTTAGCATAACGACAGATCATACGTGCATGCTTCGGGAATCACAAACCTTGACACCAATATTCTTACTAAACCACAATTATCTACTAGCACCACCCACATATTACCATCTTAATATCACAAAACTATTGCAAGGAATCAAACTTATCATATTCAGTGATCTACATGAAAGTTTTTATTATATCCCTCTTGAATACCTATCATATTAGGACCAAATTCATAACCCATGCATATTTCCATTGCTAATCATTAGACTCTCAAAAAGATATAAGTGAAGCATGAGAGTGCAACTATTTCTTTAAAATATAACCACCGCCGTGCTCTAAAAGATATAAGTGAAGCACTAGAGCAACTGTCTAGCTCAAAAGATATAAGTGAAGCACATAGAGTATTCTAACAAATCACGAATAATGTGTGTCCCTCTCAAAAAGGTGTGTTCTGCAAAGATGATGGTGACAAACTAAAAAGCAAACAAAAGAAAAAAAACTATATCACAAGACGCTCCAAGTAAAACACATATCATGTGATGAATAAAAATATAGCTCCAAGTGAGTTACCAATAGATTGTAGACGAAAGAGGGGAAGCCTTCTGGGGCATCCCCAAGCCTAGACGCTTGAGTCTTCCTTGAATATTACCTTGGGGTGCCTTGGGCATCCCCAAGCTTAGGCTCTTGCCACTTCTTATTCCTTTATCCATCGTAGTCTCACCCAAAACTTGAAAACTTCAGCACACAAAACTCAACAGAAACCTCGTGAGATCCGTTAGTATAACAAATAAATCTTAAACTTTAGGTACTGTTGTAAATTAATTAATATTTAATATTGGGATAATTCTACTGTACTCCAACTTCTCCATGACTCGTACCCCCCGATACAATCCATAGATTCATCAAAATAAGCAAACTATGCAACAAAAACAAAATCTGTCTAAAACCGAACAGTCTGTAAAGACCTGAATTAACGTCATACTTATGTAACTCCAAAAATTCTGAAACATTAGGACAACGTGGTAAATTCATATATCAATATTGTGTAAAAAATTCAGAAGGTTTTGACGCTCCAGCGAAAAATAAAAATTCCAGCACTGGACGCAAAAGTTTCTGTTACCAAACAACATCAATTATACTATCATCCAAATCATCCCAAAGGCATTACTTCGCACAAACACTAACTAAAAGATAAAAACACAATCATAACAGAGGCTATAATTGTGTAAATACACAAAAACAGAAGGTAAAACTAAAAATTTATTTTATTCATTGGGTTGCCTCCCAACAAGCGCTATTGTATTATGCCCCTAGCTAGGCATAATGCATAGTTTCAAGTGTTGTCATCCTTGGTTTTTGCTAATTTAGATGGATTGTTTTCGAACTCAGGAGGTTCTTTACGCTTCCCATTACTTTCAGAGAATAAGGCAATTTTACTTTCTAAAGTGTCTAACCTCTTGTTGCTAATAGTGAGGAGATTATTCATGCGATTGAGGTTACCACTAACATTTTTAAGAGGTTCATTAGACTTTTGTAACTCCACCAAATTTTTTTGTATGTCACCTAGCTTTTCCAATATTTGAATCCCTTCTTGAGTATAATTAGATCCTTTTTGCAAGGGTGAGGTTTCCACTATTCCCTCTATTAATTCATAAGCAGTATTAGGATCGCTGTCAATAAAATTTTCTTTGGTAGCAAAATCCAAGAGTTGTCTATTCGGCATAGTTAGCCCTACATAAAAGTTTCGCAACAAAATTTTCATATCCCCTATTATGGTGCAAGCACGATAAGATTCAATTATCCTATACCAAGCATCTTTCAAATTTTCTCCTTGTTTCTGTTTGAAGTAAAGAACTTCAAAGTCCGGAGACAAAGGAGGGCTGGTAAAGCTAGTCATAATGATGAGGCAGACAAGCAAAATAAAAAATATTTTTGTGTTTTTGTAAAACAATTTAGAAGTGGGGGAGATGAAAACGAGAGGCAAATGCAAATAAAATAAATGCAAGTGGATGATAGTTTGTGCAAAGGTACTTGGTAATTTTGATGATGTCTCCCCGGCAACGGCGCCAGAAATTCTTCCTGCTACTTGTAGACTGCGTTGGTATTTCCCCGAAGAGGAGAGGATGATGCAGTATAGTAGAGATAAGTATTTCTCTTAGTTAAGAACCAAGGTTATCAATCCAGTCGGAGAACCAAGCAAAATTCCGTTAAGCGCACCTGCACACACAAAAGCAAACACTTGCACCCAACGCGAATAAGAGGGTTGTCAATCCTCTTAGCGGTTATTTGCAAGGATTAATTCTGATAGTGATAGATAGATAAACTAAAATACTAAATAAAATAAAAGTAAATAAATTACAGCACGGTATTTTTGATTTTAATACATGATAAAAGTAGACCCGGGGGTCATAGTTTTCACTAGAGGCTTCTCTCTCAAACACATAGCATACGGTGGGTAAACAAATTACTGTTGGGCAATTGATAGAAAAGCAAATAATTATGACGGATTCATGGCAATGAACATGTATATAGGCATCACGTTCGATACAAGTAGACACTCCTGCCTGCATCTACTACTATTACTCCACCCATCGACCGCTATCCAGCATGCATATAGGGTATTAAGTATGAAACAGAGTAACGCCTTAAGCAAGATGACATGATGTAGACAAAGTAAACTCAAGCAATATGATTAAACCCCATCTTTTTATCCTTAATGGCAACAATACAAATACGTGTCATGTCCCTTTCTGTCACTGGGATTGAGCACCGCAATATTGAACCCATCACAAAGCACCTCTCCCATTGCAAGATAAACCAATCTAGTTGGCCAAACCACATCGATAGATCAGAGAGAAATACAAAGCTATAATAATCATGCATAAAAGAGTTCAGAGAAGACTCAAATATTTCTCATGAATAATCTGATCATAAACTCACAATTCATCGGATCCCAACAAACACACCGCAAAAGAAGATTACATCGGATAGAACTCCAAGAACATCGATGAGAACATGGTATTGCAGATCAAAGAGAGAGAAGAAGCCATCTAGCTACTAGCGATGGACCCGTAGGTCTGTGGTAAACTACTCACACATCATCGGAAGGGCAGCAAGGTTGATGAAGAAGCCCTCCGTGATCAATTCCCCCTCCGGCAGAGTACCGGAAAAGGCCTCCAGATGGGATCGCGGAAGAACAGAGGCTTGCGGTGGCGGAAAGGTTTTCTCTTCTGTCCCTCTGGTATATTGGGAATATTTGGGAATTTATATCGCTGGAATTAGGTCAGGAGGGGCTACGAGGGGCCCACAAGCCTGGGGGGTGCGCCTACCCCCCTGGGCGCGCCCTCCAGGCTTGTCGCCTCCTCGTGGCTCTTCTGGTCTTCTCCCGAAGCTTTGTGGGTCTCTTTTGGTCCTGAAAAAATTAATCCAAAGTTTTTTTCTCGTTTGGACTCTTTTTGATAATGATTTTCTGAAAAGGCAAAAACAAGCAAAAAACAACTGGCACCTGGGCACTGGGTTAATAGGTTAGTCCCAAAAAATGATATATAATGGCATATAAAACATCCAAGATTGATACTATAATAATATGGAACAATCAAAAATTATAGATACATTGGAGACGTATCACTCGTCACGACGCGCGCACGCCGCGTGTTGCGGGAATGAGCCGAGGCGAACCTTATTTTCACCGGTCAAAATGATTAATTAATCTTGGATTAATTGACGAGTCTCTATAGTAGTGCCACTGTCCAAGACTTTGGACTGTGGGCTGTTCGCGGACTCGGTCATGGGCCTGAGCCCAGGCCCATATTCCCGACGGCCTATATAAGGAGGTGCTGGCCTGTGGAGTGAACCATAACTCACTCACTCCCTCCTGCACAACCCTAGTCGCCATCTACTGTTCCTCTCTGTACGCTGCTTCCGGCGATCCCATCCCGACGACCGTGTACACGGTTGGTCGGGAGAGCAGGTGCCTCCGGAACCCTTTCATTCGAGATCCTGCCCAGGTGATGGTGTCCTAGATTAGGGGGTGGTAACCTAGCCTGCCCGTCTCTTCGGTTGGTCTTATGGGCCCTCGTATGTGATCAAGATGGGCTCCAGAGGACGCATACAGGAAGCGTGATCAAGGTTGCCTCCACCGAAGACTTGACGTATACTCCAAGATCTCTCCTGCCGCCCTGCTCCTAGATATCGACCTTGTAACCCTAGATGCCCTCCCTGGCATGTATATAAGCCATAGGGTTTAGCCCGTAGAGGGGACATCAACGCAATATCTCTCACCTAGCCCTAGAAGTTAGACACACATTACGATCTGGAGGTAGATCAACTCTGTATTCGATACATCTCCATCAATATAAACAAAGGCAGGACGTAGGGCTTTACCTCCATTAAGAGGGCCTGAACCTGGGTAAACGTTGTCTCCCTTGTCTCTGTCACCACCGATCCGAGATCCACAGCTCGGGACCCCCTACCCCGAGGTCTGCCGGTTTTGACACCGACACTGCTGCTTTCATTGAGAGTTCCGCTGCGCGATCACCAGAAGGATCGATGGCTCACCTGCAGATTAACTGCGCCAACGGCCATGGGGTTGTTTATGCCCCCGGCCAGCTCTTTGTTTTCGGCAGCATGGTCTTTTGCGCTAACTCAACAGGGCATCTAGCCTCTGTCGAGAACTACGCCCCAGGTCGGATCGTGAGCTACGGCGGCCTCGAATACACTGCGGATTCCCGTGGTGAACTCATCCTATCGGGATGGACTCCCGGCCAAATTAAGAACTCGACCGGTGCTGGAGGCTCGACTCCGGAACCGAACTCCGTCACGGTGCCCATAAAGACCCCCGACGCGACCACTCCGGCCAGTTTCCTTCCGACCGCCAGTCCGGACATAGATCCGGCTCCCACCTCCAAAATTACGTCGGTACTAGAACTGACTTCGGCACAGAACCCAGAATTGTGTTCGGATTCCCTTCGCGCCGAAGATGCGTCAAGTTATACGCCGGGCATACTTCGAGTCAGCCCTGCCTATGGCGTATCAATGAATCCCGAAGAGCTATCTCACCTCGATGAGATGCTTGATCGCATCCGGAACATGTCCATCTTAGACGGCAAGACTTCGGTTTACAATCAGATCGGACTTAAAGCCGACGATCGGGAAATTTACATCCCACCCACCACCCACGTAGTCGCCACGATCGACGATTTAACCGACGTGTTGGACTATGGTGAGGCCACAGACATGGAGGAAGATGCTGATGGCCCCAATGAGAACACCTCACCCCCGGTAAACGCAGACAGGTGGACCGCCACGTCCACCTACGATGTTTACATGGTGGATTGATACGTCTCCAACGTATCTATAATTTTTGATTGTTCCATGCTGTTATATTACCAATCTTGGATGTTTTTATATACATTTACAACAATTATATATCATTTTTTGGGACTAACCTATTAACTTAGTGCCCAGTGCCAGTTGCTGTTTTCTGCCTGTTTTTTGTTTTACAGAATATCAATACCAAACGAAGTCCAAATGCCACAAAACTTTTTCGAGATTTTTTCTGGACAATACCAACACTAGAAGCTTTGGGAGAAGACCATACGCCAGAGGAGGTGGCCATGAGCCACCAGGGCGCGCCTGGGGGGGGGGGGGCAGACGCGCCCTGGTGCCTCGTGGGCCCACCTCAGCTCCGTTTGACCTAATTCCACCACTATAAATTCCCAAAAATTAGGAAACCAATAGGGGAGTCCACGAAATACTCTTTCCGCCGCCGCAAGCTTCTGTTCTTGAGAGATCCCATCTGGAGGCCTTTTCCGGTACTCCGCCGGAGGGGGAATCGATCACGGAGGGGCTCTACATCAACCTTGCCGCCCTTCCGATGATGCGTGAGTAGTTTGCCACAGGCCTTTGGGTCCATAGTTAGTAGCTAGATGGCTTCTTGTCTCTTTTTGATCTTCAATACAATGTTCTCCTTGATGTTCTTGGAGTTCTATCCGATGTAATCACTTTTTGCGGTGTGTTTGTTGGGATCCGATGAATTGTGAGTTTATGATCAGATTATCCATGAATATTATTTGAGTCTTTTCTGATCTCTTTTATGCATGATTATTATAGCTTCGTATTTCTTCTCCGATCTATTGATTTGGTTTGGCCAACTAGATTGATTTATCTTGCCATGGGAAGAGGTGCTTTGTAATGGGTTCGATCTTGCGGTGCTCAATCCCAGTGACAGAAAGGGACATGACACGTATGTATCATTGCTATTAAGGGTAAAAAGATGGGGTTTATTCATGCATGAGTTTACTTTGTCTACACCATGTCATCGTTCTTACGGTGTTACTCCGTTCTTTATGGACTTAATACACTAGATGCATGCTGGATAGCGGTCGATGTGTGGAGTAATAGTAGTAGATGCAGGCAGGCGGTCTACTTGTCTCAGACGTGATGCGTATATACATGATCATTGCCTTGGATATCGTCATGATTATTTGCTTTTCTATCAATTGCCCAACAGTAATTTGTTTACCCATCGTATGCTATTTTCTTGAGAGAAGCCTCTAGTGAAAACTGTGGCCCCCGGGTCTATCTAAATCATATACTAAAACCCTAAAAATACTTGCTGCACTTTTTCTTTATTTATTTTATTTTGTATTTTTGTTTCAATCTATCTATCTATCACATACAATTTAATCTTGTAACTTACCGCCGAGGGATTGACAACCCCTTGTTTGCGTTGGGTGCAAGGATTTGTTGTTTTGTGTGCAGGTGCTGCTAACGAGGTGTTGCGTGATTCTCCTACTGGATTGATAACCTTGGTTACATAACTGAGGGAAATACTTATCTCTACTGTACTGCATCTCCCTTCCTCTTCAGGGAATTACCAACGCAACTCACAAGTAGCAGTAAGAATTTCTGGCGCCGTTGCCGGGGAGACGTCATCAACATCTATCAAGTACCTTTGCATAAAAATCTCATCTCCTTGCATTTACTTTATTTACTTTATTTGCCTTTGCCTCTCGTTTTCATCTCCCCCACTTCTAAAAAGTTTTTACAAAAATACAAAAATATTTTCCATTTGCCTTTTTCTTGTTTGCTTGATTTGCTCACCTTGTCATCATGACTAGCATAACTATCCCTCCTTTGTCACCGGATTTTGAAGTGCTTTACTTCAAGCAGAAACAAGGAGAAAATCTTAAAGATGCTTGGTATAGGTTAATGGAATCCTACTGTGTTTGCTCTATAAAAGGGGACTTAAAAATTTTGCTTCGCAATTTCTATATAGGTTTAACCATGCATCATAGACAACTTTTGGATTTTGCCGCAAAAGGGAATTTTATTGAGAGTGAGGCCAATACCGCCTATGAAATAATAGAAGGCATATTAGGGATTCCACCACCACAAAAGGGTTTTGCTTTTACTCAAGAGGGGGCTCAAATATTAGACAAATTGGGTGACATGCAGAAAAATTTGGTTGAGTTGCAAAAGTCTAACGGGCCTCTTAAATATATTAGTGGAAATCTCAATCGCACGAACACTTTGATTTCTTTATGCAATAAGCGATTGGATATTTTAGACCTTAAAATTGCCTCTTTTTCTGAGAATAATGGGAAGCATAAAGAACCTCCCGGGTTTGAGAAAACTCCTATAAAGATTACTAAAACCAAGGATGACAATACTTGAAACTATGCATTATGCCTAGCTAGGGGCATAAAATAATAGCGCTTGTTGGGAGGCAACCCAATGAATAAAATAAAATTTTACCCTTTTGTTTCTGTTATTGTGTGTTTTCACTTTTATGCTACTGTTATGATTGAGTTTTTGTGTTTTTAATTAGTGTTTGTTCCAAGTAAAGCCTTTAAGATGATTTGGAAGATAGTATAATTGATGCTGTTTGGAAAACAGAAAGTTTTGTGTCCAGTGCTAGAATTTTGTTTCTGTACTGGAGCGTTAGAAAAATCTGAAATGTTTACACAGTATTGGTATATGAATTGCCCACGTTGTCCTAATTTTTCAGAATTTTTGGAGTTACATAAGTATGGCTTTTAAATAGATTCCTACAGACTGTTCTGTTTTTGACAGATTCTGTTTTTGATGTGTTGCTTGCTTGTTTTGATGAAACTATGGATTGTATCGGGGGGGTATAAGCCATGGAGAAGTTAGAATACAGTAGGTATAATGCAAAAATAAAATATGAATGGGTTTGCAATAGTACTTAAAGTAGTGATTTGTTTTGTTAGACTAACGGATCTCACGAAGGTTTTGTTGAGTTTTGTGCGATTGAAGTTTCAAGTTTTGGGTGAGATCACGATGGATGAAGGAATAAGGAGTGGCAAGAGCCTAAGCTTGGGGATGCCCGAGGCACCCCAAGGTAATATTCAAGGAAGACTCAAGTGTCTAAGCTTGGGGATGCCCCGGAAGGCATCCCCTCTTTCTTCTACCAACCATCGGTAATTTTACTTGGAGCTATATTTTTATTCGTCACATGATATGTGTTTTGCTTGTAGCGTCTTCTATTATATGAGTCTTTGCTTTGTTTGCTTTTTAGTTTGTCACAATCATCCTTGCTGTACACACCAATTTGAGAGAGCCACACGTTCATCATGATTTGTTAGAATACTCTATGTGCTTCACTTAAATTTTTTGAGCTAGGCAGTTGCTCTAGTGCTTCACTTAAATCTTTTTGAGCACGGTGGTGGCTATATTTTGAAGAAATGAACTCTCATGCTTCACTTATATTATTTTGAGAGTTGACAAGATTAAAATTTTGAAGAAATAAACTCTCATGCTTCACTTATATTATTTTGAGAGTTGATAAGATTGAAATTTTGAAGAAATATGTGCACTCTCATGCTTCACTTATATCTTTTTGAGAGTTGATAATAGTAACGGTAATTTGCACAAGATATGAATTTGGTCCCAAAGTGATGAATATTCAAGAGGGATATAATAAAAACTTTCATATAGATCATTGGATATGATAAGTGTGATTCCTTGCAATAGTTTTGCGATATGGAAATGATAATATGTGAGTCATGTTAGTGAGTAATTGTGATTTAGTAAGAATATTAGTGTTAAGGTTTGTGATTCCCTTTGCATGCACATCAAGTCAATAGTTATGCAAAGAAATTATATCCTACTTATGGTGCATTATTCGGTGTTAGTTATGTTCAATGCATGTTTATGACCATTTTTGCTTTTTGGGTGGTTGCTTCTCAATCTATTTGCTAGCCTCCATTTGTACTAAGCGGAAATACTGCTTGTGCATCCAAAATCCTTAAACCCAAGTTGTGCCAAATGAGTCCACTATATCTACCTATATGCGGTATTTCCATGCCGTTCCAAGTAAATTTGCGTGTGCCAACTCTAATTTTCAAAATAATTTTTCTGTTTTGTGTGCCCGTACCGCTCATGAAGCTGCAGGGGGTGGCCAATATTTTCCATGCTAGGTGTGTTATTCTCACAATGAGTGTTTATTCACTTGTCATTTCACGAGAGAGTGGCTGGTAATAGGAATGCCCAGTCCCACAATGAAATCAAAATTAATAACAACAAAATTCCTTGGAAAGTGATGGTATGGAAGGCACCCGTGGATACGGCTAGCCATGGATTGTGAAAGAATGGTGGAAAGGAAATAAACTTTACTTTCTATTTGGGAACCGCCTATTATGTGTCTAGCATGGAAGATATTGGAAATTCTCAGCTGGTTTCGTTGACAGGAAAAGCATGCCTCTCAAAATATTTTTATCTCTTTAATTTAAGCTTTGAGCTCTGGCACATTAGCAAATCTCTGCTTCCCTCTGCGAAGGGCCTATCTATTTACTTTATGCAATTTTTATTTTTATTTTGAGTCTCCATCTTCTCTTATAAAGCACCAACTAGAGAGCACTATTGTCATACTTGTGCATTGTGTGTAGCTAATATCTGAGTGTGTTTCATGTATGGATCAATGATTGAGCATAATGGGCTAGGGATAACTTTCTTTAGCGTTGATATTTTGAAAGATATGATTGCTTGTTAGCATGCTTGAGTATTTATATCTTCATGTCAAACTATAGACTATTGCTTTGAAGCATTCAAGTCCAAATGTCCATGCTACAAAAGAAAAGAATATATGATGAATATGATAGGTAGCATTCCACATCAAAAATTCTGTTTTTATCATTTACCTACTCGAGGTCGAGCAGGAATTAAGCTTGGGGATCCTGATACGTCTCCAACGTATCTATAATTTCTGATTGTTCCATGCTGTTATATTATCAATCTTGGATGTTTTTATATACATTTATAGCAATTATATATCATTTTTTGGGACTAACCTATTAACTTAGTGCCCAGTGCCAGTTGCTGTTTTCTACCTGTTTTTTGTTTTACAGAATATCAATACCAAACGAAGTCCAAATGTCATGAAACTTTTTGGAGATTTTTTCTGGACAATACCAATACTAGAAGCTTCGGGAGAAGACCAGACGCCAGAGGAGGTGGCCACGAGCCACCGGGGCGCGCCTGGGGGGGGGGGGCAGGCGCGCCCTGGTGCCTCGTGGGCCCACCTCAGCTCCGTTTGACCTAATTCCACCACTATAAATTCCCAAAAATCAGGAAACCAACAGGAGAGTCCACGAAATACTTTTTCCGCCGCCGCAAGCTTCTGTTCTCGAGAGATCCCAATTGGAGGCCTTTTCCGGTACTCCGCCGGAGGGGGAATCGATCACGGAGGGACTCTACATCAACCTTGCTGCCCTTCCGATGATGTGTGAGTAGTTTACCATAGACCTTCGGGTCCATAGTTAGTAGCTAGATGGCTTCTTCTCTCTTTTTGATCTTCAATACAATGTTCTCCTCAATGTTCTTGGAGTTCTATCCGATGTAATCACTTTTTGGGGTGTGTTTGTTGGGATCCGATGAATTGTGAGTTTATGATCGGATTACCCATGAATATTATTTGAGTCTTTTCTGATCGCTTTTATGCATGATTATTATAGATTCATATTTCTTCTCCGATCTATTGATTTGGTTTGGCCAACTAGATTGATTTATCTTGCCATGGGAAGAGGTGCTTTGTAATGGGTTCGATCTTGCGGTGCTCAATCCCAGTGACAGAAAGGGACATGACACGTATGTATCATTTCTATTAAGGGTAAAAAGATGGGGTTTATTCATGCATGAGTTTACTTTCTCTACATCATGTCATCGTTCTTAAGGCGTTACTCCGTTCTTTATGGACTTAATACACTAGATGCATGCTGGATAGCGGTTGATGTGTGGAGTAATAGTAGTAGATGCAGGCAGGAGTCGGTCTACTTGTCTCGGACATGATGCCTATATACATGATCATTGCCTTGGATATCGTCATGATTATTTGCTTTTCTATCAATTGCCCAACAGCAATTTGTTTACCCACCGTATGCTATTTTCTTGAGAGAAGCCTCTAGTGCAAACTATGGCCCCCGGGTCTATCTAAATCATATACTAAAACCCTAAAAATACTTGCTGCACTTTTTCTTTATTTATTTTATTTTGTATTTTTCATTCAATCTATCTATCTATCACATACAATTTAATCTTGCAACTTACCGCCGAGGGATTGACAACCCCTTGTTTGCGCTGGGTGCAAGGATTTGTTGTTTTGTGTGCAGGTGCTGCTAACGAGGTGTTGCGTGATTCTCCTACTGGATTGATAACCTTGGTTTCATAACTGAGGGAAATACTTATCTCTACTGTACTGCATCTCCCTTCCTCTTCAGGGAATTACCAACGCAGCTCACAAGTAGCATGGATGTAGGAGATATTCCCTAGAGGCAATAATAAATGTTATTTCTTATCCCCATGTTCCTAATTATGTTTATGTTCCATGCTATAACTGCTATGGTTCTCTAGTCTACAATAACCACGAGGCTCGGAGGGAAACTCATATGCACGTGTGGAATAATGAACGGTAAAATGTATTCCTAGTCTGGCCTCTAAGACTAGCTCATGTGTTGCATGCTGGTTCTGTTTTCCTGATCAAGGGCATGACTATGCCGGCAACTTTGAGGGCACAATGTTAGGAGAACACTTGTATTGAATCGACCCGATTGATGTTATGCTATGAGATACATTCGTCACAAGTTAATGGTTAATAACACAGAGAAAGTTAATGTTTGCATAATTCCTTAGACCATGAGAGTGTCGAGTTTCTTCATGCTTGCTTCATGAACTTTGGGGTTTGTTAAACGTCATCCGTAAATGCGTGGCTATTATGGTGGCTTACGGGTTCATGGAAAAGTATGACAATGGACTTGATAGCTCAAGATTGGGATTTGATCCTCCGACGATGGAGAGATATCTCTGGGCTCTCTCGGTGTTACGGTATCCATCATCGTCTGGCCAGACACATTGTGATTTGATCACAGGGATGCCGCAACACGGGAACGAGAAAAGAGAACAAAACCGGTAACGAGGTAACTTGCATAGTGGACAAGTTGTTGATCCACGGGGATGCCGATAAATCTCACCTCAGGTTTTTGTAACATATCGCGAAGCAACAGGAATAGCACACGGCAACTGGAGGTTCACTCGAATATTATTCGTGTGGGTATAGGGGTCAATATGGGTGTCCACGGCTCCGATGTTGATCATTGATCGGAAAGTGTTCTGGGTCATGTCTATACTTCACCGAACCTATAGGGTCACACGCTTAAGGGTCATCTATCTGCTGAATACTAGACAGGGAGTCTGAGAGAAAGTCACCGAAAAAGTTTCGGAGACAGCGGAAGAGTTCCGGAGAGAGAACACCGGAAGATTTCCGGTAAAACTGAAAAGTTGTTTCAGGGTATACCATTAAGTCAAATTGGTTTCGGCACACGCCTGGAAATTCTTGGAGGGTGCCAGAATTGTTCTGGAAACTTCTGGGATTTTTCCGGGATAAAAACAGAAATGTTCCGGAGCTGCCGGAACCGCCTTGGTTGCTTTTTGCTGATGAAAATCATTGATCCGGAAATGTTTCGGAACGCGTCCAAAATTATTTTAGGGGGTGCTGGAAATGTTCTGGGCCTTCAGGAATTTTTTCGGATTAAACAGCCGATGAAAATATTTTCGTGAATAGTGTTATGAATAGTGGAAACACTATTGGGAGAAAAATGTCATGAATAGTGGAAACACTATTGGGAGAAAATATCTCATGAATAGTGGAAACACTATTATGAATAGTGTGAAAATATGTGAGGGCATTTTGGTATTTTCACCATCTCTTCTCACCCTATAAATAGGGGTGGAGGGTGCTCTCCATTTTCATCCAAGTTCTCACATGGGTTCTCATACACTGCCATGCCATTATCTAGCTTTCTCTCTCCCTCCCCGCGAAATAGTTCCGTAGAGCCGAAAGGCTGTCTGGGTTCCGGTGGGAACTAGTTCTGGACGGCGAAGCCCTGCCGGATAGATGACACCGTATGTGTGCAACCCCGTAGAGAGGTCGTAGGTTCGATCTTTTTTGCCCGACGGGCTGTTCGAGTGTCCTCCCGAAGGGCTGTCCGATTTACCATCTGAGTTCGAGAGTGCCTCCCGAAGGGCTGTCCGTGACACCGTCTGGGGGACTGTCCGACCGCCTCCCAGAGGGCTGTCCGAGGGACTGTCCAAGGGGCAAATGAGGGAGTACATCCTCGCGGTTGGGAGGTTGTAAATCCTAGCTGCGGGGATCTGCACCGACAATCTACATCGACTCTACTTCCGCTGCGCTATGAGTCGGTAACGATCAGATCAAACCCTGTATGCATCTCCATAGTGGTCCTGGGCATGCTCGCAGTACCGGAAATTTTTGTTTTCTGCTGCGTTCCCCTACAGTGGACACCCCCAAATCCCCTCCAAGACGTCGGCGAAGACGCCAAAGGGGTAATAACGGGGAACCCAGTGGTAATAACGTGACGGCCAATAACGGCGACGCGGAGGACGGTGACGCCAATAACCATGAAGAGGACGTTCAAGCCTCCCAGTAAGGAACGTCACACCTGACCGACTTCTCAGGGACTCAGATCCCGATGACCTCTTTGAAGGGGCCGACGACAACTACATGCTGGAATCCGAGGAGTACGAGAGCCTCGGTACCGAGGACTACATCATCCCTGAAGACCCTTTTGAACAAGAGCGCTTCCGGCGGCGCCTTGTCGCAACGGCCCGGAGCATAAAACACAAGCAGCAGCAGCAGCTGCAGGCCAATACCGACGCACTAAATGAAAAGTGGGTCGAAGTGCTCTCCGTCGAGCAAGACATGGAAAACCGGCGCCATAGCGCGCCGAAATCATACCCACGTAGGCGTCTCTTGCCGGAGTTTGATGAGGAGCACGCCGACGACCACGACCGACCCCCTAGAGGCCGGGACAGGCCAAGACGAGAAGACCTCAGTGACCGGCCACCTCCACGCCGTTATGGCAAGGACCCCGTGGATTACGTAGATCCTCACGATGCTAGACGCCGCATTGAGGAAAACAGGGCACCCCCTCAGTCCATCTATGGATCAAGGGGACGCGCGCCCGCTGGGCTTGACGGCTCCGATGCCTGGATGGACAGGAACGGCCGCACCCGAGATCAGGCTTACTCACCGCTCTCTCCCGACCTCCGACGAGATGCTCCTTGGTTCCAAGGTCTGGCTCACCCAATCTGTTTCACGGACAGGGTGATGGAACATCAATTCCTGGAAGGATTTAAGCCCATCAATATAGAATCATACGATGGCACCACAGACCCAGCAGTATGGATCGAGGATTTCCTCCTACACATACACATGGCCAACGGAGATGATCTCCATGCCATTAAATATCTGCCGCTCAAGCTAAAGGGGCCGGCGAGGCATTGGCTTAACAGCCTCCCTCCTCACTCTATCGGTAGCTGGGAGGCCCTAGAAGACGCTTTTCGAGCAAACTTCCAGGGTACATATGTCCGACCTCCGGACGCCGATGACCTCAGCCATGTCACCCAGCAGCCAGGCGAATCAGCTCGGAAATTCTAGAATAGGTTCCTCACCAAGAAGAACCAGATCATAGACTGCTCTGAAGCCGAGGCCATCGCCGCATTCACGAACAATATCCGAGATGAATGGTTGGCCTGTCAACTCGGCCAGGATAAGCCGAGGACTATGGCAGCCCTCACCTCACTACTGACCCACTTTTGCGTGGGGGAGGACAGTTGGCTCGCCCGTAGTACTCACAACGGCGAGGCAGGCACCTCAGAAACACACGACGCCAATGGAAAACCCAAGCGCAACAAAAATAAGCGCAGGTATAAAAATGGTGGAAGCGATACGGAGGACGCTGCGGTCAACGTGGGGTTCACCGGACCTAAGTCCGGACAGAAAAGAAAACCCTTTAAAGGGAACAAGGATGGACCTAGCCAGCTTGATAGACTCCTGGACCGCCCATGTGGAATCCACGGCACTCAGGACAAACCAGCAACCCACACTAACAGAAATTGCTGGGTCTTTAAACAAGCCGGCAAGATAGCGGCAGAGGGTCAAAATAAAACCCAAAATCGCAGTGAAGACGAGGATGAACCTTGGTGGCCCAATAATGGAGGCCAAAAGAAGTTTTCTGATGAGGTGACAGAGATCAATATGATCTATGTCACCCACATCCCCAAAAGGGAGAGGAAGCGTGTGCTTCGGGATGTATACGCGTTAGAGCCAGTCACCCCGAAATATAACCCATGGTCGGCTTACCTGATCACGTTTGACAAGCATGATCATCCGACCAGCATCAGGCATGGCGGATCGGCGGCACTCGTTCTGGACCCTATTGTTGATGGTTATCATCTAACACGCGTCCTGATGGACGGAGGAAGCAGCCTCAACCTCATTTACGAGGACACGGTTCAGAAGATGGGCATCGACTCATCTCGGCTCAAGCCGAGCTCCACCACCTTTAAAGGTGTCATCCCGGGTGTCGAAGCCCGCTGCACTGGAACGGTCACCCTGGAGGTAGTCTTCGGTTCGCCCGAGAACTTCAAAAGCGAGGACTTAATCTTCGATATCGTGCCTTTCCGAAGTGGATACCACGCGCTCCTAGGACACATGGCCTTTGCACGCTTCAACGCAGTCCAGCATTATGCCTACCTCAAGCTCAAAATGTCGGGACCCAACGGTGTTATCGCAGTCAATGGTAACACCAAACGTTCACTCTGAACAGAGGAACAGACCACGGCTTTCGCAGCCGAGGTACAGGCGTCCGAGGAGGCACCCCGCAGCGATTAACGCGCCGCTCACTCTTTGAAGCGCGCTCGGGCTGCACAAATCAACCTCGGCCAGGTACTCCTGCACCCAAAATAGGGATGCGGGCTCCTTGCGTGCCCTCTCTGGAGTGGGCACTATGTCCCCAGAGTGCATAATTTCGCACTGAAGATTCCCTGGGTCGTCGAGGAGCCAAAAAATTACTCAAACGTTAGCACGGTTCGACCGAGCAACGACGTGGCTTCGAGCCCCCGCATAGGCATGTCTCTGTAAAAGAAACAACCAAACATGACTACGTCAATGTGGTTTCAACCACAGAATGGACTTCTGCAAAGTCTCCTCTAAAGGAGCTCGGTCAATCAAACGCTTGAAGTGTATAAAGGGCCGGAAAGGCATTAACCTCCCCAAGTCCTCACCATCAATGGTGAACATCTGGTCAACAACTCGGAAACGCAGACGTGCGGCAGGTAGCGGCTCGGATTCTTAAAAATCCGATGATAAATATCCGCCCTGTTTCTTCCTCCCTTTTTACTTTTTACGTTGTATTCTTTCAATTCCTCTTGTTGCAGTTGGGCATGTAAACACTCGAAATTATGAAATAAAGAAACCAGGCCCCTTAAGGGTCCTTATCATATTTCTTTCTACGCATGGACCCTGCGCTACGAAGAGGTTTTTCAAAAAAAGATACAATCGTACCATAAGTCTGAAGTGTTCGGCGTCTCGGATCTTGGCTTTATATGCATCAGTTTCAAACCTAGATTTCGGTCAATAGTCGGGTTGCCCGGCTCCTATGTGTACCCCTTACGTTTTCGACGAATTTGGCTAAGGGCGTAACGGGAGAACCACTGCGATTGCGCCGCCAGGTAATTGGCATAGCGCCTCAGTGGAGAAAGCCGAAAACTGACTATCTAGGTATGCGCAAACTGGTCCGCCATCCGTAGACCGCGTTAAGCGATGTGACGATAGAGATCACCCATGTTAAACGAAGGGCTTTCATTTCTAGCGGAAGTGTGTTATGGCCTAGACCTCGGCCGACCAGGCCGACCACTTCCTACACAGGGGGCTGGTAATCAGCCCCCACAGTCAAACTCCTATGACTAAGTGAAAGTCATAAAGCCACTATAGTCTGATTGCCAAGTTCCTGTAAGCACCGACCACCTCCGGGTACCGAGACGTCGGCTAAGGGTCAAGAGTGCCTTAAGGAACACCCTTTGTATGATCTACACTGGGGCTGAAGCCGACGACTGGCCGCTCTCATTTTAAAACAGTCATACAGGAGGTAAAACTAAAAAAAACACACATGGAATTTAAGCCATAGTCATTCAATCAAAAGATAAAGTTTTGTACATCACACACTTGGGCATTCCGAAGTACTGTTTAGAAATACATAGTGTCCTTTGGACACATGGCTTCGGTGATACGAGCTCCCTCCTCCACCTCGGCGAAGAACTGTTCGACGGTGCGCGGCTTGTCGGCAGGAGGGCCCGTGGCACATGTCACCGCATCAACCTTTCGGAAGTGCATCTTCACGCAGGCGTATGCCCTCCACGCTCCTTTAAAGCACGCTAACCTCCTCCAACAGTTCACACAGGGCACGGCATCCTGGAGACGGGCCGTAAGGCCAAAGATCTTGGGCATGGCTTCGGCAGGCCACAACGTGATACAGAGGTCCTGGAGCACCGGTCTCGTCATGCGAAACAACTCCACCAGCTGCTTCACTCGATGATTTAGTAGCTGCACCGACGGCGATCCTGGGAACTGCTCCCAAAAGGCCTTCTCCGCCTCGTGGCCTGCCATCTGGCCAAAGTACGCCACCGCATCCGCCGCGCTCTGCGGAAGATCCGCAAAGACCTCTGCGGAACGCCATAACTGGGTGAGCTCGACACACCCTTTGCTGCCACACGAACACTGCAGCAGAAATAGCTTACCCGAGGCGATTTGCTCCACCTGCTGGAGCACCTCGTGGTCAGCTCGGGCCGAGGTCTTAAGCTCGGAGTAGGCAAGTTGAAGCTTCTCGAGCTCCTCCTTTGTTTGTTTCCCCTCCTCCTGAAGCTTGTCGCATGCTTCAAACACGCCCTTCAGGGTCTCCTCGACCTCCAGCACCCGTGCCTGGTGCTTGTCCCGGGCCGCCTTCTCGGCGGCTCGGGCCTTCTCTGCCTCGGCGGCAGCAGCCTCCTGCTGCCTCACCTCCTGCCGAGCCTTTTCGAGCTTGGCCTTGAGTGTCTCAAGCTCCGCTAACGCTGCAGTCATTGAAACAGTTAGGCCTTAGTTTTTCATTGCGCAACACCTATCATAAACTCTTTTTGTACCTACTACAACACAAGTTTAACTTGCTTACCTCGAGACTGCTTGAATTTTTGGTTCACCAGGGTAAGCTCCTCCTGGGACCTCTCAAGCTTCCGGTTCATCTCCGCAATCTCCTCAGAGACGGAGTCCAGAACCGAGGTCGAAACCTGGCAGTAAAAAACCTTATTACAAAGGGAACAACTAAATTGCTAAAAGGTTCCAGGACGGCTGCCTCGAGCAGTGATGGGGAACGGAGCATGAAAATCAAAATTTTTCCTACGAACACCCAAGATCTATCTAGGAGAAGCATAGCAATGAGAGGGGAGAGTGTGTCTACGTACCCTCATAGACCGAAAGCGGAAGCGTATATAACGCGGTTGATGTAGTCGTACTCTTTGCGATCCGATCACGATCTAACCGATCTAGTGCCGAACGGACGGCACCTCCGAGTTTAGCACACGTGCAGCTCAATGACATCTCCTCCTCCTTGATCCAGCAAGGGAAGGTGGAGAAGTAGATGTGATCACAACCAGCACGACGGCGTGGTGGTGATGGTGGTGGTGGAGCTAGTTCAGTAGGGCTTCGCCAAGCGCTACTAGAACGAGGACGGAGGAGCTACGGAGTAACGGGAGAGAGAGGGGCGCCAAGGGCTTGGTGTGTTGTTTGGGGCGCCCCCTCTCCTCTATTTATATATGTGGAGGGGCTTGGAGTCCAGCCCTTCTCCTATTAGGGCTGGCGCCTAGAGGGAGAGGACTTGGACTCCAAGTCCAATCCTATTCCTACTAGGACTCTCCTTTTTTCCCTTCCCTAGCCACATGGGCTTTTGAGTACTTGGTGCGCCAAGCCCAATAAGGCCAGGGCGCCTCCCCTCAGCCCATGCCAGCCCTTGGGACATGGTGGACCCACTTGTGGACTTCCGGACCCCTCCGGAATCCTCTGGAACCTTCTGGAAGCTTCCCGGTACAATACCAAAAAAACTGCACCTTTTTTCGGAACCCAAAATCTGACTTACCATATATAAATCTTTACCTCTCGACCATTCCGAGACTCCTCGTGACATCCGGGATCTCATTCGGGACTCTGAACAATATTCGGTTACCAATCATCAAATATCCCAATACTACCCTAGCGTCAACGAACGTTAAGCGTGCGACCCTGCGGGTTCGAGAATCATGTAGTCATGACCGAGACACCTCTCCGGTCAATAACCAATAGCGGGACCTCGATGTCCATATTGATTCCTACATATTCCACGAAGATCTTTTATCGGTTGAACCACGATGTCAAGGATTCAGTTAAGCCCGTATGCAATTCCCTTTGTCCGGCGATATGTTACTTGCCCGAGATTCGATCGTCGGTATCTCCATACCTAGTTCAATCTCGTTACCGGCAAGTCTCTTTACTCGTTCCGAAATACAAGATCCCATGACTAACCCATTAGCCACATTGCTTGCAAGCTCTTTACGATGTTGTATTACCGAGAGGGCCCAGATATATCTCTTCGTCATACGGAGCGACAAATCCCAGTCTCAATTCGTGCCAACCCAACAAACACCTTTGGAGATACCTGTAGAGCACCTTTATGATCACCCAGTTACGAAGTGACATTTGGGTACACACTAAGTATTCCTCCGGTGTCAGGGAGTTGCACGATCTCATGGTCCAAGGAACAGATACTTGACATGAAGAAAGCTGTAGCAAATAAACTAAACGATCTGGTGCTAAGCTTACGGTTGGGTCTTGTACATCACATCATTCTCCTAATGATGTGATCCCGTTATCAAATGACAACTCATGTCTATGGTTTGGAAACCTTAACCATCTTTGATCAACGAGCTAGTCTAGTAGAGGCTCACTAGGGACACGGTATTTGTTTATGTATCCACACATGTATTTAAGTTTCCGGTCAATACAATTATAGCATGAATAATAAACATTTATCATGAACAAGGAAATATGATAATAACCAATTTATTATTACCTCTACGGCATATTTCCAACAGTCTCCCACTTGCACTAGAGTCAATAATCTAGTTCACATCGCTATGTGATTAACACCCAATGAGTTCCGGGGTTTAATCATGTTTTGCTTGTGAGAGAGGTTTTAGTCAATGGGTCTGCCACATTCAGATCCATATGTACTTTGCAAATCTCTATGTCATTCTGCAGATGTTGCTACCACGCTCCACTTGGAGATATTCCAAATGACTGCTCCACTATACGTATCCGATTTGCGACTCAGAGTCATCCGGATCGGTGTCAAAGCTTGCATCGACATAACCCTTTACGATGAACTCTTTATCACCTCCATAATTGAGAAACATTTCCTTAGTCCTCTTTAGGTACCTAAGGATAATTTTGATCGCTGTCCAGTGATCCACTCCTGGATCACTCTTGTACCCCCATCCTAGACTCATGGCAAGGCACACATCAGGTATGGTACACAGCATGGCATATATTATGGAGCCTATGGCTGAGGCATAGGGGACGACCTTCATCCTTTCTCTTTCTTCTTCCGTGGTCGAGCTTTGAGTCTTACTCAACTTCACACCTTACAATACAGGTAAGAACCCTTTCTTTGACGAATCCATTTTGAACTTCTTCAAAACTTTGTCAAGGTATGTGCTTTGTGAAAGTCCTATTAGGCGTCTTGATCTATCTCTATAGATTTTGATGCCCAATATATAAGCAGCTTCACCGAGGTCTTTCATTGAAAAACTCTTATTCAAATATCCTTTTATGCTTTCCAGAAATTATATATCATTTCCAATCAACAATATGTCATCCACATATAATATTAGAAATGCTACAGAGCTCCCACTCACTTTCTTGTAAATACAAGCTTCTCCGTAAGTTTGTATAAAACCAAAAGCTTTGATCACCTCATCAAAGCGTATATTCCAACTCCGAGATGCTTGCACCAGTCCATAGATGGATCGCTGGAGCTTGCATACTTTGTTAGCATCCTTAGGATCGACAAAACCTTCTGGTTGCATCATATACAATTATTCCTTAAGAAACCCGTTATGGAATTCCGTTTTGACGTCCATTTGCCAGATCTCATAATCATAAAATGCGGCAATAGCTAACATAATTCTAACAGACTTAAGCATCGCTACGGGTGAGAAAGTCTCATCGTAGTCAACCCCCTGAACTTGTCGGAAACCCTTTGCGACAAGTCGAGCTTTATAGACGGTGACATTACCATCAGCATCTGTCTTCTTCTTAAAGATCCATTTATTCTCAATGGCTTGCCGATCATCGGGCAAGTCCACCAAAGTCCATACTTTGTTCTCATACATGGATCCTATCTCGGATTTCATGGCCTGAAGCCATTTGTCAGAATCTGGGCTCATCATAGCTTCTTCATAGTTCGTAGGTTCACCGTTGTCTAACAACATTACTTCCAGGACAGGATTACCGTACCACTCTGGTGCGGAACGTACCCTGGTCGACCTGCGAAGTTCAGTAGTAACTTGATCCGAAGTTTCATGATCATCATCATTAGCTTCCTCTTCGGTTGGTGTAGACATCACGGGAACTGTTTTCTGTGATGTGCTACCTTCCAATTCGAGAGAAGGTACGATTACCTCATCAAGTTCTACTTTCCTCCCACTCACTTCTTTCGAGAGAAACTCCTTCTCTAGAAAGGACCCATTCTTGCCAACAAAGATCTTGCCCCCGGATCTGTGGTAGAAGGTATACCCAATGGTCTCTTTAGGGTATCCTATGAAGACGCACTTCTCCGCTTTGGGTTCGAGCTTATCAGGCTGAAGCCTCTTGACATAAGCGTCGCATCCCCAAACTTTAAGAAACGACAGCTTAGGTTTCTTGCCAAACCACAACTCATACGGTGTCGTCTCAACGGATTTAGACGGTGCCCTATTTAAAGTGAATGCGGATGTCTCTAATGCATAACCCCAAAATGATAGTGGCAAATTGGTAAGAGACATCATAGAACGCACCATATCCAATAGAGTACGATTACGACGTTCGGACACACCATTACGCTGTGGTGTTCCAGGTGGCGTGAGCTGTGAAACAATTCCACATTGTCTTAAATGCATACCAAACTCGTAACTCAAATATTCACCTCCACGATCAGATCGTAGAAACTTTATTTTCTTGTTACGATGATTTTCCACTTCACTCTGAAATTCCTTGAACTTTTCAAATGTTTCAGACTTGTGTTTCATTAAGTAAATATACCCATATCTACTCAAATCATCTGTGAAGGTAAGAAAATAACGATATCCATCGCGTGCTTCAACACTCATCGGACCGCATACATCGGTATGTATTATTTCCAATAAGTCACTAGCTCGCTCCATTGTTCCGGAGAACGGAGTTTTAGTCATCTTGCCCATGAGGCATGGTTCACATGTCTCAAATGATTCATAATCAAGAGATTCCAAAAGTCCATCAGCATGGAATTTCTTCATGCGCTTTACACCAATATGACCTAAGCGGCAGTGCCACACATATGTGGTACTATCATTATTAACTTTGCATCTTTTGGCATCAATATTATGAATATGTGTATCACTACGATCGAGATTCAACAAGAATAAACCATTCACAAGGGGTGCATGACCATAAAAGATATTACTCATATAAATAGAACAACCATTATTCTCTGACTTAAATGAATAACCGTCTCACAATAAACAAGATCCAGATATAATGTTCATGCTGAACGCAGGCACCAAATAACAATTATTTAGGTTTAAAACTAATCCCGAAGGTAGATGTAGAGGTAGCGTGCCGACGGCTATCACATCAACCTTGGAACCATTTCCGACGCGCATCGTCACCTCGTCCTTAGCCAGTCTTCATTTATTCCGCAGCTCCTGTTTCGAGTTACAAATATTAGCAACCAAAAGAGTATCAAATACCCAGGCGCTACTACGAGCACTAGTAAGGTACACATCAATAACATGTATATCAAATATACCTTTGTTGACGTTGCCAGCCTTCTTATCTGCCAAGTACTTGGGGCAGTTCCGCTTCCAGTGACCATTCCCCTTGCAGTAGAAGCACTCAGTCTCAGGTTTGGGTCCAGCCTTGGGTTTCTTCACGGGAGCGGCAACTGGCTTGCCATTCTTGAAGTTTCCCTTCTTTCCCTTGCCCTTCTTGAAACTAGTGGTCTTATTAACCATCAACACTTGATGCTCCTTCTTGATTTCTACTTTCACGGCCTCAAGTACCGTGAATATCTCAGGGATTGTTTACTCCATCCCTTGCATATTATAGTTCATCACAAAGCCCTTATAGCTTGGTGGCAGTGACTGGAAAACTCTGTCAACCGCTGTATTATCTGGAAGATTAACTCCCACTTGATTCAAGTGATTGTAGCACCCAAACACTCTGAGCACATGGTCACTCACTGAGCTGTTCTCCTCCATCTTGCAGGCAAAGAACTTGTCAGAGGACTTATACCTCTCAACACGGGCATGAGCCTGAAATACCAATTTCAGCTCTTGGAACATCTCATATGCTCCGTGGCGTTCAAAACGTCTTTGGGGCCCTGATTTCTAAGCCGTAAAGCATGGCGCACTGAACTATCGAGTAGTCATCAGAACGTGCCTGCCAGATGTTCACAACATCCACAGACGAGGCTAGAGGGGTTGGCACACCGAGCGGTGCATCAAGGACATAAGCCTTCTGTGCAGCAGTGAGGACAATCCTCAGACTACGGACCTAGTCCGCATAATTGCTTACAATATCTTTCAACTTAGTCTTTCTCTAGGAACATATTAAAAACAGGGAGCTATAGCGCGAGCTATTGATCTACAACATAATTTGCAAATACAATTTTAGACTATGTTCATGATAATTAGTTCAGTTAATCAAATTACTAATGAACTCCCACTTAAATCAACATCCCTCAAGTTGTCTAAGTGATACATGATCCAAATCAACTAACCCATGTCCGATCATCACGTGAGATGGGGTAGTCATCAATGGTGAACATCTCCATGTTGATCATATCTACTATATGACTCATGTTCGACCTTTCGGTCTCCCGTGTTCCGAGGCCACGTCTGTACATGCTAGGCTCGTCAAGTTTAACCCAAATATTCTGCATGTGTAAAGCTGGCTTACACCCGTTGTATGGGAACGAAGAGTCTATCACACCCGATCATCACGAGGTGCTTCGAAACAATGAAGTTTTGCAATGGTGCATACTTACGGAGAACACAATTTCTTGAAATTAAGTGAAGGGATCATCTTATAATGCTAATGTCATTCTAAGCAAAATAAGATGCATAAAAAGGATAAACATCACATGCAATCAATATGTGACATGATATGGCCATTATCATCTCGTGCCTTTGATCTCCATCTCCAAAGCACCGGCATGATCTCCATCGTCACCGGCATGACACCATGATCTCCATCATCATGTCGTCACGTGGTCGTCTTCGCCAACTATTGCTTCTACAACTATTGCTAACGCATAGCGATAAAGTAAAGTAATTACATGGCGATTAATAAATTAAAGACAACCCTATGGCTCCTGTCGGTTGCCGTACTCATCGACATGCAAGTCGTGAACCTATTACAAAACATGATCATGTCATACATCAACATACATCACATCACATTTTGGCCATACCACATCACAACATGCCCTGCAAAAACAAGTTAGACATCCTCTACTTTGTTGTTGCAAATTTTACGTGGCTGCTATGGGCAACTAGCAAGAACCGTTCTTACCTATGCAAAGCCAAAACGGTGATAATCAAGTTGCCTTTAAACCTTCTATAAGGACCGCCTTCGTTAAATTAGATTCAACTAAAGTAGGAGAGACAGACACCCGCTTGCCACCTTATGCAAAACAAGTTGCATGTTAGTCGGTGGAACCGGTCTCATGTGCGAGGACATGTAAGGTTGGTCCGAGCCGCTTCATCCCACAATACCGCCAAATCCAAATAAGACAAGAGAGGAAAGCAATTGGAGCATCAACGCCCACAACTTTTGTGTTCTACTCGTGCATATACATCTACGCATAGACCTAGCTCTGATACCACTGATGGGGAACGAAGCATGAAAATCAAAAAATTTCCTACGAACACCCAAGATCTATCTAGGAGAAGCATATCAACGAGAGGGGAGAGTGTGTCTACGTACCCTCGTAGACCGAAAGCGGAAGCGTATATAACGCAGTTGATGTAGTCGTACTCTTCGCGATCCGATCACGATCTAACCGATCTAGTGCCGAACGGACGGCACCTCCGAGTTTAGCACACGTGCGGCTCGATGACGTCTCCTCCTCCTTGATCCAGCAAGGGAAGACAGAGAAGTAGATGGGATCACAACTAGCACGACGGCGTGGTGGTGATGGTGGTGGTGGAGCTAGTTCAGCAGGGCTTCGCCAAGCGCTACTAGAACGAGGACGGAGGAGCTACGGAGTAACGGGAGAGAGAGGGGCGCCAAGGGCTTGGTGTGTTGTTTGGGGCGCCCCCTCTCCTCTATTTATATATATGGAGGGGTTTGGAGTCCAGCCCTTCTCCTATTAGGGCTGGCGCCTAGAGGGAGAGGACTTGGACTCCAAGTCCAATCCTATTCCTACTAGGACTCTCCTTTTTACCCTTTCCTAGCCACATGGGCTTTTGAGTACTTGGTGCGCCTAACACAATAAGGCCAGGGCGCCTCCCCTCAGCCATGCCAGCCCTTGGGATGTGGTGGACCCACTTGTGGACTTCCGGACCCCTCCGGAATCCTTCGGAACCTTCTGGAAGCTTCCCGGTACAATACCAAAAAAACTGCACCTTTTTCCGGAACCCAAAATATGACTTCCCATATGTAAATCTTTACCTCTCGACCATTCCGAGACTCCTCGTGACGTCCGGGATCTCATCCGGGACTCCGAACAACATTCGGTTACCAATCATCAAATATTCCAATACTACTCTAGCGTCAACGAACGTTAAGCGTGCGACCCTACGGGTTCGGGAATCATGTAGTCATGACCGAGACACCTCTCCGGTCAATAACCAATAGCGGGACCTGGATGCCCATATTGATTCCTACATATTCCACGAAGATCTTTTATCGGTTGAACCACGATGTCAAGGGTTCGGTTAATCCCGTATGCAATTCCCTTTGTCCGGCGATATGTTACTTGCCCGAGATTTGATCGTCGGTATCTCCATACCTAGTTCAATCTCGTTACCGGCAAGTCTCTTTAATCGTTTCGTAATACAAGATCCCATGACTAACCCATTAGCCACATTGCTTGCAAGCTCTTTATGATGTTGTATTACCGAGAGGGCCCAGAGATATCTCTCTGTCAGACGGAGTGACAAATCCCAGTCTCGATTCGTGCCAACCCAACAAACACCTTTGGAGATACCTGTAGAGCACCTTTATGATCACCCAGTTACGAAGTGACGTTTGGGTACACACTAAGTATTCCTCCGGTGTCAGGGAGTTGCACGATCTCATGGTCTAAGGAACAGATACTTGACATGAAGAAAGCTGTAGCAAATAAACTAAACGATCTGGTGCTAAGCTTACGGTTGGGTCTTGTCCATCACATCATTCTCCTAATGATGTGATCCCGTTATCAAATGACAACTCATGTCTATGGTTAGGAAACCTTAACCAGCTTTGATCAAAGAGCTAGTCTAGTAGAGGCTCACTAGGGACACGGTATTTGTTTATGTATCCACACATGTATTTAAGTTTCCGGTCAATACAATTATAGCATGAATAATAAACATTTATCATGGACAAGGAAATATGATAATAACCAATTTATTATTACCTCTAGGGCATATTTCCAACAAGCAGCACCCTGGGGGCTACTTAACAGGCTCCTACTCAATCAAAATGACCCCAATGCCGGTTTCTCGAAACCGACTTCGGGCTCGGGTGCTACTCACTCACTAAGCCATTTAGCAGGCTGTACTCTTATGTCCTCAGACAAATACATAAATAAACAAAGTTGAGATAAACAAGATAAACTTGGTGCGCGGATAGAAGCATACCTCGAAACCCGCTACGAGGTTTTTGAAAACCTCATGCAGGCCGGCCCCTGCGGACCGGAAGCCCTGCAGCGCCGCGCCTATCAAGGCACGGTGCTCTTCCTTGATGGAGGAGCCCTTCAGGGTGTCCTCCATCTCCTCAGTCCACCCCATGCCAGCCCGTCCTTGGGCAGTTGGCGGGGGTGGAGGGATGACCTCGGATACGTCTACCCGGGCAACATCCACCTGGGGTGGCGGAGCCGAGGTAGATATCAGCTAGACCGATGACTGGCCCAGCCCCTCTTCGATGACCATGGGGTGTTTCTCCCCCGGGTCTTGTTGGGCCGAGGTGTCGACCTCGACCATGATGGCCACCTCGTCGGCCCCCATCGTGTTGACGCCAGGGGCCAGGGTGGATGTTGCCTCCCCTAGCCCGTCGTGCGCCAGGGGAGGAGCGGCGGGCTCTGGAGTCCCGCTGGCGGATGGCAACCCGCTCGAGGAACCGCTGGGGATTACCCTCGGCGGACTGCATAAGAAAAGACGCTCTATGAATTTTCCTTTGCTAAAAAATAACTTATCAAATTGAAAGACGGGATGCAAAGACGACGGCTTACCCTCGAGGTGCCGGTTTCTTCCTCCCCACGGCGAGGTCTTCTTCTGAGTCACCGGAGAGCTCGGCTCTCTCCGACAATTGGCTGGCAGCCCCGGACGAGGTTCGCCTCGGTCTCTTTGGGCCCTTCGGCGGCATGCCAACTTTGGCGTCCTCTGACACCGACCTCTTCCCCTTCGAGAGGGGGACCTCCTCCTCCGCACCCTCCTCCGCGTCACTGTCTTGGGCAGCGGAGGTGTGTGTGTCTTTGATAACCCACAAGTATAGGGGATCAATTGTAGCTTTTTCGATAAATAAGAGTGTCGAACCCAACGAGGAGCTAAAGGTAGAATTAATATTCCCTTCAAGTTCTATCGACCACCGATACAACTCTACGTGCACTTAACGTTCGCTTTACCTAGAACAAGTATGAGACTATTTTGCGGGTGTAAGGATAAGACTAGAAGTACTTAACGAGAATAAAACTAGGAGTAATTTGTGAAATAATAAAAGTTAGTTGTTTAGTAGAAAGCTTTTTGTAACACAAGAGAATGATTTGTCCCTAGGCAATCGATAACTAGACCGATAATCATTGTTGCAATTTTATATGAGGGAGAGGCATGAGCTAACATACTTTCCGTACTTGGATCATATGCACTTATGATTGGAACTCTAGCAAGCATCCGGAACTACCAAAGATCATTAAGGTAAAACCCAACCATAACATTAAGTATCAAGTCCCCTTTACTCCCATACGCAACAACCCCCTTACTCGGGTGTAAGCTTCTGTCACTCTAGCCGCCCACCATAAGAGAATTATGAACGTATTGCAACACCCTACAGAAGGAATCCCTCACGCTTGCGCGACACGGAGGGCACCATAGGATAGCACCAAAATAAAACATAAAACTCAAACCAATCACGGTCATCAATCAACCCATAGGATAAAAAGAATCTACTCAAACATCATAGGATGGCCACAAATCATTGGATAATAATATGTAGCATTAAGCACCATGTTTAAGTAGAGAATTACAACAGTAATTGAGAGGATACACCGCTGCATAGAGGGGGAGAGAGTTGGTGTTGACGGCGGCGAAGTTGTTGGTGTAGATCGCCGTCACGATGATTGCCCCGGCGGCGCTCCAGCGCCACCGGGAGAGAGGGGGAGAGAGCCCCCCTCCTTCTTCTTCTTCCTTGGCCTTCCCCCTAGATGGGAGGAGAGTTTCCCCTCTGGTCCATGGTTTTCATGGCAGCAGAGGGGCAGGAGCCCCTCCTAGATTGGATCTCTCTCTCTATTCTCTTCTGTTTCGCTTTCCTGTTTTCTGGCCTTTCACCGTTTCTTAAATTCCCGGAGATCCGTAACTCCGATTGCACTAAAATTTAAAAATGATTTTTTTCTGGATATTAGCTTCCTTGCGCCCGAAGAATAGCACCAACCGACCTACGAGGGCCTCACGAGGCACCACGGCGCGCCGGACCCCCCTGGCGCGCCCTGGTGCCTCATTGGGCCCACGAGCACCGCCTTGCGTTGATTCCACCTCCCAAAAATCACATATATTCCAAAATAATTCTCCATAAAATTTTATTGCATTTGGACTTCGTTTGATATGGATTTTCTGTGAAACAAAAAACAAGCAGAAAACAGGAACTAGCACTGTATCAATATGTTAGTCTCAAAAATAATATAAAATGTTGCCAAAAATATGTGAAAGTTATAGAATATTGGCATGAAACAATCAAAAATTATTGATACGATGGAGACGTATCAGCATCGCCAAGCTTAATTCCTGCTTGTCCTCGAGCAGGTAAATGATAAAAAGATAATTTTTGATGTGGAATGCCACCTAGCATAATCTTGATCATATAGTTTAATCATGGCATGAATATTAAGATACGAGTGATTCAAAGTAATAGTCTATAATTTGATATAAAGACATCAATACTGAAGCATACTAACAAACAACCATGTCTTTCAAAATATCAACGCTAAAGAATGTTATCCCTAGCCCATTATGCTCAGTCATTGATCCATTCAGGAAACACACTCAACATTAACTACACCCAATGCATACGTATGACAATAGTACTCTCCAGTTGGTGCTTTATAAGAGAAGATGGAGACTCGATAAAAATAAAAATGCATAACAGTAAAATAGATAGGCCCTTCGCAGAGGGAAGCATAGATTTGTAGAGGTGCCAGAGCTCAAAGCTTAAATTAGAGAGATAAAAATATTTTGAGAGGCATGCTTTTCCTGTCAACGAAAACGACCAAGAATTCCCAATATTTTCCATGCTAGACACATCATAGGCGGTTCCCAAACAGAAAGTAAAGTTTATTTCCTTTCCACCATTCTTTCACAATCCATGGCTAGCCGTATCCACGGGTGCCCTCCATACCAACACTTTCCAAGGAATTTTGTTATTATTATTTTTTATTTCATTGTGGGACTGGGCATCCCTATTACCAACCACTCTCTCGTGCAATGACAAGTGAATAAACACTCATCGTGAGAATAACACACCTAGCATGGAAACTATTGGCCACCCCCTGCCGCTTCATGAGCGGTACGGGCACACAAAACAAATAATTATTTTGAAAAATTAGAGTTGGCACATGCAAGTTTACTTGGAACGGCATGGAAATACCGCATATAGGTAGGTATGGTGGACTCATTTGGCACAACTTGCGTTTAAGGAGTTTTGGATGCACACGCAGTATTCCCGCTTAGTACAAATGGAGGCTAGCAAATAGATTGAGAAGCAACCAACCAGAAAACGAAAACGGTCATAAGCATGCATTGAGAATAACTAACACTGAAGAATGCACCATAAGTAGGATATAACTTCGTTGCATAACTATTGACTTTACGTGCATGCATAGGGAATCACAAACCTTAACACCAATATTCTTAATAAATCACAATTACTCACTAGCATAACTCACATATTATCGTCTCCATATCGCAAAACTACTGCAAGGAATCAAACATATCATATTCAGTGATCTACAAGGTTTATGTAGGATTTTCTGACTAACCATGTGAATGACCAATTCCTGTTGACTCTCTAAATAGATACAAGTGAAGCAAGAGAGTTTAATTCTTTCTAAAAAATACCATGCTCTACCAAATATAAGTGAAGCAAAAGAGCATTCTACAAATAACGGTTTTCTATATGAAGAGAAACAGGCATCCAAACTTCAAATGATATAAGTGAAGCACATGAAGCATTCTATAAAGCCATACTCAAAAGATATAAGTGAAGTGCATGAAGCATTCTATAAATCAACCAAGGACTATCTCATACCAGCATGGTTCATAAAATAAAATGGAAAAATAAACACAAAAGATGCTCCAAGAATTTACGCATATCATGTGAATAAAACAAAAACCGAGACATACCGATAATTGTTGAATAAAGATGGGATGCCTTCCGGGGCATCCCCAAGCTTAGACGCTTGAGTATCCTTGAATATTTACTTGGGGTGCCTTGGGCATCCCCAAGCTTGAGCTCTTGCCTCTCCTCATTCTTCTCATATCAATACCTCCTCGATCTTTGAACACTTCATCCACACAAAACTTAACAAAACCTTCGTGAGATCCGTTAGTATAATAAAGCAAATCACTACTTTAAGTACTATTGCAAACCCATTAATATTTTATTTTTGCATTATACCTATTGTATTCTAACTTCTCCATGGCTTATATCTTCCGATACAATCCATAGTTTCATCAAAACAAGCAAAACAATGCATCAAAAACAGAATCTGTCAAAAACAGAACAGTCTGTAGTAATCTGAACATTGACCATACTTCTGTAACTCCAAAAATTCTGAAAAATTAGGACAAAATAAAAAATTTGCATATAAGTACTTTGTAAAAATTTTAGATTTTTTTCACGTTCCAGTAAAAAATGTAAATTCATGCACTACAGAAAAAGTTTCTGTTTTTGCACCGCACACACCAAACAAGCAATTTAAACATCCTAACGGTAAATCTTGGCACATTATTTTTATAATATAATGGATTTGTACAAGGGGATAATTATTTTTGTTGAAAAGTTTCTGTAATTCAAGATTTACAAAGTTTCCATGGGCATGAACAAAGTTCAAGGAGCTCCCCCACTTCAACAGTGCTCGTCTTTCTTACTTTCACTTTCATTTTTGAAAAGTTTTAGGTTCCCCTCTATATTTTTTTGTTTTTAAACTTTATAAAAGCACTCAACAGAAATAAATGACTCTCTAAAACTTCCGGGTTGTCTCCCAGGCAGCGCTTTCTTTAAAGCCATTAAGCTAGGCATAAAGTGCTCAAGTAATCGATCCACCCGGATCCCAAGGTATATCAAATCCAATTTTAATTAACAATGATTTGTAATTTAGTAGTGAGAACAAAGCAAAATATATCATGCAATGACGAAGTCTAACTCTCTTCCTATGCATCGGCATGTCATAAAAGAACAATTCATGCACATCAAGTAAAGGCCAATGCATAGTATAAACAGTTTCTTGCAATTTTATCGCATTGGAAACATAGAGAGGCGGAGATGTAGTTCCTCTCTCATAATAATTGCAAGTAGGAGAAGCAAGCACATGCATATTATATTCATCAAAATTATCATGTGTAGTAGTAAAACGCAACCCATCAATGTAATCCTTAATAAGCGCAAACTTCTCCGATATAGTGTAGTTTGGAGAATTCAAAAAGATAATAGGACTATCATGTGTGGGTGCAATAGCAACAATTTTATTCTTAACATAAGGAACTATAGAAAGTTCATCTCCATAAGCATAATTCATATTGGCATCATGGCCACAAGCATAGCAAGCATCAGTTTCATCAAAAAGGGATATTTCAAACGAATCTAAGGGATCATAGCAATTATCATAGCATTCATCCTTCGGTAAGCACGAAGGGAAATTAAACAATGTATGAGTTGAAGAGTTACTCTCATTAGAAGGTGGGCACGGGTAGCAAATCCGCTCTTCCTCCTTTCGTTCTTCGCTCTCCTCGTCATCTTTTTCATCCAATGAGCTCATAGTGTCATCAATTTCTTCTTCCATAGATTCCGGCAAAATATTAGTCTCTTCTTGGACAGCGGAGACTTTCTCAATAAACTCATTAATATCGGCATTATATTCGTAATTCTCATAGCAATATTTAAGTATAGCAAAATTTTCAGATCTGTAGACAGCATCATCACAATCTTCATACTTTTCAAACAAAGATTCAATTTCATAAGCACCCTTAAAAGCAACAAATTCTTCTATTCGTTCCACATCATAGTAATCATATATACCATTAGCATAAGAAGCCAAGGTTTCATTATCATTAAATTCACATGAAAATGGAAGGTGTGGAGCCTTCATCCTAGAGCAACAAGTATAATCATATCTCAAGCATAAATTCCAAGCATACCAATGCAAATAATAAATTTGATCCCATAAGAGTTTCCCTTTTTGAGACAAGCGATAATCCCTAAAGTATTCCCGTTGATCCAAAGTAAGTCCCATCATCAAGTTGAATGGAGTTTTATTAGGATTATCAAAGTAGTATTTAATGTTTTCCACATAACGAGCATCGAGGGTTTTAGGAGGTTCCCCATCTCCATGAGTAGCAAGTACAACTAATTTTTTTGGTGTTTCGTGTTCCATATCCATAACTAAAGAAATAAAACAACTTAGAACAGAAAATAAAATTTACTTAGTGATAAAGCAAACAAGCACACACGAGAATATCAACCCCAGGCTATTGCTCCCCGGCAACGGCGCCAGAAAAAGGTCTTGATAACCCACAAGTATAGGGGATCAATTGTAGCTTTTTTGATAAATAAGAGTGTCGAACCCAACGAGGAGCTAAAGGTAGAATTAATATTCCCTTCAAGTTCTATCGACCAGCGATAGAACAAGTATGAAACTATTTTGCGGGTGTAAGGATAAGACTAGAAGTACTTAACGAGAATAAAACTAGGAGTAATTTGCGAAATAATAAAAGTTAGTTGTTTAGTAGAAAGCTTTTTGTAACACAAGAGAATGATTTGTCCCTAGGCAATCGATAACTAGACCGGTAATCATTGTTGCAATTTTATATGAGGGAGAGGCATGAGCTAACATACTTTCCGTACTTGAATCATATGCACTTATGATTGGAACTCTAGCAAGCATCCGCAACTACCAAAGATCATTAAGGTAAAACCCAACCATAGCATTAAGTATCAAGTCCCACTTACTCCCATACGCAACAACCCCCTTACTCGGGTGTAAGCTTCTGTCACTCTAGCCACCCACCATAAGAGAATTATGAACGTATTGCAACACCCTACAGCGGGAATCCCGCACGCTTGCACGACACGGAGGGCACCAAAGGATATCACCAAAATGAAACATACAACTCAAACCAATCACGATCATCAATCAACCCATAGGACAAAAAGAATCTACTCAAACATCATAGGATGGCCACAAATCATTGGATAATAATATGTAGCATTAAGCACCATGTTTAAGTAGATAATTACAGCGGGAATTGAGAGGTTACACCGCTGCATAGAGGGGGAGAGAGTTGGTGTTGACGGCGGCGAAGTTGTTGGTGTAGATCGCCGTCACGATGATTGCCCCGGCGGCGTTCCGGCGCCACCGGGAGAGAGGGGGAGAGAGCCCCCTCCTTCTTCTTCTTCCTTGGCCTCCCCCCTAGATGGGAGGAGAGTTTCCTCTCTGGTCCATGGCTGCCATGGCGGCGGAGGGGCAGGAGCCCCTCCTAGATTGGATCTCTCTCTCTGTTCTCTTCTGTTTCGCGTTCCTGTTTTCTGGCCTTTCACCGTTTCTTAAATTCCCGGAGATCCGTAACTCCGATTGCACTGCAATTTTAACACGATTTTTTTTCCGGATATTAGCTTCCTTGTGCCCGAAGAATAGCACCAACCGACCTACGAGGGCCTCACGAGGCACCATGGCGCGCCGGACCCCCCTGGCGCCTCATGGGGCCCACGAGCACCGCCTTGCGTTGATTCGACCTCCCAAAAATCACATATATTCCAAAATAATTCTCCGTAAAATTTTATTGCATTTGGACTTCGTTTGATATGGATTTTCCGTGAAACAAAAAACAAGCAGAAAACAGGAACTGACACTGTGCACTGGATCAATATGTTAGTCCCAAAAATAATATAAAATGTTGCCAAAAATATGTGAAAGTTGTAGAATATTGGCATGAAACAATCAAAATTATAGATACGACGGAGACGTATCAGCATCCCCAAGCTTAATTCCTGCTCGTCCTCGAGTAGGTAAATGATAAGAAAGATAATTTTTGATGTGGAATGCCACCTAGCATAATCTTGATCATATAGTTTAATCATGGCATGAATATTAAGATACGAGTGATTCAAAGCAATAGTCTATAATTTGATATAAAGACATCAATACTCAAGCATACTAACAAACAACCATGTCTTTCAAAATATCAACGCTAAAGAAAGTTATCCCTAGCCCATTATGCTCAGTCATTGAACCATTCATGAAACACACTCAACATTAACTACACCCAATGTATAAGTATGACAATAGTACTCTCCAGTTGGTGCTTTATAAGAGAAGATGGAAACTCAATAAAAATAAAAATGCATAAAAGTAAAATAGATAGGCCCTTCGCAGAGGGAAGCATAGATTTGTAGAGGTGCCAGAGCTCAAAGCTTAAATTAGAGAGATAAAAATATTTTGAGAGGCATGCTCTTCCTGTCAACGAAAACGACCGAGAATTCCCAATATTTTCCATGCTGGACACATCATAGGCGGTTCCCAAACAGAAAGTAGAGTTTATTTCCTTTCCACCATTCTTTCACAATCCATGGCTAGCCGTATCCACGGGTGCCCTCCATACCAACACTTTCCAAGGAATTTTTCTATTATTATTTTTGATTTCATTGTGGGACTGGGCATCCCTATTACTAGCCACTCTCTCGTGCAATGACAAGTGAATAAACACTCATCGTGAGAATAACACACCTAGCATGGAAAATATTGGCCACCCCCTTCCGCTTCATGAGCGGTACGGGCACACAAAACGGAAAATTATTTTGAAAAATTAGAGTTGGCACATGCAACTTTACTTGGAACGACATGGAAATACCGCATATAGATAGGTATGGTGGACTCATTTGGCACAACTTGGGTTTAAGGAGTTTTGGATGCACAAGCAATATTCCCGCTTAGTACAAATGGAGGCTAGCAAATAGATTGAGAAGCAAGCAACCAGAAAACGAAAACGGTCATAAGCATGCATTGAGAATAACTAACACTGAATAATGCACCATAAGTAGGATATAACTTCATTGCATAACTATTGACTTTACGTGCATGCATAGGGAATCACAAACCTTAACACCAATATTCTTACTAAATCACAATTACTCACTAGCATAACTCACATATTATCGTCTCCATATCGCAAAACTATTGCAAGGAATCAAACATATCATATTCAGTGATCTACAAGGTTTATGTAGGATTTTCTGACTAACCATGTGAATGACCAATAGGCCGAAGTGTGGCTCGCAGTGGAGGAAGGCCTCGCAGACCATGATGAAGGAGGCGAGGTGAAGAATGGAGTTTGGGGCCATGTGATGGAAATCAAACCCGTAGTAGTACAACACCCCGCGCACAAAGGGGTGCAGCGGGAACCCCAAGCCTCGGATGAGGTGGGGGACGAAGACTACCTGCTCCCCGGCGTTGGGAGCAGGCACCAGCTGGCCAGCCGCCGGAGCACGGGCGGCGATCGCGGGGGTCAGATACCCCGCGCTGCGTGATGTCTACTACGCAACTTTATTCTTGTAGACTCGTGTTGGGCCTCCAAGCGCAGAGTTTTGTAGGACAGTAGCAATTTTCCCTCAAGTGGATGACCTAAGGTTTATCAATCCGTGGGAGGCGTAGGATGAAGATGGTCTCTCTCAAACAACCCTGCAACCAAATACAAGAAATCTCTTGTGTCCCCAACACACTCAATACAATGGTAAATTGTATAGGTGCACTACTTCGGCGAACCGATGGTGATACAAGTGTAGTATGGATAGTAGAAATATAATTTTATAAACTGAATAAAAAAAAACAGCAAGGTAGAAAACGATAAAAGTGAGCACAAACGGTATTGCAATGCTTCAAAACAAGGCCTAGGGTTCATACTTTCACTAGTGCAATCTCTCAACAATGCTAACATAATTGGATCATATAATAATCCCTCAACGTGCGATAAAGAATCACTCCAAAGTTCCTATTAGCAGAGAACATAAGATAGAAATTGTTGTAGGGTACGAAACCACCTCAAAGTTATCCTTTCCGATCAATCTATTGAGCCATCCCTATAAGTGTCACAAATAGCCCTAGAGTTCGTACTAAAATAACACCATATGATACGCATCAATCAACTCTAATGTCACCTAGATACTCCAATGTCACCACAAGTATCCGTGAGTTGATTATTCGATATGCATCAAACAACTTCATAATCATAAGATTCAATCCACACAAAGAACTTCAAGGAGCACCCCAAAGTTTCTATCGGAGAAAAGATAATGAAAACGTGCATCAACCCCTATGCATAGATTACCCCAATGTCACCTCGGGAATCCGCGAGTTGAGTGCCAAAACATACATCAAGTGAATCAATATAATACCCCATTGTCACCACGGGTATTCATATGCAAGACATACATCAAGTGTTCTCAAATCTGAAATATTCAATCCGACAATAACGAAACCTCAAAGGGAAAAGATTCGATTCATCACAACAAAGATAGAGAGGGAAGAAACACCATATGATCCAACTATATTAACAAAGCTCGCGATACATGAAGATCGTGCCATATCAAGAACACGAGAGAGAGATCAAACACATAGCTACTAGTACATACCCTCAGCCCCGAGGGTGAACTACTCCCTCCTCGTCATGGGGACCGCCGGGATGATGAAGATGGCCTCCGGTGATGATTTCCCCCTCCGACAGGGTGCCGGAAAAGGGCTCCAGATGGGATCTCCTTGGTACAGAGGCTTGCGGCAGCGTAAAAACTCATCTAGGTTAACTTTCGGGGGTTTCTGAATATATAGGATTTTTTAGCGTTGGAATCACGCAAAGAGGTGCCACAGGGGGCCCACAAGGCACCAGGGCGCGCCTGGGAGGGGGGGTGGCGCGCCCTGGTGGCTTGTGGGGCCCCTGTGGGTCTTCTGCTGCTCCCCGCAAGCTTCTTGGGTCTGTTTCCTTCCAGAAAAAATTGTCAAAAAGTTTCACTGCATTTGGACTTCATTTGATATGGATTTTCTGGAAAACCAAAAACATGCAGAAAACAGGAACTGGCACAGGGCACTAGGTCAATATGTTAGTCCATAAAAATCATATAAAAGCCATATAAAAGTGCACCAAAATCATACAAAACTATAATAAACATGGCATGAATACTTCATAAATTATAGATACGTTGGAGATGTATCAGCATCCCCAAGCTTAATTCCTGCTCGTCCTCGAGTAGGTAAATGATAAAAGAAATAATTTATGAAGTGTGAATGCTAGCATAGTGCATAAATTTGATCAATGATAATTGCAATCACCTTTTGTAGCATCATTATATATCATAAACAGTAGCTCATGTCATAAAACTTCTCATGATCAAGTACCAAGCTATTCACATGTTAAAGTATAAACTATAAACTTTCTTGAAAACTAACAAACTATGTTCTCAGTCATCAAACAATTGCAATTCATCTTATTTTCAGGAAGGGTCTATGTAAGAGCTTTGTTTTAGCAAATTCCACATACTCAACTATCATTTAGTCTTCCATGATTTCTGACACTCAAAGCATATTTTTAGAACAAACCATTTCAGTCAAACACATAGGAAGATAGGGGCTTAATGTTTCGCCTCCCAACTTATTTATCTCAGGGATAATGTCAACAATAATAACTCATGATCACCTATATTCAACTGGATATATGTGCCTGGATCATTCCCTACCACATGATGCTTGTCCACTAGAGATAAATAGAGCGGAATAGGGATGAACATTAATGACTCTTGCATAAAAGTAAATACAGAAAAGTAAATACGGAAAATTAAAAGATAGGCCCTTCGCAGAGGGAAGCAGAGGTTGTCATGCGCTTTTTATTTTTGGATGCACAAGCCCATAATGCAAAGGAACATCACGTTATATTGCCCCATGTGATAGCAACCTTTATTATGCAGTCCGTCGCTTTTATTTCTTTACCATCAGAAGTTCGTACAACGCTTATTTTCCCTTGCAATAAAAGATCATACATATTTAGGAGCAATTTTTATTGCTTTTTGCACCGATGACAACTTACTTGAAGGATCTTATTCAATCCATAGGTAGATATGGTGGACACTCATGTCAAAAAACTGGGTTTAAGGGTTTTTGGATGCACAAGTAGTATCTCTACTTAGTATGAATTTTTGGCTAGCAAAAGATCCTAAGCAAGCACCACATGTTAGACGATCCATGACAATATAACTTCTATGTGAATATAAATAAACATAACTCATTACGTTGTCTTCCTTGTCCAACGTCAACTACTTTATCAAGCTTGAAAATAATTAATGGGGGCTCACAATCATAGAAGATGTCCAAGATAGTATATTTATATGTGAAATTTCTCTTCCTTCAAAATTCTTTCATGAATTGTTCAAGTGACCAATGCTATGTTTGTTAACTTTCAATAAATTTAACCACTTATATTTCTTGTATGTGAAGTCACTACTCCCCGTGGGACAAGCATATGAAGCATATATAATTTCAAATTTATGATATTCAATTCATTCAACAATTTACTCTTGGGATATAAGTGAAGAACGAGAGTAAATGACAAACTACTTCAAAAGATATAAGTGAAGAACAATGAGTAGTTAAGTAAATAGGTAGCTATGTGAGGACTCTCTCTCATTTAAAAATTTCAGATCTTAAGTATTTTATTCAAACAGAAAAGAAAACAAAATAAAATGGCATTCCAAGAATAGCACATCTCATGTGAAGAAGCAAAAACTTTGGCTCTACCAAAACTGACCGATAATTGTTGATGAAGAAAGGTGGGATGCCTACCGGGGCATCCCCAAGCTTAGATGCTTGAGACTTCTTGAAATATTAATTTGGGATGCCTTGGGCATCCCCAAGCTTGAGCTCTTGTGTCTCCTTAATTCCTCTCATATCATGGGTTCTCCTAAATCTTTAAAAACTTCATCCACACAAAACTCAACATGAACTCGTGAGATAAGTTAGTATAAATCAACTCAAAACCTTAACATTCTCTACTGTTGCAAATCACTAAAATTATAATTTAACATTGCATACTAAATGCCTCTGCATATTTAATACTCCTATCCTCAAATCGAATCATTATAAACAAGCAAACATATGCAAACAATGCAACTATAACAGTAAGCTGCCAAAACAGAACAGTCTGTAAAGGGGGATTTAAAATTCATACTTCCCTAACTCCAAAAATTCTGAAAAATGACCACGTGATATAGAAATCATGCATTCTTACTGTGTAAAAATCTCAGATTTTTATCATGTTCTGACTATTCAGGAATATTCTGGACATAACAGAAAACTTTCTGTTTTCAAACAGCAACACATGAACTTGCAATCTGAGCATGGTAAAGGCCATAATTGGCATTTTATTGAACTAAAAGATGCAAAACATGATTATTGATAACAGCAAGCAAATCTCAACAGAAGAAAATGACGCTCCAAGAAAAACTCATCTTATGTGACGAATAAAAATATAGCTCCAAGTAAGGTTACCGATAATGTTGAAGACGAAAGAGGGGATGCCTTCCGGGGCATCCCCAAGCTTAGACGCTTGAGTCTTCCTTGAGTATTACCTTGGGGTGCCTTGGGAATCCCCAAGCTTAAGGTCTTGCCACTCCTTATTCTCCTTATATCGATATCTCACCCAAAACTTGAAAACTTCAATCACATAAAACTTAGCGGATCTTGTGAGATAGGTTAGTATGATAGAAATAAATCATCCACTTAGGTACTGTTAAGACAACTTTCATAATTGTTATCACATAATTCCTACTGTATTCTATCATTTCCACAATTTATATTGCTCAATATAAGCTATGGAAACACTAAAACAAGCAAACTATGCACCGAAAACAGAATCTGTCAACAACAGAACAGCATGTAGTGAGCGATTTAAAAACCAAACTTCTGTACTTCCAAAAATTCTGAAAAATTAGGAAAACGTAAAAAATTTGTAAACAAATACTGTGCAAAAATTTCAGAATTTTTTCATGCTCCAGTACAGAATAGAAATTCCAGCACTAGACGCAAAAGTTTCTGTTTTTGCACAGAATCTAATCAACAAGCATCCACACTATCCCAAAGGCTTTACTTGGCACATTATTGAAAGAAAACATATAAAACATGATTAATACAGTAGCCTAATCATGTGGACACACAAAAACAGTAGGTATAAATATTGGGTTGTCTCCCAACAAGCGCTTTTCTTTAAAGACTTTTAGCTAGGCATGATGATTTCAATGATGCTCGCATAAAAGCAAAGAATTGAAACATAACGGGAGCATCATGAATCATATGTTCCTCTCTCATAATAATTTTTAGTAGCATCAGGAATTGAGTCATAAATATAGCTGTCACGTAAAGCATTCTTTTCATGATCCACAAGCATAGAATTTTTATTACTCCCCACATAAGCAAATTTCTTCTCATCAAACATAGCATCCCCAAGCTTGTGGCTTTGCATATCATAAGCATACTCACTTTCATCATTAATAGTATGAATGGCACCAATAGTATAATAATTATCATCATAATTTTCTAAGTTGGTGCCAAAAATATTCTCAAGATTATAAGAAGTATCATTATCTTCCCAATCATAATTATCACAACAAGTAATAGGTATAATAAAATCATCATCAAATGTATCATCTTCCACAAGTATTTTTGATTCATTCTCATGAGGCACAACAATAATAGGAGCAACATTATTTGGGAGAGATACCTTTTTACCTCTACTTTTCCTTCTTTTCTTTTTCTTTACCACATTATGTGTGGGTTTATTTAATTCTTCCGTGCTTCTTATTGAAGAGATTGGTTGGATAGGAAGCTCCTCCTCGTTACCTGTTTCATCACGAGGGAAAATATGAGGGAAAGGGGGAATCTTTACCCTTCCATTAGTATTTCTTTTATATTCTATTTGTTTTCCCATTTTCCTATAGTTGGCAATATAAGCATTCTCATTGCAATTTACCACACAAAACGTATAGATTTCCTTTAGATTAGTTTCAATGTCATCCGTGAGAATGAATACTTCAAACCAACTATTTTTATGTGACAATTCCTCACACCCAAAAAATAGAATAAGCTCATTATAAAGTTCAAGGGTGGTCAAGTTATTGCAATATTTGGCCATGATTTGATCGTGAAAAAGTATGCATTGAAAATTAAGATGACCAACCTTATTGCAAAGTTCACAAGTAATGGGATAAAGAGAGCATAATTTCTTAGCAAATTTATCTATCACTTTGAGCAAAAAATTGGTTCTATCATATTTATGCTTCTTGCAAAATCTATCATCCCTATAAGGCATGTCTTCACAAACTTTATGCACTCCACAAAAATTGACATGCTTATAAGAAACATTTTTGTCATAACTAGTGCAATCATCTTTAGTATTTTGGATATTCATAGAATTCATACTAACAACATTGCAATCATGCTCATCATTCATGGATTTTATGCCAAACATTTTATTGAATTCTTCTTCTATCAATTGAGCACAATTTTCCGATCCATCATTTTCAAGAAAGACATTATAAAGACGGATAATATGAGGCAACCTCAATTCCATTTTTTTTGTAGTTTTCTTTTATAAACCAAACTAGTGATAAAACAAGAAACTAAAAGATTCAATTGCAAGATCTAAAGATATACCTTCAAGCACTCACCTCCCCGGCAACGGCGCCAGAAAAGAGCTTGATGTCTACTACGCAACTTTATTCTTGTAGACTCGTGTAGTCGTGTTGGGCCTCCAAGCGCAGAGTTTTGTAGGACAGTAGCAATTTTCCCTCAAGTGGATGACCTAAGGTTTATCAATCCGTGGGAGGCGTAGGATGAAGATCGTCTCTCTCAAACAGCCCTGCAACCAAATACAAGAAATCTCTTGTGTCCCCAACACACCCAATACAATGGTAAATTGTATAGGTGCACTAGTTCGGCGAAGAGATGGTGATACAAGTGTAGTATGGATAGTAGAAATATAATTTTATAATCCGAATAAATAAAAACAGCAAGGTAGCAAACGATAAAAGTGAGCACAAACGGTATTGCAATGCTTGAAAACAAGGCCTAGGGTTCATACTTTCACTAGTGCAATCTCTCAACAATGCTAACATAATTGGATCATATAACAATCCCTCAACGTGCGATAAAGAATCACTCCAAAGTTCCTATTAGCAGAGAACATAAGATAGAAATTGTTGTAGGGTACGAAACCACCTCAAAGTTATCCTTTCCGATCAATCTATTGAGCCATCCCTATAAGTGTCACAAATAGCCCTAGAGTTCGTACTAAAATAACACCATATGATACGCATCAACCAACTCTAATGCCACCTAGATACTCCAATGTCACCACAAGTATCCGTGAGTTGATTATTTTATATGCATCAAACAACTTCATAATCATAATATTCAATCCACACAAAGAACTTCAAGGAGCACCCCAAAGTTTCTATCGGAGAAAAGATAATGAAAATGTGCATCAACCCCTATGCATAGATTACCCCAATGTCACCTCGGGAATCCGCGAGTTGAGTGCCAAAACATACATCAAGTGAATCAATATAATACCCCATTGTCACCACGGGTATTCATATGCAAGACATACATCAAGTGTTCTCAAATATGAAATATTCAATCCGACAATAACGAAACCTCAAAGAGAAAAGATTCAATTCATCACAACAAAGATAGAGAGGGAAGAAATACCATATGATCCAACTATATTAACAAAGCTCACGATACATCAAGATCGTGCCATATCAAAAACACGAGAGAGAGATCAAACACATAGCTACTAGTACATACCCTCAGCCCCGAGGGTGAACTACTCCCTCCTTGTCATGGGGACCGCCGGGATGATGAAGATGGCCTCCGGTGATGATTTCCCCCTCCGACAGGGTGCCGGAAAAGGGCTCCAGATGGGATCTCCTTGGTACAGAGGCTTGCGGCGGCGTAAAGACTCATCTAGGTTAATTTTCAGGGGTTTCTGAATATATAGGATTTTTCAGCGTTGGAATCATGCAAAGAGGTGCCATAGGGGGCCCACGAGGCACCAGGGCGCGCCTGGGGGGGGGGGGTGGCACGCCCTGGTGGCTTGTGGAGCCCCTGTGGGTCTTCTGCTGCTCCCCCGAAGCTTCCTGGGTCTGTTTCCTTCCAGAAAAAAATCGTCAAAAAGTTTCACTGCATTTGGACTTCATTTGATATGAATTTTCTGGAAAACCAAAAACAAGCAGAAAACAGCAACTGGCACTGGGCACTAGGTCAATATGTTAGTCCATAAAAATCATATAAAAGCCATATAAAAGTGCACCAAAATCATACAAAACTATAATAAACATGGCATGAATACTTCATAAATTATAGATACGTTGGAGACGTATCACTGCGCAGCTCCGAGATGGTCTCATCCGTCACGATGGAGCCACCCCAGTGCCCCTTGAGGGTGTTGGCCATGGCTGGTGGAGAAGGATGGACTCGCGAAAGGGAGAAGGAGTAGGATGGGATCTGGGCGCTGGAGCTAGACGAAGAAGTAGAAGGGGAGAATGGGAGCGTGGTCGATTGCACTGTCCTCTTTTTTTGCTCTTATAAGCCTGTGAAAGGCTAAGAGTCCCCCTCGCTGCGCCTATAAACTCGCCGCTCCCATCAAAGATGCCGTTAAGCATATAGGGGGAAACAAAATCCTAATGATATCCCTAAGAAAACGGTCACGATCTCCACCTTGATGGGATGTACTAGTAAAAAAGCTGTCTCGAACCACGATTTAAGGGAGGCAGTAACTGCCCAACCTGTCGTGGGGCATGTCGTTTCGATAAAGCTGTCAGACCGGACTGGACCATTCATACCTCGACGACAAGCCTTCGAGGCTAAGATATCCACCCCCTTTCGGGCGGGGAACAAGCTCGGTTGGACCTCAGATGTCATCGCTCTACTAAAAAGAGTGAAGTATAAAAGGGGAACTCGTCTGTCAAGCCAAGGACTCCGGATCCGAGGTGGCGTTTGTTGAGAAAGTCGTCCTCGACGTAGAAGACCAGTTCGGGGGCTACTGACGGTGTCCTGGATTAGGGGGTGCTAACCTAGCCTGCCCGTCTCTTCGGTTGGGCTTATGGGCCCTCGTATGTGATCAAGATGGGCTCCAGAGGACGCATACAGGAAGCGTGATCAAGACTGCCTCCACCGAAGACTTGACGTATACTCCAAGATCTCTCTTGCCGCCCTGCTCCTAGATACCGACCTTTTAACCCTTGATGCCCTCCCTGGCGTGTATATAAGCCATAGGGTTTAGCCCGTAGAGGGGACATCAAAGCAATATCGCTCACCTAGCCATAGAAGTTAGACACACATTACGATCTCGAGGTAGATCAACTCTGTATTCGATACATCTCCATCAATATAAACAAATGCAGGACGTAGGGTTTTACCTCCATTAAGAGGGCCCGAACCTGGGTAAACGTTGTCTCCCTTGTCTCTGTCACCACCGATCCGAGATCCACAGCTCGGGACCCCCTACCCCGAGGTCTGCCGGTTTTGACACTGACACCAGGAGAACGACAATAAGGTTTTTGGGGAGCGTCTCGGCGCGACTGCTCCCGATCCGTCCCCGTCTCCGTGCTCCTCTGCTTCCACTACTTCCCCTGCATCGACACCATGGTCGACGACTCCGTCGCCAAGAAGAAGGCCACGGTCGACGCCGAGGCTGCTGTCGCCGCCGCCGCGTTGGCCTGGCCAACCGGAGGGTATGATATGTTCACCCATCATTTACTCGTTCATGTGCTAGCTGTATATGCTGTGTTCATAGATGTTTCGGTTCTATGTAGTGTACGTGCTCACATGCTTAGGTATCAGTATGAGTTTCATACCGTCATTGCCATGCTTACTGTTTACTCGTGGATTAGTCTAATTGAAAAGGTGCTGATATTTCCAACACTCCGGCGGCCGGTGGCGGGGAGGAGAATCCCGGTTCCTCTGCTCTGGCTAGTAGTTCAAGTTAGGGTTTTTAGTCCTTGCAGGGCGGCGTTTGGGCTGATGGCGGCGCTTCTTCGTCGAGTTGTTCTTCCGGGCTCCGATCCTTCGAGTTCGTCCATCTGAATGGAATCGACAGAGCTCCGACGTAGATTCCTGCCGTCTCCTCGGGTTGGTGAGGTTAGAGTTTCTGGTCGTGCATGTGCGGCGGCGAGCTATGGTGTCAGGCACTTCGGATCGAGTCAAGGGTTCAACGACGATGACTGCGGCTCCAGGGCGCTGGTCCTTAAGGGCACGTGCACAAAGACTTTCCGACTGTCATCGATAAGGTCATGCCGGCTCTGGTAGGGGAGCGGCGACAACGGCGCATCGGCGGGTTGTTCTGGCAGTAGTATTGGTCGTTTGGTGGCCTAAGTATCTTGATGTAAGTTTTATTATGTTTTCGATGCTTTGTACTTCTGATGAACTTTTATAAGAGATCCGAATGCTTTTTTGAAAAAAAAAAACATCTACAATTCAGCAGCTTCTACCTTGCACTGCTGTCACGAGGTTAGCCATTCGACATGATGCTAGGACTAGGATCTGCCTGATCTCTCTGATGCGCATGCAAGCTAGGTTCATGCCACTAGACTGGATGGGCACGCAAAATTTGTGCCACTAGGCTAGGTTCTCTCATTCTCATAGTTAGTTGAGGTGATCACGGGGACGATTGCTGCTAACCGCCTCCCTTGGCTACTTGGTTCTGAGGTTGTAGTAGCTCTTGTAGCGCATATGCTTTGAATTGTTGAGCACTACTGCTAGCTGTGCCACTGGTAGGTATAGGTAGGCACACACAGTAGGCCCATCGACCGCTGGCATGCATGTTGCATACTAGCTAGAGGGTGGCCATTCCGGTAGCCCCGATCGGGCTCACACGAGGGCATCGTGCATTCCTGTAGCTTTTCTGAGGGGACGCGCCTCATTGGGCAACTTGAGCACTTCATTGATCACTTAGACGGCGATGATTGGTTGATAGGTAAGAAGGTCTCGTGATGATAGGGAAACGGTGCAAACGAAAGAACATGAGTGGGTATGACGCATGTATAAGAACCTGGGCTTAGATTGCGAAAATCCTGAACTTACGGGAGGTTGGATTACGGGCTGGGTTTATCAGCCGAGGTGCCCCCTCCCCCCAATCATATGTTAATTTAATTTTGCGGGGAAAAAGGGAATTTTATTCCATAATCATATGTTAACTTGGTTGAGAAAAAAGTAGGCACCCTCGCGCATATAAGACAGGTAAGCCAATTATCCGAATGATCGTAAAGCAGCTCAACCCAAATGGTGTAACTATAATCCACCATAATACTGGATGTAGTATATAAGAGCTTTGCTACACTTAGAGGCAAACTTTACGGGATTACGTGACAATAATTGACTGGGCAGCACCAGGCCCCACAATTGAAAATCACGGAGGGGGAGGGATTAAAAGGGGGACACGTATGCCCGTAAGTGCAGCCCGTAGGGTGCTGCCCGTAAGTGTAGAATTTTTAAGTATATAATGAGTACTTTTTTTTTGCTATTTTTTAGTCACTTGAGAAATTGTTATTTCTAAGTTCTAACCAAGTCGATCAAATCACATATCATGAAACCTATCGTTGGGCACGAAAAATTCAGATGCAGTAGAAAGTTTGAACTGCACAAAATTTCTAGAACGTCATGGAGGTGCCCTCGAGTCACCTCTGCCGCTATACCAATGACACCACCTAGTTCGGCGTCACCATCTTAGGGTTCATTGTATTACCTGTCGCCACGGTCGTCTTCACCATCTTGCTCCCGGATGACATGGTCAAATATCGGTATCTACAGCTCCAGATGGACTCGCTCACGTTGGAGGTAACCATTCTTGCCAAACTTGTGCTCATGTTGGACATTGTACTATTCACAAAAATGACGATTATGATACAATTTTAGGTTGAAAACTTAATAATATAGATAGGTTAGATTGGTTTCGAAATAGTATAGCCTTATTAGTATCATGCATACACCACAATAGAAACCACTGGTCAACCTTATATTTTGAAAACCATGTCAGTGCCCAAAATGTCATTTACCACCTCGCATCGCCCACATCTACAAACATCGTGAACTACTTCCATGCTGCCTTATTACCTCATCTCCATCATCCGCAGCTTATTCATTGACCAGAAGGTTGATCGACATCTCACCATCGTCATCTTCAACGCTATCGCAACTTGCTGCAGTATGGTGGCTTCATGGCGGTAGTCATTGCATCAACGGTCATCATCTTCGTCCTCTTGCCAGCTAGCGTGCCCAAGTACCAGCATGCCAGCCATGGGGGAGCTTGCTCACGAGTCACGACATATGAGGTGAAGAATATCTTCAAGCTGCCCATGTGTAGAAGTTAATGTTTGAGGTGTATTTTGCAAAACGTGAGGGCCTTGAAGGGAAACCCGGGATGCATTCAAGGGCTATTTTGCAAAATCACCGACACAAATCTGGATGGAATCAACGATCCAGATAATTTTTGTACTCCCTCCGGTCCTTTTTACTCCGCGTATTAGATTTGTGTCAAGTCAAATTTCGTAAAGTTTGACCAAATTTATATTAAAAATATCAACATCTACAATACCAAATACATATGCTATGAAACTACATTTCCTAATGAATCTAACAAGATTGATTTGGCATTGTGAATATTAATACTTTTTCTTATAAGTTTGGTCAAAGTAGAAATACTTTGACTTCGGACAAAATTTATACGCAAATTAAAAAAGACCGGAGGGAGTACGCCCAAGTAGGCGTGGACTTGAGTTTTCGGCAGCAGGAGAGCGTGAACCTACACATGGTGTACTTGGAGCTCACCATGGTGTACTTGAACCTACACAAGAACGGATACGTGAACCATACAAAAGTACACGCATGCGTTACTGTAGATGGACCCAAGCAAGAGCTGGCAACCAGATCCCACACAATACCCAACCGCGATGCACCAAGGACGTGTTTGGTTGCCGTATGAGTCGGGCCGGGCTAGCTCAGCCTGGCTCAACGGAGCCTGGTTGAAGGAAAACAAGCAAAAAGTCAATATCTGCATATTGTTTGGTTGCCCGCATCTAGGCCTCTCGCATTAGGGGAGTAATTTTGGCATAGCGTTTGGTTGCCTGCATTGGCTTGGCACACGCAACTATACGGTGTTTGGTTGTATACGTAGGATATGATTAAACCTAACACACACACTTACACTTAACACACACACTGTGCCTCGCGACTGCGGTGGACGGTGACTGCGGCGCGGCGTCCGACACGATGAGCACGGAGTCTCGGGCGAGCGTTCTTGCCGGCGCCGCAGCGAACTAGTTGCTAGCGTCGCCGCTGCAGAGAAAGTCCGTGCGGAGGAGCGCTGAGGTAGAGGAACGGGGAGGAGAAATGCAGTGCGTGTTGGTGTATGGCGACTGCGGTGGGCGATGGCCGTGGCTCCGCGTCCGACACGACGAGCATGGAGTCGTGCGCGAGCGACCCCATCGGCGGCGCGGCGAACTAGTTGCTAGCCTCGTCGTCACAGAGGACAGAGGAGGAGAAATACAGTGCGCGCGCCATGGCAGCGTCAGTGTAGTAGGACGAGAGAGAGGAGGCCAAGATGAACGATGCCGGAAATGACTCCAGTGTAGTAGGACGCGGGAAAAGGAGGTCAAGAGGAACGGCGCCGGCGTCGAGAGGGACGAATAGGAGGGCTCTGAAGCAGATGACAGAGTAGAAGAAATACAGTATGCGCGTCATGGCGGATCGAGGAGAGAAGGCCGAGATGGACAATCGTCCAAACAGAAAACTTGCAACACGAATGTCGTGAGGAACTGCGAGATTAGGCTACTGGTCAAAGGAGATTTCAAACGGTCGATCGTGCGCGACGAATTTGACAAAATTCATCCAAAATAGCTCCAAACGTGAACACAAAATTGAGCATTTACGGTCGATGAAACTACAAACCAATCGCCTGAATGGAACCATAACATCGATGTGCATCTTTTTCGTGTAGAGCTTATCTCGAATCGAAGCACCGTTGTGTAGATTAGAGGGGAGAAGGAAGAAAGGAGATTAGGGAGGAGGTTAGTGGAGGTAGAAGAAGAAGCACATACACAGCTCGCATCCCTCCAGCCTCCTCTGGGCCCACTCATGTGTGCTCGTTGTGGCTCAGCTCGGCCTGGCTCGCTGGAAACTGCCGATCTGAGCGTTCCCAGCGAGACAAGCCCAGAGGTGCTTTAAAGTTCGTGCGATGCAGGCCCAACAGTGTATGCAGGTAACCAAACAGGCCGGATTCTTCCCGCGCGGGCCTGGTTGGACCTAATGTAGGCAACCAAACACGTCCTAAAGGGATCCCTTTCTAAGAAGCTTAGGGCATCTCCCACGGCAACCCGCAAATTTCCTCCCGCATCCGTCCGCGGACGCAGGGGGGGGGGGGACCAGTCCGCGAACACGGATGCGGGAGGCCGCCATCCAACGCTAGTCGCATACATTTCAAACACTCTTTCAACTAACCGGATGAAATTCATGCAAACACAGCCGGATTTCATGCAAACATGACGGATTTCATACAAACACGGTGGATTTTCATTGGATCTCGAACATTTAGAACAAAAAAAAAGACCCGACCCTAAACCTATCCTACACGGCGGCGGCGGCCGGCGTCCGAGCCCGTGTCGTCCTCCATCCGCCGTCTTCGTGACCACCGGCGATAAGATCCACGAAGTGATGGTGCAGTCTCTGGCGAGGAAGAGTAGAACACGGGAGACGGACCGGCCCACATGGGACACCAGGCCCTACCGCCTCCCGTGCCCTACTCATCCTCGGAGGAGTCCGTGACCTGTCCGTCTCCGGTGGACGTGAGGTCCATGATGAAAATGGTGGTCCCCGCGCTGTCGTCGTCCCACCGGGCCGCCGGATAGTTTGTCGGCGGTGCGTAGGAGGCGCAGCTGGCGTTGTTCTCCTCCACGATCGCCTGGAGCTGCGCCTCGGGGGTAGCCGCTTCCTGGCGAGCGGCGGCTTGAGCGCAGAGGGCATCATAGATGGCACGCTGCTCCGCGACGAAGTTGGGGTTCGAAGCGGCCATGGCCGCCACGGCCTCCTCGCTTGCACGCTCACCGTAGATCTGGCCCTCCGCCAGCCGGTGCTGCTCTAGGAGGAATAGGTTATACCTGTGACACCCCTGTAATTAAGCTACAGTGATTTCTGACTAATGATGCCATGTCACCACTTTTTGCTAAGCTTAATTGTCTCTTAGTTGAAAACCAATTCAAATTCAAATTCAAATGCAAGTCAGAAAATTAAAATTTCCAAAAGGTAAAATAAAAATGTAGGTTGGGTTGCAAATATTCACTAACTAATTGTCATGTAAGAACCAACATTTTGCAAAGCATTTAAGTGCCCCTAAACTAATTAAAGCTGATCTAGCAGCATTTAATTGAACCAATTTAATTTAAATAAATATGTAAACTATTCAACAATATTTGAAACTTGTTGGGCTAACTCAAAACCTTGCCTAGAATTTATGTTGTAAATTGCACATTTAACTAAAGTCATTTGGCATCTCAAATTAATGCAAAACAGTGAGAAAAATAAAGAAACAGAAAAAGAAAAAGAAAATGAAAAGGGAAAGGAAAGTGGCACTATGCTTACGGCCCAGCCGCAGCAACAGTGCCGGCCCAACCCATCGAGGGGTCTTCCCCTTCCTACTGCTCACCATGGCGCGGTGGACGACCGCGGCGCGTCCGTGGCCGCGGATGGCCACGTGCCGGCCATCCGGCGACCCCCGGCGTCCTACGAGGCCTCCCGCGCGCCCCGAAACCCGAGCCCCCTCCTTTTTCCCCCTCGACCGCTCTCCACCTCATCTCCGCCCTCAACCGTCGCCATCGTCGCCATGTCCGACCTCGCCCGCGCGCTCACCGTTGCCCCCGCCGCCTAGGATCTCACCAGGAGCTCCGCCATCGTCCGCTACCTCCTCTACGACCACCACCTCGAGCTCGGAGCCGCTGCATCGCCGGGTCTTCGTCTTCTTCTTCCTCGGACCCGACGGACCTCGCCGCTCGATTCGCCGCCTCTGAGTCCTCCCCAAGCTCGTTGTGCACCTCTACAGGCTGGCTGTGAGCCCCCCTCAGTTTCCCCTCTCTCCCGTGCGAATCCATCGCCGTAGCCGCCGTGGCCGAGCGCTGGAGCCCGCGCTCCTGGCCGCGCTCACCGCACCCGCGGCCGTGTCCCGCGCGCGCCCGACCGTGCGTGGCCGCGCCCCGTTCGCCCCTGCATGCCACTGTTGCTGCTCACGCCCGCTGCCGCTTGCCGCTGCTGCTCGCCGCTCGCCCGGGCACCGCGGCTGCCTGCTACTGCTTCTGCTGCTGCCGCTACCCACCGCCGCGCTGCTGCTGCCGCCTCCTGCTGCGCTGCTGCTGCTTTAGCTGCTGCCGCTGCTGATGCGCGCTCGCCCGTTGCCTGCCGCTCCCGCCGACGCCACCTTCGCCCGGCCGCGCCCCACCGCTGCTCGCCACGGCCTGTGCCTGCCGGCCGCGCCGTGCACCTCTGCCTGCACGCGCGCGCGTGCACACCCCACTGTGGTGGCTGGCTGGGCCACTGCCATGTGGGGCCGGCCCAGTGTTAATTAGTGCTAACCCGCCCCCACTAATTAACTTAATTAGTTAGTCTAATTACCCCCCATGTCCCACTGACATATGGCTCCCACTGCTAAATAAATCCAGTTAGTTAAAATAGTTTAACTACTAGTCTATGACATGTGGCCCTCACATGTCAGTTGGACCAGTCAACCTAGTCAACGTTTGGCTGTTGACTGCTAACTCAACAGTCAGCGGACCCCACCGTCAGCCACTCATGCACACATCTGGGTACACTTTCTGTGTACCCATAACATTTAATATTTAATATAATTTCGAATTAAATTAAATCTAGAAATTCAGAAAATCATTTAAACTTCAAAAAATCATATAAATTAAACCGTAACTCGGATTAAAATAATTTATATATGAAAGTTGCTCAGAAAAATATAACGAATCTGGTTATGCTATCCACATACCTGCCACACCCCTCTAACATAGTGAACATTGACATTTTGCCCCTGGATCAATATACCGAAAAACACCTGGAGTTGGGAAAACATTCCCAGATGTTTCCCCTCTTCTTTTAAAATGCCTAGGGTTGCATTAGAGCATATCATCATAGCATACTGCCATGACATGCATTGTGTTGCATTTGTTTGCTCCGTTATTTATCTGTTCCCCCTCTTCCCTATTCTTTCGGTAGACCCCGAGACTGCCGCTGCCACCGAGTACGACTATGACGTCGACGACCCTTCCTTCTCCGCAGAGCTTCCAGGCAAGCAAAACCCCCTTGATCATTCCGATATCGCCTATTCTTTCCCTCTACTTCTTGCATTAGAGTAGTGTTACTGTTACTGCCTTATCAGTTGATCCTATACTGCTGCATAGCCTGTTCTTGCTACTACTGTTGATACCATATCTGTTATCCTATATGCTTAGTATAGGTATGCTAGTATTCCATCAGTGGCCCTACATCCTTGTCCGTGTGCCATGCTATACTATCGGGCCGTGATCTCTTCGGGTGATGATCACGGATATATTATATACACTATACATGTTACAAAATATGACTAAAGTCGGGTCGGCTCGGAGAGCACCCGCGAGTGATTCACAGACTGGGGGCTGAAAGGACATTTTACCCAACGGCCCCCCTGAGTGACTCTTTGTGGCGGAACGACAGGGCAGGTAGAGTCCACCTAGGAGAGAGGTGGCCTGGTCCCTGGTCGGTGTCCGTGGTTACTTCATAATAACACGATTAACGAGTTTGGGTATGTGAACTGAGTTGGCCGCTGGCCTTTACGCACTAACCGGCGCACGGGATAATGGTTATGGGACCCTCGACGTCGTACGATTTCTCCCGAAAGTTCTACAGACGTCAAAGTTGAGCGGCACGCGACCGGGTGGTCTGCGTAAGCACCTGCTTTGTATAAAGAGGTAGCCAGGACTGATCCCGGCCGTCCACGCAACGTGCAGGAGCGCTTAGGGCGATTGGCCCATGACCCCTTCGTGCTTAGGATTTAGACCGGCGTGTTGACCTCTCTGGAGAGCCTAGGTTGGACTACGGCGTGTTGATCATCCGAGGCCGGGCATTACCCAGAAAAGTGTGTCCAGTTAGAGGTAATCAAGCGTATCGGGTAATGTGGTGCACCCCTGCAGGGAAGTAATCTATTTGAATAGCCGTGTCCACGATAACAGGACGACTTGGAGTTGTATTCAGACCTCTTACAACTAAAACCGGATACTTGATAAAACACACCCAGATAACAGACAGATACCCCCGGAGATCGCTTTCTCACAGGGAGGCGAGGAGAGGATCTCCGGGTAGGTTTATTTCTATACGCTGATACATGTTACCTTGCAAGCTCCTCTCTTCTACTGCTTCAAGACGATGGCCGCAGAAGATGTAGTCTCTGATAGGATGAGCTTCTCCCCCCTTATTTTGCCATTTCTGCAGTGTAGTCCACAGATACTACCCTCCTTCATTTGATACCGATGCATATGTAGTGTATCTCTGATGTAAGTCTTGCGAGTACTTTGGATGAGTACTCACGGTTGATTTGCTACCCCTTTTTCTTTTGACCCGGATGCTGCAACAGATGGTAGCACCGCGGATGCAGGTTACCCCAGCGGAGCCTACTACGTGGAGACCGACGACCAGGAGTAGTCCGGAGGTCTGATGACCCACAAGTATAGGGGATCAATCGTAGTCCTTTCGATAAGTAAGAGTGTCGAACCAAACGAGGAGCAGAAGGAAATGACAAGCGGTTTTCAGCAAGGTATTTTCTGCAAGCACTGAAATTATCGGTAACGAGTAGTTTGATAGCAAGATAATTTGTAATAAGTGACAAGTAGCAATAGTTACAAAGAGTGCAGCAAGTTGGCCCAATCCTTTTTGTAGCAAAGGACAAGCCGGAACGATCTCTTATAGTAAGTAAAACGTTCTCGAGGACACATGGGAATTTCATCTAGTCACTTTCATCATGTTTGTTCGATTCGCGTTCGCTACTTTGATAATTTGATATGTGGGTGGACCGGTGCTTGGGTGCTGTTCTTACTTGAACAAGCCTCCCACTTATGATTACCCCCTCTCGCAAGCATCCGCAACTATGAAAGAAGAGTTAAGATAACTCTAACCATAGCATTAAACATATGGATCCAAATCAGCCCCTTACGGAATAGCGCATAAACTAGGGTTTAAGCTTACGTCACTCTAGCAACCCATCATCTAATTACTACTCCACAATGCATTCCCTTAGGCCCAAAGATGGTGAAGTGTCATGTAGTCGACGTTCACATGACACCACTAAGGGAATCAAGAACATACATATCATCAAAATATCGAACGAATACCAAATTCACATGATTACTTATGACAAGACTTCTCCCATGTCCTCAAGAACAAAATTAACTACTCACAAATCATGTTCATATCCAAGATTAGAGAGGTGTTGAATAGCATAATAGATCCGAACATATAATCTTCCACCAAATAAATCAACTCGCATCAACTACAAGATGTAATCAACACTACTAGCAACCCACATGTACCAATCTGAGGTTTTGAGACAAAGATTGAATACAAGAGATGAACTAGGGTTTGAGATGAGATGGTGCTGGTGAAGATGTTGATGAAGATTAGTCCTCCCACGATGAGAGGATCGCTGGTGATGTCGATGGCGACGATTTCCCCCTCCCGGAGGGAAGTATCCCCGGCAGAATCTCTCCGTCGGAGAGCAAAAGTGCTCCTGCCCCAGTTCCGCCTCGAGACGGCGGCGCACCATCCCCAAAGTATTCTCTATATTTTTTCTAGGGCAAGTGGGCTTATATACTAGAAAATGGGGGCCAGAGGTTGGCCAGGGGCCCCACGAGGTACCAGGGCGCGCCTGGGGGGGGGTGGCGCGCCCTGGTGCCTCGTGGGCACCAGGTGGGTCCCCCGGATGTTTCTTATTTTTGTATTTTTTTAAATATTCCAAAACCGACAGAAAATATTTTTATGGAATTTTTGGAGTCGGTTTACTTACCGTATCACATACCTCTTCCTTTTTAGGGTTCTGGAGTGTTTCGGAAGGTCTCTCTTATGTATTCTTCCGGTGTAATTGTTTCAATAATAATAGTTTCAACATTAATGGGAGTACCTGAAATATAGTGCTTGATTCTTTGCCCATTCACCACTCTCGGATTAGTGCCTTCGGAGTTGTTTATTTTGATGGCTCCGGAGCGATAAACTTCTTCAATGATATACGGTCCTTCCAATTTAGAGAGAAGTTTTCCTGCAAAGAATCTCAAACGAGAATTGTATAATAGAACTTGATCACCTACTTTAAATTCCCATTTTTGAATTCTTCTATCATGCCATCTTTTAACTTTTTTCTTTAAACAGTTTGGCAGTTTCATAAGCTTGGGTTCTCCATTTATCTAATGAGCTAATATCAAATAACCTCTTTTCACCAGCAAGTTTAAAATCATAATTTAGTTCTTTAATTTCCCAATATGCTTTATGTTCTAACTCAAGAGGTAAATGACTTGCTTTTCCATAAACCATTTTATAAGGAGACATACCCATAGGATTTTCATAAGCAGTTCTATAAGCCCATAATGCATCGTCAAGTTTCTTAGACTAATTCTTCCTAGATCTAATGACGGTCTTCTGCAGAATTAATTTTATTTCTCTATTGCTCAATTCAACTTGACCACTAGTTTGAGGGTGATAGGGAGATGCAATTCTATGGTTGACATCATATTTAGCAAGCAATTTACGGAATGCATCATGAATAAAATGTGAACCACGATCAGTTATTAAATATCTAGGGACTCCAAACCTTGGGAAAATAACTTCTTTAAGCATCTTAATAGAAGTGTTATGATCAGCACTGCTAGTTGGAATAGCTTCTACCCACTTAGTAACGTAATCAACAGCAACTAAAATATGAGTATACCCATTGGATTTAGGAAAAGGTCCCATATAATCAAATACCCAAACATCAAATGGTTCAACAGCAAGTGAATAATTCATAGGCATTTCCTGACGTCTACCAACATTACCAATTTTTTTGACATTCATCACAAGATAGGACAAACTTACGAGCATCCTTGAAAAGAGTAGGCCAATAAAAACCAGATTGTAATACCTTGTGTGCAGTTCTGTCTCCCGCATGGTGTCCTCCGTAAGCTTCAGAATGACACTTCCGTAGGATTTGTTCCTGTTCATGCTCAGGTATACAACGTCTAATAATACCATCTACTCCTTCTTTATAAAGATGTGGGTCATCCCAGAAGTAATGTCTTAAATCAAAGAAGAACTTTTTTCTTTTGTTGGTATGTGAAACTAGGTGGTATGTATTTAGCAACAATGTAATTAGCATAGTCTGCATACCAAGGAGTATTACGAGAAGCATTTATGACAGCTAATTGTTCATCAGGAAAATCATCATTAATAGGTAGTGGGTCATCAAGAACATTTTCCATTCTAGACAAATTATCTGCTACGGGATTCTCAGGTCCCTTCCTATCAGTAATATGCAAGTCAAATTCTTGTAGCAATAAAACCCACCTAATGAGTCTAGGTTTAGCATCTTTCTTTTCCATAAGATATTTAATAGCAGCATGATTGGTGTGAACAGTTACTTTAGAATCAACTATGTAAGATCTGAATTTATCACATGCAAACACAACTGCTAGAAATTCTTTTTCAGTAGTAGCATAATTTCTTTGGGCACTGTCTAGAGTTTTACTAGCATAATGGATAACATTTAATTTCTTATCAACTCTTTGTCCTAGAACAGCACCAACAACATAATCACTAGCATCACACATAATCTCAAAAGGCAAGTTCCAATCAGGTGGTTGGACAATAGGTGCAGTGGTTAAGGCTTTCTTAAGTGTTTCAAAGGCTTCTAGACAATCATCATCAAAAACAAATGGAACATCTTTTTGCAAAAGATTGGTAAGAGGCCTAGAAATTTTAGAGAAGTCTTTAATAAATCTCCTATAGAAACCAACATGACAAAGGAAACTTCTTATACCTTTAATATCTTTAGGACATGGCATTTTCTCAATAGCATCAACCTTAGCTTTATCAACTTCAATACCTCTTTCAGAAATTTTATGCCCCAATACAATGCCTTCATTCACCATAAAGTGGCACTTCTCCCAATTCAAGACAAGATTAGTTTCTTCACATCTCTGCAAAACTCGATCAAGGTTGCTTAAGCAATCGTCAAAAGAAGTTCCGTAACGGAGAAATCATCCATGAACGCCTCAACAATCTTTTCACAAAAGTCAGAGAATATAGCAGTCATACATCTTTGAAAGGTAGCAGGTGCATTGCATAAACCAAACGGCATACATCTATAAGCATAAGTCCCAAAAGGACAAGTAAAGGTGGTTTTCTCTTGATCGGGTTGTGATACGGGTATTTGAGAAAAACCAGAATAACCATCTAGGAAACAAAAATTTGTATGCTTAGACAATCTTTCTAACATTTGATCAATAAAAGGTAAGGGGTAATGATCTTTTCTAGTAGCTTTGTTTAATTTTCTAAAATCATTTACCATCCTATAACCAGTTACAATTCTTTGTGGAATGAGTTCATTTTTATCATTAGGAACAACGGTGATACCTCCTTTCTTAGGGACACAATGAACATGACTTACCCATCTACTATCAGCTATGGGATAGATTATACCTGCTTCCAGAAGTTTTAATATTTCGGTTCTTACCACCTCTTTCATCTTAGGATTTAATCGTCGTTGGTGGTCAACAACTGGTTTAGCATCAGGCTCCATATTAATTTTGTGTGACATAGAGTGGGACTAATGCCCTTAAGATCATCAAGAGTATATCCAATAGCAGCTCGGTGCTTCCTTAGAGTTTTTAGTAATCTCTTTTCTTCATGCGCTGAAAGGTTAGCACTAATAATAATAGGATATATTTTCTTTTCATCAAGATAAGCATATTTCAGTGTATCGGGCAATTGCTTCAATTCAAACACAGGATCACCTTTAGGCAGAGGAGGGCCTCCAAGAGTTTCAACAGGCAAATTATGTTTAAGGATAGGTGGTTGATCAATGAACATCTTATCTATTCCATTTCTTTCATTCATATGCATATCGTTTTCATGGTCTAGCAAATATTGTTCTAACGGATCAGTAGGAGGTACGGCAAGAGAAGCAAGACCAATAATTTCATCTTTACTAGGCAATTCTTTATCATGAGGTTGTCTACGAAACTTAGAAAAATTAAACTCATGAGACATACCACCAAAATTAACACTGACAGTTTCTCTAGCGCAATGAATCTTGGCATGAGCAGTGTTCAAGAAAGGTTTACCAAATATAATGGGACAAAAATCATCTTGTGGAGAACCGAGGACTAGAAAATCAGTAGAGTATTTTATCTTTCCACACAAGACTTCAACATCTCTAACGATCCCAAGTGGTGTAATGGTATCTCTGTTTGCAAGCTTAATAGTAACATCAATGTCTTCAATCTCAACAGGTGCAATATCATTCATAATTTCTTGATATAAGGTAAACGGAATAGCACTCGCACTAGCACCCATATCACACAAACCATGATAGCAATGATCTCCAATCTTAACAGAAACAACAGGCATACCAACTACGGGCTTGTTCTTATCTAACTTATCTCGTTCATTTCTAACAGGTTTAGCAATTCTAGCAGCCTCCTCACAAAAGTAAATAACATGCCCATCTATATTATCGACTAAGAGATATTTAACCATAGCAACATCAGGTTCAACTTTAATTTGTTTAGAGGGTCTAGGTGCTCTAATATTACTTTTGTTAACCACAGTTGAAGCTTTAACATGTTCCTTAATCCTAACAGGAAAAGGTGGTTTCTCAATATAAGCAGTAGGCACAACTGGATCAACATGTTAAACAATTGTTTCTTCTTTAACACTAACAGGTTCCTCAATCTTTTCTTTAACAGGGGGATGATATTTAAACCACTTCTCCTTAGGGAGATCAACATGAGTAGCAAATGATTCACAAAAGGAAGCTACTATCTCAGAGTCAAGTCCATATTTAGTGCTAAACTTATGAAAAGCATCGGTGGCCATAAAAGATTTAACACAATCGAACTCAAGTATTATACTTGACTCATTACCTTTGTCGAGTTCCCAATCTTCAGAGTTGTGTTTAATTCTTTCCAAAAGATCCCATCTGAATTCAATAGTTTTCTTCATAAAGGAACCAGTCGAAGAAGAATCGAGCGTAGTTTGATTATCATGAGAAAGCCGAGCATAAAAATTCTGTAAGATAATTTATTTTGAGAGCTCATGATTGGGGCATGTGTACATCATGTACTTAAGCCTCCCCCAAGCTTGAGCAATGCTTTCTCCTTCACGAGGCCAAAAATTATATATATAATTCCGATCACGATGAACCAAATGCATAGGATAAAATTTCTGATGGAATTCTAGTTTCAATCGGTTCCAGTCCCATGTATCAGTATCATCACATAGCCTATACCACATTAATGCCTTTCCCTCCAAAGATAAAGGGAATACTTTCTTCTTAACTCCATCTCCGGATAAACCTGCAAGCTTAGGATGTGTTTGGATGTTGGGCTATCCCTCTATGGGACAGGGATAGCCATTTTTATGTGGATAGCAGTCGTTTGCTTCGTGGGTGAGTATGGATCGTGATGGCCAGATGCTCGGAATATTCGTCTGAAATCAGGCTCCGCGCGTCCGCGAAAATCTGGCGGATATGGGCATCCCCCGCGCGCCCCGCTCGCGAAGGCAACCCTATCTCTTTTCCCCTTTCCATCTCTCTTCTCCCCTGTGGCAGCGGCGACGGCAAATCGAAGCCCGGCGACGACGGTGAGTGTGCATCGGCGGCGGGAGATCGAAGCTCGGGGACGACGGTGAGTGCGCACCTCCCTTATCTTGCCGGTCCTGCTTCTCTCTGTCAGCACAGGTCATGGCAGCGGCGGAAAACAGGTGAGTGCCGCGCGGCCGTCGTAGCCCTGCAGATGGCGGCGCCGACCCTGCTTCAATCCGGCCGGTGAGCGTGTTGTGCGCCCCGTGCGTGGGTGCTGTGCATGCTGCACCGGCCCTGCTTCTCTCCGGCAGGTCCGGTGCTATGCGCCCCGTGTGCGGGAGCTGCGCGTGCGTCGCCGGCCGTGCTAGCTGCTTGCTGCGCTTGCTACGCGTGCAGCACCGGCCTTGCTAGTTGCTAGCTGTGCTTTTTCTGTCCATAGTGCTAATCTTTTTTTGTTGATTTTTTTATGCCGCAGCAGCTCAGGTCAAAGGCGACAGGGAAGTCAGGGACTACTACATCTCCTTCCTATCCTTGATTTTTTTATGAAATGTTGAAGTATGATATATATTGATAAGTTTGTTTGGTATTGGTGCTGAAGTAAAGTAAAACTCTTACAATTGTTATTGTACATGTCATACTTTATTGCCTCATATTGAAAATTACAAACTAAGGTCACCACAACCCATATTCATTACTCATACCTCTAACCAAACACTCCAATGGCTATCCCCAACCATGATTCATCCTTCAAACCAAACAAAACTTGGGCTAACCTTACCCACCCAACCAAACAGAAAAAATGGCTATCCATATCCAGTTGGATGGGGATACCCATAGCCATCCTAGCATGTCCCTCTAACCAAACACATCCTTAAACAATCCACAAATTTCATCCACATAGATCAAGTGCATATCAGGATGTACTGTTCCATCTCCTGCATAAGGATTAGCTAGCAGTTTCTCTATCATACCCGGAGGGATCTCATAATAAATATTTTCAGTAGGTGCAGTTGGTTGAGGAGCAAATATTTGTGTTTCCGATCGAGGTGAAGATACCCCGAACAAACCCCTCAAAGGATTACTTTCCATAGTGACAAGTGACAGTAAATTTCAGCACGTAATATAAATGTTTCCTTACCAAATTCCACTCACCAAAGGCACTTCACTCCCCGGCAACGGCGCCAGAAAAGAGTCTTGATGACCCACAATTATAGGGGATCAATCGTAGTCCTTTCGATAAGTAAGAGTGTCGAACCCAACGAGGAGCAGAAGGAAATGACAAGCGGTTTTCAGCAAGGTATTTTCTGCAAGCACTGAAATTATCGGTAACGAGTAGTTTGATAGCAAGATAATTTGTAACAAGTGACAAGTAGCAATAGTAACAAAGAGTGCAGAAAGTTGGCCCAATCCTTTTTGTAGCAAAGGACAAGCCAGAACGATCTCTTATAGTAAGTAAAACGTTCTCGAGGCCACATGGGAATTTCATCTAGTCACTTTCATCATGTTTGTTCGATTCGCGTTCGCTACTTTGATAATTTGATATGTGGGTGGACCGGTGCTTGGGTGCTGTTCTTACTTGAACAAGCCTCCCACTTATGATTACCCCCTCTCGCAAGCATCCGCAACTACGAAAGAAGAATTAAGATAACTCTAACCATAGCATTAAACATATGAATCCAAATCAGCCACTTACGGAATAGCGCATAAACTAGGGTTTAAGCTTCTGTCACTCTAGCAACCCATCATCTAATTACTACTCCACAATGCATTCCCTTAGGCCCAAAGATGGTGAAGTGTCATGTAGTCGACGTTGACACGACACTACTAAGGGAATCAAGAACATACATATCATCAAAATATCGAACGAATACCAAATTCACATGATTACTTATGACAAGACTTCTCCCAAGTCCTCAAGAACAAAAGTAACTACTCACAAATCATGTTCATATCCAAGATCATACAGGTGTTGAATATCATAATAGATCTGAACATATAATCTTCCACCAGATAAACCAACTAGCATCAACTACAAGATGTAATCAACACTACTAGCAACCCACAGGTACCAATCTGAGGTTTTGAGACAAAGATTGAATACAAGAGATGAACTAGGGTTTGAGATGAGATGGTGCTGGTGAAGATGTTGATGAAGATTAGTCCTCCCACGATGAGAGGATCACTGGTGATGTCGATGGCGACGATTTCCCCCTCCCGGAGGGAAGTATCCCCCGCAGAATCTCTCCGCCGGAGAGCAAAAGTGCTCCTGCCCAAGTTCCGCCTCGAGACGGCGGCGCACCATCCCGAAAGTCTTCTCTATATTTTTTCTAGGGCATGTGGGCTTATATACCAGAAAATGGGGGCCAGAGGCTGGCCAGGGGCCCCACGAGGTACCAGGGCGCGCTTGGGGGGTGGCGCGCCCTGGTGCCTCGTGGGCACCTGGGTGGCCTCCTCTGGTACTTCTTGATTCCAGTATTTTTTTTATTCCAAAATAATTCTCCGTGAAATTTGAGCTCATTTGGAGATGTGCAGAATAGGTATCTCTGACATAGCTTTTTCAGGTGCAGAATTCCAGTTGCCGGCAATCTCCCTCTTTGTGTGAATCTTGCATATTAAGAGAGAAAAGGCATTAGAATTGCTCCACAAAGTGTTATATTGACTAAAAACACTATAAATAATAGTAGTAAAACATGATGCAAAATGGACGTATCAACTCCCCCAAGCTTAGACCTCGCTTGTCATCAAGCGAAAGCCGATATCGATAATCATGTCCACATGTTTAGAGAGAGAGGTGTCGATAAAAACAAAATACGGACATAGTAGCATCATGATCATTATTATAATAGCAATATTTATTATCATAAACTTCTCATGAGCAAGTAACAATTCATCACAATAATGAAGTAACATGCATAAACTTTCTTGAACACTAACAAACTATGTTCTCAGTCAACAATGCAATTGCAATTCATCATATTTTCAGGAAGGGTCTCATGTAGGAGCTATTTAGCAAGTCCACATACTCAACCATCATTTAGTCTTCTATGATTGTTAACACTCACGACATATATATGGAGCAAAAAGTTTCAGCCAGACACATACAAAGATAGGGGCTTGTGATTTCGCCTCCCAACTTATTCACCTCAAGGGTGATGTCAACAATAATAACTCATGATCACTCATATCCAGCTGGATATATATGCCTAGATCTTTCCCCACCACATGATGCTTGCAAAAGAGAATAAAAATAAAAGGAAATAGAGGAGAACACTATTGACTCATGCATAAAAAGTAAATACATAAAATTAAAGGATAGGCCCTTCGCAGAGGGAAGCAGAGGTTGTCATGCGCTTTTTGTTGTTGGATGCAAGAGCTCTTAATGCAAAGGAACATCACTTTATATTGCCCCTTGTGATAGCAACCTTTATTATGCAGTCTGTCGCTTTTATTTCTTTACCATCACAAGTTCGTACAAAGCTTATTTCCCTTACAATAAAAGTTCAGACATATTTAGAGGCAATTTTTATTGCTTTTTGCACCGATGAAAACTTACTTGAAGAATGTTATTCAATCCATAGGTAGATATAGTAGACTCTCATGACATGAAACTGAGTTTAAAGGTTTTGGATGCACAAGTAGTATCTCTACTTGGTGCGGATTTTTGGCTAGCAAAGATATTGGGCAAGCACCACATGTTGGAGGATCTATAACAATATAACTTCTATGTGAATATGAACAAACATAATTCATTACGTTGTCTTCCTTGTCCAACGTCAACAATTTGACATAAAATACTTAATGGGGGCTCACAATCATAAAAGATGTCCAAGATAGTATATTTGCATGTGAATCTTCTCTTCCCTTATTAACTTTTTCATGAATTGCATCATTGACTAATGCTATGTTTGTTAACTTCCAATAAATTTTACCACTTATACTTTTCTTTATGTAATGTCATTACTTTCCATAAGATTAGCATATGATCCTTTTTTTCATTATTTTCATTGCTAGAATTGAAACATGAAAGTAAAGAAGCAAAATCTCAAACTACTCTTTATTATATAACTCTCAACTCGATTACATAGATAGATAGATCACATAGCTAACACTCGAAAACGGATCATACTAAACTGTTATTCAACAAGATCACGAAATAACTAAGGATCGAACTAAAAATAGGTAAAGATAATAAAAGTGATGGTGATATGATACCGGAGCACCTCCCCCAAGCTTGGCACAAGCCAAGGGGAGTGCCCATACCCATGTATTCAAGTTTCCTTCTTCGGTGATGCTGGTGATGATGAGGTGATGGGCTTGTCCTCCATGACATTAATTAGGATCTCCTTTAGGCTCTGGATTTTCCGGAGCACGTGCTGTATCATCTCTGTATTCCTTTGGACTTCGGCCATAATATGTTTATTCTCTGACCCCCAAGCATTCTTTCCTGCATCACTTGCAATTGGACGAGAGATATCCCAATTAGAAGGTATGTGCATACGAGGAGTATTTTCAACCCCATAATGGTGAACCAAATTATGAAAGTTGTTTTGATGTAACCTGTGTAAGGGCCTCCTAGGGGGAAACCCTTCTTGTATCTCTGGACTCCCATTGCTTGTAATGCTTCTCACAGCTTGAGGGGTTTGGAATTGTGGAGATGCCGGCAAGGGTGCCCCTCTCGGAGGCCGGAGGGTGGACCTCAAGTGAATCTCCATCATCTTCTTCCATGGTGACCTCTCCTTCCCCCTCTCGCCTGAGCTCCATCTGCAGCAACGAAGCATCACCCCCACATTGTTTGAGGAAGAGGAAGACATGATGCCCGGCTTCGAGATCTGTCAGAAAAATAGCACGAAACAAGAACATAGGAGATTTCTGCGATACGGTGGTCAAAACATACGGGGGTATATATAAAGAATTTTTATCTTGCAAAACAAGTAATCCAGAAGAAAAACAGAGTCGGGAAGGCTCACATGGGGCCCACGAGGTACCAGGGCGCACCTGGGGGAGGTGTGGCGCGCCCTGGTGCCTCGTGGGCACCAGGTGGGTCCCCCCGGCTGTTTCTTATTTTTGTATTTTTCTAAATATTCCAAAACTGACAGAAAATATTTTTATGGAATTTTTGGAGTCGGTTTACTTACCCTATCACATACCTCTTCCTTTTCAGGGTTCTGGAGTGTTCCGGAAGGTCTCTCTTATGTATTCTTCCGGTGTAATTGTTTCAATAATATTAGTTTCAACATTAATGGGAGTACCTGAAATATAGTGCTTGATTCTTTGCCCATTCACCACTCTCGGATTAGTGCCTTCGGAGTTGTTTATTTTGATGGCTCCGGAGCGATAAACTTCTTCGATGATATACGGTCCTTCCCATTTAGAGAGAAGTTTTCCTGTAAAGAATCTCAAACGAGAATTGTACAATAGAACTTGATCACCTACTTTAAATTCCCATTTTTGAATTCTTCTATCATGCCATCTTTTAACTTTTTCTTTAAACAGTTTGGCATTTTCATAAGCTTGGGTTCTCCATTTATCTAATGAGCTAATATCAAATAACCTCTTTTCATCGGCAAGTTTAAAATCATAATTTAGTTCTTTAATTGCCCAATATGCTTTATGTTCTAACTCAAGAGGTAAATGACATGCTTTTTCATAAACCATTTTATAAGGAGATATACCCATAGGATTTTCATAAGCAGTTCTATAAGCCCATAATGCATCGTCAAGTTTCTTAGACCAATTCTTCCTAGATCTATTGACGGTTTTCTGCAGAATTAATTTTATTTCTCTATTGCTCAATTCAACTTGACCACTAGTTTGAGGGTGATAGGGAGATGCAATTCTAAGGTTGACATCATATTTAGCAAGCAATTTACGGAATGCACCATGAATAAAATGTGAACCACCATCAGTTATTAAATATCTAGGGACTCCTAACCTTGGGAAAATAACTTCTTTAAGCATCTTAATAGAAGTGTTATGATCAGCACTGCTAGTTGGAATAGCTTCTACCCACTTAGTAACGTAATCAACAGCAACTAAAATATGAGTATACCCATTGGATTTAGGAAAAGGTCCCATATAATCAAATCCCCAAACATCAAATGGTTCAACAGCAAGTGAATAATTCATAGGCATTTCCTGACGTCTACCAACATTACCAATTCTTTGACATTGATCACAAGATTGGACAAACTTACGAGCATCCTTGAAAAGAGTAGGCCAATAAAAACCAGATTGTAATACCTTGTGTGCAGTTCTGTCTCCCGCATGGTGTCCTCCGTAAGCTTCAGAATGACACTTCCGTAGGATTTGTTCCTGTTCATGCTCAGGTATACAACGTCTAATAATACCATCTACTCCTTCTTTATAAAGATGTGGGTCATCCTAGAAGTAATGTCTTAAATCAAAGAAGAACTTTTTTCTTTTGTTGGTATGTGAAACTAGGTGGTATGTATTTAGCAACAATGTAATTAGCATAGTCTGCATACCAAGGAGTATTACGAGAAGCATTTATGACAGCTAATTGTTCATCAGGAAAATCATCATTAATAGGTAGTGGGTCATCAAGAACATTTTCCATTCTAGACAAATTATCTGCTACGGGATTCTCAGCTCCCTTCCTATCAGTAATATGCAAGTCAAATTCTTGTAGCAATAAAACCCACCTAATGAGTCTAGGTTTAGCATCTTTCTTTTCCATAAGATATTTAATAGCAGCATGATTGGTATGAACAGTTACTTTAGAATCAACTATGTAAGATCTGAATTTATCACATGCAAACACAACTGCTAGAAATTCTTTTTCAGTAGTAGCATAATTTCTTTGGGCACTGTCTAGAGTTTTACTAGCATAATGGATAACATTTAATTTCTTATCAACTCTTTGTCCTAGAACAGCACCAACAGCATAATCACTAGCATCACACATAATCTCAAAAGGCAAGTTCCAATCAGGTGGTTGGACAATAGGTGCAGTGGTTAAGGCTTTCTTAAGTGTTTCAAAGGCTTTTAGACAATCATCATCAAAAAAAATGGAGCATCTTTTTACAAAAGATTGGTAAGAGGCCTAGAAATTTTAGAGAAGTCTTTAATAAATCTCCTATAGAAACCATCATGACCAAGGAAACTTCTTATACCTTTAATATCTTTAGGACATGGCATTTTCTCAATAGCATCAACCTTAGCTTTATCAACTTCAATACCTCTTTCAGAAATTTTATGCCCCAAGACAATGCCTTCATTCACCATAAAGTGGCACTTCTCCCAATTCAAGACAAGATTAGTTTCTTCACATCTCTGCAAAACTCGATCAAGGTTGCTTAAGCAATCATCAAAAGAAGTTCCGTAACGGAGAAATCATCCATGAACGCCTCAACAATCTTTTCACAAAAGTCAGAGAATATAGCAGTCATACATCTTTGAAAGGTAGCAGGTGCATTGCATAAACCAAACGGCATACATCTATAAGCATAAGTCCCAAAAGGACAAGTAAAGGTGGTTTTCTCTTGATCGGGTTGTGATACGGGTATTTGAGAAAAACCAGAATAACCATCTAGGAAACAAAAATTTGTATGCTTAGACAATCTTTCTAACATTTGATCAATAAAAGGTAAGGGGTAATGATCTTTTCTAGTAGCTTTGTTTAATTTTCTAAAATCATTTACCATCCTATAACCAGTTACAATTCTTTGTGGAATGAGTTCATTTTTATCATTAGGAACAACGGTGATACCTCCTTTCTTAGGGACACAATGAACATGACTTACCCATCTACTATCAGCTATGGGATAGATTATACCTGCTTCCAGAAGTTTTAATATTTCGGTTCTTACCACCTCTTTCATCTTAGGATTTAATCGTCGTTGGTGGTCAACAACTGGTTTAGCATCAGGCTCCATATTAATTTTGTGTGACATAGAGTGGGACTAATGCCCTTAAGATCATCAAGAGTATATCCAATAGCAGCTCGGTGCTTCCTTAGAGTTTTTAGTAATCTCTTTTCTTCATGCGCTGAAAGGTTAGCACTAATAATAATAGGATATATTTTCTTTTCATCAAGATAAGCATATTTCAGTGTATCGGGCAATTGCTTCAATTCAAACACAGGATCACCTTTAGGCAGAGGAGGGCCTCCAAGAGTTTCAACAGGCAAATTATGTTTAAGGATAGGTGGTTGATCAATGAACATCTTATCTATTCCATTTCTTTCATTCATATGCATATCGTTTTCATGGTCTAGCAAATATTGTTCTAACGGATCAGTAGGAGGTACGGCAAGAGAAGCAAGACCAATAATTTCATCTTTACTAGGCAATTCTTTATCATGAGGTTGTCTACGAAACTTAGAAAAATTAAACTCATGAGACATACCACCAAAATTAACACTGACAGTTTCTCTAGCGCAATGAATCTTGGCATGAGCAGTGTTCAAGAAAGGTTTACCAAATATAATGGGACAAAAATCATCTTGTGGAGAACCGAGGACTAGAAAATCAGTAGAGTATTTTATCTTTCCACACAAGACTTCAACATCTCTAACGATCCCAAGTGGTGTAATGGTATCTCTGTTTGCAAGCTTAATAGTAACATCAATGTCTTCAATCTCAACAGGTGCAATATCATTCATAATTTCTTGATATAAGGTAAACGGAATAGCACTCACACTAGCACCCATATCACACAAACCATGATAGCAATGATCTCCTATCTTAACAAAAACAACAGGCATACCAACTACGGCTTGTTCTTATCTAACTTATCTTGTTCATTTCTAACAGGTTTAGCAATTCTAGCAGCCTCCTCACAAAAGTAAATAACATGCCCATCTTTATTATCGACTAAGAGATCTTTAACCATAGCAACATCAGGTTGAACTTTAATTTGTTCATAGGGTCTAGGTGCTCTAATATTACTTTTGTTAACCACTGTTGAAGCTTTAGCATGTTCCTTAATCCTAACAGGAAAAGGTGGTTTCTCAATATAAGCAGTAGGCACAACTGGATCAACATGTTAAACAATTGTTTCTTCTTTAACACTAACAGGTTCCTCAATCTTTTCTTTAACAGGGGGATGATATTTAAACCACTTCTCCTTAGGGAGATCAACATGAGTAACAAATGATTCACAAAAGGAAGCTACTATCTCAGAGTCAAGTCCATATTTAGTGCTAAACTTATGAAAAGCATCGGTGGCCATAAAAGATTTAACACAATCAAACTCAAGTATTATACCTAACTCATTACCTTTGTCGAGTTCCCAATCTTCAGAGTTGCATTTAATTCTTTCTAGAAGATCCCATCTGAATTCAATAGTTTTCTTCATAAAGGAACCAGTCGAAGAAGAATCGAGCATAGTTTGATTATCATGAGAAAGCCGTGCATAAAAATTCTGTAAGATAATTTCTTTTGAGAGCTCATGATTGGGGCATGTGTACATCATGTACTTAAGCCTCCCCCAAGTTTGAGCGATGCTTTCTCCTTCACAAGGCCAAAAATTATATATATAATTCCGATCACGATGAACCAAATGCATAGGATAAAATTTCTGATGGAATTCTAGTTTCAATCGGTTCCTGTCCCATGTATCATTATCATCACATAGCCTATACCACATTAATGCCTTTCCCTCCAAAGATAAAGGGAATACTTTCTTATTAACTCCATCTCCGGATAAACCTGCAAGCTTAAACAATCCACAAATTTCATCCACATATATCAAGTGCATATCAGGATGTACTGTTCCATCTCCTGCATAAGGATTAGCAAGCAGTTTCTCTATCATACCTGGAGGGATCTCATAATAAATATTTTCAGTAAGTGCAGTAGGTTGAGGAGCAACTGTTTGTATTTCCGGTCGAGGTGAACATACCCCGAACAAACCCCTCAAAGGATTACTTTCCATAGTGACAAGTGACAGTAAATTTCAGCACTCAATATAAATGTTTCCTTACCAAATTCCACTCACCAAAGGGGCTTCACTCCCCGGCAACGGCGCCAGAAAAGAGTCTTGATGACCCACAAGTATAGGGGATCAATCGTAGTCCTTTCGATAAGTAAGAGTGTCGAACCCAATGTGGAGCAGAAGGAAATGACAAGCGGTTTTCAGCAAGGTATTTTCTGCAAGCATTGAAATTATCGGTAACGAGTAGTTTGATAGCAAGATAATTTGTAATAAGTGACAAGTAGCAATAGTAACAAAGAGTGCAACAAGTTGGCCCAATCATTTTTGTAGCAAAGGACAAGCCAGAACGATCTCTTATAGTAAGTAAAACGTTCTCGAGGACACATGGGAATTTCATCTAGTCACTTTCATCATGTTTGTTTGATTCGCGTTCGCTACTTTGATAATTTGATATGTGGGTGGACCGGTGCTTGGGTGCTGTTCTTACTTGAACAAGCCTCCCACTTATGATTACCCCCTCTCGCAAGCATCCGCAACTACGAAAGAAGAATTAAGATAACTCTAACCATAGCATTAAACATATGAATCCAAATCAGCTCCTTACGGAATAGCGCATAAACTAGGGTTTAAGCTTCTATCACTCTCGCAACCCATCATCTAATTACTACTCCACAATGCATTCCCTTAGGCCCAAAGATGGTGAAGTGTCATGTAGTCGACGTTGACACGACACCACTAAGGGAATCAACAACATACATATCATCAAAATATCGAACGAATACCAAATTCACATGATTACTTATGACAAGACTTCTCCCATGTCCTCAAGAACAAAAGCAACTACTCACAAATCATGTTCATATCCAAGATCAGAGAGGTGTTGAATAGCATAATAGATCTGAACATATAATCTTCCACCAAATAAACCAACTAGCATCAACTACAAGATGTAATCAACACTACTAGCAACCCACAGGTACCAATCTGAGGTTTTGAGACAAAGATTGAATACAAGAGATGAACTAGGGTTTGAGATGAGATGGTGCTGGTGAAGATGTTGATGAAGATTAGTCCTCCCACAATGAGAGGATCGCTGGTGATGTCGATGGCGACGATTTCCCCCTCCCAGAGGGAAGTATCCCCGGCAGAATCTCTCCGCCGGAGAGCAAAAGTGCTCCTGCCCAAGTTCCGCCTCGAGACGGCGGCGCACCGTCCCGAAAGTCTTTTCTATATTTTTTCTAGGGCAAGTGGGCTTATATACCAGAAAATGGGGGCCGGAGGCTGGCCAGGGGCCCCACGAGGTACCAGGGCGCGCATGGGGGGGGGGGTGGCGCGCCCTGGTGCCTCGTGGGCACCTGGGTGGCCCTCTCTGGTACTTCTTGATTCCAGTATTTTTTATTTATTCCAAAATAATTCTCCGTGATATTTCAGCTCATTTGGAGATGTGCAGAATAGGTATCTCTGACATAGCTTTTTCAGGCCCAGAATTCCAGCTGCCGGCAATCTCCCTCTTTGTGTGAATCTTGCATATTAAGAGAGAAAAGGCATTAGAATTGCTCCACAAAGTGTAATATTGACTAAAAACACTATAAATAACAGTAGTAAAACATGATGCAAAATGGACGTATAAAGGTCCCAGGCAGGAGGCCTCGCCTTTCGATCTAGCGTCGTTGTTTTGCTCAGCCTTCTTAAGGCAAACTTGTTTAACTATGTCTGTACTCAGATGATATTTGCTTGATGGCTTACGTATTGGGGTCCTCGTGGCCCATGGCTTGTAATTTAAAGTGTTATGTTTATTCTTTGTGTCATAGAGTTGTGTTGTGATATCTTCCCGTGAGTCTCTGATCTTGATCGTGCACGTTTGCGTGTATGATTAGTGCATGATTGAATCAGGGGCGTCACAAGTTGGTATCAGAGCCGACTGCTTGTAGGAACCCCTTCCACACTCCTTGGTCAAAGTTGAGTCTAGACTTGAAAGAAAAACTATTTTATTAACTGTGTTGTGTGGCTTACGGGCCCACATCACCTATGCGTGGGATTAGGATCTTTTATTCTGCTCCTTTACTCTGGGATTCTAATCACTCTTCTCTTCGGGTTAAAATTTTACTAACTCTAACTCTAGGATCACGCAATGATTTCATTCCGGAGCCCTGATTACTTTCAGTTACCCCTTCGTTATGCTATACCTTCAGTTTCCGAAGTTTGACTCCTTTGAAACATCTTTGCTTTCAGATGGATCCTTCGAGACAGGTCGTGCGCCACACGACGGCTGTTGGGGCCTCTGGCTCACCTACTGTGCTAGTTGATATGATGACCTACCTCGGTTATCGCTGGCATCCTGAGTACACCGTGTACGAGCAGTACCATGACTTTAACCAGGAGCAGTACCGTGCCATCGTCCGTATCTATTCTTGTTGTGATGACTCCCCCTCTGTGATGCACACCGCTCATGGTGTTCGAGTGACCATTGATATGGCCGTCCACGATGCTGCTTACGCATGTCTGACACGTCTTCGTGGAGAGTATCGGGACTTGGATAACTCCCCTTTCAGACACATTGCTATTGCATCTAGTGAGGGTGAACAGGGATACTACATGGCTGCCTACACCACTCTCACCCGCGAGCCTTTCTACCACCAGATCTTGGTCCAGCATGCTGATGGTCTGGATCGAGCTAACCGAGCTCTTCGCCATGAGTTGTACGCCATGCGTGTGCGCCTTTACGACGCTCTGACGCAGTTGCTCCCCTTGGTCATATCTGGACAGCTGCACCGTTCTGTGCTCTACCCTGCTCGGACCATGATGCCCCCTGGTGTCAGTTGGACTGATGTTGGAGGCTACACTCCCGCTCGTGGTCCTCTTTTGCCACCTGAGCAGCTTCCACATGAGAGTATCCACGGACTGCAGGATCCCTCCATGGAGGATTTCCCGACGCGTCACCAGCAGATGTCAGGATACACTCACTTCCGTAGTTTCCTCTGGGACTGATGTAGCCTTACTTATTAGTATCAGTTACATTCGTCGCATGCCTGCGTGCCGCCTGCGATGTCACTAATCCATGTACTAAACTCTATGCATGACCCCTTTTGTAAGATATGACTACTACTAATTATTCCGTCGCATTCCCCATACTTTTCTGTCTTGCCTACTTGCCTTTACAATTGTTAACCGATCCATGTTGTTCTATTCAGAATGGCCGGGAGAGGTAACCATGGTCGTGGTCGTGGACGTGGTGATGACAACCCACCCCCTCCACCATATGTTGCCGCCATGATGGCACAGTTTGAGCTGAACCATCAGTTTATTGAAGGAATCATGAACCAGTTCCCCAACCACAACAACCAGCACCAGCATGGACAAGTCACACTTCAGGACTTTACGCGTCTCAACCCAGCTATCTACCGCACCTCAACGAACCCACTTGATGCTGATGATTGGCTTCGTGACATCACCTTCGAGTTGGAGTCTGCCAATGTTGCCACTGCCAACTACGTCACCTTTGCGGCGTACCATCTGAAGGGTCCAGCTACACAATGGTGGGACAGCCACAGGCGTATGCTGCCTGTCGGTACTGTCATCACTTGGGAGGAATTCCAAACTGCCTTTCGGGCACGTCACATTCCCCAAGGAATAATGGACAGGAAGAAGAAGGAGTTCCGCAACCTCGTTCAAGGCAGGATGACTGTTGATGTATATCAGTGGGAATTTCTCAACTTGTCTCACTACGCAGAAGACGATGTCTCCACTGATGCACGCAATCAGGAGAAGTTTCGTGATGGACTAAACCCTGACTTGAAGCTCGCACTCTGTCTCCATGAGTTCACCGACTTTGCCACTCTTGTCAACAAGGCCATTCAGGCTGAGACTAGTCGTATTGAGCACCAAGAGACCATCAAGCGCAATCGTGACGTTGGCTCATCTTCGGGCCCGTCTGCACAGAAGCGCCGAGTGTGGATTCCCCACAATGTTTACCCGCAAGCCGCCCCAGCACCGAGGCCTTCCTATGTTGCACCTCGTCTGCCCCCACCACCACCACCAAGACAACCTAGAATTCAAGGTGGACAACCTAATACTATGGCTCCTCGTCCCAATGATGGACTATGCTTCAAGTGTGGACAGCCAAGTCACCGTGCTAGAAACTGCAATCTGAACCAGAACCAACTGGCACTTCCTTCCACTGGTCGTCGAAATGTCCGTGGCAACAACACTAATACTGGGCCGCCTTCATTCGGTCGTGGTCATGCCAACCATGTTGACGCTGAAGAAGCTCAGGAGGAACCGAACATCGTGATGGGTACCCTTCCTATTAATTCAGTACCCGCTTCTGTTCTTTTTGATACAGGAGCATCACATTCATTTATATCTGAAGCATTTTCACTCGCGCATGACATGGCTCTTGAATCATTGCCTTCCCCATTAGTGGTTAATACCCCCGGATCCTAATGTCGGACCACCAATGTGATCCCTAATGTCTCCATTGGAATTGAAGGACTAGAGTTCTTTGCCTCTCCCATCGTTCTCCAGACTTCGAACATCGATGTCATCCTTGGTATGGATTGGCTGAAAGCTCATTGTGCTTTGATCGACTGTGCCTTTAAAACAGTCCAACTCTTGCACCCCTCCGACCACCTAGTGAGCTACTTAGCTCGAAAGATCAAAAATTCTGAAGCCCAGATATATGCGATAAATGCTTTGAATGCATCGCCGTTGCTTAACATCGAGAACATTCCGGTCGTCCGTGACTTCCAGGATGTCTTTCCAGAAGAACTTCGAGGGATACCTCTTGCTCGAGCCGTCGAGTTCGTCATCGACTTGAAACCAGGCACCGCTCCTATTGCCAAGCGCCCCTACAAGATGCCGCCACATGAACTTCCCGAGCTTAAGAAGGAAATCGAAGAATCACTTCGCAAAGGATTCATTCGCTCCAGCTCCTTGATACGTCTCCAACGTATCTATAATTTATGAAGTATTCATGCCATGTTTATAACAATTCTATATGGTTTTGGTATGATTTGATTAGAACTAACCCGGACTGACGCTGTTTTCAGCAGAATTGCCATGGTGTTGTTTTTTGTGTAGAAATAAAAGTTCTTGGAATTGGATGAAACTTTTTGGAGATTTTTATGGAATAAATAAAAAATACTGGAACCAAGACCCACTGGAGGGGGGCCACCCAGTGCCCACGAGGTACCAGGGCGTGCCTCAGGCGCGCCCTGGTACCTCGTGGGGCCCACGTGGCTCCGTCTGATCTGATTCCAACGCTGAAAAATCCTATAAATAGAGAAACCCCAAAAAATAACCCTAGAACTTCGACTCCGCCGCCGCAAGCCTCTGTACCTCCACGATCTCATCTACAGCCCTTTTCCAGCACCCTGCCAGAGGGGGGAAACCATCACCGGAGGACATCTTCATCATCCTGGTGGTCTCCATGATGAGGAGGGAGTAGTTCACCCTCGGGGCTGAGGGTTTGTATCAGTAGCTATGGGTTTTATCTCTCTCTCTCTCTCGTGTTCTTGATTTGGCACAATCTTGATGTATCGCGAGCTTTGTTAATATAGATGGATCATATGGTGTTTCTTCCCTCTCTATCTTTGTTGTGATGAATCGAATCTTTTCCCTTTGAGGTTTCGTTATTGTCGGATTGAATATTTCAGATTTGAGAACACTTGATGTATGTCTTGCATATGAATACCTGTGGTGACAATGGGGTATTATATTGATTCACTTGATATATGTTTTGGCATTCAACTCTCGGATTCCTGCGGTGACATTGGGGTAATCTATGCATAGGGGTTGATGCACGTTTTCATTATCTTTTCTCCGATAGAAACTTTGGGGTGCTCCTTGGAGTTCTTTGTGTGGATTGAATATTATGATTATGAAGTTTTTTTATGCATATCGTATAATCAACTCACGGATACTTGTGGTGACATTGGAGTATCTAGGTGACATTAGAGTTGGTTGATGTGTATCATATGGTGTTATTTTAGTACGAACTCTAGGGTTGTTTGTGACACTTATAGGAATAGCTCAATAGATCGATCGGAAAAGATAACTTTGAGGTAGTTTCGTACCCTACAAACAATTTCTATCTCATGTTCTCCGCTAATAGGAACTTGGGAGTGATTCTTTATCCCACGTTGAGGGATGGTTATATGGTCCAATTATGTTAGCATTGTTGAGAGGTTGCACTAGTGAAAGTATGAACCCTAGGCCTTGTTTTTAAGCATTGCAATACCGTTTGTGCTCACTTTTGTTACTTGCTACCTTGCTATTTTTATATTTTCAGATTACAAAAACCTATATCTACTATCCATACTACACTTTTATCACCATCTCTTCGCCGAACTAGTGCACCTATACAATTTACCATTGTATTGGGTGTGTTGGGGACATAAGAGATTTCTTGTATTTGATTGCAGGGTTGTTTGAGAGATACCATCTTCAACCTACGCCTCCCATGGATTGATAAACCTTAGGTCATCCACTTGAGGGAAAATTGCTACTGTCCTACAAAACTCTGCGCTTGGAGGCCCAACACGAGAGTGCAAGAATAAGTTGTGTAGTAGACATCAAGCTCTTTTCTGGCACCGTTGCCGGGGAGGTGAGTGCTTGAAGGTATATCTTTAGATCTTGCAATCGAATCTTTTAGTTTCTTGTTTTATCACTAGTTTGTTTATAAAACAAAACTACAAAACAATGGAATTGAGGTTGCCTCATATTATTCGTCTTTATCATGTCTTTCTTGAAAATGATGGAGCAGAAAATTGTGCTCAATTGATAGAAGAAGAATTCAATAAAATGTTTGGCATACAATATTTGAATGATGAACATGATTGCAATGTTGTTAGTATGAATTCTATGAATATCCTAAATACTAATGATGATTGCACTAGTCATGACAAAAATGTTTCTTATAAGCATGTCAATTTTTGTGGAGTGCATAAAGTTTGTGAAGACATGCCTTATAGGGATGATAGATTTTGTAAGAAGCATAAACATGATAGAACCAATTTTTTGCTCAAAGTGATAGATGAATTTGCTACAAAATTATGTTCTCTTTATCCTATTACTTGTGAACTCTGCAATAAAGTTGGTCACCTTAATTTCAATGCATACTTTTTCATGATCGAATCATGGCTAAATATTGTAATGACTTGACCGCCCTTGAACTATATAATGAGCTTTATCTATTTTTGGGGTGTGAAGAATTGACACATAAAAATAGTTGGTTTGAAGTATTCATTCTCACGGACAACAATGAAACTAATCTAGAGGAAATCTATATGTTTTGTGTGGTAAATTGCAATGAGAATGCTTATATTGCCAACTATAGAAAGATGGGAAAACCAATAGAATATAAAAGGAACACTAATGAAAGGGTAAAGATTTCCACTTTCCCTCCTATTGTCTCTCATGATGAAATAGGTGATGAGGAGGAGCTTCCCATTCAACCAATCTCATCAATAAGAAGCTCGGAAAAATTGATTAAACCCACACATGATGTGGTGAAGAAGAAGAAAAGAAGAAAAAGTAGAGGTAAAAAGGTATCTCTCCCAAATAATGTTGCTCCTATTATTGTTGTGCCTCATGAGAATGAATCAAAAACAATTGTGGAAGATGATACACTTGATGATGATATTGCTTCTTTGTCTTATGGCACAATGTCTGAAGGAACTGTTGAGGATGATTTTTTTATGCCTATTACTCATTATGATGATTATGATTGGGAAAATAATGATACTTCTTATAATCTTGAAAATATTTTTGGCACCAACTTAGAAAATTGTGATGATAATAATTGTTATACTATTGGTGCTATTCATACTATTAATGATGAGAGTGATTATGCTTATGATATGTCAAGCCACAAGCTTGGGGATGCTATGTTTGATGAAAATGACATGTTTGAGAATCTATTTGCTGCAATTAATGTTTGTCCCAAGCTTGGGGATGCTATGCTTAATGAAGATGATCTTTTTAGTCCCCCTACTTTGAATGATCAAATTTGTTATGATGATTTCATGCCTCCTATCTATGATGATTATTGTGATGAAACTTATGTTATAAAAAGTAGTGATGATTATATTTATAAAACTTGTCATAATTATGAATACCCTTTTACTGAACATTACTCTTTTAATGAGGAAACAATTTATAGTATTCGAGTTTCATATGATACTCCCACTATTATGAATGGGAATAAAATTGCTTATGTGGAGAGTAATAAAATTTCTATGCTTGTGGATCATGAAAAGAATACTTTATGTGATACTTATATTGTTGAATTCATTCATGATGCTACTGAAAATTATTATGAGAGAGGAATATATGCTTCTACATATTTCAACAACATCAAGTTTACTCTCTATGTGTTGAGAATCTTGAAGTTATGCTTGTTTTGCCTTCCTATGCTAGTTGATTCTTGCTCCCATAAACTATTTGCTCACAAAATCACTAAGCATAGGAAGTGGGTTAGGCTTAAATGTGCTTGCCATATGTTTCATGATGCCCCCATTGTGTTTCAATTCTTTACCTTTATGTGAGCATCATTGAAATCATCATGCCAAGCTAAAAAGGCATTAAAGAAAAGCGCTTGTTGGGAGACAACCCAATACTTATACCTACTGTTTTTGTGTGTCCACATGATTAATCTACTGTAGTAATCATGTTTTATATGTTTTCTTTCAATAATGTGCCAAGTAAAGCCTTTGGGATAGTGTGGATGCTTGTTGATTTGATTCTGTGCAAAAACAGAAACTTTTGCGTCCAGTGCTGGAATTTCTATTCTGTACTGGAGCGTGAGAAAATTCTGAATTTTTTACACAGAATTGGGTTACAAATATTTTACGTTGTCCTAATGTTTCAGAATTTTTGGAGATACATAAGTATGGTTTTTAAATCGCTCACTACATGCTGTTCTGTTTTTGACAGATTCTGTTTTCGGTGCATAGTTTGCTTGTTTTAGTGTTTCCATAGCTTATATTGAGTAATATAAATTGTGGAAATGATAGAATACAGTAGGCATTATGTGAGAACAATTATGAAACTTGTCTTGACAGTACCTAAGTGGATGATTTATTTTTATCATACTAACCTATCTCACCAAGCTCCGTTAAGTTTTGTGTGATTGAAGTTTTCAAGTTTTGGGTGAGATATCGATATGAGGAGAATAAGGAGTGGCAAGACCCTAAGCTTGGGGATGCCCAAGGAACCCCTAGGTAATATTCAAGGAGGGCCCGAGCAACTAAGCTTGGGGATGCCCCGGAAGGCATCCCCTCTTTCGTCTTCAACATTATCGGTAACCTTACTTGGAGCTATATTCTTATTCGTCACATGATATGTGTTTTGCTTGGATTGTCATTTTATTCTGTTGATATTTGCTTTGTGTTATCAATAATCATATTTTGTATCTTTTAGTTCAATAAAATGCCAATTAAAGCCTTTACCATGCTCAGTTTGCAAGTTTATGTGTTGCTGTTTGAAAATAGAAAGTTTGCTGTTATGTTCAGAATATTCCTGAATAGTCAGAACATGATAAAAATCTGAAATTTTTACAAAGTAAGCATGCATGAGTTCTCTGTCACGTGGTAATTTTTCAGAATTTTTGGAGTTAGGGAATTATGGATTCTTATTCCCCTTTTACAGACTATTCTGTTTTGGCAGATTGCTGTTATAGTTGCATTGTTTGCATATGTTTGCGTGTTTAAAGTTTCTATTTGTGGATAGGAGTATTAAATATGCAGAGGCATTTAGTATGCAATGTTTAATTATAATTTTAGTGATTTGCTACAGTAGATAATGTTAGGGTTTTGAGTTGATTTATACTAACTTATCTCACGAGTTCTTGTTGAGTTTTGTGTGGATGAAGTTTTTAAGATTTAGGAGAAGCCATGATATGAGAAGAATTAAGGGGACACAAGAGCTCAAGCTTGGGGATGCCCAAGGCATCCCAATATAATATTTCAAGAAGTCTCAAGCATCTAAGCTTGGGGATGCCCCGGTAGGCATCCCACCTTTCTTCATCAACAATTATCGGTTAGTCTTGATTGAGCCTAAGTTTTTGCATCTTCACATGAGTTGTGCTATTCTTGGAGTGTTCTTTTATTTTCATTTTGTTTGCTGTTTGAATAAAATTATCAAGATCTGAAATTTTAAACGAGAGAGAGTCCTCACATAGCTACTTATTTGCTTAACTACTCATTGATCTTCACTTATACCTTTTGGAGTAGTTTCTCGTTTACTCTCGTGCTTCACTTATATCCTAAGAGTAAATTGTTGAATGAATTGAATATCATAAAGTTAAAATTTTATATGCTTCATATGCTTATCCCATGGGGAGTAGTGACTTCACATACAAGAAGTATACGTGGTAAAATTTATTGAAAGTTAACAAATATAGCATTGGTCACTTGAACAATTCATGAAAGAATTTTGAAGGAAGAGAAATTTCACATATAAATATACTATCTTGGACATCTTCTATGATTGTGAGCCCCCATTAATTATTTTCAAGCTTGATCAAGTAGTTGACGTTGGACAAGGAAGACAACGTAATGAGTTATGTTTGTTTCTATTCACATAGAAGTTATATTGTCATGGATCCTCTAACATGTGGTGCTTGCTTAGGATCTTTTGCTAGCCAAAAATTCGTACTAAGTAGAGATACTACTTGTGCATCCAAAAACCATAAAACCCAGTTTCTTGCCATGAGTGTCCACCATATCTACCTATGGATTGAATAAGATCCTTCAAGTAAGTTGTCATCGGTGCAAAAAGCAATAAAAATTGCTCCTAAAATATGTATGATATTTTATTGCAAGGGAAAATAAGCGTTGTACGAACTTGTGATGGTAAAGAAATAAAAGCGACGGACTGCATAATAAAGGTTTTTATCACAAGGGGCAATATAACGTGGCCTTCCTTTGCATTAAGAGCTTATGCATCCAACAACAAAAAGCGCATGACAACCTCTGCTTCCCTCTGCGAAGGGCCTGCCTTTTACTTTTATGCATTTACTTTTCTGTATTTACTTTTATGCAAGAGTCACTAATGTTCATCCCTATTCTGCGCTATTTATTCTTTAGTTGGCAAGCATTATGTGGTAGGGAAAGATCCTGGCACATATATCCAGTTGAATATAGGTGATCATGAGTTATTATTGTTGACATTATCCCTAAGATAAATAAGTTGGGAGGCGAAACATTAAGCCCCTATCTTCCTATATGTTTGAATGAAATGGTTTGTTCTAAAAATATGCTTTGAGTGTCAGCAATCATGGAAGACTAAAAGATGGTTGATTATGTGGAATTTGCTAGATCAAAGCTCTAAAATAGTCCCTTCCTGAAAATAAGATGAATTGCAATTGTTTGATGACTGAGAACATAGTTTGTTAGTTTTTAAGAAAGTTTATGGCCTATACTTTAAACATGTGAATAGCTTGCTACTTGATCATGAGAAGTTTTATGAGATGAGCTACTGATTATGATATATATTGATGCTAGAAAAAATGATTGAAATTATTATTGATCAAACTTATGCATTATGCTAGCATTCACACTTCATAAATTATTTCTTTTATCATTTACCTACTCGAGGACGAGCAGGAATTAAGCTTGGGGATGATGATACGTCTCCAACGTATCCTATAGTTTATGAAGTATTCATGCCATGTTTATAACAATTCTATATGGTTTTGGTATGATTTGATTAGAACTAACCCGGACTGACGCTGTTTTCAGCAGAATTGCCATGGTGTTGTTTTTTGTGCAGAAATAAAAGTTCTTGGAATTGAATGAAACTTTTTGGAGATTTTTTATGAAATAAATAAAAAATACTGGAACCAAAACCCACTGGAGGGGGGCCACCCAGTGCCCACGAGGTACCAGGGCGCGCCCCACGTGGCTCCGTCTGACCTGATTCCAACGCTGAAAAATCCTATAAATAGAGAAACCCCCAGAAATAACCCTATAACTTCGACTCTGCCGCCACAAGCCTCTGTACCTCAACGATCTCATCTACAACCCTTTTCTGGCACCCTGCCGGAGGGGGGAAACCATCACCGGAGGCCATCTTCATCACCCCGGCAGTCTCCATGACGAGGAGGGAGTAGTTCACCCTCGGGGCTGAGGGTTTGTACCAGTAGCTATGTGTTTTATCTCTCTCTCTCTCTCGTGTTCTTGATTTGGCACGATCTTGATGTATTGCGAGCTTTGTTAATACAGTTGGATCATATGGTGTTTCTTCCCTCTCTATCTTTGTTGTGATGAATCGAATATTTTCCCTTTGAGGTTTCATTATTGTCGGATTAAATATTTCAGATTTGAGAACACTTGATGTATGTCTTGCATATGAATACCCGTGGTGACAATGGGGTATTATATTGATTCACTTGATATATGTTTTGGCATTCAACTCGCGGATTCCCGCGGTGACATTGGGGTAATCTATGCATAGGGGTTGATGCACGTTTTCATTATCTTTTCTCCGATAGAAACTTTGGGGTGCTCCTTGGAGTTCTTTGTGTGGATTGAATATTATGATTATGAAGTTGTTTGATGCATATCGTATAATCAACTCATGGATACTTGTGGTGACATTGGAGTATCTAGGTGACATTAGAGTTGGTTGATGTGTATCATATGGTGTTATTTTAGTACGAACTCTAGGGCTATTTGTGACACTTATAGGAATAGCTCAATAGATCGATCGAAAAGGATAACTTTGAGGTGGTTTAGTACCCTACAAACAATTTCTATCTCATGTTCTACGCTAATAGGAACTTGGGAGTGATTCTTTATCGCACGTTGAGGGATGGTTATATGATCCAATTATGTTAGCATTGTTGAGAGGTTGCACTAGTGAAAGTATGAACCCTAGGCCTTGTTTTTAAGCATTGCAATACCGTTTGTGCTCACTTTTGTTACTTGCTACCTTGCTGTTTTTATATTTTTAGATTACAAAAACCTGTATCTACTATCCATACTACACTTTTATCACCATCTCTTCGCCGAACTAGTGCACCTATACAATTTACCATTGTATTGGGTGTGTTGGGGACACAAGAGATTTCTTGTATTTGGTTGCAGGGTTGTTTGAGAGATACCATCTTCAACCTACGCCTCCCACGGATTGATAAACCTTAGGTCATCCACTTGAGGGAAAATTGCTACTGTCCTACAAAACTCTGCGCTTGGAGGCCCAACACGAGTCTACAAGAATAAGTTGTGTAGTAGACATCACTCCTCTGCTTGGGGAGCACCTTCTCTCTTTGTTAAGAAGAAGGATGGTACGAACCGGTTGGTCCAAGATTACCGACCTATCAATCAGGCGATGATTCAGAACAAGTACCCCCTTCCTAGGATCAATGACTTGTATGACCAACTTGCTGGATCATCAGTCTTCTCTAAACTCGATTTGAGGTTAGGATACCATCAGATCAGGTTCCACGAAGAGGACATTCCAAAAACTGCCTTTGTTACTCGTTATGGTTCATACGAGTACACCGTCATGTCCTTTGGCCTAACCAATGCTCCAGCCACCTTCTCTCGATTGATGAACTACATCTTCATGGATTACCTCGACAAATTCGTCGTGGTGTACCTTGATGATATTCTGGTCTATTCCAAGAATGAAGAAGAACATGCCGAACATCTTCGGCTTGTACTGGAGAAGCTTCGTGAACACCAACTTTATGCCAAATACTCCAAGTGCGAGTTCTGGTTACCTGAAGTGACCTATCTTGGCCATGTCATCTTTGCAGAAGGCATTGCTGTTAATCCTGAACGAGTTCAAGCTATTCTTGACTGGAATCCTCCAAAGAATGTCAAGCAACTTAGAAGTTTTCTCGGACTCGCCAGCTATTGCCGTCGTTTTGTCGAGAACTTCTCCAAGATTGCTAAACCGTTGATTGACCTGCTCCACAAGGGTAAGAAGTTTGAGTCGACATCCAAATATCAGGAAGGTTTCCAAACTCTGAAAGACAAGTTGACTTCTGCCCCAGTGCTTGCTCCCCCTGATACACACAAAGACTTCGTGATCTATTGTGACGCCTCTCGGCAAGGATTAGGCTGTGTCCTGATGCAAGAGTGTAAAGTGATTGCTTATGGCTCTTGCCAGTTGCGTCCTCATGAAGAGAACTATCCAACGCATGATCTTGAACTTGCTGGAGTTATCTATGCTCTGAAGTTATGGCGACATTACCTCCTTGGTAATCGTTGCGAGATCTTCACAGATCATCAAAGTCTGAAGTACTTATTCACTCAGCCGGATCTGAACCTTCGTCAGCAAAGATGGATGGAGGCCATATCAGATTATAACTTGGGCATTTCTTATACCGCAGGCAAGGCTAACGTAATGGCTGATGCCTTGAGTCGCAAGTCCTATTGCAACAACCTCATGGTACAACAAGCTCAGCCCCTTCTTCATGAAGAACTCCGCAAGCTGAACCTCCATATTGTTCCTCAGCGTTCGCTCAACACCATGGTTGTTAAACCAGATCTCGTGGGATCCATCAAGAGAATTCAGAAGTTTGACTCTGACGTTGAAAAGATTAAGAATTACCTCGGAGGAGGGAAGCCCTCATTCTTCACCATTGATAATGATGGCACCTTGTTCTTCAAGGGTCGCCTAGTGGTTTCTAGCAAAGATAACCTGGACATGAACCAGGATGTCATGAAAGAAGCTCACGATACACCTCTGTCTATTCATCCGGGTAGTACCAAGATGTACCACGACATTCGTCAGAGATTCTGGTGGCCAAACATGAAGCAAGACATTGCTCGCTATGTCTTGCTGAATGTGACGTTTGCCATCGTATCAAAGCAGAACATCAAAGACCTGCTGGAACTCTGCAACCCCTTACTATTCCTGAATGGAAATGGGGCAATGTTGAGATGGACTTCATCACCGGTTTACCCAAATCGCAGAAGGGTCATGATGCTATTCTTATCGTCATTGACCGGCTTTCCAAGGTTGCACATTTTCTGGCCGTCAAGGAAACCATCACTGCTAGTCAGTTGGCAGATCTGTATGTTTCAAGAATTGTTTCACTACACGGTATTCCATTGGTAATCAGCTCAGACCGTGGCAGCCTTTTCACTTCAAGATTCTGGGGAAGTTTCCAGGAAGCTATGGGAACTCATCTGTCCTTTAGCACTGCTTTTCACCCTCACTCCCAGGGTCAAGTTGAACGAGTCAACCAAATTCTTGAAGACATGCTTTGAGCTTGTGTCATTTCCTTTGGCAAGAAATGGGAGGAATCTCTCCCGTATGCTGAATTCTCATACAACAATTGCTATCAAGCTAGTCTAAAGATGGCCCCCTTCGAAGTGTTGTATGGACGAAAGTGCCGAACTCCTATGAATTGGTCAGAAACTGGGGAACGACCCCTCTTCGGTCCGGATATTATCCAACATGCCGAAGAACAAGTCCGCATTATTCGCGAGAATCTGAAGACTGCTCAGTCTCGTCAAAAGAGTCAGTATGACCGTCATCACAAAGATATGGTCTATCAGCCTGGCGAAAAGGCATATCTTCGAGTCACACCGATGAAAGGTGCTCACCGTTTCGGGATAAAGGGCAAGCTAGCTCCTCGCTACATTGGTCCTTTCCCCATACTTGAAAGACGTGGAAAAGTGGCATACCAATTAGAACTGCCGTCGAACCTTTCTCAGGTTCACGATGTCTTCCATGTGTCACAGCTCCGCCGTTGCTTCAAGGACCCTATCCGAGCAGTTGACCATGAAGTGCTTGATTTGTAACAAGACCTCTCTTATAAAGAGCATCCGGTCCGCATTCTTGATCAAGCTGAGCGTCGCACCCGTCAGAAGACAATCAAGTTCCTAAAGGCTCAGTGGTCAAATCATTCCAAAGATGAAGCCACTTGGGAACACGAGGATCGTCTTCGTGATGAATACCCCGCTTTGTTTCCGTCTACCTCCTAAATCTCGGGACGAGATTTCTTTTATTGGAGGAGATTTGTGACACCCCTGTAATTAAGCTACAGTGATTTCTGACTAATGATGCCATGCCACCACTTTTTGCTAAGCTTAATTGTCTCTTAGTTGAAACCAATTCAAATTCAAATTCAAATGCAAGTCAGAAAATTAAAATTTTCAAAAGGTAAAATAAAAATGTAGGTTGGGTTGCAAATATTCACTAACTAATTGTCATGTGAGAACCAACATTTTGCAAAACATTTAAGTGCCCCTAAACTAATTAAAGCTGATCCAGCAGCATTTAATTGAACCAATTTAATTTAAATAAATATGTAAACTATTCAACAATATTTGAAACTTGTTGGGCTAACTCAAAACCTTGCCTAGTATTTATGTTGTAAATTGCACATTTAACTAAAGTCATTTGTCAGCTCAAATTAATGCAAAACAGTGAGAAAAATAAAGAAACAGAAAAAGAAAAAGAAAATGAAAAAGGAAAGGAAAGTGGCACTGTACTTACGGCCCAGCCGCAGCAACAGTGCCGGCCCAGCCCACCGGGGGCTCTTCCCCTTCCTACTGCTCACCATGGCGCGGTGGACGACCGCAGCGCGTCCGTGGCCGCGGATGGCCACGTGCCGGCCATCCGGCGACCCCCGGTGTCCTACGAGGCCTCCCCGTGCGCCCCAAAACCCTAGCCCCCTCCTTTTTTCCCCTCGCCCGCTCTCCACCTCATCTCCGCCCGCAACCGTCGCCGCCGTCGCCATATCCGACCTCGCCCGCGCGCTCACCGTCGCCCCCACCGCCTAGGATCTCACCAGGAGCTCCGCCATTGTCCGCTGCCTCCTCTACGACTACCAACTCTCGCTCGGAGCCGCTGCATTGCCGGGTCTTCGTCTTCTTCTTCTTCCTCGGACCCGCCGGACCTCGCCGCTCGATTCGCCGCCTCCGAGTCCTCCCCGAGTCCGCTATGCACCTCTACAGGGCCGCTGTGAGCTCCCCCTCTGTTTCCCCTCTCTCTCGTGCGAATCCATTGCCGTAGCCGCCGTGGCTGAGCGCCGGAGCCCGTGCTCCTGGCTGCGCTCACCGCACCCGCGGCCGTGTCCCGCGCGCGCCCGACCACGCGTGGCCGCGCCCCACTCTCCCTTGCGTGCCACTGTTGCTGCTCGCGCCCACTGCCACTTGCCGCTGCTGCTCGCCGCTCGCCCGCGCGCCGCGGCTGCCTGCTACTACTTCTGCTGCTACCGCTGCCCACCGCCGCGCTGCTGCTGCTGCCTCCTGCTGCGCTGCTGCTGCTTTAGCTGCTGCCGCTGCTGATGCGCGCTCGCCCGTTGCCTGCCGCTGCCGCCGGCGCCACCTTCGCCCGGCCGCGCCCCACCGCTGCTCGCCGTGGCCCGTGCCTGCGGGCTGCACCGTGCGCCTCTGCCTGCACGCGCGCGCGTGCACACCCCACTGTGGTGGCCGACTGGGCCACTGCCATGTGGGGCCGGCCCAGTGTTAATTAGTGCTAACCCCCCACTAATTAACTTAATTAGTTAGTCTAATTACCCCCCATGTCCCACTGACATATGGGTCCCACTGCTAAATAAATCCAGTTAGTTAAAATAGTTTAACTACTAGTCTATGACATGTGGCCCCCACATGTCAGTTGGACCAGTCAACCTAGTCAACGTTTGACTGTTGACTGCCGACTCAGCAGTCAGCGGACCCCACCGTCAGCCACTCATGCACACATCTGGGTACACTTTCTGTGTATCCATAACATTTAATATTTAATATAATTTCGAATTAAATTAAATCCAGAAATTCAGAAAATCATTTAAACTTCGAAAAATCATATAAATTAAACCATAACTTGGATTAAAATAATTTATATATGAAAGTTGCTCAGAAAAATATAACGAATCTGGTTATGCGATGCAAATACCTGCCACACCCCTCTAACATAGCGAACATTGACATTTTACCCCTAGATCAATATACCGAAAAACACCTGGAGCTGGGAAAACATTCCCAGATGTTTCCCCTCTTCTTTTAAAATGCCTAGGGTTGCATTAGAGCATATCATCATCGCATACTGCCATGACATGCATTGTGTTGCATTTGTTTGCTCCGTTATTTATCTGTTCCCCCCTCTTCCCTATTCTTTTGGTAGACCCCGAGACTGCCGCTACCACCGAGTACGACTACGACGTTGACGACCCTTCCTTCTCCGCAGAGCTTCCAGGCAAGCAAAAACCCCTTGATCATTCCGATATCGCCTATTCTTTCCCTCTACTTCTTGCATTAGAGTAGTGTTACTGTTACTGCCTTATCAGTTGAGCCTATACTGCTGTATAGCCTGTTCTTGCTACTACTGTTGATACCATATCTGTTATCCTATATGCTTAGTATAGGTATGCTAGTATTCCATCAGTGGACCTACATCCTTGTCCGTGTGCCATGCTATACTATCGGGCCGTGATCTCTTCGGGTGATGATCACGGATATATTATATACACTATACATGTTACATAATATGACTAAAGTCGGATCGGCTCGGAGAGCACCCGCGAGTGATTCACGGATTGGGGGCTGAAAGGACAATTTACCCGACGGCCCCCTGAGTGACTCTTTGCGGCGGAACGACAGGGAAGGTAGAGTCCAGCTAGGAGAGAGGTGGCCTGGTCCCTGGTCGGTGTCCGTGGTTACTTCATAATAACACGATTAACGAGTTTGGGTATTTGATCTGAGTTGGCCGCTGGCCTATACGCACTAACCGGCGCATTGGATAATGGTTATGGGACCCTCGGCGTTGTACGATTTCTCCCAAAAGTTCTACAGATGTCACAGTTGAGCGGCACGCGCCCGGGTGGTCCGTGTAAGCACCTACTTTGTATAAAGAGGTAGCCAGGACTGATGCCGGCCGTCCACGCAATGTGCAGGAGCGCTTAGGGCGATTGGCCCATGACCCCTTCGCGCTTAGGATTTAGACCGGCGTGTTGACCTCTCTGGAGAGCCTAGGTTGGACTACGACATGTTGATCATCCGAGGCCGGGCATTACACATAAAAGTGTGTCCGGCCAGAGGTAATCGAGCGTATCGGGTAATGTGGTGCACCCCTGCAGGGAAGTAATCTATTCGAATAGCCGTGTCCACGGTAACAGGACGACTTGGAGTTGTATTCTGACCTCTTACAACTAAAATCGGATACTTGATAAAACACACCCAGATAGCAGACAGATACCCCCGGAGATCGCTTTCTCACAGGGAGGCGAGGAGAGGATCTCCGGGTAGGTTTATTGCTATACGCTGATACATGTTACCTTGCAAGCTCCTCTCTTCTACTGCTTCAAGACGATGGCCGCAGAAGATGTAGTCTCCGATAGGATGAGCTTCTCCCCCCTTATTCTGGCATTTCTGCAGTGTAGTCCACAAATACTACCCTCCTTCATTTGATACCGATGCATATGTAGTGTAGCTCTGATGTAAGTCTTGCGAGTACTTTGGATGAGTACTCACGGTTGCTTTGTTACCCCTTTTTCTTTTGACCCGGATGCTACAGCAGATGGTAGCACCGCGGATGCAGGTTACCCCAGCAAAGCCTACTACGTGGAGACCGACGACCAGGAGTAGTCCGGAGGTCCCAGGCAGGAGGCCTCGCCTTTCGATCTAGCGTCGTTGTTTTGCTCAGCCTTCTTAAGGCAAACTTGTTTAACTATGTCTGTACTCAGATGATATTTGCTTGATGACTTACGTATTGAGGTCCTCGTGGCCCCTGGCTTGTAATTTAAAGTGTTATGTTTATCCTTTGTGTCATAGAGTTGTGTTGTGATATCTTCCCGTGAGTCTCTGATCTTGATCGTGCACGTTTGCGTGTATGATTAGTGCACGATTAAATCGGGGGCTTCACAATACCACTGTTCCTCCTGCGCCTGCCGAAACATCAACAAAGGCACCGGCGCAGGCTGCACCTCCGCCATGGCGGCGTTGTAGTGTGCCTGCGCCTGCTCCATGGTGAAGCCGGCGTGCACAGGCGCGGGAGCCAGGGCGGTGTCGTCGGAGCCCGTCTCCATCATGGGGTCATCCTCATCGTCGGAGAACTCAAGCGAGCTGGCCAGCAAGCTGGCCTCGATCCGCCTGGCACGGCGGCTCTGCCAGGCGGCGGCAAGGGTGGCCACCGCATGCTTCATCTCAGTGTAAAGGCTCTCCCACAGAGCTTCGCCACCTGCAGTCATGGCGGATGCAGTGCAAGGGGAGGAGGATGGGGAGCGACTTGTGTTGTGTTGTGGAATTAGCCGGGTGTGGCCACGTTTAAATAGCGGCTTCCGGTGAGGCCAGGCGTCCAGGTGCGTCAATGCGCGGCGCCGGAGTTGGTTTCTCGGCCAGCGAGCCTGCTTAATGGTGGCATACAGACGGACGGGGCATTGAACGGGGGTGGTAGATATCCGTCCCGTCCCGTCCCGTCTAGTAACGCGTCTCCGTCATTGAATAGGCGCGGACACCGGAGACGTGTCGCCGGCGGCGCCCTCGGCCGGCGCGCCGCTTCAGTGGCGGAGGCAGTGAGAGGTTGCGTCCGCCCTGAGCCGTCTTCAATGTGCAGCGGCGCGCTCTACAGCGGCATGAATGTGGGCAGCTGGCACCGGGCGGGAACACGCACGAAGGGAGGAGGGGGTTTGGGTGGGCCAGGGTAGTCAGAAGCGGGCGTAGTAGCGGTCCGGACTCCTGCAAAGCCCCCCACGTTTGTCTCCAGTTTGTGAGAGAAAACACGCCCGGACCGCTCCGCGGACCGATACAGGACCGCGTTGGATGACTTTCGTGATCCGGATAACGCGGTCCGAACGGGTGCGGAAGGTTTACGGGTCAGTCTTGGAGATGCCCTTAGTAGTTGTAAAGATGTGCAAGTGCAACACGTACTATGCATGTGTATGGTCTGATGCCCACCATTTTTTGTCCATGCTAGGGCCTTAGCCCGCCCCTAGGACATAGGTATTCGCAAACTAAAATACAAAAAGCTGTCTCTCACATCCATTTCGTAATCAAGATGACATCGCCTTCACTGGATCTCTCTTTTTACACCTTTTCTGCAATTTGCATGATGCATGATTGCTTGTGATACTAGCCAGTGATACTGCACACGGCGTTATCATTTGCATGGGATGCATGCATGTTCCAAGGCTAGAAGCATTTGTTTTCCTAGGATCTAGGCTTGCTTTGCGGCTCCTAGTTGGGCCTACGCTGGACAGTGCCATGCTGGTAATTTTGAAGTTCCCCCATTTTTTTAAAGAACCCGGATGTTTATAGAGGTTCACCGAAAATATAAAGCACCTTAAACATAATTGAAAAAAAATATGTCGAAGACCTTGGACTATTGAACGACCACTACCGTCGTCAAAACGAGCCGATGACGAGCCGCCATCGCCGTCCCCTGTAGGAGCCGGCCTGACCTTGTTGATGATGGCCAGGAGTTCTTCATGCACGTGCCCCTAAGGATCAATGCTGCAAAGCTGCAATCTTCGACATTGAATACTTGAGTCGATCTGAAGTGTCTTACACCAAATCTCGTCGTCACATATGCATGGTGAGAGACCATAACCTCACCGCCCCAAGGAGACGACATGAATCTACGTTGCAGCTCCATCGACTACGTCTCAACGGATAAACTCGAGGGGGATCGGAGCCCAGAAGTCCATCTCGAAGATGAAGCGCCGCCATCCGTCCAAGCATCGTCCCTGCGAGAAAAAAAAATCTTAACCTAAACTACTAGCCGGAGCCGAGGCACCGGGATCCCCGTCCCCGCCATCGACCGCCTGAGCGGTAGATAGAGGGGAGGCGGATCCACAAGCTTGCCGACGAAACCTGAAGGGTATGAGTGCCCTAGGCGCCACAGTCACGTGTGGGAAAGAGTCACACGAAGTTTCCCTTTGCATCCTTCTCGGCCTCACATTGCATGGAACCCTTGCTATATGATTCACAGTTTCGCGCCATAAGTTTCTCTTTCATAAATAAGATGATGCACTGTTGTGAGAAAGGCCTATAATCTTATCGGTTAACACCACAAGTTGATGGGCTAAACAGCCCAGGTTCAAGGCAACCACCTATTAAAATTGAATATAACTCCTCCTATGCTCAACTCATTTTTAAGATGATGCACTGCTCTGCATTTAAGAGTACATATCCATAACAGCACTCTTTTTTAACTTTTTGTAAGCTAGTTGCAGAGAAAAGCGATTCAAGTTGCACTTTCTTTTTAACTTTAGCAGTTAAACGGTTCACACTTTGAGCAGAAAACTACCAATCATCACCAGTCACTCTCTCGATCTGCCTATAAATAGGAGATTTGATCATCACGCGGCATCATATTCCCTAGCTTCGACGTACTTAATTACATTACGAGCGGCAGAACTTGGAAATTGAGGTGCAGCAGGACATGGCGACTATCCAAAGCAAATCGACACCACCACAATCTGTTATTGCAAGCAGGCTTCCTCCCAAGGTAATTGCACATCAAATTCTTGACCCAAATGAAGCATTAGTAACTCGTTGAGCATAGTTTTAAGTAGCGAGCTATGCCAAATAGTGGTGGTCCTCCAAATCAGCTATAGCATGACTATAGATGGCTATTTCGTAACTTTATCGGACAATTGTACATAAACACCATTTAGCGGCACCTTTCTCAATCAGCTATAGCGGGGCTATAACTGGCTATTTAAAACTTTGTGACTCATTTCTCATCTATGTTGATCAGAAGGAGGAGCAAGAGCTCAGGCGAGCCTACTCTGAAATGGCAAGCAACATGGAGAAGCTCGTCATCGTAAGCAGCAGTAGCAGCAACCCGTGTACTGACGCCGGCGACGACGTCTCGGAGGTAGAGACGGTGCGGTGCGCGTGCTGCGCGGTGGCCGAGGAATGCACGGCGGCGTATGTCGGCGGGGTCCGCGCGGCCTTCTGCGGCGACTGGCTGTGCGGGCTTTGCGGGGAGGCCGTGAAGGAGAGGATGGTGCGGGACCCGTCCGGCGGCGTGGAGGCGGCGCTGGTGTCCCACGAGGCGGAGTGCCGGGACTTCAACGCCACGACGAGGCTCAACCCGACGCTGTCGCTCGCCGGATCCATGCGGGGCATTGCACGCAAGAGCTTCGACCGGAGAAAGACGACGACGTCGACGTCGTGCCAGGACCGCCACCTCCGCACGGCGGCGTCCAGGGCGGTGGCGCTCGCGAGGTCAGTCAGCTGCGACCCGCGGTTCCTGGCGGATTAACGGGCCGTCCGGAGATCAGTACCGATGAGGCCACGGCCCACAGCGTCCTTCACGGGTTTAACGATTTGTACAAGTATTTCCTAAAAAAAGGACATCTATTCATAAATACCGAGTAAGTAATAAGCTTACTAAAAAAACGTCGATTATCTGTAAAAAAACATCGAGTATGTCAGCACGTACTACAGTATGTGCCATCGATGTGAACGTAGCCTACGTCATGCACTTTCTGTAAACAGTTTCATAGATCTTTCATGCATACAAACATATTATGTGTATGCACGTGATGTATTCCTTTGATGCACGTGGGCAATATAGAACGTTATGTATGTAATTATTCTATAAAGAAAAAACGCTATAACATGTTTCTGAACTTGGTTGTGCAATTATTTTGTCATTTTCTCCCAAGTAATTGACATTCTTAAATCGATCTCTAGGGGACAAGTCCATAAACATTATTATAGTATCACTAATGCTGAATAAACCATCACATACAACACACCTTTGGTGCTTCTAAAGAGCTGCCTATAAGATACAAAACTGTCTTAATATTTGTATAGAGAACCGTCACAGATGGGTCTCAGTGGATCAATTGTCTGTAATGTGAAAAATATTTGTGGTGCTTTTTTATTTATTGGTGGACTTTTTATGTGAACCATCCACGTGGACCCAGGTGTTGCAAAATATAACAGAGGGGGCTTGGCGGCGGCGATCTGTAGGGATGAACACATCCATTATCTGGGGAGCTCATCACTGGTTGTTCCGGGAGTGCACGACTCAGCTATTCTCGAGGCCATTGCCTGCCGTGAAGCTTTTGCACTGAAGACCTTGCATTGCAAAGTTTTGTCATAGCTTCCGATGCAAAACAAGTTGTAGATGACATCTCCAAAAATAGCAAAGGTCCATATGGTTCGGTCATTGCTGAAATTAGAGCCAAGACTGCTAGTTTTAATTTTAAAATAGTTTATGAAAGTCGTCTTTCGAACGGTGATGCTCATAGCATAGCTAAATTTTCCCTTTCCTTAGCTCAGGGGAGCCATGTGTGACTTACTCAAGCACATGATCCTACATGTATCCCACAAACTGTGGCATTTTATGAATAAAGTTTTTCCATCCCTAAAAAAAGAAAAAACTCTCTCTGCGGACTTCTATGTATCGCGAGAGCTATGGGCTAGTTTGGTTTTGAGTCCTGGGGTTAGTGCCTGGCTAAAACAGGAGCCTGGCCTGGACGTGAGGAAGTCCAGAAAAGTTGCCTGACCAGGCCAGCCTGGGCGTGTCGTTGTGTTCGCTTCACATCCTCAGCCTGTCATACTAATCAATCTGCTTCAAGCCTATAAATTATTGTTGGCCCACCAGAAAAACTATTGTTTATTTCCCAGGCTAGCACCAGGTGTCTGATTTTCCATGCCTGGTCCAGGCTAATGACCATGCCTGGGGTTGTAGCTAGGCTAATGAGCATGTCAGGAGACCCAGCTACTACTCCCTCCGTCCCAAAATAAGTGTCTCAACTGACGGAGGGAGTATTTGTTTGCGCGGGACACAAACCAAACATCTTCCAGGCTGCTCGCAGGCAGGCTCCAGGCCAGGCAAATTGTTGTGTGGGCTCCAACCAAACTAGCCCTATATCTCACTTTACCTGAAGGGTTAGCTCCCTCACGTAGCAACTGGGTCGTGCTGTTCTTTGTTTTTTTTCGCTCCTTGGCTCACGACGCGCTATCGCTTTGCTGGTTCGAACATTTCGCTTGCGATCGCTTCGCTGTTTTTCCTCTCACGACCGCTTCTTTGTTTTTCCAGTTTCTTTGTTTTTCACCGGGTTTTTTCATTTATTTATCTTTTTTTCATAGATTTTTATATTTTTTCTTTGGTTCTCTGAGTTGTTTCCGTTTCTTTCTTGGTTTTCACTGTTTTCTCTTTCTTTATTTTTTTTGTATCTTTCTTGTTTTTCATCGCTTTTCTTCCTCAGTTTTCTTTGTTTTGCAATTCTTTTTGCAGTGCTTTTCTTCGGGTATTTTTTTTCTTTTGATTTCCTTTGTTTCTTTGTTGGTTTTCGTTGGTTTTCTTTGTCTTTTTTTGTTCATAAATTTTTTTGATCATGTATTTTTATAATGTTAAATGTGTATATAAAAATGTTTGATCACGTATAAAAAAAATGTACAACATGCATGAAAAAGATAGGCACCATAAAACATAGTCCCTCCGTCCCAAAATAAGTCTCACTGATCTAATACTAATTTTGTATGTACTAAATTTGCGATACTTATATTGGGAAGGAGGGAATATTTGTTTTAAAGTTAATTATGTATTTAAAAAATGTTAAACATATATGGAAAACTGTTCCTGATATATAAAAAATGTACATTGGGTGTTGATTTTTTTATAGCCATTAAAAAGTGTTGAACAAAATATCAACATTTTTTATACATGTTTAACATTTTTAAATATGTGATCATCATTTTTATGCACGTTTAACATTTCTTAAAGACATGATCAACATTCTTTTCATCCACAGTTTATATTTTGGTATACATTTTTTTAACACATGGGGAATATTTTTTTCTATACCAATTTAGCATTTGGGGAAAGTCATGAACTAAACAAATCTTGCAGAATTTGAAAAAATGTTCATGAATTCAAAAAGTGTACGCAAATTTAAAATATGTCCATGTATTCAAAGAATGTTCATGAGTTTAGAAAATTTCACAAATTAAAAGAATCTTCACGATTTCAAAAAAGTATTATGAATTTGCTTTTTTTTCAAGAATTTAGAAAAATGTTCACGAAGAATTCGAAAAATGTTTATGAATTCAAATAATGTCCATGAATTAAACATATATTCGTGAATTCAATAAATGTTCGCAAGTTCAAGAGCTAACCGTTTTGAAAAAGTGATTTTTTTAAATGTCAAGAATTTTTTTTCTAAAATTTAAACAATTTTTGAAATTTATGAACATTCTAATGAAATTGTAATTTTTTTTTTAAATTTGAATCATTTTTTATAATTTTGATTTTTTTTTTAATTTCAAGCATTTTTTTAAAACATGATTTTTTTAAAAATGTGAACAATTTTCAAAATTTGAAACAATTTTGAAGATTTTGAACATTATTTGAAATTTATGAAATTTTAAAATTAAAAAGAGTTGAAAAGAAAAAATGTGTAAAACAACGAAAAATATATATTAAAAAACAACCAAAAAGAAAATTAGAAAAACCAAGAAAAAGCCTGGTTTTGAAAACGAGTGCTGGACACTCTATAATTAAAGGCGGGTGCTAGGCGCCGGCGGACCGGCGCTAGTTTCGGCCGGTCGGACCTAAGCCGTCGGATGCTTTGCGCATGAACCGTTAGATCTGTTGACTCTTCTTTAATCCATTTCCCATCTCCCCTCAAACCTTATCCCTCTAGAACGACAGCCATTCGTTTTCTCCATGCACGCTAGCGTCCAGGTCGTCTTCTACCTCACGCGAATCTCGCGACGCTGGGTCTTCCTCCATTGCTACACTACAGTTGTAGCCCCACCTCGATTATATTGCCCACGACCTTTTCTTCTCACCTTGAGTTAGCAGGCGCTGCTGTAAGGGCTGCCCGCGGGTGCTGTGTTGAAGCCCGGCGGCAGCGCGACGCGAGTGGCTTGACGGGTGTTGTGTGCTGCGCCCAAGACGATGCTTGAACGGCAGGTTGTGGATGCTACAAGGCCAGGCGATAGATGCTGCAACGGTGACGGAGACGACGGCATTGCAACCGATGAAAGCTGGGAACGCTGACGGCCGACGGCCGCCGCACCCATCGACCTCGTCTCAGTTGTTGGTCGCAGCAAAAATGTCTGCCGGTCATATCAAAAAATCATGCCGGTTCCAGCAAAAAAAAGCCTGCCGCCATCGCCGCCTGTTTGTGCGACGGTGAATCTCTATGGTTCCAGCAAAAAACAATGCCGGATGTAGCATTTTGTGTCATGGATGCAGCTCCGGCGGATGGTTCCCGGCTCCAGTAGTAGTCGGTCCCCATCCCTCCAGCTCTTATTCCCACAGGCATGAAACATCAAAACTCGTCATGAAAATGGATGTAGCAATCAACAACGCCGGTAGTAGCAAAAATCCAAAACGGTGGTAACAAAGTGGTGCGCTGGTTCCAGCAAAAACAAAACATGGTAGCAAAATTTGGGCTGGTTTCCAGCAAAAAATAAGTACGGTGGTAGCAAAATGGTACGTAGGTTCCAGCAAAAACAAATTCTGTGGTAACAAAAAATGGGTTGGTTCTAGCAAAACTCGAAGACGGTGGTAGCAAAAATTGGGGCCGGTTCCAGCAAAAAATAAATTGGTTCCAGCAAAAGTTGCCACCGTCTTCGCTTGCCGGTTCCAGCACAACTGTGTGCTGGTTGCAGCATGGCCACTCGCCGGTTGTAGCACTTCGCCGTGCCGGTTCTAGCACCACGGGCCTATGGTAGCAGTAGCGGCGAGCACCGGCTAGCAGCAGCCACTCCTGCGTGGTAGCAGGCAACCCCCATCGGCTACTGCTTGTGCAGCATCGGCTAGTGCCCCACGTTGACTCCAATAGCGCATGTAGCAAAAGGGGAATGGAGAAGGTCGCGACGAAGTAGAGGTTTGAGTGCGTGAGGAGCTCGTCGGAGGAGTAGCAGACGGGATCTGAAGGAGAGGGCGTGTGGCCGTCCCTGGCTTGGGAGATAGGGGCGATGGAGATAGCTAGCAGCTGTGGAGAAAGAAGAGAGAGAGAAAAAGCTGAGGGGAGCGATGTGTGGAGGAGAACCAGCGCATGTTGTGGATAAGGCAGGGAGGACTCGCTGGAAGCACGCGTGGGCGTATCAGGGGACGCTCGATCGGACGCGACCGGCCGAAGCTTCGGCCGGCGCGCCGACTCCAAACGTTTCCCATAATTAAATAGGATGAGACATGCACGCTCGCTGAGATCGGTGCGAGTTTTTTTTTTTTTTTTTTTTTTTTTTTTTTGCGGAATAATCGGTGCGAGACTTGATTAGAAAGATCCTATGAGATTTCAGTGGCACACGTAACTTACACTAGGCATACATGTGATGTGTGCATGATGCATGTCCCGGCAGTCCAGGCATCACTACCAAATTGAAAAGTCATGCATGCACTAAACCGAAAGTTAAGCACTTTGATTTGATCTAAAATTATCGTTATCTTTTTTTGTGGGAAAATTATCATTATCTTTAAATAGTAAATTTGCAGCTTATACCACATGTAATATGTAGGTAGCTATTTCTTTTTTTTACGCAGTTCTATTTATCTTTTGTATCCAGCCACTCCATAAAAGTTTATGAGTTTGATGTGAATATGTGGTTCAAATAGACAGGCGAGGAAACCTAATACACATCACGGCACTACTCTGTGGCTCCGAATAATGCAACGTGTTTTTGCTCAATATATATTAGTTGCGAGCATGCGTGGTGAAAGGAGACATATAGGGACTCGTGGAGGACCGCCATCCCTCCATGAAACAAGTTCACGCTCAAAAGCGAGCGGGAGAGTACGATGGGCGATGTATGGACCAAGTGAAGGATCGTGTATGCAACATGTGTGTATGTGGTGGGGGGGGGGGGGGGGGGGGGGGACTCACGGAGGGCGGTCCTCACGTCCAACTCGAGAGATTAGCTTGCACATTCCATTGCGCTGGCGTGGTCCAATGCGAGGTGTGTATATGAGGTGGATGAGCTTATCGCGTTGGGATTGACCATGTCTAAACACATTGTGATCGGGTGGACTGGACACCTTGGCTACCGGTGGAGAGGGTGGGAAGGAGGATATGCGGCGACACGGATGAGAGCCATGTTAAAATAAATGATGTGAACTTGCATGGGGACATGAGGTTAGGCTAGGTGTGTCTATGATATTTTTATTCTCCCGTGTTGCAACGGACAGTTTTCCTAGTCTAAAAAAAGGTTACTCCGCCTTGTGCAGACCTTGTCTTCTACAATTTCGTTATCGAATAGAAGAAAGAACAATTAGGTGCGAACAACGGATTTGGACACGACGACTTCAGAGAATCTTGGTGTAGCTTTCAATTTGGTCAAGATATTTGTCAATCGTGCTTCGCTTCAATTTCACATTATATGATCAATAATGTTCTTGAAGAGGTGAGTTGGCTGAGTCCCCCCCCCCTCGCGTCACTCCGCAGGGGCGACTCGGGTTTCCCCCGCTGCTACCTTCCCCTACCCCCTCCTCCCTCGCTGCCACCCGAGACAGCCATCAGGCAAGCCCGTGCGGGCACTGGTGTAGGTGGTGGATGGGATCTCGTCGTTCCGTCCCTCGCAGGCGCATGGCGGCGGCGTCTTTCGGCAGACTGTGCTCACTGGTGGTGGCTGGTCGGTGTCTCGACCGCGTGGGCGGTGAGTCGCCGGCAGGAGCTGGCCGTGGCACGGTTCCCCTGTGTTAGATCTGAGGTCCGTGCTCCCCCTCTGCATCGTCTCTCCCACCGCACTTGGCGGCTTGCGGTTTCGGCTGCCGGCCTCTGCACTGGAGGGTGATGGTGGTGGTGGAGTGGGACCGGGGGAAACTCTGGCCGGCCCGTCCGTCCTGACGGTGGCGACGGCCAAGGTCGTCATTTTCCTCCATGGAGGCGCCATTGAGGCCCCCTCTCCCCACCCCGACCCATCCCCGGGTGAAAGCCCAAAATTCTCTCGGATTGGGTGGCGACAGTGCCAGGTGCGTCGTTCCCTTCTAGGAGGCGCCGCCTGGGAGTCCGGGTGCTCGGAAAAAGGAGCTGCAGGCGGAGGGGTTCGGTAGTCTGGCTGCGATTTGGTGTCGAGGAGCTGAGGGGTGATGGTGTCGGCATGTTTTCAATTGGTGCTCTCCGGTGTGGGCTCGCGTTGCCCAGTTCCGGTGCTGCATCACCCTTGAACCGTGCGGAAATGGATGGGTTCCCCTTCGCCCGCAGGTCGGCGCGACGGAAGCCGTAGGCACCTGACCTTCATTGTGGCCGGCTACCTTTCTTGCTCTGGCCGCTCTTCGTTCTTCTCGGTGCTGGCTGCCTCATTCGGTTGCGAGCGCTCCTGGAAGCTCTCCAGCTCCTCTTGGTTGCTCTTGGTCAGCAGCGGTGCAGCCAATAAGGTGCGCTCGATTCAAGGGGATCGATCTAAGGCTGTGCCGAGGATGACATTCTGCTAGCCTCAGGTAAGTTTCTCTATTCTCTGACGAAACGACGCCTTTCGAGCCAAGGCAAGGGGATAGGGTCCCCCTTCGGAATAGAGAAGGTAGATGTCATGTCCTCCAGTAGAATGATTTGTTGCCCCTGTGATGGTTGGCTCCTCCAAGGTTTGCCATGCCTGCCATTTCTTCTATGGTCCCATTGTGTGGAGTGCATCTCCATTCAAGCCATGAGCTTTGTATTTCCTACTCTAGACTGCTTGTAGTGGATCGTGTTGTTGTTAGCTTTCCAGTTAGCCCTGATGTATCAGTTTTAGCCAATTCGGTTTGTAAGGGTGTTGTAATTCTTGGCCGGTTGATGGCTTTGATAATTCAAAGCCGGCCTCATCCAGAGCTTATTTCTAAAAGAAAATAAAAAAACGTTCTTGAAGAAAGAAACCTCAATTTATTAGATTTAGGCTAGTACGGGAGCTTGGGTATTCCAGAAAAAATAATAAAGAAAACTTAATTTATTAGATTTACTGACTAAATACAAGTGTTTGTTTAGCCTTAAATCAATAAGATTACACATTTAAGCAACTAGTACGAAATTCTACTAGACAGGAGATGGTTTTCTCCCGAGAAACGTGAGGCTGCTCCCTCAGGCTAATACGGGAGCTGGTGCGCGCAGTCGAGGTTGGGCCCGACGTCGATGCCGAAAACCTGGCAGTACCTCCGGTAGAACCCGATCCGGTTGTTGACCCGCGCGTCGTCGGTGATGTTGCACTCAAGGCCACCGTTGACGATGTTGGTGACCAGCCCGAACCCGGCCATGCGGTTCGCGGCGACGTCGGCCCTGCTGGGGCGGTACTCGCCGACCATCACCTGGTGGCACGACGGCTTGGTGTCCCTGGGCGTCATCCAGAACCACAGCGCCGTCTGGTACGCCGTGTCGGAGCAGTTGGCCACCAGCTCCGGGTTCCGCAGCCCGTCGAACCCCAGGGCGTGCCCCGCCGGCCCGTAGTTGAAGTTCCTGTTCATCAGTCATCATCCAAGCCGGCCGGAGGTCAGCACGTGCGCATTCTAACGAGCCGGCGCCATGAGTGAAATTTGCAGGTAAACTCAGTGAATTTATCAGTACCATGAGATTTGGATGGGGCCTCGGCCGTGGTAGGACTTGCCGGGGTAGCAGGGCCACTGCTTGTCCGTGGCGTCGCAGTAGTTGCTCTGCGGGCTGATCTCCTCCTTGTAGCACAGGCCCCACGAGTAGGGGCCGTCCGGCATGGTCGCCCAGCCGCCGGTCGTCTCGTGGGAGATCTGCGCGAGGAAGGCGGCGATCTCGCGCTTGCGCGTCACGAGGTCGCCGGTGGCACCGAACTTGGGGAACTTCCTGGTGGCGCGGATGAAGGACGCGTAGGTGTAGAACCCCTTGGCGGGGCAGGCCGCGTCGTCCTTGTGCAAGAACAGGGACGAGTAGAGCTGCTCGGTGCCGATCGCCCCCACCGGGCCGCACTGCCCGGCGGCGCCGTACCGCGCCCCCGCCACGGCCGCGGCGGCCGAGAACACGGCGACGGCGAGGAGGAAACGGAGGTCGCGCGCGTGAGGTGCCATTGCTGGAGTGCTTATTGGCGGTTTGCTCGACAAGAGGACACGCGTGTGCATTATATATCCACTCCACCGGCTGCCTTACCGGTGGAGGGGCGTGAGGACGTAGGGAATGCGACAACGGCGGCCGGCAGTGGTGGGTGGGGGCGACGCATGCAGCTAGTGGCGCGGCCGTCGACGCAGCTTTCTGACCGCGCCACCATTGGTTGACTTGATCATGTCAGCGCAAGGCAAAGGATCGTGCGAGCCGGTCTCGATCTCAGTAGGTCGTGCAGTGTAACAGAAGCAAGAAGAGCACCCATGCTGCAGGCCTGCAGCTCCTCCCTGCACAGACCATGCATGCAGGCGGGTTGAATAAAGAAAGGAGCAAGACGATGAAGAGGTCGTAACGGCGACGGCACAGTGGTCAGTCTGACCAAGAAACGGCCATGGATGGGCGTCCAAGCAACAAACCTTATTACATGGGGGACAGATTGCGTCCTATTTGTTCCTAGTTGAATTGTAGTGGAGTCATACAAATCCAGAAGATTCAGCTATAGATTATGAATTGTAAGTGGAGCTGTGGTGCGTGCAAGCATTATATGCCGGAAATTGGGAAATCATTGCAGCAATAGTAAGGCTGGTGCGCAGGGTATCTAATCTAAACCAGGTCAGCAGCTTACATGGTGAGTGGAGTTCGTTGGCGCAATACGACGAGTTAGTGCAGCAATATAGGAATATGTTTGTTCTTTTTCCGAAGGATGCAAGCATGCGTGTCTATTCGAGCAAGCGTTGACTGCTCTAGAGTGGAAGATATGTGCACGGCCTGCAAATCACGGCCGCCATGCACAGCACGGCCGATCTTATTTTATCTTCCTTTCACTTTATTCTTACAAAAGGCAATATATTAGCGTGAAGATGGCATCGATTCATTGTAATGCTCCGGTCACAGCCACCGGTTCCCGGCCGTTACGTATGACGGGATCTAAACTGGCCTCACAAAGCAACACTAGTCTTTCCTACACACTTTGTGCTTACTCGGGCGCACCCGGGACCAACTTTCCGGTCGGTCACCCATCCTAGAATTTCTCCAAGCCAAGCACGCTTAATTTTGGAGTTTTATTCGAATGAGATTTCGGAAAATAAAGAATTCCTAGTTGATATGAGTAGTCCATCATTCCTATTAAGCCAGACTCTCACTATACACCCCCACTCAAGGAAACCGACGTCATCCGGCCTCTGCAACAACACAATATCAAGATGTAGTCCAGGGTAGGCTCTAAGTCTTGGAAGGCCCCCTTGGACACAACATGGGCCCTTAAGGCTATATATGTTTATGTGTGTGTGAGCATATATTTCAGTTGCAAAGTACTAAGAATTGACTTTGAACCACACATATTTATTTTAAGACGTCCAATAATGATGTTGAGCAATGCATATCACGACAGAATGACTAAATATAGTAAAGTGGAACTAGTATGATTACCTCAAATAAGAACAAAATTCTAGTGACCCCATCAACAATAATGCTTCGATGTTTTACAAAAATGCTTTTTCGAGCATTTCTTGATGCAAAGTCCTTCAAAAAATTACCAAGATCAACGTTGTCCATGATATCCTTCTCAATTCTGCGCATAGCCAAGCCATTCAATCTTTCTTGTAGCATTGTTGGTCTAGACAATTTTTTAGTAGTTTCAATTTAGAGAAACTACTTTTAGTTGAGGTACAGTCACATGTACCGTTAAGAGGATTCAATAGGAAACATCCACATTTAAATTTTCCCCCGCCATTGCCCTTGTTCTTTCATTGACATCAACATTGCTTGAAAAGGAAAAGAACCCATTTAAAGCACCCTTTTGTGAATGAATAAACCAATCGTCACATTTTGTTTTGTCTTTTTTTGGCATCCGGCAAAGGCTTCTTAGGCAACATCCTCTATAACACTATGCTCCCTAGTTTTAAAGAGCACACATTCAATTGAGGTCTCCAATTAGAATTGGGCCACCTGATTTTGATCCGGTCAACAATTTCTCAAACTCTCCCATCTAATTCTTTTAATTCACTATGTTCCCTAATTTTTGAAACTTCTTTCATTCAATTGAGGTATTCAATTTAAAATTTGGTTTACGATTTTGACCGGGCCAATGATTTTTCAAATCAATCAGCAGCAACCGGCCTATAAAAACATATCAATCTTGTGCACCCTCCCACCATCTAGAAAAAATGATGTGATACTGTAGCACCAATATAGTACATGTAGCCACCGACACAGAAATTTCCCCAAATAAATATAAGTTGGTTAGTGGATAACATAGAATCCATAAAAGGCCCACCAAACCATCGCATTATAAATAAAAATAAAATACACTCCATCATCTCCCCCACCCGTCAAACTAAATATTCCATCCATTCCAAACTATAAGGGGTAATAGTTTTTTAATAAGTCATTTTTTTTAATTTTGACCAAGTTTAGAGCACAAATATCGACATCCACAATATTAAACAAAAAAAGTATGGAAATTCATTTCATGATGAATCTAATCATACCGATCTGATATTCTACAAGTTTGATCAAACATAAAAGATTTGACTTTTGAAAAAGTATTACACCTTATATTTTGAAATAAAGTGATTAATTTTTTAAAAGAAACCCAACAACACCAACGGCGCAGCAAAGTGCGCCCAACCCTTCTAGTTGTAAACCATATTAACTAAATTATGAAGAAAAGTGGATACATATAGAATTAGAAATTCGTAAATTAGAAACCTAATAGTCCATTATCATGTAGACTAAGGATGGAACTAGGTGTAGGAGATATGCCCTAGAGGCAATAATAAATGTTATTATTTATCCCCATGTTCCTAATTAAGTTTATGTTCCATGCTATAACTGCTATGGTTCCCGAGCCCGTATATCCATAAAGGCTTTGAGGAAAACCCATGTGCACGTGTGGAATAATAAACGGTAAAAAGTATTCCTAGTCAAGCCTCTAAGACTGGCTCAAGTGTTGCATGATGATCACGTTTTCCTGATCATGGGCATGTCTATGCCGACAACTTTGAGGGCACAATGTTAGGAGAACACTTGTGTTGAATCGACCCGATTGATGTTATGCTATGAGATACATTCGTCACAAGTTAATGGTTAATAACACAGAGAAAGTTAACGTTTGCATAATTCCTTAGACCATGAGAGTATCGAGTTTCTTCATGCTTGCTTCATGAACTTTGGGGTTTGTTAAACGTCATCCGTAAATGGATGGCTATTACGGCGGCTTACGGGTTCATGGAAAAGTATGTCAAGGGACTTGATAGCTCAAGATTGGGATTTGCTCCTACAATGATGGAGAGATATTCTTTGGGCCCTCTCGGTGTTATGGTATCCATCATTGTTTGGCCAAACACATTGTGATTTGATCACAGGGATACCGGAACACGGGAACAAGAAAAGAGAACAAAACCGGTAACGAGGTAACTGGCATAGTGGACAAGTTGTTGATTCACGGGGATGCCGATAAATCTCACCTCGGGTATTTGTAACGTATCGCAAAGCAACAGGAATAGCACACGGCAACTGGAGGTTCACTCGAATATTTATTCGTGTGGGTATAGGGGTCAATATGGGTGTCCACGGCTCCGATGTTGATCATTGATCGGAAAGTGTTCCGGTCATGTCTATACTTCACCGAACCTATAGGGTCACACGCTTAAGGGTCATCTATCTGCTGAATGCTAGACCGGGAGTCTGAGAGAAAGTCACCGGAAAAGTTTCGGAGACAATGGAAGAGTTCCGAAGAGAGAACACCGGAAGAGTTTCGGTAAAACTGAAAAGTTGTTTCGGGGTATACCATTAAGTCAAATTGGTTTCGGCACACGCCTGGAAATTCTTGAAGGGTGCCAGAATTTTTTTGGGAACTTCTGGGATTTTTCCGGAGAAAAAACCCGGAAATGTTCCGGAGCTGCTGGAACCGCTTTGGTTGCTTTTCGCAGATGAAAATCACTAATCCGGAATTGTTTCGGAACACGTCCAAAATTATTTTAGTGGGTACTAGAAATGTTCTAAGACCTACAGAAATATTTTTGGATTTAACGGTCGCGAAAAAATGTTTCCGTGAATAGTGAAAATCACTATATGGTTACTTTATGGAAAGCCACCTTTTTGGGCTTTGTCCCAAAATATCTTAGGGATGACATGGATGGATGAGAGCCACCCTACCCCTTGGGTTTTCCTATAAATAGAGATGAAGAGGCACTCTCCACACTCACTCAAGCTCTCACATACAAATGCCATGCATGATCTGGCCTTCTCTCTTCCTCCCCGTGAAATAGTTTCGTAGAGCCGAAAGGCTGTCTGGGTTCCGGTGGGAACTAGTTCTGGATGGCGAAGCCCTGCCAGATAGATGACACCGTATGTGTGCAACCCCGTACAGAGGTCGTAGGTTCGATCTTTTTTGCCCGAGGGGCTGTTTGAGAGTGCCTCCCGAAGGACTTTCCGAGTGACCGTCCAAGTTTCTGTGAGTGCCTCCCGAAGGGCTGTCTGTGACACCGTCCGGGGAACTATCCGACCGCCTCCCGAAGGGCTGTCCGAGGGACTGACGAGGGAGTACATCCTCGCGGTTGGGAGGTTGTAAATCCTAGCTGTGGGGATCTGCATCGACGATCTACATCGACTCTACTTCCGTTGCGCTACGAGTCGGTAATGATCAGATCAAACCTTGTATCCATCTCCATAGTGATCCTGTGCGTGCTCGCTGTACCGAAATATTTTGTTTTCTGCTGCGTTCCCCTACACAGTGGCATCATGAGCCGTGCTATGCATAGATGCATGTTACGATCTAGAATACATAGAGATGTATGGGTGTTGCACAATATAATTTTGTAGTAGATGAGTTCTATTGCTAAAAATTATTTGTGCGGGTAGCAGATGAAATCTGTTACCCGATGTTCTTGTTGCTTCCCTGAAATTTGCGTATTTCTGATCTTGATAATGGCATGGTGGAGTTTCAAAGTTCTGGCAATCCGCGATCCTGATTGATCAACGAAGTGCTAACAGTTCGTTGAATTCCACCATAGTTAAAAGAAAGATGAAATTTTGCAGACAAAAGGGCAATGCAGATATGATCTGCACGGGGGTCATGCGTATGACGAAGTTCAGTATGGGGCTCGAGATTTTATTATCTCGTGTTTCATACACCCCGCAATGTTAATCTAGCGACTTGAATAATCATACTTGATGATGAACGTTGGTAGCTTCGGTTTTTTTCGAAACCTTAGAAGCCACGTAAAATAAATTTTTGCATAAACTGATTAGAGGCGTCTAACTTGGTTTTGCAGGATATGCATGTGATGTGGTATAGCAGTTCTCATATTAATTTGATTATGTATGAAATGACTATATAATGTAAATTAACATGACCTGCGTGTCATGATTCGGCATGATGGCTGGAGCCATATGATTGTCACTTTAATGACCTGTGTGTCAACCTTGTTTACTATGCATTATTTTATTAGCTATAGAGATAGCAGTATTATTTATTGCATCGACAAGGTGGTGGCAATCTTCGCGAAGGTGAATACCGACGCGAATGCCGAAGACGAAGAAATGAAAGACTTCTCCGTCAGAAAGGGCTATACCATATCATGCTATTATGAATTGCCTGAGATGTTTGTCCCTTTGATGCACCCTTCTTGATTGCACGGTAGACGCTTTTATTAGGGTGATCTCTCACAAAAATATCAAGTAGTTAGTGTTTTCCCAAGTGTAGCACCGTCACGGCACCTATCTCTTCGGGGTATCACATGGATACATGGGTACGCACGATTAGAGAAGTGTGAGGCGGGTGAGTTGAGGCCTCGCAGCGAGATCACTTGGTTGTCTTGACGTTCTGGAGGATCGTCCTGAGCTCGGAACACGCCCATCGAAAGATGAACAATAGTCACATAGAGATGTGATTGGCAAGTTGGCCTACCGATTGCAATTCTCGTCACTTGAGATGGATACATCCTTGGCGTTGAATTTCAATATGGGTCTTCTATCACTCACAATCAATTATGAGAGATATTGATTTGAGTGGGAGCGCACTGTAGAATTAACTTGTTTAATTCTCTGTGCAAATAATTATGTACATTGTCTAAGTGTTATATGCATAATAGTTATAGAAGAATGGCTCGCGTTTTCACCTTCCCTGTTGAAATTGAATAAGCTGTTAAATATCTGGTTAAAACTTTACGGTTGGTAACGCAATGTGAGGATTGTCCTCAAGAGTGCCGAGAAGGACTTTGTCCTATCGCATGCTTTCGGTATTCTCCCGCTAATGCTATGGATGATGTGACTCTCGTCCTTCGATCCAAAAGCTAGAATTCCGTTACGGTCAAGTGCAATATGTTTGCTTCCATGAGACCCGAACTTCAAAGTTTGGGATAGTTATATGATATTCATGGAACTGAAAATTATTTTCAGATGCAGACAAAGGCTAAAAGATATGAGATATCCAAAGCAATGTTTGTTTGCAAACTATTAGTAAAAGTGTTTACTATGCATTAGACTAATACAAGAGGGATCCAGAAGAACGCCGGTCATATGATGATGGTGAATAAAACAACAACATAAAGAGAAAGGAAATGTCCAAAGGGTGTTAGTATGACTTACACGCCTAGGAAGTCCGGGGCTAACGCCACTCTTAAGTTGAGTGCTTCTTCTGAGAGTAGGAGAAATACTGAAAGTTAAACTGTTAGAAGTATAAAGGCAAAAAGAGAGAAGACTGGAATGTCCAGCTCATGTATGAAAGTCATACAAGTTATTGATGTATAGAAGGCTGGTCAAAATAATAATTCTTGGGAATTATAATTAAACGTGTTAATCACTAATTCTTGGGTATTGTGAGTTGATCACAGAGATACTCGCTTGATTGCATTCTGTTGCGACTCGATGCAAGAACTACTATGGCCTAAAAGACTTGCCAGGAATGAGGTTTAGATACGCGTTGGGAACATAGTAAATGTTACTATACCTTCTATCGGTGTATTACCTATGTATTTATTTTCATAATTCATTTTTGGAGTTTCATACACTCTAGCCCATTGCATAAGGTATCTTGCAAGAAGGTTGTTCATAAGAGAACTTTTGATGTTTGGTGTTATGAATAACATAAGGGCCATACTTTCATTATGAATGAGATGTATGTTATGAATATTGATGGTAATATGATACATCCATAACACTGACGCTGAATGTCGCAAGACTAAAAGAATACCACATATGTGTGGCACTGTTGTGACGCCGCCGGCTCGACCGTACACTAATCATACACGCAAATGTGTACGATCAAGATCAGGGACTCACGGGAAGATATCACAACACAACTCTAAACTCAAATTTAAACATAAATCATCATATTACAAACCAGGGGTCGCGAGGACCCGAATACATAAGGCTAGCACAAACAGTGACATCTGATCGAAAAGGCGCAGGCTTCCTGCCTGGGAGCCTCCGAATCTACTCCGGGTCGGCTGGCTCAATCCAGTAGTACGTGCCTCCGGGACTCTCCTGGTAGTAAGTATCTGCGGTGGCGTCTGGCTCCTGGGCTCCGTCGTCTGATCACATTGTTCAGGTATGGGGAAAAAGGGAAGCAAAGCAACAGTGAGTACTCATCCAAAGTACTCGCAAGACTTACATCAGAACTATTCTATTTATGCACTGGTATCAAGTGGAGAGGCTGTATCTGTGGACTATATAGCAGCAAGGCCAGAATAGAGAGAAAGGCCTAGCCTATCGAAGACTAGCATCTTCAGGGTCTTGAAGCATAAGAAGAGTTTCGATTAGCATATTATAAATTAACAAGCATGTTGAAGCAAAGCCCAGAGATCCTTCCCCGACTCCCTGCGAGAAAGAAATCCCGGAGCTTACAATTAATTAACATGTATCCAGTTCAAGTAGTAATAGATCGGGATACAACACTGAGCGTCCTGTTACCGTGGACACGGCTATTCGAATAGATAACTTCCCTGCAGGGGTGCACTACTGTTACCCAACACGCTCGATCACATCTGGCCGGACACACTTGCTGGGTAATGCCCGACCTTGGGTAATCGACACGACGCAGTCCTACCTAGGCTCAGCAGAGAGGTCAACACGCCGGACTAAATCCTAAGTGCGAAGGGGTCTTGGGCCCATCGCCCTCTGCATTCCTGCACGTTGCGTGACTGGCCGGGGCCCAGGCGCAACACTGTATACACAGTGACGTATCCAGCCCACCCCAGCAATCAGCCCGCATCTCTGAACTGTGACATCTGAAGAGCTTTCGGGAGAAACAACGACGCAGAGGGTCCCATAAACCATTATCCCACGTGGTGGTAGTGCGTATAGGGCCAACGACCCACTCAGATCAAATACCCAAATCTGTTAGGCTTATTTAGTAACTCGCAGAGGCGATCAGACTACCTGTCGGTCCGACTTGGTAACACACGGATATCGATCAGGGAGGTATCCGCCTGCCCTGTCGTTCCGCCACATAAATCTCTCGCGGGTGCCCTCCTGGCAAGCCCGACTTCATAATTTCCTGCGGGTACCCCTCGGGGTCGACCCGCCTGCGACAAAGGTCAAAGTAACCGTGTGTCCAAGTATCGAGAAGGGATCCGAGGAATCACCCTCGAAGGATTCCCACTCGAGGAGTTGCACGATAGGAGCTTTATTGGAGGTGATGAAAGAGGAATCACCCTCGGTTTCCCACAACCGGATAGCTATTCTACAGAGGCATCATCGGAAGTGAGATAAGAGGTATCACCCTCGGCACTCGATGGTAGCTTTGTAGTGTCGAGCAACTTAAAGGGGAATGTGCGGTGATGTGCTATTTTTAGCCCGTTCGATCACATCGATCGGGGCACAGGTACTAAAGTCGGGCAACTACAGCAAGGAAGAGGGGCCACAGATGGTTTAACATCCAACCTATGCTAAGTGGTTTGGATAGCAGGCAGGTATCAATAACAGTTAGAAGAACAGGCTATGCATCAGAATAGGATAAAACAATAGCAGCAGCAAATTCTAATGCAAGCAGGAGGAAGAGAGAATAGGTGATATAGGCATGCGTCAAGTGGGGTTGCTTGCATGGAAGCTCTGCTGAAAGGGGCTGGTCGTCTGACGGCTGCTCGTCGGGAGCGTGGTCGTACTCAGCTGCGTCGGCGTCGGTCTCGGCGTCTATCGGGAGAGAAGGAGGGGGAAGAAACAATAAATTCACGGCAAAAATGCAATCACTATGCATGACATGCCTAAATGATATGCAGAGGTGTTTTATTGCCTAACAAAATATTTTAGTTAAATTAGGAATTTATTTGGATTTATTTTATTAACGTTGAACACTATTCATTTATCGAAATCAGTCAAAAAGTTCCATGTTCGGTATGTTAGAGGGGTGTGGCAGGTATGTGGGTAGGATATTCGGATTCTTCATATTTTTTTGGTCATTTTTCATATATAAATTATTTTCATCCGAGTTACGGCTTAATTTATATGATTTTTCAAAGTTTTAAACATTTTCTGGAATTATTTTAATTAATTAAATCTGAATTATCCAGAATAGTAAAAGGTGACGTCAGCATGACGTAGTGATGGCGTCAGCAGTCAACAGACCGGTTTGAACAGTCAAACCTGACCAGTGGGTCCCACTGGTCAGTGACTGTGCTAATTAACAGAGGTTAATTTAATTAAACTAACTTAATTAACTGGTGGGCCCGCACTGTCAGCGACTGATTAGTAACTAATTTAATTAACTGATTGTTTAATGTTTTATTTATTTATAAAAATCAGTTTATTTAGGCGGGACCCACATGTCAGTGGGCCACGGTACCGAGTCAGCAGTTGACCCAGTCAACTGGGTCAACTGGGGCCCGTGGGGCCCGCTGTGAGCGTCTCTAGGGTGGGGCCCGGCCTTGCCACGTCGGCGTCGCCGGAGTTTCGCCAGCGACGACCATTCCCGCGGCGGAGTTCGCCGGACTGGGCCGGAATCGCGCCACGGTGGTCCGTTCGGGGCGTACTTAGGCTCGTTCGATCGAGCGTTCAACGCCGCATCCATCTACGGTGGCGGCATGGCCGGAGACGGCCGGAAACTACGGCGGCGAGCGGCGGAGCGGATGCCGGAGTTCGGCCGCGTTCGGGAATGGAGCTACGAGGCACGGCGAGACCAGCGGAGAGGCTCTACGGGGTCCTAGCGAGGTCTATAGCACGGCTGTGAGCTCGTTGGAGCTCGACGGGCAGCATGGCCACGACGAGGAGCTCATCGGCGGCGAGGTATTCGGGCGTCTCCAATGCGGTATCTACGGCGACGAAAACGCGTAGGCGAGAGAGGGGAAAGATGGCGACTGCTCACCGGGCCCTGCAGGTGTGCTCAAATGGGCTCGGGGAAGCTTAACGGCGTCGAATCAGCGCCGGAGACGAAGACGGCCGTAGGAGAAGAAGAGGTCGCCGGGCTAGCGGTAGTGGCTCCCGGCTTGAACGGCTGGGCGTAGTCGACGGAGAAGACGATGGCGGAGCCTCCCGACATCTTGGCGAGGCGAGGCGGTGACGGAGGGCGCGGGATCGACGGCAGCGTCGGCGGGCGTTTTCGGGCGAGCTCGAATGGGAGCGATGGAGTGAGCGAGGGGGGAAACTGGGGGCGCTAGGGTTTCGGGGGAGGGGAGAGCGGCTCGGGGGATGCTTTAGCTGTGCCGGGGAGCCGCAGGATGGCTGACAGCGAGGCCATCCGCGCTCGGGCGCGCGCACCAGGCGACAGCTGCCGAGGAGGAGGGAGACGACCGGCTAAACGGGCTGGGCCGGCTACTGTATGACTTAGGCCCAGCCGCACAGTAAGTCCTTTCCCTTTTCTTTTTCTTTTCTGTTTTCTTCTACTCTTTTCTGTTTGCAAAAATGTTTGACCACTTAATGACTTTTGTAAAACGTGTGACTTAGCTCAAATATTACAATGCAACATTACCTACCACCAGAAATTGGTTTGGTGAAAGTATGATTTCATTTACAATTTTTATTAAATAAAATGATATTAAATGCTGCTGTTAGCTACTGTTTTAGGAAGATAGAGCCACTTAGTGATTTTTAGTGATGTCGTTTTTCTTAACATAATTAGTTATGAATTATTTGCTATTTAATGAACATTTTAGTTTCCAATTTGGACAACTTTTATTTTTCACTTGAATTTAAATTGCAATTTGAATTGGAATTTGAAATGAGATATGATGCAAAGGATGATTAAGCACTGTTAAGCATGGTGACTTGGCATTATCAAGAGGTGATCACTGTGGCTATTACATGGGGACGTTACAATTCTCCTCCTCTAACAAGAATTCTCGTCCCGAGAATTAAGAGGCAGGCTGGAAGAAAGTGGGGTATTCTTCGCGAAGACGATCCTCGCGTTCCCAAGTGGCTTCATCTTCAGAATGATTCGACCACTGAACTTTAAGGAACTTGATCGACTTCTGACGGGTTCGACGTTCAGCTTGATCAAGAATGCGGATTGGATACTCTTGATAAGAAAGATCATCTCGCAATTCAAGCATTTCATGATCCATTGCTCGGATAGGATCCTTGAAACAGCGACGACGTTGCGATACATGAAAGACATCATGCACTTGAGAAAGGTTTGGCGGCAATTCCAATTGATATGCCACTTCTCCTCGACGGGCGAGGATACGGAACGGGCCAATGTCGCGAGGAGCTAACTTGCCTTTGATTCCAAATCGATGAGTGCCCTTCATCGGAGTGACACGAAGGTAAGCTTGCTCGCCAGGCTGATAGACCATTACCTTGTGCTTTCGGTCATAGTTGCTCTTTTGACGAGACTGAGTAGCTTTCAAATATTCACGGACAATGCGGACTTGTTCTTTAGCTTGTTGAATAATGTCCGGTGCAACGAGTGATCGTTCCCTAGTTTCTGACCAATTCAGAGGGGTTCGGCATTTACGTCCATAAAGCACTTCAAATGGTGCCATCTTCAGACTAGCTTGATAGCTATTGTTGTAAGAGAATTCGGCATACGGGAGAGATTCTTCCCATTTCTTACCGAATGAGATGACACAAGCTCGAAGCATATCTTCAAGCACTTGATTGACTCGTTCAACTTGTCCCTGGGACTGGGGGTGAAAAGCGGTGCTGAAAGACAGATGAGTTCCCATAGCTTCTTGGAAACTGTTCCAAAACCTTGAAGTAAAGAGGCTGCCACGATCTGAACTAATCTCCAACGGAACACCATGGAGTGACACGATTCTGGAAACATACAAGTCTGCTAACTGACTAGCGGTGATTGTCTCCTTGACTAGCAGAAAGTGAGCAACCTTTGAGAATCGGTCAATGACGACGAAGATAGCGTCATGACCCTTCTGTGATCTAGGAAAACCAGTAATGAAATCCATTTCGACTTTGTCCCATTTCCATTCAGGAATTTCAAGGGGTTGCAGAGTTCTAGCAGGCCTTTGATGTTCTGCTTTGATGCGACGGCAAACGTCACACTCAGCGACATACTGAGCAATATCTCGCTTCATATCAGGCCACCAATATCTCTGTCGGATGTCTTGGTACATCTTGGTACTACCAGGGTGAATTGAAAGAGGCGTATCATGAGCTTCTTTCATGACGCGCGGGGTCAGATTCAGGTGTCCCGTTCTAGGAACCACTAAGCGATTTTTGAAGTACAAGGCGCCATCAGTAGCAATGGTGAAGAATAAGGGATTTCCCCTTTTGATATCTCGCTTAATTTTCTCGACCTCAGAGTCAGCCTTCTGTATATGCTTGATGAGGTCATCGAGCTCTGATTCAACAACTAGGGTATTGAGATGACCCTGTGGAACAATGTGAAGGTTCAACTTGCGAAGTTCTTCATAAAGCATAGGTTGCGCTTCCTGAACCATGAGGTTGTTGCAATAAGCCTTGCGACTCAAGGCATCGGCCATTACATTAGCCTTGCCAGGGGTATAAGAAATATTCATGTCATAATCGGCTATTGTCTCGAGCCATCTCTGTTGATGAAGGTTCAGATCTGGTTGGGTGTACAGGTACTTCAAACTCTGGTGGTCCGTGTATATCTCGCAACGATTACCGAGAAGGTAATATCGCCACAGTTTCAGAGCATATATAACTACTGCTAGCTCGAGATCATGTACTGGATAATTTTCCTCGTGAGGATGCAATTGATGAGAGCCATAAGCAATTACTTTTCGCTCTTGCATTAGGACACAGCCTAATCCTTGACGGGATGCGTCGCAATAGATCACGAAGTCCTTGCGAGTATCCGGGGGTGCTAGCACTGGAGGAGATGTTAACTTATCTTTGAGTGTCTGAAAGCTTTCTAGACATTTTTCTGTCCACTCAAATTTAACACCTTTGCGGAGCAGCTCAGTCAACGGCTTAGCAATCTTGGAGAAGTTCTCGACGAATCGGCGGCAATAGCTTGCGAGGCCAAGAAAACTCCTGACATGCTTGACATTCTTCGGGGGAGTCCAGTCAAGAATAGCCTGAACGCGTTCTGGGTTGACAGCGATGCCATCATTGGAAATCACGTGACCAAGATAAGTCACCTCAGATAACCAGAATTCACACTTGGAGAATTTGGCATATAGTTGGTGTTCTCGAAGTTTCTCCAATACCAGCCGAAGATGTACGGCGTGTTCTTCTTCGTTCTTGGAAAATATAAAGATATCATCCAAATACACCATGACGAACTTCAAGGTAGTCCATGAAGATATAGTTCATCAAGCGAGAGAAGGTTGCTAGAGCATTAGTTAATCCGAAGGACATGACGGTGTACTCGTATGATCCATAACGGGTAACGAAAGCGGTCTTCGGAATATCCTCCTTACGAACTCGGATCTGATGATAACCCAACCTTAAGTCGAGTTTAGAGAACACAGAGGATCCAGCAAGTTGATCATAAAGATCGTTGATCCGGGGAAGTGGATATTTGTTCTGGATTGTTGCTTGGTTAATAGGCCGATAGTCCTGGACCAATCGGTTAGTTCCATCCTTCTTCTTAACAAAGAGAGAAGGTGCTCCCCAGGCAGAGGAACTGGGACGGATGAAACCCTTCTTAAGTGACTTGTCGATTTCTTCCTTAAGCTCGAGAAGTTCATGCGGAGTCATCTTATAGGGACGCTTCGCAATAGGGGTAGTGCCAGGTTTCAAGTCGATGACGAACTCGACAGCTCTAGCCGAGGGTATTCCTGGAAGCTCTTCCGGAAAGACGTCCGGAAAATCGCGAACGACTGGAATGTTCTCAATTCCCTCAAGAGGTGAGGCATTCAAAGCATTCAGAGCATATATCTGAGCTTAAGGTTAAACGACAGAATATCTGGTAGTTCAGTGCAGAATGTCAAATGACAGTGTGAGAAGCATATAATAACTTGGAGAGAAAGGTTAAACAGACCAATGGAAAAGAAAAAGGTGGTTATCAGATTAACCAGTTCAAAGGAAAAGGATTAGTTGCAGATAATCCAGCTCTCCGGGTGAATGTGATTACGAGAACCTAGTGTCAGAATTAGTAAAATCATTTAACCCGAATAGAAGAGGATTCAGAGTCCCAGAGTAAGGAAGAGGAATAAAATATCCTAATACCACCCATTTGGCGACTTGGGCCCGTAAGCCACACAGCCAAGTTAGTAAAATAATTTTTTTAACGTCTAGACTCAACTTCGGCCAAGGAATCGGAAGGGGGCTTCCTACAGGCAGTCGGCTCTGATACCAACTTGTGACGCCCCCGGCTCGACCGTACACTAATCATACACGCAAATGTGTACGATCAAGATCAGGGACTCACAGGAAGATATCACAACACAACTCTAAACTCAAATTTAAACATAATCATCATATTACAAACCAGGGGTCGCGAGGACCCGAATACATAAGTCGTACACACAAATGATATCTGAGTACAGACATAGTTAGTCAAGTTTGCCTTAAGAAGGCTAGCACAAACAACGACATCTGATCGAAAAGGCGTAGGCCTCCTGCCTGGGAGCCTCCGAATCTACTCCTGGTCGGCTGGCTCAATCCAGTAGTACGTGCCTCCGGGACTCTCCTGGTAGTAAGCATCTACGGTGGCGTCTGGCTCCTAGGCTCCGTTGTCTGATCACCTTGTTCAGGTATGGGGAAAAAGGGAAGCAAAGCAACCGTGAGTACTCATCCAAAGTACTCGCAAGACTTACATCAGAACTATTCTATTTATGCACTGGTATCAAGTGGAGAGGTTGTATCTGTGGACTATATAGCAGCAAGGCCAGAATAGAGAGAAAGGCCTAGCCTATCGAAGACTAGCAGCTTCAGGGTCTTGAAGCATAAGAAGAGTGCAGATTAGCATATTATAAATTAACAAGCATGTTGAAGCAAAGCCCAGAGATCCTTCCTCGACTCCCTGTGAGAAAGCAATCCCAGAGGTTACAATTAATTAACATGTATCCAGTTCAAGTAGTAATAGATCGGGATACAACACTGAGCGTCCTGTTACCGTGGACACGGCTATTCGAATAGATAACTTCCCTACAAGGGTGCACTACTGTTACCCAACACGCTCAATCACATCTGGCCGGACACACTTGCTGGGTAATGCCCGGCCTTGGGTAATCGACACGACGCAGTCCTACCTAGGCTCAGCAGAGAGGTCAACACGCCGGTCTAAATCGTAAGTGCGAAGGGGTCTTGGGCCTATCGCTCTCTGCACTCCTGCACGTTGCGTGACTGGACGGGGCCCAGGCGCGACACTGTATACACAGTGATGTATCCAGTCCACCCCAGCAATCAGCCCGCATCTCTGAACTGTGACAACTAAAGAGCTTTCGGGAGAAACAACGATGCAGAGGGTCCCATAAACCATTATCCCACGTGGTGGTAGTGCGTATAGGGCCAACGACCCACTCAGATCAAATACCCAAATCTGTTAGGCGTATTTAGTAACTCACAAAGGCGATCAGACTACCTGTCGCTCTGACTTGGTAACACACGGATATCGATCGGGGAGGTCTCCGCCTGCCCTATCGTTCCGCCACATAAATCTCTCGCGGGTGCCCTCCTGGCAAGCCTGACTTCATAATTCCCTGCGGGGCAACTACAACAAGGAAGAGGGGCCACGGATGGTTTAACATCCAACCTATGCTATGTGGTTTGGATAACAGGCAGGTATCAATAATAGTTACAAGAACAGGATATGCATCAGAATAGGATAAAACAATAGCAGCATCAAATTCTAATGCAAGCAGTTGGAAGAGAGAATAGGTGATATAGGCATGCGTCAAGGGGGGTTGCTTGCCTGGAAGCTCTGCTGAAAGGGGTTGGTCGTCTGACGGCTGCTCGTCGGGAGCGTGGTCGTACTCAGCTGCGCCGGCGTCGGTCTCGGCGTCTATCGGGAGAGAAGGAGGGGGAAGAAATAATAATTTCACAGCAAGAATGCAATCACTATGCATGACATGCCTAAATGATATGCAGAGGTGTTTTATTGCCTAACAAAATATTTTAGTTAAATTAGGAATTTATTTGGATTTATTTTATTAACGTTGAACACTATTCATTTATCGAAATCAGTCAAAAAGTTCCATGTTCGGTATGTTAGATGGGTGTGGCAGGTATGTGGGTAGGATATTCAGATTCTTCATATTTTTCTGGTCATTTTTCATATATAAATTATTTTCATCCGAGTTACGGTTTAATTTATATGATTTTTCAAAGTTTTAAACATTTTCTGGAATTATTTTAATTAATTAAATCCGAATTATCCAGAATAGTAAAAGGTGACGTCAGCATGACGTAGTGCTGGCGTCAGCAGTCAACAGACCGGTTTGAACAGTCAAACCTGACCAGTGGGTCCCACTGGTCAGTGACTGTGCTAATTAACAGAGGTTAATTTAATTAAACTAACTTAATTAACTGGTGGGCCTGCACTGTCAGCGACTGATTAGTAACTAATTTAATTAACTGATTATTTAACATTTTATTTATTTATAAAAAATCAGTTTATTTAGGCGGGACCCACATATCAGTGGGCCACGGTGCCCAGTCAGCAGTTGACCCAGTCAACTGGGTCAACTGGGGCCCACGGGCCCCGCTGTCAGCATCTCTCGGGTGGGGCCCGGCCTTGCCACGTCGGCGTCGCCGGAGTTTCGCCGGCGACGACCATTCCCGCGGCGGAGTTCGCCGGACTGGGCCGGAATCGCGCCACGGTGGTCCGTTCGGGGCGTGCTTAGGCTCGTTCGATCGGGCGTTCAACGCCGCATCCATCTAAGGTGGCGGCGCGGCCGGAGACGGTCGGAAACTACGGCGGCGAGCGGCGGAGCGGATGCCGGAGTTCGGCCGCGTTCGGGAATGGAGCTACGAGGCACGGCAAGACCAGCGGAGAGGCTCTACGGGGTCCTAGCGAGGTCTAGAGCACGGCTGTGAGCTCATTGTAGCTCGATGGGCAGCGTGGCCACGGCGAGGAGCTCATCGGCGGCAAGGTATTCGGGCGTCTCCACTGCATTTGGTCACATTGGAGAAACCCGCATGGAGAAATTCCATTATGATGGATTTTGAAGTCATTTGACACTTGCAACTTTCGTCCGAAAAGTGAAGTGACTGAAATACCGTTCACAGGCCATAAGGAAGGAGCAACAAATTATTGGTGATCATACATTTTGATGTGTGTAGTCCGATAAATGTTGTTACCAGTAGTGGATTTGTCTATCTTCAGAAATGACTCAAGTAGATATATGGATATTTACTTGATGAGACATAAGTCTGGATCTTTTGAAGTCATTCAAAACATTTTCAAAATGAAGTAGAAATTATTGAAACAAGAAAATTATGTTTGTGCCATCTGATTGCAGAAAGGAATATTTGAGTTACAAGTTTAACAAATGTCTGATGAGTTGTGAAAAGAGTTTCATAACTTACACCTCCCGGACACCACTGTGAGTGTAATGTCTGTGAAGATGTATTCAAACCATTTATGACATGGTAAGATCAAAGATGACATAAATCAATTTGCCTTTATCCCTTTTGAAGTAATGCTTTAGAGACTGCGGCTTTTACACTGAAAAGAGCGCCATCAGATCTGTTGACATGACTCCATGGTATGGTAACCCCAACTATATTATGTCTTTTCTTAACATTTGGAATATGGGGCTTGTGTAAAATATTTACAAACCTATTCCAAATCAGACAAGTGCTACTTTGTAGGTTATTCCAAGTTATTGGGTATTCCTCCCTCACTGTACCGAGGCAAAAGGTTTGCCACAAAGAACGGTATGATTTTGTAGAAAATGGTTCTTACAAAAAGGTGAGTGGGAGGACATTGCAACTCGACGAGATAACAGTATCTTCGTTATCATGACAAGGGAAAGAAACCTCGGAAGCAATTCCAGAGTTTCCTCCAACGACTGATACGGAAGTCTCTACAATAAAATGTATGGACTTCGGTCGAACTTGCAGCTGAACCACGTAGGCAAAACTCGTGCAAACCTCTCAGGTGCGCAATGAGATATTGTTGTTGGACAACAGTATACCTACGATACACAAGGAAGCGTTGATGGGCCCTGACTCTAGAATTGGCTAAATGCCAATATAATCCGAGATAGTTTCCATATGGATGATTCAAGATTATATCTTGATAAACCCTTCGGAAGACTTGGAGTCTAACGAACATTAATGGAACTATAAACTGATGTGGATAAAATGTTTTATCCATAAAGCTCGACTTGTTGCAATAACAAATTCAAGGAGTTGACTACGATGAGATTGTCTCACCGTAGCGATGCTTAAAGTCAGATCGGGTTAGACTAGCAATTAATACATATTTCAATCATGAGATATGAAACATGGATGCCAAAAGGATTTCCATGAAATGGAAATACAAACTAGGACTTGTATGTGATACAGTCCAAAGTGTTTTGTCGATCCAGAGGATGCTAGTGAGTATGCAAACTTCAGAGTTCCAGCAATGGAGAGAAGAGAGCAAAATGGAGTTGGAATCTTTGTTTTTGATGAAATAGTCAAAAGAGTTTGATTTCATCTATGGATAGCAAAGATGCTTGTTGTTACAAGAAAGTAAGTGGGAGCATAATAATATTTCTAAAAACCTTGTGTGCTTGATGATGGGGATATGTACCTAGGGTAGGGTCATAGGCCTGACCTGCATACCCTACCTAAGGACATTACCCTAGAAAAGTCAAGGACTACAAGGAGGTCACCGACTGAAATCAACATTATATACAAGTCACTCGACAACATCCACTCGGAGACTTTCCTCATCCACTCGACGGTTACCTTTTACTCGGAAAACAATCAATCAGTCGGTCGTATGGTTCACTCGGATATGCGAAGACCGACAGTCGACAAGGCAGTCGAAGCACCATCTGGCATTACGGCATCAATGCCCCACTTTGTAACGTAGGAGGTGAAGGGGTGGCGCACTCTATATAAGCCACCCCCACCACTAGACTAGGGGGGTTCTTTCTTCTACCTCTCTCTCTTTTCTACTAGTCTCCGGACTTAGCTCGGGCAGGGGATCCGTTCTCCGCTCTCTCCCACACACATTGTAATCTCCGGATATATACTCAGATAAAACAAAGCCTCTCCGGAGCACGAGACGTAGGGTTGTTATCTCCACCGAGAGAGGCCCGAACTCGCTAAAATACCGTGTCACCCATATGCATCTCGATAGATCATGCTCCTTTACCCTACCCCCTTCGTACGGTCGGAATCGTTCCCACGACAGTTGGCGCCCACCGTGGGGCATGGCGTCTATCGAGCCATGATGCTGATGGTTTGGTTTATTCATTTATGTTTAATTTCATGTTCATCCTGATCATACTGTTCGTCTTAGCTCAGTAAGTTACTGAAGCATCGCAAAAGGAGGAGAGAAGGCATATCTTCACCCGACACCGCGGGCGTGCATAACCGTTCACAAACGGATAGACCAGGAGATTTCTTTCTACTTAACGCAGTTCTCTTATGATCTAATAATCATCATCAATCTAACAAACCCGTTGTTTTTCTCCATTAGGATCGACACGGGAATCTTGCGATGTATAGATCAAACAAGAGATGAGGATTTCGAGGAATTCCTCTCCTTGTGGCATGGCGAATGGACGCGCCGCCGTCAGACTGTGCGCTGCTCCTCTTGACGGAGCACCCCGGCGGTGCAGCCTCCATGGGTGCCGATGACCCGTGCCGCTACGTCGACCTCGGCCCACCGTCCGCCGGTTGCGGCGACCGCTCGCATTCGGCAGTCACTCCGGTGACGCGGGTGCTCGGCTGCTCCACGAACCCCTCGCCCGTCCGCCGGTTGCGACGACCGCTCGCTTTCGGCAGTCACTCCGGTGATGCGGGTGCTCGGCTTCTCCATGATCCCCTCGCCCGTCCGCCGGTTGCAGCGACCGCTGGCGTTCGACGGTCACTCCGGTGACGCGGGTGCTGGGCTGCTCCATGGCCAGACCTTTGCCGTGTCCATCCGCGCCGATCAGCGCCTCTGGAGGCGTCTCCGGCGTTCCCGAGTCTCGGCGCTGCAGCCGTTGTCCGGGATCACGGAGAGAAACTGGAGGAGAGCCACCGAACGCGGGGACATGGTTTTTTTACCCTTGACCATGCAACCTGTGTGGGTCACCTCCTCGTTAATTAAGTGCATGCAGGTACTAAATGCATTCAAGCACAGGAAACGGAAGGAAGGACATGGTGGCCTTCAACGCGGGTTAATTGGCCGCCTAATTAATCGGTTAATGGTGAGGAATCTCCAACGCTTGTCATGGTAAGGACAAATGCGTGTAGTAATTACTTCCTTTCCTTTCACAAGTTAAGTGCTTATCTTTTGGTTTTCACCCTTCCACGTCAATTTATTTGTGCATGCGTGCGTGCATAACCATCTGTGGTCTTTAATACTTGTAAAATAGCATCTGCACGGACATTTAGTCCATCAAAAAATATTCGTAGCTATGCTTGCTACTAACTTGCAGGGTCATTCGTCCGTCATCGTCTTCGGACAGCAGTTTACTCGGACGGACATTTCGTTCGAGTTACTAATACGATGACACAGAGATGAAATTTACGTCCAGACGACCAACATGCAGTGACTCCGCGCGCCGTCACTCTACTGGACGCGTCGTCATCACTCGGCAGTTCCGCGCCTCGCCATTCAGTCGGACGCTCCATCGTCACTCGGCAGCTCCGCGCGCCATCACTCTACTGGACGCGTCTTCATCACTCGGTAGTTCCGCGCCTCGCCATTCAGTCGGACGCTCCATCGTCACTCGGCTAGACGCGTCGTCATCACTTGGCCGCCCCGCGCATCGCCATTCAGTCGGACGCTCCTTCGTCACTCGACCGCCCCGCGCGCCGTCACTCTGCGGGACGCTCCGTCGTCACTCGGCCACCCCGCGCGCCGTCACGTTGCTAGATGCGCCTCGCCATTCGGTCGGACGCTCCATCGTCACTCGGCAGCTCCGCACGCCGTCACTCTACTGGACGCGTCGTCATCACTCGGCAGCTCCGCGCATCGCCATTCAGTCGGACGCTCCATCGTCACTCGGCAACTCCGCGCGCCGTCACTCTACTGGACGCGTCGTCATCACTCGGCAGTTCCGCGCCTCGCCATTCTGTCGGACGCTCCATCGTCACTCGGCTAGACGCGTCGTCATCACTTGGCCGCCCCGCGCATCGCCATTCAGTCAGACGCTCCTTCGTCACTCGACCGCCCCGCGCGCCGTCACTCTGCGGGACGCTCCGTCGTCACTCGGCCGCCCCACGCGCCGTCACTCTACTGGACGCGTCTTCATCACTCGGCAGTTCCGCGCCTCGCCATTCAGTCGGACGCTCCATCGTCAATCTACTGGACGCGTCGTCATCACTCGGCAGTTCCGCGCCTCGCCATTCAGTCGGACGCTCCATCGTCACTCGGCAGCTCCGCGCGCCATCACTCTACTGGACGCGTCTTCATCACTCGGCAGTTCCACGCCTCGCCATTCAGTCGGACGCTCCATCGTCACTCGGCTAGACGCGTCGTCATCACTTGGCCGCCCCGCGCATCGCCATTCAGTCGGACGCTCCTTCGTCACTCGACCGCCCCGCCCACCGTCACTCTGCGGGACGCTCCGTCGTCACTCGGCCGCCCCGCGCACCGTCACGTTGCTGGATGCGCCTCGCCATTCAGTCGGACGCTCCATCGTCACTCGGCAGCTCCGCGCGCCGTCACTCTACTGGACGCGTCGTCATCACTCGGCAGCTCCGCGCATCGCCATTCAGTCGGACGCTCCATCATCACTCGGCAGCTCCGCGCGCCGTCACTCTATTGTACGCGTCTTCATCACTCGGCAGCTCCGCGCATCGCCACTCGGCAGCCCCGCGCGTCGTCAGGCAGCTAAGTCATTCTTCACAGACTGTATTCAATTAGATGGTTATTTCCACATTATCGAGTGGCACGAAAGTCGCGCATGACGTCCACTCGGAGGCCACGCCACCGAGTGTATCTTCTGCGCTCGGTTCTTTATCTTCATGTCAGATCCTTCACTTTCACAAGTTCAGTCGGATCCTTCACTCTTTAAGACTCTTGCTGGTTCCGGACCAGCAAGCACCTGGCACACCCAGCGGGTGTCTATGGGTGTAATTTACACGAATCATTTAAACAAACATCAAATTACTTCGAGAATTTTTTATGTTAGCTTGTGTTATTTTTCATACACAGGTTACCTGGACGCCTCTGTGCGCCATTGTCGTCAACATTCTCGACTCGGCTGCCCCGCGCGCCGTTACTTGACCGCCCCGTCGCCACTCAGCCAGAGACATCTACTTCACTCGGATGCCCCCACATCGCCACTCCGTGCGGCACGTCATCATCACTCGGTCGCTCCGCGCGCCGTCTCTCGACTGGACGCTCCTTCGTCACTCGGTCGCTCCGCGCGCCGTCACTCGACTGGACGCTCCTTCATCACTCGGTCGCTCCGCGCGCCGTCACTCCACTGGACGCTCCTTCGTCACTCGGTCGCTCCGCGCGCCGTCACTCGACTGGACGTTCCTTCATCACTCGGTCGCTCCGCGCGCCATGACTCGACTGGACGCTCCTTCGTCACTCGGTCGCTCCGCACGCCGTCACTCGACTGGACGCTCCTTCGTCACTCGGTCGCTCCGCGCACCGTCCCTCAGCTAGACGCTCCTTCGTCACTCGGCTGCTCCTGCGCCGTCAGACAGCTAAGTCATTCTTCATACGCTGCATTCAATTAAATAGTTATTTCCGCATTACCAAGTGTCGAGGAAGTCGCACATGGCGTTCATTCGGAGGCCACGCCACCGAGTGTACCTCTGCGCTCGGTTGTTTATTTTTATGTCGGAACACTTCACTTCTGCTTCTTTTGGGTCCAGTACTCAAACGAGTTCAGTCGAATCCTTCACTTGCACAAGTACAGTCGGATCCTTCACTCTTTAGACTCTTGCTGGTTCCGAACCAACAAGCACCTGGCACACCCAGCGGGTGTCTCTGAGTGTTATTTACACAAATTATTTCAGCAAAGATCAAATTATTTTGATAAATTTTTATGTTGGCTTGTGCTATTTTTCATACACAGGTTATGCGATCACTCGACGCATCTGTGCGCCATCTTCGTCGCTACCCAGGCTCAGTCGCCGCAACGATCATTCGTGTGTTTCCACTTGTTCGGATGCCTCCGCGACGACATGTTCGACTCGGTCGCCCCGCGCGTCGTCACGTGTTCGGGCGCCCCCTCGATGACGTACTGGACATGGTCGCCCCGCGTGCCGTCACTGGGTCGGACACCTCCTCGACATGCATGACTTGGCCGCCCCGCGCGTCGCCACTCAGCCGGATGCCCCGCGCATCGCCACTCCCTGTGGCACGTCTTCATCACTCGGATGCCCCGCGCATCGCCACTCCGTGTGGCACGTCTTCATCATCGGCTGCCTCGCGCGCCATCGCTCAGGTTAGCTGCGATTCCGTATCGCCTAAGTCAAAAACTACTGCGAGTGCGGACATCCTCCACACTCGGAGAGCTTAGCTGCGATTCCGTATCGCCTAAGTCAAAAACTACTCCGAGTGCGGACATCCTCCACACTCGGGGGCTTAGCTGTGATTCTGTATCACCTAAGTTAAAAACCACTCCGAGTAAGGACATCATCCACACTCGGGGGCTTAGCTGTGATTCCGTATCACCTAAGTTAAAAACCACTCCAAGTGAGGACATCATCCACACTCGGGGGCTTAGCTGTGATTCCGTATCACCTAAGTTAAAAACCACTCCGAGTAAGGACATCATCCACACTCGGGGGCTTAGCTGTGATTCCGTATCACCTAAGTTAAAAACCACTCCGAGTGAGGACATCATCCACACTCGGGGGCTTAGCTGTGATTCCGTATCACCTAAGTTAAAAACCATTTCGAGTGAGGACGTCATCCACACTCGAGGGCTTAGCTGCGATTCCGTATCGCCTAAGTTGAAAACTCTTCCGAGTGACGAGCGCTTCTCTCACTCGGGGGCTTAGCCACGAACAAGTTTTCGCCTAAGTTAAAAACCCTGCCGAGTGAATAGCATCCCATTCACTCGAAAACTTAGCTGCGAACCAGTCTTCTTCTAAGTTAAAAACTCTCTCAAGTGACGAGCACTCCTCTCACTCGGGGACTTAGCCGTGAGTCAGACCTTGCTTAAGCTAAAGGTTGTTCCGAGTGACAGGCAACACTTCCACTCGGAAACTTAGTTGCGAACCAGTCTTTCGCCTAAGTTCAAAATTCTTCCGAGTAATGAGCATCAATCTCACTCAGAAACCAAACAAACTTAGCCAAGCAAAGGATTGGAAAACAGACAAGCGAAGATTGTCTCTATCAGACCCCCGCCGATGCAAGCACTCGACGGCGGTCTCGGGGACTACACCCAGTGGGTGCACTCAGCGTGCCCCCACTGGACATATTATCACTCGACCAGGTCCGTCCTGTCGAGTGGCAAGCAACTTTCAAAACGAATTTAAGACCCCTGCCGATGTCTTCATCATTCGACGGCGGTCTCGGGGACTACACCCAGTGGGTGCACTCAGCGTGCCCCCACTTGACCAGAAACCACTCGACCCAGACCTGCTTTACTCGAGGGGAAAACAAGCAAGTATGCACCAAACGAAAATACATATCAAGACAGAATCGATCAGGGTGAATGACAAAGACTCCAATCGACGCAGACTTCTGTGAAGACCCAAAATGCACTTGGAATTTTTGTGTCTTATCTAAACCCGCATCAATCTATTTTTCACTCGAACCCCAATCCATTCGGGGGCTAATGATGGGGATATGTACCTAGGGTAGGGTCATAGGCCTGACCTGCATACCCTACCTAAGGACATTACCCTAGAAAAGTCAAGGACTACAAGGAGGTCACCGACTGAAATCATCATTATATACAAGTCACTCGACAACATCCACTCGGAGACTTTCCTCATCCACTCGACGGTTACCTTTTACTCGGAAAACAATCAATCACTCGGTCGTATGGTTCACTCGGATATGCGAAGACCGACAGTCGACAAGGCAGTCGAAGCACCATCTGGCGTTACGGCATCAATGCCCCACTTTGTAACGTAGGAGGTGAAGGGGTGGCGCACTCTATATAAGCCACCCCCCACCACTAGACTAGGGGGGCTCTTTCTTCTACCTCTCTCTCTTTTCTACTAGTCTCCGGACTTAGCTCGGGCAGGGGATCCGTTCTCCGCTCTCTCCCACACACATTGTAATCTCCGGATATATACTCAGATAAAACAAAGCCTCTCCGGAGCACGAGACGTAGGGTTGTTATCTCCACCGTGAGAGGCCCGAACTCGCTAAAATACCGTGTCACCCATATGCATCTCGGTAGATCATGCTCCTTTACCCTACCCCCTTCGTACTGTCGGAATCGTTCCCACGACACTTGACACATTGTTGATTGGAAATAATATAAATTTCTTGACACGAATTAGGACTTCATTGAAAATTAGTTTTTCAATGAAGTACTTGGGCTAGAAAGCCTTGATATTAGGCATATTTATCTACGGAGATAGAATTGCCTAATAGGGCTAAGCAAAAATACATATTGACAAGATGCAGAAACAGTTTGGCATTGAAACGCTAAGGAGTGGTTCTTGCCGAAGTCACATGGAAAGAGTTTTTGCAAGACTCGGTGTCCCAAAACACTGATGAGCTAAATACATGATGGATATTCCACACACCTTTTTGTTTGGATTAATCATGTATTCCATGCTATGTGAAACAACCAGATATGTCTGATACTCCCAAGCTGTTGCGAGTATAGATACCAAAGTGATCAAAGTACGGATCATGGGACAACAGTGAAAAATGTCATTGAGTACTAAAGTAGCACTGATGACATGTTTTCTCGCAAGCAGAGATTATGAAATGCTCGTTGCAAGAAATTACATCGATACAGTCTTCATCAATGCTCCATGCGATTTTCGATTTAAGTTAAGGGTTTTGTGTAATACACGAAAGGGTGGCACGGTAGTTGGAAATTGTTTCAAACAGGTTATTGTGGCGATTTCTATAATAAAGGCTAAGTATGTTGACGCTTTGGAAGCGACCAAGAAGATGTTGAATCATATAGTTCATCCATGAACTTAGTATGGTTCCAAGATGGCTTTGGTCAATGGGACACTTTTATAGATAGTTGCTCCATAGCTGAGTCTGAGGAATCAAGGTTTGACCTGTGATTCACATATATACAAAGCCAAGTCCACACAAAATACGAATTTTATGAAAGCGTGAAAACGCGTGGATATGCAAAGATACACACGGCCCTGAAGTTGTCAGGTCCGTTAGACAAAGACTATACCACAAGCGAAGCATTTTTACACCGGTATGCCATAGGTGTAAAGTGCATTAGCATTGACTAGATTATTGACTCTAGTGCAAGTGGAAGTCTGTAGGAGATATGCCCTAGAGGCAATAATAAATGTTATTATTTATCCCCATGTTCCTAATTAAGTTTATGTTCCATGCTATAACTGCTATGGTTCCCGAGCCCGTATATCCATAAAGGCTCCGAGGAAAACCCATGTGCACGTGTGGAATAATAAACGGTAAAAAGTATTCCTAGTCAAGCCTCTAAGACTGGCTCAAGTGTTGCATGATGATCACGTTTTCCTGATCATGGGCATGTCTATGCCGGCAACTTTGAGGGCACAATGTTATGAGAACACTTGTGTTGAATCGACCCGATTGATGTTATGCTATGAGATACATTCGTCACAAGTTAATGGTTAATAACACAGAGAAAGTTAACGTTTGCATAATTCCTTAGACCATGAGAGTATCGAGTTTCTTCATCCTTGCTTCATGAACTTTGGGGTTTGTTAAACGTCATCCGTAAATGGGTGGCTATTACGGTGGCTTACGAGTTCATGGAAAAGTATGTCAAGGGACTTGATAGCTCAACATTGGGATTTGCTCCTCCGATGATGGAGAGATATTCTTTGGGCCTTCTCGGTGTTACGATATCCATCATCGTCTGGCCAGACACATTGTGATTTGATCACAGGGATACCGGAACACGGTAACGAGAAAAGAGAACAAAACCGGTAACGAGGTAACTGGCATAGTGGCCAAGTTGTTGATTCACGGGGATGCCGATAAATCTCACCTCAGGTATTTGTAACATATCGCAAAGCAACAGAAATAGCACACGGCAACTGGCGGTTCACTCGAATATTTATTCGTGTGGGCATATGGGTCAATATGGGTGTCCACGGCTCCGATGTTGATCATTGATCGAAAAGTGTTCCGGTCAAGTCTATACTTCACCGAACCTATAGGGTCACATGCTTAAGGGTCATCTATCTGCTGAATGCTAGACAGGGAGTCTGAGAGAAAGTCTCCGGAAAAGTTTCAGAGACAACGGAAGAGTTCCGGAGAGAGAACACCGGAAGAGTTTCGGTAAAACTGAAAAGTTGTTTCGGGGTATACCATTAAGTTAAATTGGTTTCAGCACACACCTGGAAATTCTTGGAGGGTGCCAGAATTGTTCTGGGAACTTCTGGGATTTTTCCGGAGAAAAAACCCAAAAATGTTCCGGAGCTGCCGGAACCGCTTTGGTTGCTTTTCGCAGATGAAAATCACTAATCCGGAATTGTTTCGGAACACATCCAAAATTATTTTAGTGGGTACTGGAAATGTTCTAAGACCTACAGAAATATTTTTGGATTTAACGGTCGCGGAAAAATGTTTCCGTGAATAGTGAAAATCACTTTATGGTTACTTTATGGAAAGCCACCTTTATGGGCTTTGTCCCAAAATATCTTAGGGATGACATGGATGGATAAGAGCCACCCTACCCCTTGGGTTTTCCTATAAATAGAGGTGGAGAGGCACTCTCCACACTCACTCAAGCTCTCACATACAAATGCCATGCATGATCTAGCCTTCTCTCTCCCTCCCCGCGAAATAGTTTCGTAGAGGCGAAAGGCTGTCTGGATTCCGGTGGGAACTAGTTCTGGATGGCGAAGCCCTGCCAGATAGATGACACCGTATGTGTGCAACCCCGTAGAGAGGTCGTAGGTTCAATCTTTTTTGCCTGAGGGGCTGTTCGGGAGTGCCTCCCGAAGGGCTGTCCGAGTGACCGTCCAAGTTTCTGTGAGTGCCTCCCGAAGGGCTGTCCGTGACACCGTCCGGGAGACTGTCCGACCGCCTCCCGTAGGGCTGTCCGAGGGACTGACGAGGGAGTACATCCTCATGGTTGGGAGGTTGTAAATCCTAGCTGCGGGGATCTGCACCGACGATCTACATCGACTCTACTTCCGCTGCGCTACGAGTTGGTAATGATCAGATCAAACCTTGTATGCATCTCCATAGTGATCCTAGGCGTGCTCGCTGTACCAATTTTTTTTGTTTTCTGCTGCATTCCCCTACACACTAGGGATGTATGAATCATACACGTACTTGTGAAAGATTCAGAGGACGTTGAACTTGCACGGTCGCGGATGCGAGTGGCCTCCAGCCAAGACGCAGATGGCAGTTGCGCAAGATTAGGCTGCAGGTGGCAGCGGGTGGCAAGACTCTAGTCTTGAATTGTGACTAGCGATCAAGGAGCGATGAGGTAAATCCTACTCGAGGCTAGTTTCTCTCCTTCTTCACCCGGTATTGGGAACATTTTTTTGGTTCTTTTGTGTCGTTTTTTTGTTCTTTCAAGCCAGGCTTTTTTGAATCTACGAACAATTTTTACATCCAATGAATGCGAACAATAATTAAATTCCTGAACAATTAAATTTGTGAATATTTTTTGGAATTTGTGAAAAATAATTAAATTCGTGATTTCTTTGAACTTGCAAATATTTTCGTAATTCACAACTAGTTTCTAATTCACGAAGATTTTTTGAAATAGTGAATATTATTTAAATTTGCAAGCATTTTTCAAATTTACAAACATTTTTTAAATCCATGAACATTTTTCCAAATTTGCAAAGTTTTTTTTTCAAACTTGTGAACTTTTTAATTCTTGAATATTTTTAAAATTTGCAAAAAAATTAAATTCATGATCAATTTTAAAATTTGCAAACATTTTCAAGTTTGTGAATTTGAATTCATGAACATTTTTAAAACCATGAACATTTTCTAAATTTTGGTTAAACAAGAAACAAAAACCAGCACTATATAATGCAACGTACAATAGTGAATGTGTAAAAAAATGCCGTTAGCTGGAGTGGCTTGAACTCACTACATTTGACGAGGAAAATATATGAGCATTAATAACCCACAAGTGTATGGGATCAATTGTAAATCTTTTCGGTAAGTAAGTTTCGAACCCAACTAGGGGCATAAGGATTTGGTTGATGAATAACAGTAAGGAATCACTGTAGAATCTGTATAAACTGTTTGGTTGTTTGTTTGATCAAGAGAGCAAGTGCAAGAATGTAATTTGTAACATGTCATTGAAATAGTCTTCCTATTTCTAAAAACCCAGCTTAGATGGTGGGAAAAACACACAAGAGCTCAGCATATCTGACAAAAGCTCTAATGGTATAACTCAAACCCACCACCATGTCATTGAAATAGGCTCCCTGTTTCTAAAACACAAGTGAACTTTGCAATGAAATACCAAAATTAAGAAACTCTAACTTACTTAAACGTAAGGTCAAGATCGTGTGAATGCTACAAAACCAAGTTGAAAACATATACATGTCAATTTGATGGATAGCATGGCTAGCTATGTACAAAGTTGTGACATTTATGTCTAAAAACCTTGAGCTTGGTCGCACGACACCCAACATTGAACATTCAAGATCATGCAAATACTGCGGGAGTAAGCTGAGCTTCATCACAAATATAGATGGCAAATTTTTATAAAGTTATGATATAAGTATATGTATATGAAACCTATGCTTGATATTTGCATCATCACACGATATTTGAGAATGAGCACTAAAGATTGCATGAATGCTCTAAGAGCAAGACGAGACCCATCATCAGTATAGATGGCAGATTATAGATAACATTCTAAGTAAGAATGCTTTGTATTAAATTATTATTTTTTGATAACATGACATTAACCTTGTAGTATCACACAATAAAAAAGACACAAAAACTCGGTAATGAACAATCAATTTAAAGGAGCTCCAACTTGCATATATAGCATGCATACAACACTAACTTCTAATGACCAACCCTAATCAGGACTAGTGGGCTACATATGACTAACTGACAATCCAATTATGGGCAAACATAGGCAACCCTAAAATTATGTGCCTTCCCCACCATGGCTTCGTTAATGCAACAAAGGCATGTGATAAAGGAATAACATTTAACATTATATGGTGTATATCATTGGACCGTACTATGAATTAACCTTATGTGAAAGATTAGTCATACATGTACAACTCGTCAATAGAAGGCAATGCTTACAATTAGTCATCATTGGCAATAACACACGTTTATGCTAGCTTTTTATTTAGATAGTTTTCCAAAGAATAGTCAATACTAAAGATGTCGTTCTCTCGAGTGGTAAGCAATGTTTCTCCTGATGGATAGTGTAATCATGAACAATGCCTACTTAGACGGTTGGTCACGTGTACAAAATGATACATGAGAGAGAAGTACTTACATACAATGGTACACCATAATTGGTCTAAGCTATTCTTTAGAAAACTATGAAAAAGTAAGGATGTGCATGCCTCAGATCTTACCCAGCTTGTAGTCTAATTAGGGTGTAGGTTTAAGGAGTTGTCTCTAATAAAATTAGAACCAAATCCTCAATCCTAAACCTATAACCTTTTTTCTTATTGTGGGGTTTCATGATTAAAAAAACATTTTTTGAAAGTTAAAGAAATGAATCTGAATTACCCAACAACTTTAGGGCTAAGTGTTTAGTTTTAACTACAATTTATAAAAACAAACTCTTGATCGGTAAGAGAAACAAACTTGCGACAAAGTTCTAGGGGTGCCCACAATAGAAGAGCTGAAGAGGGCTCTGAAAATAAGAGAAGAGACGAAGGCGCTTGGAAGGATCAAACATAGAAAGCCGCCAAGTATAGCATCTACTTCTAGCAATAGGAAAATTCTTGATTGCAACCACATCGTGAGGTACCCGACTTAAGTCATATATAGATATGTTTCTTGTCGGTTTTAACTTTTAGGAGTGAAGAGCAAGAGTAGTATCTTCCTAGAGCATATGCGAGAGATTTATATAAGAGAAAAAATATATTTATCTCCTCATATGAGATGAGAGGGAATCTTATGTATACCTAAATAGTTGATCCCACTATCTCAATTCTCTCTTCATGCACACACGACACCTCACCACACATGCCACCTCATCACTCCACTAATTATTTCTCCTAACATGCATGAGAAATGGTATTTATATTCTCTATAAACATGCACACATCTCAACTCACCACACATGTCACCTCATCAATCACACTACTTATATATCTCTTAAAATGCATAAGAAATATTACTTGTGTGTGTGTGTGTGTTACAACTATATAATAGTCAAATACAATATATTATATCTAGCTATCTTAATTTTTATTTAAACTTAATCAAAAAATATTGCAACCAATCCCTGCAACAACGCGCGGGGTATCATCTAGTAAATCCTAATGTAAAAGCGTAGTATCTGTTCTATCATGTAGCGCAACATGAATATGAAAATTTGTGCAAGTTTTAACAAAGAAGCATATAGTAGGCAAAGTTTAGGGCACATGCACATATATCACTTCTAACATATTTGACATGACAAATTTAATATATAGCAACTCTAACATATCTAACATGTAGCAATTCTAGCAAGCGTAGTACACGACGAAGTTTAGGAGACATGAACACATAACCATTCAAACAAGCATACTAACATTTAGGAGAATGGACATATACAATTCTTAACATATCTCATCCAACAAATTCTAATTAATAGCAACAATTTAGGACATCACGACATGGCCCGAGAGCCATCGCCCACAGATTGCAAGGTCGAGAGGAAGTGACCTCACCACCATGATTAGGACCACGGCCAAAGGAAAGGGACCCAATACTTTTTCAAAAGTCATTTTTTTAATTTTGACCAAGTTTAGAGCACAAATATCGACATCCACAATATTAAACAAAAAAAGTATGGAAATTCATTTCATGATGAATCTAATCACACCGATCTGATATTCTACAAGTTTGATCAAACATAAAAGATTTGACTTTTGAAAAAGTATTACACCTTATATTTTGAAATAAAGTGATTAATTTTTAAAAAGAAACCCAACAACACCAATGGCGCAGCAAAGCGCGCCCAACCCTTCTAGTTGTAAACCATATTAACTAAATTATGAAGAAAAGTGGATACATATAGAATTAGATATTCGTAAATTAGAAACCTAATAGTCCATTATCATGTAGACTAAGGATGGAACTAGGTGTAGGAGATATGCCCTAGAGGCAATAATAAAGGTTATTATTTATCCCCATGTTCCTAATTAAGTTTATGTTCCATGCTATAACTGCTATGGTTCCCGAGCCCGTATATCCATAAAGGCTCTGAGGAAAACCCATGTGCACGTGTGGAATAATAAACGGTAAAAAGTATTCCTAGTCAAGCCTCTAAGACTGGCTCAAGTGTTGCATGATGATCATGTTTTCCTGATCATGGGCATGTCTATGCCGGCAACTTTGAGGGCACAATGTTAGGAGAACACTTGTGTTGAATCGACCCGATTGATGTTATGCTATGAGATACATTCGTCACAAGTTAATGGTTAATAACACAGAGAAAGTTAACGTTTGCATAATTCCTTAGACCATGAGAGTATCGAGTTTCTTCATGCTTGCTTCATGAACTTTGGGGTTTGTTAAACGTCATCCGTAAATGGATGGCTATTACGGCGGCTTACGGGTTCATGGAAAAGTATGTCAAGGGACTTGATAGCTCAAGATTGGGATTTGCTCCTTCGATGATGGAGAGATATTCTTTGGGCCCTCTCGGTGTTACGGTATCCATCATTGTTTGGCCAAACACATTGTGATTTGATCACAGGGATATCGGAACACGGGAACAAGAAAAGAGAACAAAACCGGTAACGAGGTAACTGGCATAGTGGACAAGTTGTTGATTCACGGGGATGCCGATAAATCTCACCTCGGGTATTTGTAACATATCGCAAAGCAACAGGAATAGCACACGGCAACTGGAGGTTCACTCGAATATTTATTCGTGTGGGTATAGGGGTCAATATGGGTGTCCACAGCTCCGATGTTGATCATTGATCGGAAAGTGTTCCGGTCATGTCTATACTTCACCGAACCTATAGGGTCACATGCTTAAGGGTCATCTATTTGCTGAATTCTAGACCGGGAGTCTGAGAGAAAGTCACCGGAAAAGTTTCGGAGACAATGGAAGAGTTCCGAAGAGAGAACACCGGAAGAGTTTCGGTAAAACTGAAAAGTTGTTTCGGGGTATACCATTAAGTCAAATTGGTTTCGGCACACGCCTGGAAATTCTTGAAGGGTGCCAGAATTTTTTTGGGAACTTCTGGGATTTTTCCGGAGAAAAAACCCGGAAATGTTCCGGGGCTGCTGGAACCGCTTTGGTTGCTTTTCGCAGATGAAAATCACTAATCCGGAATTGTTTCGGAACACGTCCAAAATTATTTTAGTGGGTACTGGAAATGTTCTAAGACCTACAGAAATATTTTTGGATTTAACGGTCGCGAAAAAATGTTTCCGTGAATAGTGAAAATCACTATATGGTTACTTTATGGAAAGCCACATTTTTGGGCTTTGTCCCAAAATATCTTAGGGATGACATGGATGGATGAGAGCCACCCTACCCCTTGGGTTTTCCTATAAATAGAGGTGGAGAGGCACTCTCCACACTCACTCAAGCTCTCACATACAAATGCCATGCATGATCTGGCCTTCTCTCTTCCTCCCCGCGAAATAGTTTCGTAGAGCCGAAAGGCTGTCTGGGTTCCGGTGGGAACTAGTTCTGGACGGCGAAGCCCTGCCAGATAGATGACACCGTATGTGTGCAACCCCGTAGAGAGGTCGTAGGATCGATCTTTTTTGCCCGAGGGGCTGTTCGAGAGTGCCTCCCGAAGGACTTTCTGAGTGACCGTCCAAGTTTCTATGAGTGCCTCCCGAAGGGCTGTCTGTGACACCGTCCGGGGAACTATCCGACCGCCTCCCGAAGGGCTGTCCGAGGGACTGACGAGGGAGTACATCCTCGCGGTTGGGAGGTTGTAAATCCTAGCTGTGGGGATCTGCACCGACGATCTACATCGACTCTACTTCCGCTGCGCTACGAGTCGGTAATGATCAGATCAAACCTTGTATCCATCTCCATAGTGATCCTGTGCGTGCTCGCTGTACCGAAATATTTTGTTTTCAGCTGCGTTCCCCTACACAGTGGCATCATGAGCCGTGCTATGCGTAGATGCATGTTACGATCTAGAATACATAGAGATGTATGGGTGTTGCACAATGTAATTTTGTAGTAGATGAGTTCTATTGCTAAAAATTATTTGTGCGGGTAGCAGATGAAATCTGTTACCCGATGTTCTTGTTGCTTCCCTGAAATTTGCGTATTTCTGATCTTGATAATGGCATGGTGGAGTTTCAAAGTTCTGGCAATCCGCGATCCTGATTGATCAACGAAGTGCTAACAGTTCGTTGAATTCCACCATAGTTAAAAGAAAGATGAAATTTCGCAGACAAAAGGGCCATGCAGATATGATCTGCACGGGGGTCATGCGTATGACGAAGTTCAGTATGGGGCTCGAGATTTTATTATCTCGTGTTTCATACACCCCGCAATGTTAATCTAGCGACTTGAATAATCATATTTGATGATGAACGTTGGTAGCTTCGGTTTGTTTCGAAACCTTAGAAGCCACGTAAAATAAAATTTTGCATAAACTGATTAGAGGCGTCTAACTTGGTTTTGCAGGATATGCATGTGATGTGGTATAGCAGTTCTCATATTAATTTGATTATGTATGAAATGACTATATAATGTAAATTAACATGACCTGCGTGTCATGATTCGGCATGATGGGTGGAGCCATATGATTGTCACTTTAATGACCTGTGTGTCAACCTTGTTTACTATGCATTATTTTATTAGCTATAGAGATAGCAGTATTATTTATTGCATCGACAAGGTGGTGGCAATCTTCGCGAAGGTGAACACCGACGCGAATGCCGAAGACGAAGAAATGAAAGACTTCTCCGTCAGAAAGGGCTATACCATATCATGCTATTATGAATTGCCTGAGATGTTTGTCCCTTTGATGCACCCTTCTTGATTGCACGGTAGACGCTTTTATTAGGGTGATCTCTCACAAAAATATCAAGTAGTTAGTGTTTTCCCAAGTGTAGCACCGTCACGGCACCTATCTCTTCGGGGTATCACATGGATACATGGGTACGCACGATTAGAGAAGTGTGAGGCGGGTGAGTTGAGACCTCGCAGCGAGATCACTTGGTTGTCTTGACGTTCTGGAGGATCGTCCTGAGCTCGGAACACGCCCATCGAAAGATGAACAACAGTCACATAGAGATGTGATAGGCAAGTTGGCCTACCGATTGCAATTCTCGTCACTTGAGATGGATACATCCTTGGCGTTGAATTTCAATATGGGTCTTGTATCACTCACAATCAATTATGAGAGATATTGATTTGAGTGGGAGCGCACTGTAGAATTAACTTGTTTAATTCTCTGTGCAAATAATTATGTACATTATCTAAGTGTTATATGCATAATAGTTATAGAAGAATGGCTCGCGTTTTCACCTTCCCTGTTGAAATTGAATAAGCTGTTAAATATCTGGTTAAAACTTTACGGTTGGTAACGTAATGTGAGGATTGTCCTCAAGAGTGCCGAGAAGGACTTTGTCCTATCGCATGCTTTCGGTATTCTCCCGCTAATGCTATGGATGATGTGACTCTCGTCCTTCGATCCAAAAGCTAGAATTCCGTTACGGTCAAGTGCAATATGTTTGCTTCCATGAGACCCGAACTTCAAAGTTTGGGATAGTTATATGATATTCATGGAACTGAAAATTATTTTCAGATGCAGACAAAGGCTAAAAGATATGAGATATCCAAAGCAATGTTTGTTTGCAAACTATTAGTAAAAGTGTTTACTATGCATTAGACTAATACAAGAGGGATCCAGAAGAACGCCGGTCATATGATGATGGTGAATAAAACAACAACTTAAAGAGAAAGGAAATGTCCAAAGGGTGTTAGTATGACTTACACGCCTAGGAAGTCCGGGGCTAATGCCACTCTTAAGTTGAGTGCTTCTTCTGAGAGTAGGAGAAATACTGAAAGTTAAACTGTTAGAAGTATAAAGGCAAAAAGAGAGAAGACTGGAATGTCCAGCTCATGTCTGAAAGTCATACAAGTTATTGATGTATAGAAGGCTGGTCAAAATAATAATTCTTGGGAATTATAATTAAACATGTTAATCACTAATTCTTGGGTATTGTGAGTTGATCACAGAGATACTCGCTTGATTGCATTCTGTTGCGACTTGATGCAAGAACTACTATGGCCTAAAAGACTTGCCAGGAATGATGTTTAGATACGCGTTGGGAACATAGTAAATGTTACTATACCTTCCATCGGTGTATTAGCTATGTATTTATTTTCATAATTCATTTTTGGAGTTTCATACACTCTAGCCCATTGCATAAGGTATCTTGCAAGAAGGTTGTTCATAAGAGAACTTTTGATGTTTGGTGTTATGAATAACATAAGGGCCATACTTTCATTATGAATGAGATGTATGTTATGAATATTGATGGTAATATGATACATCCATAACACTGACGCTGAATATCGCAAGACTAAAAGAATACCACATATGTGTGGCACTGCTGTGACGCCCCCGGCTCGACCGTACACTAATCATACACGCAAATGTGTACGATCAAGATCAGGGACTCACGGGAAGATATCACAACACAACTCTAAACTCAAATTTAAACATAAATCATCATATTACAAACCAGGGGTCGCGAGGACCCGAATACATAAGGCTAGCACAAACAGCGACATCTGATCGAAAAGGCGCAGGCTTCCTGCCTGGGAGCCTCCGAATCTACTCCTGGTCGGCTGGCTCAATCCAGTAGTACGTGCCTCCGGGACTCTCCTGGTAGTAAGTATCTGCAGTGGCGTCTGGCTCCTGGGCTCCGTCGTCTGATCACATTGTTCAGGTATGGGGAAAAAGGGAAGCAAAGCAACCGTGAGTACTCATCCAAAGTACTCGCAAGACTTACATCAGAACTATTCTATTTATGCACTGGTATCAAGTGGAGAGGCTGTATCTGTGGACTATATAGAAGCAAGGCCAGAATAGAGAGAAAGGCCTAGCCTATCGAAGACTAGCATCTTCAGGGTCTTGAAGCATAAGAAGAGTTTCGATTAGCATATTATAAATTAACAAGCATGTTGAAGCAAAGCCCAGAGATCCTTCCTCGACTCCCTGCGAGAAAGCAATCCCGGAGCTTACAATTAATTAACATGTATACAGTTCAAGTAGTAATAGATCGGGATACAACACTGAGCGTCCTGTTACCGTGGACACGGCTATTCGAATAGATAACTTCCCTGCAGGGGTGCACTACTGTTACCCAACACGCTCGATCACATCTGGCCGGACACACTTGCTGGGTAATGCCCGGCCTTGGGTAATTGACACGACGCAGTCCTACCTAGGCTCAGCAGAGAGGTCAACACGCTGGACTAAATCCTAAGTGCGAAGGGGTGTTGGGCCCATCGCCCTCTGCACTCCTGCACGTTGCGTGACTGGCCAGGGCCCAGGCGCAACACTGTATACACAGTGACGTATCCAGCCCACCCCAGCAATCAGCCCGCATCTCTGAACTGTGACATCTGAAGAGCTTTCGGGAGGAACAACGACGCAGAGGGTCCCATAAACCATTATCCCACATGGTGGTAGTGCGTATAGGGCCAACGACCCACTCAGATCAAATACCCAAATCTGTTAGGCGTATTTAGTAACTCGAAGAGGCGATCAGACTACCTGTCGCTCCGACTTGGTAACACACGGATATCGATCAGGGAGGTATCCGCCTGCCCTGTCGTTCCGCCACATAAATCTCTCGCGGGTGCCCTCCTGGCAAGCCCGACTTCATAATTTCCTGCGGGTACCCCTCGGGGTCGACCCGCCTGCGACAAAGGTCAAAGTAACCGTGTGTCCAAGTATCGAGAAGGGATCCGAGGAATCACCCTCGAAGGATTCCCACTCGAGGAGTTGCACGATAGGAGCTTTATTGGAGGTGATGAAAGAGGAATCACCCTCGGTTTCCCACAACCGGATAGCTATTCTACAGAGGCATCATCGGAAGTGAGATAAGAGGTATCACCCTCGGCACTCGATGGTAGCTTTGTAGAGTCGAGCAACTTAAAGGGGAATGTGCGGTGATGTGCTCTTTTTAGCCCGTTCGATCACATCGATCGGGGCACAGGTACTAAAGCCGGGCAACTACAACAAGGAAGAGGGGCCACAGATGGTTTAACATCCAACCTATGCTAAGTGGTTTGGATAACAGGCAGGTATCAATAACAGTTACAAGAACAGGCTATGCATCAGAATAGGATAAAACAATAGCAGCAGCAAATTCTAATGCAAGCAGGAGGAAGAGAGAATAGGTGATATAGGCATGCGTCAAGGGGGGTTGCTTGCCTGGAAGCTCTGCTGAAAGGGGCTGGTCGTCTGACGGCTGCTCGTCGGGAGCGTGGTCGTACTCAGCTGCGTCGGCGTCGGTCTCGGCGTCCATCGGGAGAGAAGGAGGGGGAAGAAACAATAAATTCACGGCAAAAATGCAATCACTATGTATGACATGCCTAAATGATATGCAGAGGTGTTTTATTGCCTAACAAAATATTTTAGTTAAATTAGGAATTTATTTGGATTTATTTTATTAACGTTGAACACTATTCATTTATCGAAATCAGTCAAAAAGTTCCATGTTTGGTATGTTAGAGGGGTGTGGCAGGTATGTGGGTAGGATATTCGGATTCTTCATATTTTTTTGGTCATTTTTCATATATAAATTATTTTCATCCGAGTTACGGCTTAATTTATATGATTTTTCAAAGTTTTAAACATTTTCTGGAATTATTTTAATTAATTAAATCCGAATTATCCAGAATAGTAAAAGGTGACGTCAGCATGACGTAGTGCTGGCGTCAGCAGTCAACAGACCGGTTTGAACAGTCAAACCTGACCAGTGGGTCCCACTGGTAAGTGACTGTGCTAATTAACAGAGGTTAATTTAATTAAACTAACTTAATTAACCGGTGGGCCCGCACTGTCAGCGACTGATTAGTAACTAATTTAATTAACTGATTATTTAATGATTTATTTATTTATAAAAATCAGTTTATTTAGGCGGGACCCACATGTCAGTGGGCCACGGTGCCCAGTCAGCAGTTGACCCAGTCAACTGGGTCAACTAGGGCCCGTGGGGCCCGCTGTGAGCGTCTCTCGGGTGGGGCCCGGCCTTGCCATGTCGGCGTCGCCGGAGTTTCGCCGGCGATGACCATTCCCGCGGCGGAGTTCGCCGGACTGGGCCGGAATCGCGCCACGGTGGTCCGTTCGGGGCGTACTTAGACTCGTTCGATCGAGCGTTCAACGCCGCATCCATCTACGGTGGAGGCATGGCCGGAGACGGCCGGAAACTACGGCGGCGAGCGGCGGAGCGGATGCCGGAGTTCGGCCGCATTCGGGAATGAAGCTACGAGGCACGGCGAGACCAGCGGAGAGGCTCTACGGGGTCCTAGCGAGGTCTAGAGCACGGCTTTGAGATGGGCAGCATGGCCACGACGAGGAGCTCATCGGTGGCGAGGTATTCGGGCATCTCCAATGCGGTATCTACGGTGACGAAAATGCGCAGGGGAGAGAGGGGAAAGACGGCGACTGCTCACCGGGCCCTGCAGGTGTGCTCAAATGGGCTCGGGGAAGCTTAACGGCGTCGAATCGGCGCCAGAGACGAAGACGGCTGTAGGAGAAGAAGAGGTCGCCGGGCTCGCGGTAGTGGCTCCCGGCTTGAACGGCTGGGCGCAGTCGACGGAGAAGACGATGGCGGAGCCTCACGACATCTTGGCGAGGCGAGGCGGTGACGGAGGGCGCGGGATCGACGGCGGCGTCGGCGGGCGTTTTCGGGCGAGCTCGAATGGGAGCGATGGAGTGAGCGAGGGGGGAAACTGGGGGCGCTAGGGTTTCGTGGGAGGGGAGAGCGGCTCGGGGGATGCTTTAGCGGTGCCGGGGAGCCGCGGGATGGCCGACAGCGAGGCCATCCGCGCTCGGGCGCACGCACCAGGCGACAGCTGCCGAGGAGGAGGGAGACGACCAGCTAAACGGGCTGGGCCGGCTACTGTATGACTTAGGCCCAGCCGCACAGTAAGTCCTTTCCCTTTTCTTTTTTCTTTTCTGTTTTCTTCTACTCTTTTCTGTTTGCAAAAATGTTTGACCTCTTAATGACTTTTGTAAAACATGTGACTTAGCTCAAATATTACAATGCAACATTACCTACCACCAGAAATTGGTTTGGTGAAAATATGATTTCATTTACAATTTTTATTAAATAAAATGATATTAAATGCTGCTGTTAGCTACTGTTTTAGGAAGATAGAGCCACTTAGTGATTTTTAGTGATGTCGTTTTTCTTAACATAATTAGTTATGAATTATTTGCTATTTAATGAACATTTTAGTTTCCAATTTGGACAACTTTTATTTTTCACTTGAATTTAAATTGCAATTTGAATTGGAATTTGAAATGAGATATGATGCAAAGGATGATTAAGCACTGTTAAGCATGGTGACTTGGCATTATCAAGAGGTGATCACTTTGGCTATTACATGGGGACGTTACAATTCTCCTCCTCTAACAAGAATTCTCGTCCCGAGAATTAAGAGGCAGGCTGGAAGAAAGCGGGGTATTCTTCGCGAAGACGATCCTCGCGTTCCCAAGTGGCTTCATCTTCAGAATGATTCGACAACTGAACTTTAAGGAACTTGATCGACTTCTGACGGGTTCGACGTTCAGCTTGATCAAAAATGCGGATTGGATACTCTTGATAAGAAAGATCATCTCGCAATTCAAGCATTTCATGATCCATTGCTCGGATAGGATCCTTGAAACAGCGACGAAGTTGCGATACATGAAAGACATCATGCACTTGAGAAAGGTTTGGCGGCAATTCCAATTGATATGCCACTTCTCCTCGACGGGCGAGGATACGGAACGGGCCAATGTAGCGAGGAGCTAACTTGCCTTTGATTCCAAATCGATGAGTGCCCTTCATCGGAGTGACACGAAGGTAAGCTTGCTCGCCAGGCTGATAGACCATTACCTTGTGCTTTCGGTCATAGTTGCTCTTTTGACGAGACTGAGCAGCTTTCAAATATTCACGGACAATGCGGACTTGTTCTTCAGCTTGTTGAATAATGTCCGGTGCAACGAGTGATCGTTCCCCAGTTTCTGACCAATTCAGAGGGGTTCGGCATTTACGTCCATAAAGCACTTCAAATGGTGCCATCTTCAGACTAGCTTGATAGCTATTGTTGTAAGAGAATTCGGCATACGGGAGAGATTCTTCCCATTTCTTACCGAATGAGATGACACAAGCTCGAAGCATATCTTCAAGCACTTGATTGACTCGTTCAACTTGTCCCTGGGACTGGGGGTGAAAAGCGGTGCTGAAAGACAGATGAGTTCCCATAGCTTCTTGGAAACTGTTCCAAAACCTTGAAGTAAAGAGGCTGCCACGATCTGAACTAATCTCCAACGGAACACCATGGAGTGACACGATTCTGGAAACATACAAGTCTGCTAACTGACTAGCGGTGATTGTCTCCTTGACTAGCAGAAAGTGAGCAACCTTTGAGAATCGGTCAATGACGACGAAGATAGCGTCATGACCCTTCTGTGATCTGGGAAAACCAGTAATGAAATCCATTTCAACTTTGTCCCATTTCCATTCAGGAATTTCAAGGGGTTGCAGAGTTCTAGCAGGCCTTTGATGTTCTGCTTTGATGCGACGGCAAACGTCACACTCAGCGACATACTGAGCAATATCTCGCTTCATATCAGGCCACCAATATCTCTGTCGGATGTCTTGGTACATCTTGGTACTACCAGGGTGAATTGAAAGAGGCGTATCATGAGCTTCTTTCATGACGCGCGGGGTCAGATTCAGGTGTCCCGTTCTAGGAACCACTAAGCGATTTTTGAAGTACAAGGCGCCATCAGTAGCAATGGTGAAGAATAAGGGATTTCCCCTTTTGATATCTCGCTTAATTTTCTCGACCTCAGAGTCAGCCTTCTGTATATGCTTGATGAGGTCATCGAGCTCTGATTCAACAACCAGGGTATTGAGATGACCCTGTGGAACAATGTGAAGGTTCAACTTGCGAAGTTCTTCATAAAGCATAGGTTGCACTTCCTGAACCATGAGGTTGTTGCAATAAGCCTTGCGACTCAAGGCATCGGCCATTACATTAGCCTTGCCAGGGGTATAAGAAATATTCATGTCATAATCGGCTATTGTCTCGAGCCATCTCTGTTGATGAAGGTTCAGATCTGGTTGGGTGTACAGGTACTTCAAACTCTGGTGGTCCGTGTATATCTCGCAACGATTACCGAGAAGGTAATATCGCCACAGTTTCAGAGCATATATAACTACTACTAGCTCGAGATCATGTACTGGATAATTTTCCTCGTGAGGATGCAATTGATGAGAGCCATAAGCAATTACTTTTCGCTCTTGCATTAGGACACAGCCTAATCCTTGAAGGGATGCGTCGCAATAGATCACAAAGTCCTTGCGAGTATCCGGGGGTGCTAGCACTGGAGCAGATGTTAACTTATCTTTGAGTGTCTGAAAGCTTTCCAGAAATTTTTTTGTCCACTCAAATTTAACACCTTTGTGGAGCAGCTCAGTCAACAGCTTAGCAATCTTGGAGAAGTTCTCGACGAATCGGCGGCAATAGCTTGCGAGGCCAAGAAAACTCCTGACTTGCTTGACATTCTTCGGGGGAGTCCAGTCAAGAATAGCCTGAACGCGTTCTGGGTTGACAGCGATGCCATCATTGGAAATCACGTGACCAAGATAAGTCACCTCAGATAACCAGAATTCACACTTGGAGAATTTGGCATATAGTTGGTGTTCTCGAAGTTTCTCCAATACGAACCGAAGATGTACGACGTGTTCTTCTTCGTTCTTGGAAAATATAAAGATATCATCCAAATACACCATGACGAACTTATCGAGGTAGTCCATGAAGATATAGTTCATCAAGCGAGAGAAGGTTGCTAGAGCATTAGTTAATCCGAAGGACATGACGGTGTACTCGTATGATCCATAACGGGTAACGAAAGCGGTCTTCGGAATATCCTCCTTACGAACTCGGATCTGATGATAACCCAACCTTAAGTCGAGTTTAGAGAACACAGAGGATCCAGCAAGTTGATCATAAAGATCGTTGATCCGGGGAAGTGGATATTTGTTCTGGATTGTTGCTTGGTTAATAGGCCGATAGTCCTGGACCAATCGGTTAGTTCCATCCTTCTTCTTAACAAAGAGAGAAGGTGCTCCCCAGGCAGAGGAACTGGGACGGATGAAACCCTTCTTAAGTGACTTGTCGATTTCTTCCTTAAGCTCGAGAAGTTCATGCGGAGGCATCTTATAGGGACGCTTAGCAATAGGGGTAGTGCCAGGTTTCAAGTCGATGACGAACTCGACAGCTCTAGCCGGGGGTATTCCTGGAAGCTCTTCCGGAAAGATGTCCGGAAAATCGCGAACGACTGTAACGTTCTCAATTCCCTCAAGAGGTGAGGCATTCAAAGCATTCAGAGCATATATCTGAGCTTAAGGTTAAACGACAGAATATCTGGTAGTTCAGTGCAGAATGTCAAATGACAGTGTGAGAAGCATATAATAACTTGGAGAGAAAGGTTAAACAACCCAATGGAAAAGAAAAAGGTGGTTATCAGATTAACCAGTTCAAAGGAAAAGGATTAGTTGCAGATAATCTAGCTCTCCGGGTGAATGTGATTACGAGAACCTAGTGTCAGAGTTAGTAAAATCATTTAACCCGAATAGAAGAGGATTCAGAGTCCCAGAGTAAGGAAGAGGAATAAAATATCCTAATACCACCCATTTGGCGACGTGGGCCCGTAAGCCACACAGCCAAGTTAGTAAAATAAATTTTTTAACGTCTAGACTCAACTTCGGCCAAGGAATCGGAAGGGGGCTTCCTACAGGTAGTCGGCTCTGATACCAACTTGTGACGCCCCCGGCTCGACCGTACACTAATCATACACGCAAATGTGTACGATCAAGATCAGGGACTCACGGGAAGATATCACAACACAACTCTAAACTCAAATTTAAACATAATCATCATATTTTAAACCAGGGGTCGCGAGGACCCGAATACATAAGTCATACACACAAATGATATGAGAGTACAGACATAGTTAGTCAAGTTTGCCTTAAGAAGGCTAGCACAAACAGCGACATCTGATCGAAAAGGCGCAGGCCTCCTACCTGGGAGCCTCCGAATCTACTCCTGGTCGGCTGGCTCAATCCAGTAGTACGTGCCTCCGGGACTCTCCTGGTAGTAAGCATCTACGGTGGCGTCTGGCTCCTAGGCTCCGTCGTCTGATCACCTTGTTCAGGTATGGGCAAAAAGGGAAGCAAAGCAACCGTGAGTACTCATCCAAAGTACTCTCAAGACTTACATCAGAACTATTCTATTTATGCACTGGTATCAAGTGGAGAGGTTGTATCTGTGGACTATATAGCAGCATGGCCAGAATAGAGAGAAAGGCCTAGCCTATCGAAGACTAGCATCTTCAGGGTCTTGAAGCATAAGAAGAGTGCAGATTAGCATATTATAAATTAACAAGCATGTTGAAGCAAAGCCCAGAGATCCTTCCTCGACTCCCTGTGAGAAAGCAATCCCGGAGGTTACAATTAATTAACATGTATCCAGTTCAAGTAGTAATAGATCGGGATACAACACTGAGCGTCCTGTTACCGTGTGCACGGCTATTCGAATAGATAACTTCCCTACAGGGGTGCACTACTGTTACCCAACATGCTCGATCACATCTGGCCGGACACACTTGCTGGGTAATGCCCGGCCTTTGGTAATCGACACGACGCAGTCCTACCTAGGCTCAGCAGAGAGGTCAACACGCCGGTCTAAATCGTAAGTGCGAAGGGGTCTTGGGCCCATCGCCCTCTGCACTCCTGCACGTTGCGTGACTGGCCGGGGCCCATGCGTGACACTGTATACACAGTGACATATCCAGTCCACCCCAGCAATCAGCCCGCATCTCTGAACTGTGACAACTAAAGAGCTTTCGGGAGAAACAACGATGCAGAGGGTCCCATAAACCATTATCCCACGTGGTGGTAGTGCGTATAGGGCCAACGACCCACTCAGATCAAATACCCAAATCCGTTAGGCGTATTTAGTAACTCACAAAGGCGATCAGACTACCTGTCGCTCTGACTTGGTAACACACGGATATCGATCAGGGAGGTCTCCGCCTGCCCTATCGTTCCGCCACATAAATCTCTCGCGGGTGCCCTCCTGGCAAGCCCGACTTCATAATTCCCTGCGGGGCAACTACAGCAAGGAAGAGGGGCCACGGATGGTTTAACATCCAACCTATGCTATGTGGTTTGGATAACAGGCAGGTATCAATAATAGTTACAAGAACAGGCTATGCATCAGAATAGGATAAAACAATAGCAGCATCAAATTCTAATGCAAGCAGGAGGAAGAGAGAATAGGTGATATAGGCATGCGTCAAGGGGGGTTGCTTGCCTGGAAGCTCTGCTGAAAGGGGTTGGTCGTCTGACGGCTGCTCATCGGGAGCGTGGTCGTACTCAGCTGCGCCGGCGTCGGTCTCGGCGTCTATCGGGAGAGAAGGAGGGGGAAGAAATAATAAATTCACAGCAAGAATGCAATCACTATGCATGACATGCCTAAATGATATGCAGAGGTGTTTTATTGCCTAACAAAATATTTTAGTTAAATTAGGAATTTATTTGGATTTATTTTATTAACGTTGAACACTATTCATTTATCGAAATCAGTCAAAAAGTTCCATGTTCGGTATGTTAGAGGGGTGTGGCAGGTATGTGGGTAGGATATTCGGATTCTTCATATTTTTCTGGTCATTTTTCATATATAAATTATTTTCATCCGAGTTACGGTTTAATTTATATGATTTTTCAAAGTTTTAAACATTTTCTGGAATTATTTTAATTAATTAAATCCGAATTATCCAGAATAGTAAAAGGTGACGTCAGCATGACGTAGTGCTGGCGTCAGCAGTCAACAGACCGGTTTGAACAGTCAAACCTGACTAGTGGGTCCCACTGGTCAGTGACTGTGCTAATGAACAGAGGTTAATTTAATTAAACTAACTTAATTAACTGGTGGGCCTGCACTGTCAGCGACTGATTAGTAACTAATTTAATTAACTGATTATTTAACATTTTATTTATTTATAAAAAATCAGTTTATTTAGGCGGGACCCACATATCAGTGGGCCACGGTGCCCAGTCAGCAGTTGACCCAGTCAACTGGGTCAACTGGGGCCCACGGGCCCCGCTGTCAGCGTCTCTCGGGTGGGGCCCGGCCTTGCCACGTCGGCGTCGCCGGAGTTTCGCCGGCGACGACCATTCCCGCGGCGGAGTTCGCCGGACTGGGCCGGAATCGCGCCACGGTGGTCCGTTCGGGGCGTGCTTAGGCTCGTTCGATCGGGCGTTCGACGCCGCATCCATCTAAGGTGGCGGCGCGGCCGGAGACGGTCGGAAACTACGGCGGCGAGCGGCAGGGCGGTTGCCGGAGTTCGGCCGCGTTCGGGAATGGAGCTACGAGGCACGGCAAGACCAGCGGAGAGGCTCTACGGGGTCCTAGCGAGGTCTAGAGCACGGCTGTGAGCTCATTGTAGCTCGATGGGCAGCGTGGCCACGGCGAGGAGCTCATCGGCGGCAAGGTATTCGGGCGTCTCCACTGCATTTGGTCACATTGGAGAAACCCGCATGGAGAAATTCCATTATGATGGATTTTGAACTCATTTGACACTTGCAACTTTCGTCCGAAAAGTGAAGTGACTGAAATACCGTTCACAGGCCATAAGGAAGGAGCAACAAATTATTGGTGATCATACATTTTGATGTGTGTAGTCCGATAAATGTTGTTGCCAGTAGTGGATTTGTCTATCTTCAGAAATGACTCAAGTAGATATATGGATATTTACTTGATGAGACATAAGTCTGGATCTTTTGAAGTCATTCAAAACATTTTCAAAATGAAGTAGAAATTATTGAAACAAGAAAATTATGTTTCTGCCATCTGATTGCAGAAAGGAATATTTGAGTTACAAGTTTAACAAATGTCTGATGAGTTGTGAAAAGAGTTTCATAACTTACACCTCCCGGACACCACTGTGAGTGTAATGTCTGTGAAGATGTATTCAAACCATTTATGACATGGTAAGATCAAAGATGACATAAATCAATTTGCCTTTATCCCTTTTGAAGTAATGCTTTAGAGACTGCGGCTTTTACACTGAAAAGAGCGCCATCAGATCTGTTGACATGACTCCATGGTATGGTAACCCCAACTATATTATGTCTTTTCTTAACATTTGGAATATGGGGCTTGTGTAAAATATTTACAAACCTATTCCAAATCAGACAAGTGCTACTTTGTAGGTTATTCCAAGTTATTGGGTATTCCTCCCTCATTGTACCGAGGCAAAAGGTTTGCCACAAAGAACGGTATGATTTTGTAGAAAATGGTTCTTACAAAAAGGTGAGTGGGAGGACATTGCAACTCGACGAGATAACAGTATCTTCGTTATCATGACAAGGGAAAGAAACCTCGGAAGCAATTCCAGAGTTTCCTCCAACGACTGATACGGAAGTCTCTACAATAAAATGTATGGACTTCGGTCGAACTTGCAGCTGAACCACGTAGGCAAAACTCGTGCAAACCTCTCAGGTGCGCAATGAGATATTGTTGTTGGACAACAGTATACCTACGATACACAAGGAAGCGTTGATGGGCCCTGACTCTAGAATTGGCTAAATGCCAATATAATCCGAGATAGTTTCCATATGGATGATTCAACATTATATCTTGATAAACCCTTCGGAAGACTTGGAGTCTAACGAACATTAATGGAACTATAAACTGATGTGGATAAAATGTTTTATCCATAAAGCTCGACTTGTTGCAATAACAAATTCAAGGAGTTGACTACGATGAGATTGTCTCACCGTAGCGATGCTTAAAGTCAGATCGGGTTAGACTAGCAATTAATACATATTTCAATCATGAGATATGAAACATGGATGCCAAAAGGATTTCCATGAAATGGAAATACAAACTAGGACTTGTATGTGATACAGTCCAAAGTGTTTTGTCGATCCAGAGGATGCTAGTGAGTATGCAAACTTCAGAGTTCCAGCAATGGAGAGAAGAGAGCAAAATGGAGTTGGAATCTTTGTTTTTGATGAAATAGTCAAAAGAGTTTGATTTCATCTATGGATAGCAAAGATGCTTGTTGTTACAAGAAAGTAAGTGGGAGCATAATAATATTTCTAAAAACCTTGTGTGCTTGATGATGGGGATATGTACCTAGGGTAGGGTCATAGGCCTGACCTGCATACCCTACCTAAGGACATTACCCTAGAAAAGTCAAGAACTACAAGGAGGTCACCGACTGAAATCATCATTATATACAAGTCACTCGACAACATCCACTCGGAGACTTTCCTCATCCACTTGACGGTTACCTTTTACTCGGAAAACAATCAATCAGTCGGTCGTATGGTTCACTCGGATATGCGAAGACCGACAGTCGACAAGGCAGTCGAAGCACCATCTGGCGTTACGGCATCAATGCCGCACTTTGTAACGTAGGAGGTGAAGGGGTGGCGCACTCTATATAAGCCACCCCCCACCACTAGACTAGGGGGGCTCTTTCTTCTACCTCTCTCTCTTTTCTACTAGTCTCCGGACTTAGCTCGGGCAGGGGATCCGTTCTCCGCTCTCTCCCACACACATTGTAATCTCCGGATATATACTCAGATAAAACAAAGCCTCTCCGGAGCACGAGACGTAGGGTTGTTATCTCCACCGAGAGAGGCCCGAACTCGCTAAAATACCGTGTCACCCATATGCATCTCGATAGATCATGCTCCTTTACCCTACCCCGTTCGTACTGTCGGAATCGTTCCCACGACAGTTGGCGCCCACCATGAGGCATGGCGTCTATCGAGCCATGATGCTGATGGTTTGGTTTATTCATTTATGTTTAATTTCATGTTCATCCTGATCATACTGTTCGTCTTAGCTCAGTAAGTTACTGAAGCATCGCAAAAGGAGGAGAGAAGGCATATCTTCACCCGACACCGCGGGCGTGCATAACCGTTCACAAACGGATAGACCAGGAGATTTCTTTCTGCTTAACGCAGTTCTCTTATGATCTAATAATCATCATCGATCTAACAAACCCGTTGTTTTTCTCCATTAGGATCGACACGGGAATCTTGCGATGTATAGATCAAACAAGAGATGGGGATTTCGAAGACTTCCTCTCCTTGTGGCGTGGCGAACGGACGCGCCGCCGTCAGACTGTGCGCTGCTCCTCTTGACGGAGCACCCCGGCGGTGCAGCCTCCATGGGTGCCGATGACCCGTGCCGCTACGTCAACCTCGGCCCACCGTCCGCCGGTTGCGGCGACCGCTCGCATTCGGCAGTCACTCCGGTGACGCGGGTGGTCGGCTGCTCCACGAACCCCTCGCCCGTCCGCCGGTTGCGACGACCGCTCGCGTTCGGCAGTCACTCCGGTGATGCGGGTGCTCGTCTTCTCCACGATCCCCTCGCCCATCCGCCGGTTGCAGCGACCACTGGCGTTCGACGGTCACTCCGGTGACGCGGGTGCTGGGCTGCTCCATGGCCAGACATTCGCCGTGTCCATCCGCGCCGATCAGCGCCTCTGGAGGCGTCTCCGGCGTTCCTGAGTCTCGGCGCTGCAGCCGTTGTCCGGGATCACGGAGAGAAACTGGAGGAGAGCCGCCGAACGCGGGGACATGGTTTTTTTACCCTTGACCATGCAACCTGTGTGGGTCACCTCCTCGTTAATTAAGTGCATGCAGGTACTAAATGCAATCAAGCACAGGAAACGGAAGGAAGGACGTGGTGGCCTTCAACGCGGGTTAATTGGCCGCCTAATTAATCGGTTAATGGTGAGGAATCTCCAACGCTTGTCATGGTAAGGACAAATGCGTGTAGTAATTACTTCCTTTCCTTTCACAAGTTAAGTGCTTATCTTTTGGTTTTCACCCTTCCACGTCAATTTATTTGTGCATGCGTGCGTGCATAACCATCTGTGGTCTTTAATACTTGTAAAATAGCATCTGCACGGACATTTAGTCCATCAAAAAATATTCGTAGCTATGCTTGCTACTAACTTGCAGGGTCATTCGTCCGTCATCGTCTTCGGACAGCAGTTTACTCGGACGGACATTTCGTTCGAGTTACTAATACGATGACACAAAGATGAAATTTACATCCAGACGACCAACATGCAGTGACTCGGCCGCCTCGCGCGCCGTCACGTAGCCGGACGCTCCATCGTCACGCGGCCGCCCCGCGCGCTGTCACTCTGCTGGAGGCGTCGTCATCACTCGGCAGCCCCGCACATGGCCACTCGGTGAGGCGCGCCTTCGTCACTCGACCGCCCCGCGCGCCGTCACTCTGCGGGACGCTCCGTCGTCACTCGGCCGCCCCGCTCGCCGTCACGTTGCTGGATGCGCCTCGCCATTCAGTCGGACGCTCCATCGTCACTCGGCAGCTCCGCGTGCCGTCACTCTACTGGACACGTCTTCATCACTCGGCAGTTCCGCGCCTCGCCATTCAGTCGGACGCTCCATCGTCACTCGGCTAGACGCGTCGTCATCACTTGGCCGCCCCGCGCATCGCCATTCAGTCGGACGCTCCTTCGTCACTCGACCGCCCCGCGCGCCGTCACTCTGCGGGACGCTCCGTCATCACTCGACCGCCCCGCGCGCCGTCACGTTGCTGGATGCGCCTCGCCATTCGGTCGGACGCTCCATCGTCACTCGGCAGCTCCGCGCGCCGTCACTCTACTGGACGCGTCGTCATCACTCGGCAGCTCCGCGCATCGCTATTCAGTCGGACGCTCCATCGTCACTCGGCAGCTCCGCGCGCCGTCACTCTACTGGACGCGTCGTGATCACTCGGCAGTTCCGCGCCTCGCCATTCAGTCGGACGCTGCATCGTCACTCGGAAGCTCCGCGCGCCGTCACTCTACTGGTCGCGTCGTCATCACTCGGCAGTTCCGCACCTCGCCATTCAGTCGGACGCTCCATCGTCACTCGGCAGCTCCGCGTGCTGTCACTCTACTGGACGCGTCTTCATCACTCGGTAGTTCCGCGCCTCGCCATTCAGTCGGACGCTCCATCGTCACTCGGCTAGACGCGTCGTCATCACTTGGCCGCCCCGCGCATCGCCATTCAGTCGGACGCTCCTTCGTCACTCGACCGCCCCGCCCGCCGTCACTCTGCGGGACGCTCCGTCGTCACTCGGCCGCCCGCGCGCCGTCACGTTGCTGGATGCGCCTCGCCATTCAGTCAGACGCTCCATCGTCACTCGGCGGCTCCGCACGCCGTCACTCTACTGGACGCGTCGTCATCACTCGGCAGCTCCGCGCATCGCCATTCAGTCGGACGCTCCATCGTCACTCGGCAGCTCCGCGCGCCGTCACTCTACTGGACGCGTCTTCATCACTCGGCAGTTCCGCGCCTCGCCATTCAGTCGGACGCTCCATCGTCACTCGGCAGATCCGCGCGCCGTCACTCTACTGGACGCGTCGTCATCACTCGGCAGTTCCGCGCCTCGCCATTCAGTTGGACGCTCCATCGTCACTCGGCAGCTCCGTGCGCCGTCACTCTACTGGACGCGTCTTCATCACTCGGCAGTTCCGCGCCTCGCCATTCAGTCAGACGCTCCATCGTCACTCTACTGGACGCGTCGTCATCACTCGGTAGTTCCGTGCCTCACCATTCAGTCGGACGCTCCATCGTCACTCGGCAGCTCCGCGCGCCGTCACTCTACTGGACGCGTCTTCATCACTCGGCAGTTCCACGCCTCGCCATTCAGTCGGACGCTCCATCGTCACTCGGCTAGACGCGTCGTCATCACTTGGCCGCCCCACGCATCGCCATTCAGTCGGACGCTCCTTCTTCACTCGACCGCCCCGCCCGCCGTCACTCTGCGGGACGCTCCGTCGTCACTCGGCCGCCCCGCGCGCCGTCAACGTTGCTGGATGCGCCTCGCCATTCAGTCGGACGCTCCATCGTCACTCGGCAGCTCTGCGCGCCGTCACTCTACTGGACGCGTCGTCATCACTCGGCAGTTCCGCGCATCGCCATTCAGTCGGACGCTCCATCGTCACTCGGCAGCTCCGCGCGCCGTCACTCTATTGTACGCGTCTTCATCACTCGGCAGCTCCGCGCATCGCCACTCGGCAGCCCCGCGCGTCGTCAGACAGCTAAGTCATTCTTCACAGACTGTATTGAATTAGATGGTTATTTCCACATTATCGAGTGGCATGAAAGTCGCGCATGACGTCCACTCGGAGGCCACGCCACCGAGTGTATCTTCTGCGCTCGGTTCTTTATCTTCATGTCAGATCCTTCACTTTCACAAGTTCGGTCGGATCCTTCACTCTTTAAGACTCTTGCTGGTTCCGGACCAGCAAGCACCTGGCACACCCAGCGGGTGTCTATGTTTGTAATTTACACGAATCATTTCAACAAACATCAAATTACTTCGAGAATTTTTTATGTTAGCTTGTGTTATTTTTCATACACAGGTTACCTGGACGCCTCTGTGCGCCATTGTCGTCAACATTCTCGACTCGGCTGCCCCGCGCGCCGTTACTTGACCGCCCCGTCGCCACTCAGCCAGAGACATCTACTTCACTCGGATACCCCCGCATCGCCACTCCGTGTGGCACGTCATCATCACTCAGTCGCTCCGCGCGCCGTCTCTCGACTGGACGCTCCTTCGTCACTCGGTCGCTCCGCGCGCCGTCACTCGACTGGACGCTCCTTCGTCACTCGGTCGGTCCGCGCGCCGACACTCGACTGGACGCTCCTTCGTCACTCGGTCGCTCCGCACGCCGTCACTCGACTGGACGCTCCTTCGTCACTCGGTCGCTCCGCACGCCGTCACTCGACTGGACGCTCCTTCGTCACTCGGTCGTTCCGCGCGCCGTCACTCGACTGGATGCTCCTTCGTCACTCGGTCGCTCCACGCGCCGTCACTCCACTGGACGCTCCTTCGTCACTCGGTTGCTCCGCGCACCGTCCCTCAGCTAGACGCTCCTTCGTCACTCGGCCGCTCCTGCGCCGTCAGACAGCTAAGTCATTCTTCATACGCTGCATTCAATTAAATAGTTATTTCCGCATTACCGAGTGTCGAGGAAGTCGCACATGGCGTTCATTCGGAGGCCACGCCACTGAGTGTACCTCTGCGCTCGGTTGTTTATTTTTATGTCGGAACACTTCACTTCTGCTTCTTTTGGGTCCAGTACTCAAACGAGTTCAGTCGGATCCTTCACTTGCACAAGTACAGTCGGATCCTTCACTCTTTAGACTCTTGCTGGTTCTGAACCAACAAGCACCTGGCACACCCAGCGGGTGTCTCTGGGTGTTATTTACACAAATTATTTCAGCAAAGATCAAATTATTTTGATAAATTTTTATGTTGGCTTGTGCTATTTTTCATACACAGGTTATGCGATCACTCGACGCATCTGTGCGCCATCTTCGTCGCTACCCAGGCTCAGTCGCCGCAACGATCATTCGTGTGTTTCCACTTGTTCGGATGCCTTCGCGACGACATGTTCGACTCGGTCGCCCCGCGCGTCGTCACGTGTTCGGGCGCCCCCTCGATGACGTACTGGACATGGTCGCCCCGCGTGCCGTCACTGGGTCGTACACCTCCTCGACATGCATGACTTGGCCGCCCCGCGCGTCGCCACTCAGCCGGATGCCCCGCGCATCGCCACTCCCTGTGGCACGTCTTCATCACTCGGATGCCCCGCGCATCGCCACTCCGTGTGGCACGTCTTCATCATCGGCTGCCTCGCGCGCCATCGCTCAGGTTAGCTGCGATTCCGTATCGCCTAAGTCAAAAACTACTCCGAGTGCGGACATCCTCCACACTCGGAGAGCTTAGCTGCGATTCCGTATCGCCTAAGTCAAAAACTACTCCGAGTGCGGACATCCTCCACACTCGGGGGCTTAGCTGTGATTCTGTATCCCCTAAGTTAAAAACCACTCCGAGTAAGGACATCATCCACACTCGGGGGCTTAGCTGTGATTCCGTATCACCTAAGTTAAAAACCACTCCAAGTGAGGACATCATCCACACTCGGGGGCTTAGCTGTGATTCCGTATCACCTAAGTTAAAAACCACTCCGAGTAAGGACATCATCCACACTCGGGGGCTTAGCTGTGATTCCGTATCACCTAAGTTAAAAACCACTCCGAGTGAGGACATCATCCACACTCGGGGGCTTAGCTGTGATTCCGTATCACCTAAGTTAAAAACCATTTTGAGTTAGGACGTCATCCACACTCGAGGGCTTAGCTGCGATTCCGTATCGCCTAAGTTGAAAACTCTTCCGAGTGAATAGCATCCCATTCACTCGAAAACTTAGCTGCGAACTAGTCTTCGTCTAAGTTAAAAACTCTCTCAAGTGACGAGCACTCCTCTCACTCGGGGACTTAGCCGCGAGTCAGACCTCGCTTAAGCTAAAGGTTGTTCCGAGTGACAGGCAACACTTCCTCTCGGAAACTTAGTTGCGAACCAGTCTTTCGCCTAAGTTCAAAATTCTTCCGAGTAATGAGCATCCATCTCACTCAGAAACCAAACAAACTTAGCCAAGCAAAGGATTGGAAAACAAACAAGCAAAGATTGTCTCTATCAGACCCCCGCTGATGCAAGCACGCGACGGCGGTCTCGGGGACTACACCCAGTGGGTGCACTCAGCGTGCCCCCACTGGACATATTATCACTCGACCAGGTCCGTCCTGTCGAGTGGCAAGCAACTTTCAAAACGAATTTAAGACCCCTGCCGATGTCTTCATCATTCGACGGCGGTCTCGGGGACTACACCCAGTGGGTGCACTCAGTGTGCCCCCACTTGACCAGAAACCACTCGACTCAGACCTGCTTTACTCGAGGGGAAAACAAGCAAGTATGCACCAAAAGAAAATACATATCAAGACAGAATCGATCAGGGTGAATGACAAAGACTCCAATCGACGCAGACTTCTGTGAAGACCCAAAATGCACTTGGAATTTTTGTGTCTTATCAGAACCCGCATCAATCTATTTTTCACTCGAACCCCAATCCATTCGGGGGCTAATGATGGGGATATGTACCTAGGGTAGGGTCATAGGCCTGACCTGCATACCCTACCTAAGGACATTACCCTAGAAAAGTCAAGGACTACAAGGAGGTCACCGAATGAAATCATCATTATATACAAGTCACTCGACAACATCCACTCGGAGACTTTCCTCATCCACTCGACGGTTACCTTTTACTCGGAAAACAATCAATCACTCGGTCGTATGGTTCACTCGGATATGCGAAGACCGACAGTCGACAAGGCAGTCGAAGCACCATCTGGCGTTACGGCATCAATGCCCCACTTTGTAACGTAGGAGGTGAAGGGGTGGCGCACTCTATATAAGCCACCCCCCACCACTAGACTAGGGGGGCTCTTTCTTCTACCTCTCTCTCTTTTCTACTAGTCTCCGGACTTAGCTCGGGCAGGGGATCCGTTCTCCGCTCTCTCCCACACACATTGTAATCTCCGGATATATACTCAGATAAAACAAAGCCTCTCCGGAGCACGAGACGTAGGGTTGTTATCTCCACCGTGAGAGGCCCGAACTCGCTAAAATACCGTGTCACCCATATGCATCTCGGTAGATCATGCTCCTTTACCCTACCCCCTTCGTACAGTCGGAATCGTTCCCACGACACTTGACACATTGTTGATTGGAAATAATATAAATTTCTTGACACGAATTAGGACTTCATTGAAAATTAGTTTTTCAATGAAGTACTTGGGCTAGAAAGCCTTGATATTAGGCATATTTATCTACGGAGATAGAATTGCCTAATAGGGCTAAGCAAAAATACATATTGACAAGATGCAGAAACAGTTTGGCATTGAAACGCCAAGGAGTGATTCTTGCCAAAGTCTCATGGAAAGAGTTTTTGCAAGACTCGGTGTCCCAAAACACCGATGAGCAAAATACATGATGGATATTCCACACACCTTTTTGTTTGGATTAATCATGTATTCCATGCTATGTGAAACAACCAGATATGTCCGATACTCCCAAGCTGTTGCGAGTATAGATACCAAAGTGATCAAAGTACTGATCATGGGACAACAGTGAAAAATGTCATTGAGTACTAAAGTAGCACTGATGACAATTTTTCTCGCAAGCAGAGATTATGAAATGCTCGTTGTAAGAAATTGCATCGATACAGTCTTCATCAATGCTCCATGCAATTTTCGATTTAAGTTAAGGGTTTTGTGTAATACACGAAATGGTGGCACGGTAGTTGGAAATTGTTTCAAACAGGTTACTGTGGCGATTTCGATAACAAAGGCTAAGTATGTTGACGCTTTGGAAGCGACCAAGAAGATGTTGAATCATATAGTTCATCCATGAACTTACTATGGTTCCAAGATGGCTTTGGTCAATGGGACACTATTATAGATAGTTGCTCCATAGCTCAGTCTGAGGAATCAAGGTTTGACCTGTGATTCACATATATACAATGCCAAGTCCACACAAAATATGAATTTTATGAAAGCGTGAAAACGCGTGGATATGCAAAGATACACACGGCCCTGAAGTTGTCAAGTCCGTTAGACAAAGACTATACCACAAGCGAAGCATTTTTACACCGGTATGCCATAGGTGTAAAGTGCATTAGCATTGACTAGATTATTGACTCTAGTGCAAGTGGAAGTCTGTAGGAGATATGCCCTAGAGGCAATAATAAATGTTATTATTTATCCCCATGTTCCTAATTAAGTTTATGTTCCATGCTATAACTGCTATGGTTCCCGAGCCCGTATATCCATAAAGGCTCTGAGGAAAACCCATGTGCACGTGTGGAATAATAAACGGTAAAAAGTATTCCTAGTCAAGCCTCTAAGACTGGCTCAAGTGTTGCATGATGATCACGTTTTCCTGATCATGGGCATGTCTATGCCGGCAACTTTGAGGGCACAATGTTATGAGAACACTTGTGTTGAATCGACCCGATTGATGTTATGCTATGAGATACATTCGTCACAAGTTAATGGTTAATAACACAGAGAAAGTTAACGTTTGCATAATTCCTTAGACCATGAGAGTATCGAGTTTCTTCATGCTTGCTTCATGAACTTTGGGGTTTGTTAAACGTCATCCGTAAATGGGTGGCTATTACGGCGGCTTACGGGTTCATGGAAAAGTATGTCAAGGGACTTGATAGCTCAAGATTGGGATTTGCTCCTCCGATGATGGAGAGATATTCTTTGGGCCTTCTCGGTGTTACGATATCCATCATCGTCTAGCCAGACACATTGTGATTTGATCACAGGGATACCGGAACACGGGAACGAGAAAAGAGAACAAAACCGGTAACGAGGTAACTGGCATAGTGGACAAGTTGTTGATTCACGGGGATGCCGATAAATCTCACCTCAGGTATTTTTAACATATCGCAAAGCAACAGAAATAGCACACGACAACTGGCGGTTCACTCGAATATTTATTCATGTGGGCATATGGGTCAATATGGGTGTCCACGGCTCCGATGTTGATCATTGATCGAAAAGTGTTCCGGTCATGTCTATACTTCACCGAACCTATGGGGTCACACGCTTAAGGGTCATCTATCTGCTGAATGCTAGACAGGGAGTCTGAGAGAAAGTCACCGGAAAAGTTTCGGAGACAACGGAAGAGTTCCGGAGAGAGAACACTGGAAGAGTTTCGGTAAAACTGAAAAGTTGTTTCGGGGTATACCATTAAGTCAAATTGGTTTCAGCACACACCTGGAAATTCTTGGAGGGTGCCAGAATTGTTCTGGGAACTTCTGGGATTTTTCCGGAGAAAAAACCCGAAAATGTTCCGAAGCTGCCGGAACCGCTTTGGTTGCTTTTCGCAGATGAAAATCACTAATCCGGAATTGTTTCGGAACACATCCAAAATTATTTTAGTGGGTACTGGAAATGTTCTAAGACCTACAGAAATATTTTTGGATTTAACGGTCGCGGAAAAATGTTTCCGTGAATAGTGAAAATCACTTTATGGTTACTTTATGGAAAGCCACCTTTATGGGCTTTGTCCCAAAAATATCTTTGGGATGACATGGATGGATAAGAGCCACCCTACCCCTTGGGTTTTCCTATAAATAGAGGTGGAGAGGCACTCTCCACACTCACTCAAGCTCTCACATACAAATGCCATGCATGATCTAGCCTTCTCTCTCCCTCCCCGCGAAATAGTTTCGTAGAGGCGAAAGGCTGTCTGGATTCCGGTGGGAACTAGTTCTGGACGGCGAAGCCCTGCCAGATAGATGACACCGTATCTGTGCAACCCCGTAGAGAGGTCGTAGGTTCGATATTTTTTGCCTGAGGGGCTGTTCGAGAGTGCCTCCCGAAGGGCTGTCCGAGTGACCGTCCAAGTTTCTATGAGTGCCTCCCGAAGGGCTGTCCGTGTCACCGTCCGGGAGACTGTCCGACCGCCTCCCGAAGGGCTGTCCGAGGGACTGATGAGGGAGTACATCCTCATGGTTGGGAGGTTGTAAATCCTAGCTGCGGGGATCTGCACCGACGATCTACATCGACTCTACTTCCGCTGCGCTACGAGTTGGTAATGATCAGATCAAACCTTGTATGCATCTCCATAGTGATCCTAGGCGTGCTCGCTGTACCAAAAAATTTTGTTTTCTGCTGCGTTCCCCTACACACTAGGGATGTATGAATCATACACGTACTTGTGAAAGATTCAGAAAACGTTGAACTTGCACGGTCGCGGACGCGAGTGGCCTCCAGCCAAGACGCAGATGGTAGTTGCGCAAGATTAGGCTGCAGGTGGCAGCGGGTGGCAAGACTCGAGTCTTGAATTGCGACTAGCGATCAAGGAGCGATGAGGTAAATCCTACTCGAGGCTAGTTTCTCTCCTTCTTCACCCGGTATTGGGAACATTTTTTTGGTTCTTTTGTGTCGTTTTTTTTGTTCTTTCAAGCTAGGTTTTTTTGAATCTACGAACAATTTTTACATCCAATGAATGCGAACAATAATTAAATTCCTGAACAATTAAATTTGTGAATATTTTTTGGAATTTGTGAGAAATAATTAAATTCGTGATTTCTTTGAACTTGCAAATATTTTCGTAATTCACAACTAGTTTTATATTCACGAAGATTTTTTGAAATAGTGAATATTATTTAAATTTGCAAGCATTTTTCAAATTTACAAACATTTTTTAAATCCATGAACATTTTTCCAAATTTGCAAAGTTTTTTTTTCAAACTTGTGAACTTTTTAATTCTTGAATATTTTTAAAATTTGCAAAAAAATTAAATTCATGATCAATTTTAAAATTTGCAAACATTTTCAAGTTTGTGAATTTGAATTCATGAACATTTTTAAAACCATGAACATTTTCTAAATTTTGGTTAAACAAGAAACAAAAACCAGCACTATATAATGCAACGTACAATAGTGAATGTGTAAAAAATGCCGTTAGCTGGAGTGGCTTGAACTCACTACATTTGACGAGGAAAATATATGAGCATTAATAACCCACAAGTGTATGGGATCAATTGTAAATCTTTTCGGTAAGTAAGTTTCGAACCCAACTAGGGGCATAAGGATTTGGTTGATGAATAACAGTAAGGAATCACTGTAGAATCTGTATAAAATGTTTGGTTGTTTGTTTGATCAAGAGAGCAAGTGCAAGAATGTGATTTGTAACATGTCATTGAAATAGTCTTCCTATTTCTAAAAACCCAGCTTAGATGGTGGGAAAAACACACAAGAGCTCAGCATATCTGACAAAAGCTCTAATGGTATAACTCAAACCCACCACCATGTCATTGAAATAGGCTCCCTGTTTCTAAAACACAAGTGAACTTTGCAATGAAATACCAAAATTAAGAAACTCTAACTTACTTAAACGTAAGGTCAAGATCGTGTGAATGCTACAAAACCAAGTTGAAAACATATACATGTCAATTTGATGGATAGCATGGCTAGCTATGTACAAAGTTGTGACATTTATGTCTAAAAACCTTGAGCTTGGTCGCACGACACCCAACATTGAACATTCAAGATCATGCAAATACTGCGGGAGTAAGCTGAGCTTCATCACAAATATAGATGGCAAATTTTTATAAAGTTATGATATAAGTATATGTATATGAAACCTACGCTTGATATTTGCATCATCACACGATATTTGAGAATGAGCACTAAAGATTGCATGAATGCTCTAAGAGCAAGACGAGACCCATCATCAGTATAGATGGCAGATTATAGATAACATTCTAAGTAAGAATGCTTTGTATTAAATTATTATTTTTTGATAACCTGACATTAACCTTGTAGTATCACACAATAAAAAAGACACAAAAACTCGGTAATGAACAATCAATTTAAAGGAGCTCCAACTTGCATATATAGCATGCATACAACACTAACTTCTAATGACCAACCCTAATCAGGACTAGTGGGCTACATATGACTAACTGACAATCCAATTATGGGCAAACATAGGCAACCCTAAAATTATGTGCCTTCCCCACCATGGCTTCGTTAATGCAACAAAGGCATGTGGTAAAGGAATAACATTTAACATTATATGGTGTATATCATTGGACCGTACTATGAATTAACCTTATGTGAAAGATTAGTCATACATGTACAACTCGTCAATAGAAGGCAATGCTTACAATTAGTCATCATTGGCAATAACACACGTTTATGCTAGCTTTTTATTTAGATAGTTTTCCAAAGAATAGTCAATACTAAAGATGTCGTTCTCTCGAGTGGTAAGCAATGTTTCTCCTGATGGATAGTGTAATCATGAACAATGCCTACTTAGACGGTTGGTCACGTGTACAAAATGATACATGAGAGAGAAGTACTTACATACAATGGTACACCATAATTGGTCTAAGCTATTCTTTAGAAAACTAGGAAAAAGTAAGGATGTCCATGCCTCAGATCTTACCCAGCTTGTAGTCTAATTAGGGTGTAGGTTTAAGGAGTTGTCTCTAATAAAATTAGAACCAAATCCTCAATCCTAAACCTATAACCTTTTTTCTTATTGTGGGGTTTCATGATTAAAAAAACATTTTTTGAAAGTTAAAGAAATGAATCTGAATTACCCAACAACTTTAGGGCTAAGTGTTTAGTTTTAACTACAATTTATAAAAACAAACTCTTGATCGGTAAGAGAAACAAACTTGCGACAAAGTTCTAGGGGTGCCCACAATAGAAGAGCTGAAGAGGGCTCTGAAAATAAGAGAAGAGACGAAGGCGCTTGGAAGGATCAAACATAGAAAGCCGCCAAGTATAGCATCTACTTCTAGCAATAGGAAAATTCTTGATTGCAACCACATCGTGAGGTACCCGACTTAAGTCATATATAGATATGTTTCTTGTCGGTTTTAACTTTTAGGAGTGAAGAGCAAGAGTAGTATCTTCCTAGAGCATATGCGAGAGATTTATATAAGAGAAAAAATATATTTATCTCCTCATATGAGATGAGAGGGAATCTTATGTATACCTAAATAGTTGATCCCACTATCTCAATTCTCTCTTCATGCACACACGACACCTCATCACGCCACTAATTATTTCTCCTAACATGCATGAGAAATGGTATTTATATTCTCTATAAACATGCACACATCTCAACTCACCACACATGTCACCTCATCAATCACACTACTTATATATCTCTTAAAATGCATAAGAAATATTACTTGTGTGTGTGTGTGTGTGTGTGTGTTACAACTATATAATAGTCAAATACAATATATTATATCTAGCTATCTTAATTTTTATTTAAACTTAATCAAAAAATATTGCAACCAATCCCTGCAACAACGCACGGGGTATCATCTAGTAAATCCTAATGTAAAAGCGTAGTATCTGTTCTATCATGTAGCGCAACATGAATATGAAAATTTGTGCAAGTTTTAACAAAGAAGCATATAGTAGGCAAAGTTTAGGGTACATGCACATATATCACTTCTAACATATTTGACATGACAAATTTAATATATAGCAACTCTAACATATCTAACATGTAGCAATTCTAGCAAGCGTAGTACACGACGAAGTTTAGGAGACATGAACACATAACCATTCAAACAAGCATACTAACATTTAGGAGAATGGACATATACAATTCTTAACATATCTCATCCAACAAATTATAATTAATAGCAACAATTTAGGACACCACGACATGGCCCGAGAGCCATCGCCCACAGATTGCAAGGTCGAGAGGAAGTGACCTCACCACCATGATTAGGACCACGGCCAAAGGAAAGGGACCCAATACTTTTTCAAAAGTCATTTTTTTTAATTTTGACCAAGTTTAGAGCACAAATATCGACATCCACAATATTAAACAAAAAAAGTATGGAAATTCATTTCATGATGAATCTAATCATACCGATCTGATATTTTACAAGTTTGATCAAACATAAAAGATTTGACTTTTGAAAAAGTATTACACCTTATATTTTGAAATAAAGTGATTAATTTTTAAAAAGAAACCCAACAACACCAATGGCGCAGCAAAGCGCGCCCAACCCTTCTAGTTGTAAACCATATTAACTAAATTATGAAGAAAAGTGGATAAATATAGAATTAGATATTCATAAATTAGAAACCTAATAGTCCATTATCATGTAGACTAAGGATGGAACTAGGTGTAGGAGATATGCCCTAGAGGCAATAATAAATGTTATTATTTATCCCCATGTTCCTAATTAAGTTTATGTTCCATGCTATAACTGCTATGGTTCCCGAGCCCGTATATCCATAAAGGCTCTGAGGAAAACCCATGTGCACGTGTGGACTAATAAACGGTAAAAAGTATTCCTAGTCAAGCCTCTAAGACTGGCTCAAGTGTTGCATGATGATCACGTTTTCCTGATCATGGGCATGTCTATGCCGGCAACTTTGAGGGCACAATGTTAGGAGAACACTTGTGTTGAATCGACCCGATTGATGTTATGCTATGAGATACATTCGTCACAAGTTAATGGTTAATAACACAGAGAAAGTTAACGTTTGCATAATTCTTAGACCATGAGAGTATCGAGTTTCTTCATGCTTGCTTCATGAACTTTGGGGTTTGTTAAACGTCATCCGTAAATGGATGGCTATTACGGCGGCTTACGGGTTCATGGAAAAGTATGTCAAGGGACTTGATAGCTCAAGATTGGGATTTGCTCCTCCGATGATGGAGAGATATTCTTTGGGCCCTCTCGGTGTTACAGTATCCATCATTGTTTGGCCAAACACATTGTGATTTGATCACAGGGATACCTGAACACGGGAACAAGAAAAGAGAACAAAACCGGTAACGAGGTAACTGGCATAGTGGACAAGTTGTTGATTCACGGGGATGCCGATAAATCTCACCTCGGGTATTTGTAACATATCGCAAAGCAACAGGAATAGCACACGGCAACTGGAGGTTCACTATGGGTGTCCACAGCTCCGATGTTGATCATTGATCGGAAAGTGTTCCGGTCATGTCTATACTTCACCGAACCTATAGGGTCACACGCTTAAGGGTCATCTTTCTGCTGAATGCTAGACCGGGAGTCTGAGAGAAAGTCACCCGAAAAGTTTCGGAGACAATGGAAGAGTTCCGAAGAGAGAACACCGGAAGAGTTTCGGAAAAACTGAAAAGTTGTTTCGGGGTATACCATTAAGTCAAATTGGTTTCGGCACACGCCTGGAAATTCTTGAAGGGTGCCAGAATATTTTTGGGAACTTCTGGGATTTTTCCGGAGAAAATACCCGGAAATGTTCCGGGGCTGCTGGAACCGCTTTGGTTGCTTTTCGCAGATGAAAATCACTAATCTGGAATTGTTTCGGAACACGTCCAAAATTATTTTAGTGGGTACTGGAAATGTTCTAAGACCTACAGAAATATTTTTGGATTTAACGGTCGCGAAAAAATGTTTCCGTGAATAGTGAAAATCACTATATGGTTACTTTATGGAAAGCCACCTTTTTGGGCTTTGTCCCAAAATATCTTAGGGATGACATGGATGGATGAGAGCCACCCTACCCCTTGGGTTTTCCTATAAATAGAGGTGGAGAGGCACTCTCCACACTCACTTAAGCTCTCACATACAAATGCCATGCATGATCTGGCCTTCTCTCTTCCTCCCCGTGAAATAGTTTCGTAGAGCCGAAAGGCTGTCTGGGTTCCGGTGGGAACTAGTTCTGGACGGCGAAGCCCTGCCAGATAGATGACACCGTATGTGTGCAACCCCGTAGAGAGGTCGTAGGTTCGATCTTTTTTGCCCGAGGGGCTGTTCGAGAGTGCTTCCCGAAGGACTTTCTGAGTGACCGTCCAAGTTTCTGTGAGTGCCTCCCGAAGGGCTGTCCGAGGGACTGACGAGGGAGTACATCCTCGCGGTTGGGAGGTTGTAAATCCTAGCTGTGGGGATCTGCACCGACGATCTACATCGACTCTACTTCCGCTGCGCTACGAGTCGGTAATGATCAGATCAAACCTTGTATCCATCTCCATAGTGATCCTGTGCGTGCTCGCTGTACCGAAATATTTTGTTTTCTGCTGCGTTCCCCTACACAGTGGCATCATGAGCCGTGTTATGTGTAGATGCATGTTACGATCTAGAATACATAGAGATGTATGGGTGTTGCACAATATAATTTTGTAGTAGATGAGTTCTATTGCTAAAAATTATTTGTGCGGGTAGCAGATGAAATCTGTTACCCGATGTTCTTGTTGCTTCCCTGAAATTTGCGTATTTCTGATCTTGATAATGGCATGGTGGAGTTTCAAAGTTCTGGCAATCCGCGATCCTGAATGATCAACGAAGTGCTAACAGTTCATTGAATTCCACCATAGTTAAAAGAAAGATGAAATTTCGCAGACAAAAGGGCAATGCAGATATGATCTGCACGGGGGTCATGCGTATGACGAAGTTCAGTATGGGGCTCGAGATTTTATTATCTCGTGTTTCATACACCCCGCAATGTTAATCTAGCGACTTGAATAATCATACTTGATGATGAACGTTGGTAGCTTCGGTTTGTTTCGAAACCTTAGAAGCCACGTAAAATAAAATTTTGCATAAACTGATTAGAGGCGTCTAACTTGGTTTTGCAGGATATGCATGTGATGTGGTATAGCAGTTCTCATATTAATTTGATTATGTATGAAATGACTATATAATGTAAATTAACATGACCTGCGTGTCATGATTCGGCATGATGGGTGGAGCCATATGATTGTCACTTTAATGACCTGTGTGTCAACCTTGTTTACTATGCATTATTTTATTAGCTATAGAGATAGCAGTATTATTTATTGCATCGACAAGGTGGTGGCAATCTTCGCAAAGGTGAACACCGACGCGAATGCCGAAGACGAAGAAATGAAAGACTTCTCCGTCAGAAAGGGCTATACCATATCATGCTATTATGAATTGCCTGAGATGTTTGTCCCTTTGATGCACCCTTATTGATTGCACGGTAGACGCTTTTATTAGAGTGATCTCTCACAAAAATATCAAGTAGTTAGTGTTTTCCCAAGTGTAGCACCGTCACGGCACCTATCTCTTCGGGGTATCACATGGATACATGGGTACGCACGATTAGAGAAGTGTGAGGCGGGTGAGTTGAGACCTCGCAGCGAGATCACTTGGTTGTCTTGACGTTCTGGAGGATCGTCCTGAGCTCGGAACACGCCCATCGAAAGATGAACAACAGTCACATAGAGATGTGATAGGCAAGTTGGCCTACCGATTGCAATTCTCGTCACTTGAGATGGATACATCCTTGGCGTTGAATTTCAATATGGGTCTTGTATCACTCACAATCAATTATGAGAGATATTGATTTGAGTGGGAGCGCACTATAGAATTAACTTGTTTAATTCTCTGTGCAAATAATTATGTACATTGTCTAAGTGTTATATGCATAATAGTTATAGAAGAATGGCTCGCGTTTTCACCTTCCCTGTTGAAATTGAATAAGCTGTTAAATATCTGGTTAAAACTTTACGGTTGGTAACGTAATGTGAGGATTGTCCTCAAGTGTGCGGAGAAGGACTTTGTCCTATCGCATGCTTTCGGTATTCTCCCGCTAATGCTATGGATGATGTGACTCTCGTCCTTCGATCCAAAAGCTAGAATTCCGTTACGGTCAAGTGCAATATGTTTGCTTCCATGAGACCCGAACTTCAAAGTTTGGGATAGTTATATGATATTCATGGAACTGAAAATTATTTTCAGATGCAGACAAAGGCTAAAAGATATGATATATCCAAAGCAATGTTTGTTTGCAAACTATTAGTAAAAGTGTTTACTATGCATTAGACTAATACAAGAGGGATCCAGAAGAACGCCGGTCATATGATGATGGTGAATAAAACAACAACTTAAAGAGAAAGGAAATGTCCAAAGGGTGTTAGTATGACTTACACGCCTAGGAAGTCCGGGGCTAATGCCACTCTTAAGTTGAGTGCTTCTTCTGAGAGTAGGAGAAATACTGAAAGTTAAACTGTTAGAAGTATAAAGGCAAAAAGAGAGAATACTGGAATGTCCAGCTCATGTATGAAAGTCATACAAGTTATTGATGTATAGAAGGCTGGTCAAAATAATAATTCTTGGGAATTATAATTAAACATGTTAATCACTAATTCTTGGGTATTGTGAGTTGATCACAGAGATACTCGCTTGATTGCATTCTGTTGCGACTCGATGCAAGAACTACTATGGCCTAAAAGACTTGCCAGGAATGATGTTTAGATACGCGTTGGGAACATAGTAAATGTTACTATACTTTCCATCGGTGTATTACCTATGTATTTATTTTCATAATTCATTTTTGGAGTTTCATACACTCTAGCCCATTGCATAAGGTATCTTGCAAGAAGGTTGTTCATAAGAGAACTTTTGATGTTTGGTGTTATGAATAACATAAGGGCCATACTTTCATTATGAATGAGATGTATGTTATGAATATTGATGGTAATATGATACATCCATAACACTGACGCTGAATGTCGCAAGACTAAAAGAATACCACATATGTGTGGCACTGCTGTGATGCCCCCGGCTCGACCGTACACTAATCATACACGCAAATGTGTACGATCAAGATCAGGGACTCACGGGAAGATATCACAACACAACTCTAAACTCAAATTTAAACATAAATCATCATATTACAAACCAGGGGTCGCGAGGACCCGAATACATAAGGCTAGCACAAACAGCGACATCTGATCGATAAGGCGCAGGCTTCCTGCCTGGGAGCCTCCGAATCTACTCCTGGTCGGCTGGCTCAATCCAGTAGTACGTGCCTCCGGGACTCTCCTGGTAGTAAGTATCTGCGGTGGCGTCTGGCTCCTGGGCTCCGTCGTCTGATCACATTGTTCAGGTATGGGGAAAAAGGGAAGCAAAGCAACCGTGAGTACTCATCCAAAGTACTCGCAAGACTTACATCAGAACTATTCTATTTATGCACTGGTATCAAGTGGAGAGGCTGTATCTGTGGACTATATAGCAGCAAGGCCAGAATAGAGAGAAAGGCCTAGCCTATCGAAGACTAGCATCTTCAGGGTCTTGAAGCATAAGAAGAGTTTCGATTAGCATATTATAAATTAACAAGCATGTTGAAGCAAAGCCCAGAGATCCTTCCTCGACTCCCTGCGAGAAAGCAATCCCGGAGCTTACAATTAATTAACATGTATACAGTTCAAGTAGTAATAGATCGGGATACAACACTGAGCGTCCTGTTACCGTGGACACGGCTATTCGAATAGATAACTTCCCTGCAGGGGTGCACTACTGTTACCCAACACGCTCGATCACATCTGGCCGGACACACTTGCTGGGTAATGCCCGGCCTTGGGTAATTGACACGACGCAGTCGTACCTAGGCTCAGCAGAGAGGTCAACACGCCGGACTAAATCCTAAGTGCGAAGGGGTGTTGGGCCCATCGCCCTCTGCACTCCTGCACGTTGCATGACTGGCCGGGGCCCAGGCGCAACACTGTATACACAGTGACGTATCCAGCCCACCCCAGCAATCAGCCCGCATCTCTAAACTGTGACATCTGAAGAGCTTTCGGGAGAAACAACGACGCAGAGGGTCCCATAAACCATTATCCCACGTGGTGGTAGTGCGTATAGGGCCAACGACCCACTCAGATCAAATACCCAAATCTGTTAGGCGTATTTAGTAACTCGCAGAGGCGATCAGACTACCTGTCGCTCCGACTTGGTAACACACGGATATCGATCAGGGAGGTATCCGCCTGCGTATAGGGCCAACGACCCACTCGGATCAAATAGCCAAATCTGTTAGGCGTATTTAGTAACTCGCAGAGGCGATCAGACTACCTGTCGCTCCGACTTGGTAACACACGGATATCGATCAGGGAGGTATCCGCCTGCCCTGTCGTTCCGCCACATAAATCTCTCACGGGTGCCGTCCTGGCAAGCCCGACTTCATAATTTCCTGCGGGTACCCCTCGGGGTCGACCCGCCTGCGACAAAGTTCAAAGTAACCGTGTGTCCAAGTATCGAGAAGGGATCCGAGGAATCACCCTCGAAGGATTCCCACTCGAGGAGTTGCACGATAGGAGCTTTGTTGGAGGTGATGACAGAGGAATCACCCTCGGTTTCCCACAACCGGATAGCTATTCTACAGAGGCATCATCGGAAGTGAGATAAGAGGTATCACCCTCGGCACTCGATGGTAGCTTTGTAGAGTCGAGCAACTTAAAGGGGAATGTGCGGTGATGTGCTGTTTTTAGCCCGTTCGATCACATCGATCGGGGCACAGGTACTAAAGCCGGGCAACTACAGCAAGGAAGAGGGGCCACAGATGGTTTAACATCCAACCTATGCTAAGTGGTTTGGATAACAGGCAGGTATCAATAACAGTTACAAGAACAGGCTATGCATCAGAATAGGATAAAACAATAGCAGCAGCAAATTCTAATGCAAGCAGGAGGAAGAGAGAATAGGTGATATAGGCATGCGTCAAGGGGGGTTGCTTGCCTGGAAGCTCTGCTGAAAGGGGCTGGTCGTCTGACGGCTGCTCGTCGGGAGCGTGGTCGTACTCAGCTGCGTCGGCGTCGGTCTCGGCGTCTATCAGGAGAGAAGGAGGGGGAAGAAACAATAAATTCATGGCAAAAATGCAATCACTATGTATGACATGCCTAAATGATATGCAGAGGTGTTTTATTGCCTAACAAAATATTTTAGTTAAATTAGGAATTTATTTGGATTTATTTTATTAACGTTGAACACTATTCATTTATCGAAATCAGTCAAAAAGTTCCATGTTCGGTATGTTAGAGGGGTGTGGCAGGTATGTGGGTAGGATATTCGGATTCTTCATATTTTTTTGGTCATTTTTCATATATAAATTATTTTCATCCGAGTTATGGCTTAATTTATATGATTTTTCAAAGTTTTAAACATTTTCTGGAATTATTTTAATTAATTAAATCCGAATTATCCAGAATAGTAAAAGGTGACGTCAGCATGACGTAGTGCTGGCGTCAGCAGTCAACAGACCGGTTTGAACAGTCAAACCTGACCAGTGGGTCCCACTGGTCAGTGACTGTGCTAATTAACAGAGGTTAATTTAATTAAACTAACTTAATTAACTGGTGGGCCCGCACTGTCAGCGACTGATTAGTAACTAATTTAATTAACTGATTATTTAATGATTTATTTATTTATAAAAATCAGTTTATTTAGGCGGGACCCACATGTCAGTGGGCCACGGTGCCCAGTCAGCAGTTGACCCAGTCAACTGGGTCAACTGGGGCCCGTGGGGCCCGCTGTGAGCGTCTCTGGGGTGGGGCCCGGCCTTGCCACGTCGGCGTCGCCGGAGTTTCGCCGGCGACGACCATTCCCGCGGCGGAGTTCGCCGGACTGGGCCGGAATCGCGCCACGGTGGTCCGTTCGGGGCGTACTTAGACTCGTTCGATCGAGCGTTCAACGCCGCATCCATCTACGGTGGCGGCGTGGCCGGAGACGGCCGGAAACTACGGCGGCGAGCGGCGGAGCGGATGCCGGAGTTCGGCCGCGTTCGGGAATGAAGCTACGAGGCACGGCGAGACCAGCGGAGAGGCTCTACAGGGTCCTAGCGAGGTCTAGAGCACGGCTTTGAGCTCGTTGGAGCTCGATGGGCAACATGTCCACGACGAGGAGCTCATCGGCGGCGAGGTATACGGGCGTCTCCAATGCGGTATCTACGGCGACGAAAATGCGCAGGGGAGAGAGGGGAAAGACGGTGACTGCTCACCGGGCCCTGCAGGTGTGCTCAAATGGGCTCGGGAAAGCTTAACGGCGTCGAATCGGCGCCGGAGACGAAGACGGCCGTAGGAGAAGAAGAAGTCGCCGGGCTCGCGGTAGTGGCTCCCGGCTTGAACGGCTGGGCGCAGTCGATGGAGAAGACGATGGCGGAGCCTCACGACATCTTGGCGAGGCGAGGCGGTGACGGAGGGCGCGGGATCGACGGCGGCGTCGGCGGGCGTTTTCGGGCGAGCTCGAATGGGAGCGATGGAGTGAGCGAGGGGGGAAACTGGGGGCGCTAGGGTTTCGGGGGAGGGGAGAGTGGCTCGGGGGATGCTTTAGCGGTGCCGGGGAGCCGCGGGATGGCCGACAGCGAGGCCATCCGCGCTCGGGCGTGCGCACCAGGCGACAGCTGCCGAGGAGGAGGGAGACGACCGGCTAAACGGGCTGGGCCGGCTACTGTATGACTTAGGCCCAGCCGCACAGTAAGTCCTTTCCCTTTTCTTTTTCTTTTCTGTTTTCTTCTACTCTTTTCTGTTTGCAAAAATGTTTGACCACTTAATGACTTTTGTAAAACGTGTGACTTAGCTCAAATATTACAATGCAACATTACCTACCACCAGAAATTGGTTTGGTGAAAATATGATTTCATTTACAATTTTTATTAAATAAAATGATATTAAATGCTGTTGTTACCTATTGTTTTAGGAAGATAGAGCCACTTAGTGATTTTTAGTGATGTCGTTTTTCTTAACATAATTAGTTATGAATTATTTGCTATTTAATGAACATTTTAGTTTCCAATTTGGACAACTTTTATTTTTCACTTGAATTTAAATTGCAATTTGAATTGGAATTTGAAATGAGATATGATGCAAAGGATGATTAAGCACTGTTAAGCATGGTGACTTGGCATTATCAAGAGGTGATCACTGTGGCTATTACATGGGGACGTTACAATTCTCCTCCTCTAACAAGAATTCTCGTCCCGAGAATTTAGAGGCAGGCTGGAAGAAAGCGGGGTATTCTTCGCGAAGACGATCCTCGCGTTCCCAAGTGGCTTCATCTTCAGAATGATTCGACCACTGAACTTTAAGGAACTTGATCGACTTCTGACGGGTTCGACGTTCAGCTTGATCAAGAATGCAGATTGGATACTCTTGATAAGAAAGATCATCTCGCAATTCAAGCATTTCATGATCCATTGCTCGGATAGGATCCTTGAAACAACGACGAAGTTGCGATACATGAAAGACATCATGCACTTGAGAAAGGTTTGGCGGCAATTCCAATTGATATGCCACTTCTCCTCGATGGGCGAGGATACGGAACGGGCCAATGTAGCGAGGAGCTAACTTGCCTTTGATTCCAAATCGATGAGTGCCCTTCATCGGAGTGACACGAAGGTAAGCTTGCTCGCCAGGCTGATAGACCATTACCTTGTGCTTTCGGTCATAGTTGCTCTTTTGACGAGACTGAGCAGCTTTCAAATATTCACGGACAATGCGGACTTGTTCTTCAGCTTGTTGAATAATGTCTGGTGCAACGAGTGATCGTTCCCCAGTTTCTGACCAATTCAGAGGGGTTCGGCATTTACGTCCATAAAGCCCTTCAAATGGTGCCATGTTCAGACTAGCTTGATAGCTATTGTTGTAAGAGAATTCGGCATACGGGAGAGATTCTTCCCGTTTCTTACCGAATGAGATGACACAAGCTCGAAGCATATCTTCAAGCACTTGATTGACTCGTTCAACTTGTCCCTGGGACTGGGGGTGAAAAGCGGTGCTGAAAGACAGATGAGTTCCCATAGCTTCTTGGAAACTGTTCCAAAACCTTGAAGTAAAGAGGCTGCCACGATCTGAACTAATCTCCAACGGAACACCATGGAGTGACACGATTCTGGAAACATACAAGTCTGCTAACTGACTAGCGGTGATTGTCTCCTTGACTAGCAGAAAGTGAGCAACCTTTGAGAATCGGTCAATGACGACGAAGATAGCGTCATGACCCTTCTGTGATCTGGGAAAACCAGTAATGAAATCCATTTCGACTTTGTCCCATTTCCATTCAGGAATTTCAAGGGGTTGCAGAGTTCTAGCAGGCCTTTGATGTTCTGCTTTGATGCGACGGCAAACGTCACACTCAGCGACATACTGAGCAATATCTCACTTCATATCATGCCACCAATATCTCTGTCGGATGTCTTGGTACATCTTGGTACTACCAGGGTGAATTGAAAGAGGCGTATCATGAGCTTCTTTCATGACGCGCGGGGTCAGATTCAGGTGTCCCGTTCTAGGAACCACTAAGCGATTTTTGAAGTACAAGGCGCCATCAGTAGCAATGGTGAAGAATAAGGGATTTCCCCTTTTGATATCTCGCTTAATTTTCTCGACCTCAGAGTCAGCCTTCTGTATATGCTTGATGAGGTCATCGAGCTCTGATTCAACAACCAGGGTATTGAGATGACCCTGTGGAACAATGTGAAGTTTCAACTTGCGAAGTTCTTCATAAAGCATAGGTTGCACTTCCTGAACCATGAGGTTGTTGCAATAAGCCTTGCGACTCAAGGCATCGGCCATTACATTAGCCTTGCCAGGGGTATAAGAAATATTCATGTCATAATCGGCTATTGTCTCGAGCCATCTCTGTTGATGAAGGTTCAGATCTGGTTGGGTGTACAGGTACTTCAAACTCTGGTGGTCCGTGTATATCTCGCAACGATTACCGAGAAGGTAATATCGCCACAGTTTCAGAGCATATATAACTGCTGCTAGCTCGAGATCATGTACTGGATAATTTTCCTCGTGAGGATGCAATTGATGAGAGCCATAAGCAATTACTTTTCGCTCTTGCATTAGGACACAGCATAATCCTTGAAGGGATGCGTCGCAATAGATCACGAAGTCCTTGCGAGTATCCGGGGGTGCTAGCACTGGAGCAGATGTTAACTTATCTTTGAGTGTCTGAAAGCTTTCCAGACATTTTTTTGTCCACTCAAATTTAACACCTTTGTGGAGCAGCTCAGTCAACAGCTTAGCAATCTTGGAGAAGTTCTCGACGAATCGGCGGCAATAGCTTGCGAGGCCAAGAAAACTCCTGACTTGGTTGACATTCTTCGGGGGAGTCCAGTCAAGAATAGCCTGAACGCGTTCTGGGTTGACAGCGATGCCATCATTGGAAATCACGTGACCAAGATAAGTCACCTCAGATAACCAGAATTCACACTTGGAGAATTTGGCATATAGTTGGTGTTCTCGAAGTTTCTCCAATACCAACCGAAGATGTACGGCGTGTTCTTCTTCGTTCTTGGAAAATATAAAGATATCATCCAAATACACCATGACGAACTTATCGAGGTAGTCCATGAAGATATAGTTCATCAAGCGAGAGAAGGTTGCTAGAGCATTAGTTAATCCGAAGGACATGACGGTGTACTCGTATGATCCATAACGGGTAACGAAAGCGGTCTTCGGAATATCCTCCTTACGAACTCGGATCTGATGATAACCCAACCTTAAGTCGAGTTTAGAGAACACAGAGGATCCAGCAAGTTGATCATAAAGATCGTTGATCCGGGGAAGTGGATATTCGTTCTGGATTGTTGCTTGGTTAATAGGCCGATAGTCCTGGACCAATCGGTTAGTTCCATCCTTCTTCTTAACAAAGAGAGAAGGTGCTCCCCAGGCAGAGGAACTGGGACGGATGAAACCCTTCTTAAGTGACTTGTCGATTTCTTCCTTAAGCTCGAGAAGTTCATGCGGAGGCATCTTATAGGGACGCTTCGCAATAGGGGTAGTGCCAGGTTTCAAGTCGATGACGAACTCGACAGCTCTAGCCGGGGGTATTCCTGGAAGCTCTTCCGGAAAGATGTCAGGAAAATCGCGAACGACTGGAACGTTCTCAATTCCCTCAAGAGGTGAGGCATTCAAAGCATTCAGAGCGTATATCTGAGCTTAAGGTTAAACGACAGAATATCTGGTAGTTCAGTGCAGAATGTCAAATGACAGTGTGAGAAGCATATAATAACTTGGAGAGAAAGGTTAAACAGACCAATGGAAAAGAAAAAGGTGGTTATCAGATTAACCAGTTCAAAGGAAAAGGATTAGTTGCAGATAATCTAGCTCTCCGGGTGAATGTGATTACGAGAACCTAGTGTCAGAGTTAGTAAAATCATTTATCCCGAATAGAAGAGGATTCAGAGTCCCAGAGTAAGGAAGAGGAATAAAATATCCTAATACCACCCATTTGGCGACGTGGGCCCGTAAGCCACACAGCCAAGTTAGTAAAATAAATTTTTTAACGTCTAGACTCAACTTCGGCCAAGGAATCGGAAGGGGGCTTCCTACAGGCAGTCGGCTTTGATACCAACTTGTGACGCCCCCGGCTCGACCGTACACTAATCATACACGCAAATGTGTACGATCAAGATCAGGGACTCACGGGAAGATATCACAACACAACTCTAAACTCAAATTTAAACATAATCATCATATTACAAACCAGGGGTCGCGAGGACCCGAATACATAAGTCATACACACAAATGATATCTGAGTACAGACATAGTTAGTCAAGTTTGCCTTAAGAAGGCTAGCACAAACAGCGACATCTGATCGAAAAGGCGCAGGCCTCCTGCCTGGGAGCCTCCGAATCTACTCCTGGTCGGCTGGCTCAATCCAGTAGTACGTGCCTCCGGGACTCTCCTGGTAGTAAGCATCTACGGTGGCGTCTGGCTCCTAGGCTCCGTCGTCTGATCACCTTGTTCAGGTATGGGGAAAAAGGGAAGCAAAGCAACCGTGAGTACTCATCCAAAGTACTCGCAAGACTTACATCAGAACTATTCTATTTATGCACTGGTATCAAGTGTAGAGGTTGTATCTATGGACTATATAGCAGCAAGGCCAGAATAGAGAGAAAGGCCTAGCCTATCGAAGACTAGCATCTTCAGGGTCTTGAAGCATAAGAAGAGTGCAGATTAGCATATTATAAATTAACAAGCATGTTGAAGCAAAGCCCAGAGATCCTTCCTCGACTCCCTGTGAGAAAGCAATCCCGGAGGTTACAATTAATTAACATGTATCCAGTTCAAGTAGTAATAGATCGGGATACAACACTGAGCGTCCTGTTACCGTGGACACGGCTATTCGAATAGATAACTTCCCTACAGGGGTGCACTACTGTTACCCAACATGCTCGATCACATCTGGCCGGACACACTTGCTGGGTAATGCCCGGCCTTGGGTAATCGACACGACGCAGTCCTACCTAGGCTCAGCAGAGAGGTCAACACGCCGGTCTAAATCGTAAGTGCGAAGGGGTCTTGGGCCCATCGCCCTCTGCACTCCTGCACGTTGCGTGACTGGCCGGGGCCCAGGCGCGACACTGTATACACAGTGACGTATCCAGTCCACCCCAGCAATCAGCCCGCATCTCTGAACTGTGACAACTAAAGAGTTTTCGGGAGAAACAACGATGCAGAGGGTCCCATAAACCATTATCCCACGTGGTGGTAGTGCGTATAGGGCCAACGACCCACTCAGATCAAATACCCAAATCCGTTAGGCGTATTTAGTAACTCACAAAGGCGATCAGACTACCTGTCGCTCTGACTTGGTAACACACGGATATCGATCAGGGAGGTCTCCGCCTGCCCTATCGTTCCGCCACATAAATCTCTCGCGGGTGCCCTCCTGGCAAGCCCGACTTCATAATTCCCTGCGGGGCAACTACAGCAAGAAAGAGGGGCCACGGATGGTTTAACATCCAACCTATGCCATGTGGTTTGGATAACAAGCAGGTATCAATAATAGTTACAAGAACAGGCTATGCATCAGAATAGGATAAAACAACAGCAGCATCAAATTCTAATGCAAGCAGGAGGAAGAGAGAATAGGTGATATAGGCATGCGTCAAGGGGGGTTGCTTGCCTGGAAGCTCTGCTGAAAGGGGTTGGTCGTCTGACGACTGCTCGTTGGGAGCGTGGTCGTACTCAGCTGCGCCGGCGTCGGTCTCGGCGTCTATCGGGAGAGAAGGAGGGGGAAGAAATAATAAATTCACAGCAAGAATGCAATCACTATGCATGACATGCCTAAATGATATGCAGAGGTGTTTTATTGCCTAACAAAATATTTTAGTTAAATTAGGAATTTATTTGGATTTATTTTATTAACATTGAACACTATTCATTTATCGAAATCAGTCAAAAGGGTATGTTAGAGGGGCGTGGCAGGTATGTGGGTAGGATATTCGGATTCTTCATATTTTTCTGGTCATTTTTCATATATAAATTATTTTCATCCGAGTTACGGTTTAATTTATATGATTTTTCAAAGTTTTAAACATTTTCTGGAATTATTTTAATTAATTAAATCCGAATTATCCAGAATAGTAAAAGGTGACGTCAGCATGACGTAGTGCTGGCGTCAGCAGTCAACAGACCGGTTTGAACTGTCAAACCTGACCAGTGGGTCCCACTGGTCAGTGACTGTGCTAATTAACAGAGGTTAATTTAATTAAACTAACTTAATTAACTGGTGGGCCTGCACTGTCAGCGACTGATTAGTAACTAATTTAATTAACTGATTATTTAACATTTTATTTATTTATAAAAAATCAGTTTATTTATGCGGGACCCACATATCAGTGGGCCACGGTGCCCAGTCAGCAGTTGACCCAGTCAACTGGGTCAACTGGGGCCCACGGGGCCCGCTGTCAGCGTCTCTCGGGTGGGGCCCGGCCTTGCCACGTCGGCGTCGCCGGAGTTTCGCCGGCGACGACCATTCCCGCGGCGGAGTTCGCCGGACTGGGCCGGAATCGCGCCACGGTGGTCCGTTCGGGGCGTGCTTAGGCTCGTTCGATCGGGCGTTCAACGCCGCATCCATCTAAGGTGGCGGCGCGGCCGGAGACGGTCGGAAACTACGGCGGCGAGCGGCGGAGCGGATGCCGGAGTTCGGCCGCGTTCGGGAATGGAGCTACGAGGCACGGCAAGACCAGCGGAGAGGCTCTACGGGGTCCTAGCGAGGTCTAGAGCACGGCTGTGAGCTCATTGTAGCTCGACGGGCAGCGTGGCCACGGCGAGGAGCTCATCGGCGGCAAGGTATTCGGGCGTCTCCACTGCATTTGGTCACATTGGAGAAACCCTCATGGAGAAATCCCATTATGATGGATTTTGAAGTCATTTGACACTTGCAACTTTCGTCCGAAAAGTGAAGTGACTGAAATACCGTTCACAGGCCATAAGGAAGGAGCAACAAATTATTGGTGATCATACATTTTGATGTGTGTAGTCCGATAAATGTTGTTGCCAGTAGTGGATTTGTCTATCTTCAGAAATGACTCAAGTAGATATATGGATATTTACTTGATGAGACATAAGTCTGGATCTTTTGAAGTCATTCAAAACATTTTCAAAATGAAGTAGAAATTATTGAAACAAGAAAATTATGTTTCTGCCATCTGATTGCAGAAAGGAATATTTGAGTTACAAGTTTAACAAATGTCTGATGAGTTATGAAAAGAGTTTCATAACTTACACCTCCCGGACACCACTGTGAGTGTAATGTCTGTGAAGATGTATTCAAACCATTTATGACATGGTAAGATCAAAGATGACATAAATCAATTTGCCTTTATCCCTTTTGAAGTAATGCTTTAGAGACTGCGGCTTTTACACTGAAAAGAGCGCCATCAGATCTGTTGACATGACTCCATGGTATGGTAACCCCAACTATATTATGTCTTTTCTTAACATTTGGAATATGGGGCTTGTGTAAAATATTTACAAACCTATTCCAAATCAGACAAGTGCTACTTTGTAGGTTATTCCAAGTTATTGGGTATTCCTCCCTCACTGTACCGAGGCAAAAGGTTTGCCACAAAGAACGGTATGATTTTGTAGAAAATGGTTCTTACAAAAAGGTGAGTGGGAGGACATTGCAACTCGACGAGATAACAATATCTTCGTTATCATGACAAGGGAAAGAAACCTCGGAAGCAATTCCAGAGTTTCCTCCAACGACTGATACGGAAGTCTCTACAATAAAATGTATGGACTTCGGTCGAACTTGCAGCTGAACCACGTAGGCAAAACTCGTGCAAACCTCTCAGGTGTGCAAATGAGATATTGTTGTTGGACAACAGTATACCCACGATACACAAGGAAGCGTTGATGGGCCCTGACTCTAGAATTGGCTAAATGCCAATATAATCCGAGATAGTTTCCATATGGATGATTCAAGATTATATCTTGATAAACCCTTCGGAAGACTTGGAGTCTAACGAACATTAATGGAACTATAAAATGATGTGGATAAAATGTTTTATCCATAAAGCTCGACTTGTTGCAATAACAAATTCAAGGAGTTGACTACGATGAGATTGTCTCACCGTAGCGATGCTTAAAGTCAGATCGGGTTAGACTAGCAATTAATACATATTTCAATCATGAGATATGAAACATGGATGCCAAAAGGATTTCCATGAAATGGAAATACAATCTAGGACTTGTATGTGATACAGTCCAAAGTGTTTTGTCGATCCAGAGGATGCTAGTGAGTATGCAAACTTCAGAGTTCCAGCAATGGAGAGAAGAGAGCAAAATGGAGTTGGAATCTTTGTTTTTGATGAAATAGTCAAAAGAGTTAGATTTCATCTATGGATAGCAAAGATGCTTGTTGTTACAAGAAAGTAAGTGGGAGCATAATAATATTTCTAAAAACCTTGTGTGCTTGGTGATGGGGATATGTACCTAGGGTAGGGTCATAGGCCTGACCTGCATACCCTACCTAAGGACATTACCCTAGAAAAGTCAAGGACTACAAGGAGGTCACCGACTGAAATCATCATTATATACAAGTCACTCGACAACATCCACTCGGAGACTTTCCTCATCCACTCGACGGTTACCTTTTACTCGGAAAACAATCAATCACTCGGTCGTATGGTTCACTCGGATATGCGAAGACCGACAGTCGACAAGGCAGTCAAAGCACCATCTGGCGTTACGGCATCAATGCCCCACTTTGTAACGTAGGAGGTGAAGGGGTGGCACACTCTATATAAGCCACCCCCCAGCACTAGACTAGGGGGGCTCTTTCTTCTACCTCTCTCTCTTTTCTACTAGTCTCCGGACTTAGCTCGGGCATGGGATCCGTTCTCCGCTCTCTCCCACACACATTGTAATCTCCGGATATATACTCAGATAAAACAAAGCCTCTCCGGAGCACGAGACGTAGGGTTGTTATCTCCACCGAGAGAGGCCCGAACTCGCTAAAATACCGTGTCACCCATATGCATCTCGATAGATCATGCTCCTTTACCCTACCCCGTTCGTACTGTCGGAATCGTTCCCACGACAGTTGGCGCCCACCGTGGGGCATGGCGTCTATCGAGCCATGATGCTGATGATTGGTTTATTCATTTATGTTTAATTTCATGTTCATCCTGATCATACTGTTCGTCTTAGCTCAGTAAGTTACTGAAGCATCGCAAAAGGAGGAGAGAAGGCATATCTTCACCCGACACCGCGGGCGTGCATAACCGTTCACAAACGGATAGACCAGGAGATTTCTTTCTGCTTAACGCAGTTCTCTTATGATCTAATAATCATCATCGATCTAACAAACCCGTTGTTTTTCTCCATTAGGATCGACACGGGAATCTTGCGATGTATAGATCAAACAAGAGATGAGGATTTCGAAGACTTCCTCTCCTTGTGGCGTGGCGAACGGACGCGCCGCCGTCAGACTGTGCGCTGCTCCTCTTGACGGAGCACCCCGGCGGTGCAGCCTCCATGGGTGCCGATGACCCGTGCCGCTACGTCGACCTCGGCCCACCGGCCGCCGGTTGCGGCGACCGCTCGCATTCGGCAGTCACTCCGGTGACGCGGGTGCTCGGCTGCTCCACGAAGCCCTCGCCCGTCCGCCGGTTGCGACGACCGCTCGCGTTCGGCAGTCTCTCCGGTGATGCGGGTGCTCGGCTTCTCCACGATCCCCTCGCCCGTCCGCCGGTTGCAGCGACCGCTGGCGTTCGACGGTCACTCTGGTGACGCGGGTGCTGGGCTGCTCCATGGCCAGACCTTCGCCGTATCCATCCGCGCCGATCAGCGCCTCTGGAGGCGTCTCCAGCGTTCCTGAGTCTCGGCGCTGCAGCCGTTGTCCGGGATCACGGAGAGAAACTGGAGGAGAGCCGCCGAACGCGGGGACATGGTTTTTTTACCCTTGACCATGCAACCTGTGTGGGTCACCTCCTCGTTAATTAAGTGCATGCAGGTACTAAATGCATTCAAGCACAGGAAACGGAAGGAAGGACGTGGTGGCCTTCAACGCGGGTTAATTGGCCGCCTAATTAATCGGTTAATGGTGAGGAATCTCCAACGCTTGTCATGGTAAGGACAAATGCGTGTAGTAATTACTTCCTTTCCTTTCACAAGTTAAGTGCTTATCTTTTGGTTTTCACCCTTCCACGTCAATTTATTTGTGCATGCGTGCGTGCATAACCATCTATGGTCTTTAATACTTGTAAAATAGCATCTGCACGGACATTTAGTCCATCAAAAAATATTCGTAGCTATGCTTGCTACTAACTTGCAGGGTCATTCGTCCGTCATCGTCTTCGGACAGCAGTTTACTCGGACGGACATTTCGTTCGAGTTACTAATACGATGACACAGAGATGAAATTTAAGTCCAGACGACCAACATGCAGTGACTCGGCCGCCTCGCGCGCCGTCACGTAGCCGGACGCTCCATCGTCACTCGGCAGCCCCGCACATGGCCACTCGGTGAGGCGCGCCTTCGTCACTCGACCGCCCCGTGCGCCGTCACTCTGCGGGACGCTTCGTCGTCACTCGGCCGCCCTGCTCGCCGTCACGTTGCTGGATGCGCCTCGCCATTCAGTCGGACGCTCCATCGTCACTCGGCAGCTCCGCGCGCCGTCACTCTACTGGACACGTCTTCATCACTCGGCAGTTCCGCGCCTCGCCATTCAGTCGGACACTCCATCGTCACTCGGCTAGACGCGTCGTCATCACTTGGCCGCCCCGCGCATCGCCATTCAGTCGGACGCTCCTTCGTCACTCGACCGCCCCGCGCGCCGTCACTCTGCGGGACGCTCCGTCGTCACTCGACCGCCCCGCGCGCCGTCACGTTGCTGGATGCGCCTCGCCATTCGGTCGGATGCTCCATCGTCACTCGGCAGCTCCGCGCGCCGTCACTCTACTGGACGCGTCGTCATCACTCGGCAGCTCCGCGCATCGCCATTCAGTCGGACGCTCCATCGTCACTCGGCAGCTCCGCGCGCCGTCACTCTACTGGACGCGTCGTCATCACTCGGCAGTTCCGCGCCTCGCCATTCAGTCGGACGCTCCATCGTCACTCGGCAGCTCCGCGCGCCGTCACTCTACTGGACGCGTCGTCATCACTTGGCAGTTCCGCGCCTCGCCATTCAGTCGGACGCTCCATCGTCACTCGGCAGCTCCGCGCGCCGTCACTCTACTGGACGCGTCTTCATCACTCGGTAGTTCCGCGCCTCGCCATTCAGTCGGATGCTCCATCATCACTCGGCTAGACGCGTCGTCATCACATGGCCGCCCCACGCATCGCCATTCAGTCGGACGCTCCTTCGTCACTGGACCGCCCCGCGCGCCGTCACTCTGCGGGATGCTCCGTCATCACTCAGCCACCCCGCGCGCCATCATGTTGCTGGATGCGCCTTGCCATTCAGTCGGACGCTCCATCGTCACTCGGCAGCTCCGCGCGCCGTCACTCTACTGGACGCGTCTTCATCACTCGGCAGTTCCGCGCCTCGCCATTCAGTCGGACGCTCCATCGTCACTCGGCTAGACGCGTCGTCATCACTTGGCCGCCCCGCGCATCGCCATTCAGTCAGACGCTCCTTCGTCACTCGACCGCCCCGCGCGCCGTCACTCTGCGGGACGCTCCGTCGTCACTCGGCCGCCCCGCGCGCCGTCACGTTGCTGGATGCGCCTCGCCATTCAGTCGGACGCTCCATCGTCACTCGGCAGCTCCGCGCGCCGTCACTCTACTGGACGCGTCTTCATCACTCGGCAGTTCCGCGCCTCGCCATTCAGTCGGACGCTCCATCGTCACTCTACTGGACGCGTCATCATCACTCGGCAGTTCCGCGCCTCGCCATTCAGTCGGACGCTCCATCGTCACTTGGTAGCTATGCGCGCCGTCACTCTACTGGACGCGTCTTCATCACTCGGCAGTTCCACGCCTCGCCATTCAGTCGGACGCTCCATCGTCACTCGGCTAGATGCGTCGTCATCACTTGGCCGCCCCGCGCATCGCCACTCAGTCGGACGCTCCTTCGTCACTCGACCGCCCCGCCCGCCGTCACTCTGCGGGACGCTCCGTCGTCACTCGGCCGCCCCGCGCGCCGTCACGTTGCTGGATGCGCCTCGCCATTCAGTCAGACGCTCCATCGTCACTCGGCAGTTCCGCGCGCCGTCACTCTACTGGATGCGTCTTCATCACTCGGCAGTTCCGCGCCTCGCCATTCAGTCAGACGCTCCATCGTCACTCTACTGGACGCGTCGTCATCACTCGGCAGTTCCGTGCCTCACCATTCAGTCGGACGCTCCATCGTCACTCGGCAGCTCCGCGCGCCGTCACTCTACTGGACGCGTCTTCATCACTCGGCAGTTCCACGCCTCGCCATTCAGTCGGACGCTCCATCGTCACTCGGCTAGACGCGTCGTTATCACTTGGCCGCCCCGCGCATCGCCATTCAGTCGGACGCTCCTTCGTCACTCGACCGCCCCGCCCGCCATCACTCTGCGGGACGCTCCGTCGTCACTCGGCCGCCCCGCGCGCCGTCATGTTGCTGGATGCGCCTCGCCATTCAGTCGGACGCTCCATCGTCACTCGGCAGCTCTGCGCGCCGTCACTCTACTGGACGCGTCGTCATCACTCGGCAGCTCCGCGCATCGCCATTCAGTCGGACGCTCCATCGTCACTCGGCAGCTCCGCGCGCCGTCACTCTATTGTACGCGTCTTCATCACTCGGCAGCTCCGTGCATCGCCACTCGGCAGCCCCGCGCGTCGTCAGACAGCTAAGTCATTCTTCACAGACTGTATTCAATTAGATGGTTATTTCCACATTATCGAGTGGCATGAAAGTCGCGCATGACGTCCACTCAGAGGCCACGCCACCGAGTGTATCTTCTGCGCTCGGTTCTTTATCTTCATGTCAGATCCTTCACTTTCACAAGTTACTTGACCGCCCCGTCGCCACTCAGCCAGAGACATCTACTTCACTCGGATGCCCCCGCGACGCCACTCCGTGCGGCACGTCATCATCACTCGGTCGCTCCGCGCGCCGTCTCTCGACTGGACGCTCCTTCGTCACTCGGTCGCTCCGCGCGCCGTCACTCGACTGGACGCTCCTTCGTCACTCGGTCGCTCCGCGCGCCGTCACTCGACTGGACGCTCCTTCGTCACTCGGTCGCTCCGCGCGCCGTCACTCGACTGGACGCTCCTTCGTCACTCGGTCGCTCCGCACGCCGTCACTCGACTGGACGCTCCTTCCTCACTCGGTCGCTCCGCCCGCCGTCACTCGACTGGACGCTCCTTCGTCACTCGGTCGTTCCGCGTGCCGTCACTCGACTGGATGCTCCTTCGTCACTCAGTCGCTCCGCGCACCGTCACTCAACTGGACGCTCCTTCGTCACTCGGTCGCTCCGCGCACCGTTCCTCAGCTAGACGCTCCTTCGTCACTCGGCCGCTCCTGTGCCGTCAGACAGCTAAGTCATTCTTCATACGCTGCATTCAATTAAATAGTTATTTCCGCATTACCGAGTGTCGAGGAAGTCGCACATGGCGTTCATTCGGAGGCCACGCCACCGAGTGTACCTCTGCGCTCGGTTGTTTATTTTTATGTCGGAACACTTCACTTCTGCTTCTTTTGGGTCCAGTACTCAAACGAGTTCAGTCGGATCCTTCACTTGCACAAGTACAGTCGGATCCTTCACTCTTTAGACTCTTGCTGGTTCCGAACCAACAAGCACCTGGCACACCCAGCGGGTGTCTCTGGGTGTTATTTACACAAATTATTTCAGCAAAGATCAAATTATTTTGATAAATTTTTATGTTGGCTTGTGCTATTTTTCATACACAGGTTATGCGATCACTCGACGCATCTGTGCGCCATCTTCGTCGCTACCCAGGCTCAGTCGCCGCAACGATCATTCGTGTGTTTCCACTTGTTCGGATGCCTTCGTGATGACATGTTCGACTCGGTCGCCCCGCGCGTCGTCACGTGTTCGGGCGCCCCCTCGATGACGTACTGGACATGGTCGCCCCGCGTGCCGTCACTGGGTCGGACACCTCCTCGACATGCATGACTTGGCCGCCCCGCGCGTCGCCACTCAGCCGGATGCCCCGCGCATCGCCACTCCCTGTGGCACGTCTTCATCACTCGGATGCCCCGCACATCGCCACTCCGTGTGGCACGTCTTCATCATCGGCTGCCTCGCGCGCCATCGCTCAGGTTAGCTGCGATTCCGTATCGCCTAAGTCAAAAACTACTCCGAGTGCGGACATCCTCCACACTCGGAGAGCTTAGCTGCGATTCCGTATCGCCTAAGTCAAAAACTACTCCGAGTGCGGACATCCTCCACACTCGGGGGCTTAGCTGTGATTCTGTATCACCTAAGTTAAAAACCACTCCGAGTAAGGACATCATCCACACTCGGGGGCTTAGCTATGATTCCGTATCACCTAAGTTAAAAACCACTCCAAGTGAGGACATCATCCACACTCGGGGGCTTAGCTGTGATTCCGTATCACCCAAGTTAAAAACCACTCCGAGTAAGGACATCATCCACACTCGGGGGCTTAGCTGTGATTCCGTATCACCTAAGTTAAAAACCACTCCGAGTGAGGACATCATCCACACTCGGGGGCTTAGCTGTGATTCCGTATCACCTAAGTTAAAAACCATTTCGAGTTAGGACGTCATCCACACTCGAGGGCTTAGCTGCGATTCCGTATCGCCTAAGTTGAAAACTCTTCCGAGTGATGAGCGCTTCTCTCACTCGGGGGCTTAGCCGCGAACAAGTTTTCGCCTAAGTTAAAAACCCTGCCGAGTGAATAGCATCCCATTCACTCGAAAACTTAGCTGCGAACCAGTCTTCGTCTAAGTTAAAAACTCTCTCAAGTGACGAGCACTCCTCTCACTCGGGGACTTAGCCGCGAGTCAGACCTCGCTTAAGCTAAAGGTTGTTCCGAGTGACAGGCAACACTTCCACTCGGAAACTTAGTTGCAAACCAGTCTTTCCCCTAAGTTCAAAATTCTTCCGAGTAATGAGCATCCATCTCACTCAGAAACCAAACAAACTTAGCCAAGCAAAGGATTGGAAAACAAACAAGCAAAGATTGTCTCTATCAGACCCCCGCCGATGCAAGCACCCGACGGCGGTCTCGGGGACTACACCCAGTGGGTGCACTCAGCGTGCCCCCACTGGACATATTATCACTCGACCAGGTCCGTCCTGTCGAGTGGCAAGCAACTTTCAAAACGAATTTAAGACCCCTGCCGATGTCTTCATCATTCGACGGCGGTCTCGGGGACTACACCCAGCGGGTGCACTCAGTGTGCCCCCACTTGACCAGAAACCACTCGACTCAGACCTGCTTTACTCGAGGGGAAAACAAGCAAGTATGCACCAAAAGAAAATACATATCAAGACAGAATCAATCAGGGTGAATGACAAAGACTCCTATCGACGCAGACTTCTGTGAAGACCCAAAATGCACTTGGAATTTTTGTGTCTTATCACAACCCGCATCAATCTATTTTTCACTCGAACCCCAATCCATTCGGGGGCTAATGATGGGGATATGTACCTAGGGTAGGGTCATAGGCCTGACCTGCATACCCTACCTAAGGACATTACCCTAGAAAAGTCAAGGACTACAAGGAGGTCACCGACTGAAATCATCATTATATACAAGTCACTCGACAACATCCACTCGGAGACTTTCCTCATCCACTCGACGGTTACCTTTTACTCGGAAAACAATCAATCACTCGGTCGTATGGTTCACTCGGATATGCGAAGACCGACAGTCGACAAGGCAGTCGAAGCACCATCTGGCATTACGGCATCAATGCCCCACTTTGTAACATAGGAGGTGAAGGGGTGGCGCACTCTATATAAGCCACCCCCCACCACTAGACTAGGGGGGCTCTTTCTTCTACCTCTCTCTCTTTTCTACTAGTCTCCGGACTTAGCTCGGGCAGGGGATCCGTTCTCCGCTCTCTCCCACACACATTGTAATCTCCGGATATATACTCAGATAAAACAAAGCCTCTCCGGAGCACGAGACGTAGGGTTGTTATCTCCACCGTGAGAGGCCCGAACTCGCTAAAATACCGTGTCACCCATATGCATCTCGGTAGATCATGCTCCTTTACCCTACCCCCTTCGTACTGTCGGAATCGTTCCCACGACACTTGACACATTGTTGATTGGAAATAATATAAATTTCTTGACACGAATTAGGACTTCATTGAAAATTAGTTTTTCAATGAAGTACTTGGGCTAGAAAGCCTTGATATTAGGCATATTTATCTACGGAGATAGAATTGCCTAATAGGGCTAAGCAAAAATACATATTGACAAGATGCAGAAACAGTTTGGCATTGAAACGCCAAGGAGTGATTCTTGCCGAAGTCTCATGGAAAGAGTTTTTGCAAGACTCGGTGTCCCAAAACACCGATGAGCAAAATACATGATGGATATTCCACACACCTTTTTGTTTGGATTAATCATGTATTCCATGCTATGTGAAACAACCAGATATGTCCGATACTCCCAAGCTGTTGCGAGTATAGATACCAAAGTGATCAAAGTACTTATCATGGGACAACAGTGAAAAATGTCATTGAGTACTAAAGTAGCACTGATGACATGTTTTCTCGCAAGCAGAGATTATGAAATGCTCGTTGTAAGAAATTACATCAATACAGTGTTCATCAATGCTCCATGCGATTTTCGATTTAAGTTAAGGGTTTTGTGTAATACACGAAATGGTGGCACGGTAGTTGGAAATTGTTTCAAACAGGTTACTGTGGCGATTTCTATAACAAAGGCTAAGTATGTTGACGCTTTGGAAGCGACCAAGAAGATGTTGAATCATATAGTTCATCCATGAACTTACTATGGTTCCAAGATGGCTTTGGTCAATGGGACACTATTATAGATAGTTGCTCCATAGCTCAGTCTGAGGAATCAAGGTTTGACCTGTGATTCACATATATACAAAGCCAAGTCCACACAAAATATGAATTTTATGAAAGCGTGAAAACGCGTGGATATGCAAAGATACACACGGCCCTGAAGTTGTCAGGTCCGTTAGACAAAGACTATACCACAAGCGAAGCATTTTTACACCGGTATGCCATAGGTGTAAAGTGCATTAGCATTGACTAGATTATTGACTCTAGTGCAAGTGGAAGTCTGTAGGAGATATTCCCTAGAGGCAATAATAAATGCTATTATTTATCCCCATGTTCCTAATTAAGTTTATGTTCCATGCTATAACTGCTATGGTTCCCGAGCCCGTATATCCATAAAGGCTCTGAGGAAAACCCATGTGCACGTGTGGAATAATAAACGGTAAAAAGTATTCCTAGTCAAGCCTCTAAGACTGGCTCAAGTGTTGCATGATGATCACGTTTTCCTGATCATGGGCATGTCTATGCCGGCAACTTTGAGGGCACAATGTTAGGAGAACACTTGTGTTGAATCGACCCGATTGATGTTATGCTATGAGATACATTCGTCACAAGTTAATGGTTAATAACACAGAGAAAGTTAACGTTTGCATAATTCCTTAGACCATGAGAGTATCGAGTTTCTTCATGCTTGCTTCATGAACTTTGGGGTTTGTTAAACGTCATCCGTAAATGGGTGGCTATTACGGCGGCTTACGGGTTCATGGAAAAGTATGTCAAGGGACTTGATAGCTCAAGATTGGGATTTGCTCCTCCGATGATGGAGAGATATTCTTTGGGCCTTCTCGGTGTTACGATATCCATCATCGTCTGGCCAGACACATTGTGATTTGATCACAGGGATACCGGAACACGGGAACGAGAAAAGAGAACAAAACCGGTAACGAGGTAACTGGCATAGTGGACAAGTTGTTGATTCACGGGGATGCCGATAAATCTCACCTCAGGTATTTGTAACATATCGCAAAGCAACAGAAATAGCACACGGCAACTGGCGGTTCACTCGAATATTTATTCGTGTGGGCATATGGGTCAATATGGGTGTCCACGGCTCCGATGTTGATCATTGATCGAAAAGTGTTCCGGTCATGTCTATACTTCACCGAACCTATAGGGTCACACGCTTAAGGGTCATCTATCTGCTGAATGCTAGACAGGGAGTCTGAGAGAAAGTCACCGGAAAAGTTTCGGAGACAACGGAAGAGTTCCGGAGAGAGAACACTGGAAGAGTTTCGGTAAAACTGAAAAGTTGTTTCGGGGTATACCATTAAGTCAAATTGGTTTCAACACACACCTGGAAATTCTTGGAGGGTGCCAGAATTGTTCTGGGAACTTCTGGGATTTTTCCGGAGAAAAAACCCGAAAATGTTCCGGAGCTGCCGGAACCGCTTTGGTTGCTTTTCGCAGATGAAAATCACTAATCCGGAATTGTTTCGGAACACATCCAAAATTATTTTAGTGGGTACTGGAAATGTTCTAAGACCTACTGAAATATTTTTGGATTTAACGGTCGCGGAAAAATGTTTCCGTGAATAGTGAAAATCACTTTATGGTTACTTTATGGAAAGCCACCTTTATGGGCTTTGTCCCAAAATATCTTTGGGATGACATGGATGGATAAGAGCCACCCTACCCCTTGGGTTTTCCTATAAATAGAGGTGGAGAGGCACTCTCCACACTCACTCAAGCTCTCACATACAAATGCCATGCATGATCTAGCCTTCTCTCTCCCTCCCCGCGAAATAGTTTCGTAGAGGCGAAAGGCTGTCTGGATTCCGGTGGGAACTAGTTCTAGACGGCAAAGCCCTGCCAGATAGATGACACCATATGTGTGCAACCCCGTAGAGAGGTCGTAGGTTCGATCTTTTTTGCCTGAGGGGCTGTTCGAGAGTGCCTCCCGAAGGGCTGTCTGAGTGACCGTCCAAGTTTCTGTGAGTGCCTCCCGAAGGGCTGTCCGTGACACTGTCCGGGAGACTGTCCGACCGCCTCCCGAAGGGCTGTCCGAGGGACTGACGAGGGAGTGCATCCTCATGGTTGGGAGGTTGTAAATCCTAGCTTCGGGGATCTGCACCGACGATCTACATCGACTGTACTTCCGCTGCGCTACGAGTTGGTAATGATCAGATCAAACCTTGTATGCATCTCCATAGTGATCCTAGGCGTGCTCGCTGTACCAAAAAATTTTGTTTTCTGCTGCGTTCCCCTACACACTAGGGATGTATGAATCATACACGTACTTGTGAAAGATTCAGAGGACGTTGAACTTGCACGGTCGCGGACGCGAGTGGCCTCCAGCCAAGACGCAGATGGTAGTTGCGCAAGATTAGGCTGCAGGTGGCAGCGGGTGGCAAGACTCGAGTCTTGAATTGCGACTAGCGATCAAGGAGCGATGAGGTAAATCCTACTCGAGGCTAGTTTCTCTCCTTCTTCACCCGTTATTGGGAACATTTTTTTGGTTCTTTTGTGTCGTTTTTTTTGTTCTTTCAAGCCAGGTTTTTTTGAATCTACGAACAATTTTTACATCCAATGAATGCGAACAATAATTAAATTCCTGAACAATTAAATTTGTGAATATTTTTTGGAATTTGTGAAAAATAATTAAATTCGTGATTTCTTTGAACTTGCAAATATTTTCGTAATTCACAGCTAGTTTCTAATTCACGAAGATTTTTTGAAATAGTGAATATTATTTAAATTTGCAAGCATTTTTCAAATTTACAAACATTTTTTAAATCCATGAACATTTTTCCAAATTTGCAAAGTTTTTTTTTCAAACTTGTGAACTTTTTAATTCTTGAATATTTTTAAAATTTGCAAAAAAATTAAATTCATGATCAATTTTAAAATTTGCAAACATTTTCAAGTTTGTGAATTTGAATTCATGAACATTTTTAAAACCATGAACATTTTCTAAATTTTGGTTAAACAAGAAACAAAAACCAGCACTATATAATGCAACGTACAATAGTGAATGTGTAAAAAAATGCCGTTAGCTGGAGTGGCTTGAACTCACTACATTTGACGAGGAAAATATATGAGCATTAATAACCCACAAGTGTATGGGATCAATTGTAAATCTTTTCGGTAAGTAAGTTTCGAACCCAACTAGGGGCATAAGGATTTGGTTGATGAATAACAGTAAGGAATCACTGTAGAATCTGTATAAACTGTTTGGTTGTTTGTTTGATCAAGAGAGCAAGTGCAAGAATGTAATTTGTAACATGTCATTGAAATAGTCTTCCTATTTCTAAAAACCCATCTTAGATGGTGGGAAAAACACACAAGAGCTCAGCATATCTGACAAAAGCTCTAATGGTATAACTCAAACCCACCACCATGTCATTGAAATAGGCTCCCTGTTTCTAAAACACAAGTGAACTTTGCAATGAAATACCAAAATTAAGAAACTCTAACTTACTTAAACGTAAGGTCAAGATCGTGTGAATGCTACAAAACCAAGTTGAAAACATATACATGTCAATTTGATGGATAGCATGGCTAGCTATGTACAAAGTTGTGACATTTATGTCTAAAAACCTTGAGCTTGGTCGCACGACACCCAACATTGAACATTCAAGATCATGCAAATACTGCGGGAGTAAGCTGAGCTTCATCACAAATATAGATGGCAAATTTGTATAAAGCTATGATATAAGTATATGTATATGAAACCTACGCTTGATATTTGCATCATCACACGATATTTGAGAATGAGCACTAAAGATTGCATGAATGCTCTAAGAGCAAGACGAGACCCATCATCAGTATAGATGGCAAATTATAGATAACATTCTAAGTAAGAATGCTTTGTATTAAATTATTATTTTTTGATAACCTGACATTAACCTTGTAGTATCACACAATAAAAAAGACACAAAAACTCGGTAATGAACAATCAATTTAAAGGAGCTCCAACTTGCATATATAGCATGCATACAACACTAACTTCTAATGACCAACCCTAATCAGGACTAGTGGGCTACATATGACTAACTGACAATCCAATTATGGGCAAACATAGGCAACCCTAAAATTATGTGCCTTCCCCACCATGGCTTCGTTAATGCAACAAAGGCATGTGATAAAGGAATAACATTTAACATTATATGGTGTATATCATTGGACCGTACTATGAATTAACCTTATGTGAAAGATTAGTCATACATGTACAACTCGTCAATAGAAGGCAATGCTTACAATTAGTCATCATTGGCAATAACACACGTTTATGCTAGCTTTTTATTTAGATAGTTTTCCAAAGAATAGTCAATACTAAAGATGTCGTTCTCTCGAGTGGTAAGCAATGTTTCTCCTGATGGATAGTGTAATCATGAACAATGCCTACTTAGACGGTTGGTCACGTGTACAAAATGATACATGAGAGAGAAGTACTTACATACAATGGTACACCATAATTGGTCTAAGCTATTCTTTAGAAAACTAGGAAAAAGTAAGGATGTGCATGCCTCAGATCTTACCCAGCTTGTAGTCTAATTAGGGTGTAGGTTTAAGGAGTTGTCTCTAATAAAATTAGAACCAAATCCTCAATCCTAAACCTATAACCTTTTTTCTTATTGTGGGGTTTCATGATTAAAAAAACATTTTTTGAAAGTTAAAGAAATGAATCTGAATTACCCAACAACTTTAGGGCTAAGTCTTTCGTTTTAACTACAATTTATAAAAACAAACTCTTGATCGGTAAGAGAAACAAACTTGCGACAAAGTTCTAGGGGTGCCCACAATAGAAGAGCTGAAGAGGGCTCTGAAAATAAGAGAAGAGACGAAGGCGCTTGGAAGGATCAAACATAGAAAGCCACCAAGTATAGCATCTACTTCTAGCAATAGGAAAATTCTTGATTGCAACCACATCGTGAGGTGCCCGGCTTAAGTCATATATAGATATGTTTCTTGTCGGTTTTAACTTTTAGGAGTGAAGAGCAAGAGTAGTATCTTCCTAGAGCATATGCGAGAGATTTATATAAGAGAAAAAAAAATATTTATCTCCTCATATGAGATGAGAGGGAATCTTATGTATACCTAAATAGTTGATCCCACTATCTCAATTCTCTCTTCATGCACACACGACACCTCACCACACATGCCACCTCATCACTCCACTAATTATTTCTCCTAACATGCATGAGAAATGGTATTTATATTCTCTATAAACATGCACACATCTCAACTCACCACACATGTCACCTCATCAATCACACTACTTATATATCTCTTAAAATGCATAAGAAATATTACTTGTGTGTGTGTGTGTGTGTGTTACAACTATATAATAGTCAAATACAATATATTATATCTAGCTATCTTAATTTTTATTTAAACTTAATCAAAAAATATTGCAACCAATCCCTGCAACAACGCGCGGGGTATCATCTAGTAAATCCTAATGTAAAAGCGTAGTATCTGTTCTATCATGTAGCGCAACATGAATATGAAAATTTGTGCAAGTTTTAACAAAGAAGCATATAGTAGGCAAAGTTTAGGGCACATGCACATATATCACTTCTAACATATTTGACATGACAAATTTAATATATAGCAACTCTAACATATCTAACATGTAGCAATTCTAGCAAGCGTAGTACACGACGAAGTTTAGGAGACATGAACACATAACCATTCAAACAAGCATACTAACATTTAGGAGAATGGACATATACAATTCTTAACATATCTCATCCAACAAATTCTAATTAATAGCAACAATTTAGGACACCACGACATGGCCCGAGAGCCATCGCCCACAGATTGCAAGGTCGAGAGGAAGTGACCTCACCACCATGATTAGGACCACGGCCAAAGGAAAGGGACCCAACACCGTCGTGGTTGGGGCGTGGTGATCATGTTGTTGTTGCACGATGATTGGGGAAATGGCGGCACCGCTAGGGCCGGAATGCGGGGACTCGGCAACACCGCCACCACATCGTTGTGTGGGCGACATCACTGTTAGGTGTATGAGCACGCATGGCGGCATGGGAGACCCAACAACATAAGCCCTGGATGGTGGCACAGATCGCGGGTGCCACATGAGTTGGCGTGTGGCACGAGGAGATCACCATCGGGGATGGTGTCAGGGGATGGTGAAGCGATACAGAAGTAGAGATGGGATTGACAGGGAGGCGGCGGGGGTCGAGGCATCACTAATAGGGTTGGGTCAGAGGGGAATGGGGATGTTGCCGGAGACGGTACAATTCATAGTTGTTTGGAGAAGACGACGCAAGGTGAAGACGAAGGGGGCGCTGGGAATACATGGCAAGGGGAGGCAAAGGAGATTGGATGGACTTGGCGATGATGTTATTATTTATGGTAGAGTGCTACATTTTAATACTTAATATTTATAATATTATTTTCATAAAATCGACCCGTTCATGATTAAGGGTATGTTTGAATGAAAACCACACATTGCCACACCACATGTTAGGCATAACCGCACTCTCTTAGTCTAGTGTAAGCTTCTTTGGGTCACTTGTGGTGTGACACAATTTCTTAGCACCCTACCATCTTATACACAAGATCTCGCTTAAGGCAGAGAGCTTCATGCACGGCCGAGCGGGACGAGGCGGGTCTTGTAGCGAGCTCGCTCGGCCGGAGGAGCGAGGGGTGCTACTTGTGAGCTGCGTTGGGTTTTTCCCCGAAGAGGAAGGGAGATGCAATAGTAGCGGATAAGTATTTCCCTCAGCTGAGAACCAAGGATTATCGAACCAGTAGGAGCTTTACTCGAACAACCCTCAAACAACACCTACACACAAGAGAGCAAATACTTGCACCCAACGCGGGCAAGAGGGTTGTCAATCCCCTTGTACTCGTTAATTGCAAGGATTAAATCTGATAGTTGTAGATAGATAAAATGCAAAGTAAAATAAAAGTAAATAAATTGCAGCAAGATATTTTTTGATTTTATAATATGGCTAAGGTAGACCCGGGGGCCATAGTTTTCACTAGAGGCATCTCTCTCATAAGCAAAGCATACGGTGGGTAAATAAATTACTGTTAGGTAATTGATAGAAAAGCGCATAGTTATGATGTTATTCATGGCATGATCATGTATATAGGCATTACGTCCATGACAAGTAGACTGACTCCTGCCTGCATCTACTACTATTACTCCACCAATCGACCGACTCCTGCCTGCGTCTATGGTATTAAGTTCATGACAAACAGAGTAACGCTTTAAGCAAGATGACATAATGTAGATAGAATAAAACCAAGCAATATGATTGAATCCCTTCTTTTTACCCTTAGTAGCAACAATACAAATACGTGCCTCGCTACCCTTTTTTCACTGGGTGAGGAAACCACAAGATTTAACCTACTACTATGCACCACTTTCACCAAAGACCTAATTGTCAACTTGGCCAAAGAAAACTCACAGATCGGAAAGCATTACATAGCTATAACAATCATACATAATAAAGTTCAGAATATAACTTAATTACTTTCAATGAATAATTTGATCATAAACCCACAATTCACCGGATCCCAACAAACGCACCGCACAAAAGTAATATATCGGATAGAACACCGAGGAGAACATGGTATTGAAGATCATATTGAGAGAGAGAGAGAGATCCATCTAGCTAATCACTATGGACCCATAGGTCATGTAGGAACTACTCACACATCATTGGAGGGGCAGCAAGGTTGATGTAGAAGCCCTCTGTGGTCGATTCCCCCTCCGGCAGAGTACCGGCGGAGGCCTCCAGATGAGATCGCGGAAGAACAGAGGTTTGCAGCGGCAGAAAAATTGTTTCGGGGTTCCCCTCCGGTGTTTTTGAGATTTTAGGGAATTTATAGAAGTGGGATTAGGTCAGGAGGAGTTATGAGGGGCCCACAAGCTCAGGTGGCGTGCCCCCCTGGGGGCGCGCCGTATGAGCTTGTGGCCCACTCGTAGGTCTTCTGGCCTCCTCCCAGAGCTTCCTGGGTGTCTTCTCGTCAAGAAAAAATGACCGTAAAATTTTATCGCGTTTCGACTTCGTTTGCTATAGTTTTTCCGTGAAACAATAAAATAGGCAAAAACAGAAACTGGCACTGGGCTCTAGGTTAATAGTTTAGTTCCAAAAAATGATATAAAATTGCATATAAAGTATATAGAATTGATATAATAATAGCATGAAACAATCAAAAATTATAGATACGTTGGAGACATATCAGCATCCCCAAGCTTAATTCCTGCTCGTCCTTGAGTAGGTAAATGATAAACAAAATAAATTTTGACGTTGAATGCTACCTAGCATGTCTATCATGTAATCTCTTTTGCAATATGAATATTGAGAAACAATGAGGTAATTGGCATCAACATAATAATATCCCTGAATATCAGAACATAATCATTACTCTTCAAGATATATGATGCTTAATGAATGTTATCCCTACTCATTGAATTATGTAAGTGATACGTCTCCAACGTATCTATAATTTATGAAGTATTCATGCCATGTTTACAATAGTTTTATATGGTTTTGGTGCACTTTTATATTATTTTTATGGACTAACTTATTAATCTAGTGCCCAGTGCTAGTTCCTGTTTTTTGCATGTTCTTGTTTCGCAGAAAAACCATACCAACTAAAGTCCAAATGCAATAAAATTTTACGGAGATTTATTTTGGAATATATGTGATTTTTGGGAGGAAGAATCAATGCAAGACGGTGCTTGAGGGATCCACAAGAAAGATAATTTCTGGAGCACCCCCTTGCCTTGTGGGCACCTCGTAGGTCGGTTGGAGCCCTTCTTTCGCCACAAGAAAGATAATTTCTGGATAAAAATCCCCTCAAAATTTCAGCCCAATTGGAGTTACGGATCTCCAGATATTTAAGAAACGGTGAAGGGCCAAAAAATAGACGCGAACCAGAGAAGAAAACAGAGAGAGAGAGAGAGATCCAATCTCGGAGGGGCTCTCGCCCCTCCGGGCGCCATGGAGGCCAAGGACCAGAGGGGAGAACCTCTCCCCATCTAGGTGGAGGCCATGGAGGAGGAAGCCCGAGGGGGAGACTCTCTCCCCCTCTCTCTCGGTGGCGCCGGAGTGCCGCCGGGGGAACCATCGCCGCGGTGATCGTCTTCATCAACATCACCGTCTTCATCACCTCCCTCATCTCTTTTCAGTGGTCCACTCTCCCACACCCGTTGTAATCTACTACTTGAACATGGTGCTTTATGCCACATATTATTATCCAATGATGTGTTGCCATCCTATGATGATTGACTAGATTTCTTTTGTCCTTTCGGTTGAGTGCTGATCTTGATTGGTTTGAGTTGTATGTTTTATTTTAGTGCTATCCTATGATGCCTTCCGTGCCGCGCACACGTGGGGGATTCCCGCTGTATGGTGTTGCAATACGTTCATGATTCGCTTATAGTGGGTGGCTAGAGTGACAGAAGGTTACACCCGAGTAAGGGGGTTGTTGCGTATGAGAGTAAAGAGGACTTTTTACTTAATGCTATGGTGGGTTTTACCTTAATGATTTCTAGTAGTTGCGGATGCTTGCTAGAGGTCCAATCATAAGTTCATATGATCCTAGTACGGAAAGTATGTTAGCTCATGCCTTCCCCTCATATAAAATTGCAATAATGATTACTGATCTTGTTATCAATTGCCTAGGACAAGTCTGCACACCATACCATCATTATTCCACACTCGCTATTTGTAATATACTGTATTATATTCTAAATTTATTTTGGAAGCACCTATTTTTATGTTTTAGTTCTCCGATATCATGCAAAGCTATCCTCTTTGTACCCACAACGTAGTTTTATTTCTCGTTTCCAGATAAAAGCAAACGCTCGGTATAGTTAGAGTTGTATCAGTGGCAGATAGGACTTGAGAGAATATTGATCTTACCTTTAGCTCCTTGTGGGTTCGATGCACCATACTTACCACTTCCATCTTTGGAAAGTGCTACGATGATTCCTTGCACTTAGGGATTATCAAGCTCTTTTCTGGCGCCGTTGCCGGGGAGCAATAGCGTGGGGTAAATATTTTTGTGTATGCTTGTTTGCTTTCATCACTAAGTAGATTTTGTTTTTCCTTCTGTTTTTGTTTTCTTGTTTTCTTTCTTTAGTTGTGGGTGGAAAAAAATTAATTAAAAAAATGCAAAATACAAAAAATTTACTTGCCTCTCATGCCTAGCTTAATGGCTTTAAAGAAAGCGCTGCCTGGGAGACAACCCAAAAGTTTTAGAGAGTATTTTTTTTATCTTCTATTGTGTAATATAAACTTTATTATGTGTGCCATTTAAATTTTCAAAAAATAAAATAAAAATATAGAGGGGAACCTAAAAACTTTTTCAAAAAGAGAAGCGATTGGAAGGTTATGCATTGAAGAAGTGAGGGTCGACCATGAACACTTGTGTTCATGCTCATGGAAACAATTTAGAATTTTTCATGGAAGTTTCTCACAAAAATAATTATCCCTTTGTACAAATTCATTGTATTATAAAAATAATATGCCAAGTAAAGCCTTTGGGATAGTATGGATGCTTGTTGATTAGATTCTGTGCAAAAACAAAAACTTTTGGGGCCAGTGCTGGAATTTCTATTCTGTACTGGAGTGTGAGAAAATCCTGAAATTTTTACAAAGTATTGGGTTAAATGTTTTTTACGTTGTCCTAATTTTTCAGAATTTTTGGAGGTACAGAAGTATTCTTTTTAATTCTCTCACTACATGTTGTTCTGTTTTTGACAGATTCTGTTTTTATTGCATAGTTTGCTCTTGTGTTGACAGTACCAAAGTGAATGATTTATTTTCATACTAACCTATCTCACGGAGTTTCGTTAAGTTTTATGTGATTGAAGTTTTCAAGTTTTGGGTGAGATAACGATATGAGGAGAATAAGGAGTGGCAAGACCCTAAGCTTGGGGATGCCCAAGGCACCCCAAGGTAATATTCAAGGAAGACTCAAGTGTCTAACCTTGGGGGTGCCCCGGAAGGCATCCCCTATTTCGTCTTCAACACTATCGGTAACCTCACTCTGAACTATATTTTTATTCGTCACATAATATGTGTTTCGCTTGGAGCGTCATTTTATTTTAGTTTGCTTTGCTTGCTGTTATTAATAATCATGTTTGCACCTTTTTATCTCAATAAAATGTCAAGTATAGCCTTTACCATGCTCAGTTTGCAAGTATATGTGTTGATGTTTAGAAACAGAAAGTTCTCTGTTATGTCCTGAATATTTGTGAATTGTCAGAACATGATAAAAATCTGAATTTTTTACAAGAATGCATGATTTCTCTGTCACGTGGTAATTTTTCAGAATTTTTGGAGTTAGGGAAGTATGAATTTCTATTCCCCCTTTATAGACTGTTCTGTTTAGACAGATTTCGGTTATAGTTGCATTGTTTGCATATGTTTGCTTGTTTAATGTTTCTATTTGTGGATAGGAGTATTAAATATGTAGAGGCATTTAGTATGCAATGTTTAATTATGATTTTAGTGATTTGCTACAGTAGAGAATGTTAAGGTTTTGAGTTGATTTATACTAACTTATCTCACGATTTCTTGTTGAGTTTTGTGTGGATGAAATTTTTAAGATTTAGGGAAACCATGGTATGAGAGGAATTAAGGAGACACAAGAACTCAAGCTTGGTGATGCCCAAGGCTCCCCAAGTTAATATTCCAAGAATTCTCAAGCATCTAAGCTTGGGGATGCCCCGGTAGGCATCCTACCTTTCTTCATCAACGACTATCGGTTAGTTTTGGTTGAACCTGAGTTTTTACTTGTTCACATGATATGTGCTATTCTTGGAGTGCCCTTTTATCTTTGTTTGCTGTTTGAATAAAATTCTTAGATCTAAAAGTTTTAAATGAGAGAGAGGGTCCTCACATAGCTACTTAATTATTTGACTACCATGATCTTCACTTTTATCTTTTGGAGTAGTTTGTCATTTACTCTCGTTCTTCACTTATATCCTAAGAGTAAATTGTTGAAAGAATTGAATATCATAAAAATGAAATTATATGTGCTTCATATGCTTGTCCCATGGGGAGTAATGACTTCACATATAAGAAGTATAATTGGTAAAATTTGTTGGAAGTTAGCAAACACAGCATTGGTCACTTGAACAATTCATGAAAGAATATTAAAGGAAGAGAAATTTCACATATAAATATACTATCTTGGACATCTTCTATGGTTGTGAGCCCCCATTAATTATTTTCAAGCTTGATCAAGTAGTTGACGTTGGACAAGGAAGACAACGTAATGGGTTATGTTTGTTTATATTCACATAGAAGTTATATTGTCATGGATCCTCTAACATGTGGTGCTTGCTTAGGATCTTTTGCTAGCCAAAAATTCGTACTAAGTAGAGATACTACTTGTGCATCCAAAAACCCTTAAACCCAGTTTCTTGTCATGAGAGTCCACCATATCTTCCTATGGATTGAATACGATCCTTCAAGTAAGTTGTCATCGGTGCAAAAAGCAATAAAAATTGCTCCTAAATATGTATGATCTTTTATTGGAAGGGAAAATAAGCTTTGTACAAACTTGTGATGGTGAAGAAATAAAAGCGATGGACTGCATAATAAAGGTTGCTATCACAAGGGGTAATATAAAGTGACGTTCCTTTCCATTAAGAGCTTGCACATCCAAAAAAAATTGCATACAACCTCTGCTTCCCTCTACGAAGGGCCTATCTTTAAGTTTTCTGTATTTACTTTTATGCAAGAGTCAGTAATGTTCATCCCTATTCCGTTCTATTTATTCTCTAGTGGGCAAGCATCATGTGGTAGGGAATGATCCAGGCACATATATCCAGTTGAATATAGGTGATCATTAGTTATTATTGTTGACATTATCCCTGACATAAATAAGTTGGGAGGCGAAACATTAAGCCCCTATCTGACTATGTGTTTGACTGAAATGGTTTGTTCTAAAAATATGCTTTGAGTGTCAGCAATCATGGAAGACTAAATGATAGTTGAGTATGTGGAATTTGCTAAAACAAAGCTCTTACATAGACCCTTCCTGAAAATAAGATGAATTGTAATTGTTTAATGACTAAGAATATAGTTTGTTGGTTTTCAAGAAAGTTTATGGTCTATACTTTTAACATGTGAATAGCTTGCTACTTGATCATGAGAAGTTTTATGAGATGAGCTACTGTTTATGATATATAATGATGCTAGAAAAAGTGTTTGAAATTATCATTGATCAAACTTATGCACTATGCTAGCATTCACACTTCATAAATTATATCTTTTATCATTTACCTACTCGAGGACGAGCAGGAATTAAGCTTGGAGATGCTGATACCTCTCCAACGTATCTATAATTTATGAAGTATTCATGCCATGTTTACAATAGTTTTATATGGTTTTGGTGCACTTTTATATTATTTTTATGGACTAACTTATTAATCTAGTGCTCACTACCAGTTCCTGTTTTTTTGCATGTTTTTTGTTTTGCAGAAAAACCATACCAAACGAAGTCCAAACGCGACAAACTTTTACGGAGATTTATTTTGGAATATATGTGATTTTTGGGAGGAAGAATCAACGCAAGACGGTGCTCGAGGGATCCACAAGGCAACAGGGCGCGGCCTACCCCCCTTGCCTTGTGGGCACCTCGTAGGTCGGTTGGAGGCCTTCTTTCGCAGAAAGAAAGATAATTTCCGAATAAAAATCCCCTCAAAATTTCAGCCCAATCGGAGTTACGGATCTCCAGATATTTAAGAAACGGTGAAGGGCCAGAAAACGAACGCGAACCAGAGAAGAAAACAGAGAGAGAGAGATCCAATCTCGGAGGGGTTCTTGCCCCTCCGGGAGCCATGGAGGCGAAGGACCAGAGGGGAGAACCTCTCCCCATCTAGGGGGAGGCCATGGAGGAGGAAGCTCGAGGGGAGACTCTCTCCCCCTCTCTCTCGGTGGCGCCGGAGTGCCGCCGGGGGAATCATCGCCGCGGTGATCGCCTTCATCAACATCACCGTCTTCATCGCCTCCCTCATCTCTTTTCAGCGGTCCACTCTCCCGCACCCCGCTGTAATCCCCTACTTGAACATGGTGCTTTATGCCACATATTATTATCCAATGATGTGTTGCCATCCTATGATGTTTGAGTAGATTTCTTTTGTCCTTTCGGTTGATTGATGATCTTGATTGGTTTGAGTTGTATGTTTTATTTTGGTGCTGTCCTATGGTGCCTTCCATGCCGCACACACATGGGGGATTCCCGTTGTAGGGTGTTGCAATACGTTCATGATTCGCTTATAGTGGGTGGCTAGAGTGACAGAAACTTACACCCCGAGTAAGGGGGTTGTTGCGTATGGGAGTAAAGAGGACTTTTTACTTAATGCTATGGTTGGGTTTTACCTTAATGATTTCTAGTAGTTGCGGATGCTTGCTAGAGGTCCAATCATAAGTTCATATGATCCAAGTATGAAAAGTATGTTAGCTCATGCCTCTCCCTCATATAAAATTCGAATAATGATTACCAATCTTGTTATCAATTGCTTAGGACAATTCCGCACATCATACCATCATTATTCCACACTCGCTATTTGTAATATATTGTAATATATTCTAACTTTATTTAGGCAGCACCTATTTTTATATTTTAGTTCTCCGATATCATGCAAAGCTATCCTCTTTGTACCCACAACATAGTTTTATTTCTCGTTTCTAGATAAAAGCAAACGCTCGGTATACGTAGAGTCGCATCAGTGGCAGATAGGACTTGAGAGAATATTGATCTTACCTTTAGCTCCTTGTGGGTTCGACACACCATACTTAACACTTCCATCTTTGGAAAGTGCTACGATGATTCCTTGCAGTTGGGGATTATCAGTAAGCATGGCATGACTCCGCCTTTACCGCATAAATATAAATCATGAGCACCCCGGTGTCAAACCAAGCAATTGGATCATACTTTTTCACGCGCTTTAGCATTTTTAACTCCGCTCAATACATGAGCGCGAGTCATGGACATAGCACTACGGGTGGAATAGAACGCGGTGGTAGAGATCAATAAGGGAAGTCAAAAAGGAAGAAAGTCTCGCATCAACTCGGCGGATCAATAGGCAATGGAGAGGCCTATCAATTGATATCAATGCGAGGAGTAGGGATTGCCATGCAACGGATGCACTAAGAGCTATAAGTGTATGAAAGCTCTCTACTGAAACTAAGTGGGTGTGCATCCAACTTGCTTGCTCATGAAGACCTCGGGCATTTGAGGAAGCCCGTCATCAGAATATACAAGCCAAGTTCTATAATGAAAAATTCCCACTAGTATATGAAAGTGACAACTCAGGAGACTCTCTATATGAAGAACATGGTGCTACTCTGAAGCACAAGTGTGGTAAAAGGATAGTAGCATTGCCCCTTCTGTCTTTTTCTCTCATTTTTCTTTTTCCCCTTTTTTTAGAACAATATCATGAACCTCATCCCCACTTTTTGGAGGACTCATCAGTCTCCATCATTCTTTACCTCACCGGGACAATGCTCTAATAATGATGATCCTCACACTTTTATTTACTTACAACTCGATAAGACTGGAACAATATGATCTATATGAATGCCTCTGGCAGTGTACCAGGATGTGCAATGATCTAGTGTAACATGTATTACAATGATGAATGGTGGCTTTGCCACAAATATCATGTCAGCTCTATATGATCATGCAAAGCAATATGATGATGAACACACATGTCACGTGGATAGTAACGGTGGAAGTTGCATGGCAATATATCTCGGAATGGCTATGGAAATGCCATGATAGGTAGGTATGGTGGCAGTTTTGAGGAAGATATAAGGAGGCTTATGTGTGATAGAGCGTATCATATCACGGGGTTTCGATGCATCGGCGGAGTTTGCACCGACTCTCGTGGTGAGAAAGGGGAATGCACGGCACGGGAGAGGCTAGCAAAATATGGATAGGTGGGAGTGCTTAAGTCCATGAACTCACATTAGTCATAAAGAACTCATATACTTATTGTGAAAGTTGAAAAGCCCTCGAAGCAAAGTATTACTCGCATGCCCCTAGGGAGGAGGTTGGTAGGAGTTAACCATCGCGCATCCACGATTTAGAAAGCACTCAAGCATTTCAATCAGACATAACAATGCTCAAACCTCCCCACCATGCCATGCCAGACACTTAAATGAGTAATAAATTACAAGCTTTAATATCAATATCTTTACTAACTAATGATCATGAATCGATACCCTTTCTGTTAGGGCATATTTCTCCCTTAGTGGTTTTGGTGATTGATGACAATACATTTGCGGACTAATCGTGTGCATTGAGCATTTCAGATAATCTATCATATGGCACAAGACGATTGAAGCCCCTCGGAGTGTTAAAGCAAGACGGTTATTTTTCCCACATTTCTTTTTCGGTGGACTTGAGTCGTAGGGAAACCGTACTATTAAGAGGGGGTTCGCTTCGGAAAGGTTTTGGGTGGAATCATCACGTACACATTTCCTTTGCACCCTCTTTCCTTTCCCGCAACATTGGAGTTCCAACTGTTCTTTAGTGTTCATGTTCTGTAAGCTGCCAAGCAGTAGTACCGCTCCCCTCAGCGATAGTACCGCTGGCGAGTTGTAGTACCGCCGGTCCAGTACCATGCGTACTAGCGCTTAGCTTTGGCGTTCTGTTGCTATTTCGCGCTCAGCGGAAGTGGCACGGTAGTAGGGCGGTAGTACCGCTCTGGCACTTCCGTCCCTACCACCGCTCCACTACCGCTGGCTCGTTGTAGCACAGAGCACTAAGCGGCAGTGGCGCGGAAGTACCGCTCTCTTGTGAGCGGCACTACTGCTCGGCCACTTCCGTTCCACTTCAGCTTAGTCAAAAGCTTCTAGACACTTTTGCCACTTCACGGCAGTAGGGCGGCAGTAGGGCGGCAGTACATGCGCGGTAGTGCCGCTGCCTCTGTACTCCCCCGGTCTTGTTTCGCTACACTACAGCCCCAGCGGTAGTACCGCTGGGACGGGCAGTAGTACCGCTCCGGCGGCACTACCGGGCTGAGGTACTGTGCCTGCTGTGCTATGTACCTGAAACTACCGCGCGGGCGGTAGTACCGCTCATGGAACGGTAGTACCGCTTAAGCGTGGACTGTGAGATGCATAACGGTTGGATTTGTCCCCACTATATAAAGGGGGTCTTCTTCCCTAAGAAGACCTGCCTCTTTCTTCCCCAAACTCCATTGTTGCTCCAAGCTCCATTTTCGCCCGATCTCCCTCCCTAGCCAATAACTTTGGTTGATCTTCTAGGGTTTGGGTAAGAAGGCCCCGATCTACACTTCCACCAAGAGAAATTTGATTCCCCCCACTAATCCCTTGCGGATCTTGTTACTCTTGGGTGTTTGAGCACCCTAGACGGAAGAGGTCACCTCGGAGCCACAAACCATTGTGGTGAAGCTCCGTGGTGGTGTTGGGAGCCTCCAATTTGGTTGTGGAGAGAGCCCCAACCTTGTTTGTAAAGGTCCGGTCTCCGCCTTCAAGGGCACCACTAGTGGAATCACGACATCTTGCATTGTGCGAGGGCGTGAGGAGAATACGGTGGCCCTAGTGGCTTCTTGGGGAGCATTGTGCCTCCACACCGCTCTAACGGAGACGTACTTCCTCTCAAAGGGAAGGAACTTCGGCAACACATCCTCGTCTTCACCGACTCCACTTGTGGTTATTTCTTTCCTTTACTTTGTGCATGATATTGTTGTGTTGTATTGATTGCTTGCTTGTTGTTGTCATTGTTGCTAGCATCATATAGGTTGCTCACCTAGTTGCATATCTAGAAAACCTATTTGTTGCTAATCCTAAATTGTTAAGAAAAGCTAAAAATTGGTAGTTGCCTATTCACCCCCCCTCTAGTCAACCATATCGATCCTTTCAATTGCTATCAGAGCCTCGTCTCTTTATTAAGGGTTTCACCACCCGAAGAGTATGGTTGATGACGGGGATCGGGATGAAGAAGTAACCGAGGCCGTGGAGTTGAACTCGGTCACCCGAGACGACTTGAATGAAGCTATGACTTCACTTAAGACGTCTATGATGGCCAAGGTCAAGTCCATGTTCAAAGAAATCCTTGAGGGGTTGAAATCTTCTACCGGTCCGATGCAAGTGGTTGATCCCACTGCATCGGAGTCCAGGCCAACTCCGGTAAGGAAGCGGCTAAAGGTACTCAAACTTCTTCCCCTCTAGGGAAAAATGGGACGGGCATCCATGCCTCGGTTGGCCCTCCCCCGGAATATGGAGGTCCGGTACCTTCACCTTGTTGGGGAACGTTGCATGGAAAACAAAAAATTTGTACGCACACGCAAGATCTATCCATGGATATGCATAGCTACGAGAGGGGGAGTGTGTCTACGTACCCTCATAGACCGTAAGCGGAAGCGTTAGAACAACGCGGTTGATGTCGTCGAACAACTTCACGATCCAACCGACTGAGCACCGAACGTATGGCACCTCCGCGTTCAGCACACGTTCAGCTCGGTGACGTCCTCGACTTCTTGATCCAGCAAGACGGCGAGGTAGTGAATGAGTTCCGGCAGCACGACGGCGTGGTGACGGTGATGGTGATGCTATCTCCGCAGGGCTTCGCCCAAGCACTGCGAAAATATGACCGAGGGACGGAACTGTGGAGGGGGGCGCCGCACACGGCTAAGACAATGTTGTGGCTTGTTTGGGGCGCCCCTCTCCTCTATTTATATATGTGTAGGGGCTTGGAGTAGAAGGAATAGTGCCACGTGAACAGTAACCGTGAATAGTACACACGTGGACTTGGACTCCAAAGTCCAATCCTATTCCTACTAGGACTCTCCCTTTTTTTTCCTTCCCTAGCTGCGTGGGCTTTTGAGGACTTGGTGCGCCTGGCCCAATAAGGCCAGGGCGCCTCCCCTTAGCCCATGCCAGCCCTTGGGACTTGGTGGAACCACTTGTGGACTTCCGGACCCCTCCGGAATCCTCCGGAACCTTCTGGAAGCTTCCCGGTACAATACCGAAAAAACTGCACCTTTTTTCGGAACCCAAAATATGACTTCCCATATATAAATCTTTACCTCTCGACCATTCCGAGACTCCTCGTGACGTCCGGGATCTCATCCGGGACTCCGAACAACATTCGGTTACCAATTCACATAACTCATATAACACTATATCGTCAACGAACGTTAAGCGTGCGGACCCTACGGGTTCGGGAATGATGTAGACATGACTGAGACGCCTCTCCGGTCAATAACCAATAGCGGAAACTGGATGCTCATATTGGTTCCTACATATTCCATGAAGATCTTATCGGTCGAACCGCAATGACAACATACGTAATTCCCTTTGTCCATCTGTATGTTACTTGCCCGAGATTCGATCGTCGGTATCTCCATACCTAATTCAATCTCGTTACCGGCAAGTCTCTTTACTCGTTCCGTAATACATCATCCCGTAACTAACTCCTTAGTCACTTTGCTTGCAAGCTTCTTATGATGTGCATTACCGAGAGGGCCCAGAGATACCTCTCCGAAACACGGAGTGACAAATCCCAGTCTCGATCCATGCCAACTCAACGGACACCTTCGGAGATACCTGTAGAGCATCTTTATGATCACCCAGTTACGTTGTGACATTTGATAGCACACAAGGTATTCCTCCGGTATCCGGGAGTTGCATGATCTCATGGTCTGAGGAACATGTATTTGACATTCCAGAAAGCAGTAGCAATAAACAGAACGATCATATGCTAAGCTAATGGATGGGTCTTGTCCATCACATCATTCTCCTAATGATGTGATCCCGTTATCAAATGACAACTCATGTCTATGGTTAGGAAACCTTAACCATCTTTGATCAACGAGCTAGTCTAGTAGAGGCTCACTAGGGACACGGTATTTGTTTATGTATTCACACATGTATTTAAGTTTCCGGCCAATACAATTCTAGCATGAATAATAAACCTTTATCATGAACAAGGAAATATAAAATAATAACAACTTTATTATTGCCTCTAGGGCATATTTCCATCAGTCTCCCACTTGCACCAGAGTCAATAATCTAGTTCACATCGCCATGTGATTAACACCCAAGAGTTCACTAGAGTCAATAATCTAGTTCACATCACCATGTGATTAACACTCAAAAAGTTCTAAGGTGTGATGATGTTTTGCTCGTGAGAGAGAATTTTAGTCAATGGGTCTGCAATATTCAGACCCATGTGTACTTTGCAAATCCTTATGTCATACTCTAGATGCTGCTATTACGCTTTACTTGGAGCTATTCCAAATGACTGCTCCATTATACGTATCCGGTTTGCTACTCAGAGATATCCAGATTGGTGTCAAAGCTTGCATCGACGTAACCCTTTACGACGAACTCTTTGTCGCCTCCATAATCGAGAAGCATTTCCTTAGTCCTTTAGTTACTAAGGATAATTTTGACCGCTGTCCAGTGATTCACTCCTGGATCACTCTTGTACCCCTTTGCCAGACACGTGGCAAGGCACACATTAGGTGTGGTACACAGCATGGCATACATTATAGAACCTATGGCTGAGGCATAGGGAATGACTTTCATTCTCTCTATATATTCTGCCGTGGTCGAGCTTTGAGTCTTACTCAACTTTACACCTTACAATACAGGCAAGAACTCCTTCTTTGACTGATCCATTTTGAACTCCTTCAAAATCTTGTCAAGGTATGTACTCATTGAAAGTCTTATCAAGCGTCTTGATCTATCTCTATAGATCTTGATGCCCAATATATAAGCAGCTTCACCGAGGTCTTTCATTCAAGTATCCTTTTATGCCATCCAGAAATTCTATATCATTTCCAATCAACAATATGTCATCCACATATAATATTAGAAATGCTACAGAGCTCCCACTCACTTTCTTGTAAATACAGGCTTCACCGTAAGTCTGTACAAAACCATATACTTTGATCACCTCATCAAAGCGTATATTCCAACTCCGAGATGCTTGCACCAGTCCATAGATGGATCGCTGGAGCTTGCACACTTTGTTAGCACCCTTAGGATCGACAAAACCTTCTGGTTGCATCATATACAACTCTTCTTTGAGAAAACCATTAAGGAATGTAGTTTTGACATCCATTTGCTAGATCATAAAATGCGGCAATTGCTAACATGATTCGGACAGACTTAAGCATCGCTATGGGTGAGAAAGTCTCATCGTAGTCAACCCCTTGAACTTGTCGAAAACCTTTCGCGACAAGTCGAGCTTTGTAGACAGTGATATTACCATCAGCGTTTGTCTTCCTCTTAAAAATCCATTTATTCTCAATGGCTTGCCGATCATCGGGCAAGTCCACCAAAGTCCATACTTTGTTCTCATACATGGATCCTATCTCAGATTTCATGGCCTCAAGCCATTTGTCGGAATCTGGGCTCATCATAGCTTCTTCATAGTTCGTAGGTTCGCCGTTGTCTAACAACATGACTTCCAGAACAGGATTACCGTACCACTCTGGTGCGGAACGTACTCTGGTCGACCTACGAGGTTCAGTAGTAACATGATCTGAAGTTTCATGATCTTCACCATTATCTTCCTCTCTTATTGGTGTAGGCATCACGGGAACGGTTTTCTCTGATGAGCTACTTTCCAATTCGAGAGAAGGTACAATTACCTCATCAAATTCTACTTTCCTCCCACTCACTTCTTTCGAGAGAAACTCCTTCTCTAGAAAGGACCCATTCTTGGCAACAAAGACCTTGCCTTCAGATCTATGGTAGAAGGTGTACCCAATTGTTTCTTTAGGGTATCCTATGAAGACGCACTTCTCCGCTTTGGGTTCGAGCTTATCAGGTTGAAGCTTTTTCACATAAGCATCGCATCTCCAAACTTTTAAAAACGACAGCTTAGGTTTCTTGCCAAACCACAGTTCATACGGTGTCGTCTCAACGGATTTAGACGGTGCCCTATTTAACGTGAATGCAGCTGTCTCTAATGCATAACCCCAAAACGATAGTGGCAAATTGGTAAGAGACATCATAGAACGCACCATATCCAATAAAGTACGGTTACGACGTTCAGACGCACCATTATGCTGTGGTGTTCCAGGTGGCGTGAGTTGTGAAACAATTCCACATTTTCTTAAATGAAGGCCAAACTCGTAACTCAAATATTCGCCTCCGCGGTCGGATCGTAGAAACTTTATTTTCTTGTCACGATGATTCTCTACTTCACTCTGAAATTCTTTGAACTTTTCAAATGTTTCAGACTTGTGTTTCATCAAGTAGATATACCCATACCTACTCAAATCATATGTGAAGGTTAGAAAATAACGATACCCGCCGCGTGCTTCAACATTCATCGGACCGCATACATCGGTATGTATTATTTCCAACAAATCAGTAGCTCGCTCCATTGTTCCGGAGAACGGAGTTTTAGTCATCTTGCCCATGAGGCATGGTTCGCAAGTATCAAATGATTCATAATCAAGAGATTCCAAAAGTCCATCAGCATGGAGTTTCTTCATGCGCTTTACACCAATATGACCTAAATGGCAGTGCCACAAGTATGTTGCACTATCATTATCAACTTTGCATCTTTTGGCATCAATATTATGAATATGTGTATCACTACGATCGAGATTCAACAAGAATAAACCATTCACAAGGGTGCATGATCACGAGGGATATTATTCATATAAACAGAATAACCATTATTCTCTGACTTAAATGAATAACCGTCTTGCAATAAACAATATCCGGATATAATGTTTTATGCTCAACACAAGCACCAAATAACCATTATTTAGATTTATTACTAATCCCGAAGGTATTACGAGCGTGTCGATATTGATCATATCAATCTTGGAGACACTTCCAACACATATCGTCACCTCGCCCTCAGCTAGTCTCCATTACTCTGCAGCTCCTGCTTCAAGTTACTAATATTAGCAACTGAATCGGTATCAAATACCCAGATGCTGCTACGAGCACTAGTGAGGTACATATCAATAATATGTATATCAAATATACCTTTGTTCACTTTGCCATCCTTCTTATCCGCCAAATACTTGGGGCAGTTTCGCTTCCAGTGACCAGTTCCTTTGCAGTAGAAGCACTCAGTTTCAGGCTTGGGTCCAACTTTGGGTTTCTTCGTGGGAGCGGTAGCTTGCTTGCCGTTCTTCTTGAAGTTCCCCTTCTTTCCCTTGCCCTTTTTCTTGAAACTAGTGGTCTTGTTAACCATCAACACTTGATGCTCCTTCTTGATTTCTACCTCCGCCGATTTCAGCATCGCGAAGAGCTCGGGAATTGTCTTCTCCATCCCTTGCATATTATAGTTCATCATGAAGCCTTTATAGCTTGGTGGTAGTGACTGAAGAACTCTGTCAATAACACTCTCAACTGGAAGATCAATTCCCAGCTGAGTCAAGTGGTTGTGGTATCCAGACATTCTGAGTATGTGTTCACTGACAGAACTGTTCTCCTCCATGTTACAGCTGAAGAACTTGTTGGAGACTTCATATCTCTCAACCCGGGCATTAGCTTGAAATATCAATTTTAGCTCCTGGAACATCTCATATGCTCCATGGTGTTCAAAACGCTTTTGTAGTCCCGGTTCTAAGCCGTAGAGCATGGCACACTGAACTATCGAGTAGTCATCAGATCGAGCCTGCCAGGCGTTCACAACGTCTGCAGCAGCTCCTGCAGCAGGTCCATCACCTAGCGGTGCATCAAGGACATAATCCTTCTGTGCAGCAATGAGGATAATCCTCAAGTTACGGACCCTGTCCGTGTAATTGCTACCATCATCTTTCAACTAAGCTTTCTTTAGGAACGTATCAAAAACAGGGGAGCTACAACGCGAGCTATTGATCTACAACATAATTTGCAAAGACTATCAGGACTAAGTTCATGATAAATTAAGTTCAATTAATCAAATTACTAATGAACTCCCACTTAAATTAACATCCCTCAAGTTAACTAAGTGATACATGATCCAAATCAACTAGCCCATGTCCGATCATCACGTGAGATGGGATAGTCATCAATGGTGAACATCTCCATGTTGATCAATATCTACTATATGACTCATGTTCGACCTTTCGGTCTCCAGTGTTCCGAGACCATGTCTGTACATGCTAGGCTCGTCAAGTTTAACCCAAGTATTCTGCTTGTGTAAAACTGGCTTGCACCCGTTGTATGTGAACGTAGAATCTATCACACCCGATCATCACGAGGTGCTTCGAAACGACGAACTTTAGCAACGGTGCATACTCGGGGAGAACACTTTTATCTTGAAATTTAGTGAAGGGATCATCTTATAATGCTACCGTCGTTCTAAGCAAAATAAGATGCATAAAGGATAAACATCACATGCAATCAAAATATGTGACATGATATGGCCATCATCATCTTGTGCTTTTGATCTCCATCTCCAAAGCATCGTCATGATCTCCATCGTCACCGGCTCGACACCTTGATCTCCATCGTTGCATCGTGGTCGTCTCGCCAACTATTGCTTCTACAACTATTGCTAACGCATAGTGATAAAGTAAAGCAATTACATGGCGCTTGCATTTCATACAATAAAGAGACAACCATAAGGCTCCAGCCGGTTGCCGATAAATTACAAAACATGGTCATCTCATACAATAACGTATATCACATCATGTCTTGACCATATCACATCACAGCATACCCTGCAAAAACAAGTTGGACGTCCTCTACTTTGTTGTTGCAAGTTTTACGTGGCTGCTACGGGCTTCTAGCAAGAACCGTTCTTACCTACGGCACAAAACCACAACGGTGATTTATCAAGTTTGCTGTTTTAACCTTCAACAAGGACCGGCCGCAGTCAAATTTGATTCAACTAAAGTAGGAGAAATAGACACCCGCCAGCCACCTTTATGCAAAACAAGTTGCATGTCTGTCGGTGGAACCGGTCTCATGTACGTGGACATGTAAGGTTGGTCCGGGCCGCTTCATCTTACAATACCGCTGAATCAAAATAAGACGTTGGTGGTAAGCAGTATGACGATCACCGCCCACAACTCTTTGTGTTCTACTCGTGCATATCATCTACGCATAGACCTGGCTCATGATGCCACTGTTGGGGAACGTTGCATGGAAAACAAAAAATTTGTACGCACACGCAAGATCTATCCATGGAGATGCATAGCTACGAGAGGGGGAGTGTGTCTACGTACCCTCGTAGACCGTAAGCGGAAGCGTTAGAACAATGCGGTTGATGTCGTCGAACAACTTCACGATCCAACCGACCGAGCACCGAACGTACGGCACCTCCGCGTTCAGCACACGTTCAGCTCGGTGACGTCCTCGACTTCTTGATCCAGCAAGACGGCGAGGTAGTGGATGAGTTCCGGCAGCACGACGGCGTGATGATGGTGATGGTGATGCTATCTCCGCAGGGCTTCGCCCAAGCACTGCGAAAATATGACCGAGGGACGGAACTGTGGAGGGGGGCGCCGCACACGGCTAAGACAATGTTGTGGCTTGTTTGGGGCGCCCCCTCTCCTCTATTTATATATGTGTAGGGGTTTGGAGTAGAAGGAATAGTGCCATGTGAACAGTAACTATGAATAGTACACACGTGGACATGGACTCCAAAGTCCAATCCTATTCCTACTAGGACTCTCCCTTTTTTTCCTTCCCTAGCTGCGTGGGCTTTTGAGGACTTGGTGCGCCTGGCCCAATAAGGCCAGGGCGCCTCCCCTTAGCCCATGCCAGCCCTTGGGACTTGGTGGACCCACTTGTGGACTTCCGGACCCCTCCGGAATCCTTCGGAACCTTCTGGAAGCTTCCCGGTACAATACCGAAAAAACTGCACCTTTTTTCGGAACCCAAAATATGACTTACCATATATAAATATTTACCTCTCGACCATTCCGAGACTCCTCGTGACGTCCAGGATCTCATCCGGGACTCCGAACAACATTCGGTTACCAATTCACATAACTCATATAACACTATATCGTCAACGAACGTTAAGCGTGCGGACCCTACGGGTTCGGGAATGATGTAGACATGACTGAGACGCCTCTCCGGTCAATAACCAATAGCGGAACCTGGATGCTCATATTGGTTCCTACATATTCCACGAAGATCTTATCATTCGAACCGCAATGACAACATACGTAATTCCCTTTGTCCATCGGTATTTTACTTGCCCGAGATTCGATCGTCGGTATCTCCATACCTAGTTCAATCTCGTTACCGGCAAGTCTCTTTACTCGTTCCATAATACATCATCCCGTAACTAACTCCTTAGTCACTTTGCTTGCAAGCTTCTTATGATGTGCATTACCGAGAGGGCCCAGAGATACCTCTCTGAAACACGGAGTGACAAATCCCAGTCTCGATCCATGCCAACTCAACGGACACCTTCGGAGATACCTGTAGAGCATATTTATGATCACCCAGTTACGTTGTGACGTTTGATAGCACACAAGGTATTCCTCCGGTATCCGGGAGTTGCATGATCTCATGGTCTGAGGAACATGTATTTGACATTCAAGAAAGCAGTAGCAATAAACAGAACGATCATATGCTAAGCTAATGGATGGGTCTTGTCCATCACATCATTCTCCTAATGATGTGATCCCGTTATCAAATGACAACTCATGTCTTTGGTTAGGAAACCTTAACCATCTTTGATCAACGAGCTAGTCTAGTAGAGGCTCACTAGGGACACGTTATTTTTTTATGTATTCACACATGTATTTAAGTTTCCGGTCAATACAATTCTAGCATGAATAATAAACCTTTATCATGAAAAAGGAAATATAAAATAATAACAACTTTATTATTGCCTCTAGGGCATATTTCCATCACACCTCGCATTAATCCTCTTGGTCCTCCTCCTAAGCTTGATTTGAATAACTTTCATGATTGGGTTTTTCGTATCAAGTCTCATTTGAATCACAGCTCAACACAGCTTTGGAGTGTCATTCAGCAAGGCTTCCATCCTCATGATCGGAACAACATGACACCAAGAGAAGAAGTGGACAATCAACTCAACCACTCCGCTTTGTTCATTCTCCAATCCGCAATGCCGTCGGAAGAACTCTCTCATTTGCGGCCATTCACTACCGCCAAGGATGCTTGGGAGCACATCATCTCATTGTACAAGGGAAGCTCAAGCATTCAACGGTCCAACTTTGAGGTCGTTCTTGATGAGGCCGATGAGTTCGTGATGAAGGATGATGAAGATCCTCGTGAGTTATACCGGAGATTGACTACTCTCACAGTCTCACTCCGAGATCATGGGAGCAAGGATACGGATGACACTTGGGTCAAGCGCAAGTTCCTAAAGGCCATCATGTCATTCAACAAGAGCATGTCTTCCGTGATCCGTCAAAGACCGGACTTCCACACCTTGTCCTCAAGTGAAGTGTTGGATGAATTCATTGCAATGAATATCTTGAACAAGACCACCGACAACGCTCTAGCTCGTGTCCAATGGTCAAAGAAGATCAACCTTGCTTTGAAGGCCAAGGCAATTCTAGAAGAAGATGAAGAGGAAGAAGAGGAGAGTTGCCCCGAAGACACCAAATATGCTTACCACGAGCACATGGCTCTTGCGTCAAGGCAATTTTGGGGCAACAAGAGAAACTCTAGGCCCAACTTCTCCAAGAACAACTCAAGTGGCTCCAAGGGCAAGCAACGTGTGAGAACTTGCTACAATTGTGGCAATGTGAGTCATTTCGTGGTGGATTGCACCTATAAGAAGAGGGAAGACAATGGTGGCAAGCTCATCCACAAAGACAAGGCCAAGTCTTCCATGAAAAAGAGCAATAACACAAGGAAGGTGCCCCAAAAGGGATTGGTGGTGCAAGAAGAGTACAAGTCCGATGATGATGATAATGACGCAAGTGGTGAAGTGTTTGCAAGGGCCACCGTGGCCATTGCCACCTCTTCCCCAACCTCGGTGTCTCTCTTCGACGCCCCCAACGAGAACTCCATCCCCAAGTGCCTCATGGCAAGAGGCATCAACAAGGTAACCTCCAACATCAAAACTTCCTTCACCTCTAATCCTTCTTTGATGGATTGTGTGAATGAAAAAGAGGAGGTAAAGGTGGATGAGAATGAGTTCGATAAGTTCTTGGGTAAGCTCAAAGGTGAGATCAAGAAGCACTTTGTTGCTCTCTTGGAACAACTAGGTGAGGCCAATGATATCATTGAGTCTCACGAGGAGAATATCACTAACTTGGAAGGCCATAGTCGTGACTATGCCGATGAGATTGCGGATCTTTCCATCACTCTTGAGAAAGAGCGAGGTCTTCGTTCGGCTCTTGAGGAGTCGCAACTCGTTGACCTTGCTAAACTAAAGAAAGATCATGATCATGCTCAAGTTCTTGCTCGTGTGCTTAAATCCGAGAATGTTGAGCTTGGGGTTGGCCATGCTAGACTCAAAGAGGAGTTTGAGCTACTTGACAAGGCTCACAAGGCCTTGAAAAGTGCACATGCTACGCTCAAGGAGTCTCATGATCAACTCCAAACAAAGCTCACTAAGGAAATAGACACATGTCCTCCTTTTATGCTAATTGATAATGCGCATGCTACTAACCCTTGTTGTGAGCACATTCATCTTGTGGAGGAGAATGCCAAGTTAAAGGAGCAAATCGAGAAAGGCCTTGTGACTTGCATACAAGGCGAGAAGAATCTCAACGAACTTTTGAGCAATCAAAAGGAAGTTGTGGCAAAGGATGGACTTGGGTTTGTGCCTAAGTCAAAGAAGAAGAAGAACAACAAGACCAAGAAACCTCTCCCTCTCAACGAGGTATTTGTCAAGAAGGGAGAGGGTGCTCATAAGGAGACGAAGGACAAGGTGGTGGGTGGAAATGTCAAGAAGGGCAATCCCACTCCATCGAACAAAGTCGGCGATTTTAACCCTTCTTATGTTTTATGACGTGCTAGTGATGGGCATGTTTATGCCAAATTTGTCGGTTCTTATTATGAGTACATTGAATGGTCTATTTGGGTTCCTAAGACCCTTTTCACTAACATCAAAGGACCCATTCAAGAATGGGTACCTAAAACCAAGCATTGATCTCTTGTAGGGGTTTGCTTTCGGTGGAGGATCATGGTTGCTCGATAGTGGAGCAACTAATCATATGACCAGGAGCAAGCATTTGGTGGTGGACGTGCAACCAAGCCCATCTATGCCCACCCATGTTCAATTTGGTGATGCCTCAACATCTAAGGTATTGGGTCTTGGCAAGGTTGTGATTTCTCATGATCTATCAATTGAGAAAGTCATGCTTGTTGAGACCCTTGCATACAATTTACTTTCCGTTCGTCAACTTGCACTTATGGGCTTTGCCACATTCTTTGATCTTGATACCGTGGCCCTTTTGTGGAGCAAGACTCTTAAAGTAGCTTTTGTTGGGCATGTCGAGAACGGTCTCTATGTCGTTAACTTCTCGGAGCGACCCACTAAGATCGCGACTTTCCTAATGGCTAAAGTTGACGTGGGGTGGCTTTAGCATCGCCGTCTAGCCCACGTCAATATGAGATCTTTGCAAAGTCTCCTCAAAGAGGATCACGTTCGTGGACTAACAAATGTGAGCTTTGCCAAAGATCGTGCTTGCAGTGCTTGTATCGAAGGAAAGTTACATTACACGGCTCACCGACCCACAACTATCATCTACACGAAGAGGCCCTTGGAGCTCCTTCACATGGATCTCTTTGGACCTCCATCCTTTGATAGTCTTGGGGGGAGAAAGTATTGCTTGGTGATTGTGGATGACTATTCAAGATACACTTGGGTATACTTCTTCAAGAGGAAGAGCGAGATGCAATAAACCATCATTGACTTTGCAAATGAAGCTCAACGTCAACATGAAGCAAAGATATTGATGATTAGAAGTGACAATGGCACCGAGTTCAAAAACTACACCTTGGATGAGTTCCTTAGTGATGAGGGGATCAAGCATCAATACTCCGCACCATATACCCCTCAACCAAATGGTGTAGCGGAGAGGAAGAACCGGACATTGATGGACGCGGCAAGAACCATGATGGTGGAATTCAAGTCTCCGTACAACTTTTGGGCCGAAGCCATCAACACCGCATGTCATGCATCCAATCGGCTTTACCTCCGCAAAGGCTTGAACAAGACCCCATATGAGATACTTACCGGTAACAAGCCCAACCTCAAGTACTTTCGGGTGTTCGGGTGTAAGTGTTTCATTCTCAAGAAGGGTGCTCGTTTGTCTAAATTCGAACCTAGAGCTCAAGAGGGCATATTTGTTGGTTATGCTACAAACTCTCATGCTTACCGTGTTCTCAACAAGTCCAATGGACTCATTGAGGAGACGTGTAACGTAGAGTTTGATGAAAATAATGGCTCCCAAGTGGAGCAAAGTGGTCTTTGTGATGTAGGTGATGAAATTCCTCCCCAAGCCATAAGAAGAATGGGGATTGGTCAAATACTCTCCATTGAGGAACCCCTTGTGGCCGAAGGAGAAGGACAATGCTCTATGCAAGTGGAGCCATCACCGACCATTGACCCACATGCTTCCGAAGAGCAAACCGAAGGCCCTCAACCGAGTGAACAAGATCAAGGGCAAGATCAACCTCATGATGATGGTGCTTCACCAAGTGATGTCCAAGATCAAGTTCAAGACTTTGAGCAAGCTCAAGACACCGAGCAAGCTAAAGATCGAGAACAAGCTCAAGATCAAGAACTAGTTCAAGATCAAGAGCAAGTACAAGATCAAGTGCAAGCTCAAGACGGCGCTCAAGATGTTCAAGATGATCCTCCTCAAATGTATATGGAGGAGTTATTGGAGCGTCGTGCCGCCAAGATCGCTTCCAAACTAAAGCATCAACAACATGTCATGGAGAATGTTTATGGAAGCTTAAAAAGAGGGGTAACCACTCGTAGTCAATTAACAAACTTTTGTGAGCATCACGCGTTTGTTTCTTGTGTTGAACCCCAAAAGGTACACGAGGCGCTCGAGGATACGGATTGGCTTGAAGCCATGCATGATGAACTCAACAACTTTGAGCGCAACAAAGTGTGGAAATTGGTGCCAAGGCCAAAGGAGAGCCATAATGTCATTGGAACCAAATGGATATTTAAGAACAAGCAAGATGTGAACGGTGTTGTTGTTCGAAACAAGGCAAGATTGGTAGCACAAGGCTACTCCCAAGTCGAGGGTATCGACTACGGTGAAACCTTTGCTCCCGTTGCTCGTCTTGAATCTATTCGCATGTTGCTTGCATATGCATCTCATCATGATTTCAAGTTGCAGCAAATGGATGTTAAAAGTGCATTTCTTAATGGTCCTCTTAATGAGTTGGTATTCAAACAACCCTCGGGGTTCGAGGATCCCAAGTTCCCCAATCATGTATACAAGCTCGATAAGGCACTCTATGGCCTTAAACAAGCCCCACGTGCGTGGTATGAGCACCTTACCGAGTTGTTGCAAGACCGTGGGTTTGAAATTGGGAAAATCGATCCCACTCTTTTTACAAAGAGGGTTAAAGGGGATTTGTTCATATGCCAACTATATGTTGATGATATTATTTGTGGTTCTCCTAACAAATCTTTCAATGATGAGTTTGCCGCACTAATGACGGAGAAGTTTGAGATGTCTATGATGGGAGAGTTGAAGTTCTTTCTCGAGTTCGAAGTCAAGCAAAGAAGAGAAGGAACCTTCATCAACCAAGCCAAATATACCCAAGACATGCTCAAGAGATTCAAGTTGGATGATGTCAAGCTGGCCAAGACTCCAATGCCCACCAAGTGCCAACTTGACATTGATCCCAATGGTAAAGCGGTGGATCAAAAGGTATATCGCTCCATGATTGGATCCTTGCTTTACCTTTGTGCATCTAGACCGGATATCATGTTGAGTGTGGGAATGTGTGCATAGTTTCAAGCCGCGCCTAAGGAAAGCCACTATGTGGCGGTCAAACGAATCTTTCGATATTTGGCTCATACCCCAAACTATGGCTTATGGTACCCCAAAGGTGCAAGCTTTGATCTCATGGGTTATACGGATTCGGATTGGGCGGGAGACCGTGTGGATAGGAAGTCAACTTCCGGAGGGTGCCAATTCCTTGGTCGCTCTTTGGTGAGTTGGTCTTCAAAGAAGCAAAATTGTGTGTCTCTCTCCACCACCGAGGCCGAGTATGTAGCCGCCGCAAGTTGTTGTGCAAAATTGCTATGGATGAGGCAAACTTTAAAGGATTACGATGTCACTTGTGACAAAGTGCCTCTTCTATATGACAATGAAGGTGCAATCAAGATCTCCTACAATCCGGTGCAACATAGCAAGACGAAGCATATTGAGATTTGTCATCATTTCATCCGGGAGCACATCAAGCGTGGAGAGATTGATCTTATCTACGTCAACACTCAAGAGCAACTAGCGGATATTTTCACGAAGCCATTGGATGAAGCAAGATTTCGCGAGTTAAGGCATGAGCTAAATATCATGGACTCGAGCAATGTGGCTTGAATCTCGACACACCCCATCGCATTCATCATGATTATCTTGTTCTAGATGTAGGCATGGACATAGGGGAGTGTTGTTCTCTCAATGTACTCTCCCTCCCCCCATTATGCATAAATTGATCAAGTCTGTCACATTAGCCATTTTCTATGGTACTTGTGCTTCAAAGATGAGTTTTGGTCATGGGCCTAAGGTTAAAATCTTCACGATGCCATACCAATTGACTCAAACATAGGTGGCTTCGGCCACCGCCCTCTCTTTGAGAGGTGTTTGTTCGAGTTGGTTCGATTTGTTTTTATCTAGTCTTTTAGGGCTTTGTTTGTGCATTTGAGTCACTCCAAGTTTGCTCTTCTTTTGTTTGGTCTTTTTGAACTTGGAGTGTCTCTACCCTTTTGCTGGTTTTCTTGTCTCCAACCCAAGCCATCTCATCTACAGCCCCTAACATTTGCATAAGCCACCCTTCTCAACTTGATCTTGCAAGTGTTCGTCTGCGCGGTACTACCACTGGTGCTCAGACGGTACTACCGCTTATAAGCGTTACTACCGCAACGGACCACGGTACTACCGCTGGAGCAGTACTACCCGGCCTCCTGCCGTGCAGTAGTACCGGGGCGGTACTACCACTCCTCGAGCGGTACTACCGCTCTGCGGAATTCGCGAGGGGGTTATGAGTCGGGCAGGGGGAGTTCCAACTCCCCCATACCCATTCATCTCTCTCTCCCTCATGCTCTCCTCTCTCCCAGGTGATGCCTTTGCTCCGGTGGTCACCTCCGGGCCACCGATTCCGTGCCGTCTTCGACGATTCTGTCCGGTGGGATCGATCCCCACCATCTCCTCTTGCCATGGATGCCGGTATTGCCTCCATTTTTCTCTCCTATGATTCTAGTTTTTGGATCTAGGTTTTAGGGCAATATTTGTTGCATTCTCCGATTTCTAGTCAAATCGAGGCATGAGTAGGGCGTTGAAGACTGCTAGAATAGTTGGATTGAAGTTTGGTTGGAGGGAATTTGAATTTGGCACCTCCAGTAGTACCGGATCTCGCCGCGGTAGGCCCGCTGACCTCCGCCTTGGGCGGTACTACCGCTCCCCTGGGAGCGGTACTACCGCCTGGAGCTGCCAACTTCCACTTCCCTCAAACCAACCTTCAATCCTTTTTGCTTTAATTCCTCTGGCTTATGCATTCATTTACACCTGCTTTTCCCTCGTTCTCTGTTGTGGGTTCTAGGTGGTGGTTGCTCCGCTCACCAAGCTCGTCGCAAGAATCTTGAGAGGCCAGGCAGGTCCAAGCGGTTTCGCACGCCAGATGAAGCAAGTGGCAGTTCAAGTGCTCAGCCCAAGCAACATGTGAAGAAGGTTGCAAGCAAGCAAAAACATAAAGAGAAGGAGAAGACCATGAATGAGCTTTCGTCCAAGGAGTTTTATGTGGTTCGTCGCCGCAATCCGATCCTCAAGATCCGGCCCTCGTCAATTGCCCCTTTTGGAACAAGCAGCAGAGGTCCATCTATCATGATGTTCTCAAGGCCAAGAAGAATCGGTATGTGGATGTCAGGTCTGTTGATCTCGGTCACTTGCAGAAGTATCCTCAGTACTTTGGTGAGGCCTATGCTATGTGTACTCAGTTGGATATACTCAGGGTCATATCATTCAACAAAGATTTTGATGCAGAGATTGTGGCCCAATTCTATGCCACGGTTCACTTTGGCTCTGATGAGGCTAGGTCCCATGACCAATGGAAGGGTTCTGAAGGCAACTTGGAAGGATTTCATGGAGAGCCTGAGCTACAATGATGAAGGGAAGGAGAACCCCATTGGTTTCCGCCCTCACAAGGAGGATGGAGCCACTCACAAGTCTGCTCTCTACAAGTACTCTATTGAGAAGATCTCCTCCACCGGCAAGAAGTCCTATGAGCTGATTCCCTACTTGGATATCATGCATCGCATCTTCAGGAACTCTTTGTTTCCCCGCATTGGGAATCTTGACATGGTTCATTCCTATCTCGTGGATTTTTTGCTCTTCTGTTAGGAGGAGAAGAACACTCAGCAGGTGTTGGATGTCTCGCATGTCATGTGGTCTGAACTGTACTCCGCCGTGCTTGAGCGCAAGTGTCCTATCTACGGCCCCTTTCTAATGAAGCTCATTGAGGAGACCTGGCTTCCACCTTTCCGGATGATATGTTTGTGGCTGATAATATAGTGTCTCACAAGGTTATCAAGCTGAGGCTGAAGGATCTATGGGGCACACCTGGTGCTCCGGCACCTGAGGCTCAGACTAAGACTGAGACTGCGGCTGCGTCTGGGGGAGATGATGAGGATGACTATGTGCCACCTTCTGAGGAGCCAACATGGGATGCCAAGCTGAAAAAGAAAATGAAGAAGTTGTTTTGCATCCAGGCTCAGGGTCAGTACAGGGCTCATGTGGCAGAGAAGAAGGCCCGCAGTCGCGACAAGATCATGATGAGGCACATCGGGTTGGAGGTTACAAGTGGGTCAGAGGACAAGATCACCGATGAGGAGGAGTGGACCTCCAAGCACTGCAGGTGGTCAGATACTGAGGAGGAGGTCCCACAGACTGCTGCAGAGGACAATTCTGACGACCACGAGGAGTTCTGAGGGCATCCTGGTTCTTCGCTACCAGTTAGGACCGTTTAGTGCTCTTTGCCCTTTTGGTGTCTCGATGCCAAAGGGGGAGAGAGCTTAGGGATTTGCCGAGTCACGAGTGTGTCTTGTTTGCTGTCGCTTTTCATCTCTCGTGAACTCTTTTATCGTTTGCTTTGGTTTGGTTTGTGATTGTGAGAACCTTTGTTCCTTTCATATGGTGTGACACATATGCTACCCTATCTTTATCTTTATATCTAGTACTGGTTTGCTTGTGAGATATTATCCTTAGTTTGCCCTTATCTTTATGCTCACATGCCATGTTGCATACATGCTTTTCTCTCGTATATCATGTTGTTGCAAGTGTTGACTTGTCTATAAAATATAGGGGGAGTGTTGATCCTAGTGTGTGAGCTTTGCATTCCAAAAGCATATCTGAATAGTGCACACATCTAGGGGGAGCCCGTCTATATTTTGTAGATGTTGGGTTTGCTTATTATCTCTGTTATCTTTTGTGCAAATCCCGTGTTGTCATCAATCCACCAAAAAGGGGGAGATTGTTAGGGCATATTTCTCCCTTAGTGGTTTTGGTGATTGATGACAATGCATTTGCGGACTAATCGTGTGCATTGATCATTTCAGATAATCTATCATATGGCACAAGACGATTGAAGCCCCTCGGATTGTTAAACCAAGACGGTTATTTTTCCCGCGTTTCTTTTTCAGTGGACTTGAGTCGTAGGGAAACCGTACTATTAAGAGGGGGTCCGCTTCGGAAAGGTTTTGGGTGGAATCATCACGTACACATTTCCTTTGCACCCTCTTTCCTTTCCCGCAACATTGGAGTTCCAACTGTTCTTTAGTGTTCATGTTCTGTAAGCTGCCAAGCGGTAGTACCGCTCCCCTGAGCGGTAGTACCGCTGGCGAGCTGTAGTACCGCCGGTCCAGTATCGTGCGTACTACCGCTTAGCTTTGGCGTTCTGTTACTGTTTCTTGCTCAGCGGAAGTGGCACGGTAGTAGGGCGGTAGTACCGCTCTGGCACTTCCGTCCCTACCACCGCTCCACTACCGCTGGCTCGCTGTAGCACAGAGCACTAAGCGGCAGTGGCGCGGCAGTGGCGCAGAAGTACCACTCTCTTGCGAGCGGCACTACTGCTCGGCCACTTCCGTTCATCTTCCGCTTAGTCAAAAGCTTCTGGACACTTTTGCCACTTCATGGCAGTAGGGCGGTAGTACATGCGCGGTAGTGCCGCTGCTTCTGTACTCCCCCAGTCTTGTTTCGCTACACTACAGCCCCAGCGGTAGTACCGCTGGGACGGGCGGTAGTTGTAGGAGATATGCCCTAGAGGCAGTAATAACAGTTATTTTGTATCTCCAAGTTTGTAATGAATGTTTATGTTCCATGCTATAACTGCAATGATTCTCGAGTCTACAATATCCATGAGGCTCGGAGGCAAACTCATGTGCACGTGTGGTATAATAAATGGTAAAAAGTATTCCTAGTCATGCCTCTAAGACTAGCTCAAGTATTGCATGATGATCCTGTTTTCCTGATCATGGGCATGCCTATGCCGGCAATTTTAAGGGCACAATGTTAGTAGAACACTTGTGTTGAATCAACCCAAATTGATGTTATGCTATGAGATACATTCGTCACAAGTTAATGGTTAACAACACAGAGATGGTTAATGTTTGCATAATTCCTTAGACCATGAGAGTATCGAGTTCCTTCGTACTTGCTTCGTGAACTTTGGGGTTTGTTAAACGTCATCTGTAACTGGGTGGCTATTACGGCAGCTTACGGGTTCACGGAAAGGTATGACAAGGAACGAGATAGCTCAAGATTGGGATTTGCTCCTCCGACGATGGAGAGATATTCTCGGGCCCTCTCGGTGTTACGGTATCCATCATCGTCTGGCCAGACACATTGTGATGTGATCACTGGGATGCCGGAATGCGGAAACGAGAAAAGAGAACAAAACCAGTAACGAGGTAACTGGCATAGTGGACAAGTGTTGATCAACGGAGATGCCGATAAATCTCACCTCGGGTGTTTGTAACATATCGCGAAGCAACAGGAATAGCACACGGCAACTGGAGGTTCACTCGAATATTTATTCGTGTGGGTATAGGGGTCAATATGGGTGTCCACGGCTCCGATGTTGATCATTGATCGAAAAGTGTTCCGAGTCATGTCTATGCTTCACCGAACCTATAGGGTCACACGCTTAAGGGTCATCTATCTGCTGAATACTAGACAGGGAGTCTGAGAGAAAGTCACCAGAAAAGTTTCGGAGACAACGGAAACGTTCCAGAGAGAACACCGGAATAGTTTCAGTAAAACTGAAAAGTTGTTTCGGGGTATACCATTAAGTCAAATTGGTTTCGGCACACGCCTGGAAATTCTTGGAGGGTGCCAGAATTGTTCTGGAAACTTCTGGGATTTTTCCGGGATAAAAACTGGAAATGTTCCGGAGCTGCCGGAACCGGTTTGGTTGCTTTTCGCAGATGAAAATCACTAATCCGGAATTGTTTCGGAACGCATCCAAAATCATTTTAGTGGGTACTGGAATTATTCTAAGACCCACAGAAATATTTTCGGATTTAACGGTCGCGGAAAATTGTCTCCGTGAATAGTGAAAATCACTTTTTGGGTTACTTTTTGGAAAGCCACCTTTTAGGGCTTTTGTCAAGCTTCTAGAAGAAAAGACTTAGGGACTAAGGAACCCCTTTTGGGAGGGTCCCACTAGGGGGTGGCCGGCCAAGGATGCTCCTCCATGGAGCTCCTTTGCCTCCCCATTATGCCCTTCATGTGTGACATTTGCATGGGCATTTTGGGTTTTTAAGGGTCACCCTACCCCTTGGGTTTTCCTATAAATAGAGGTGGAGAGGCACTCTCCACACTCATCCCTTGCTCTCATACACATGCCATGCATTATCTGGCTTTCTCTCTCCCTCCCACGAAATAGTTTCGTAGAGCCGAAAGGTTGTCTGGGTTCCGGCAGGAACTAGTTCTGGACGGCGAAGCCCTGCCGGATAGCTGACACCGTATGTGTGCAACCCCATAGAGAGGTCGTAGTTACGACTTTTTGCCCGAGGGACTGTTCGAGGGTCCTCCCGAAGGGCTGTCCGAGCTACCGTTCATGCTTCGAGGGTCCTCCCGAAGGGCTGTCCGTGACATCGTCCGAGGGACTGTCCGACCGCCTCCCGAAGGGCTGTCCGGCGAGGGAGTACATCCTCACGGTTGGGAGGTTGTAAATCCTAGCTGCGGGGATCTGCACCGACGATCTACATCGACTCTTCTTCCGCTGCGCTACGAGTCGGTAATGATTAGATCAAACCCTGTATGCAGTCTCCATAGTGGTCCTGGGCGTGCTCGTTGTACCGAATTTTTTTGTTTTCTATCGTGTTCCCCTCAAGTGGCATCAAGAGCCGTGCTATGCGTAAATGCAGGTTATGATCTAGAATACATGGAGATGTATGGGTATTGCATAATATAATTTTGGAGTAGATGAGATCTATTGCTGAAAATTATTTATGCGGGTGGCAGATGAAATCTGTTACCCGATGTTCTTGTTGCTTCCCTACAATTTGCGTATTTCTGATCTTGAAACGGCATGGTGGAATTTCACAAAGTTCTGGCAATCCGCGATCCTAATTGATCAACGAAGTATTATCAATTCTTTGGGTTCCACCATAGTTGAGAGAAAGATGAAATTTCGCAGACGAAAGGGCAATGCAGATATGATCTGCACGGGGGTCATGCGTATGACAAAGTTTAGTATGGGGCTCGAGATTTTATTATCTCGTGTTTCATACACCCCGCGATGTTAATCTAGCGACTTGAATAATCATACTTGATGATAAACGTTGGTAGCTGCGGTTTAAGTCAAAACCTTAGAAGCCACATAAAATAAAATTTTGCATAAACCGATTAGAGGCGTCTAACTTGGTTTTGCAGGATGTGCATGTGATGTGGTATAGCAGTGCTCATATTAATTCGATTATGTATGAGATGACTATATGATGTAAATTTATTAACATGACCTGCGTGTCATGATTCGGCATGATGGCTGGAGCCATATGATTGTCACTTTAATGACCTGCGTGTCAACCTTAAGTAATGCACTTATTTTATTAGCTATAGAGATAGCAATATTATCTGGCGCGTCGACAAGGTGGTGGCAATCTTTGCGAAGGTGAACACCGACGCAAATGCCGAAGACGAAGAAATTAAAGACTTCTCCGTCAGAAAGGGCTATACCATATCATGCTATTATGAATTGCCTGAGATGTTTATCCCTTATGATGCACCCTTTTGATTGCGCGGTAGTCGCTTTTTATTAGGGTGATCTCTCACTAAAAATATCAAGTAGTTAGTGTTCTCCCAAGTGTAGCACCGTCACAGCATCTTTCCTTTCGGGGTGTGCCATGATCTACATGGGCACAAACGATTGTACGGGTGTAAGGCGGGTGAGGTCAGACCTCCCAGCAAGATCACTTGGTTGTCTTGACGTTCATGGCAGGATTGTCCTGAGCTCGGAACACACGCATCGAAAGATGAACAAGAGTCACATGGAGATGTGATCGGCAAGTTTGCCTACCAATTATAGTTCGCGCCATCAGTGTTCATCTCGAACAATGACGTTGAATTGCAATTTGGATCTTGAATCACTCACAATCAGATATGAGAGATATTGATTTGAGTGGGAGCGCACTTTAGAATAAAATTGTTTATTCACTAGTGCAAATTGATTATGAACAAAGTCTAAGTGAAACTTGTGTTTACCATTGTAGATCAAATGGCTCGCAACACCGCGTTCAACTTAGGCCCGATGTTAGAGAAAGAGAAGTTAGCTGCGACTGGAAACAACTATGCGGACTGGGTCCATAACCTGAGGATTGTCCTCATGAGCGCTAAGAAAATGTATGTGCTTGAAACTGCTCTTCCAGCTAAACCGGCGGCCACTGCCCCGGAAGATGAACAAAATGTCTGGGCCACTAAGGATGATGATTACAACTTAGTGCAGTGCCTCATGCTAGCTTGCATGAGTCCAGAGCTTCAAAAACATTTTGAATTCCATAACTCCCGTGATATGATCCGGGAATTGGATGCTCAGTACAAGGAAACCGCATGGTTTGAATGGTTTGATATCATGAAGGCCATGATGAATTGCAAGATGGCTGAGGGCAGTTCAGTTGGCGAACACGTGGTCAAAATGATTGGCTATGCTGAAAGGCTTAAAACCCTGGAATTTCCAATCCCACCAGCCCATATGATGGACATGTTGCTTTCTTCACTCCCCCCATCTTACGACGGTTTTGTCATGAACTACAACATGAGTGGGATGGAGAAGACACCAAATGAGGTGCTCGCCATGCTGAAAACTGCGGAAGGAGGACTGCGGAAAAATCGCAAGCAAGTGTTGCTTGTGAATAAAACCGCCAGTTTCAAAAAGAATGGCAAGTCCAAGAAGGGTAAGGGCGCCGGTAAGACCGGCTCCCAGAAAAACTCTAAGGGCGGAGCCAAGAATGAAACCGAGTGCTTCTACTGCAAGGGCACAGGACACTGGAAGAGAAACTGCAAGAAGTATCTGGAAGATAAGAAGTCCGGGAAAACCGGAAAAGGTATAATTGTTATACAAGTTAATGTCATTTACGTTTTTCTTGCTAGCGAAAATTCTAAGTCTTGGGTATTTGATACCGGATCGGTTGCTCACATTTGCAACTCGATACAGGGCCTGCAGAAGGTGCGCAAACTAGCAAAGAATGAAGTCGTGATGCGTGTCGGGAACGGTGCTGGGATCACCGCTCAAGCCGTCGGCATTATGCCTCTACGTCTCCCTTCAAGATTTACCTTAGAACTATGTAACTGTTATTTTGTTCCGGCATTGTGTAGAAACATTATCTCTGGATCATGTTTAGTACACGATGGGTACTCTTACAAGTCTGAGAACAATGGTTGTTCGCTTTATTGTAAGGATATGTTTTATGGATTTGCACCCATTGTTGGGGGCCTTTTCATACTAAATCTTGAATGTGGAAATGATGTCTTTAACGTGAATGCTAAACGCCTTAAGAAGGCTGATGCCACCACCACTTTCATGTGGCACTGTCGGCTTGGCCACATCGGAAAGAAACGCATGAAAAATACCATAAAGATGGAGTTTTACCGTCCTTTCATTTTGAATCATTTGACACATGTGAAGCTTGCTTGATGGGGAAAATGACTAAGACGTCGTTCACGGGTCATCCTGAACGGGCAGGTGAATTGTTGAAAATAATACATAGTGATGTATGTGGTCCGATGAGCGCTGCCGCACGAAGTGGTTATTTCTACTTCGTGACTTTTACTGATGATTTAAGTAGGTATGGATATATCTATTTGATGAAGCATAATTCGGAAACCTTTGAAAAGTTCAAGAATTTCAGAATGAGGTAGAAAATCATCGTAACAAAAGGATTAAGTTTCTGCGGTCTGATCACGGGGGCGAATATCTTAGTCATGAGTTTAGCCAATATCTGAGTGACCGTGGAATCGTTTCACAGCTTATGCCTCCCGGAACTCCACAGAGAAACGGAGTATCGGAAAGACATAACCGAACCCTGTTAGACATGGTAAGGTCGATGATGTCTCTTACAGATCTGCTGATATCTTTTTGGGGTCACGCACTACTCACTGCCGCTTATACATTAAACAGAGCACCGTCTAAGTCTGTTGAGACGACGCCATTTGAATTATGGTATGGGAAGAAACCCATTGTGTCGCATCTCAAAATTTGGGGTTGTGAGGCATACGTAAAACGTTTACAGCCTAGCAAACTCGATCCCAAAACAGATAAATGCTACTTTATAGGTTATCCCAATGAGACCATTGGGTATTCCTTCTATCTTCCCTCCGAGCACAAAGTGTTTCTCGCTAGAAACGGAGTCTTTCTCGAGAAAGAGTTTCTCGCTAAAGAAGTAAGTGGGAGGACAGTACAACTTAATGAGATTAGTGAATCTTCGGCAACCGTTCATATGGCTAAGGAACCGGAAGAAATTCCGCTAATTATCCCTACAACCGAGCCGGAAGTTGTCGCATGTAATGCGGAAACTTCAGACAATGTTGTAACTGAACCGCGCAGATCAGGTAGGGTTATCCAGCCACCTGAATGGTTTCATAACGAAATCTTCATTCTTGAAGACAATGAACTTGTGCACTACAAGGAAGCGATGGCGGGGCCCAGCTCAAGGGAATGGCACAAGGCCATGAAATCCGAGATGGAATCCATGTACGAAAACCAAGTTTGGAACTTGGAAGAACTTCCAGATGGCGTAAAACCCATTGGTTGTAAATGGATTTTCAACAGAAAGATGGACGCGGATGGTAACATTACTATCCACAAAGCTAGACTTGTCGCGAAAGGGTTCACGCAAGTTCCAGGAGTGGACTACGACGAGACTTTCTCGCCCGTAGCTATGCTTAGGTCTGTTCGGATATTATTAGCAATTGCTGCTTATTTCGATTATGAAATATGGCAGATGGACGTCAAAACGGCTTTCCTAAATGGAAATCTCAAAGAAGATGTATACATGATACAGCCTGAAGGTTTTGTCATTCATAAGGATGCTGGAAAGGTATGCAAACTTCAGAAGGCCATTTATGGTCTGAAGCAAGCATCAAGGAGCTGGAACATTCGTTTTGATGAAGTAGTCAAAGAGTTTGGCTTCATCAGGAATGACGAAGAATCTTGTGTTTACAAGAAGTTTAGTGGGAGCGCAAAAGCATTTCTAATCTTGTATGTGGATGACATATTGTTGATTGGAAATGACATGAATTTTCGTAGCGAAATAAAAGACTCATTGAAGAAGAGTTTTTCAATGAAAGACTTAGGCAAAGAGGCATATGTATTGGGCATCAGAATCTATAAAGATAGATCAAAACGCCTGATAGCGCTTAGCCAAAGCACGTACATTGACAAGGTGTTGAAAAGGTTCAACATGGAGAACTCCAAGAAAGGCCTACTCCCCATGTCACCTGGCACAGTGCTTTGCAAGAATCAGTGTCCTCGGACTCTCGATGAGCGAGTACAGATGAATGATGTTCCATATGCCTCGGCAGTTGGTTCTATTATGTATGACATGCTATGTACAAGACCGGATGTTTCCTATGCGCTAAGTGTTAGCAGCCGGTACCAAAGTGATCCAGGACTGGAACACTGGGCCGCAGTCAAAGGTATTCTTAAGTACCTCAGAAGGACCAAGGATTTACTCCTTGTGTACGGAGGTGATGAAGAGCTCATTGTAAGTGGTTACACTGATGCAGGCTTCATGACTGACCCAGATGACTTCAAATCTTAATCAGGCTATGTTTTCATATTGAACGGCGGCGCAGTTGATTGGAAAGGTTCCAAACAAAAGACTGTGGCGGATTCTACGACGGAGGCGGAATATGTTGCAGCTTCAGAAGCCTCCAAGGAGGCGGTATGGATCAAGCAATTTCTTGAAGACCTTGGTGTGGTTCCAAGTGCTCTGGACCCGGTGGAGATCTATTGTGATAATAGTGGCGTTGTGGCTCAGGCAAGGGAGCCAAGTTCACACCATAAGACAAGACATATTGAACACAAATATAAACTCATTCGACATCATGTCGAAGCGGGTTTAGTGAAAGTACGCAAAGTTCACACGGATCTGGACGTGTCAGACCCGATGACAAAGCCTCTACCACGAGCAAAGCATGAGCAGCACCGGATAGCCATTGGTGTTAGGGAAGCCATGTAACTGGATTATGACTCTAGTGCAAGTGGGAGTCTGTAGGAGATATGCCCTAGAGGCAGTAATAACAGTTATTTTGTATCTCCAAGTTTGTAATGAATGTTTATGTTCCATGCTATAACTGCAATGATTCTCGAGTCTACAATATCCACGAGGCTCGGAGGGAAACTCATGTGCATGTGTGGTATAATAAATGGTAAAAAGTATTCCTAGTCATGCCTCTAAGACTAGCTCAAGTATTGCATGGTGATCCTGTTTTCCTGATCATGGGCATGCCTATGCCGGCAATTTTGAGGGCACAATGTTAATAGAACACTTGTGTTGAATCGACCCAAATTGATGTTATGCTATGAGATACATTCGTCACAAGTTAATGGTTAACAACACAGAGATGGTTAATGTTTGCATAATTCCTTAGACCATGAGAGTATCGAGTTCCTTCGTACTTGCTTCGTGAACTTTGGGGTTTGTTAAACGTCATCCGTAACTGGGTGGCTATTACGGCAGCTTACGGGTTCACGGAAAGGTATGACAAGGAACAAGATAGCTCAAGATTGGGATTTGCTCCTCCGACGATGGAGAGATATTCTTGGGCCCTCTCGGTGTTACGGTATTCATCATCGTCTGGCCAGACACATTGTGATTTGATCACTGGGATGCCGGAATGCGGAAACGAGAAAAGAGAACAAAACCGGTAATGAGGTAACTGGCATAGTGGACAAGTGTTGATCCATGGGGATGCCGATAAATCTCACCTCGGGTGTTTGTAACATATCGCGAAGCAACAGGAATAGCACACGGCAACTGGAGGTTCACTCGAATATTTATTCGTGTGGGTATAGGGGTCAATATGGGTGTCCACGGCTCCGTTGTTGATCATTGATCGGAAAGTGTTCCGGGTCATGTCTATGCTTCACCGAACCTATAGGGTCACACGCTTAAGGGTCATCTATCTGCTGAATACTAGACAGGGAGTCTGAGAGAAAGTCACCGAAAAAGTTTCGGAGACAACGAAAACGTTCCAGAGAGAACACCGAAATAGATTCGGTAAAACTGAAAAGTTGTTTTGGGGTATACCATTAAGTCAAATTGGTTTCGGCACACGCCTGGAAATTCTTGGAGGGTGCCAGAATTGTTCTGGAAACTTCTGGGATTTTTCCGGGATAAAAACCGGAAATGTTCCGGAGCTGCCGGAACCGGTTTGGTTGCTTTTCGCAGATGAAAATCACTAATCCGGAATTGTTTCGGAACGCATCCAAAATCATTTTAGTGGGTACTGGAATTATTCTAAGACCCACAGAAATATTTTCAGATTTAACGGTCGCGGAAAATTGTCTCCGTGAATAGTGAAAATCACTTTTTGGGTTACTTTTTGGAAAGCCACCTTTTAGGGCTTTTGTCAAGCTTCTAGAAGAAAAGACTTAGGGATTAAGGAACCCCTTTTGGGAGGGTCCCACTAGGGGGTGGCCGGCCAAGGATGCTCCTCCATGGAGCTCCTTTGCCTCCCCATTATGCCCTTCATGTGTGACATTTGCATGGGCATTTTGGGTTTTTAAGGGTCACCCTACCCCTTGGGTTTTCCTATAAATAGAGGTGGAGAGGCACTCTCCACACTCATCCCTTGCTCTCATACACATGCCATGCATTATCTGGCTTTCTCTCTCCCTCCCACGAAATAGTTTCGTAGAGCCGAAAGGCTGTCTGGGTTCCGGAAGGAACTAGTTCTGGACGGCGAAGCCCTGCCGGATAGCTGACACCGTATGTGTGCAACCCCGTAGAGAGGTCGTAGTTACGATCTTTTGCCCGAGGGGCTATTCGAGGGTCCTCCCGAAGGGCTGTCTGAGTTACCGTTCGAGCTTCGAGGGTCCTCCCGAAGGGCTGTCCGTGACATCGTCCGAGGGACTGTCCGACCGCCTCCCGAAGGGCTGTCCGGCGAGGGAGTACATCCTCACAGTTGGGAGGTTGTAAATCCTAGCTGCGGGGATCTGCACCGACGATCTACATCGACTCTTCTTCCGCTGCGCTATGAGTCGGTAATGATCAGATCAAACCCTGTATGCAGTCTCCATAGTGGTCCTGGGCGTGCTCGCTGTACCGAAATTTTTTGTTTTCTGTCGCGTTCCCCTATAGTAGTACCACTCCGGCGGCACTACCGGGCCGAGGTACTGTGCCTGCTGTGCTGTGTACCTGAAACTACCGCGCGGGCGGTAGTACCGCTCATGAAGCGGTAGTACCGCTTAAGCGCGGGCTGTGAGATGCATAACTGTTGGATTTGTCCCCACTATATAAAGGGGGACTTCTTCCCCAAGAAGACTTGCCTCTTTCTTCCCCAAACTCCATTGTTGCTCCAAGCTCCATTTTCCCCCGATCTCCCTCCCTAGCCGATAACTTTGGTTGGTCATCTAGGGTTTGGGTGAGAAGGCCCCGATCTACACTTCTACCAAGAGAAATTTGATTCCCCCCACTAACCCCTTGCGGATCTTGTTACTCTTGGGGTATTGAGCACCCTAGACGGAAGAGGTCACCTCGGAGCCAGAAACCATTGTGGTGAAGCTCCGTGGTGGTGTTGGGAGCCTCCAATTTGGTTGTGGAGAGAGCCCCAACCTCATTTGTAAAGGTCCGGTCACCGCCTTCAAGGGCACCACTAGTGGAATCACGGCATCTTGCATTGTGCGAGGGCGTGAGGAGAATATGGTGGCCCTAGTGGCTTCTTGGGGAGCATTGTGCCTCCACACCGCTCCAACGGAGACGTACTTCCTCTCAAAGGGAAGGAACTTCGGAAACACATCCTCGTCTTCACCGACTCCACTTGTGGTTATTTCTTTCCTTTACTTTGTGCATGATATTGTTGTGTTGTATTGATTGCTTGCTTGTTGTTGTCATTGTTGCTAGCATCACATAGGTTGCTCACCTAGTTGCATATCTAGACAACCTATTTGTTGCTAATCCTAAATTGTTAAGAAAAGCTAAAAATTGGTAGTTGCCTATTCACCCCCCCCCCTCTAGTCAACCATATCGATCCTTTCACTTTCATATTATGACATCAATGCAGTTAAAACAATCGTTTCATATTCAGTGATCTACATGAAAGTTTTTATCATATCACTCTTATATACCTATCATTTTCAGACTAGTCTCATAACCCGTGCACATTACCACTTCCTATTTAAGGGACTCTCAAAAAGATTTAAGTGAAGCACGAGAGTACCAGTAATTTCTATAAAATAAACCTACCACCGTGCTCTAAAGATTTAAGTGAAGCAAATGAGCAACTTCCTAGCTCAAAAGATATAAGTGAAGCACATAGATAATTCTAACAAATTATAACACGTGTGAGTCTCTCTCAAACGGTGTGTCCAGCAAGCAAATGATTATGGAAAACTAACAAACAAAATAAAACTATAGCACAAGACGCTCCAGGTAAAACTAATATCATGTGATGAATAAAAATATAGCTCTGAGTAAACATACCGATGAATTGTGGGCGAAAGAGGGGATGCCATCCTGCTACTTGTAGCTTGCGTTGGTATTTTCCCAGAAGTGGAAGGGATGATGCAGCACAGTAGAGGTAAGTATTTCCCTTAGTTATGAAACCAAGGTTATCAATCCAGTAGGAGAATCACGCAACAACTCGTTAGCAGTACCTGCACACAAACAACAAATCCTTGCACCCAACGCAAACGAGGGGTTGTCAATCCCTCGGCGGTAAGTTGCAAGATTAAATTGTATGTGATAGATAGATAGATTGAAACAAAAATACAAAATAAAATAAATAAAAGAAAAGTGCAACAAGTATTTTTAGGGTTTTTAATATATGATTTAGATAGACCCGGGGGCCATAGTTTTCACTAGAGGCTTCTCTCAAGAAAATAGCATACGGTGGGTAGACAAATTATTGTTGGGCAATTGATAGAAAAGCAAATAATCATGACGATATCCAAGGCAATGATCATGTATATAGGCATCATGTCCGAGACAAGTAGACCGACTCCTGTCTGCATCTACTACTATTACTCCACACATCGACCACTATCCAGCATGCATCTAGTGTATTAAGTCCATAAAGAACGGAGTAACGCCTTAAGCAAGATGACATGATGTAGACAAAGTAAACTCACGCATGAATAAACCCCATCTTTTTACCCTTAATAGCAACGATACATACGTGTCATGTCCCTTTCTGTCACTAGGATTGAGCACCGCAAGATCGAACCCATTACAAAGCACCTCTTCCCATGGCAAGATAAATCAATCTAGTTGGCCAAACCAAATCAATAGATTGGAGAAGAAATACAAAGCTATAATAATCATGCATAAAAGAGATCAGAGAAGACTCAAATAATATTCATGGATAATCTGATCATAAACTCACAATTCATCGGATCCCAACAAACACACCGCTAAAAGTGATTACATCGGATAGAACTCCAAGAACATCGAGGAGAACATTGTATTGAAGATCAAAAAGAGAGAAGAAGCCATCTAGCTACTAACTATGGACCCGAAGGTCTGTGGTAAACTGCTCATGCATCATCGGAAGGACAACAAGGTTCATGTAGAGCCCCTCCGTGATCGATTCCCCCTCCGGCGGAGCACTAGAAAAGGCCTCTAGATGGGATCTATCGAGAACAGAAACTTGCGGCGGCGGAAAAAGTATTTCGTGGACTCCCCTGATGGTTTCCTGATTTTTGGGAATTTATAGTGGTGGAATTAGGTCAAAAGAGTCAGAGGTGGGCCGACGAGGCACCAGGGCGCGCCTCCCCCTAGGCGCGCCCTGGTGGCTTGTGGCCACCTCCTGGGGCTTCTGGCCTTCTCCCAAAGCTTCTAGTGTTTGTTATGTCCAGAAAAAAATCTCCAAAAAGTTTCGTGGCATTTGGACTTCGTTTGGTATTGATATTCTGTAAAACCAAAAACAGGCAGAAAACAGCAACTGGCACTGGGCACTAAGTTAATAGGTTAGTCCCAAAAAATGATATATAATTGCTGTAAATGTATATAAAAACATCCAAGATTGATAATATAACAGCATGGAACAATAAAAAATTATAGATACGTTGGAGACGTATCAGCATCCCCAAGCTTAATTCCTGCTCGTCCTCGAGTAGGTAAATGATAAAAACTGAATTTTTGATGTGGAATGCTGCCTATCATATTCATCATATTCTTTTCTTTTGTAGCATGGACATCGGACTTGAATGATTCAAAGCAATAGTCTATAATTTGACATGAAGATATAAATACTCAAGCATGCTAACAAGCAACCATGTCTTTCAAAATATCAATGCTAAAGAAAGTTATCCCTAGCCCATTATGCTCAATCATTGATCCATTCATGAAACACACTCAAATATTAGCTACATCCAATGCACAAGTATGACAATAGTGCTCTCTAGTTGGTGCTTTATAAGAGAAGATGGAGACTCAAATAAAAATAAAAATAAAAATTGCATAAAAGTAAATAGATAGGCCCTTCGCAGAGGGAAGCAGAGATTTGCTAATGTGCCAGAGCTCAAAGCTTAAATCAGAGAGATAAAAATATTTTGAGAGGCATGCTTTTCCTGTCAACAAAAACGACCGAGAATTCCCAATATCTTCCATGCTAGACACATCATAGGCGGTTCCCAAACAGAAAGTAAAGTTTATTTCCTTTCCACCATTCTTTCACAATCCATGGCTAGCCGTATCCACGGGTGCCCTCCATACCAACACTTTCCAAGGAATTTTGTTGTTATTAATTTTGATTTCATTGTGGGACTGGGCATCCCTATTACCGGCCACTCTCTCGTGCAATGACAAGTGAATAAACACTCATCGTGAGAATAACACACCTAGCATGGAAAATATTGGCCACCCCCTGCCGCTTCATGAGCGGTACGGGCACACAAAACGGAAAAATTATTTTGAAAATTAGAGTTGGCACACTCAAATTTACTTGGAACGGCATGGGAATACCGCATATAGGTAGATATGGTGGACTCATTTGGCACAACTTGGGTTTAAGGAGTTTGGATGCACAAGCAGTATTTTCGCTTAGTACAAATGAAGGCTAGTAAATAGATTGAGAAGCAACCAACCAAAAAACGAAAACGGTCAAAAACATGCATTGAACATAACTAACACCGAATAATGCACCATAAGTAGGATATAATTTCGTTGCATAACTATTGACTTGATGTGCATGCATAGGGAATCACAAACCTTAACACGAATATTCTTACTAAATCACAATTACTCACTAACATGACTCACATATCATCATCTCCATATCGCAAAACTATTGCAAGGAATCACACTTATCATATCCAATGATCTATATGAAGGTTTTTATTATATCCCTCTTGAATATTCATCACTTTGGGACCAAATTCATATCTTGTGCAAATTACCATTACTATCATCAACTCTCAAAAAGATATAAGTGAAGCATGAGAGTGCAAATATTTCTTCAAAATTTCAATCTTATCCACTCTCAAAATAATATAAGTGAAGCATGAGAGTTCATTTCTTCAAAATTTTAATCTTGTCAACTCTCAAAATAATATAAGTGAAGCATGAGAGTTCATTTCTTCAAAATATAGCCACCACCGTGCTCGAAAATATTTAAGGGAAGCACTAGAGCAACTGCCTAGCTCAAAAAATTTAAGTGAAGCACATAGAGTATTCTAACAAATTATGATGAACGTGTGGCTCTCTCAAAGTAGGTGTGTTCAGCAAGGATGATTGTGACAAAACTAAAAAGAAAACAAAGCAAAGACTCATATAATACAAGACGCTCCAAGCAAAACTCATATCATGTGACGAATAAAAATATAGCTCCAAGTAAAATTACCGATGGTTGGTAGAAGAAAGAGGGGATGCCTTCCGGGGCATCCCCAAGCTTAGACGCTTGAGTCTTCCTTGAATATTACCTTGGGGTGCCTCGGGCATCCCTAATCTTAGGCTCTTGCCACTCCTTATTCCTTCATCCATCGTGATCTCACCAAAAACTTGAAAACTTCAATCACACAAAACTCAACAAAACCTTTGTGAGATCCGTTAGTATAACAAAATAAATCACTACTTTAAGTACTGTTGTAAACCCATTCATATTTTATTTTTTCATTATACCTACTGTATTCTAACTTCTCCATGGCTTATACCCCCCGATACAATCCATAGTTTCATCAAAACAAGCAAGTAGTGCATCAAAAACAGAATCTGTCAAAAACAGAACAGTCTGTAGCAATCTATTTAAAATCTATACTTATGTAACTCCAAAAATTCTGAAAAATTAGGAAAACGTGGGTAATTCATATACCAATACTGTGTAAAAATTTCAGATTTTTTTGACGCTCCAGTAGAGAACCAAAATTCCAGCACTGGACGCAAAACTTTCTGTTTTCCAAACAGCATCAATTATACTATCTTCCAAATCATCCTAAAGGCTTTACTTGGCACAAACACTAATTAAAAATACAAAAACACAATCATAACAGTAGCATAATTGTGAAAACACACAAGAATTTATTTTATTCATTGGGTTGTCTCCCAACAAGCTCTTTCTTTATAGCCATTAAGATAGGCTTGAGATTTAAATGATGCTCACATGAAAGATAGTAATTGAAACACGAAGAGAGCATCATGAAACATGTGAAAAACACATTTAAGTCTAACATACTTCCTGTGCATAGGCATTTTATAAGCAATCAAATTATCAAGACCAGCAATATCTAGCGTATGCCAATAGGAAGAATGGAGCATTAATAATTTCAACATAACGAGAGGCAATTTAGTAACATGAAGATTTATAAAACCATATTTTCCTCTTTCATAATAATTATATGTAGGATCATAATCAAAATCAACAATATAGCTATCATAAACAATATTCTCTCTATGATCCACATGCATAAGAAATTTATAGTCTTCCAAGATAGTGGGATTATTATTACCTAATGTTGACTCTCTTCCAAACCCACTTTTAATAGTATTGCAAACATTATTATCAATAACATATTCATCATGAGGCTTAAATAAATTTTCAAGATCATAAGAAGCACTATCACCCCAATCATGATCATTGCAATAAGTAGTGGACATAATAAAATTATCATCAGCAAGCTTGTAGTTTTGCATATTATTAGCACAATTCACATTAATAGAATTTATAGTAACATCATTGCAATCATGCTTTTCAATCAAGGAGATATCATGAATCACTTTATAAATTTCTTCTTCTAACACTTCATCACAATTTTCAGATTCATGATTTTCAAGCAAAACTTCATAGAGAAAATCAAGAGCACTCAAATTACTAGCAATTGGTTCATTATAATTGGATCTTTTGAAAAGATTGGCAAGTGGATGAGGATCCATAGTGATCTTAAATTTTTACTTTCACTTTCTGTTCTTGTGTGTTTTCATAAAAGCAAGCAAACAAGCAAAAGAAATATTTTTGTGTTTTTGTAAAAAAAAATTAGAAGTGGCGGAGATGAAAACGAGAGGCAAATAAAATAACTTCAAGGACATGAGAGTTTATGCAAAGGTACTTGATAGATGTTGATGATGTCTCCTCGGCAACGGCGCCAGAAATTCTTCCTGCTACTTGTAGCTTGCGTTGGTATTTTCCCCGAAGTGGAAGGGATGATGCAGCACAGTAGAGGTAAGTATTTCCCTCAGTTATGAAACCAAGGTTATCAATCTAGTAGGAGAATCACGCAACACCTCATTAGCAGTACCTGCACACAAACAACAAATCCTTGCACCCAACGCAAACGAGGGGTTGTCAATCCCTCAGCGGTAAGTTGCAAGATTAAATTGTATGTGATAGACAGATAGATTGAAACAAAAATACAAAATAAAATAAATAAAAGAAAAGTGCAGCAAGTATTTTTAGGGTTTTTAATATATGATTTAGATAGACCCGGGGGCCATAGTTTTCACTAGAGGCTTCTCTCAAGAAAATATCATACGGTGGGTAGACAAATTACTGTTGGGCAATTGATAGAAAAGAAAATAATCATGACGATATCCAAGGCAATGATCATGTATATAGGCATCACGTCCGAGACAAGTAGACCGACTCTTGCCTGCATCTACTACTATTACTCCACACATCGACCGCTATCCAGCATGCATCTAGTGTATTAAGTCCATAAAGAACGGAGTAACGCCTTAAGCAAGATGACATGATGTAGACAAAGTAAACTCACGCATGAATAAACCCCATCTTTTTACCCTTAATAGCAACGATACATACGTGTCATGTCCCTTTCTATCACTGGGATTGAGCACCGCAAGATCGAACGCATTACAAAGCACCTCTTCCCATGGCAAGATAAATCAATCTAGTTGGCCAAATCAAATCAATAGATCGGAGAAGAAATACGAAGCTAGAATAATCATGCATAAAAGAGATCAGAGAAGACTCAAATAATATTCATGGATAATCTGATCATAAACTCACAATTCATCGGTTCCCAACAAACACACCGCAAAAAGTGATTACATCGGATAGAACTCCAAGAACATCGAGGAGAACATTGTATTTAAGATCAAAAGGAGAGAATAAGCCATCTAGCTACTAACTATGGACCCGAAGGTCTGTGGTAAACTACTCACGCATCATCGGAAGGGCACCAAGGTTGATGTAGAGCCCCTCCGTGATCGATTCCCCCTCCGGCGGAGCACCGAAAAAGGCCTCCAGATGGGATCTCTTGAGAACAGAAACTTGCGGCGGCGAAAAAAGTATTTCGTGGACTCCCCTGATGGTTTCCCATTTTTGGGAATTTATGGTGGTGGAATTAGGTCAAAAGAGTCAGAGGTGGGCCCACGAGGCACCAGGGCGCGCCTGCCCCCCCCCCAGGCGCGCCCTGGTGGCTCGTGGCCACCTCCTGGGGCTTCTGGCCTTCTCCCAAAGCTTCTAGTGTTTATTATGTCCAGAAAAAAATCTCCAAAAAGTTTCGTGGCATTTGGACTTCGTTTGGTATTGATATTCTGTAAAACCAAAAACAGGCAGAAAACAGCAACTGGCACTAGGCACTAAGTTAATAGGTTAGTCCCCAAAAAATGATATATAATTGCTATAAATGTATATAAAAACATCCAAGATTGATAATATAACAGCATGGAACAATCAAAAATTATAGATACGTTGGAGACGTATCACATCCCGGGGCATCCCCAAGCTTAGACGCTTGTGTCTTCTTTGGATATTACCTTGGGGTGCCTTGGGTATCCCCAAGCTTAGGGTCTTGCCACTCCTTATTCATTTGTCCATCGTAAACTCACCCAAAACTTGAAAACTTCAGCACACAAAACTCAACAGAAACTTCGTGAGATCCGTTAGTATAATAAACTAATTATCCACTTTAGGTACTGTTATAAACTCATTCATAATTTTTCCTTGCATAATACCTACTGTATTCTAACTTGTCCATGACTTATACTTGACTTATACTCCTCGATATAATCCATAGTATCACTAAAACAAGCACATTATGAAATAAAAACAGAATCTATCTAAAACACAACAGTACGTAATGACAGAATATTTATCCATACTTCTGTAACTCGAAACATTCTGAAAAATTAGGGACATGTAATTTTTTTTATCCCAATACTTGTGTAAAAATTTCAGATTTTCCTGACATTCCATTAAGAAATGTAAAATCAAATACTGGGCGCAAAACTTTCTCTTTCAAACAACATCAATTATACTATCATCTAAATCATCCCAAAGGCATTACTTGGCACAAACACTAACTAAAAGATAAAAACACAATCATTACAGTAGAAATAATCATGTCATCATACTCAAATAGAAATAAAAACAAAAATTTAAGATAACTATTGGGTTGCCTCCCAACAAGCGCTATTGTTTTATGCCCCTAGCTAGGCATAATGCATAGTTTCAAGTATTGTCATCTTTGGATTCTAAATCCTTTCGAACCAAATCTTCAAAAACTTTTCTCATTAATTCCCTACTCTCGTATTCTACTTTTCTGGTAGGTGAACTTAGATAGTTGAAGGGATTTTGTTTGGTAACTTTAACATTCATTACTTCAAACTCTGAATCAACACCATAAAGATCCTCATATAAAACATGGATTTCATCATCAATAGGATCCCTAGCAATATTTTCAAACCATTCTTCGCTAAATCCCTCATAAATTCCCTTGGTGATCCATTCAAATTTATCGCAAGTGTTGTGGTACAAGGTTTTTATCAATTCAGCTTGAGGAACCTTCCTCCTAATATTTTCACCATAAGCGTGATAATCATTGGATTCCAACCTACGCATAGTGTCTTTATCATGAAGAATTTCTTCTATTGGAGGATGCTCAAAATCTATTTTATAAAAGGCGAAGATGTCCCTAGTTTCTCGGATTACAAAATCAAATTCATGCATAAGGATGATGGTAGCAATCTTTTTGACCTTAGGGTTATGGATATTGGGAAGTTCAAGGAACATCTTTTGTAACACAGGATGAATATGCAAAAAAATTCTTTCTAGTTTAACCACGAGCATAGCAATATCATCCACATATCAATTTGTTTTATCAAGAATAGATCCCTTAATCAATGGTATCACTCCCGTGCAATTAAATAAATCCTGAATGACATTCTTTCCAATAATATTTCCACTCCCTACACGATAAGTTTTAGTTTTTAAAATTGTAGGAGCTTCATTATGGTGAGCTTCTTCATTAGGAGGATTGATACGTCTCTGTCGTATCTACTTTTCCAAACACATTTGCTCTTGTTTTGGACTCTAATTTGCATGATTTGAATGAAACTAACCCGGACTGACGCTGTTTTCAGCATAACTACCATGGTGTTGTTTTTGTGCAGAAATCAAAGTTCTCGGAATTGGACAAACAAAATTGGAGAATTTTTATGGAATATATAAAAATTATTGGCGCAAGAATCAACAGAAGAGGGGCCACCTGTTACCCACAAGGCAACAGGGCGCGACCCCTCCTAGGGCGCGCCCTAGTGCCTTGTGGGGCCCACAGGCGGCCGTCTAACCTAATTCCAACGCTATAAATTCTCTTTCCCCAAGAAAAAAATAAGAGAAGAAGTTTCATCGCGTTTTACGATACGGAGCCGCCGCCACCTCCTGTTATTCATCGGGAGGGCTGATCTGGAGTCCGTTTGGGGCTCCGGAGAGGGGGATTCGATGCCGTCGTCATCATCAACCATCCTCCATCACCAATTTCATGATGCTCACCACCGGGCGTGAGTAATTCCTTCGTAGGCTTGCTGGACGGTGATGGGTTGGATGTGATTTATCATGTAATCGAGTCAATTTGTTAGGGCTTTGATCCCTAGTATCCACTATGTTCTGAGATTGATGTTGCTATGACTTTGCTATGCTTAATGCTTGTCACTAGGGCCCGAGTGCCATGATTTAAGATCTGAACCCTTCATGTTTTCATGAATATATTTGTGTTCTTGATCCTATCTTGCAAGTTATATGCACCTATTACGTGTTATGATCCGCATACCCCAAGGTGACAATAATTGAGATTCTTTCCGGTGATTACCGTAGTTTGAGGAGTTCATGTATTCACTAAGTGCTAATGCTTTGTTCCGGTTCTCTATTAAAAGGAGGCCTTAATATCCCTTAGTTTTCTTAAGGACCCCGCTGCTACGGGAGGGTAGGACAAAAGATGCCATGCAAGTTCTTATTATAAGCACGTATGACTATATACGGAATACATGCCTACATTACATTGATGAATTGGAGCTATTGTGTATCGCCCTAGGTTGTGACTGTTATATGATGAATATCATCCAACATAATTATCATCACCGATCCAATGCCTACGACTTTCTCATATTGGTTTTTGCTAAGTTACTTTGTTACTACTGCTTTACACTTGCTACAAAACTGCTACTGCTACTGTTGTCGTTACTGTCGTTGCTGCTATCAAAACTATCATATTACTGTGCTACTAAATACTCTGCTGCAGATATTTTATCTCCAGGTGTGGTTGAATTGACAACTCAACTACTAATATTTGCAAATATTCTTTGGCTCCCCTTGTGTCGAATCAATAAATTTGGGTGAAATACTACCCGCGAAAACTGTTGCGATCCCCTATACTTGTGGGTTATCAAGGATCGTCATTAAGATCAAATAATTTAGGCTTTTCCTCATAAGTGTCGCTAGAACTATCCTCACTAGAACTTTCAACTATGACTTTCTCAAACTCACACATGATAGCAACTTCAAGCAAACAAGCAAGACAAAATATTTTTGTGTTTCTGATTTTTTTAACAAGACTAATAAAGCAAGTAAAATCAAATAAAAAGTAGAATAAGTAAATGATAAATTGTATGAAGGTACTTTGAGTTGTTTGACAAAACCTCCCCAGCAATGGCGCTAGAAATTCTTTCTGCTACTTGTGAGTTGCGTTTGGTTTTTCCCCGAGGAAGAAGGGAGATGCAATAGTAGCGGATAAGTATTTCCCTCAGTTGAGGACCAAGGTTTATCGAACTAGTATGAGCTTTACTTGAACAACCCTCAAAGAACACCTACACACAAGACAGCAAATACTTGCACCCAACGCGGGCAAGAGGGTTGTCAATCCCCTTGTACTCATTAATTGCAAGGATTAATCTGATAGTTGTAGATAGATAAAATGCAAAGTAAAATAAAAGTAAATAAAATGCAGCAAGGTATTTTTGGATTTTATAATATGGCTAAGGTAGACCCGGGGGCCATAGTTTTCACTAGAGGCATCTCTCTCATAAGCAAAGCATACGGTGGGTAAACAAATTACTGTTGGGCAATTGATAGAAAAGTGCATAGTTATGATGTTATTCATGGCATGATCATGTATATAGGCAGTATGTCCATGACAAGTAGACCGACTCCTACCTGCATCTACTACTATTACTTCACCAATCGGCTAACTCCTGCCCACATCTATGGTATTAAGTTCATGACAAACAGAGTAACTCTTTAAGCAAGATGACATAATGTAGATAGGATAAAACCAAGCAATATGATTGAGTCCCTTCTTTTTACCCTTAGTAGCAACAATACAAATACGTGCCTCGCTACCCTTTCTGTCACTGGGTGAGGACACCGCAAGATTGAACCTACTACTATGCACCACTTTCACTGAAGACCTAATTGTCAACTTGGCCAAAGAAAACTCATAGACTGGAAAGCATTACATAGCTATAACAATCATACATAATAAAGTTTAGAATATAACTCAATTACTTTCAATGAATAATCTGATCATAAAATCCACAATTCATCGGATCCCAACAAACACACCGCACAAAAGTATTACATCGGATAGAACTCCGAGGAGAACATGGTATTGAAGATCATATCAAGAGAGAGAGCCATCTAGCTAATCACTATGGACCCATAGGTCCTGTAGGAACTACTCACACATCATTGGAGGGGCAGTAAGGTTGATGTAGAAGCTTTCAGTGGTCGATTCTCCCTCCGGCAGAGTATGGACGAAGGCCTCCAGATGAGATCGCGGGAGAACAGAGGCTTGCGACGGCGAAAAAATTGTTTCGGGGTTCCCCTCCGGTGTTTTTGGGATTTTAGGGAATTTATAGAAGTGGAATTAGGTCAGGAGGAGTTACGAGGCGCCCACAAGCTCAGGTGGCGCGCCCCGCGCCATGTGAGTTTGTGGCCCACTCGTAGGTCTTCTGGCCTCCTCCCGAAGCTTCCTGGGTGTCTTCTGGTCCAGAAAAATTCAGCATAAAATTTTATCGCGTTTGGACTTCATTTGGTATAGTTTTTCCCTGAAACAATAAAATAGGCAAAAACAGAAACTAGCACTGGGCTCTAAGTTAATAGTTTAGTTCCCAAAAATGATATAAAATTGCATATAAAGTATGTAGAATTGATATAATAATAGCATGAAACAATAAAAAATTATAGATACGTCGGAGAGACGTATCAAGGGGGTGTGGTGGCGTGGTTGGGGGGGGAAGAAGGTGGATAAGACAAACGAAAATACAGTGACAGGTGGGCACCATGTCAAGAAAAATATATGAAGGTTGTAGTTTTAGGGAGTCTGACTTTGCAAACTTGTTCTGGCGCCTTTATTTTTTTTAAATGTGACTTTTTTTTGTAGAAAAATACTTATATTACTGACGTAGCCTACTATCATAAATACAAACTTCGACGACCTCATCAAGGCCTGACTCTAACCACACCATGGAGCGGATAGTACATCTACCAAACGCTGCCAAGGAATGGCTCACAAGTTTTATGGAATTTGCTAGAGTTCCTCTTAGGAGCTTTGGTAGTAAAAATAATAATTTCCCACTAGCGTGCATGTGTACCAGGGAGGGAGTGTGTAGCTACTGGCCTTGGACTTCTTTTTTTGAACTTGGCCTAGGACTTGTTAGTATGGGCCTGCTTGCATATTTTGTTTGAATTTGTTAGTGAGTACAAGTACCATTCTATGGGATCATCGAGCAACTGTTTCCAACCCTGGGTATATGGAGCCACATTTAATTCATATATTGGAAAAGTTGGCAAAACTTTAGTCACATAACACATGCACGATCAATCGGTTTAATGGAGTGTATATTTTTGTAAATTAGTAATTTTACTTTATCCCTGCATTTATGGAATAATTTACGTGCAATATTATCAATATTTTCTTAACATGGTTACAAATTAATGGATTGACAATGGGGCAACATACACGTTTGAATAAGCAGCTAACTTTGGATCAAATTAAACTACAAACTTAATTTGGTAATATCAGCTAAAACAAGCATATCTTGTTAATAAAGATGCATCGCCTCTTAACTCTTGAGAGAATACTCCTATACCTTATCCAGTTTATTACGATAACACAAAGTTACATGCCTTTCTGAACTTCTATACATACTGACTATATATGGTTCTGATAATGGATCTTGAATCTTGATGATCATGGGATCAACATTTATATTGAAGTTCTTATAATGGAAAATGGTGTATCTTTTTTTTTGTCAAACATTTTTTTTTGAAATGAGAGGGGTTTCCCCCCTGCCCTAACTTTTATTAAAGCCAAGGCAAACACATCATCCCTACAGACTGTTTAGCAGCGCTCGGCGACAACCAAAGTAGCTGCCACAGATCAAACTTACAGGGGTTCTCGAATTTAAGCTATCCCCTATTACATTTTTGCTGATAAGATAGAGGAACACGGAGGGGTTTGTAGGGCAATCAGGCGCACAAAAGAGGCTGCCCCTTCTGGTTTCCATAGCTAGTTACCCCCAGGCAATCCTAAGCAATTCCCCTCTTCGATGGTCCAATAGTCTTAAGCACTGGAGAAGAAGAGCACCCTGGGCCTCTGTACATAGTATTTTCCATCATCTGATCATAGCCCCCACCAAATCCAAAACGCATCGTATACTTCGCCATCTTCTGCCCTGGAAAACAAATTCATTGCGCAAAAGCCATAAGCTCCATAAGGTAGCAGAAGTAGCAGTATTGAGAGCTTCATAAAGTTTCTTCTTCTTCCAGAAAGAAGACAGTGATGAAAAGGAAACAGGTACAGGAATTTTAAATGCTTCAGCAATAATAGCCCAAATCCCCCTAGCCACAATACAATCAAACAAAAGATGTTGAATAGATTCAGCTTCACTGCAAAAAACACAAGATATGTCTTCCACATGTCTCCTTTTGGCTAGGTTATCCCTCGTCAAACTCTTATTATTGAACATCAGCCATAGGAAGACATGAATATTAGGCGGAACTCTAATTTTCCAAATAGAATCTTTGATTTCAGAGGAAACCCCACCAAAATTGATCATTCTATAAAATGATTTAACAGAATATAGACCAGAAGTTTCTAATGTCCAAATGGGGGAGTCATTAGCATCAGACAGAGTGGTCTGCTTCACCAGTTTTAGGAGAATAAACCATTTGGACATAGTAGGTTCATCCACACATCTTCTGAACGTAAGACGCAGGGTCTCCCTGTCCCAAACCTGTGCGAGGGTCGCATCCTGTTGCTGACAAATGTCAAACAAATCCCAAAATGCAGTTTTCAGAGAACAATTGCCTACCCAATTGTCATGCCAGAAGGCAATATTCTTCCCATTCCGCGGGACCCACTTATAAAAATTCTTTGCAGCAGCAAAGGCCCAAGAAATACTCTTCCAAAATGGAGAGCCCAAGGCAGGTTTGGCATATAGAATGTTAGGATTGTTAGTGCCATACTTGAAACAGAGAATTTTTTTCCAATCATTATCTCTACCGTCATAAAATCTTCTACTCCATGAGGCCAGAAGAGCCATATTAAACTCCCTAAGATTAGGAATCCCTAGACCCCCAATGTCTTTTTTCCTGGACACAAGTCCCCAATTCGCCAAGTGATATTTATAGATCTCTCCCATGTTGCCCCAAAAGAAAAAAGACATTTGAGAGGAGATCATATCAATGGCCCATTTAGGGAATTTCATAATAGACATAAGGTAGGTAGGGATGCTGGCAATACAGGTAGTCAAGAGGATCAGCTTCCCTCTGTAAGAGAGATATTTACCCAACCATCCAGCAATGTTTTTAATTATCCTATCAATGATTGGTTGGAGATCTTCTCTTCTCAGTTTTTTAAAATGTAGGGGAACCCCTAGATATTTAAAAGGGAATTCTCCAAACTGGCAGCAGAAAACCTGGGCAAACTCATTAGACACAGAGTCAGACACATGTATGGTATGCAGATCACTCTTATGAAAATTGATTTTTAAGCCAGAAAGCTTTTCAAAGCAAGTCAGGATCCATTTCAAGTTTCTAGCACCATCCATAGAATCCTTAATGAATAAAATGGTGTCATCTGCATATTGCAGACTCACCACCCCCCCCCCCAGGGATGACATGGGGAAGAAGCCCACAAATCAGCCCATGATTTACAGCCTTGGAAAGCATTTTAGAAAACACATCCGCAACTAAGTTAAATAACAGTGGTGAATGAGGGTCACCTTGTTTTAAGCCTTTTCCCCCAACAAAGTGGGGTCCATTAGTGTCATTAATCCTAACCTAGAAAGTACCCTGGATAAGAGTACTATAAATCTAGCTTACCCACTTGTTACCAAAGCCTCTAGAAAGAAGCATCTCTTTCAGAAATTCCCAACTCACTCTGTCATAAGCTTTTTCATAGTCAAGTTTTAAAATCAGCCCACTAGATCCAGATCTGTGAAGCTCATGAATGACTTCATTCGCCATCACCACACTCTCTAAAATGAACCTCCCTTTGATAAAAGCAGTTTGATTCGAAGAAATCAAATTATCACATAAAGGGGAAACCCTAGTAGTCATAGCTTTGGAAAAAATCTTGACAGCACAATTGCTCAAACTGATGGGTCTAAAGTTTTTCATTTCTCTGGCATGGGGAATTTTTGGAATAAGGGTAATAATAGCAAAATTAAGTTTATAAACGTCTAGACTACCATTCTCAAAATCCCTCACCATCCACATAAAGTCATCTTTAATCAGGTCCCAGAAGGTTTGGTAAAAGAGAAAGGATAAACCATCAGGGCCAGGGGCCCCATTAGCATAAGAACTCATAATGGCTTGTTTGATTTCCTCCTCAGAAAAGGGTCTCTCTAGATTTTCCCTCTCCTCCTCGTTGACTTTTTCTTCTTCAGACCAAAAACCAGCACCCAAGTGAATATTAGGTTTAGGTACAAAGGAGAAAAGATCTTTATAGAAAGATGTGGCAACACCCAGCATATCTACTGTAGATGTGACCACTCCTGAAGGGCCAACCAGCTCAGTAAGGTGGTTTTTCCTATGTCTATGATTCGCAAGGGCATGAAAATATGCATTAATGCGATCACCCTCTAATTTTTTTTTATCTCTAGATCTCTGCCAAAGGGCAATCTCCTCTTTTTTCCAAATGTCATCAAGCTCCTTTTTAATGGTTTTCATTCTATCAAAGTCAGCCACAGATAACTGTTGGGATTCGGACATCACGTCTAGGATATCAAACTCCATAAGGAGAGCTTTCTTACTCTTTTTTAGAGCAGCCTCTACATTAATACTCCAGCCTTTGGTTTTTTTCCTAAGGACTCTGGATTTGGACAACCAGTTATCAACAGAGGAAACAGAGGAGGAAACAGAGTTCCATGCCTCTTTCACCATCTGATGAAATCCAGGTTGAGATAACCACCACTTCTCAAACCTAAACATCTTGGGACTGGAAGACTTCCTAGCCCCAGTGTCTAGCACAAGGGGAGTATGGTCACTCCCAATTCTGGGAAGAGCAAGCAGGGAGGACATTGGGAAATGGGAATCCCAGTCCACTGAGGTGAACACTCTATCAAGGACAGCAAAAATGGGCTTATCCTGGTTGTTAGACCAGGTAAACCCCCTGTTGGAAATAGAAATTTCCATCAACCCCCATTTATTAATCCAATCATTGAACAGGAAAGTAGTTTCCTGATTAATCAATCCACTACTCTTATCAGTGTCATTTCTGACCAAATTAAAATCTCCACAGATTAAAATAGGGTAATTTGCAGAAGCAAGAATGTCATGAAGCTCTGCAATAAAGTCTACCTTAAATTCAGGATAAGCAGACCCATATACAACCACCAAATGCCAGACAAAACCATCATCCTTATTTTTGACAGTGGCTTTAATGGAGAATCTATTATTCATAAAACCAATGACTTCAAACAGATTTTGTTTAAGACCCAGCAAAATACCCCCGGCAGTATTAACAGCAGGTAAAAAGTGCCAAGAAAATTTTCCAGATTTATCTATCGCTTTGAGGAATCCCTCAGAAATGAATTCTTTTTTGGTTTCCTGAAATCCAATGAAATCAGGGTTGGAGTGAGCAATGGTATCACAAAGGCACTGAATTTTTCCAGGTTGACCAAGACCTCTAATATTCCAAATAAGACCTATCATTTATTAAGCAATTTTAAATGGATGTGATAAGCCACAAGGCTTGACTTTGGTTAGAACAGTGGGAGTCTTCCCCAAAGCATCAGCAGTGCCAACTGGCTTGGAGGAACACATCCCAACTGGAGTTCCAAAGAAATCATTCTGATTTAAATCTAAATTATCAGGTAGAACAATTTCAGGATTGTTACTGGCAAAAGCCAGGCATCTTTCTTTTTCACCAGCAACAAAGTCATTAATAACAGCTTGTTTATTTTCCTCATCCCCACCAATTAACAGATCTATTTTATCAACTTGGTCACGCAAAATCGAATGATCAAGGGTAGCGAAGGATTTACCTTTGAAAGTTTTTGGTATCTCCAGATTTTGTTTCCTCTTGTAAGCAGAAGCTTTCTCCATAATGTTCACCTTGCCATGCCCTCTGGTATTAGGTTTCTGAATCAATATTGGACCCCACTTGGTGTTCTTCCCCAGCACAGGTCCCTCCTCATGGGCTTGGTCAAGGGATTCCAGTAGTGATCTCCCCAGAGAGGTAATTTGAAGCACATGAATAGCCTCAGGAGGGAGAACCCCCATTTCCTCTCCTTTGATCTCCTCATCCTCAGACCCAGACAAATCAACAGATTTGAGGAGATCTTCACAGTATTCCAAACTTTTAGATTTTTCTCCAGCATCCCCCTTTTTCTGTCTCCTCCCTCACGGGAGTAGTGATCTTGACAACAGGGGAGATAGCAGAGTCACTCACAAGTACAGGAACAGGAGACCCTATCACTAGTTGTTTGTCACACCCCACCCCATCAAATGATGAGCCCAAATTTTTTCCATCAGACACAGCACATTCCATGATAAAATTCTCATGATCAGAATCAGAACATGTTTTCTCATAGGTCAACATCTCAGTTCGTTGCCTAGAGGGAGGTCCATGTTTACCAGAAGCAAAATTGGCTTTATCAAGCTCATCAATGGCCAAATTCCCATCTAACATATCATCAGTCAAGTCATCCTTGGCAGATTTATCATTCTCTTTTCCATGTTCTTCTTCAGCACCCTCAGCATCTTCATCTCCATCCTCATCATCTTCAAACCCCTCAACCTGTTCAAACCCCTCAACAGTATACCCTAACAAGAACAGCTTTTTTTTCATCTCAATCAACCTCTCAAAGGGAATTTTGGTAGGATCTCTACAAGCAATTTTCACTCTGACATTCTCAAAAAAGGTTCTGAACATTCCATTCCAATCAACATCTGTTAAGACCCCAAAGAGAGATGCAATCTGAGCAAAAACTTTCCAAGTGCACCACTTTGGAGGGATCCCTTCAATCAAAACCCAAGCCTCAATTAGTTCCCCAAAAGGGTCACAAGCTCCTTTCCATTCAGTCAAAGTTACTGATACATCCTGAGGAAGGCAGAAAGCAGGAAGTTCTATGAGGTCCTCTACTTTCTTCCAAGGAGGGAACCTTACAAGAAAAGTTTTGCTAGATAACCCTCTAATTTGCCAGGGCCAGTGTTTAGTCTTGCAGAACGTAGCGGTCAGAAGACCCATCAACATCTCTTTGTCCACTTCTCCCTTAAGAATGTTTACAACCGCGCAGTTTTGGAAGTTCAACCAGTCTGATTCACGAGCTACAGGAACATCCACATGGTAGAAACCAAGACCCCTAGCACCACTACCAAAGAAAGCAGCAGTGGGTTGCACTTTCGACCAAGCAGCGCAATTGTTCACATTGTGGTTCTGTTGGCATATGAAGCATGACTTAGGTTTCACACAGTTCCCAACATAATGATCTGGCATCCCACAGTTGAAACAAATCATATCCTTGTACCTGGGATCCAGCACTTGTTCAATCTCTGCTTCCACAGCATGAGAAGATTGTACCTGGGAAGAGGTTGCAGTGGATGCAGTGGATTTGGTTGGTTTCTGGACTGGAACTTGCTCTTTGGTTGGCGGAGCAGATGGCTCCTTACGCCCTCCATACGAGTCGGGTTTCTGCCCGACTGCCTTGGACTGCCCAGCCGCACCAGAACTGGAACCACCCGTCCGACGATCAGACATCCTTGGATCTCGCTTCACAACCTCAGCAAAAGAAAGAGAACCTGACCCTAATCCTTCACGGGAGATTTTCAGGGTTTTTGGCAGTGGATCAAAAGCACGGCGAGAGGTGGGATGACAATCTGTAGCGGTGAAGGTTTTTGATTCGATCAACTCCTTCCGGATCCAGCAAAGGAAGCCAGAAGGAGGGTTAGTTTGGGGGGAAGAGGGTTGGGATGGAAGGCGGCGGCGGCAAGGAGGAGAGGGGATGAGCCACAGCTGTCCAAAATGCTCCTCTACACTTTCTAGGGCAGCCTCACCACGCGAACGCGTAAACTGTCTAGCCGTATTCTTCCCGGAGTCGTGCACTCTGAACGTGGGACCCGCCATGACCGGAAGGGAGGTGTATGACGAACTGGGCCCACCAATCTCCATCCCCACTTTTGTCGATGGTCGTTGAATCGGCCGGGATTTCTCGCCGGAATTCAAATTAACCACGACATCGACCACCGCAGAAGCGGCACCCTCACAACTCGCATCAGATTAACACTGAGGGAAATCCCTCAAACCAACTATTCCATTTCTCACCACAGCAGAATCAATACTGACATCTGATTTCAAACTCCGCCCCATATGTAAATGAAAATCAGCCAGACGAGCCCGCATCGAGGGATTGAGATGGATGGAATGTATACCTCCCACTCCCGGCCAGGGAGGGGGTTCGATGGTTTGTCGCTGACGCTGGATCCATGGGGGCGTTGACCTTTTTACTGGTGGCGGCGAGGTAGATGAACTCCCGGCGGAAGGAATTCCGGCGGGATGCTGGCAATCCCTTCCACCGATGGCGGCCTGATGTTGAGCCGTGATGGATTCGCCGTCTTGAAGTTCGCCCAGCGCGCCGCCTGGATCGGATCCGGAGATTCTGCCTCCTGGATGGCCCAGAAGAGGAGCTCCACATCCATACAGCCGTCGTCTCTGATGAAGCGCGCGCACTCTTCGAAACTCGCGTGGCGGATGATGTGGAGGTGGAGGTCCGCCCAATCTTCCCGGTTGGGGAATCTCTCCAGCACCACCCGCCGCATCTCCTGCCGGGCCTCCGGCGAGTTCGCGTCGATCTTTGGCAGCGGAGCCACCACCTGAGGTATATACTTGAAGTTGTAAATGTATGTAGGGAAGTCCCTACGAGCATCTCCGTGTCAATCAAAACAAAAAGCTGCGGTGTGATGATGTATTCATCAAGCTATTAGCTAGCACCACCTATGCTATGCGTTTGTAATTAAAGTTAAAAGTTTTAATGGACGACAAAGAACAGATTGGCACAATTAAGACTGGGGTTGAAGATGCGCTAGCTATTCGATCACGTTAACAAGCACTAAATCATGCAATCCCATCCATATCTGTAACAGTAATCTCTTACCATATATCACCATTTCTCGGCACCCTGCAGCCTGCTCATCCTGGCCGATCCTCCACTATAAATCCACCCCTCCTCCCATGTTTTCAACTCACCAAAGCCAGCAACTTCCCTTTGCTGGTTTTTATCCTTCTGTTGCCTGCTTGCTTGCACAAGGCCGGCCGAAAATGGCTCGCAAGAAGGTGACCCTCCAGTACATCCTCAATGACTCGACCCGGCGTGGTACCTTTAAGAAGCGCCGCCGGGGCCTGATGAAGAAGGCCAGCGAGCTAGCCATCCTGTGTGATGTCAGGGCCTGCGTGCTGGTTTACGGCGAGGGCGAGACCGTGCCGGAGGTGTTCCCATCCCACGCCGGGGCGGTGAAGATCCTGAAAATGTTCAAGAACATGCCGGAGTTGGACCAGTGCAAGAAGATGATGAACCAGGAGGGCTTTCTCCGCCAGCGCATCGACAAGCTCCAGGACCAGGTCCACATGGTCGGCCGTGAGTGCCGAGAACGCGAGATCAGGACCCTCCTGCTCAAGGCCATGCGCGGTAACCTCCCTGGCCTCGTCGGCCTCAACATTGAGGAGCTCACTAGCGTCGGCTGGAAGGTGGAAATGCTCCTCAAGGGCATCGGTGATCGCATCGCGAAACTCCGCGGATAGCCACCGGCTTCATACCTGACCGGCAGCATGGAGGACATGGGGTCTCCGGCGATATATCAGGTGCCGCCTACGCAGGAGGGCTGGCTTGACATGGTGAGGTCCGGAGGGGACCTCGGTGCTCTTGTCTGTAGTGGCTACTCTGGTGGCCACGACACCGCAAGCACCAGCTCCAGCGCCGGCTACTCCGGCGGTGATATGATGCAACCCTTTGATCTGGGGTTTGGTTGGCAGTGGGGCGCCGATCTTGGAGTGTCTTCAAGTCCTTTCCCTCCCATGTAAGGAGGGAGATGATCCGCGGAGTGCACGACCAGCTACATGAGTCTCTCGTCTCGTGTCGATCGCCTATCGACATATGCATCTCTTATATGTTTCATTTACTTTGTCGCAAGGGGCCAATCCTGTCTTAGCCCTCTCTTGTCGTGTCATGTCATGTCGTGTTACGCGTCATCTGTTTCATAGAAGAATCTTTATTATATATTGTACTATATAATTTATATGTTTCATTTTCTTTTCCGCCATATGTTTAACTCTTAGAATTGATTTTTGACAACATTTTGTAAAACCTTGAGAAAACATATTTACTTTTTTTTTTAGCGAAACTGAAAAAAATAAATCACAGTCTTAATGGGCCACGTCATGGCCAGTCCATGTAAGCCGCTTCAAGCTTTTTTCTCCGGAGCGGGCAGGGAGCGAGCGCCTATTTGGCGCAGTGCACGCTGCGAGGAGGCGCAACGCGCACCCACAGCTCCTCTAGCGCGTACTTTTTGGGCCGGCCCATGTGTGGGCCCCCCTGTTTTTATTCATTTAGTTTTTTTATTTTCTGTTTTCTTTCTTCTTCAAATAATTCGTGATTTCAAAAAGAATCTGCAATTTAAAAATAGTAAAATTAAAAAAAAAATCTTGGATTACAAAAAGTTCATTGATTCAAAAAAATCCCTGATTTAAATTACGTTCGTGTAAAACAGTTCATGCATTTCAAAAATGTTTGTCAAAAATATAAATGTTCGTGAATTTCAAAAATTGTTCCCCAATTTCCGAAAGTGTTCATCGATTCAAAAAATATATGTTCACGGGTTTCAAAAAATATAAGTTCACAGTTTAAACAATGTTCTTGAATTCCAAAAATGTTAACTATTTAAAAATGTTCAGGAATTTGAAAAAATGTTTGTGAATTTGGAAAATATTCACAATTTCAAAAAAAAAATAACGGGAATTCAAAAAATATTCTTGATTCCAAAAAATGTTCTCGATCTCAAGAAAAATGGAAAAAATAAATTTTAAAATAAAAATAAAAGAAAAAACTAGCATGAAAAAAGAAAGGCACAATGAAAAGAAGAAAAAAAATAAAAAAACATGAAAATCGTAATAAAAAACAAAAAAAAACCGGCGGGGGGGGGGAGGGGGGGGGGCGCAATCGATGCGATTCTTTTGGGGCGGAAGCTAGTGTGGAAGGTGTTGGCTCCTGATTGCTTCATGCTTGATCTGCCCGAATCGGGGAAGGAGTAAAACGCCGAGGCCGGTGCAAAGCGTACGTGTCGGCTCTCGATCGATCTCCCACCGCGGTGCGCCGTTGGAGTCGGAGAGCATGCTGAAAATGGGCAGACATTGGTCTAACGCGGAGTAAAGCCGCCGGCCCGGTCTAATCATCCTCCACGCCAGACGCCATGTTCGCCTGCCCCCGCACCACTGCCTCCATCCCTCGTGCACTGCCACCGCTGCCTTCATCGCGCGCCGTTCTATAAGCTGGTCTGTTTCGTCTCGTTCTCGTCCCATCCATCCCGTCGCCCCAAGCGCCAAGCTAGCCAACCAGTGTGTGTGCTTGAAGACTCGAAGCGCAGCTCCAACTTCAAGCGGGAGATCGAGAAGAGAGATGGGCTCCGTGCGCTGCGCCGTGCTGTTGCTGCTCGTCTGCACGGCCGCCGCCGAGGTCGTCACCCACGGTGAGACGCAGGGTGTACGTACGTCGACTGAGTTAGTACCCTACTGTCAATTGATTTCGATGCGTCTTACCCAAGTTAGTATAGCGTCGATTTATTTATTTTGATGAATCTTCTTCCCGTCGTGGACGACCTGCAGGAGTCTCGGGGGAGGAGCCGTCGTCGGGCTCGGGCAGCAGGGTGTGGCCCGATTTTTGTTCAACAACGTTCATTGAGCTCGACAAGCCTTGCACAGACAAGCTGTGCAACGATGAATGCATGAAGCTCATTCCAGGCCCCGTGGAGGGGTTCTTGCTCCCCGTCCTCTCCTTTAATATATAGTACGCACACTCGTGCGTATTCGAGAAAAATTCCAGGCCCCGGCGGCTGTGAGAAAGGCAAGTGCTTATGCGGTTTCTGCTGAAGAAGAAAGGCCTACTACCTTAACTGGCGTAGCAGTACTCAAGTCAAGTGTCGACCGACGCTGTGGAGGCTTCGAAACTTTGCCTAGTTGCTTCATTTCAATAATGTGCCTTCCGCTCCATTCGGTCATCTTCTGGCCTTGTATCATCCAACTCATTTCCTTTTCCTCGTTGATGGAGTAGCAACAAGGCCGGGCGAGAGCCTTCTGTCTAGAAAAATAATGATGTATTTTGTTCCATTCTGTCACTTTTGTTCTTCAAGAGAGAGGCTTGATTCTAACAATGACGTGCACCCACGTGCATAAGTAATTCCGTTTGTATTGTATGCACCTACAAATCGACAAATGCACTGGCTGGCCGATGAATGTTACTAGTCACCACCGTGTGAACGTTAATTACTATCCTAGTCACCGCACTCCTCAAGCACTTATAAATACAGCATGATCCTACGTCTTGTTCCAACAACCAACTGTTCCGATCATTCGCGTGCCTCCGTGCGTCTCGCGAGCCATTTGATGGCTTGTTCCATCTTGTGCACTCTGCTTGTGGTGGTCACCGCGGTGGTGATCGGCACGGCTCACGGTGGCGGCAGCGGCGCCGGCGACCCCCTCACCGCCGGCTTCACCCCTGTGAGGCTAACGGAGTCCCAGTTTGTTGTGCAGAGGCCCTACGATGTTCCGCTCGACGCGCGCTACGAGTTCGCCGGCGGCGTGCGCCGGATGTGGGTCTACTCCACCGACGAGCCCATCAGCGCCACCCACCCCGGTGGCCCGCGCACCAAAACCAAGATCGACGTATACGTACGCGCCCTTGCGGCATCTACGAGTTCGTCTCATCTCATGCTCGCACGTTGCTTATATTAATTCGTGTGTTGCGCCCTGCATGGAGCATGCACGCAGGAGGTGTACAGGTCGGGGGTGTGGTAGTTCGAGGGCGAGGTGTACGTGCCGGCGGGCACGTCCGGCGCGTGCATCATGCAGATCTTCGGGGCGGCGCCGGAGCGGCAGGCGACGACGCTGATGCTCCACGTCTACCACGGCAGGCTCACCTTCTACCACGACCTGCAGACAGTGGCGGAGGACGAAAAAAAATTGAGGTGGGGCGGACCCATGATAAAATGTCTTGTGTCCACATGTATATCACACACACATTCATCTAAAAATGTATATCACACACACCAGTATATCGAGCAATGCTATCCATAAAAATAACAAAGTTGGCTTTACATACTCTTCCGCCCCTAGCGGCCGAGTGGGCTAGGGCGACAGCCATAGTTTTAAATAGCCCGCTATAGCCCCGCTATAGCCTTGCTATAGCCTTTTCAGCAGGGTGCCGCTAAATGGTCTCATGTATAAAATGCACGCTATAGCCCGCTATAGCTCCGCTATAGCCTTTTTGGAGGTCCGCCGCTATTTGCCATAGCCCGCTATTTAAAACATTGGCGACAGCAGGGCGCTATGATATTAATGTACTAGAAATAAATCAGATCATCATTCCCGCATGCGGCTCCTGCCAGCTGGCTGCCTGGCTGCCGCTCCTGCTAGGGTTCGCCGTCGCCAGTTCGTGTCCACCCGTGGACTGAAGCATGGATGAACGAACGAAGGAACTACCTCTGGATCGAGCATCGTGGACGGGAAGACAAGATCGGTGGCTATGCGTGACTTGCATATTGCCCAATATTGTACGTGACTTGCATAAGGCCCGATAAGACGAGAACAGGATCGCTGGGGTTTTCGGTGGATATTTTTGACGATCGATCTATACGTATAGGTAAAGAATCGCTGGAAATCAAGGTAGGGCGAGCGCCCAACCTCGCCCTACCGAGAGCTCCGCCTGTGCCTGCAGAGGGTGCTCGCCGACGGCGTCTACGACCGGTGGCTCCGGCTCAACGTCGTCCACGACGTGGGGGCGCGCAACATCACCGTGTTCGTCGACGACGCCGAGGTGCTGCGCTCGCGCAGCCACGGTGCGCCCGGCACAGCGCACTACTTCAAGTTCGGGGTGTACAAGCAATCGCACCACCACCCGTCGGACCGCATGGAGTCGCGATGGAGGAACGTCCGAGTCTTCACCAAGCCATGAATCACGCGATGGGTATGCAGTTTGATGATTTGATTGGTTTCAACTAGATTCATTCGCAGCTCTCAAATGTTGCATTTTAAAAGAATTTTCATCCATTATACTCCCTCAGTTCCTAAATAACCTTTTAGAGATTCCAATATGGACTACATACGAAGCAAAATAAGTGAATCTACACTTTAAAATATGTCTATATACATCCATATGTATTTCGTATTAAAATCTCTAAAAGGGCTTATATTTAAAAATGGAGGGAGTATTTCCCTTTGGTGTGTGTTAATTTGGACGGTGGTGTAGAAATAGAATTGGACAACTCAACGGCTGTATTCATTGATGAGTTGTATATATGTAGACGTATCTATGCCACGGTTTGAAGACAATTACAGTTACATACGAATCAAACCACAGTAATCCTACACAATTTGCTCTACGGGCACATACGTAATAAATGCGAGACACAACTAGTCAATTCAAGATGAATTTCTTCCATACAAAAGCTAGTCAATTCAAAATTTTATTTTACTTTTCCATACATAAGGTACCTAAGGCGTTGCTAGGAATAATGCAGCGTGGAATCTTCATGGAACTACACAGCGCCAAGACATCACCAACACAACTACACAGCTGCTATCTTAACAAACACAACTACGCAGCTGCTATCTTGTCCTTGGGAATCAATCCTATCAGTTCTGCAATCTTCAGCTTCTTCCTGGCGTACCTCTCATACGTTCCTGACGACTCACGCTGAAAATGGAAAGAGTGAGCTACTACATACAAAACTGCAAGTGGATACAATGTTGTTTGACAATATCTACCCAACATACCGTCCAGCGAATTTCCTGTTTAATCAGCTCACGGGCTCTATCTTCTGGAACCTAGAGACACAAAAGAAAGAAATCACACACGGGAATATAACAGGGACCAATGGATGCTAAGACAACACCATACTATACTTACACTGTCACTAAGGCCTGTCGTGCACTTACCAAACTACAAAGAAAGAAGACCAAATCAATTTGCATTGTAAAAGATATACCGATTTTATTTATAGCAAAAGAAAGCACATATAGAACGTCTGTGGAACAAAAAACCTACTACTAGCTCCATATTTGGAATCGCCGTACTCCAGCTCATACTCCATACTGCGGTCGTGTGCTGGAAACAACCTAGCATCATAAACTTGCTTGAGAGCATCTCCGAAACGCAGCTGAACATTGTCCAAGGGGAAAATAAACAGCATTGCCAAGCATAAGTAGAGAGCAAGTATTCACAAAACACAATCATCGGTGAAAATAACAATGTTGAGTTTTGAAAAGGCTGATGTGTAGCGTTAACCTGATGATCCGCATTGACCCGCCTCCAAATCTCATAAAAGATACCATCAAGATCTTTCACAAACATGAGATATATGCGCGCATTCCATATATACTCCTGAATTGAATCGAAAGAATGCAATTGTTAAATACAGCAATAACTATACGGCCGAACATCTGACTGAACAAGGGACAGAGGAATCGTACATGGAAACCAACACCTGCTAGTTTCAGAATCATATTGGGAAACCCAGGAGCGATCCTAATTGCTTGGAACATAGCCTTTGAACGTTTATGCGCCCACTAAATAATAGTTGAGCAGGAAAGTTATTGTGGTGCTGCAACGTTTATATAGAGATTTTTTGCGATTTCATGGTTTTGAGAGGTCAAATATGCATACCTCAATAGAAGACTCGTTTGTCAGCACATACTGTTCAAGCCACTGTCAAGAACAAACGTCGTTAGTCCAACAAAACAAAAATACTGAACAAAGTTGTAAACTTGAACTAGCTGATCATTGCACAAGGCATACTTTAATTTTCTTCACAATTGTTTCCCAGTAGCGGAGATAATCTCTATCAGCTTCGGGTGTGCTATAAAATGCTCAGTATCTTCTCCAACTTGTGTACTCATCACCCTGCACCCAAATGAAACAACAGGAAAAACGACATAGTACAGATGTCGTGTGAATAACAAGCACTGGACATAAGCCAACGGGATGCTCTTGAGAGTATTGATTAGAGTACTTATGCAGTTCAAGAAGACCCAAATAACACAAAGTACTCGAACATGTCAGAAATATATGGGGACTCGGAAGAAGGGGCAAACATTGTTTATGCGTACAAAAACAGGATAGTACTTGTATTCTGGGAGCAGCCTATAGCATGTGCGCCAAATTGAGGTTTTAGGACTTTTTCCATCCAAATAACAATTGGAAATTAATCTCTGTTTGTTTTTTAATTGAAAGACCCCGCTAAAAAAAGGGTCTGCCTTTTCTATTTGTTGTAGATTGCATGTACTATCATATTTTACCACAATTTATTCGAAAGGCCGTGGCCGATCTTTATTAAGAGAGAAAAGAGATTTTACAGGGGCCATTACAGAGGCAACACAGAGGTTGTGTTGGACGGGTAGCACAGGAAAGAAAATAAGTCCTCAGAAAGGCGAGGAACGCTACACAAGCTGGTTGATATTTTTATCACAATTTATTGCATGCACCCATATTCTAATATGTGCTTAATCTCCAAATCCTGCAATTTGCTTAGTTTTAGTGTTGACTTTCTCCAAGAAACTTATGCCCCATACACTGAGAGGTTACTCACTTAAAAGTCATGCTACAAGAAGTTACATACTTACATTCAGCATGTTAAGCAATTTTTTGCTATTGTCCATTCAAAGGTAATATCAATAAGAAACTGGTTACCGATTCGACTGCATGGGTACAGATTAAATGTACTCCAAATCTCCAATGCATTACAGAAATACATGCAGCGAATACGATAACACTTACATCATTTAAAAGGACTAGCCGCTGGTAGTCGCTCAAGGACGCTTTGTAACAGAGTTCAGGATCAAAATACCAACCAAAGAAGTCATCTTCATAGTGAAAAAAGTAGTTGTTCTTCACAATAAGCTCTGGAGGGTACTTGCGCAACATCATCCAGCTCGTCAACCGGCTTTCCTTTCAACAGCTACACATAGATGGAGGGCAATAATTTTTCATGTATGTATGTATGATAGATTAATAAACAGTTATGGGACTAACTAACAAGGCAAGCTTTGATGCGATAGAGTGCATACTTGAGATGGAGCTTGTTGGCCTGCTCTTGGTCCAGTCTGGTATAGATGTCAATTTCAGTCATGGCAGCCCCTAGCAGTTCACAGTCTCTCATGTGTTCCTCCTCGGTGATAACATCGCCCGGTTCAGTATGAGTGGAACCCGTATCAACAACGGCCGAATCGGATCCTCCAGAATCTCCATCTCGTCCCTGGGTCTCGTTCAAGAACTTCTGGCATTGGTATTCTAGCAGAGCAGCTCGCGAATCATCGTCGTGGAAAGATTTACGAGTAAGGGCTTCGAGGATTTCACTGGAAGGGAGATTTGAAAAACCGGCCATGTCCGAGCCGGCGTCGCCGGCTGGTAACTGCAATTGGGCGAGGCGCGAGGCGATAATTTCATGGTACCTTGGCTCTGTTGAGGACATGACAGGCTCGTCGGGGAGTCCGGGCGGCGGAGAGCCTCCATCCACACGGCTGCTGCTATCCGAATCGACAAGGGATCCAGACAACGATGCGCCGTCTTCACCAAGGCGCCGGCGGGACACTCCTTCTTCAAGAGGCCTCCTCCGGCGGCGGCTCCTCTTCTGCGGCATCGGCATCTGATCGACGATCACAGGGGTGAAGTAGTTGTGGACGGGGAGTTTTTTTTTTTTTTTTTTGAGGTAGTGTGAATGGGGAGACGAGTGCTGCAGTTTAGGAGAGGGGACCTGATGTATCTGGCGGTGCTTGTGGACTGTGGTGCATTTACAAATGTTTTAAACAAACGAATTTTTTAACAAATTCACACAACAAATAACAAATGTGATACTGAATAGTACAAAACATAAGTTGGGCTTTTGATTTGGCCCATTATCACATTGATGTCAATTTTTTTATTTTTGTATCTTGTGCAATGTTTCGAATCTTGATATGAAATTTTCTCACAACATACATTGATATTGTGTCAATGTGCTAGATTCTTTTTTAAAAAAATTTGAAACATTTTAAAATGCGCTACGGCGACCGGTGCACCCGTGCACGAGATACATTCCCCCTATTCCCGCGTTGCGCGGTAGAAAGTCTGGAATCGCGCACCGCACCCCCCTTTCCGTGCGAGCGTTTTGGGACGGCCCAATTGCGGGGCGGGGCAGCCAGTTTTATTTTCATGTTTTTCGTTTATTTATGTTTTTTATTTTTGCTTTTTTTACTTCAAAAAATGTTCATGAATCCCAAATTTTAAAAAAATGTTGTAGTTTTAAAAAAGTTTGCAAATTGAAACATTGTTCGCAAATACACTTTTCTTACAATTTTTAGAAATATTCATGAATTCAAAAAATGTTCACGATTTCAAAAAATGTTTGTGAATGTGAAAAATCTTTGAAATTTTAAAAACTGTTCATGGTTCCAAAAAAATGTTCATCAATTTAAAACATGCTTGCGAATTTAAAAAATCACTTTTGAAAAAAAATCATAATTTGAAAAATATTCACGAATTCAGAAAAGTGTTCGTGAAATACAAAAAATGTTCATGAAACGAAAATTGTTCACGATTTCAATTTTTTTTGCAATTTCAAAAATTATTCACAAATTTTTAAAAATGCTCTTGAATTTTTAAAAATGTTCATGTATTTCAAAATAATGTTCACATATTTCAAAAAAGTTCCCAAAATCGAAATATTGTTCGTGAATTTGAAAAACATTCATGGATTTTAACAAACTTCACGAGTTTGAAAAAAGTTTGCGGGATGGAAAAAAGAAAGAAAATAAAAAACATAAAAGGGAAGGAAAAACTATAAGAAAAAAAGAAAACAAAAGGGAAAAAACAATTTGATCGCTATTTGAGCTTGCCCATACAGAGGACGAGGCGCGCAGGAGTGTACGTGTTTGATCGCGGGGAATAGAATCCACTTTTAGGAGAGGCGAAACCATCATATCCTTTGGCAAACTGGGCCTAGCAGGTACATCTCCCTTGCGCAATGCGTTTTGGCTTGAGTAACAGAACCACTAGTAAAATCTCAAAAAAAAAAAACGCTAGTATAGTTAAGTTTTTTTTCTGGTCTAAAAAAAGTTAAGTTTGTTTTCACTAAGGTTAAGGTTTGGGGAGCGACTAGTTGCAACTCCCAGTCAGCACGAATCATGAGGCAAATCAAATAGTCGGGGACACTTTTCCTCAGTTGCAACCCACTTGCAACTGAGAAACACTCGGTTGTAACCCACTTACAACTCACACATCGCCAGGAGGATAATGTGGTTGACACTATGATAGAAATTGAACATTTTAGCGTCAGCTCAGCCTGCAGAGTGTTAGCTGAAACAAAGGAGAGAGAGGAGAAGCATGGTTAGAGGACAAGTCTGCTTCGTCACATGTTTGATCGGACAAGGAAACAATGGACTTTCATTGTGGAAGGTTCATGTGCCATCAAAGCTCACGACCTCTTTGTTCGCAGGATAGGAAAACGCAGGAAAGGCAAGGGTAGAAAAAACGCAGAATTGCAATGTCATGTACGCTTCAATCCTACAGGATTTCATATCCACCAAAGTTTGTTTGAATTCATCACAGGAAAAACAAAGGGTTCTGAAAAAGGAGCTTTGAATGGATGTTAGATTTGCTATGAAATCTAGTGCAAATGATTCCTTAGTGAAAAATATTTGCTTCTGTGGTATGATATGGTCACTTCACAATAGCACGTTGTCATTGATTCACCTATTATGTTTATCCAATGGCACGCATGTCTTTTATGTGGGGTTATATATGTATGTAACCTTTGATTCTTCCTAGTACCACTCTTTTGTTACTTTATTTAAGTTGTTGTGAAGCCCGTCTACTCCTTGATTCTTCCTAGTACCACTCTTTTGTCACTTTAAACCATTGTGAAAACCGTCTGCTCTTTGAGTCTTCATAGTGCCACTCCTTTGTCACGTTTTTTTATTACACTTAAACTTCGATCTTGGAGGTTATAATTAGGACTCACTGCTTAATCAAAGGAAGAGATAATTTAAGCATACGTGGATGCATGTGGTGGTTTGTTTAATTCTTCTTTTAATATATATTTTTATTCGACGGCTTGTTCTAACAATATACTTTCTCCGTTCACAAATATAAGTTCTTCTAACTTTTTCCTGAATTGGATGTATATACACATGTTTTAGTGTGCTTGTTCACTTATTTTAGTTTGTATTTAGTCCATAGTGAAATATCCAAAACATCCTATGCTATGTATTTGTGTACCGGGGAAGTAATATATAGATAGATAGGTAGATAAGATAAGATAGGCAGATAGATAGATATATCAAATACATATGTGGCGCTCTAAAAACAATGTATTGTGTTTGCTTAAATTTTTTTACCTTAGTAGACGTGCTATGAAATCTAGTGCAAATGATTCCTTAGTGAAAAATATTTGCTTCTGTGGTATGATATGGTCACTTCACAATAGCACGTTGTCATTGATTCACCTTTTTTTTATCCAATGGCACGCATGTCTTGTATGTGGGGTTATATATGTATTTAACCTTTGATTCTTCCTAGTACCACTCTTTTGTTACTTTATTTAAGTTCTTGTGAAGCCCGTCTACTCCTTGATTCTTCCTAGTACCACTTTTTTGTCACTTTAAACCATTGTGAAAACCGTCTGCTCTCCGAGTCTTCATAGTGCCACTCCTTTGTCACGTTCTTTTTTTTTTTTTGCGAGAAAAGGAGATGATATTAAAACGGCCAAATTACAGAAAGGTCCACACAGAAAAAGAAATTGCAACCAAGCCCCTCTGCAACCCGACTACGCCGGCGCCGTGGACGAGCCGGTGGCGCGCCGTTCGCCGCTGCTCGTTGACGCCTTGGAACGAAGCAGCCCCCAGGCGAAACGGGAAGTCGCCGATCTACGGTCCCTGAGGACCTACACCCATGGCCGCCGTCGTCGTCGCACCGCTCAACATCACCAACCTCCTCCAGATCTTCAAACGCCGGATCCGCCATCCCTCGATCTCCGGCACGGGGGAACCGTGCACGGCCGCTCCACCAAGCAGCGAGCACGAAGAAAGGAGCTGGTCCACCGCGGAGCTCCACCGGAACTTCGCCGTCGAAGGGGAGACCACCACCTGCAAAAAGCCGATCCAGTCGCGCCGCCGCCTCCACGATGCCACCGGCTGGCTCCCTGGACACGCCTACACTATATACACGATGCGAATCGGGCCTCCCCCGTCCTCCCGCCGCCGGAGCGGCCGGCGGAGGGCGAGGGAGCCGCCGATTTGGCAACAGCGAGGTGGAGTGCCCTGGGGTCGCACAAATCGCCCTTCGTTCCTGTAGATGGGGAAGGGTGAGGACCAAGGACCCTGGGAATCAATTGTCACGTTCTTTTTTTTTTATTACATTTAAACTTCGATCTTGGAGGTTATAATTAGGACTCACTGCTTAATCGAAGGAAGAGATAATTTAAGCATACGTGGACGCATGTGGTGGTTTGTTTAATTCTTATTTTAATATATTTTTTATTTGACGGCTTGTTTTAATAATATACTTCCTCCGTTTACAAATATAAGATGTTCTAACTTTTTTCTGAATTGAATGTATATACACATGTTTTAGTGTGCTTGTTCACTCATTTTAGTTTGTATTTAGTTCATAGTGAAATATCCAAAATATCTTATGATACGTATTTGTGAACGGAGGAAGTAATATATAGATAGGTAGATAAGATAGATAGATATATCAAATACATATGTGGCGCTCTAAAAACAATGTATTATGTTTGCTTATTTTTATTTGAGATAGAGAGGTTTGATTATAACAACGAAGTGCATCCACATGCATAAGTAATTCCGTTTGTATGCATCTAGGACAAAAGCACTGGCTGGCCGCCGAAGAATAAATGACAGTAGATGTTACTATCTTCCCGAATGCAAGTCCCTTTAGGACCTTGGTGCTAGTGATCAACATATATACTCCTTAAGCACTACATAAATACATCATGCATGTACCGCTTGTTCCAACAATTACCCGTTCTTGACTTCAAGTCATTTGCGTGCGAGCGATCTGATGGCTTGCTCCATCTTGTGCAGTGTACTTGTGGTGGTCACCGCGGTGGTGATCGGCACGGCTCGCGGCAGCAGCGGCGCCGGCGACCACCTCACCGCCGGCTTCACCCGTGTGAGGCTGACGGAGTCCCAGTTTGTTGTGCAGAAGCCCTACAACGTTCCGCTCGACGCGCGGTACGAGTTCGCCAGCGGCGTGCGCCGGATGTGGGTCTACTCCACCGACAAGCCCGGCAGCCCCACCCACCCCGGTGGCGCGCGCACCGAAATCAAGATCAACGTATGTAGGCGCCCATCCGGCATCCGACACCGAACACATCCTCCTTTTGCGTGCCATCTCACGCTCGCACGTTGCTTATACTAATTCGTGTGTTGCGCCCTGCATGCATGGAGCATGCACGCAGGAGGTGTACAGGTCGGGGATATGGCAGTTCGAGGGTGAGGTGTACGTGCCGGCGGGCACATCCGGCGCGTCCATCATGCAGATCTTCGGGGCGAAGCCGGAGCGGCAGGCGACGACGCTGATGCTCCACGTCTACGACGGCAACCTCACCTTCTACCACCGCCTGCAGAGTGTGCTCGCCCGCGACGTCTACGACCGCTGGATCCGGCTCAACGTCGTCCATGACGTGGGCGCGCGCAACGTCACCGTGTTCGTTGACGGCGCCGAGAGGCTGCGGTCGAGCAGCCACGGCGCGCCGCACGCCGAGCACTACTTCAAGTTCGGGGTGTACAAGCAATCTCACCACCACCCGTCGCACCGCATGGAGTCACGGTGGAGGAACGTCCGGGTCTTCACCAAGCCATGAATAACGCGATGTGTACGCCATTTGATGATTTGATTGGTTTCAAGCATGGTTTTAAATTTCAGTTTCAGAAATATTTCGGCACCTACCGGAACTACCGAAGTTTAGTTTGATGATTTGGTAACCATGGCTTTAAATTTCAGTTCCAACCATGTTTTATAATTCAATATTTCCATTTAGTGTGTGCTAATTTGGACGGTGGGATGCTGTGATGAGATCGATGATGATGATTATTATTCAACCATCTTTAAAGATCCAGCAATGCTAAAAATAAACTCCCCTGATGATGAAATCCGCTGGTGGAGGCCTCGAAGAAGGTCCACGGCAGCGACATTTTCATCCCGCCACCCGCCCGCCCCCTCGCCGGGCCCCACTTTTGGCTAATCTAAAATGTTGTGAATATTTGTATTGACATGCCAAACTGAATGGCAAAATTTTGTATTTCCTATTCTTAAAGTAACAAGAATAATTTAATATCACCTCCGTTTCAAATTATAAGACGCCTTGAATAATTTAATATGGACTACATTCAGACCGGAATGAGTGAAGAAACACATTAAAATGCGTCTACATACATCCAATTTAGAAAAAAAAAATATAGAAGATCTCATAATTCAGAATGGATAGAGTGTCAAAAAATTCTACTTGATACTTTTTTTTGAGAAAATTCTACTTATTACTCCTAATCATCCCTAGTGATTATGATCACCTGCATGCAATGGATGCCTGCCCACGGGATGGGCTTGTCCAACATTTTTGCCGAGTATTTTCTCCATTTCAAGAGAATTGTCCCGGATTTTTTTTTAGGCAAAGGAATTGTCCCGGATGGAAGAGGAGAGCTCCTAATCGGCGCCGCCAGTTTTCCTCCTGACGCACAAAGCATCCCAACTGGGCCGGCCCATTTGCGAAGCACCATAGCGGTGTCGTCGAGGCATTGTAGCATCTGGAGCGTACTGTACAGATTTCAGTCACTGTAGCGACAAGAGGTAAGCTCTCTCATTTGAAAAAAAAAATCACAAATTTGAAAAAAAAACATGAATTTTAGAAAGTCTTTATGAATTTAAAAAAAAAATCGTGCAAATTTTAAAAAGACCACGAATTTGAAAAAAAGTTCACGGATTTGAAAAATGTTCACAGATTTTGAAAAAGTTCATGAATTTGAGGAAAGTTCACAGATTTGAAAAAAAGTTGACGGATTTTTTTAAAAATTAAAAGTTCATGAATTTTAGAAAAATTCATGAATGTTGAAAAAAATCATGAATTCTAAAAATGTTCATAGATTTCAAATGTGTTCGCAAATTTAAAAAATTGGTCATTAAAATAAAAAAGAATCCCATATTTAATTTCTTTTGCACATTTAAAAAAGTTCATAAAAATTGAAAAAATCATGAATTTGAATATGTTCACAAATTTTAAAAAATTTCACGACTTCAAAAAGTTTCTAATTTCAAAAGGTTCGCAAAAATAAAAAAAATTCATGAATATAAAAAAAGTTTGTAAACTTGAAAAAAGTTCATGAATTTGCAAAAAGTGTTTAGATTTTGAAAAAAGTTCACGCATTTGAAAAAGAAAGAAAACTGAAAAAGAAAAGAAATAAGAAAAATGAAATGAAAAATAAACAAAAAAATGAAAAACAAAAACCGAGTAAAACCATGCCAGAAAAAACCGAATGAAAAAACGCCCAGAAAACCCTGAAAAAAGCGTAAATGGGCCGGCCCATTTTCCACATTGTGTTGGGAGGGGTGTGCGCCAGGTAGCAAAATTGCCTATAACTAATGCTTAAGGCGCCAAATAGGATCTGGGATGGAATAGTACATCCCTCAAACCAACCACAAAACTCCTCCCTCCTCCCGCGTGGGATTTTACAGCGGAGGCAGCCCGTTAAATCGATCTGTTAGAATTATTTTCATAGATGTAGCAAAGCTGGAGCCTCATTTATTTGTCACTAACTTTATTGGGGAGCTAGAGCAGATTAAAAGTTCTGAAGAGCCACATGCAAAACCGGCAACCTCCAATTCCAGGCAACAAGCGAGATGGTTCCCGCCACCAATGGGCCTCGTCAAATTTAATGTTGATGCTGGGATATCTGTTGATCATAATGTAGGGGCAACATCTACTGTTTGCCGGGATGGAGATGGAAATTTTCTTGGCTCGTCGGTCCTTGTTATTCATGGCCTTGTTGATCCAGCGACGGTCGAAGCAATAGTGTGCAGAGAAGCCTTGGCGTTGGCAACGAACTTGAACATCCTACATCCGTGTGTCGTGTCGGATTGCAAGGCGGTTGTGGATCACATTCAATCAGGATATGGAGGAGTTTATGGAGGGATAGTCAAAGAATTTAGAGAGATGGGGAAACTTTTTTCTTCTTGTATCATTATAAGTATGAACATAGGAGCTCGAATGATGCTCATAAGTTGGCTAGGCATGGGGTATCTCTTCCCCAGGGGCGACATATTTGGCTAGGGTCATCTCATGGTCCTATATATTGTAATTCCTGTAAACACACTGATGAATCAACAAAGCCTGACCGACTTTTCTTTAAAAATAAAAATAAAAAGCAAAGCTGGAGCGCTTGCGTCCCCTGCATGCAATGATGCAAAGGCCTCAAATTTCTTCGAGAATTCCGGCTGCCCTCCCCCGTGAAACGCTTGTTCTCGAACCCAAATTTGGTTAAGGTTCCCGGCTGGCTGCCGCCTATTCGTCCATGGCCGGAGATGCGAGTCACTCCACCCAGCCGGCGCCGGGGACGACCAAAGTCGCCGGCACTCCTCCTCCTTCTGCAGGCAGCTGTACGTCCTGGATACAGCGCGTTTGCCGCCTCGACCCCGCCCGCCGCGCGCCGTTCTGCCGCATGCTGGCGCGCCTGGGTTTCGAGGCCGCGCTGGCCGTGTCCGTCCCTTCCTTTCTGCTATGGCGCTCCGCCGGGCAGCCTATGGCGCAGGTGTGGATCATGTCGCTCGCCCTCTGCTCCTACGCCTTCCGCTTCATGCTCTGCATCTGGCGGAGCTGGTGTTTCTGCACCGACTTGATCCGCCTCTCCTACGGCCCCTTGCTCGCCTACTTCGTCGCCGGCCATTTCGGCGCCCCCCGTGCCGCGGTCTTCATCCTGCACGCCAGCACGGCGTTCGCCGCCGGGTACGTGGGCTACTCCTTGGCCAGGCACCGCCTGCACGTCAGCGGCACCGTGCCGGCCCTCGCCCTCCTGCCCAACCCATCCCCCCACAGCAGGCAAGACGCGGAGGGACACGTCAATCTGGTGCATAACTTGACGATCATCGTGGTGGTGCTTTGGGCTGCGTTCATGGCGCTCATGGTCAAGGTAGTCGAACCGACGGACGAACTGATGACCGCGTTCGTCCTATCGGCGGCAGGGTGGATGCACGCCGCCTTGTGGGCAGTGGGGGTCTCCAGCGGGCTCATCTGCGGAGTTTCCCTTGATCAGCCGACGCCGTCGGTGTCCTCACTCATCCCATGTTTGTTCGGCTCTCCGTTCATCGGGTTAATCCTCGGCCAAGTCCCGTTCGTCTTGTTCCATTGGTTGTTGATGGTGGACCTAGTTGCCTACCTTTGGTACTACTTCGCCGTTTATCTACACTACCTGCACACTGCTACACCAAGGTATGCATGTTCTAGTAAATTAAACCAACCTAGCTTATAACATCTTACCCCATTTCACCTGCTTGTTTCTAAGAAGAAAAACAGCTTAAAATTATCCTAGTATCTGGGATACTGTTTTGACTGCACGCTGAAGCTCTTATATTTTGTTGTTGGGTAGAGTGGAACTTCTCACAGATGCTGGTGATATGGGGATTGCTTTGGCTTCTCCCGACGAGGCAATCCGGGTTGTCGATTTAAACGAAGGTGAGGCAGCCGAGGTTTTCGATCCAGTGAGGTCGGAAGTCGACCTAGTAGAAGTTGTCGACTCAATGAGACAAGGCGAGGTAGTCGAGATTGATGATCCAATCGCAGATGGCTGGATCTACTGCTGAACTTTGCTACTACGATGGGGGAAAAGGTTCTTGTCTCCAAATTAGGGAGTATATAGATTTATCAGAGGATTCTCAATGATCGATATGATGGATTTTGAAAAATGTTTCCATCCACATTTCACCGAACTTACAAACTACATGGGTCAGTTATAATGAAATTAATAAAAAAAATATCACATGAAAAATTCATACAATCAAAGTCTTTCATAGGGACCAAAATCCGTAATTTTTTGGTAATTCTGGTTTCCACTATGGCAGAAGAACCAGCCAAACGATCATGAATGTGACAGAAATTCAACCAAGTTGTGGTTTCCGACAAAAAAAATGTTTTGGTCAGTTTTTATTCAAAAACAACATGATTTCATTTTTATAAAAAAGTAAATATTTTTGTAGGGACTATGGACTCAAAGACTGGACATTTAATAAATAGGTTTTTGTTATATTCTGGTGAGTGAGAGGTTCTAATGAGGTGACAGGTTTTGGTAAGTGCACTGCAGGTGCTCTGATCAACGTTGATATGTTTACACACCTTTCTTCTGCTGAGAACATACACATATACTCTCTGCGTGGGACTGGAGAGGTAATGCTTCATCTCCATGCCTTGCAATCGTTCGGGGCTGAAAATGTCCACACTAAATCCAAACACACCACTGGAGGTGTCAACTTTCCTTGCCAGTCGCCCCTAAAGAAATCAAAGATAGAATGCCTAGCTCTTCCATCAACCGAGGCTTTGGCAAGATCGACGAGAGGGAGCCGGGATTGTAGTATCCTGGTGCACTGGCGGCCTTTTGCATTCAACTTGTAATATGCTGCCAATGACTTGTGTTGTGTATTGCCAAAGCTTAATTTGTCGTTCTACTTTCCTGTAGTTATACTTTGTACCTGAATTGGGTTGTGAACCTTGGTCTCATTTGATAATGAAACCGGTGGAGGGGGGGGGGGGGAGTGATCTAACAGAATGAAGTGATAATGCCCATATTTTAGTTTATATCAACACTTGTCTTATTGGTTTATGAATATGGTGGTACATTCTTGCCCCTCTTTAGTTTTTTCCCTGGGTCTGCCCCTGGATAATGGAACCTGTGGAGGGGGAGGGGGGGGGGGGGGGGGCTCTGCCCCTTGATGATATGAAAGAACGAAATGATTAAGCCCATATTTTAGTTTATATCGATGCTTGACTTATTTGTTCAGGAATATGGTCATACATTCTTGCCCCTCTCAAGTTTTTTTGTGGGTCCGCCCCTGATCCACACTTTATATTTTTTATGGCAGGGGAGGTTGGCTGGCTGCCACCCTAATCATAGCTACCGAGGTAGATCAGGAGTTGTGTGTTGTGGGAATATCTAGCAACCTCATCACGTATCTCCGCATCTCCACCCACATATCTAACGATATTGGCACGTTGCATTCTACCTGTTCGCCATGGTTTTTGGCTTGCTGGCGGACTGGAGGCTCGGCCAGTGTCACCATTTCCCTCCGCTGCCATCACAGTTGTTGGCGCCATCGTGATTGGTAACTATTATATGGTAGAAGCGATAATTATAAGATACATGTTAAACTATTGAACAAATACAATATGATGAGGAACGCGGGGGGTGGGGGCAAGCGCCCCCTGCCCCCTCTCCATCCCATAATTAGGGCTAGCCTTGAGTTTGATGCCCGTGTTCCAAGAGAGAGAGGGCCGTCGTGGTGTACAACACCACTTCTTTTTTCTTCGCCACAGTTGTTGTAGGGTAGAACCCTAAGTGAGGACTTTTTCACACTTGGGGGGGGGGGGGGAGGGATGAACTCACAAATCACAAGAGGCAAATCACTCAAACAAACCCAAATCACACATCCACTAGAGTAGCATACATGGATCCACAAGCATACATAGACAATCAAAGGAAAGTAGCACAAAGGTAAGGTTCTTCCCACTCCAAAGGAGGTGAGGTCTTGATGGTAGTCTTCTCCAAGAGGAGGTCTTGATGATCCTATGATGGGGATCCTTCCCTAGAAGGGGCCTTGATCTCCAAGAGGAGTCTTGATCTCCAAGAGGAGTGGACGAGTGGTAGATGAGCAAAGCCCTCTATGAATATCTCAATACACTTTGCTAACCCTAACAAATGGTCTATCCTCGGAATATATAGTAGGTGGGAGGTAAGGGACGAAGTGGGGGCAAAACAGACAACACACAGCCAGCCCCAACACGGGCTAAGTAGGCCCCGTGCGCATGAGGGTCCCGTGTGCACGGTACACGTCCGTGCGCACGGGGTGTCCCGTAGGTTTGCTGTAGCCCATGTGCACGGGGTCTTTGGGGGGCCGTGCGCACGGGGTGTCCAGAGACTTTCTGGACAGGCCGTGCGCACGGGGTCCAAAGAGCCCGTGGGCACGGGGTCGCCTAGGCATTCCTTCTTCCCGTTGCTTGACTCCGTCTTCCTGGCGGTGCTCCCGTCCTTCTTCCTGGACTTGACGAGGCTCCCTAGCTTCTTGGTGGTCGACTCCATCATGCCTAATGATACATAGAGTTCCTTTGTGAGGTAGCATCCAAGTTCCATCCATATCCATATGAAAGTTGTAAAGGAGTGAGTTCACCTCGTTCTCGATGGCACGTGCGCGAGCTCTTGTCATAGGTCCACTTGGTGCTTGGTGAGGTGGTGAAGTATCCATGGGGATGATCGAAGGATGCTCCGCATCAACAGTGCTTTGGTATGTCGGCTTCAATGCAGCATTCATGGCATCGGCAGCCATCATGGTTGTTGGCTTGGCCATCTTCCTCACTAGTGTGCCGAAGTACTGCCATTGGCAGCTGTAGGGAAGCTCATCATTGGCACTCGCAGCCGCACGAAATAGCGTCGTCAAGTTGTTGCCCGCATGGTTCACCTCCGTTGTCTTCTGGACAACCTACTTTGCAATGGATACCCTCTCCCACGAGCAGGGCATCCGTCTTCGCAAGCGCTACTTCCAGCTCCACAGCACCGACTCGAGCATCCATCTCCAAGTAGAGTCGTTCCATGCCTTACTCCTTCTCTCAGTGTTAGTCTTCGCAACGGTCGACCCACTGGTACTCGCGATACATGTTTAACTATGGAATAAATACAATGTGGTGAATCACGCGGGAGGGGGGGAGGTGGCAAGATCCACCCCATAATCCTAACTTAAGCGCCAGTTCTTTTTCAACTCTTGATTGTCCGGAATATGATTCTCGAAAACTGCCCACAAAATCAATCGTCCAGTTCTTTTCTGAGATTGTAGTCGAATATTTTGGTAGGAGTTGTGCACTGAAATGTCTGTGACACCCCTAGATTGAAATTGTATCTTAAATTGTTAACACTTGATTGTCTCGGATGGATCGGCTCCCTCCTCTCCCTCCTCCCACCTCGGGAAACGCAGCACCGGCGCCATTACTCCATATCCCGCGACCTCCCACCCACCCCCGCTTAAATCCGAGTCCTCCCCGCTCCTGGAACTCACCTACCACCTCTCATGGCAGGAGCGCGTCGACGCGGGATCCGGATCCGTCGGCTTACGCCGGTGACGAGGGTGGCGGAGCCACTGGCGCTACCTCAGGTGGTGGCTCCACTGCCAGAGATCGACGCGAACTCGCCGGAGGCCCGGCAGGAGATGCGGCGGGTGGTGCTGGAGAGATTCCCCAACCGGGAAGATTGGGTGGACCTCCACCTCCACATCATCCGCCACGCGAGTTTCGAAGAGCGCACGCGCTTCATCGGAGACGACGGCTGTATGGATGTGGAGCTCCTCTTTTGGGCCATCCAGGAGGCGGAATCTCCGGATCCGATCCAGGCGGCGCGCTGGGCGAACTTCAAGACGGCGAATCCATCACGGCTCAACATCAGGCCGCCATCGGTGGAAGGGATTGCCAGCATCCCGCCGGAATTCCTTCCGCCGGGAGTTCGTCTACCTCGCTGCCGCCAGTAAAAAGGTCAACGCCCCCATGGATCCAGCGTCAGCGACAAACCATTGAACCCCCTCCCTGGCCGGGAGTGGGAGGTATACATTCCATCCATCTCAAACCCTCGATGCGGGCTCGTCTGGCTGATTTTCGTTTACATATGGGGCGGAGTTTGAAATCAGATGTCAGTATTGATTCTGCTGTGGTGAGAAATGGAATAGTTGGTTTGAGGGATTTCCCTCAGTGTTCATCTGATGCGAGTTGTGAGGGTGCCGCTTCTGCGGTGGTCGATGCCGTGGTTAATTTGAATTCCGGCGAGAAATCCCGGTCGATTCAACGGCCATCGACAAAAGTGTGGATGGAGATTGGTGGGCCCAGTTCGTCATACACCTCCCTTCCGGTCATGGCGGGTCCCACGTTCAGAGTGCGTGACTCCGGGAAGAATACGGCTAGACAGTTTACGCGTTCACGTGGTGAGGCTGCCCTAGAAAGTGTAGAGGAGCATTTTGGACAGTTGTGGCTCATCCCCTCTCCTCCTCGCCACCACCGCCTTCCATCCCAACCCTCTCCCCCCCAAACTAACCCTCCTTCTGGCTTCCTTTGCTGGATCCGGAAGGAGTTGATCGAATCAAAAACCTTCACCGCTGCAGATTGTCATCCCACCTCTCGCCGTGCTTTTGATCCACTGCCAAAAACCCTGAAAATCTCCCGTGAAGGATTAGGGCCAGGTTCTGTTTCTTTTGCTGAGGTTGTGTAGCGAGATCCAAGGATGTCTGATCGTCGGGCGGGTGGTTCTAGTTCTGGTGCGGCTGGGCAGTCCAAGGCAGTCGGGCAGAAACCCGGCTCGTATGGAGGGCGTAAGCAGCCATCTGCTCCGCCAACCAAAGAGCAAGTTCCAGTCCAGAAACCAACCAAATCCACTGCAACCTCTTCCCAGGTACAATCTTCTCATGCTGTGGAAGCAGAGATTGAACAAGTGCTGGATCCCAGGTACAAGGATATGATTTGTTTCAACTGTGGGATGCCAAGTCATTATGTTGGGAACTGTGTGAAACCTAAGTCATGCTTCATATGCCAGCAGAACCACAATGTGAACAATTGCGCTGCTTGGTCGAAAGTGCAACCCACTGCTGCTTTCTTTGGTAGTGGTGCTAGGGGTCTTGGTTTTTACCATGTGGATGTTCCTGTAGCTCGTGAATCAGACTGGTTGAACTTCCAAAACTGCGCGGTTGTAAACATTCTTAAGGAGAAGTGGACAAAGAGATATTGATGGGTCTTCTGACCGCTACGTTCTGCAAGACTAAACACTGGCCCTGGCAAATTAGAGGGTTATCTAGCAAAACTTTTCTTGTAAGGTTCCCTCCTTGGAAGAAAGTAGAGGACCTCATAGAACTTCCTGCTTTCTGCCTTCCTCAGGATGTATCAGTAACTTTGACTGAATGGAAAGGAGCGTGTGACCCTTTTGGGGAACTAATTGAGGCTTGGGTTTTGATTGAAGGGATCCCTCCAAAGTGGTGCACTTGGAAAGTTTTTGCTCAGATTGCATCTCTCTTTGGGGTCTTAACAGATGTTGATTGGAATGGAATGTTCAGAACCTTTTTTGAGAATGTCAGAGTGAAAATTGCTTGTAGAGATCCTTCCAAAATTCCCTTTGAGAGGTTGATTGAGATGAAAAAAAGCCGTTCTTGTTAGGGTATACTGTTGAGGGGTTTGAACAGGTTGAGGGGTTTGAAGATGATGAGGATGGAGATGAAGATGCTGAGGGTGCTGAAGAAGAACATGGAAAAGAGAATGATAAATCTGCCAAGGATGACTTGACTGATGATATGTTAGATGGGAATTTGGCCATTGATGAGCTTGATAAAGCCAATTTTGCTTCTGGTAAACATGGACCTCCCTCTAGGCAACGAACTGAGATGTTGACCTATGAGAAAACATGTTCTGATTCTGATCATGAGAATTTTATCATGGAATGTGCTGTGTCTGATGGAAAAAAATTGGGCTCATTATCTGATGGGGTGGGGTGTGACAAACAACTAGTGATAGGGTCTCCTGTTCCTGTACTTGTGAGTGACTCTGCTATCTCCCCTGTTGTCAAGATCACTACTCCCGTGAGGGAGGAGACAGAAAAAGGGGGATGCTGGAGAAAAATCTAAAAGTTTGGAATACTGTGAAGATCTCCTCAAATCTGTTGATTTGTCTGAGTCTGAGGATGAGGACATCAAAGGAGAGGAAATGGGGGTTCTCCCTCCTGAGGCTATTCATGTGCTTCAAACTACCTCTCTGAAGAGATCACTACTGGAATCCCTTGACCAAGCCCATGAGGAGGGACCTGTGCTGGGGAAGAACACCAAGTGGGGTCCAATCTTGATTCAGAAACCTAATACCAGAGGGCATGGCAAGGTGAACATTATGGAGAAAGCTTCTGCTTACAAGAGGAAACAAAATCTGGAGATACCAAAAACTTTCAAAGGTAAATCCTTCGTTACCCTTGATCATTCGATTTTGCGTGACCAAGTTGATAAAATAGATCTGTTAATTGGTGGGGATGAGGAAAATAAACAAGTTGTTATTAATGACTTTGTTGCTGGTGAAAAAGAAAGATGCCTGGCTTTTGCCAGTAACAATCCTGAAATTGTTCTACCTGATAATTTAGATTTAAATCAGAATGATTTGTTTGGAACTCCAGTTGGGATGTGTTCCTCCAAGCCAGTTGGCACTGCTGATGCTTTGGGGAAGACTCCCACTGTTCTAACCAAAGTCAAGCCTTGTGGCTTATCACATCCATTTAAAATTGCTTAATAAATGATAGGTCATATTTGGAATATTAGAGGTCTTGGTCAACCTGGAAAAATTCAGTGCCTTTGTGATACCATTGCTCACTCCAACCCTGATTTCATTGGATTTCAGGAAACCAAAAAAGAATTCATTTCTGAGGGATTCCTCAAAGCGATAGATAAATCTGGAAAAATTTCTTGGCACTTTTTACCTGCTGTTAATACAGCCGGGGGTATTTTGCTGGGTCTTAAACAAAATCTGTTTGAAGTCATTGGTTTTATGAATAATAGATTCTCCATTAAAGCCACTGTCAAAAATAAGGATGATGATTTTGTCTGGCATTTGGTGGTTGTATATGGGTCTGCTTATCCTGAATTTAAGGTAGACTTTATTGCAGAGCTTCATGACATTCTTGCTTCTGCAAATTACCCTATTTTAATCTGTGGAGATTTTAATTTGGTCAGAAATGACACTGATAAGAGTAGTGGATTGATTAATCAGCAAACTACTTTCCTGTTCAATGATTGGATTAATAAATGGGGGTTGATGGAAATTTCTATTTCCAACAGGGGGTTTACCTGGTCTAACAACCAGGATAAGCCCATTTTTGCTGTCCTTGATAGAGTGTTCACCTCAGTGGACTGGGATTCCCATTTCCCAATGTCCTCCCTGCTTGCTCTTCCCAGAATTGGGAGTGACCATACTCCCCTTGTGCTAGACACTGGGGCTAGGAAGTCTTCCAGTCCCAAGATGTTTAGGTTTGAGAAGTGGTGGTTATCTCAACCTGGATTTCATCAGATGGTGAAAGAGGCATGGAACTCTGTTTCCTCCTCTGTTTCCTCTGTTGATAACTGGTTGTCCAAATCCAGAGTCCTTAGGAAAAAAACCAAAGGCTGGAGTATTAATGTAGAGGCTGCTCTAAAAAAGAGTAAGAAAGCTCTCCTTATGGAGTTTGATATCCTAGACGTGATGTCCGAATCCCAACAGTTATCTGTGGCTAGCTTTGACAGAATGAAAACCATTAAAAAGGAGCTTGATGACATTTGGAAAATAGAGGAGATTGCCCTTTGGCAGAGATCTAGAGATAAAAAAAATTTAGAGGGTGATCGCAATAATGCATATTTTCATGCCCTTGCGAATCATAGACATAGGAAAAACCACCTTACTGAGCTGGTTGGCCCTTCAGGAGTGGTCACATCTACAGTAGATATGCTGGATGTTGCCACATCTTTCTATAAAGATCTTTTCTCCTTTGAACCTAAACCTGATATTCACTTGGGTGCTGGTTTTTGGTCTGAAGAAGAAAAAGTCAACGAGGAGGAGAGGGAAAATCTAGAGAGACCCTTTTCTGAGGAGGAAATCAAACAAGCCATTATGAGTTCTTATGCTAATGGGGCCCCTGGCCCTGATGGTTTATCCTTTCTCTTTTACCAAACCTTCTGGGACCTGATTAAAGATGACTTTATGTGGATGGTGAGGGATTTTGAGAATGGTAGTCTAGACGTTTATAAACTTAATTTTGCTATTATTACCCTTATTCCAAAAATTCCCCATGCCAGAGAAATGAAAAACTTTAGACCCATCAATTTGAGCAATTGTGCTGTCAAGATTTTTTCCAAAGCTATGACTACTAGGGTTTCCCCTTTATGTGATAAATTGATTTCTTCGAATCAAACTGCTTTTATCAAAGGGAGGTTCATTTTAGAGAGTGTGGTGATGGCGCATGAAGTCATTCATGAGCTTCACAGATCTGGATCTAGTGGGCTGATTTTAAAACTTGACTATGAAAAAGCTTATGACAGAGTGAGTTGGGAATTTCTGAAAGAGATGCTTCTTTCTAGAGGCTTTGGTAACAAGTGGGTAAGCTGGATTTATAGTACTCTTATCCAGGGTACTTTCCAGGTTAGGATTAATGACACTAATGGACCCCACTTTGTTGGGGGAAAAGGCTTAAAACAAGGCGACCCTCATTCACCACTGTTATTTAACTTAGTTGCGGATGTGTTTTCTAAAATGCTTTCCAAGGCTGTAAATCATGGGCTGATTTGTGGGCTTCTTCCCCATGTCATCCCTGGGGGGGGGTGGTGAGTCTGCAATATGCAGATGACACCATTTTATTCATTAAGGATTCTATGGACTGTGCTAGAAACTTGAAATGGATCCTGACTTGCTTTGAAAAGCTTTCTAGCTTAAAAATAAATTTTCATAAGAGTGATCTGCATACCATACATGTGTCTGACTCTGTGTCTAATGAGTTTGCCCAGGTTTTCTGCTGCCAGTTTGGAGAATTCCCTTTTAAATATCTAGGGGTTCCCCTACATTTTAAAAAACTGAGAAGAGAAGATCTCCAACCAATCATTGATAGGATAATTAAAAACATTGCTGGATGGTTGGGTAAATATCTCTCTTACAGAGGGAAGCTGATCCTCTTGACTACCTGTATTGCCAGCATCCCTACCTACCTTATGTCTATTATGAAATTCCCTAAATGGGCCATTGATATGATCTCCTCTCAAATGTCTCATTTCTTTTGGGGCAACATGGGAGAGATCCATAAATATCACTTGGCGAATTGGGGACTGTTGGGGAACGTTGCATGGGAAACAAAAATTTTCCTACGCACACACAAGATCTATCCATGGTGATGAGCATCTACGAGAGGGAGAGTGAATCTACATACCCTTGTAGATCGCTAAGCGGAAGCGTTTAAGAAACGCGGTTGATGTAGTCGAACGTCTCCGCGATCCAAATCGCAAGTCGTCCCTCGATCCGATCACGAACTAGCGCCGAACGGACGGCACCTCCGCGTTTAACACACGTACGGCTTGATGACGCCTTCACCTCCTCGATCCAGCGAGCGATGGTCAAGTAGTGGTTGAGTTCCAGCAGCACGACGGCGTGGTGATGGTGGTGAGGAACAATCTCTGCAGGGCTTCGCCAAGCGCTACGGAGATTATGACGGAGGAACTAGAGGGCTAGGGTTGCCGGCACACGGCTTGGGAAATCCTGATGTCTCCCGTGTGCTAGCCCTGCCCCTCTATTTATATGTTGAGCCTTGGGGTCTAAACTTGGAGTAAAAGCCTCCTCCAGGTCGGTTTTGCCCGCACAAGGTCGGTTTGGCCCGCAGGGAAAGAGTCCAACTCGGATCCCTGCCGAACCGTGCACAGCCGCGCACAAGCGGTAGTACCGCTCACAAGCGGTAGTACCGCTTCACACAAGCGGTAGTACCGCTTGGGCGGTAGTACCGCTTCACAAAACGGTAGTACCGCTTACGCGGCAGCAAAACTACTTTTTGCACTTTCCAATACCTCGTCGGCTTTATCCCTTTGGCCCATATAAAGTGTTGCTGCACCCGAACACTTCGGTAAACATCCGGAACCCATTCCGGTGAACTCCGGAGCTCTTCCGGAGATCAAAACACTATTATCACATATATCAATATTTACCTCCGGACTATTCCGGAGATCCTCGTCATGTTCGGGATCTTATCCGGGACTCCGAACAACTTTCGGTCACCAACAAAATAACTCAATTATACTAATCGTCACCAAACGTTAAGTGTGTAGACCCTGCGGGTTCGAGAACTATGTAGACATGACCGAGACACTTCTATGATCAATAACCAATAGCGGGACCTGGATGCCCATATTGGCTCCTACATATTCTACGAAGATCTTTATCGGTCGAACCTCTATGTCAAGGATTCAGTTAATCCCGTATACTGTTCCCTTTGTTCTTCGGTATGTTACTTGCCCGAGATTCGATCGTCGGTATCACTATACCTAGTTCAATCTCGTTACCGGCAAGTCTCTTTACTCGTTCCGTAATACAAGATCTCGTGGCTAACACTTTAGTCACATTGCTTGCAAGGCTCATCGTGATGTTGTATTACCGAGTGGGCCCTGAGATACCTCTCCGTCACACAGAGTAACAAATCCCAGTCTTGATCCATGCCAACCCAACAGACACCCTCGGAGATACCTGTAGAGCACCTTTATAATCACCCAGTTACGTTGCGACATTTGATACACACAAGGTACTCCTCCGATGTCAGGGAGTTGCATGATCTCATGGTCATAGGAACAGATACTTGACATGCAGAAAACAATAGCAATAAACTGACACGATCAAATGCTACGTTCTTAGTTTGGGTCTTGTCCATCACATCATTCTCCTAATGATGTGATCCCGTTATCAAATGACATCTTATGTCAATGGCTAGGAAACCTTAACCATCTTTGATCAACGAGCTAGTCAACTAGAGGCTTACTAGGGACACAGTGTTGTCTATGTACCCACACATGTATTTGAGTTTCCAATCAATACAATTATAGCATGGATAATAAACGATTATCATGAACAAGGAAATATAATAATAACCAATTTATTATTGCCTCTAGGGCATATTTCCAACAGTCTCCCACTTGCACTAGAGTCAATAATCTAGTTCACATCACTATGTGATTTACATTGTAATGAATCGAACACCCATGCAGTTCTGGTGTTGTTCATGTTTAGCCCTTGGAAGAGGTTTAGTCATCGGATCTGCAACATTTAGATCCGTGTGTACTTTGCAAATATTTATGTCGTCCTCCTTGATGTAATCGCGGATGGAATTGAAACGTCGCTTTATGTGTCTGGTCCTCTTGTGAAATCTTGGTTCCTTGGCTAGAGCAATGGCACCAGTATTATCACAAAACAGAGTCATTGGGTTAAGTGCACTAGGCACTACTCCAAGATCTGTCATGAACTCCTTCATCCAGACACCTTCCTTCGCCGCCTCCGAGGCAGCGATGTACTCCGCATCGCATGTAGAATCTGCTACCACGCTTTGCGTGGAACTGCACCAGCTAACCGCACCCCCATTTAGAATAAATACGTATCCGGTTTGCGACTTTGAGTCATCCGGATCAGTGTCAAAGCTTGCATCGACGTAACCCTTTACGACGAGCTCTTGATCACCTCCATAAACGAGAAACATGTCCTTAGTCCTTTTCAGGTACTTCAGGATATTCTTGACCGCCGTCCAGTGTTCCATTCCTGGATCACCTTGAAACCTTCCGACCATACTTATGGCAAGGCTGACATCGGGTCTTGTGCACAGCATTGCATACATGATAGAGCCTATGGCCGAAGCATAGGGGATGACACTCATCTTTTCTCTATCTTCTGCAGTCACTGGGCATTGAGTCTTACTCAACTTCACACCTTGCAATACAGGCAAGAACCCCTTCTTGGACTGATCCATTTTGAACTTCTTCAAAACTTTGTCAAGGTATGTGCTTTGTGAAAGTCCTATTAAGCGTCTCGATCTATCTCTATAGATCTTGATGCCTAATATGAAAGCAGCTTCTCCTAGGTCCTTCATTGAAAAACTCTTGTTCAAATATTCCTTTACGCTTTCCAGCATTTCTATATTGTTTCCAATCAGTAATATGTCATCCACATATAATATTAGAAACGCTATAGAGCTCCCACTCACTTTCTTGTAAATACAAGCTTCTCCGTAAACTTGTATAAACTCGAACGCTTTGATCACCTCATCAAAACGAAGATTCCAACTCCGAGATGCTTGCAGCAGTCCATAAATGGATCGCTGGAGTTTGCAAACTTTGTCAGCATTCTCTGGATCGACAAAACCTTCTGGTTGCATCATATACAACTCTTCCTTAAGGTAACCGTTAAGGAACGCTGTTTTGACATCCATCTGCCAAATTTCATAATCGAAAAAGGCAGCTATTGCTAACATGATTCTGACGGACTTAAGTATCGCTACGGGTGAGAAGGTCTCATCGTAGTCAACTCCTTGAACTTGTGAAAAACCCTTTGCCACAAGTCGAGCTTTATAGACGGTGACATTACCGTCTGCGTCCGTCTTCCTCTTAAAGATCCATTTGTTCTGAATGGCCTTACGCCCTTCAGGTAATACTTCCAAAGTCCATACTTTGTTTTCATACATGGATCCCATCTCGGATTTCATGGCCTCTAACCACTTCTCGGAATCCGGGCCCATCATCGCTTCTCCATAGCTCGTAGGTTCATCGTTGTCTAACAACATGACCTCTAAGACAGGGTTGCCGTACCACTCAGGAGCAGTACGCGTCCTTGTCGACCTACGAGGTTCGATAGCAACTTGATCCAAAGCTTCATGATCATCATCATTAACTTCCTCTTCAGCTAATGTAGGCTCCACAGAAACAACTTTCTGCGCTGCGCTACTCTCAGGTTGAAGTAAAGGTTCAACAACCTCATCAAGTTCTATCTTCCTCCCACTCAATTCTTTCGAGAGAAACTCTTTCTCAAGAAATGTTCCGTTTTTAGCGACAAACACTTTGCCTTCGGATCTGAGGTAGAAGGTATACCCAACTGTCTCTTTTGGGTATCCTATGAAGACGCATTTCTCCGCTTTGGGTTCCAGCTTTTCAGGCTGAAGCTTTTTGACATAAGCATCACATCCCAAAACTTTAAGAAACGACAGCTTTGGCTTCTTGCCAAACCAAAGTTCATATGGCGTCATCTCAACGGATTTTGATGGTGCCCTATTTAAAGTGAATGCAGCTGTCTCTAATGCATAACCCCAAAACGATAGTGGCAATGTTGGGGAACGTTGCATGGGAAACAAAAATTTTCCTACGCACACACAAGATCTATCCATGGTGATGAGCATCTACGAGAGGGAGAGTGAATCTACATACCCTTGTAGATCGCTAAGCGGAAGCGTTTAAGAAACGCGGTTGATGTAGTCGAACGTCTCCGCGATCCAAATCGCAAGTCGTCCCTCGATCCGATCACGAACTAGTGCCGAACGGACGGCACCTCCGCGTTCAACACACGTACGGCTTGATGACGCCTTCACCTCCTCGATCCAGCGAGCGATGATGAAGTAGTGGTTGAGTTCCAGCAGCACGATGGCGTGGTGATGGTGGTGAGGAACAATCTCTGCAGGGCTTCGCCAAGCGCTACGGAGATTATGACGGAGGAACTAGAGGGTTAGGGTTGCCGCACACGGCTTGGGGAAATCTTGATGTGTCACGTGTGCTAGCCCTGCCCCTCTATTTATATGTTGAGCCTTGGGGTCTAAACTTGGAGTAAAAGCCTCCTCCAGGTCGGTTTTGCCCGCACAAGGTCGGTTTGGCCCGCAGGGAAAGAGTCCAACTCGGATCCCTGCCGAACCGCGCACAGCCGCGCACAAGCGGTAGTACCGCTCACAAGCGGTAGTACCGCTTGGGCGGTAGTACCGCTTCACACAAGCGGTAGTACCGCTCGGGCGGTAGTACCGCTTCACACAAGCGGTAGTACCGCTTACGCGGCAGCAAAACTACTTTTTGCACTTTCCAATACCTTGTGGGCTTTTATCCCTTGGCCCATATAAAGTGTTGTTGCACCCGAATACTTCGGTAAACATCCGGAACCCCTTCCAGTGAACTCTGGAACTCTTCCGGAGATCGAAACACTATTATCACATATATCAATCTTTACCTCCGGACTCTTCCGGAGATCCTCGTCATGTCCGGGATCTTATCCGAGACTTCCGAACAACTTTCGGTCACCAACATAATAACTCAATTATACTAATCGTCACCAAACGTTAAGTGTGTAGACCCTGCGGGTTCGAGAACTATGTAGACATGACCGAGACACCTCTACGGCCAATAACCAATAGCGGGACCTGGATGCCCATATTGGCTCCTACATATTCTACGAAGATCTTTATCGGTCGAACCTCTATGTCAAGGATTCAGTTAATCCCGTATGCTGTTCCCTTTGTTCTTCGGTATGTTACTTGCCCGAGATTCGATCGTCGGTATCACTATACCTAGTTCAATCTCGTTACCGGCAAGTCTCTTTACTCGTTCCGTAATACAAGATCCTGTGGCTAACTCTTTAGTCACTTTGCTTGCAAGGCTCAATGTGATGTTGTATTACCGAGTGGGCCCTGAGATACCTCTCCGTCATACGGAGTAACAAATCCCAGTCTTGATCCATGCCAACCCAACAGACACCCTCGGAGATACCTGTAGAGCACCTTTATAGTCACCCAGTTACGTTGCGACGTTTGATACACACAAGGTATTCCTCCGGTGTCAGTGAGTTGCATGATCTCATGGTCAAAGGAACAGATACTTGACATGCAGAAAACAATAGCAATAAACTGACACGATCAAATGCTACGTTTACAGTTTGGGTCTTGTCCATCACATCATTCTCCTAATGATGTGATCCCGTTATCAAATGGCATCTCATGTCAATGGCTAGGAAACCTTAACCATCTTTGATCAACGAGCTAGTCAACTAGAGGCTTACTAGGGACACAGTGTTGTCTATGTACCCACACATGTATTTGAGTTTCCAATCAATACAATTATAGCATGGATAATAAACGATTATCATGAACAAGGAAATATAATAATAACCAATTTATTATTGCCTCTAGGGCATATTTCCAACAGTCTCCCACTTGCACTAGAGTCAATAATCTAGTTCACATCACTATGTGATTTACATTGTAATGAATCGAACACCCATGCAGTTCTGGTGTTGTTCATGTTTAGCCTTTGGAAGAGGTTTAGTCATCGGATCTGCAACATTTAGATCCGTGTGTACTTTGCAAATATTTATGTCGTCCTCCTTGATGTAATCGCGGATGGAATTGAAACGTCGTTTTATGTGTCTGGTCCTCTTGTGAAATCTTGGTTCCTTGGCTAGAGCAATGGCACCAGTGTTATCACAAAACAGAGTCATTGGGTTAAGCGCAATAGGCACTACTCCAAGATCTGTCATGAACTCCTTCATCCAGACACCTTCCTTCGCCGCCTCCGAGGCAGCGATGTACTCCGCTTCGCATGTAGAATCTGCTACCACGCTTTGCTTGGAACTGCATCAGCTAACCGCACCCCCATTAAGAATAAATACGTATCCGGTTTGCGACTTAGAGTCATCCGGATCAGTGTCAAAGCTTGCATCGACGTAACCCTTTACGACGAGCTCTTGATCACCTCCATAAACGAGAAACATGTCCTTAGTCCTTTTCAGGTACTTCAGGATATTCTTGACCGCCGTCCAGTGTTCCATTCCTGGATCACCTTGAAACCTTCCGACCATACTTATGGCAAGGCTGACATCGGGTCTTGTGCACAGCATTGCATACATGATAGAGCCTATGGCTGAAGCATAGGGGATGACACTCATCTTTTCTCTATCTTCTGCAGTCACTGGGCATTGAGTCTTACTCAACTTCACACCTTGCAAAACAGGCAAGAACCCCTTCTTGGACTGATCCATTTTGAACTTCTTCAAAAACTTATCAAGGTATGTGCTTTGTGAAAGTCCTATTAAGCGTCTCGATCTATCTCTATAGATCTTGATGCCTAATATGAAAGCAGCTTCTCCTAGGTCCTTCATTGAAAAACTCTTGTTCAAATATTCCTTCACGCTTTCCAGCATTTCTATATTGTTTCCAATCAGTAATATGTCATCCACATATAATATTAGAAACGCTATAGAGCTCCCACTCACTTTCTTGTAAATACAAGCTTCTCCGTAAACTTGTATAAACTCGAACGCTTTGATCACCTCATCAAAACGAAGATTCCAACTCCGAGATGCTTGCACCAGTCCATAAATGGATCGCTGGAGTTTGCAAACTTTGTCAGCATTCTCTGGATCGACAAAACCTTCTGGTTGCATCATATACAACTCTTCCTTAAGGTAACCGTTAAGGAACGCTGTTTTGACATCCATCTGCCAAATCTCATAATCGAAAAAGGCAGCTATTGCTAACATGATTCTGACGGACTTAAGCATCGCTACGGGTGAGAAGGTCTCATCGTAGTCAACTCCTTGAACTTGTGAAAAACCCTTTGCCACAAGTCGAGCTTTATAGACGGTGACATTACCGTCCGCGTCCGTCTTCCTCTTAAAGATCCATTTGTTCTGAATGGCCTTACGCCCTTCAGGTAATACTTCCAAAGTCCATACTTTGTTTTCATACATGGATCCCATCTCGGATTTCATGGCCTCTAACCACTTCTCGGAATCCGGGCCCATCATCGCTTCTCCATAGCTCGTAGGTTCATCGTTGTTTAACAACATGACCTCTAAGACAGGGTTGCCGTACCACTCAGGAGCAGTACGCGTCCTTGTCGACCTACGAGGTTCGATAGCAACTTGATCCAAAGCTTCATGATCATCATCATTAACTTCCTCTTCAGCTAATGTAGGCTCCACAGAAACAACTTTCTGCGCTGCGCTACTCTCAGGTTGAAGTAAAGGTTCAACAACCTCATCAAGTTCTATCTTCCTCCCACTCAATTCTTTCGAGAGAAACTCTTTCTCAAGAAATGTTCCGTTTTTAGCGACAAACACTTTGCCCTCGGATCTGAGGTAGAAGGTATACCCAATTGTCTCTTTTGGGTATCCTATGAAGACGCATTTCTCCGCTTTGGGTTCCAGCTTTTCAGGCTGAAGCTTTTTGACATAAGCATCACATCCCCAAACTTTAAGAAACGACAGCTTTGGCTTCTTGCCAAACCAAAGTTCATATGGCGTCGTCTCAACGGATTTCGATGGTGCCCTATTTAAAGTGAATGCAGCTGTCTCTAATGCATAACCCCAAAACGATAGTGGCAAATCGGCAAGAGACATCATAGATCGCACCATATCTAATAAGGTTCGATTACGACGTTCGGACACACCATTACGCTGTGGTGTTCCAGGCGGTGTCAATTGTGAAACAATTCCACACTGTCTTAAGTGACTGCCAAACTCATAACTCAGATATTCTCCTCCTCGATCAGATCGTAGGAATTTAATCTTCTTGTTACGATGATTCTCAACTTCACTCTGAAATTGTTTGAACTTTTCAAATGTTTCAGACTTGTGTTTCATTAAGTAAATATACCCATATCTACTTAAGTCATCAGTGAAGGTGAGAAAGTAACGATAACCACCGCGCGCCTCAATACTCATCGGACCGCACACATCAGTATGTATGATTTCCAATAAGTCACTTGCCCGTTCCATTGTTCCAGAGAACGGCGTTTTAGTCATCTTGCCCATGAGGCATGGCTCACATGTGTCAAGTGATTCAAAATCAAGTGACTCCAAAAGTCCATCAGCATGGAGCTTCTTCATGTGTTTTACGCCAATATGACCTAAACGGCAGTGCCACAAGAAAGTGGTATTATCATTATCAATTCTACATCTTTTGGCATCAATGTTATGAACATGTGTATCATTACTATCGAGATTCAATAAGAATAAACCCCTCACATCGGGTGCATGACCATAAAAGATATTACTCATATAAATAGAACAACCATTATTCTCTGATTTAAATGAGTAACCGTCTCGCAATAAACAAGATCCAGATATAATGTTCATGCTTAACGCAGGCACCAAATAACACTTATTTAGGTTCATCACTAATCCCGACGGTAATCGAAGAGCGAGCGTGCCGACGGCGATCACATCAACCTTGGAACCATTTCCCACGCGCATCGTCACTTCGTCCTTTGCCAGCCTCCGTCTATTCCGCAGTTCCTGTTTTGAGTTGCAAATATGAGCAACCGCACCGGTATCAAATACCCAGGCACTACAACGAGAGTTGGTAAGGTACACATCAATAACATGTATATCATATATACCTTGTTTGTTGTTGGCCGCCTTCTTGTCAGCCAAATACTTGGGGCAATTCCGCTTCCAGTGTCCAGTTCCCTTGCAATGAAAACACACAGTTTCTGGTTTGGGTCCAGCCTTGGGTTTCTTCACGAGAGGAGCAACTGCTTTGCCACTCTGCTTGGAGTTACCCTTCTTACCCTTGCCATTTTTCTTGAAACTAGTGGTTTTATTGACCATCAACACTTAATGCTCCTTCTGAATTTCAGACTCAGCGGCTTTCAGCATCGCAAACAGCTCGGCAACTGACTTGTTCATCCCGTGCATGTTATAGTTCAACACGAAGCTCTTGTAGCTAGGTGGCAATGATTGAAGAACTCTGTCAGTAATAGCCTCTGGCGGAAGGAGCATCCCTAACTCAGCCAGACGGGTGGAGTACCCAGACATTCTGAGCACGTGATTACTGATAGACCCGTTCTCCTCCATCTTGCAAGCATAGAACTTATTGGAGATCTCATATCTCTCGATCCGGGCATTCTTCTGAAAGATAAACTTCAATTCCTGGAACATCTCATATGCTCCATGACGTTCAAAACGTCTTTGAAGTCCCGGTTCTAAGCCATACAACATTGCACATTGAACTATTGAGTAATTATCAGAACGAGCCTGCCAGGCGTTCACAACGTCTAGAGACTCAACTGGAGCAGGTGGATCACCAAGCGGTGCATCAAGGACATAAGCCTTCTGGGAAGCCGTAAGGATAATCCTTAGATTACGGGCCCAGTCCACAAAGTTACTTCCATCATCTTTCAACTTAGCTTTCTCTAGGAACGCATTAAAATTCAGGGGTGCTACTGCGCGAGCCATGATCTACAACATAAATATAGCAAAGACAACTTAGACTATTGTTCTAGATAATGAGTTTAGTTAATCATATTACTTAAAAACTCCCACTCAAATTGACATCCCTCCGGTCATTCGAGTGTAACATGATCCGAATCCACCAACTCAAGTCCGATCATCACGTGAGTTGAGGTGGTTTCAATGGTGAACATCTTCATGTTGATCATATCTACTATATGACTCATGTTCGACCTTTCGGTCTCTTGTGTTCCGAGGCCATGTCTGTACATGCTAGGCTCGTCAAGTTTAACCCGAGTGTTCCGCACGTGCAACATGGCTTACACCCGTTGTATGCGAACGTAGAGTCTATCACACCCGATCATCACGGCGTGTCTCGAAACGACGAACTTTCGCAACGGTGCACACTTGGGGAGAACACAATTTATCTTGAAATTTAAGTGAGGGATCACCTTATAATGCTACCGTCATCCTAAGCAAAATAAGATGCAAAAAAAGATTAACATCACATGCAAATCATAAGTGACATGATATGGCCATGAACTTGTGCTTTTGATCTCCATCTCCAAAGCACCGGCATGATCTCCATCGTCACCGGCATGACACCATGATCTCCATCATCTTGATCTCCATCAACGTGTCGCCATAAGGTTGTCGCGCCGACTGTTGCTTCCACGACTATTGCTAACGTTTAGCGATAAAGTAAAGCATTACATAGCGCTTAATGATTGACACGCAGGTCATACAATAATTAAAGACAACTCTATGGCTCCTGCCAGTTGCCGTACTCATCGACATGCAAGTCGTGATATTCTATACAAAACATGATCATCTCATACATCACATATATCTCATCATGTAATTGGCCATATCATATCACATCATACCCTGCAAAAACAAGTTAGACGTCCTCTAATTGTTGTTGCAAATTTTACGTGGCTGCTACGGGTTTGCAAGAACCGTTCTTACCTACGCAAAACCACAACGTGGTGTAGTGATTGCTTTTTGATCTTCTAAAAGAACCCTCTTCATTGAAATCGATTCAACTAAAGTGAGAGAGACAGACACCCGCTAGCCATCTTTATGCAACGAAGTTACATGTCAGTTGAAGGAACCTGTCTCGCGTAAGTGTACGCGTAATGTCGGTCCGGGCCGCTTCATCTCACAGTACCGCCGAATCAAATATCAACTAGTAACGGCAAGCAATATGTATACATCCACGCCCACAACTCGTTTGTGTTCTACTCGAGATCTCATCTACGCATAGACCTAGCTCATGATGCCACTGTTGGGGAACGTTGCATGGGAAACAAAATTTTTCCTACGCACACACAAGATCTATCCATGGTGATGAGCATCTACGAGAGGGAGAGTGAATCTACATACCCTTGTAGATCGCTAAGCGGAAGCGTTTAAGAAACGCGGTTGATGTAGTCGAACGTCTCCGCGATCCAAATCGCAAGTCGTCCCTCGATCCGATCACGAACTAGTGCCGAACGGACGGCACCTCCGCGTTCAACACACGTACGGCTTGATGACGCCTTCACCTCCTCGATCCAGCGAGCGATGATGAAGTAGTGGTTGAGTTCCAGCAGCACGATGGCGTGGTGATGGTGGTGAGGAACAATCTCTGCAGGGCTTCGCCAAGCGCTACGGAGATTATGACGGAGGAACTAGAGGGTTAGGGTTGCCGCACACGGCTTGGGGAAATCTTGATGTGTCACGTGTGCTAGCCCTGCCCCTCTATTTATATGTTGAGCCTTGGGGTCTAAACTTGGAGTAAAAGCCTCCTCCAGGTCGGTTTTGCCCGCACAAGGTCGGTTTGGCCCGCAGGGAAAGAGTCCAACTCGGATCCCTGCCGAACCGCGCACAGCCGCGCACAAGCGGTAGTACCGCTCACAAGCGGTAGTACCGCTTGGGCGGTAGTACCGCTTCACACAAGCGGTAGTACCGCTCGGGCGGTAGTACCGCTTCACACAAGCGGTAGTACCGCTTACGCGGCAGCAAAACTACTTTTTGCACTTTCCAATACCTTGTGGGCTTTTATCCCTTGGCCCATATAAAGTGTTGTTGCACCCGAATACTTCGGTAAACATCCGGAACCCCTTCCAGTGAACTCTGGAACTCTTCCGGAGATCGAAACACTATTATCACATATATCAATCTTTACCTCCGGACTCTTCCGGAGATCCTCGTCATGTCCGGGATCTTATCCGAGACTTCCGAACAACTTTCGGTCACCAACATAATAACTCAATTATACTAATCGTCACCAAACGTTAAGTGTGTAGACCCTGCGGGTTCGAGAACTATGTAGACATGACCGAGACACCTCTACGGCCAATAACCAATAGCGGGACCTGGATGCCCATATTGGCTCCTACATATTCTACGAAGATCTTTATCGGTCGAACCTCTATGTCAAGGATTCAGTTAATCCCGTATGCTGTTCCCTTTGTTCTTCGGTATGTTACTTGCCCGAGATTCGATCGTCGGTATCACTATACCTAGTTCAATCTCGTTACCGGCAAGTCTCTTTACTCGTTCCGTAATACAAGATCCTGTGGCTAACTCTTTAGTCACTTTGCTTGCAAGGCTCAATGTGATGTTGTATTACCGAGTGGGCCCTGAGATACCTCTCCGTCATACGGAGTAACAAATCCCAGTCTTGATCCATGCCAACCCAACAGACACCCTCGGAGATACCTGTAGAGCACCTTTATAGTCACCCAGTTACGTTGCGACGTTTGATACACACAAGGTATTCCTCCGGTGTCAGTGAGTTGCATGATCTCATGGTCAAAGGAACAGATACTTGACATGCAGAAAACAATAGCAATAAACTGACACGATCAAATGCTACGTTTACAGTTTGGGTCTTGTCCATCACATCATTCTCCTAATGATGTGATCCCGTTATCAAATGGCATCTCATGTCAATGGCTAGGAAACCTTAACCATCTTTGATCAACGAGCTAGTCAACTAGAGGCTTACTAGGGACACAGTGTTGTCTATGTACCCACACATGTATTTGAGTTTCCAATCAATACAATTATAGCATGGATAATAAACGATTATCATGAACAAGGAAATATAATAATAACCAATTTATTATTGCCTCTAGGGCATATTTCCAACAGGCAAATCGGCAAGAGACATCATAGATCGCACCATATCCAATAAGGTTCGATTACGACGTTCGGACACACCATTACGCTGTGGTGTTCCAGGCGGTGTCAATTGTGAAACAATTCCACACTGTCTTAAGTGACTGCCAAACTCATAACTCAGATATTCTCCTCCTCGATCAGATCGTAGGAATTTAATCTTCTTGTTACGATGATTCTCAACTTCACTCTGAAATTGTTTGAACTTTTCAAATGTTTCAGACTTGTGTTTCATTAAGTAAATATACCCATATCTACTTAAGTCATCAGTGAAGGTGAGAAAGTAACGATAACCACCGCGCGCCTCAATACTCATCGGATCGCACACATCAGTATGTATGATTTCCAATAAGTCACTTGCCCGTTCCATTGTTCCAGAGAACGGCGTTTTAGTCATCTTGCCCATGAGGCATGGCTCACATGTGTCAAGTGATTCAAAATCAAGTGACTCCAAAAGTCCATCAGCATGGAGCTTCCTCATGCGTTTTACGCCAATATGACCTAAACGGCAGTGCCACAAGAAAGTGGTATTATCATTATCAATTCTACATCTTTTGGCATCAATGTTATGAACATGTGTATCATTACTATCGAGATTCAATAAGAATAAACCCCTCACATTGGGTGCATGACCATAAAAGATATTACTCATATAAATAGAACAACCATTATTCTCTGATTTAAATGAGTAACCGTCTCGCAATAAACAAGATCCAGATATAATGTTCATGCTTAACGCAGGCACCAAATAACACTTATTTAGGTTCATCACTAATCCCGACGGTAATCGAAGAGCGAGCGTGCCGACGGCGATCACATCAACCTTGGAACCATTTCCCACGCGCATCGTCACTTCGTCCTTTGCCAGCCTCCGTCTATTCCGCAGTTCCTGTTTTGAGTTGCAAATATGAGCAACCGCACCGGTATCAAATACCCAGGCACTACAACGAGAGTTGGTAAGGTACACATCAATAACATGTATATCATATATACCTTGTTTGTTGTTGGCCGCCTTCTTGTCAGCCAAATACTTGGGGCAATTCCGCTTCCAGTGTCCAGTTCCCTTGCAATGAAAACACACAGTTTCTGGTTTGGGTCCAGCCTTGGGTTTCTTCACGAGAGGAGCAACTGTTTTGCCACTCTTCTTGGAGTTACCCTTCTTACCCTTGCCATTTTTCTTGAAACTAGTGGTTTTATTGACCATCAACACTTGATGCTCCTTCTGAATTTCAGACTCAGCGGCTTTCAGCATCGCAAACAGCTCGGCGACTGACTTGTTCATCCCGTGCATGTTATAGTTCAACACGAAGCTCTTGTAGCTAGGTGGCAATGATTGAAGAACTCTGTCAGTGATAGCCTCTGGCGGAAGGGGCATCCCTAACTCAGCCAGACGGGTGGAGTACCCAGACATTCTGAGCACGTGATCACTGATAGACCCGTTCTCCTCCATCTTGCAAGCATAGAACTTATCGGAGATCTCATATCTCTCGATCCGGGCATTCTTCTGAAAGATAAAATTCAACTCCTGGAACATCTCATATGCTCCATGACGTTCAAAACGTCTTTGAAGTCCCAGTTCTAAGCCATACAACATTGCACATTGAACTATTGAGTAATCATCAGAACGAGCCTGCCAGGCGTTCACAACGTCTAGAGACTCAACTGGAGCGGGTGGATCACCAAGCGGTGCATCAAGGACATAAGCCTTCTGGGAAGCCGTAAGGATAATCCTTAGATTACCGGCCCAGTCCACAAAGTTACTTCCATCATCTTTCAACTTAGCTTTCTCTAGGAACGCATTAAAATTCAGGGGTGCTACTGCGCGAGCCATGATCTACAACATAAATACAGCAAAGACAACTTAGACTATTGTTCTAGATAATGAGTTTAGTTAATCATATTATTTAAAAACTCCCACTCAAATTGACATCCCTCCGGTCATTCGAGTGTAACATGATCCAAATCCACCAACTCAAGTCCGATCATCACGTGAGTCGAGGTGGTTTCAATGGTGAACATCTTCATGTTGATCATATCTACTATATGACTCATGTTCGACCTTTCGGTCTCTTGTGTTCCGAGGCCATGTCTGTACATGCTAGGCTCGTCAAGTTTAACCCGAGTGTTTCCGCACGTGCAACATGGCTTACACCCGTTGTATGTGAACGTAGAGTCTATCACACCCGATCATCACGGCGTGTCTCGAAACGACGAACTTTCGCAACGGTGCACATTCGGGGAGAACACAATTTTATCTTGAAATTTAAGTGAGGGATCACCTTATAATGCTACCGACGTCCTAAGCAAAATAAGATGCATAAAAGGATTAACATCACATGCAAATCATAAGTGACATGATATGGCCATGAACTTGTGCTTTTGATCTCCATCTCCAAAGCACCGGCATGATCTCCATCGTCACCGGCATGACACCATGATCTCCATCATCTTGATCTCCATCAACGTGTCGCCATAAGGTTGTCGCGCCGACTGTTGCTTCCACGACTATTGCTAACGTTTAGCGATAAAGTAAAGCATTACATAGCGCTTAATGATTGACACGCAGGTCATACAATAATTAAAGACAACTCTATGGCTCCTGCCAGTTGCCGTATTCATCGACATGCAAGTCGTGATATTCTATACAACACATGATCATCTCATACATCACATATATCTCATCATATAATTGGCCATATCACATCACAACATACCCTGCAAAAACAAGTTAGACATCCTCTAATTGTTGTTGCAAATTTTACGTGGCTGCTACGGGTTTGCAAGAACCGTTCTTACCTACGCAAAACCACAATGTGGTGTAGTGATTGCTTTTTGATCTTCTAAAAGAACCCTCTTCATTGAAATCGATTCAACTAAAGTGAGAGAGACAGACACCCGCTAGCCATCTTTATGCAACGAAGTTACATGTTAGTTGAAGGAACCTGTCTCGCGTAAGTGTACGCGTAATGTCGGTCCGGGCCGCTTCATCTCCCAGTACCGCCGAATCAAACATCAACTAGTAACGGCAAGCAATATGTATACACCCACGCCCACAACTCGTTTGTGTTCTACTCGAGATCTCATCTACGCATAGACCTAGCTCAGATGCCACTGTTGGGGAACGTTGCATGGGAAACAAAATTTTTCCTACGCACACACAAGATCTATCCATGGTGATGAGCATCTACGAGAGGGAGAGTGAATCTACATACCCTTGTAGATCGCTAAGCGGAAGCGTTTAAGAAACGCGCTTGATGTAGTCGAACGTCTCCGCGATCCAAATCGCAAGTCGTCCCTCGATCCGATCACGAACTAGCGCCGAACGGACGGCACCTCCGCGTTCAACACACGTACGGCTTGATGACGCCTTCACCTCCTCGATCCAGCGAGCGATGGTGAAGTAGTGGTTGAGTTCCAGCAGCACGACGGCGTGGTGATGGTGGTGAGGAACAATCTCTGCAGGGCTTCGCCAAGCGCTACGGAGATTATGACGGAGGAACTAGAGGGCTAGGGTTGCCGGCACACGGCTTAGGAAATCCTGATGTCTCCCGTGTGCTAGCCCTGCCCCTCTATTTATATGTTGAGCCTTGGGGTCTAAACTTGGAGTAAAAGCCTCCTCCAGGTCGGTTTTGCCCGCACAAGGTCGGTTTGGCCCGCAGGGAAAGAGTCCAACTCGGATCCCTGCCGAACCGTGCACAGCCGCGCACAAGCGGTAGTACCGCTCACAAGCGGTAGTACCGCTTCACACAAGCGGTAGTACCGCTTCACAAAACGGTAGTACCGCTTACGCGGCAGCAAAACTACTTTTTGCACTTTCCAATACCTCGTCGGCTTTATCCCTTTGGCCCATATAAAGTGTTGCTGCACCCGAACACTTCGGTAAACATCCGGAACCCATTCCGGTGAACCCCGGAGCTCTTCCGGAGATCAAAACACTATTATCACATATATCAATCTTTACCTCCGGACTATTCCGGAGATCCTCGTCATGTCCGGGATCTTATCCGGGACTCCGAACAACTTTCGGTCACCAACAAAATAACTCAATTATACTAATCGTCACCAAACGTTAAGTGTGTAGACCCTGCGGGTTCGAGAACTATGTAGACATGACCGAGACACTTCTACGATCAATAACCAATAGCGGGACCTGGATGCCCATATTGGCTCCTACATATTCTACGAAGATCTTTATCGGTCGAACCTCTATGTCAAGGATTCAGTTAATCCCGTATACTGTTCCCTTTGTTCTTCGGTATGTTACTTGCCCGAGATTCGATCGTCGGTATCACTATACCTAGTTCAATCTCGTTACCGGCAAGTCTCTTTACTCGTTCCGTAATACAAGATCTCGTGGCTAACACTTTAGTCACATTGCTTGCAAGGCTCATCGTGATGTTGTATTACCGAGTGGGCCCTGAGATACCTCTCCGTCACACAGAGTAACAAATCCCAGTCTTGATCCATGCCAACCCAACAGACACCCTCGGAGATACCTGTAGAGCACCTTTATAGTCACCCAGTTACGTTGCGACATTTGATACACACAAGGTACTCCTCCGATGTCAGGGAGTTGCATGATCTCATGGTCATAGGAACAGATACTTGACATGCAGAAAACAATAGCAATAAACTGACACGATCAAATGCTACGTTCTTAGTTTGGGTCTTGTCCATCACATCATTCTCCTAATGATGTGATCCCGTTATCAAATGACATCTTATGTCAATGGCTAGGAAACCTTAACCATCTTTGATCAACGAGCTAGTCAACTAGAGGCTTACTAGGGACACAGTGTTGTCTATGTACCCACACATGTATTTGAGTTTCCAATCAATACAATTATAGCATGGATAATAAACGATTATCATGAACAAGGAAATATAATAATAACCAATTTATTATTGCCTCTAGGGCATATTTCCAACAGGGACTTGTGTCCAGGAAAAAAGACAATGGGGGTCTAGGGATTCCTAATCTTAGGGAGTTTAATATGGCTCTTCTGGCCTCATGGAGTAGAAGATTTTATGACGGTAGAGATAATGATTGGGAAAAAAATTCTCTGTTTCAAGTATGGCACTAACAATCCTAACATTCTATATGCCAAACCTGCCTTGGGCTCTCCATTTTTGAAGAGTATTTCTTGGGCCTTTGCTGCTGCAAAGAATTTTTATAAGTGGGTCCCGGGGAATGGGAAGAATATTGCCTTCTGGCATGACAATTGGGTAGGCAATTGTTCTCTGAAAATTGCATTTTGGGATTTGTTTGACATTTGTCAGCAACAGGATGCGACCCTCGCACAGGTTTGGGACGGGGAGACCCTGCGTCTTACGTTCAGAAGATGTGTGGATGAACCTACTATGTCCAAATGGTTTATTCTCCTAAAACTGGTGAAGCGGACCACTCTGTTTGATGCTGATGACTCCCCCATTTGGACATTAGAAACTTCTGGTCTATATTCTGTTAAATCATTTTATAGAATGATCAATTTTGGTGGGGTTTCCTCTGAAATCAAAGATTCTATTTGGAAAATTAGAGTTCCGCCTAATATTCATGTCTTCCTATGGCTGATGTTCAATAATAAGAGTTTGACGAGGGATAACCTAGCCAAAAGGAGACATGTGGAAGACATATCTTGTGTTTTTTGCAGTGAAGCTGAATCTATTCAACATCTTTTGTTTGATTGTATTGTGGCTAGGGGGATTTGGGCTATTATTGTTGAAGCATTTAAAATTCCTGTACCCGTTTCCTTTTCATCACTGTCTTCTTTCTGGAAGAAGAAGAAACTTTATGAAGCTCTCAATACTGCTACTTCTACTACCTTATGGAGCTTATGGCTTTTGCGCAATGAATTTGTTTTCCAGGGCAGAAGATGGCAAAGTATACGATGCGTTTTGGATCTGGTGGGGGCTATGATCAGACGATGGAAAATACTATGTACAGAGGCCCAGGGTGCCAGTGCTTAAGACTATTGGACCATCGAAGAGGGGAATTGCTTAGGATTGCCTGGGGGTAACTAGCTATGGAAACCAGAAGGGGGAGCCTCTTTTGTGCGCCTGATTGCCCTACAAACCCCTCTGTGTTCCTCTATCTTATCAGCAAAAATGTAATAGGGGATAGCTTAAATTCGAGAACCCCTGTAAGTTTGATCTGTGGCAGCTACTTTGGTTGTTGCTGAGCGCTGCTAAACAGTCTGTAGGGATGCTGTGTTTGCCTTGGCTTCAATAAAAGTTGGGGCACAGGGGAAACCCCTCTCATTTCAAAAAAAAACTTGATTGTCTCAAACAATTTCTCGATAAATATGAGCATGAAAACCTCAACAACTGCACTGAACCCGATGGATCTATATCCTTGCACAACAAGATGTGTTACTCCATTTTTTTTCATTGGCTTCAACTCGTAGCCATTTGATCAAACGCATCATATGCACCGAGAAGCACACCACGCACCTCCCAGCGGCAGCACACGAACACACACGCACCACCAAGGCATCAATCTTGTATCCAGAATTATAAGCCCAAACCCCGAGACGCCTCGATCGTTTTAAAAAACTGAAACATGTGTGGAATTTGGCCATTGATGATCTTGATATAGCCAATTTTGCTTCTGGTAAACATGGACCTCCCTGTAGGCAACGAACTGAGATGTTGACCTATGAGAAAACATGTTCTGATTCTGATCATGAGAATTTTATCATGGAATGTGATGTGTCTGATGAAAAAAATTTGGGCTCATCATCTGATGGGGTGGGGTGTGACAAACAAGTGATAGGGTCTCCTGTTCCTGTACTTGTGAGTGACTCTGCTATCTCCCCTGTTGTCAAGATCACTACTCCCGTGAGGGAGGAGACAGAAAAAGGGGGATGCTGGAGAAAAATCTAAAAGTTTGGAATACTGTGAAGATCTCCTCAAATCTGTTGATTTGTCTGAGTCTGAGGATGAGGAGATCAAAGAAGAGGAAATGGGGGTTCTCCCTCCTGAGGCTATTCATGTGCTTCAAACTACCTCTCTGAAGAGATCACTACTGGAATCCCTTGACCAAGCCCATGTGGAGGGACCTGTGCTGGGGAAGAACACCAAGTGGGGTCCAATCTTGATTCAGAAACCTAATACCAGAGGGCATGGCAAGGTGAACATTATGGAGAAAGCTTCTGCTTACAAGAGGAAACAAAATCTGGAGATACCAAAAACTTTCAAAGGTAAATCCTTCGCTACCCTTGATCATTCGATTTTGCGTGACCAAGTTGATAAAATAGATCTGTTAATTGGTGGGGATGAGGAAAATAAACAAGCTTTTATTAATGACTTTGTTGCTGGTGAAAAAGAAAGATGCCTGGCTTTTGCCAGTAACAATCCTGAAATTGTTCTACCTGATAATTTAGATTTAAATCAGAATGATTTGTTTGGAACTCCAGTTGGGATGTGTTCCTCCAAGCCAGTTGGCACTGCTGATGCGTTGGGGAAGACTCCCACTGTTCTAACCAAAGTCAAGCATTGTGGCTTATCACATCCATTTAAAATTGCTTAATAAATGATAGGTCTTATTTGGAATATTAGAGGTCTTGGTCAACCTGGAAAAATTCAGTGCCTTTGTGATACCATTGCTCACTCCAACCCTGATTTCATTGGATTTCAGGAAACCAAAAAAGAATTCATTTCTGAGGGATTCCTCAAAGCGATAGATAAATCTGGAAAATTTTCTTGGCACTTTTTACCTGCTGTTAATACTGCCGGGGGTATTTTGCTGGGTCTTAAACAAAATCTGTTTGAAGTCATTGGTTTTATGAATAATAGATTCTCCATTAAAGCCACTGTCAAAAATAAGGATGATGGTTTTGTCTGGCATTTGGTGGTTGTATATGGGTCTGCTTATCCTGAATTTAAGGTAGACTTTATTGCAGAGCTTCATGACATTCTTGCTTCTGCAAATTACCCTATTTTAATCTGTGGAGATTTTAATTTGGTCAGAAATGACACTGATAAGAGTAGTGGATTGATTAATCAGCAAACTACTTTCCTGTTCAATGATTGGATTAATAAATGGGGGTTGATGGAAATTTCTATTTCCAACAGGGGGTTTACCTGGTCTAACAACCAGGATAAGCCCATTTTTGCTGTCCTTGATAGAGTGTTCACCTCAGTGGACTGGGATTCCCATTTCCCAATGTCCTCCCTGCTTGCTCTTCCCAGAATTGGGAGTGACCATACTCCCCTTGTGCTAGACACTGGGGCTAGGAAGTCTTCCAGTCCCAAGATGTTTAGGTTTGAGAAGTGGTGGTTATCTCAACCTGGATTTCATCAGATGGTGAAAGAGGCATGGAACTCTGTTTCCTCCTCTGTTTCCTCTGTTGATAACTGGTTGTCCAAATCCAGAGTCCTTAGGAAAAAAACCAAAGGCTGGAGTATTAATGTAGAGGCTGCTCTAAAAAAGAGTAAGAAAGCTCTCCTTATGGAGTTTGATATCCTAGACGTGATGTCCGAATCCCAACAGTTATCTGTGGCTGACTTTGATAGAATGAAAACCATTAAAAAGGAGCTTGATGACATTTGGAAAAAAGAGGAGATTGCCCTTTGGCAGAGATCTAGAGATAAAAAAAATTAGAGGGTGATCGCATTAATGCATATTTTCATGCCCTTGCGAATCATAGACATAGGAAAAACCACCTTACTGAGCTGGTTGGCCCTTCAGGAGTGGTCACATCTACAGTAGATATGCTGGGTGTTGCCACATCTTTCTATAAAGATCTTTTCTCCTTTGAACCTAAACCTAATATTCACTTGGGTGCTGGTTTTTGGTCTGAAGAAGAAAAAGTCAACGAGGAGGAGAGGGAAAATCTAGAGAGACCCTTTTCTGAGGAGGAAATCAAACAAGCCATTATGAGTTCTTATGCTAATGGGGCCCCTGGCCCTGATGGTTTATCCTTTCTCTTTTACCAAACCTTCTGGGACCTGATTAAAGATGACTTTATGTGGATGGTGAGGGATTTTGAGAATGGTAGTCTAGACGTTTATAAACTTAATTTTGCTATTATTACCCTTATTCCAAAAATTCCCCATGCCAGAGAAATGAAAAACTTTAGACCCATCAGTTTGAGCAATTGTGCTGTCAAGATTTTTTCCAAAGCTATGACTACTAGGGTTTCCCCTTTATGTGATAATTTGATTTCTTCGAATCAAACTGCTTTTATCAAAGGGAGGTTCATTTTAGAGAGTGTGGTGATGGCGCATGAAGTCATTCATGAGCTTCACAGATCTGGATCTAGTGGGCTGATTTTAAAACTTGACTTTGAAAAAGCTTATGACAGAGTGAGTTGGGAATTTCTGAAAGAGATGCTTCTTTCTAGAGGCTTTGGTAACAAGTGGGTAAGCTGGATTTATAGTACTCTTATCCAGGGTACTTTCCAGGTTAGGATTAATGACACTAATGGACCCCACTTTGTTGGGGGAAAAGGCTTAAAACAAGGTGACCCTCATTCACCACTGTTATTTAACTTAGTTGCGGATGTGTTTTCTAAAATGCTTTCCAAGGCTGTAAATCATGGGCTGATTTGTGGGCTTCTTCCCCATGTCATCCCTGGGGGGGTGGTGAGTCTGCAATATGCAGATGACACCATTTTATTCATTAAGGATTCTATGGACTGTGCTAGAAACTTGAAATGGATCCTGACTTGCTTTGAAAAGCTTTCTAGCTTAAAAATCAATTTTCATAAGAGTGATCTGCATACCATACATGTGTCTGACTCTGTGTCTAATGAGTTTGCCCAGGTTTTCTGCTGCCAGTTTGGAGAATTCCCTTTTAAATATCTAGGGGTTCCCCTACATTTTAAAAAACTGAGAAGAGAAGATCTCCAACCAATCATTGATAGGATAATTAAAAACATTGCTGGATGGTTGGGTAAATATCTCTCTTATAGAGGGAAGCTGATCCTCTTGACTACCTGTATTGCCAGCATCCCTACCTACCTTATGTCTATTATGAAATTCCCTAAATGGGCCATTGATATGATCTCCTCTCAAATGTCTCATTTCTTTTGGGGCAACATGGGAGAGATCCATAAATATCACTTGGCGAATTGGGGACTTGTGTCCAGGAAAAAAGACATTGGGGGTCTAGGGATTCCTAATCTTAGGGAGTTTAATATGGCTCTTCTGGCCTCATGGAGTAGAAGATTTTATGACGGTAGAGATAATGATTGGAAAAAAATTCTCTGTTTCAAGTATGGCACTAACAATCCTAACATTCTATATGCCAAACCTGCCTTGGGCTCTCCATTTTGGAAGAGTATTTCTTGGGCCTTTGCTGCTGCAAAGAATTTTTATAAGTGGGTCTCGGGGAATGGGAAGAATATTGCCTTCTGGCATGACAATTGGGTAGGCAATTGTTCTCTGAAAACTGCATTTTGGGATTTGTTTGACATTTGTCAGCAACAGGATGCGACCCTCGCACAGGTTTGGGACGGGGAGACCCTGCGTCTTACGTTCAGAAGATGTGTGGATGAACCTACTATGTCCAAATGGTTTATTCTCCTAAAACTGGTGAAGCGGACCACTCTGTCTGATGCTGATGACTCCCCCATTTGGACATTAGAAACTTCTGGTCTATATTCTGTTAAATCATTTTATAGAATGATCAATTTTGGTGGGGTTTCCTCTGAAATCAAATATTCTATTTGGAAAATTAGAGTTCCGCCTAATATTCATGTCTTCCTATGGCTGATGTTCAATAATAAGAGTTTGACGAGGGATAACCTAGCCAAAAGGAGACATGTGGAAGACATATCTTGTGTTTTTTGCAGTGAAGCTGAATCTATTCAACATCTTTTGTTTGATTGTATTGTGGCTAGGGGGATTTGGGCTATTATTGCTGAAGCATTTAAAATTCCTGTACCCGTTTCCTTTTCATCACTGTCTTCTTTCTGGAAGAAGAAGAAACTTTATGAAGCTCTCAATACTGCTACTTCTGCTACCTTATGGAGCTTATGGCTTTTGCGCAATGAATTTGTTTTCCAGGGCAGAAGATGGCGAAGTATACGATGCGTTTTGGATCTGGTGGGGGCTATGATCAGACGATGGAAAATACTATGTACAGAGGCCCAGGGTGCTCTTCTTCTCCAGTGCTTAAGACTATTGGACCATCGAAGAGGGGAATTGCTTAGGATTGCCTGGGGGTAACTAGCTATGGAAACCAGAAGGGGGAGCCTCTTTTGTGCGCTTGATTGCCCTACAAACCCCTCTGTGTTCCTCTATCTTATCAGCAAAAATGTAATAGGGGATAGCTTAAATTCGAGAACCCCTGTAAGTTTGATCTGTGGCAGCTACTTTGGTTGTCGCTGAGCGCTGCTAAACAGTCTGTAGGGATGCTGTGTTTGCCTTGGCTTTAATAAAAGTTGGGGCAGGGGGGAAACCCCTCTCATTTCAAAAAAAAACTTGATTGTCTCAAACAATTTCTCGATAAATATGAGCATGAAAACCTCAACAACTGCACTGAACCCGACGGATCTATATCCTTGCACAACAAGATGTGTTGCTCCATTTTTTTTTCATTGGCTTCAACTCGTAGCCATTTGATCAAACGCATCATATGCACCGAGAAGCACACCACGCAGCTCCCAGCGGCAGCACACGAACACACACGCACCACCAAGGCATCAATCTTGTATCCAGAATTATAAGCCCAAACCCCGAGACGCCTCGATCGTTTTAAAAAACTGAAACATGTGTGGTAGCCAGTTCCATCAGCTTCGTTGCCATCCCTATTAGTTGGTACACGTGGTGGTGTGAGCCAGTGCGTCCGCTTCTAAGTTGTACCCGTTGTTTGTAGATAGAAGATTAGAAGGAGAAAAGGAGGAAATGAAAGTAGTAGTACAAACCAAGCAAACAGCATCACCAATCTCGCCACACCATCAATCCGTACAAAACACCACCATCAATCCGTACAAAACACCACCATCAATCCAAACATTGTACCGCACCCAACAGTCCCACGAAGTTACGCGCACTCATCAGGTCCGATGCTCGAGACTTGGCGACAACAGCGACAACAAACGATCGGTCCCTCGACTAAACGAAGGACCAGTCCATGAACGCGAAGCAGACGCAGTGGGCGGCGCCGGCGCCGCCGTCGTCGAGCACCTTCCACGCCACCGCCTTCCCGTAGGACGCCGGCCGGCCCATGCTAGACGCGCACGTCCCGCCCTCGACGCACGCGTACCCCTGCTCCGCGACGCTGGCCATCAGGAGGCTCTTCCTCCCCTGGTCGCAGTCCAGCACCTTGTCCATGGTGATCTCCCGGAGCGCCGCCAGCGTAGTCTCCAGCATGTCCAGCCCGGACTGGTTCGCGAACGTCAACACCGGCATCGCCTGCACCATCACAAGATGCAAAAGCACGGTAGATCGGGTCAGTGAAAACAGACCAGCAGTACATATGGTATGTGCTGAAAGAATCTGTTCAGAGTAAGCAAGTAAAACCCTGGAACAGTACCTTCAGAGAGCAGCATAGGATGGCGCTGGTATGCTGCCAGAGAGCTTTAAGCGCCGACTCGCCGCTGCTAGCGTCGGCAGGTTTGATGAGCTCGGCGCCGAAGTGAAACCTGTAGCTCTGGACAATCCATCGGGAGAGCGTGGCTGCCTCCGGAGTAACAGGTGGAACGAGGCGAGAGCTTCCATGAGGCACGAGGTGCGAGGACGACAGCGCCAGCGCTATCCTCTGCACCGACGAGATGATGCTGCGCATGTACTGCCGCGCCATGGCCGCCACGCTGTCCTGCAGATGGCTCTCGAAGGCAAACTGAAATGCAATCGTCATCACAGCCTTCGAGCCACTCCTGGGGTGACCGGTTATCCTGCTTCCGGGTGTTCCAACCTCGAGGGTGGACGCGAGGTCCAACGTGCAGTTCGGGCTAGATGTGTCCTGCGAAACATACATGCAGCAGGGAGAGAGGATTAAGTTGACTTCTCTGGTATTCTGAAGCTGGGTTGTTCTCATATTTGGGTGAAATATATATACTTACAAGAGGAGAGTCAATCGGAATGATGCGGAAACCGGAAGGCAGCAGTGGAGAATCATCACTGAACGATGCGTCTATGGGTGCAAAGATAAGCTCTGAACAAGTGCCTATGGTGTTCTCGTCTACCCCGTTGTACATCTGCCAATTTGATCCAGAGCAAAAGTTTTACCAAGGAGAAAAATGAATTACCCAAGCTCAATTGAGCAACTTGATGAAAATATGTGCATCAGGTTATCTGGTTCAGTTAGGTAGTGAAATAAACTTATTGCATAAGTGTAACAATCAAAAGTTACCTGCAAGAGGAAAAGATCGCGATGCATGAGTGTATCTTGATAGTTACTGGCATTTCCTATCTTGATAACTTCCAAGAACTGAAGATAATGAATTGTGCAGTTAAAACATGGAGCAGAAGGACATTATGGAGCAGGGATTTTTAAAATTTTCAGAACACTAGGAGCTTACTTCTTCAGGGTCAAACGTGTGCGCTAAAGGAAGTATAACCTGGCCACTAAATCCTCCAAGACGAGACATAGGTAAATTGCAGAAATTGGGTTTCAGCACGGAAGCAAAAAATTCATCTAAACTGCTATCGGCCCACTGCGACCGATGCTCCCGCAAAAACCGCAGTAGTGACGGTGGTGAGACATCCTACACTCATTATCAGAATCAATGTTAATATCAGGTTCTTTTTCAGGAAAACAAACTTGAAGTGTGTAAAGAAACTAACCTGCAACAACATCGACGCCTTTGCACAAAGAACACCAGTACTAACCATGGGTAGTCCATCATTGAATGTTGCGTTGCAACTCATCAATTTACTCGGGGATGAATTAACAGAGATACAAACATCATCTACGCCATCGCTCTCAATCACGGACCATCCATCATCAGCAAGCCCACCGAGAGTTTCATTGAAACCTCTGAAAGAGGTGTGAAATCAGTTACACTCTTTACTGAAGCAGATTCATGGTAAGGAGCATCTACAATCTGCATGTGCTGTTCAAGAGCCCAACCTGGTGAGCTTTTGGCTCAGAGCCCGCAAAGCTGCAGGCTGTCTGCCCCATCCAGTGATTACAGAATGAGTATCTTCATGGGCAACTTGTCTGAGATAGCGCAAAGCCTGGATTTGCAAAATTGAGTTACTCCAAAGATTAACGTTTTATGCCTAAGCATTCAGTGTTATCAAGAGCAATAAAAACAGTATAGTCCATGTTATTGTACCGCCATCGACATCTTCTGGGCCACCATGGCAGAAGATTCATACAGTGGTCTCACAACTTCAGGCACACTCCAAGGCTGTGCATGAACAGAAAGTAGCTTGCTTAATTTTCTGTGATAAATGAACTGGATAAAGAAACAGTTTATCATTTGTTGCTGAATTGCTATTACCTCCAGGTCCAAATGGTCAACGATGTGAATCACGCTACCTCCACCATCACTAGGCCGGATCAAGAACCCGCTGGGAAGCATCTCACCTCTAACAAAAGGCTGCACAAGGGGCATACTGGGGCCTCCTTGCTTGGTACTGAGTGATCTTTCACATACCTTTAGAGCAAAAACAGTCAGGTGGCTGACACATGAACACGCAATGATACTAATTGGACATGAACGTTTGATGATTAGTAACTCACCACTAGGCTTCCATCATCAAGAATGGAGGTGTAGCGCATCAACCAGAAGTCACGAGCTGGCGCTAATGTCGTTGGGGCATAGAGCTAGAGATGAAAGGAATGTCAAGTTCATGATATGGCAACGTCAGCTGAGAGGTGTCATGGTAGAGTAACCGAATCAGTTCGTACCTGCATGTATAGCAGCTCAATCGTGCCATTGCTGCCAGCAGGCAGTACATTTACTACCTCCATAGACCGGCAATCACGCAGCCACAGTGGCCGATCCTTGAGGATTTCGGCGACCTGAGTCGACAAAGCTCGGCAACAATCAGGAACACTCTTTCATTTTAACAAAATTAAAAGCGAGGAGACGTAGTGAAGTGAAAGCAAGGAAATAGTCAAAAAAAGAGGTGAAAGCAATGAGCTTACTTTGGCAGGCTCCATGCCTACGAGGCCGCAAGCTCGCGCAGCAATACCCTCGCAGCCATGCGAGATGGCGATGATTCCAATGGAATCCGGACCAGGCTGCAGACAAGAATGGTTGATTGAGCACACCATACAAGTTCATAGTTCAGAAGGAGGGAGCTGATGGGAATTGAGAGGAAAGAGACCTTCATCCCAGGCATTTGGACCCACTCGACGGCGGTTCCGGTGGCCTTGGACAGAAACTCCGTTAATGTCTCCTCGGCAATAGACATCAATCTGCAGGAAACAGTACTGAAAATCCATACATACATGTCGCACAGAAACTAGCTGCTATTGGAAAAGAAAACAAAAGCAAAAAGTACATGGCCTGCAAGGACTGAATACAAGTAACGCACCCAGCAGGGCTGGCGTCGCGGGGCGGCGGCGGCACGACGACGACGTTCTGCTGGCCGCTGGTGACGACCGACTCGCAGCTCGTGTCCGTGGTGGCCAGCCCCGCCTGCAACGGCAACGGGAGAGGAGGAGGAGGAGGAGGAGTAAAGGCGTGAGCTCGCGGCTGCTGCAAGGGAGGACTCATCGTCGTCGGGGGTGGAGGGCGTACGCTGTGCGTCTGCTGGCGGTAGTATCCGTTCTCGTAGACGAGGTGGGAGACCTGCTTCTGGAGGCGGTCGTTCTCCTCCATGAGCAGCTTGTTCATGGCCGTCAGCTTGCGGTTGAGCGACTGCAGCCGGCCGGACTCCTTGCGCTGCTTCTCCCGGCAGCGCCGGTTCTGGAACCAGACCTTGATCTGCTTGGGGTCGACGTTGGCCAGCACGGCGCACTCCCGGACCAGCTGCTGCCGCCGCAGCGAGCTCGGCTTGGGGCACTCGTAGTAGAGCCGCTCCAGCGCCTCCACCTGCTCCGGCGTGTAGCGCACGTACTTGCTCGCGTCCATGGCCGCCGCCGCCGCCTCCCTGGCCTCCCTCGCCGTCACCATCGGCACCTACCAGGCCACACGTACGTGCGTGCCTACCTACCTATCCCTCTCCCGCAACCGTTGATTGAAGGGTACGTACGTGGACTAGTAGCGGAGTGGAGTGAAGAAGAAGGCTGGGAGCTAGGTGGTGGGGCATGTGGTTAGCATGGGGAAGGTGGGAGGGAGCGAGAGGCCATGGCCGGAGCGCCGGTGCCGGTGCCGCTCGCTTAGCTTAATTTGCTCTGGCTAGTGGCCGGGCGGGGGCATCGGCAAGCACAAGGAGGGCCGTGCTTTTTTGGTCTACGAGCTGCGTCGCTTCTTCTTTAAAGAAGCAAGCAAAAGGAAAAAAAAAAAAAAAAAACTCGCTCGCTCGATCGAACCAACCGCGCGCGCAGTGCTATTAAATTTCGAAAAGGAAAGTTCCGTGCGGCCTCATCCAACCCATTCCCGGCCGTCCGGCATAGTTTTTCCAAAGGGAGATCGTTCATTTCATATCCTCCACCTACAACAGCAGTAAATCATTCCCCTTTACAAGGCAGGAATTTTGCAGAAAAGAAAAAACTTCTTCAACTCCACAAACAACAGTAAACAGGACCATTCAAAATGTAGGGATTTCACTCGAATTTTGCATAAAATTTTACAGAAAATAGTTCAGCACCCATAGAATCTGGCGAAATTACTCATCCAAACAGGCCTAGATGCATCACTTCTGTTAAAATTCAGGAGCTATTTGGAGTTAGCGAGGATTATCATCAATACTACCTGATAATCAGAGTGAATGCACATTCCCAGTTAGAATCAGTACCGTAGTTTAACTTAACAAATAACAACGGACCACACACTAGTTTACGCAACATGCTTTAGCAGATTCGAGGCTTTACTTATCTTTTCTTCTTTACTTATTTTTCTATCGGTAGAATACAAGATGCATCTTTTTCCTTTGTCGCGCGCCACGCACAGAGAGAGGAAGAGAAAACAACTGAAAATTTAGCAGCAGTGGTTAAAGGAATCCCTTTTCCTTTATCTTTTCCTGCTCTCCTTTCAATATTTTCGCGAGCGCTCTACTCAAGAGACATTCCCCCTGACTCAGGGCGTGAGCTCTCGATCTTTGAGAGGATATTCCTCGTGGGTTCGCGTAAATTCGCTAATTATATGGCCCTCTTGGACATGCTGCATCCCTTCCCTGATCTCTCTTCCATAGAAACACTCAAACTACGATATGAAACAAAACAAAAAATCCATCCCTTCAGCGGTCCAGAAATGAATCCAGATTTCTTTAGCGTTCAAGGTCTCAAGGGATAATAATTGTGTGCAATTTTAGTGCTATTTCGATTTTCCTTCGATTATTTGATAGCCATTTCTGAAGGCAAAGCAGAGAACAAGACGCTGTCCCAAAGAGCAAAGTAGTAGTACCTGATCAGAGCCAGAGAATTTTCCTCGAGATTGGAGACAAGGGGCAGGGAGGCTTTCATCTCATCTCCTTTGGTAGTAAAACACGTAACGGGTCGGGTTGTGTGTGTGCGCGCGAAACGCAGAAGACCCGGCGAGAAAGCGGATTTTCCTCGGCAATTGGAGCCTGATTAAAGGCGGCGTTGCGCATCTTGGACTCCGATCCGCCCCATACAGATTCCGTGTCAGTATCAGCAACGCACCACGGCGTCGGTGAAAATCCGCCCAGGCTTTCCCTTTCTTTCTTTGCAACGCTTCTTTTTACCGCTCCTTTCTTTTTACTGCTTTGCTGCTGGTCTCGGTTCCAGAACGGGCAGCGATCATTTCAAACAGCTTTCTTTTACTACCTCTTCACAAGGCTTCAGACACTAGTCAAACACTCGGGCATTTATATTCCTTGTGAAGATGCTTGGACATATTCCACGAAATAATTTTCCAGAATTTTCATAAAATGCTTTGATTCAGGGCTATTTGAGTAGAAAGAAAATTGGGCTAAGTTGTGTTTTTTTTCTTTCTAAAATGAACGTTTCTTCTTATTTTCCATGTTTATGTACATGCATGAATATGCAGGCGAATTTCACGAGTGTGTTATTGGTACAGATTTTGTGGACATGGTAAAGTGGTTTCTCCTCGTCCCTATAGTACTACCTCCACTTCAAATTATAAGATGTTTTGGATATTTTAATATGGACTACATACAGACTGAAATGAGTGAACAAACACAGTAAAACGGATCTTTATACATCCGATTTCAGAAAGAAAAAATTAGAACATCTTATAATTTGGAACGGAGGGAGTATTTGGGAGCAACCGAGCAAGTTAGCATCTTCAGGATGGTATGAGTCCTTGAAATGAATGGTTTACAAAAAAAAGGAGTATAACAACTAGTAGCATGGACACTCACAAATTATATTCAAAATAGCCCAAATGATTCTTATACCTATGGTCATTTTCTCTAGAACCAAAGCATTGCAACTCCGAAGTGAGGTAAATCGAAAAAAAACATGGCAACTATATAGGAGTGTCAATGCAGCGCAATTCTATAAGAATACAAAGAAGTTTATTGTCCTCAAAAGATGTTTGTATGCTCCTCAAAAGTTTCCATGAGGTATAGCCTCAGCATGCTCAGATTCCTCATCATATTTAGATTGAGCCATTCATAGAAATTTAATAGGAATGTGCAAACAGAAGGGCCTAGAAAGGTCTCAGTATACGTTTTGGTTTGATGATTCAAATGATAAGTTAGTTTTATTTCCCATCTGCATTACACTGCAATGAAATCGTATTAATGCAGGTAACCACAAAGAGGGGTTGCAGGCTATCAGCTTGACAGCTGCAAGCCAACCACTATTGAGTACTGGTCCACATGGCACCTGCCAAGACCACACTTTACCTCATATCAAAACTCAAAAGGAGATACTCCATGTTTCCTTTCCGACTCTAAGGAGAGGAGATACTCTGCTGCAAACATATGAAAACATATATTTTTTGTATTAAAAACAGCCAAAGCTAAAAAGCTAGGGCTTGTCCTATCCCACTACCAACACCTAACCTGGGTCTGACGTGTCATGGCCTGGATATGCACACCTTTTGTGTTATTCTATAAGCTAATCACCCATCCATGGTCCTCTTTGGCCTCCCCAGATTTGCAAAACTAATATTTTTTGCTGGTCTTATCAGCCCATCCCCCCCTTCTTTTGAATAACCAGCAATCTTATTCTAAACCCACCACCAATCCCTCCGTTCACTGGGCAGTCAGCTTTTGTTAACAATGCCACCAAAATCCCACTTTTCCCCCACTTAACAATGGTGGTGGCCAAATGCAATGCTTTGGGTTTTATATATTTTCAATCAAGATTATCAAGGAGAGCACTAAGCATATTTAAGATGTGAATTCACATGGAAAAGCATCAGGCATGTGACAGATAATGGAATGGAGTTTAAGGGGGGACAGGATGGCCTACCGTGCAGGCCATTACCACTTGGAAAAGGTGCCGAGATCCAAACAAATTCCGAGACACACTGCTCTTTGGAAACGAATGGTGTCTGGATTGACCACTACTGCAGTGCAAAAGCATAGTCGGCAAATCATTACAAGATCCATACAGGGGCAGTAACATTCCAGAATTCAAGAAGTGACAGATCCGTAGTAAGATGCGAAAACATATTTGTCGCCACTAAGTATACTGGCCTTGGATTGGATGGGCGCGACCAAACCCATCGAATAAAACAAGCTTCTTAAAGATACCCCCGTGAAGTAATCGCTTCCACACAACTGTCTGGTCCATTTATCTCGTCTGAATTGTCACCTTCAATTTGAGACACCTGAGATAGACGATGGATCCTATGACAGGATGAATTCAGTTGACAGGTGTTCTCTAGATGGTGAAATGGAAAGGACAGTGGAAGTCATCTCTGGCCGACTTACAACTAGGTAGACAGGAATTCAATCAGTCGCCTGTCAAGATCAAAGTGCTGGCAGAGAAGCTTCTGCAAGAAAGGTATAGGCATAATATCACTATATCAGACATCTCTCCCAAAAGCAATACCACATAGTTGGAGCTCATCATTAATGCTTGATATAGTTGAATTTCACAATAAGGTCAGTGAGGAAGACAGTATAGCTAACTGAAGTTTCAGGAGCTCTATCATTGGTGCAGCTTTGATGTGTTTATTATCTCAGTAATCAGTGCTTTGAGTGAGGCACAATGCCAGATAACTAGCCCTGATGTTTTGTCGGAACTAAATCGAAAGGGAACTGTGGTGTCATATTGCACCACATATCATCAGATTTCACAGCTTTTTTAGGTAGGCCATATCTCAACTATTTCACTTCCACCCTTTTCTTAACAGGGAGGTAGAGAACTGGAGAGAGTGGTGCTCGGTTAGCTAGGTGCGTGAGTACGTGCCCAGCCCACCTGTGTTTAAGTTCGGGACCAGCAGGAAGCGTTTAAGTTCGGGACCGGCAGGAAGCTCATGATTGTCTCTCCTTCATAAAAATGCCCTAGGGGCTAGTATGTGTAGGTCTCGTTTTAGGTCCGCCACCCTCACTAGCTTCTCTCAACTATTTTTTTCATTTTTCTTTTCAGGAACTGGGCTCATCGGTTTCCCACAATTGGAATAATCAGCCAATCAAAATTAGATACAGAAGTAGAATAATGAAGCTCTGTAGACAAAGCAACCATATTCCTAATTTTTAATGTCAAAACCTGATTTGGCTCTATGCCTAGGAGTAACTTGTTTCCGGCTATTCCTCCAGTTGTGTAAATAACAACATTATTGATTCTCTTGCTACAAGACAGTTTGATCGAACAGACAATATTCCAAAGCTATATCATATTAGTTTGTACACGAAAAGGGAGAGATGATGAACTTATTTCAGTCATAATTCATAAAAAAAATATGGAAGTGATGAAAATTAACCTTGGTAACTTTTGGCACGAATACTTTTGTCCCGTTTCCGATTTCTGGGAGCCGAGCAACTTCGGTCGCCTTGTCAAACAGTATATAAGTGGGAAGATGATCTGTCAATGAAATCAACAGAGAGAATGTAACCCTCGTGGGAAGAAAGACTTAACCACATTCTGAACAAGATCCAGTAAGGAGTCCATCGATTATGTAGGACTGAAATGTAGACCATCCAAACCAAGTAGAAAAGAGCATAGATGGCACAAAGAAAATTAAAGATTTACCCCACATGGATATTCCAAACCTCGCTGCAGCATTTGGAAAATGCCCTAGATCAACTAATCCAAAAGAAATGTTCTTGTTCGAGTATCTGCATCAAAAGAATCATCAGAATGTGATCCAATATATAGAAAATAATACTTATATTGTGCTCAGAACAAGCTAAAGGAATTTGATAGATTACTACACTAATCATACTAATATTGACTGGGAAAACATCAGCTCGCTAATCAGTAAAATAGTGTATATCCATTTCAAAAAAAGAAGTAAACGAAATAGTGTATTTCAGAAGCAAAGTAATGTAAGTGGCGATGTTAGGTGCCAACTCGCGAATCACTCGAATCACTCCAGTATAGGGGGTTCAGTTCAGGTACAAGGGATTGAGGAGAGGATAGGAGCAGGAGGTAGGAGATGGTAGCGGGAAGGAGGAAGCCGCCGTTGCCTTTGCCTGATTCAAGCCCGGATGAGTTGTGTGCTGCTTCCCGTGCTGGTACTTGTAGTCAGCCTCACTTTGGCGTGGCGCACATTCAGGTCCGGCCCACATACAAGTCAGTTGATGGGCTTGTTGCCTTGGCTGCCATGGCAGCGGTTTCGGCTGCCATGGCAGCACTTTGCTTGACGCCGGTTTGGCTGCCATGGCAGCAGTTTCGGTTGCCATGGCAGCGCTTCTTGTCAATGCTGCTGCGGATGTTGCTGTCGTGGCAGCAGGTTTGGACGATGTAGCCTTGGTGGTATTTTGGGTCGCTGACATCCCCTCCTCCTTAACAACCGGCTTGCCCCCAAGCCGGTGCCCATTCTCCGCTGGTTCCACAAAATCTAATCCTCCTGTATCCCACTGCCCACAAGAAGAAGTTGCCGGTTGAACTGAATGTACTGCATGTTGTTCATTGCTCTGTGTAGTGCTCTGAAACTCCTCCTGAATTGAGCGTCCCAGACATGCAGCAAGGATATCTGCATCTGGGCCTGTACCCCAAGGGAAGCACCACCAATAGCTTGACAAGGTACTGACATGATCAGCATAGGTCCAAAATTGAGTCAATTCCCAAAGAATTCCAGCAAGGTGCAGAAACTCTGAATTAGTTCGCATATGGCTGCTGAATTATGTAGCAATTTTTGGTGGGACAAGAGGTGACCATGGGGGCTTGGGATGCATCAAGGGTAAACACTCTCCTGGTTGTGGAATAAGTAGTTGCAACTCAATCAGAAGGAGCCCGCTCCCTATCAATGGGGTGCCAAAGCATATGCAACAGTTGCAAGTGAATTTGTTGCTCTCCCCTGCATGATATTGGCTTCTCCAATTCTGAACCCTGTCAATTAGCTGCCCAACAGAATGTACCAATAGTTTGACAACCACCATGTGTTGGTTCCCAGAGAAATATGCATTTGAACAGGAGCCAATACTAGCTTGCAAGAAATTAGGATTCAGCAGTCTCCACTCATACGTGAGCTGATCGCCACCAGCCTGTAGTTTTGCACAGAGAGGAACCATCCCGCCGTGATGCACTGAATTATCTACAAGTATAGTGAGGACACACGGACTGGCCGGACTGGAGTCCACCGTTTTTAAATATGCAGGGGGTGTTTGCTGATTTGAATAGAGCAACCACTTCCAGTCCTGAGGAATGCTCTGCTCTAACATGTAATCCAATAATAAATGATAAGTCCTTGCTGATATAAAATGCTGACAACCGCACTTATCCCAAGCTTCAGTATTGGTCATGTGATCCATCTCCATGGGCAGGGAAGGAGCATATAGATCAAAAGGTGCAGCTGAGGGTTGAAGAGACTTCTGACAAAGTACGCACTATGGAGGACCATGTGTTGAATCTTCATCAAAATAAGGATATACTTGACAAAGTACTGTTTGGACACCACATCTACTGCTTGACAATTGCATAAACAGGATGTCCATCATAGCTTCAGCTGGGTGGTCTCCTGATTGTACTCACGAAATTCATGTGATGACTGCATAGAAGATATAACTGACACCCGTTCTGCCACAGTGAGGAGAGGATAGGGAAGGAGCGGGAGGTAGGAGATGGTAGGGGGAAGGAGGAAGCCGCCGTTGCCTTTGCCTGATCCAAGCCCGGATGAGTTGTGTGCTGCTTCCCGTGCTGGTACTTGTAGTCGGCCTCACTTTGGCGTGGCGCACATTCAGGTCCGGCCCATGTACAAGTCAGTTGATGGGCCTGTTGCCTTGGCTGCCATGGCAGCACTTTGCTTGACGCCGGTTTGGCTGCCACGGCAGCGCTTCTTGTCGATGCTGCTGCGGGTGTTACTGCCGTGGCAGCAGGTTTGGACAATGTAGCCTTGGTGGTATTTTGGGTCGCTGACAGGCATGAGGCTGCAAAGCTAAATGACAGGAATATCTCGTGCTTCCAGCTAAGACTCAACCTCAAACTCTCTCAAGTAATGCCCAGCTAATACCTAACTCTAGTAGCCCTAGATTGTAAATTACTGCAAACTGTCAAATATAATGATAGAAACAGTCCATTTTACTGGAGGATTTTGAGACTTATTGTACAAATACAGAGCTCAGAGGTGCAAAAATTATTGTAAAAGGAGTAAAAAAACTCCAAATAACTTACATGTTAGAGAGTTCAGGCATGACACTGCTTGCTTGTATACATGGTGTTAAAAAGGAAGTCCGGAACTCAACCTGTTAAAATTGAAATAACAAATCGAAATATGAGCAAAATCTGTTTAGGATCCTACTCATCGAAGGCAGTAACATATAATACGGGATTTAAATATATGTTATTAGAAGTCCCCCAAAAAATGAAATAGCAAATGCAGTAAAAAAATAAGTAAAGGAAATTACCAGCCAAAATCGTGTCGTTGGCTCTTCAGTTAGCAGGCTTTCCAGTTGCAACGGGGTCAAATGATTTAAATGACCTAAGGTAAAAAGGAACATCTTATCTCATCTCCAACTTAAGAGAGAACTGCGGTGATGTTTGAAATTAGTGTAAAATCAATATGAATAACGCGAGTAAGTGTGATACTGATTCAGTATTACTATCACTTAACAGAAGAATATGATTCTACAGTGTCACTTTTTTAGCAATTGGATGTACATATGGGTGTGCCTAGAGAAAAGTGGTACTCACGCATAGTAAAAGGATCAAAATTGTTAAGCTAGAAACCAATTTGTGAGCATAATTTATTCAACTCATGATCTTGATCCGGCTCAAAACCTTCTATCAAGCATTTTGTCCAGGTTTGCAATATTGGCATCCCCAGCTAAATTAACTTTTTTAGATGATTCAGTTAACCAGTTTCAGATTAAGGCCTTTTAGGAAAATTACTGAATAAGCCTCGCAATTCCAGCTGCAATAATGCTCGCTAAGAAGTAAGAAGAATGCCCACGTTGTGGCAATTCAGGAACTGGGGTTATCCTACAACATGTCCTACTATACCAGTGTGATTCAGGGTTCCAAACTCCTATCTTTGAGACAACTGGGAACAAAAAAGGCCACATCAGTTGCCTATTTATCTATAATGTCATCCCCTGGTTTCAAAACTCAATCAGAAGCTATCTCACTCGTTAGCTATGACAGATGATTCTCAAGTAGGTAAGCCACAACCAATGTGCCCCACATAGGATGTACCTGACAGAACCAATGGGTTTGCAGCTATGAGTAGCATCATGGGACATGGTACGCATCGATTAAAGTTTACTTACCAAGAAGTGGAATAATCACATCAATGGTGCAGACCAAAGATATAAATACAAATTGAAGGAATATCATCTAACTTTAGGAATACAGTTCACCGACAAGAGGGGTTTTTTTTCTTTTCTTTTGAGGGGGTCAACACTATGCATAACTTCCATGATTAAATGACTAAAAATAGAATTGTAAAATGTACCTAGGCCATCATAAGGTGGCTGCTGAGCCATAGCATATATAACTGCAAATGAAAAACTAAATGTAAGCAACGGTTAAAATGAGCGAATGAAGCAGTTCATATTAGCATGAAAATTGTATCCAAAGCATATCTCGAATTTTACTGCCAGGAAAAACTTCTGATAGGATTCGTGGTATGATTTGAATACATCTTGAGATCGGAATATTAAGAAGCATCAAGACATAGATAAATCAGGAAATCTTAGAGGAGCAAGTAGGCAATCCACAACCAGTGTGCCCCATATCAGATATATTTCTCCTTGGCAGTATCAATGCTTTTCTACTATGACTAGCATAATGGCTCATAACTTGACACACACAAAAATACACTTGATACTCTGCTGTAGTGACTGCTGCAATGCCACTGGCGTCAGCATTGCCACACAGTATGTAACAAATATCAGAGCTAGTCAATGCGGATCTTGCTGGGTCTGGGAGTGTCTTCCCATGATACGTAACAAGGAAATCAAATTGTTCACATCCTGCCTAAAGAAGATGATCCTGATCAGGAGTACCATTCCTATGCCTCGATGTTATGCTACAAGCAAGGGATGGATAATCTGATAAGAGCTTGGGCTAAAATTACATTGCAAGTGGCAACTGATACTGGCTGCATAACATATATTCCTCAGTGCTCCGGTAGGAAACGTTGAGTGATCTTTTTTTCTTTACTGACTGAGTAATGTTTTAAGAAGAATTCCAAATCAATAAAATTACAGTTTAACAATTCCAGTTATTGACTATTAATTCATTCATAGTCATTTATAGTCTGGTGCTACAAATCTCATGGCTACAGCTTTGTTTTGCAAACTTTGGATGGGTGTTTGATGATCAGGGATAGTGTAAGTAATAGACAGATTCAGTATGCAGGACAAAGTTGAAGGGTACAAAGGTTACATCATAACATCGATCAAACTAAGCGACTACTACATCAACTGATATAACCTATGTTGGAAAATGATTGAGACCAGTCTAATAGAGCATAAAAAATAGCATTGCACGAATACAGATCCAGCAAAAATATGAACCACAGAATGAACACTGTAGGAGATTCAGAGAAGAAGGAAATTCCCTATTAAGTGCTCAAAACTTGAACCTATTGTCAGGGGGGTGATATAAAAGACGATAGTTATCATGGTTTTCGAGTCGCGACTCATGCGAGTCGCTCTGGGGCAGCGACTCGGAAGAAGTCGAGCCTGCGTTGTGACTAGTCGCGACTCAGAGTCGCGAGTCGACACTAAGCTGAGTCGACCATATTTTTGCGACTCATAGACTAGTCGCGACTAGTCGCGCGACTCGAAATCCATGATAGTTATTTTACTTTGCTCTTCATAAGAATGCACACCAATAAAACCCAAAGATAAACAAAAGCATACCAATAAATCCCAGTAAGTAGCCGACGGTCAACCAATAATCAATAACAAAAGTAACGACCAACAAGAGGCCCTGCAAAGCAAAACAAGAACATAAGGAGCATTTAAGATATTTAGCAATATCAACTGTAGTAGGGAACAGCCATGATTTTATTTTTTTGACCTGGCCTACCCTTGCCTAGAAGTTACATAAAAACCATAAATCATGATAACTAAGTAAGAGAACGCAGCCATTCCATATTAACACACCTTTGCATAGAGCAATGAATCAGCAATGAATGTTTCCCAGTGTTCCTCCTTCACAATCTGTCAAGCATTAACTTATTTGGTCAGCAAATTACAAGCTCCATTTTTCATACAAATCACAGAAGCAGTTTTGAGCCACCTGCGTTGAGACCTAACCGACCCTGAATGCGAAGGTTCAAAATCGCACAAACGATGACTACTGAGCATCATATCACATAGTGGCACCATGGTCACTATGCAGCACTATTTCACAGGCAACTCAGTATTCCAACCAATCGAATTACCGAATTCCAGTACAGTGCAAGGAAACATTTACTCGGAAACACTAGTAGTGGTCATTGAACACCGCACCTTCACCGTGAAGAGCACCAGGAACACGAGCACCGCCTGGATCTCCTGCAGAAACACAGACACAGATGTCGATCTGCGTGAGCCAAAACAGTACAAGGATCAGTTGGATGGCACGATCCGGATCTATGCTCGGGGATAGTGGGATCTCACCCGTCGGATGAGGCGGCTGTGGAGCTCGCCGTCCTCCTCGGCCGATGGCGCCGTGGTGCGGGCCGCGAAGTAGGAGAAGAAGGCGAGGAGGTGGAGGAAGTAGTAGGGCTCCGAGATGGCCACGTCGAGCCACGGGAACGGGTGGCCCCGCCTGCTCGCCCCGCCCCTCGCCGCCGGCGCCGACGCCTCCGTCGCCGTCGCAACCTCCATTTTGTCTGTTTGAACTTTTTTGACCCGGAAACAATTACGCCTTCACCGTAAACCCGCTTAACAACTTCAGGTAGGCCCCACCAGTCATGGTCATGGGGTCCACCAGTCGGTGAGATTCCGTTGCTTATGTAACGCCTTTGCTCGCGTCGTTTTTTTTTTTGTTCGATAAACTCAAAGCCACACTCAGACAGTCGATCGTGTCACTAGGGTTTCTGCTCCTCCTCCTCCTCGCCGCCGCGATGAGCGCCACAAGGCCGGACCACCGGCGGCACCAGTCGCCGTTCCTCCGGGACCTCTCCTCCCCGATATCCTCGTCCTTCCGCATGCCCCCGGCGTCCGTGCGCCGCGAGGCCCAGGCATCCACCCCGCCGCCGCCTCCCCCGCTGCTCTCCCTCGATGACCTATCCCGCCACTCCCCCTCGCCGCCGCCCCACACGCCTCCGCAGGCAGCCATGTCCCCTTCGCCTCCTCCCCCTCGCGGGGGCCTCTTCTCCACCCCGCAACGCTCCAACGGCTCCCCCTCCCCGGCGGCGTGGTGGTCCCCCTCGAGGGAGGAGAAGGCCAGGGATAGTTCCCCGGTCGACGGAGTCGTACATCAGCAGCAGTCCCCGGCGACGGCCTCCGCACAGCAGCCGCAGCAGCAGCAGCAGGTGGCGCTGATCACACTGCCGCCGCCCAGGGAGGTCGCGCGTCCGGAGATGCCGAGGGATTCGGTGCTCTCCACTGGCCGGGTCGACGAAGAGGAATGGGTCACCGTTTTTGGGTATGTAGCATCTCCTCTTGCTGACTCGATGCGAATAATGCTCTAGATTTCTGATGGAATTTGTGGCGTCGGATTCATATAGTTGTGTATGTCTATGCTTATGTGTTGTTGTAATTAGAGCTAGTTGGGGGTTGTTGTTTAAGTGATTGGTAAGTGACTGAAGCGGATCAGTGTACAAAGAATTGGGAATCATGTATGTCTTGTATGTGGTGCACCTGTGGGAGTTGTATGCGATCAGACAGAAGCATGTGGTGATTCGCCGATTCAGTTTCGACGTACCCTGCTCTAATTGTGTTTTCTGTACCAAGATTAGCTATATGAACTTAGCTGAGAACAACAGACTGCTTAAAATGATTATTGGCATTCATGCTTGAAGCAACATCCAAATACCCATCAAGTTACTATGTAAAAGAGTGATGGACAGCTGAGGCCAAAAGTCCAATCGTTATCAAGTTGAATTTGGGAGATCCATTAGCCTAAGAATGATAATTTTGGGACATAGTACCATTATGCTATTGCTGACTCTGACCAAATCACCAAACTCGTAAACACATTAACTGATTGGTATGTGACTGACGTGGATCAGTGTACAAGAAAATGGGAATCCTGTATGTCTTGTATGCAGTACACATGTAGCAGTTGTAGGTGATCAAACAGAACCATGTGCCGATTCGCTGATGCGGTTTCAACGTACTGTGATATAATTTTGTTTTTATACCAAGATTAGCTATATGACCTTATTAGCTGAAAACAACAGACTGCTTAAATGATTGTTTGCATTCATTTCTCCAGCTTAATGCTTAAAGCAACGCCCAAATACCAACCGTACTATGTCTAAGAATGATGGAGAGCTGAGGCCCAAAGTCCAATCTTAACATGTTGAAATTTGGAAGATCATTAGCCTAAGAATGATAATTTTGGGACATAGTACCATTATTATGCTATTGCTGACTCTGACCAAATCACCGAACTCGTGAACACATTAACCAATTCAGCTCCGCTAATTTTCTAGACCAAACTATATTTTGGTGGTTCGAGCCATCGATGTGCTGACCTTGTGGAAATCTCTTAGTATTTGTGATTGATGAGTCACAGATTTTGTGGCGTTTATAGTCCAAGATTCATTTTCAAGCTTTACGTACCAATTGTTACAAAAGAACCATGCCCGGCTGTGTCTGATGAGAAACTGTCTCTTGTTATTTCACATGTGTATTAGGCTATGGACTGCATTTCCTGATTAACACATGTTCTCTGTATTATACAGTTACTCGGTATATTTACTATTTGGTACCCTACTACCCTTGCACATTTGTTGGTTTTGTGATAGCTTATTATTCGCTATGCGTATTGTTCTGCGACCTTGTGTGAGTGGGAGTAATTTAATGTCCATATTTGATGGATTTATTTCTGCCCAAGAATGATTGTTTTCTATGCTTTCTCATTTGTGCCCCTGTCATACAGATACCTACATTTAGTGGAAACTTAGCTAATCTGAAAGTAGGTAGTAGCATTGTTTTTAATGCGTCGCCTAAGTGCTGAGGCGCCCCAGGATGGTAAGGCGTCCGCCCTGCCTTGGACATGAAACATACGACTGCTTCAGTGAAAGGTCCACTGTCGTCAGAGGTCTCTGCTACAGCCTGTTCCTCGCTGCATCATCGTTGTGGCTGCTTCTGGGGCTTGGAGACGACAACCCCACCATTCCCCAACACTCCGGCGAGCATCCCTTCATGTGCCTGCTTCCATTGTCGCCCTCCCTTGACGGATCTACTCTGCATAGGAGGAGTCTACTAGATGGGCTTTTGGGTCACAGGGAAGTGCATAGGTAGTGGCCCATCTCTCGGTCTTTCTTATTTTTCCTTGCAATATACGTGCCAAACTGCTTGATTGCTCTGTTCCTTCTATGTCTAAGGTGTCGCCTGTCCTCACCTTACTGCCTCGCCTTATGTTAGGAGGTTGAGCAATGAGAACAGTTGGTAATCTAGCAATAAATAGTTTTAGGAACCTTATGTAAGTTCTGCATCTAGACGTTGGATGCACTATAGTATACAGTCAGACATAACATCTGGATACACCTATGCTGTCGTTGCATATGGAGACGTCTCTTGAACATATCAATAAGATTGCATCCCCACGGTGCCAGTTATACCCCTCTCATCTTTTCAGCTTCCGATATACAGACATGATTATTATTGTTGTACTTGACTGTATATTTTCTTAAGCTATGTCGCATGATTATTATTGTTGTACTTGACTGTATATTTTCTTAAGCTATGTCGTTTGAAGCAGATCTTCTCCAATGCATGATTAAAATGTGCTTATGTATTCTGTGTCTGATCATGCTCCTTGCCTTGTTTCTGCCAGTTTTCTGCCGGTTGACACCAACTTTGTACTGAGAGAATTTGAGAAATGTGGGTTAGTCTTGAGACACGTTCCTGGTCCGAGGGATGCGAACTGGATGCATATCTTGTATCAGGTAAACTTGTACTGAATTGTTTGAGCACTGATACTTATAATATAACAGATCTCTATTTTTTCCCTACTCATAATGAAAATATTAGCCTGAAAGTAATACTTATAATATCATTGTGTGTGAGGGTGTATCCTCAAAAACTTGGAGTGCTCCAGTACTCTGTCTGCAAATACCACTCCAAAAGTCGTAAAAAGTTCAAGAAAAATTGAAGACAGAGACACAACATGTGTCAACTATGTCATGTTTTGAAATCCAAATTCCAATCTCAAATCTAGAAACAAAAAATTGCAAATCCAGCTGTCAGTAGTAGTTCATTCAAGTTGGGATGTGTGAATTTTTGGCCCATTATCACTGCCAGCACTGTATTTGTCATTTGTGTTTCTTGAGCTACATATCGAGTTTGCATTTGAAATTTTGTGACATGATAGATACATGCAGTGTCAGTGTTTTCAGAATTTTTAACGACTTTAGATAGTCTGAAACGCATGGGTGTATCGGGAGTATCAAAATCACAGTAGCAGCTAAGGAAATTCAAAATCACAGAAGCAGTTAAATACCCCAAATTTTTGCTAGCTTATGTATTTGTTTCTGAACTGAAAATAAAAAATAAGACTGAAACAAACCGTGAGTGACAAAACAGTTCCTTCTGTGGTCTGTGCACCTACTCTACTATATCAGCATATCATATGAAGTGATGATGGACACAGTGGTCAATTTTGCCCTGTAGTTTGATTGTCCTTTACTATGACACAGTGCCTTGATGTGCTAAGCTTTGCCTACCATCAATTATTTTATGTGGGACCTTGCTAATGTACTCTAGTTGAAACATGTACAGTTAGTAGAAGTATGCAAAATTCCACTTTAAGGCCCCAGTTCTGCCCCTTGTTGGTTGTGGGTCAGTTTCATAGCTGATTTGTATTTCCTTTTGTATGTTTCAGAGCCGTCATGATGCGCAGAAAGCGCTCGCCAAGCACGGTCAGCAGCTAAACAGTGTTCTTATCATTGGGGTGAAGCAAGTGGATCCATGGCAGCGACCGTATCTGAATGAAAACACCGATGACACCTACAACGGCGGCATGTCAGTTCCATTTCCGTCACAAGCCGTGGCGCCGAGCGGTTTCGCCACCAGGAACGCGTTAGCGCCATTGCCGAGCAATTCCATGCAAAACGGCAACGAGAGCAACCGCGGGGCGTCCGGAGCCATCGCTTCGCCTGCGAAATCAGTCTTGTCCAAAGTCATGGACGTGATGTTTGGCCTCTAAATTCTGTTGTCTAACCTGATGGTGGAAGAATTTTGTTGGCGATATCACGGCGAAGTGGGGATCAATGGTAGATGTTATTGCTACATAACATATGTTTTCCTGCTGTTTGTTTCCGTTCAATGTCTCTGTTATTCGTCGTGCGTGTTCGAAATTTAATGATTCTGGCCTAATGTTTGACACGTCTTTACTGAAAGATTTAGCACAGAAAATGGGATGGTGCCTTGACGTCTAGTCGACCTGAAACAGGACGCGAACGGTTCCCCCCGTGGAAACAACGGATCCGGCTTTGCTTCTGCTCCGTTGTTCTCTGTATCTTGCAGCAACGGAAAAAAAAAAGAGGAGAAAAATGGAGGTTGACCTTCGTTAGTCAGCTACGGGGTAGACTTTCAGCACACATTCTGACTTCTTCATGATTAGGGTATGAACGCAAACGGTTTGACATGAAACAGCTGACGGTCGATCATTCGTTGACATAGCACGATTGAGTCAATCCAGCTCGCTAATTCAACATTAATAGTACTACAACTCGAAAAAAAAAACATTAATAGTACTACTGTGCTGTATTTTTTTGGCGGGGAGTAGTACTATGTTGCTTAGCAGTACATATTATGTATAATGGAATACAATTTTTTTTTGGTGTAAAGTATAATGGGATGCAATTAGCTCGATGCAGTGAACAATATCAAGTACGTCCTGATGGTTCCAGGTCAGAATTTCAGCACGTCTCGAGAACAAATCAACGATGAATGCAGTACAAAGAAATGTCAACCAATATATTTTAGTACAAAGTAAACTAGATCCTTCCAGAATTGTGGGCTACAAAATGTGTGAAGCCACCACGTTGAGTGAGATCTTTGCCCCTGCAGAAAAATAATATATGTCAACTCCAGGTACGCAATAGTGAAACATTTGTTTGAATCAAAAGCGTACATCTGTTGTACTATTGAATTAAACGCTAGAAGTTTTCTTTCTCCGAGATAATTGTCATGGTGAAATCACGGCAGATGCCATGAGATGGCTAAAAGTGGGGGGCTGCGTGAGGATGCCGGTGGGTTCCGGAAGCGAGGTTGGCACGCGCATGCGAGAGACACAAGGCATACCCAGGTTCGGGGCCCTCCGAAGAGGTAACACCCCTAGTCCTGCCGAGTGGGTTGATAGGCTCAGAGGCCACAATGGTTACAATGGTGCTCCTGGAGCTGTTCGAGTGGAGGAGGCAGAAGGAGCTAGGTCTCCGTTCAGCCTCTCCTGTGTGTGTATGTGTCGGGGAAGAAGGTGTGAACCAAGTAGCCAACCAACCCCCCCTGCATGGAGGCCTCCTGGGGGGGTCTTATAGCCCGACCCCCCAGGGTTACATGGGTAAACTGCACACGCCGGGACCCGAGCGTCGGCGTCTGGAGCCGGCAGGGGGCCCGCCGGCTGCTGGGCCCCGCCGGCTGCGGCGCCCGAGGGCGGCGCGACACTGTGGCCCGTCGCTTCGAGCGTCACGGAGTGGACGGTGCGTGCGCGCTTCTGCCGAGGCGTGCAGGAGTAGACGGCGCGTGCGCGCTCTGCAGAGGCGTGCCGGAGTAGGCGGCGCCGCGGGGGGCTGCACCGGCGCGCTGGTGCTGACACCGGCCGTCGCGGTCAACAGGGTTGGCAGCTTTGCTGACGCGCCCTCCCGAGACGGATGACACTGTAGCCATGTTCTCCCCTCGTGGGGAACTGTCTTGTCGTCGGACGCGATGGGACGGCCGCCGACCCATTGCCAGCCGGCTAGCGGACAGCCGGACCCGGCCCCGGGCCGGGCCTAGCCGGCTACCGCTGGGAAGCCGGCTGGTTGGCCAGCCGGAGGGGAGGGGCACGGGCTGCCCCGATGTTTTTGAAAAGGGGCTCCGGGTTCGCTTGCCTACCCGAGGGTCATCCCCCCGACAGTAGTCCCCGAAGCTGTGAAGGCTCGCCGGCTCCAAGCGGGAGAGGCTTTGCAGCTTATCCCCCCCCCCCCCCCCCCGAAGGAGTGCGGTAACGTGACGAGGTAGTGCCGGCTTGAGGCCGCCATCTGCCGGCTTCCGGGAGCCGGGTTGAGGTACTTGGTTTCGCCGGAGCCTGAGCGGCTCGGCCGGCTGGTCCCGCCGGTACGGGGGAGTGCGCCGGTCGCCAGACAAATTCTTGCCACGTGCAGCCCAGCGGCTGAAGAGGCCTGCCAGGCCACGCGCTCGACGAGACGTCGCGGTGGGCTGGGTCCCACCGGGCCGCGGCCTCGGCCTGCGCGCGGGATTTACTGCGGCCGCCAGCGCCTGTTGGAGTTCTCGGGGCAGTTAAGGCGTGGCTTTAACGCGCCCGTGTATCGCGGGAGAGTGGGGATCGTGGGCGCAAACGATCCCACTCCCCCACGTTCGACCGTGGGTCTTTAAATGGGAAGGGAGGGGGAGAGGCCGAGGCATTCGCTCCTCTGCCCCCGCCCGTTGCTTCGCCTCTGCCTCCCCATCTTTCTTCTCGCGCACACCGCCGCCGCACGCCGTCGTCCGCGCATCGTCGCCCGCCAGGCTCGCCACCGTACTGCGTTGCGACTCGCGCGGTCGTCGCCTCCTCGCTCCATCGCTGCCTTCTTTCTGCCTCGTCCGTGCTTCTCCCGCTCTTGCCTATGGCGCCGCCGAAGGGCTCGTGGGAGGGGTCGGTGGTGACCGATGACGATATCGAGTATCTTCGCCGTACGAGGCGGCTGCCGCTGGCGGCGGAGGTGGAGGCGCGCACGCCCGGCGAGGAGACGGCGCCGGAACCGCGGAGTGGCGAGGTGGTGGTGTTCTACACCCACTTCCTCCGCGGGCTCGGGCTTCCGGCGAGCGTCTTCTTCAGGCGCTTTCTCACCTTCTTCGGCCTCCAGCCGCACCATCTGGGGCCGAACGCCATCTTGCAGCTCGCCGGCTTCGCGACGTTGTGCGAGGGCTACATCGGCATCCTCCCATACGTGGAGCTGTGGTGCCGGTTGTTCTACCTCAAGCAGCAAGGAGCTGCAGCCGGTGTCATGTCCGAGTGTGGGGCAGCCGTGACGGTTACCCGGACGGCGGGTCCCTTCCCGAAGCTGCCGCTCGAGGAGTCCGCCAAGAAGTGGCAGAAATCGTTCTTCTATGTGAAGAACGCGGACCCGGCCAACGACCGCATCAACCTCCCTCCCTTCGCGGATGTGCCCCCGGTCGAGAAGCTGAACTGGGGGCACAACCCGAAGAGCCCGTCCGCGGAGATCCTGGGGATCTGCCGCCGGATCAAGGAGATGACGGACCGCGAGGGGCTCACCGCCGTGGACCTCATCGCCGCCTTCATCGGTCGCCGAGTGCTGCCGCTACAGAGGCGGCCGCACCGGATCTGCGATATGAGCGGCCGACGCGACCCCTGCCGGCTGTCGACGAAGGAGCTGACGGCAGAGGAGATCGCCGTGCGCGTCAATGACGTCTCCGCTGCCGGGCTCAAGGTGAAGGAGTGGCAGTTCGGCAAGGAGCCATACAGCCAGGACGACCCGGCGCCAGCGGTGAGTGTCTGGTCTCTGTTCTTTGCTACGTCCGCCCTTCTCATGCGCCCTGACACCCTGGGCCGGCTGCAGCGCTTCCCGAGTCAGCTGGTAAATGACGGCCCGAGTCCCATGGTTCTGCAACCGGACCGGGACGAGTCGGACCCGGAAGACGAGGAAGCCGGCAACGCGGGAGCCGAAGGCGGCGGGGAGCACCCCGCGAGCGCGGAAGCCGGCGGCTCCGCTCAAGCCGGTAAGTCTCTGATCCCGGATGTTTTGCGCGAGTGGCCGGATGACGATGAAGATGATGAGGACGGGACAGGCGATGCAGCTCCTCAGGGCGCGGAGGCGGGCGACGGGGCCGCTCCCAGGGGGCGACAGAGGAGGGCGTCCGGGGAGCCGGCTGGCTCGAGCCGGCCGCACGGGAAGCAGGCGGTCGAGGCGCGGCCGGCTGCGAAGCACCCGGCTGCGGCGCAGACGGGCACCCTGAAGAGGTCCGCCAAGAAGGCGCGCCGGATGGCGCCGCCGGTGGGCCCGACGCGAGCGGTTCCCGTGGCCATAGGGTAAGTTTCTTTTTTTGTAGTTGGAGTTGCTGCTTTGCTTGCTGCTGTTGCCGTTCTTTCTTTTCTTTTCTTCTTCTTCATCTCTCTCGCGCGACGTCCAGGAGCGCGCTCGAGCTGGCGGAGGCTGCCACGGCAGCGACGGCCGCGGAGGAGGCCGACCGGCGACGGGGTCGAAGCGGCACGGGGGAGAGCGAGGCGGGGGAGACCCCCGAAGAGGTGCTCGCGGCCCGCCAAGCCGGCTCCGCCTTGGAGGCCACCCAGCGGGATGCCTGGAGGGCCCGAGCCGAGGCCGAGAAGGAGATGGCCGAGGCGTCGGCCAAGGCGTGGAGCGTCGCCGTGGCCGAAGTCGTGGCAAGGCGGCCGCGGGCCTCGGAGGGGGCCGCGTGGCCGGAGTGGACGGCGCCGCCGCCGCCGCCATCGCCGGTCGCGGAGCATCGCTCCAAGACGGTGCATGATCCGGCCCGCAGGGCGGAGGCGGATGCCCGTGCGGCCGTCGAGGAAGCCGCCGGTCACGCCGAATCCGGCGACCGCGAGCCGGAGGCCGACCCGACGGCCGACCAGGAGGTGCCGCCGGCTGTAGATCCGGTCGACGGAGACGGAGCCGGAGCCGGAGGCGGAGGCGGAGGGCGAGCGGAGGAGGGGACCGCGAGCCGGAAGCTGCGCCGAGCGGAGGAGGAGCGCCACCGCCAAGAACGGAGACCGCGTCAGGGAGCTCGCGCGCCCTGGTGATGGCGGAGCCGCGGGCCGCGGGGCTTAGCCTCGAACCGAGGCCGGCCGGCAGCGGAACCAGCGCCGGGTCCGCCGTTCAGCCGCAGCGGACCTGGGCGGCGAGCTCCAGCGAGGCGACGAACGGCGCCTCCCGGAGAGAGCTGGACGCAGCAGTGGACTCTTTGCGGCTGCAGATTGCCAACCACTACAGCCAGTGGCAGAGCTTCGCCCAGGCGGAGAGCGGCCGGCTGCGACAGTTGGAGCAGACCTTCGCGGTGAGTTCTTTTGCTTTTCGTGCCTTCTTGTTTTTTGTTTTCTTTTTTCCCTTTTTGACCGGCTTGGACGCTTTCCAGTGGGGGCGTGTCAGCGCACCCACTGGGTGTAGCCCCCGAGGCCCGGGCCGGCTGCGTAGCAGGCGGGTCGGGCCTTCTCAGGAGTCCGTGCTGACTTTCTTCTTCGTAGTCTTCTTGGCCGGTACGACCGCCTCCTGGGCCGGTACCGCGCGGCCAGGGACCAGCTGGCGGCCAAGGAGGGGGAGTTTCGCCAGGCCAGAGGTATTTTTTCGAACCCCTCTCTTGCGTTTTTCCAGTGGGGGTGCGCCAGCGCTCCCACTGGGTGTAGCCCCCGAGATCCGGGCCGGTTTGCGTAGCAGCCGGGTCGGATCTTCTTGGCTTCTTGTTTTGCTTTCTCGCCCAGTTTCTGACCGGGATCCGGGTCCGGATGCGCAGCCGCTGCAGTTAACCCGGCGGAGATGGAGGCGCTCCGGCGCCAACTGGCGGAGGCCGGCCAACTCAGTGACCAGGCGGCCGCGGAGCGCGGCCGGCTGCAGGAGGAGGCGGATCGGGCAGTCCGGGAGAGGGACGAGGCCGCCGTCGCCCATAAGGCCGAGCTGGACCGGCTTGTTGGAAATATGCCCTAGAGGCAATAATAAATTGGTTATTATTATATTTCCTTGTTCATGATAATCGTTTATTATCCATGCTATAATTGTATTGATTGGAAACTCAAATACATGTGTGGGTACATAGACAAAACTATGTCCCTAGTAAGCCTCTAGTTGACTATCTCGTTGATCAAAGATGGTTAAGGTTTCCTAGCCATTGACATGAGATGTCATTTGATAACGGGATCACATCATTAGGAGAATGATGTGATGGACAAGACCCAAACTAAGAACGTAGCATTTTGATCGTGTCAGTTTATTGCTATTGTTTTCTGCATGTCAAGTATCTGTTCCTATGACCATGAGATCATGCAACTCCCTGACATCGGAGGAGTACCTTGTGTGTATCAAACGTCGCAACGTAACTGGGTGACTATAAAGGTGCTCTACAGGTATCTCCGAGGGTGTCTGTTGGGTTGGCATGGATCAAGACTGGGATTTGTTACTCTGTGTGACGGAGAGGTATCTCAGGGCCCACTCGGTAATACAACATCACAATGAGCCTTGCAAGCAATGTGACTAAAGTGTTAGCCACGAGATCTTGTATTACGGAACGAGTAAAGAGACTTGCCGGTAACGAGATTAAACTAGGTATAGAGATACCGACGATCGAATCTCGGGCAAGTAACATACCGAAGAACAAAGGGAATAGCATACGGGATTAACTGAATCCTTGACATAGAGGTTCGACCGATAAAAGATCTTCGTAGAATATGTAGGAGCCAATATGGGCATCCAGGTCCCGCTATTGGTTATTGGCCGTAGAGGTGTCTCGGTCATGTCTACATAGTTCTCGAACCCGCAGGGTCTACACACTTAAACGTTTGGTGACGATTAGTATAGTTGAGTTATTTTGTTGGTGACCGAAAGTTGTTCGGAGTCTCGGATAAGATCCCGGACATGACGAGGATTTCCGGAAGAGTCCGGAGGTAAAGATTGATATATGTGATAATAGTGTTTTGATCTCCGGAAGAGTTCCGGAGTTCACCGGAATGGGTTCCGGATGTTTACCGAAGTGTTCGGGTGCAGCAACACTTTATATGGGCCAAGGGATAAAAGCCCACGAGGTATTGGAAAGTGCAAAAGTAGTTTTGCTGCCGCGTAAGCGGTACTACCGCTTGTGTGAAGCGGTACTACCGCCCGAGCGGTACTACCGCTTGTGTGAAGCGGTACTACCGCCCAAGCGGTACTACCGCTTGTGTGAAGCGGTACTACCGCTTGTGTGCGGCTGTGCACGGTTCGGCAGGGATCCGAGTTGGACTCTTTCCCTGCGGGCCAAACCGACCTTGTGCGGGCAAAACCGACCTGGAGGAGGCTTTTACTCCAAGTTTAGACCCCAAGGCTCAACATATAAATAGAGGGGCAGGGCTAGCACACGGGACACATCAAGATTTCCCCAAGCCGTGTGCGGCAACCCTAACCCTCTAGATCCTCCGTCATAATCTCCGTAGTGCTTGGCGAAGCCCTGCAGAGATTGTTCCTCACCACCATCACCACGCCGTCGTGTTGCTGGAACTCAACCACTACTTCACCATCGCTCGCTGGATCGAGGAGGTGAAGGCGTCATCAAGCCGTACGTGTGTTGAACGCGGAGGTGCCGTCCGTTCGGCGCTAGTTCGTGATCGGATCGAGGGACGACTTGCGATTTGGATCGCGGAGACGTTCGACTACATCAACCGCGTTTCTTAAACGCTTCCGCTTAGCGATCTACAAGGGTATGTAGATTCACTCTCCCTCTCGTAGATGCTCATCACCATGGATAGATCTTGTGTGTGCGTAGGAAAATTTTTGTTTCCCATGCAACGTTCCCCAACAGTGGCATCATGAGCCAGGTCTATGCGTAGATGAGATCTCGAGTAGAACACAAACGAGTTGTGGGCGTGGTTGTATACATATTGCTTGCCGTTACTAGTTGATATTTGATTCGGCGGTACTGTGAGATGAAGCGGCCCGGACCGACATTACGCGTACACTTACGCGAGACAGGTTCCTTCAACTAACATGTAACTTCGTTGCATAAAGATGGCTAGCGGGTGTCTGTCTCTCTCACTTTAGTTGAATCGATTTCAATGAAGAGGGTTCTTTTAGAAGATCAAAAAGCAATCACTACACCACGTTGTGGTTTTGCGTAGGTAAGAACGGTTCTTGCAAACCCGTAGCAGCCACGTAAAATTTGCAACAACAATTAGAGGACGTCTAACTTGTTTTTGCAGGGTATGTTGTGATATGATATGGCCAATTACATGATGAGATATATGTGATGTATGAGATGATCATGTTTTGTATAGAATATCACGACTTGCATGTCGATGAGTACGGCAACTGGCAGGAGCCATAGAGTTGTCTTTAATTATTGTATGACCTGCGTGTCAATCATTAAGCGCTATGTAATGCTTTACTTTATCGCTAAACGTTAGCAATAGTCGTGGAAGCAACAGTCGGCGCGACAACCTTATGGCGACACGTTGATGGAGATCAAGATGATGGAGATCATGGTGTCATGCCGGTGACGATGGAGATCATGCCGGTGCTTTGGAGATGGAGATCAAAAGCACAAGTTCATGGCCATATCATGTCACTTATGATTTGCATGTGATGTTAATACTTTTATGCATCTTATTTTGCTTAGGACGACGGTAGCATTATAAGGTGATCCCTCACTTAAATTTCAAGATAAATTGTGTTCTCCCCAAGTGTGCACCGTTGCGAAAGTTCGTCGTTTCGAGACACGCCGTGATGATCGGGTGTGATAGACTCTACGTTCGCATACAACGGGTGCAAGCCATGTTGCACGTGCGGAACACTCGGGTTAAACTTGACGAGCCTAGCATGTACAGACATGGCCTCGGAACACAAGAGACCGAAAGGTCGAACATGAGTCATATAGTAGGTATGATCAACATGAAGATGTTCACCATTGAAACCACCTCAACTCACGTGATGATCGGACTTGAGTTGGTGGATTTGGATCATGTTACACTCGAATGACCGGAGGGATGTCAATTTGAGTGGGAGTTTTTAAGTAATATGATTAACTAAACTCATTATCTAGAACAATAGTCTAAGTTGTCTTTGCTATATTTATGTTGTAGATCATGGCTCGCGCAGTAGCACCCCTGAATTTTAATGCGTTCCTAGAGAAAGCTAAGTTGAAAGATGATGGAAGTAACTTTGTGGACTGGGCCCGTAATCTAAGGATTATCCTTACGGCTTCCCAAAAGGCTTATGTCCTTGATGCACCGCTTGGTGATCCACCCGCTCCAGTTGAGTCTCTAGACGTTGTGAACGCCTGGCAGGCTCGTTCTGATGATTACTCAATAGTTCAATGTGCAATGTTGTATGGCTTAGAACCGGGACTTCAAAGACGTTTTGAACGTCATGGAGCATATGAGATGTTCCAGGAGTTGAAGTTTATCTTTCAGAAGAATGCCCGGATCGAGAGATATGAGATCTCCGATAAGTTCTATGCTTGCAAGATGGAGGAGAACGGGTCTATCAGTGATCACGTGCTCACAATGTCTGGGTACTCCACCCGTCTGGCTGAGTTAGGGATGCCCCTTCCGCTAGAGGCTATCACTGACAGAGTTCTTCAATCATTGCCACCTAGCTACAAGAGCTTCGTGTTGAACTATAACATGCAGGGGATGAACAAGTCAGTCGCCGAGCTGTTTGCGATGCTGAAAGCCGCTGAGTCTGAAATTCAGAAGGAGCATCAAGTGTTGATGGTCAATAAAACCACTAGTTTCAAGAAAAATGGCAAGGGTAAGAAGGGTAACTCCAAGAAGAGTGGCAAAACAGTTGCTCCTCTCGTGAAGAAACCCAAGGCTGGACCCAAACCAGAAAGTGTGTGTTTTCATTGCAAGGGAACTGGACACTGGAAGCGGAATTGCCCCAAGTATTTGGCTGACAAGAAGGCGGCCAACAACAAACAAGGTATATATGATATACATGTTATTGATGTGTACCTTACCAACTCTCGTTGTAGTGCCTGGGTATTTGATACCGGTGCGGTTGCTCATATTTGCAACTCAAAACAGGAACTGCGGAATAGACGGAGGCTGGCAAAGAACGAAGTGACGATGCGCGTGGGAAATGGTTCCAAGGTTGATGTGATCGCCGTCGGCACGCTCGCTCTTCGATTACCGTCGGGATTAGTGATGAACCTAAATAAGTGTTATTTGGTGCCTGCGTTAAGCATGAACATTATATCTGGATCTTGTTTATTGCGAGACGGTTACTCATTTAAATCAGAGAATAATGGTTGTTCTATTTATATGAGTAATATCTTTTATGGTCATGCACCCGATGTGAGGGGTTTATTCTTATTGAATCTCGATAGTAATGATACACATGTTCATAACATTGATGCCAAAAGATGTAGAATTGATAATGATAATACCACTTTCTTGTGGCACTGCCGTTTAGGTCATATTGGCGTAAAACGCATGAGGAAGCTCCATGCTGATGGACTTTTGGAGTCACTTGATTTTGAATCACTTGACACATGTGAGCCATGCCTCATGGGCAAGATGACTAAAACGCCGTTCTCTGGAACAATGGAACGGGCAAGTGACTTATTGGAAATCATACATACTGATGTGTGCGGTCCGATGAGTATTGAGGCGCGCGGTGGTTATCGTTACTTTCTCACCTTCACTGATGACTTAAGTAGATATGGGTATATTTACTTAATGAAACACAAGTCTGAAACATTTGAAAAGTTCAAACAATTTCAGAGTGAAGTTGAGAATCATCGTAACAAGAAGATTAAATTCCTACGATCTGATCGAGGAGGAGAATATCTGAGTTATGAGTTTGGCAGTCACTTAAGACAGTGTGGAATTGTTTCACAATTGACACCGCCTGGAACACCACAGCGTAATGGTGTGTCCGAACGTCGTAATCGAACCTTATTGGATATGGTGCGATCTATGATGTCTCTTGCCGATTTGCTACTATCGTTTTGGGGTTATGCATTAGAGACAGCTGCATTCACTTTAAATAGGGCACCATCGAAATCCGTTGAGACGACGCCATATGAACTTTGGTTTGGCAAGAAGCCAAAGCTGTCGTTTCTTAAAGTTTGGGGATGTGATGCTTATGTCAAAAAGCTTCAGCCTGAAAAGCTGGAACCCAAAGCGGAGAAATGCGTCTTCATAGGATACCCAAAAGAGACAGTTGGGTATACCTTCTACCTCAGATCCGAAGGCAAAGTGTTTGTCGCTAAAAACGGAACATTTCTTGAGAAAGAGTTTCTCTCGAAAGAATTGAGTGGGAGGAAGATAGAACTTGATGAGGTTGTTGAACCTTTACTTCAACCTGAGAGTAGCGCAGCGCAGAAAGTTGTTTCTGTGGAGCCTACATTAGCTGAAGAGGAAGTTAATGATGATGATCATGAAGCTTTGGATCAAGTTGCTATCGAACCTCGTAGGTCGACAAGGACGCGTACTACTCCTGAGTGGTACGGCAACCCTGTCTTAGAGGTCATGTTGTTGGACAACGATGAACCTACGAGCTATGGAGAAGCGATGATGGGCCCGGATTCCGAGAAGTGGTTAGAGGCCATGAAATCCGAGATGGGATCCATGTATGAAAACAAAGTATGGACTTTGGAAGTATTACCTGAAGGGCGTAAGGCCATTCAGAACAAATGGATCTTTAAGAGGAAGACGGACGCGGACGGTAATGTCACCGTCTATAAAGCTCGACTTGTGGCAAAGGGTTTTTCACAAGTTCAAGGAGTTGACTACGATGAGACCTTCTCACCCGTAGCGATGCTTAAGTCCGTCAGAATCATGTTAGCAATAGCTGCCTTTTTCGATTATGAAATTTGGCAGATGGATGTCAAAACAGCGTTCCTTAACGGTTTCCTTAAGGAAGAGTTGTATATGATGCAACCAGAAGGTTTTGTCGATCCAGAAAATGCTGACAAAGTTTGCAAACTCCAGCGATCCATTTATGGACTGGTGCAAGCATCTCGGAGTTGGAATCTTCGTTTTGATGAGGTGATCAAAGCGTTCGAGTTTATACAAGTTTACGGAGAAGCTTGTATTTACAAGAAAGTGAGTGGGAGCTCTATAGCGTTTCTAATATTATATGTGGATGACATATTGCTGATTGGAAACAATATAGAAATGTTGGAAAGCGTAAAGGAATATTTGAACAAGAGTTTTTCAATGAAGGACCTAGGAGAAGCTGCTTTCATATTAGGCATCAAGATCTATAGAGATAGATCAAGACGCTTAATAGGACTTTCACAAAGCACATACCTTGATAAGATTTTGAAGAAGTTCAAAATGGATCAGTCCAAGAAGGGGTTCTTGCCTGTTTTGCAAGGTGTGAAGTTGAGTAAGACTCAATGCCCAGTGACTGCAGGAGATAGAGAAAAGATGAGTGGCATCCCCTATGCTTCAGCCATAGGCTCTATCATGTATGCAATGTTGTGCACAAGACCCGATGTCAGCCTTGCCATAAGTATGGTCGGAAGGTTTCAAAGTGATCCAGGAATGGAACACTGGACGGCGGTCAAGAATATCCTGAAGTACCTGAAAAGGACTAAGGATATGTTTCTCGTTTATGGAGGTGATCAAGAGCTCGTCGTAAAGGGTTACGTCGATGCAAGCTTTGACACTGATCCGGATGACTCTAAGTCTCAAACCGGATACGTGTTTATTCTTAATGGGGGTGCGGTTAGCTGGTGCAGTTCCAAGCAAAGCGTGGTAGCTGATTCTACATGCGAAGCGGAGTACATCGCAGCCTCGGAGGCGGCGAAGGAAGGTGTCTGGATGAAGGAGTTCATGACAGATCTTGGAGTATTGCCTAGTGCACTTAACCCAATGACTCTGTTTTGTGATAATACTGGTGCCATTGCTCTAGCCAAGGAACCAAGATTTCACAAGAGGACCAGACACATAAAGCGACGTTTCAATTCCATCCGCGATTATATCAAGGAGGACGACATAAATATTTGCAAAGTACACACGGATCTAAATGTTGCAGATCCGATGACTAAACCTCTTCCAAGGGCTAAACATGAACAACACCAGAACTGCATGGGTGTTCGATTCATTACAATGTAAATCACATAGTGATGTGAACTAGATTATTGACTCTAGTGCAAGTGGTAGACTGTTGGAAATATGCCCTAGAGGCAATAATAAATTGGTTATTATTATATTTCCTTGTTCATGATAATCGTTTATTATCCATGCTATAATTGTATTGATTGGAAACTCAAATACATGTGTGGGTACATAGACAAAACTATGTCCCTAGTAAGCCTCTAGTTGACTATCTCGTTGATCAAAGATGGTTAAGGTTTCCTAGCCATTGACATGAGATGTCATTTGATAACGGGATCACATCATTAGGAGAATGATGTGATGGACAAGACCCAAACTAAGAACGTAGCATTTTGATCGTGTCAGTTTATTGCTATTGTTTTCTGCATGTCAAGTATCTGTTCCTATGACCATGAGATCATGCAACTCCCTGACATCGGAGGAGTACCTTGTGTGTATCAAACGTCGCAACGTAACTGGGTGACTATAAAGGTGCTCTACAGGTATCTCCGAGGGTGTCTGTTGGGTTGGCATGGATCAAGACTGGGATTTGTTACTCTGTGTGACGGAGAGGTATCTCAGGGCCCACTCGGTAATACAACATCACAATGAGCCTTGCAAGCAATGTGACTAAAGTGTTAGCCACGAGATCTTGTATTACGGAACGAGTAAAGAGACTTGCCGGTAACGAGATTAAACTAGGTATAGAGATACCGACGATCGAATCTCGGGCAAGTAACATACCGAAGAACAAAGGGAATAGCATACGGGATTAACTGAATCCTTGACATAGAGGTTCGACCGATAAAAGATCTTCGTAGAATATGTAGGAGCCAATATGGGCATCCAGGTCCCGCTATTGGTTATTGGCCGTAGAGGTGTCTCGGTCATGTCTACATAGTTCTCGAACCCGCAGGGTCTACACACTTAAACGTTTGGTGACGATTAGTATAGTTGAGTTATTTTGTTGGTGACCGAAAGTTGTTCGGAGTCTCGGATAAGATCCCGGACATGACGAGGATTTCCGGAAGAGTCCGGAGGTAAAGATTGATATATGTGATAATAGTGTTTTGATCTCCGGAAGAGTTCCGGAGTTCACCGGAATGGGTTCCGGATGTTTACCGAAGTGTTCGGGTGCAGCAACACTTTATATGGGCCAAGGGATAAAAGCCCACGAGGTATTGGAAAGTGCAAAAGTAGTTTTGCTGCCGCGTAAGCGGTACTACCGCTTGTGTGAAGCGGTACTACCGCCCGAGCGGTACTACCGCTTGTGTGAAGCGGTACTACCGCCCAAGCGGTACTACCGCTTGTGTGAAGCGGTACTACCGCTTGTGTGCGGCTGTGCACGGTTCGGCAGGGATCCGAGTTGGACTCTTTCCCTGCGGGCCAAACCGACCTTGTGCGGGCAAAACCGACCTGGAGGAGGCTTTTACTCCAAGTTTAGACCCCAAGGCTCAACATATAAATAGAGGGGCAGGGCTAGCACACGGGACACATCAAGATTTCCCCAAGCCGTGTGCGGCAACCCTAACCCTCTAGATCCTCCGTCATAATCTCCGTAGTGCTTGGCGAAGCCCTGCAGAGATTGTTCCTCACCACCATCACCACGCCGTCGTGTTGCTGGAACTCAACCACTACTTCACCATCGCTCGCTGGATCGAGGAGGTGAAGGCGTCATCAAGCCGTACGTGTGTTGAACGCGGAGGTGCCGTCCGTTCGGCGCTAGTTCGTGATCGGATCGAGGGACGACTTGCGATTTGGATCGCGGAGACGTTCGACTACATCAACCGCGTTTCTTAAACGCTTCCGCTTAGCGATCTACAAGGGTATGTAGATTCACTCTCCCTCTCGTAGATGCTCATCACCATGGATAGATCTTGTGTGTGCGTAGGAAAATTTTTGTTTCCCATGCAACGTTCCCCAACAGTGGCATCATGAGCCAGGTCTATGCGTAGATGAGATCTCGAGTAGAACACAAACGAGTTGTGGGCGTGGTTGTATACATATTGCTTGCCGTTACTAGTTGATATTTGATTCGGCGGTACTGTGAGATGAAGCGGCCCGGACCGACATTACGCGTACACTTACGCGAGACAGGTTCCTTCAACTAACATGTAACTTCGTTGCATAAAGATGGCTAGCGGGTGTCTGTCTCTCTCACTTTAGTTGAATCGATTTCAATGAAGAGGGTTCTTTTAGAAGATCAAAAAGCAATCACTACACCACGTTGTGGTTTTGCGTAGGTAAGAACGGTTCTTGCAAACCCGTAGCAGCCACGTAAAATTTGCAACAACAATTAGAGGACGTCTAACTTGTTTTTGCAGGGTATGTTGTGATATGATATGGCCAATTACATGATGAGATATATGTGATGTATGAGATGATCATGTTTTGTATAGAATATCACGACTTGCATGTCGATGAGTACGGCAACTGGCAGGAGCCATAGAGTTGTCTTTAATTATTGTATGACCTGCGTGTCAATCATTAAGCGCTATGTAATGCTTTACTTTATCGCTAAACGTTAGCAATAGTCGTGGAAGCAACAGTCGGCGCGACAACCTTATGGCGACACGTTGATGGAGATCAAGATGATGGAGATCATGGTGTCATGCCGGTGACGATGGAGATCATGCCGGTGCTTTGGAGATGGAGATCAAAAGCACAAGTTCATGGCCATATCATGTCACTTATGATTTGCATGTGATGTTAATACTTTTATGCATCTTATTTTGCTTAGGACGACGGTAGCATTATAAGGTGATCCCTCACTTAAATTTCAAGATAAATTGTGTTCTCCCCAAGTGTGCACCGTTGCGAAAGTTCGTCGTTTCGAGACACGCCGTGATGATCGGGTGTGATAGACTCTACGTTCGCATACAACGGGTGCAAGCCATGTTGCACGTGCGGAACACTCGGGTTAAACTTGACGAGCCTAGCATGTACAGACATGGCCTCGGAACACAAGAGACCGAAAGGTCGAACATGAGTCATATAGTAGGTATGATCAACATGAAGATGTTCACCATTGAAACCACCTCAACTCACGTGATGATCGGACTTGAGTTGGTGGATTTGGATCATGTTACACTCGAATGACCGGAGGGATGTCAATTTGAGTGGGAGTTTTTAAGTAATATGATTAACTAAACTCATTATCTAGAACAATAGTCTAAGTTGTCTTTGCTATATTTATGTTGTAGATCATGGCTCGCGCAGTAGCACCCCTGAATTTTAATGCGTTCCTAGAGAAAGCTAAGTTGAAAGATGATGGAAGTAACTTTGTGGACTGGGCCCGTAATCTAAGGATTATCCTTACGGCTTCCCAAAAGGCTTATGTCCTTGATGCACCGCTTGGTGATCCACCCGCTCCAGTTGAGTCTCTAGACGTTGTGAACGCCTGGCAGGCTCGTTCTGATGATTACTCAATAGTTCAATGTGCAATGTTGTATGGCTTAGAACCGGGACTTCAAAGACGTTTTGAACGTCATGGAGCATATGAGATGTTCCAGGAGTTGAAGTTTATCTTTCAGAAGAATGCCCGGATCGAGAGATATGAGATCTCCGATAAGTTCTATGCTTGCAAGATGGAGGAGAACGGGTCTATCAGTGATCACGTGCTCACAATGTCTGGGTACTCCACCCGTCTGGCTGAGTTAGGGATGCCCCTTCCGCTAGAGGCTATCACTGACAGAGTTCTTCAATCATTGCCACCTAGCTACAAGAGCTTCGTGTTGAACTATAACATGCAGGGGATGAACAAGTCAGTCGCCGAGCTGTTTGCGATGCTGAAAGCCGCTGAGTCTGAAATTCAGAAGGAGCATCAAGTGTTGATGGTCAATAAAACCACTAGTTTCAAGAAAAATGGCAAGGGTAAGAAGGGTAACTCCAAGAAGAGTGGCAAAACAGTTGCTCCTCTCGTGAAGAAACCCAAGGCTGGACCCAAACCAGAAAGTGTGTGTTTTCATTGCAAGGGAACTGGACACTGGAAGCGGAATTGCCCCAAGTATTTGGCTGACAAGAAGGCGGCCAACAACAAACAAGGTATATATGATATACATGTTATTGATGTGTACCTTACCAACTCTCGTTGTAGTGCCTGGGTATTTGATACCGGTGCGGTTGCTCATATTTGCAACTCAAAACAGGAACTGCGGAATAGACGGAGGCTGGCAAAGAACGAAGTGACGATGCGCGTGGGAAATGGTTCCAAGGTTGATGTGATCGCCGTCGGCACGCTCGCTCTTCGATTACCGTCGGGATTAGTGATGAACCTAAATAAGTGTTATTTGGTGCCTGCGTTAAGCATGAACATTATATCTGGATCTTGTTTATTGCGAGACGGTTACTCATTTAAATCAGAGAATAATGGTTGTTCTATTTATATGAGTAATATCTTTTATGGTCATGCACCCGATGTGAGGGGTTTATTCTTATTGAATCTCGATAGTAATGATACACATGTTCATAACATTGATGCCAAAAGATGTAGAATTGATAATGATAATACCACTTTCTTGTGGCACTGCCGTTTAGGTCATATTGGCGTAAAACGCATGAGGAAGCTCCATGCTGATGGACTTTTGGAGTCACTTGATTTTGAATCACTTGACACATGTGAGCCATGCCTCATGGGCAAGATGACTAAAACGCCGTTCTCTGGAACAATGGAACGGGCAAGTGACTTATTGGAAATCATACATACTGATGTGTGCGGTCCGATGAGTATTGAGGCGCGCGGTGGTTATCGTTACTTTCTCACCTTCACTGATGACTTAAGTAGATATGGGTATATTTACTTAATGAAACACAAGTCTGAAACATTTGAAAAGTTCAAACAATTTCAGAGTGAAGTTGAGAATCATCGTAACAAGAAGATTAAATTCCTACGATCTGATCGAGGAGGAGAATATCTGAGTTATGAGTTTGGCAGTCACTTAAGACAGTGTGGAATTGTTTCACAATTGACACCGCCTGGAACACCACAGCGTAATGGTGTGTCCGAACGTCGTAATCGAACCTTATTGGATATGGTGCGATCTATGATGTCTCTTGCCGATTTGCTACTATCGTTTTGGGGTTATGCATTAGAGACAGCTGCATTCACTTTAAATAGGGCACCATCGAAATCCGTTGAGACGACGCCATATGAACTTTGGTTTGGCAAGAAGCCAAAGCTGTCGTTTCTTAAAGTTTGGGGATGTGATGCTTATGTCAAAAAGCTTCAGCCTGAAAAGCTGGAACCCAAAGCGGAGAAATGCGTCTTCATAGGATACCCAAAAGAGACAGTTGGGTATACCTTCTACCTCAGATCCGAAGGCAAAGTGTTTGTCGCTAAAAACGGAACATTTCTTGAGAAAGAGTTTCTCTCGAAAGAATTGAGTGGGAGGAAGATAGAACTTGATGAGGTTGTTGAACCTTTACTTCAACCTGAGAGTAGCGCAGCGCAGAAAGTTGTTTCTGTGGAGCCTACATTAGCTGAAGAGGAAGTTAATGATGATGATCATGAAGCTTTGGATCAAGTTGCTATCGAACCTCGTAGGTCGACAAGGACGCGTACTACTCCTGAGTGGTACGGCAACCCTGTCTTAGAGGTCATGTTGTTGGACAACGATGAACCTACGAGCTATGGAGAAGCGATGATGGGCCCGGATTCCGAGAAGTGGTTAGAGGCCATGAAATCCGAGATGGGATCCATGTATGAAAACAAAGTATGGACTTTGGAAGTATTACCTGAAGGGCGTAAGGCCATTCAGAACAAATGGATCTTTAAGAGGAAGACGGACGCGGACGGTAATGTCACCGTCTATAAAGCTCGACTTGTGGCAAAGGGTTTTTCACAAGTTCAAGGAGTTGACTACGATGAGACCTTCTCACCCGTAGCGATGCTTAAGTCCGTCAGAATCATGTTAGCAATAGCTGCCTTTTTCGATTATGAAATTTGGCAGATGGATGTCAAAACAGCGTTCCTTAACGGTTTCCTTAAGGAAGAGTTGTATATGATGCAACCAGAAGGTTTTGTCGATCCAGAAAATGCTGACAAAGTTTGCAAACTCCAGCGATCCATTTATGGACTGGTGCAAGCATCTCGGAGTTGGAATCTTCGTTTTGATGAGGTGATCAAAGCGTTCGAGTTTATACAAGTTTACGGAGAAGCTTGTATTTACAAGAAAGTGAGTGGGAGCTCTATAGCGTTTCTAATATTATATGTGGATGACATATTGCTGATTGGAAACAATATAGAAATGTTGGAAAGCGTAAAGGAATATTTGAACAAGAGTTTTTCAATGAAGGACCTAGGAGAAGCTGCTTTCATATTAGGCATCAAGATCTATAGAGATAGATCAAGACGCTTAATAGGACTTTCACAAAGCACATACCTTGATAAGATTTTGAAGAAGTTCAAAATGGATCAGTCCAAGAAGGGGTTCTTGCCTGTTTTGCAAGGTGTGAAGTTGAGTAAGACTCAATGCCCAGTGACTGCAGGAGATAGAGAAAAGATGAGTGGCATCCCCTATGCTTCAGCCATAGGCTCTATCATGTATGCAATGTTGTGCACAAGACCCGATGTCAGCCTTGCCATAAGTATGGTCGGAAGGTTTCAAAGTGATCCAGGAATGGAACACTGGACGGCGGTCAAGAATATCCTGAAGTACCTGAAAAGGACTAAGGATATGTTTCTCGTTTATGGAGGTGATCAAGAGCTCGTCGTAAAGGGTTACGTCGATGCAAGCTTTGACACTGATCCGGATGACTCTAAGTCTCAAACCGGATACGTGTTTATTCTTAATGGGGGTGCGGTTAGCTGGTGCAGTTCCAAGCAAAGCGTGGTAGCTGATTCTACATGCGAAGCGGAGTACATCGCAGCCTCGGAGGCGGCGAAGGAAGGTGTCTGGATGAAGGAGTTCATGACAGATCTTGGAGTATTGCCTAGTGCACTTAACCCAATGACTCTGTTTTGTGATAATACTGGTGCCATTGCTCTAGCCAAGGAACCAAGATTTCACAAGAGGACCAGACACATAAAGCGACGTTTCAATTCCATCCGCGATTATATCAAGGAGGACGACATAAATATTTGCAAAGTACACACGGATCTAAATGTTGCAGATCCGATGACTAAACCTCTTCCAAGGGCTAAACATGAACAACACCAGAACTGCATGGGTGTTCGATTCATTACAATGTAAATCACATAGTGATGTGAACTAGATTATTGACTCTAGTGCAAGTGGTAGACTGTTGGAAATATGCCCTAGAGGCAATAATAAATTGGTTATTATTATATTTCCTTGTTCATGATAATCGTTTATTATCCATGCTATAATTGTATTGATTGGAAACTCAAATACATGTGTGGGTACATAGACAAAACTATGTCCCTAGTAAGCCTCTAGTTGACTAGCTCGTTGATCAAAGATGGTTAAGGTTTCCTAGCCATTGACATGAGATGTCATTTGATAACGGGATCACATCATTAGGAGAATGATGTGATGGACAAGACCCAAACTAAGAACGTAGCATTTTGATCGTGTCAGTTTATTGCTATTGTTTTCTGCATGTCAAGTATCTGTTCCTATGACCATGAGATCATGCAACTCCCTGACATCGGAGGAGTACCTTGTGTGTATCAAACGTCGCAACGTAACTGGGTGACTATAAAGGTGCTCTACAGGTATCTCCGAGGGTGTCTGTTGGGTTGGCATGGATCAAGACTGGGATTTGTTACTCTGTGTGACGGAGAGGTATCTCAGGGCCCACTCGGTAATACAACATCACAATGAGCCTTGCAAGCAATGTGACTAAAGTGTTAGCCACGAGATCTTGTATTACGGAACGAGTAAAGAGACTTGCCGGTAACGAGATTAAACTAGGTATAGAGATACCGACGATCGAATCTCGGGCAAGTAACATACCGAAGAACAAAGGGAATAGCATACGGGATTAACTGAATCCTTGACATAGAGGTTCGACCGATAAAAGATCTTCGTAGAATATGTAGGAGCCAATATGGGCATCCAGGTCCCGCTATTGGTTATTGGCCGTAGAGGTGTCTCGGTCATGTCTACATAGTTCTCGAACCCGCAGGGTCTACACACTTAAACGTTTGGTGACGATTAGTATAGTTGAGTTATTTTGTTGGTGACCGAAAGTTGTTCGGAGTCTCGGATAAGATCCCGGACATGACGAGGATTTCCGGAAGAGTCCGGAGGTAAAGATTGATATATGTGATAATAGTGTTTTGATCTCCGGAAGAGTTCCGGAGTTCACCGGAATGGGTTCCGGATGTTTACCGAAGTGTTCGGGTGCAGCAACACTTTATATGGGCCAAGGGATAAAAGCCCACGAGGTATTGGAAAGTGCAAAAGTAGTTTTGCTGCCGCGTAAGCGGTACTACCGCTTGTGTGAAGCGGTACTACCGCCCGAGCGGTACTACCGCTTGTGTGAAGCGGTACTACCGCCCAAGCGGTACTACCGCTTGTGTGAAGCGGTACTACCGCTTGTGTGCGGCTGTGCACGGTTCGGCAGGGATCCGAGTTGGACTCTTTCCCTGCGGGCCAAACCGACCTTGTGCGGGCAAAACCGACCTGGAGGAGGCTTTTACTCCAAGTTTAGACCCCAAGGCTCAACATATAAATAGAGGGGCAGGGCTAGCACACGGGACACATCAAGATTTCCCCAAGCCGTGTGCGGCAACCCTAACCCTCTAGATCCTCCGTCATAATCTCCGTAGTGCTTGGCGAAGCCCTGCAGAGATTGTTCCTCACCACCATCACCACGCCGTCGTGCTGCTGGAACTCAACCACTACTTCACCATCGCTCGCTGGATCGAGGAGGTGAAGGCGTCATCAAGCCGTACGTGTGTTGAACGCGGAGGTGCCGTCCGTTCGGCGCTAGTTCGTGATCGGATCGAGGGACGACTTGCGATTTGGATCGCGGAGACGTTCGACTACATCAACCGCGTTTCTTAAACGCTTCCGCTTAGCGATCTACAAGGGTATGTAGATTCACTCTCCCTCTCGTATATGCTCATCACCATGGATAGATCTTGTGTGTGCGTAGGAAAATTTTTGTTTCCCATGCAACGTTCCCCAACACGGCTTGCCAAGGAGCGCCGTCAAGCGGCGGCGCAGCAGGAGGAGGCGGCGAAGAAGGCCGCCGAGGAGGTCAGCCAGCTCCAGGCGGACCGCGACCGCAGGGCCAACGCGCTGGCGGCGAGGCAGCGGGAGGCGCTGCAAGAGGCGCTCTACATCGACGAGCTTCTCACGCGTAAGCATTTCTGCTCGCGTCTTTTGCTTTTTTTTCGTTTCCCATCTTCTGGCGTCTTGGTCAGTCTTCTTCCCCTTCTCTTCCAGGGTTCTTCCCTTAGACCCAAGGGTCGGCCGAGGCGGCGGTGAACGCCCACCGGTAGGAGCAGATGGCGGCGGGGGTCGCCGTCGAGGAGTACGCCGCCTGGTCAGTGGCGGAGATCACCGTGGCCGCCAAGGCTCGCCTGGAGGCGGTGGAGCGCCAGATGAACCGGCTATTCGAAGCCGGTTTGTCGATGGTGGCCGCCCTCTGGCCGGGTGCGGTGGCGCCGAGCAGCGTGAGCCGGCTGGCGCGTTGGCTGGAGGCCGGCGTGGCGCGACTTAACGCGTGGAGGGCTTCCGTAGCTCGAGCCGGCGCGGATATGGCGCTTGGGGTCGTGCTGTCGTGGTACCCGACCATTCGCCTGGACCAGCTGCGTGCCCGGAGGGCTAGGGCGGAGGCAGACTTGGCGGAACGGGCGACGGCGATCGCCGTGCGGGCCAGCGACATCGCGTCGTTCGCCCCGTACGGGGACTTCGTGCCGGAGCGGGCGCCAGACGGCACGCAGCTTCCCGCCGACGACTTCGGCCTGGAGCTCGAGGACCCGGAGGGCAGCTCGGCCGAGACGATCGCCGTCGCGGACGACGACGCTGGCGAGCTGGACGACACCGCCACCACGGAGAACCCGGCGCCGAGCGACGCCGACGAAGCCGCAGCCTAGGGTTTTTTATTTTTTCTTGTTTCTTTTGAACTCGAAACTTTTGTTAGCCGGCAGATCCACCCACTGGGGGGTGTAAGTTTAATGTAATGAACTTATCGGCCGCGGGCCTTGCTGTATATATGAATGCATGTTTGTTTCTTGTGTGCTTGCGCCTGCCGTGTGGCAGTTTTGCTTTTGTTCTTTTCCCTTAGCCGTTTTCCTGTTTGCTTCCGCCTTTGTCCCTCTCCCCGCCAGTCGGACAGCCGGGAGCCGGTCTACAGCTGGACGGGGAGCCGAACTCCGAAGAGAGCGCCTAGTACTTGGGCCTTAGGATTTGAGCGCAAGGGAAACACCCACTGGGCCAGCTGGCTGCAGCCGGGGAAGCCGGCTGGAGCGCAGCCGGTCTGTGCGGCGGAGCGTGAAGTGAGAAGAGCCGGGTTAGCCGAGCCGGTTGTTCGTACTTAGCCGCTTTTCGCGTGCGGATGCTTGCAGCCTTTGGCTCTTGCCAGCCTTGAACAGCCGGGAGCCGGTCTGTGGCTTATGGTAGAGAGGGCTTCGGCGGTGCGCACGTTACTAATTGGGTTGAGGAGAACGCGGCGCGGGCTAGCCGGCGAGCCCCCGAGTCGGCCGTGCCGACCCGGTGGGAGGGAGGCGAATGCGGTAAAGTGCGCAAAAACTCAGTAGAGATGAAAAGGTAGCCCCCGAGTGTCGTTCGGGGGACCTGCTGCTTTCATTAAGTTCAAAAGGGGTAGTGATACATACATACATGGTTTAACTGTAAAACGGACGGAGGAGCTCCGCGTTCCAGGGGTGTTCCGTCTCTTCGCCGGAGGCGTCTCTCTTGCGCTTGCTTCGCTTTTGCGCGTCGATGAGGTAGTACGCGTTGTTGCGCAAGGCCTTGCTGATGATGAAGGGACCCTCCCATGGGGAGGACAGCTTGTGTTGGCCGGCTGTTCGCTGGATCAGCCGGAGCACGAGGTCGCCCTCGCGGAAAGCGAGGGGCTTGATCTTCTTGCTGTGGTAGTAACGTAGCCTCTGCTGGTAGATGGCTGACCGGCTGAGGGCCAGCAGGCGTGCCTCCTCGAGCAGGTCGACGCCGTCTTCGCGTGCTGTTGCGGCTTCCACTTCCGTGTACAGGGTGACGCGAGGTGAGTCGAACTCGATATCCGTGGGGATGATCGCCTCGGCCCCGTAGACGAGGAAGAATGGAGTGAAGCCGGTTGAGCGGTTGGGGGTGGTCCGGAGACTCCATAGGACGGCCGGCAGCTCGTCGATCCAGCTGCCGGGTGATCGCACGAGGGGCTCGACGAGTCGCGGTTTTATGCCGGCCAAGATGAGGCCGTTCGCCCGCTCCGCCTGGCCGTTGGACTGAGGGTGTGCGACGGAGGCCAGGTCAAGCCGGATGCCGGATACGGAGCAGTAGCGCGCTAGCGCGCCTTTGGCGAAGTTGGTGCCGTTGTCGGTGATGATGCTGTTGGGGATGCCGTAGCGGACAACGATGTCGGTGATGAACTTGACGGCCGTGGGGCCGTCGAGTTTCTTGATCGGTCTCGCCTCGACCCACTTGGTGAATTTGTCGACGGCCATCAGAAGGTGTGTCATGCCGCCCCGAGCGGTCTTGAAGGGTCCCACCATGTCGAGGCCCCAGACGGCAAAGGGCCACGCAATGGGGATGGTTTGGAGCGCCGAAGCCAGCTGGTGGCTCTGGGCCTTGAAGCGCTGGCAGCCCTTGCACTTGAGAACCAGCTCCTCGGCGTCCTTCAGCGCAGTCGGCCAGTAGAAGCCGTGGCAGAATGCTTTGGCCACCAGGGATCGGGAGGCGGCGTGGTGCCCGCACTCGCCCTGGTGGATATCGAGCAAGATCTCGAAGCCCCTCGCCGTCTTGACGCATCGCTGGAAAACGCTGGTTGTGCTGCGCTTGACGAGCTCGCGGTTGATGATTCTGTAGGCGGAAGCCCGGCATTGCACCTGCCGAGCCTCGACCTCGTTCGCCGGGAGCTCGCCGTTCGCCAGGAATGCGAGGATTGGTTGGGCCCAAGACGGCGCCTCCAGCACCGTGAGGACGGCCACTTGCACGGGTTCGGTCGGGTCGGGAGGCGGCGAGCTGGAGTCATCAGCCCCCGAGCCGGAGCCGCCAGCCCCCGAGCCGGAGCAGGCAGCCCCCGAGCCGGAGCCGGCAGCCCCCGGGGCCGGGCGAAGGGTTGTTGGGTCGGCCAGGACGAAGATGGACTCCGAATCCGGAGACGGCTTGCGTAGGTGCTCGAGGGAGACGCCGGTTGGGATTGCTTGCCGGCTGGAACCAAGCTTGGCTAGAGTATCGGCCGCCTCGTTCTCATTGCGGGGGACGTGGAGGAACTCACAGCCGTCGAAGTTGCCGGTCATCTGTTGGACCAGGTTGCGATAGCTGGCCATGTTGGAGTCCCTGGCATCCCACTCGCCGGAGACTTGCTGGTCCACCAGATCGGAGTCGCCGAAGCAGAGGATGCGTCGGATGCCGATTTCTTTGGCCAGCCGGAGGCCGTGGGTGATGGCTTCGTACTCGGCGACGTTGTTGGAGGCGGCAAAGTGGATTTGCAGCGCATAGCGCAGCCGGTCGCCCTTGGGGGAGGAGAGCACGATGCCGGCTCCCAAGCCGGACGCCATCTTCGAGCCGTCGAAGTGCATGCGCCAGTGTGTTGCGTCGGGAGCCGGTGGCAAGTACTGGGTCTCCGCCCAATCGACGAGGAAGTCGGCCAACGCCTGCGATTTGATGGCGGTGCGAGGCTCGTAGAGGATGGTGTGGCCGGCTAGCTCGATGGCCCATTTGGCGATCCGGCCAGAGGCATCCCGGCAGCCCATGATCTCGCCGATGGGGGCCGTGCTCGCCACGGTGATGGCGTGCTCTTGGAAGTACTGCCTCAACTTCTTGGCGGCCAAGTACACGCCATAGCACATCTTCTGGTAGTGCGGGTAGTTCTGCTTGGAGGTGGAGAGGACCTCGCTTAAGTAGTACACAGGGCGCTGGACCGGCTGTGCCTTGCCTTCCTCGGGGCGCTCCACCACCAGCACTATGCTGACCACGCGGGTGGTTGCCGCGATGTACATCAGGAGTGGCTCCTTCTCCGCCGGCGCGGCCAAGACGGGTGTGGTGGAGAGCATGCGCTTGAGGTCGCGAAAAGCCTCGTCCTCCTGGTCGGACCACTCGAACGGCGTCATCTTCTTCATCAGCTGATATAGGGGCAGGGACCTCTCCCCCAGCCGGCTGACGAACTGGCTAAGAGAGGCCAAGCAGCCGGTAAACTTCTGGACATCGCGCAGCCGGGCCGGCTTGCGCATGCGGTCGATGGCCTTGATCTTCTCCGGGTTGGCCTCGATGCCGCGCTCCGAGACGAGGAAACCAAGGAGCTGGCCAGCCAGCACGCCGAAGACGCATTTCTCCGGGTTGAGCTTGATCTGGTACTGGCGCAGGTTTGCGAACATCTCCCTGAGATCCTCGAGGAGGGTGAGGTGCTGCTTGGTCTTCACCACGATGTCGTCGACATAGACGTGCACGTTCCAGCCGATCTGGGACAGGAGGCATTTCTGCATGCAGCGTTGGAAGGTGGCGCCGGCGTTCTTCAAGCCGAATGACATGGTGATGTAGCAATACGCCCCGAAGGGGGTGATGAAAGACGTCTTGAGGGCATCCGCCGGGTCCAGCTTGATCTGGTGGTAGCCGGAGTAAGCGTCCAGGAAGGACAAGAGCTCGCAGACGGCTGTGGAGTCGATGACTTGGTCAATCCGGGGAAGGGCAAATGGGTCCTTGGGGCAGGCCTTGTTCAGGCTGGTGTAGTCGATACACATGCGCCAAGTGCCGTTCTTCTTCAGGACGAGGACCGGGTTGGCCAGCCACTCGGGGTGGAATACTTCCATGATGAACCCGGCTCTGAGCAGCCGGGCGATCTCTTCGCCAATGGTTCTTCGCTTCTCCTCGGAGAAGCGGCGTAGCGGCTGCCGGACCGGCTTGGCATCAGGCCGGACGTGGAGTTTGTGCTCGGCGTACTTCCTCGGAACACCCGGCATGTCCTTGGGGGACCATGCGAAGATATCCCGATTCTCACGGAGGAAGTCGACGAGCTCGCCTTCCTATTTGCTGTCGAGGCCGGAGCCCATGACGACGTACTCGCTAGAGTCGGGGTTGGATGGGTCGAGCGAAACCTTCCTCGTGCCCTTGGCCGGCTTGAAGGACCCCTCATCGGCCGGCTGCTTGAGCTGAGCCGGCATGACCGGCTGCTCGCCAGCCAGCGCGACGAGGCGGTCGAGCTGGCGCCTCTCCTCGGCGATGACCAGCGACTCGGCCAGCCTGGAGCCGGCTTTGGCGCACTCCAGGGACTTCTTGTAGTCACCGGTGATGGTGATGATGCCCTTGGGACCCGGCAACTTCATCTTGAGGTATGCGTAGTGCAGAACCGCCATGAACTTGGCCATGGCGGGCCGGCCCAAAAGCGCGTGGTAGGGGCTGGCGAGGTTGACCACTTCGAACCAGATCGGCTCTCGGCGGAAATGCGCGCTGGTGCCGAACAGCCTGTCCAGCCGCACCCGGCCGATGGGGGAGCACGAGGCGCCTGGTACGATGCCGTGGAACACCGTCTGGGTTGGCTGCAGCTGGCCCTCCTCGATGACGAGCTTGACCATGGTGTCGCGGTAGAGGATGTTAATGCTGCTACCGCCGTCGATCAGCACCCGCGAAAAGTGGCAGGTGCGCTTCTCCGCGACGAAGGTGGGGTCGAGGCGCGTAGCCACCCGGCGTGGGCATCACGGCCGGGTGATCCTCCCGGGTCCAGTTGACAGGACGGTCGGACCAGTGCATGTACTGGGGGACCGGGGGGACGACTGCGTTCACCTCGTGCTGGTACTTGCGCTTGCTGTGCTTGTCGTCGCCTTCGCTGGTAAAGGCGACATAGGCCGCGTCCTGCTGTGGATAGGGGTCGCTGGCGAGGGCGCCAGCTGCCGGAGGCGGCGGGGGAGGCGGAAGTGGCGACTGCTGCGGGCCGGCTCCGGGTGGCGGGGGTGGAAGGTTGCCCTTCAACAGGCGCTGGGTGAAACTGCACTGCCGGAGCGTGTGCGTTGACGGTTTCGCGCCGCTATGGTTCTTGCAGGGGGCGTCGAGCATCTGCTTGAAAGACAGCTTGGGCTGCCAGGCGGCCTTGCCGGTGCGCGGGCGCTGGCCGGCGCCTTGCTCGGTCTGCCGCTCCCCTTCCACCGCGGCTACTTGCTGGTTGCTGTAGCGAGGAGCCGGCTGCTCGGCCTTCCGCTTACTGTTGTTGTGGTTGTCTTGCCGGCGCTGGTTGGTTTCGCCAGCCGGCTTCGGGGCGGCCGGCTGGACCGGGACCGGCTTGCCATCCGCGTCGACTGTGATCTTTACACACATCGCGGAGTCGGCCGTGGCGTACTTGTCCGCCACCGCCATGAGATCCGCCAGGTTGTCCGGCTCATCGCACATCAGGCGGTGCTTGAGCAGGGTGCCGTCTCGGCACCCGTCGACGAAGTACTGGATGGCTTGCACCTCGTGGACGCCTTCGCAGGAGTTGCGCAGCTCGGTCCACCGTGTGAGGAAGTCGCGGAGGGGCTCGCCCGGGTTCTGAATGCACATGTGGAGCTGGCGAGGCCGACCAGGACGCTTGTACGTGCTGGTGAAGTTGCGCACGAATGCATCTTCGAAGTCTAGCCAGGAATTGATGCTGCCGGCCCTCAGGCTGTTAAGCCATGTCCGAGCTGAGCCGAGAAGCATGAGGGGAACGTAGCGAACCGCTACACGCCGGTTGCCGCCGGAGATGCCGACAGCCGTGGTGTAGTCGGTTAGCCAGTCCTCCGGCTTGGAGACGTCGCTGTACTTTGGGGAGTCGTGGGGCAGCGAGAAGCCTTTGGGGAAGGGCTCCTCGCGGATGCGGGGGCCAAAGCACGCCGGGCCGACAGACCTCTCCTCCTCGAGAAGCGTGGACCGCGCCAGCCGGTCAATGCGGTGGCGGGCGTCGGCTTGCGACAGGGCCGCGCGGCACCGCGCCGGCGGAAGCCGGCCGGGGTTGTCGAGGCGGCGGGAGAGGAGGTTCCGGCTGCTGGTCATGGCCGTCACCGGCAGTCTTGTTGGCAACGCCGTCGCCAGTGGCCGCGACGCGGTTGTGCCGGCTCCGGCTTGCCCGGTGCCGGCCAGAGCCGCGACTCGTCGAGCCAGTAGGGGAAGACGCCTGCTGCGTGTCCCGAAGAGCCCTCTCCGGATTTCTGGTTTTGCCTGAGGTGGAGGCGGATGGCTGGGCCGGGTCGAAACGCTGCTACTGCTCGTTCGCCGCGGTGATGAGGTCGCGGATGCGCTGCTGCTGCTGCAGCATCTCCTCGCCCTCCAGGAAGGTTGGAAATATGCCCTAGAGGCAATAATAAATTGGTTATTATTATATTTCCTTGTTCATGATAATCGTTTATTATCCATGCTATAATTGTATTGATTGGAAACTCAAATACATGTGTGGGTACATAGACAACACTGTGTCCCTAGTAAGCCTCTAGTTAACTAGCTCGTTGATCAAAAGATGGTGAAGGTTTCCTAGCCATGGACATGAGATGTCATTTGATAACGGGATCACATCATTAGGAGAATGATGTGATGGACAAGACCCAAACTATAAACGTAGCGTATGATCGTGTCAGTTTATTGCTATTGTTTTCTGCATGTCAAGTATCTGTTCCTATGACCATGAGATCATGCAACTCACTGACACCGGAGGAATACCTTGTGTGTATCAAACGTCGCAACGTTACTGGGTGACTATAAAGATGCTCTACAGGTATCTCCGAGGGTGTCTGTTGGGTTGGCATGGATCAAGACTGGGATTTGTTACTCCGTGTGACGGAGAGGTATCTCAGGGCCCACTCGGTAATACAACATCACAATGAGCCTTGCAAGCAATGTGACTAAAGTGTTAGCCACGAGATCTTGTATTACGGACCGAGTAAAGAGACTTGCCGATAACGAGATTGAACTAGGTATAGAGATACCGACGATCGAATCTCGGGCAAGTAACATACCGAAGAACAAAGGGAACAGCATACGGGATTAACTGAATCCTTGACATAGAGGTTCGACCGATATAGATCTACGTAGAATATGTAGGAACCAATATGGGCATCCAGGTCCCGCTATTGGTTATTGACCGTAGAGGTGTCTCGGTCATGTCTACATAGTTCTCGAACCCGCAGGGTCTACACACTTAACGTTTGGTGACGATTAGTATAGTTGAGTTATTGTGTTGGTGACCGAAGGTTGTTCGGAGTCCCGGATAAAATCCCGGACATGACGAGGATCTCCGGAAGAGTCCGGAGGTAAAGATTGATATATGTGATAATAGTGTTTTGATCTCCGGAAGGGTTCCGGAATTCACCGGAAGGGGTTCCGGATGTTTACCGAAGTGTTCGGGTGCAGCAACACTTTATATGGACCAAAGGGGTAAAGCCCACGAGGTATTGGAAAGTGCAAAAGGAAGTTTTGTTGCTGCCTTAAGCGGTACTACCGCTGGTAAGGCAGTACTACCGCGTAAGCGGTACTACCGCTTGTGTGAAGCGGTACTAGCGCTCATGAGCGGTACTACCGCTTGTACGCGGTACTGCTGGAATCCGAGTGGGACTCTTTCCGTGCGGGCCAAACCGACCTTGTGCGGGCAAAACCGACCTTGTGGAGACTTTCTCTCCAAGTTTAGACCCCAGGGCTCAACATATAAATAGAGGGGCAGGGCTAGCACACGGGATAGATCAAGATTTCCCAAGCCGTGTGCCGGCAACCCTAACCCTCTAGTTCCTCCCGTCACAATCTCCGTAGTGCTTGGTGAAGCCCTGCAGAGATTGTTCCTCACCACCATCACCACGCCGTCGTGCTGCCGGAACTCATCCACTACTTCACCATCGCTCGCTGGATCGAGGAGGTGAAGGCGTCATCAAGCCGTACGTGTGTTGAACGCGGAGGTGCCGTCCGTTCGGCGCTAGATCGTGTTTGGATCGAGGGACGACTTGTGATTTGGATCGCGAAGACGTTCGACTACATCAACCGCGTTTCTTAACGCTTCCGCTTAGTGATCTACAAGGGTATGTAGATTCACTCTCCCTCTTGTAGATGCTCATCACCATGGATAGATCTTGCGTGTGCGTAGGAAATTTTTTGTTTCCCATGCGACGTTCCCCAACAGTGGCATCTGAGCTAGGTCTATGTGTAGATGAGATCTCGAGTAGAACACAAAGGAGTTTGTGGGCGTTGATATTCAGATTGCTTCCTCCCTTGGTCTTTTCTTGTTTCGGCGGTATTGTGGGATGAAGCGGCTCGGACCAACATTACTCGTACGCTTACGAGAGACCGGTTCCATCAACTGACATGTAACTTCGTTGCATAAAGATGGCTGGCGGGTGTCTGTCTCTCCTACTTTAGTCGGATCGGATTTGACAAAGGCGGTCCTTGAGAAGGTTGAAAAGTCGGCGCGACAACCTCATGGCGACACGTTGATGGAGATCAAGATGATGGAGATCATGGTGTCATGCCGGTGACGATGGAGATCATGCCGGTGCTTTGGAGATGGAGATCAAAAGCACAAGTTCATGGCCATATCATGTCACTTATGATTTGCATGTGATGTTAATCCTTTTATGCATCTTATTTTGCTTAGGACGATGGTAGCATTATAAGGTGATCCCTCACTTAAATTTCATGATAAAATTGTGTTCTCCCCGAGTGTGCACCGTTGCGAAAGTTCGTCGTTTCGAGACACCACGTGATGATCGGGTGTGATAGACTCTACGTTCGCATACAACGGGTGCAAGCCAGTGTTGCACGTGCGGAATACTCGGGTTAAACTTGACGAGCCTAGCATGTACAGACATGGCCTCGGAACACAAGAGACCGAAAGGTCGAACATGAGTCATATAGTAGATATGATCAACATGAAGATGTTCACCATTGAAACCACCTCAACTCACGTGATGATCGGACTTGAGTTGGTGGATTTGGATCATGTGACACTCGAATGACCGGAGGGATATCAATTTGAGTGGGAGTTTTTTAAGTAATATGATTAACTAAACTCATTATGTTGAACAATAGTCTAAGTTGTCTTTGCTATATTTATGTTGTAGATCATGGCTCGCGCAGTAGCACCCCTGAATTTTAATGCGTTCCTAGAAAAAGCTAAGTTGAAAGATGATGGAAGTAACTTTGTGAACTGGGCCCGTAATATAAGGATTATCCTTACGGCTTCCCAGAAGGCTTATGTCCTTGATGCACCGCTTGGTGATCCACCCGCTCCAGTTGAGTCTCTAGACGTTGTGAACGCCTGGCAGGCTCGCTCTGATGATTACTCAATAGTTCAATGTGCAATTTTGTATGGCTTAGAACCGGGACTTCAAAGACGTTTTGAACGTCATGGAGCATATGAGATGTTTCAGGAGTTGAGGTTTATCTTTCAGAAGAATGCCCGGATCGAGAGGTATGAGACCTCCGATAAGTTCTATACTTGCAAGATGGAGGAGAACGGGTCTGTTAGTGATCACATACTCAGAATGTCTGGGTACTCCACCCGTCTGGCTGAATTAGGGATGCCGCTTCCGCCAGAGGCTATCACTGACAGAGTTCTTCAATCATTGCCACCTAGCTACAAGAGCTTCGTGTTGAACTATAACATGCACGGGATGAACAAGTCAGTCGCCGAGCTGTTTGCGATGCTGAAAGTCGCTGAGTCTGAAATTCAGAAGGAGCATCAAGTGTTGATGGTCAATAAAACCACTAGTTTCAAGAAAAATGGCAAGGGTAAGAAGGGTAACTCCAAGAAGAGTGGCAAAGCAGTTGCTCCTCCCGTGAAGAAACCCAAGGCTGGACCCAAACCAGAAACTGTGTGCTTTCATTGCAAGGGAACTGGACACTGGAAGCGGAACTGCCCCAAGTATTTGGCTGACAAGAAGGCGGCCAACAACAAACAAGGTATATATGATATACATGTTATTGATGTGTACCTTACCAACTCTCGTTGTAGTGCCTGGGTATTTGATACCGGTGCGGTTGCTCACATTTGCAACTCTAGACAGGAACTGCGGAATAGACGGAGGCTGGCAAAGGATGAAGTGATGATGCGCGTGGGAAATGGTTCCAAGGTTGATGTGATCGCCGTCGGCACGCTCGCTCTTCAATTACCATCGGGATTAGTGATGAACCTGAATAATTGTTATTTAGTGCCTGCGTTAAGCATGAACATTATATCTGGATCTTGTTTATTGCGAGACGGTTACTCATTTAAATCAGAGAATAATGGTTGTTCTATTTATATGAGTAATATCCTTTATGGTCATGCACCCGAAGTGAGGGGTTTATTCTTATTGAATCTCGATAGTAATGATACACATGTTCCTAACATTGATGCCAAAAGATGTAGAATTGATAATGATAATACCACTTTCTTGTGGCACTGCCGTTTAGGTTGTAAAACGCATGAGGAAGCTCCATGCTGATGGAATTTTGGAGTCACTTGATTTTGAATCACTTAACACATGCGAGCCATGCCTCATGGGCAAGATGACTAAAACGCCGTTCTCTGGAACAATGGAACGGGCAAGTGACTTGTTGGAAATCATACATACTGATGTGTGCGGTCCGATGAGTATTGAGGCGCGCGGTGGTTATCGTTACTTTCTCACCTTCGTAGACGGCTTGCGTAGGTGCTCGAGGGAGACGCCGGTTGGGATTGCTTGCCAGCTGGAACCATGCTTGGCTAGAGTTTCGGCCGCCTCGCTGTGGTAGTGACGTAGGCTCTGCTGGTAGATGGCTGACCGGCTGAGGGCCAGCAGGCGTGCCTCCTCGAGCAGGTCGATGCCGTCTTCGCGTGCTGTTGCGGCTTCCACTTCCGTGTACAGGGTGACGCGAGGTGTGTCGAACTCGATATCCGTGGGGATGATCGCCTCGGCCCCGTAGACGAGGAAGAATGGAGTGAAGCCGGTTGAGCGGTTGGGGGTGGTCCGGAGACTCCATAGGACGGCCGACAGCTCGTCGATCCAGCTGCCGGGTGATCGCACGAGGGGCTCGACGAGTCGCGGTTTTATGCCGGCCAAGATGAGGCCGTTCGCCCGCTCCGCCTGGCCGTTGGACTGAGGGTGTGCGATGGAGGCCAGGTCAAGCCGGATGCCGAATACGGAGCAGTAGCGCGCTAGCGCGCCTTTGGCGAAGTTGGTGCCGTTGTCGGTGATGATGCTGTTGGGGACGCCGTAGCGGACAGCGATGTCGGTTATGAACTTGACGGCCGTGGGGCCGTCGAGTTTCTTGATCGGTCTCGCCTCGACCCACTTGGTGAATTTGTCGACGGCCACCAGAAGGTGTGTCATGCCGCCCCGAGCGGTCTTGAAGGGTCCCACCATGTCGAGGCCCCAGACGGCAAAGGGCCACGCAATGGGGATGGTTTGGAGCGCCGAAGCCGGCTGGTGGCTCTGGGCCTTGAAGCGCTGGCAGCCCTTGCACTTGAGAACCAGCTCCTCGGCGTCCTTCAGCGCAGTCGGCCAGTAGAAGCCGTGGCGGAATGCTTTGGCCACCAGGGATCGGGAGGCGGCGTGGTGGCCGCACTCGCCCTGGTGGATATCGAGCAAGATCTCGAAGCCCCTCGCCATCTCGACGCATCGCTGGAAAACGCTGGTTGTGCTGCGCTTGACGAGCTCGCGGTTGATGATGCTGTAGGCGGAAGCCCGGCGTTGCACCTGCCGAGCCTCGACCTCGTTCGCCGGGAGCTCGCCGTTCGCCAGGAACGCGAGGATTGGTTGGGCCCAAGACGACGCCTCCAGCACCGTGAGGACGACCACTTGCACGGGTTCGGTCGGGTCGGGAGGCGGCGAGCTGGAGTCATCAGCCCCCGAGCTGGAGCCGGCAGCCCCCGAGCCAGAGCAGGCAGCCCCCGAGCCGGAGACGGCTTGCGTAGGTGCTCGAGGGAGACGCCGGTTGGGATTGCTTGCCGGCTGGAACCAAGCTTGGCTAGAGTATCGGCCGCCTCGTTCTCATTGCGGGGGATGTGGAGGAACTCACAGCCGTCGAAGTTGCCGGTCATCTGTTGGACCAGGTTGCGATAGCTGGCCATGTTGGAGTCCCTGGCATCCCACTCGCCGGAGACTTGCTGGACCACCAGATCAGAGTCGCCGAAGCAGAGGATGCGTCGGATGCCGATTTCTTTGGCCAGCCGGAGGCCGTGGATGATGGCTTCGTACTCGGCGACGTTGTTGGAGGCGGCGAAGTGGATTTGCAGCGCGTAGCGCAGCCGGTCGCCCTTGGGGGAGGAGAGCACGATGCCGGCTCCCAAGCCGGACGCCATCTTCGAGCCGTCGAAGTGCATGCGCCAGTGTGTTGCGTCGGGAGCCGGTGGCAAGTACTGGGTCTCCGCCCAATCGACGAGGAAGTCGGCCAACGCCTACGATTTGATGGCGGTGCGAGGCTCGTAGAGGATGGTGTGGCCGGCTAGCTCGATGGCCCATTTGGCGATCCGGCCAGAGGCATCCCGGCAGCCCATGATCTCGCCGATGGGGGCCGTGCTCGCCACGGTGATGGCGTGCTCTTGGAAGTACTGCCTCAGCTTCTTGGCGGCCAAGTACACGCCATAGCACATCTTCTGGTAGTGCGGGTAGTTCTGCTTGGAGGTGGAGAGGACCTCGCTTAAGTAGTACACAGGGCGCTGGACCGGCTGTGCCTTGCCTTCCTCGGGGCGCTCCACCACCAGCACTATGCTGACCACGCGGGTGGTTGCCGCGATGTACATCAGGAGTGGCTCCTTCTCAGCCGGCGCGGCCAAGACGGGTGTGGTGGAGAGCATGCGCTTGAGGTCGCGAAAAGCCTCGTCCGCCTGGTCGGACCACTCGAACGGCGTCATCTTCTTCATCAGCTGATATAGGGGCAGGGCCCTCTCCCCCAGCCGGCTGACGAACTGGCTAACAGAGGCCAAGCAGCCGGTAAACTTCTGGACATCGCGCAGCCGGGCCGGCTTGCGCATGCGGTCGATGGCCTTGATCTTCTCCGGGTTGGCCTCGATGCCGCGCTCCGAGACGAGGAAACCAAGGAGCTAGCCAGCCGGCACGCCAAAGACGCATTTCTCCGGGTTGAGCTTGATCTGGTACTGGCGCAGGTTTGCGAACGTCTCCCTGAGATCCTCGAGGAGGGTGAGGTGCTGCTTGGTCTTCACCACGATGTCGTCGACGTAGACGTGCACGTTCCAGCCGATCTGGGGCAGGAGGCATTTCTGCATGCAGCGTTGGAAGGTGGCACCGGCGTTCTTCAAGCCGAATGACATGGTGATGTAGCAATACGCCCCGAACGGGGTGATGAAAGACGTCTTGAGGGCATCCGCCGGGTCCAGCTTGATCTGGTGGTAGCCGGAGTAAGCGTCCAGGAAGGACCAGAGCTCGCAGCCGGCTGTGGAGTCGATGACTTGGTCAATCCGGGGAAGGGCAAATGGGTCCTTGGGGCAGGCCTTGTTTAGGCTGGTTTAGTCGATACACATGCGGCAAGTGCCGTTCTTCTTCAGGACGAGGACCGGGTTGGCCAGCCACTCGGGGTGGAATACTTCCATGATGAACCCGGCTCTGAGCAGCCGGGCGATCTCTTCGCCAATGGTTCTTCGCTTCTCCTCGGAGAAGCGGCGTAGCGGCTGCCGGACCGGCTTGGCATCCGGCCGGACGTGCAGTTTGTGCTCGGCGTATTTCCTCGGAACACCCGGCATGTCCTTGGGGGACCATGCGAAGATATCCCGATTCTCACGGAGGAAGTCGACGAGCTCGCCTTCCTATTTGCTGTCGAGGCCGGAGCCCACGACGACGTACTCGCTAGAGTCGGGGTTGGATGGGTCGAGCGAAACCTTCCTCGTGCACTTGGCCGGCTTGAAGGACCCCTCATCGGCCGGCTGCTTGAGCTGAGCCGGCATGACCGGCTGCTCGCCAGCCAGCACGACGAGGCGGTCGAGCTGGCGCCTCTCCTCGGCGATCACCGGCGACTCGACCAGCCTGGAGCCGGCTTTGGCGCACTCCAGGGACTTCTTGTAGTCGCCGGTGATGGTGATGATGCCCTTGGGACCCGGCAGCTTCATCTTGAGGTATGCGTAGTGCGGAACCGCCATGAACTTGGCCATGGCGGGCCGGCCCAAAAGCGTGTGGTAGGGGCTGGCGAGGTTGACCACTTCGAACCAGATCGGCTCTCGGCGTAAATGCACGCTGGTGCCGAACAGCACGTCCAGCCGCACCCGGCCGATGGGGGAGCATGAGGCGCCTGGTACGATGCCGTGGAACACCGTCTGGGTTGGCTGCAGCTGGCCCTCCTCGATGCCGAGCTTGACCATGGTGTCGCGGTAGAGGATGTTAATGCTGCTACCGCCGTCGATCAGCACCCGCGAAAAGTGGCAGGTGCGCTTCTCCGCGACGAAGGTGGGGTCGAGGACGAGCGCGTAGCCACCCGGCGTGGGCATCACGGCCGGGTGATCCTCCCGGGACCAGTTGACAGGACGGTCGGACCAGTGCATGTACTGGGGGACCGGGGGGACGACTGTGTTCACCTCGTGCTGGTACTTGCGCTTGCTGTGCTTGTCGTCGCCTTCGCTGGTGAAGACAACATAGGCCGCGTCCTGGTGCGGATAGGGGTCGCTGGTGAGGGCACCGGCTGCCGGAGGCGGCGGGGGAGGCGGAAGTGGCGACTGCTGCGGGCCGGCTCCGGGTGGCGGGGGTGGAAGGTTGCCCTTCAACAGGCGCTGGGTGAAACTGCATTGCCGGAGCGTGTGCGTCGACGGTTTCGCGCCGCTATGGTTCTTGCAGGGGGCGTCGAGTATCTGCTCGAAAGACAGCTTGGGCTGCCAGGCGGCCTTGCCGGTGCGCGGGCGCTGGCCGGCGCCTTGCTCGGTCTGCCGCTCCCCTTCCACCGCGGCTACTTGTTGGTTGCTGTAGCGAGGAGCCGGCTGCTCGGCCTTCCGCTTACTGTTGTTGTGGTTGTCTTGCCGACGCTGGTTGGTTTCGCCAGCCGGCTTCGGGGCGGCCAGCTGGACCGGGACCGGCTTGCCATCCGCGTCGACTGTGATCTTTACACACATCGCGGAGTCGGCCGTGGCGTACTTGTCCGCCACCGCCATGAGCTCCGCCAGGGTGTCCGTCTCGTCGCACATCAGGCGGTGCTTGAGCAGGGTGCCGTCTCGACACCCGTCGACGAAGTACTGGATGGCTTGCACCTCGTGGACGCCTTTGCAGGAGTTACGCAGCTCGGTCCACTGCGTGAGGAAGTCGCGGAGGGGCTCGCCCGGGTTCTGAACACACATGGAGAGCTGGCGAGGCCGACCAGGACGCTTGTACGTGCTGGTGAAGTTGCGCACGAATGCATCTTCGAAGTCTAGCCAGGAATTGACGCTGCCGGCCCTCAGGCTGTTAAGCCATGTCCGAGCCGAGCCGAGAAGCATGAGGGGAACGTAGCGAACCGCTACACGCCGGTTGCCGCCGGAGATGCCGACAGCCGTGGTGTAGTCGGTTAGCCAGTCCTCCGGTTTGGAGACGTCGCTGTACTTGGGGGAGTCATGGGGCAGCGAGAAGCCTTTGGGGAAGGGCTCCTCGCGGATGCGGGGGCCAAAGCACGCCGGGCCGACAGACCTCTCCTCCTCGAGAAGCGTGGACCGCGCCAGCCGGTCGATGCGGTGGCGGGCGTCGGTTTTGTCGTAGGGCTCGCGGGGTCCCAGTCGGCTTGCGACGGGGCCACGCGGCACCGCGTCGGCGGAAGCCGGCCGGGGTTGTCGAGGCGGCGGGAGAGGAGGTTCCGGCTGCTGGGCATGGCCGTCACCGGCAGTCTTGTTGGCAACGCCGTCGCCAGTGGCCGCGACGCGGTTGTGCTGGCTCCGGCTTGCCCGGTGCCGGCCAGAGCCGCGACTCGTCGAGCCAGCAGGGGAAGACGCCTGCTGCGTGTCCCGAAGAGCCCTCTCCGGGTTTCTGGTTTTGCCTGAGGTGGAGGCGGATGGCTGGGCCGGGTCGAAACGCTGCTGCTGCTCGTTCGCCGCGGTGATGAGGTCGCGGATGCGCTGCTGCTGCTGCTGCAGCTCCTCGCCCTCCAGGAACTCGAGATCCGCCATGGCTGCCTGCGCCGCGCGCATGTTCTTGACGGGGGTGTCGTAAACGGGCCGGCCTGCGCCTAGCGCATGGCCGATTGCACCCCCACGGATTCGCACCTCCGCAACCCGGCTGGGCTCAGCAGCGGCCGGTGTGAAGCCGTGGGCGCTGTCGTACTCTCGCTGGTCGGACTCCAGCCGGCGCCGCGTTGCCACGAGCTCCGTGGCCTCGAACAGCAAATGCTCACGGTCCTCGTTGAGCTGAGCCGCCGCTGCCGCCGTGTCGGCGTCGGGCGTGATGGGGGCCCGCAGGCTCCGGATCGTCTCGTGGAGCGGGTCGGCCCGGCGTGGCGGCACCGCAGCCGCGGCAGCAGCAGCCGCGGCGGCCTTCTCCTTGGCGTGCGGGGAGCCGGAGCTAGTGCCGATGGTCAGCACCTCCGCGCGGGCGTAGAGAGCCGCGACGTCGTCGGAGACGGCGCAGCCAACGGGGACGGGGGAGTCGGGGAAGCTGTGTACCCTGCTGGGAAACACGTCGGGGACGAGCGCGATGAAGACGCGCAGCGCGCCGAATGGGACGACGAGGCAGCCTGCGGGGCAGGCGGCGTTCGCGTCTGATACGGCGCCGCAGCCGGCCGGGTTGGCCGTGCGAGGCGCACGGACCAAACCGTGCACGATCCGCTCGCCGGAGCTGGTGAAGGGCCTCGTCCGGAACTTGACTCCGGTCGACGCCGCGAGCAGCCCCACGGTGGGCACCAACTGTCGTGGTGAAATCACGGCAGATGCCATGAGATGGCTAAAAGTGGGGGGCTGCGTGAGGACGCCGGTGGGTTCCGGAAGCGAAGTTGGCACGCGCATGCGAGAGACACAAGGCGTACCCAGGTTCGGGGCCCTCCGGAGAGGTAACACCCCTAGTCCTGCCGAGTGGGTTGATAGGCTCAGAGGCCACAATGGTTACAATGGTGCTCCTGGAGCTGTTTGAGTGGAGGAGGCAGAAGGAGCTAGGTCTCCGTTCAGCCTCTCCTGTGTGTGTATGTGTCGAGGAAGAAGGCGTGAACCAAGTAGCCAACCAACCCCCTTGCATGGAGGCCTCCTGGGGGGTCTTATAGCCCGACCCCCCAGGGTTACATGGGTAAACTGCACACGTCGGGACCCGAGCGTCGGCGTCTGGAGCCGGCAAGGGTCCCGCCGGCTGCGGCGCCCGAGGGCGGCGCGACACTGTGGCCCGTCGCTTCGAGCGTCACGGAGTGGACGGTGCGTGCGTGCTTCTGCCGAGGCATGCAGGAGTAGACGGCGCGTGCGCGCTCTGCAGAGGCGTGCCGGAGTAGGCGGCGCCACGGGGGGGCTGCACCGGCGCGCTGGTGCTGACACCGGCCGTCGCGGTCAACAGGGTTGGCAGCTTTGCCGGCGCGCCCTCCCGAGACAGATGACACTGTAGCCATGTTCTCCCCTCGTGGGGAACTGTCTTGTCGTCGGACGCGATGGGACGGCCGCCGACCCATTGTCAGCCGGAGGGGAGGGGCACGGGCTGCCCCGATGTTTTTGAAAAGGGGCTCCAGGTTCGCTTGCCTACCCAGGGGTCATCCCCCGACAATAATATTACTAATATTATCTCAGGCATCAAAATAATTTTGTATGTCTTCTCAGCCGGCCAAGTGTCTCCCGCAAAGCTGTCTTTACCGAAGGCCGTACGCAAAAACACTGCATTTTATAATGACATGAGCTTGTCCTCTTGCCAATCCTGGACATTTTTAAATCATGTGGAAACAGAGAGAGCACGTACTTAAAAACATATAATATTAGTACTTGATAGACCAAACATTGATAATTTATGCATAATACCGTGGCCATTGGAATTTTGTTATGACACAAACCTCTCAACCGAAAAGGCAACTTCCAATCACTATTCTTGAATAAGAAATGCAGTAATACCCAATCAGGAAGGGCGATGTTAATGTGGGCTTGTCTTTTTTTTTTTTTTTAGAATCTTGTGGGCTTGTCATTAGTTTGGTCATTAGTTATGTGCAATCACTGTCAAAGGAGGTAGTTAACGACCTGATCACAGCCGAGTCAATGCGACGTTTAGGGCATCTTTGGTTTAAAGAAATATCGTAGGAATATTTGAGGATTTCGTTCCTTGGAATCTTTTCTGTGGAACTTTTGGTTAATAAGATTAGAAATCACGGGGTTATTCTGCACAAAAAAAAACATAGGGGTTTCTATGGTCTACTTTGCATGGAAATCCAAAGGAAATTCCTATTCAATCTAACATCATGAGCTTTTTTCATTATTTCTATGATAACTACATTATGTGCCTAATCTTTTAGGAAAATCCACATGTATTTCTAAGGTGCAGAAAAACTACTTCTATTATAGAATCAATCATGTGCATCCAATCTACCCGCATCAATCATGTGTTTTCAATTGCCATAGGAATCAATATGGCATGGCATCTCGATCATATGTTTTCTGTATTTCTATATTTTCACAATCATGTAAACCAAAAAGATCTTGGTTGTCAATTAAGCGTAAGCGCAACCGTACTAATTATAATTCTAAGATAATTGCACCACAAATAGTGTAACTACACTATCTTCTAGGTAGGTGGTCACTTTTCCATTGCGAATTTAGTTAGTTTTAGATATCTATACTAATTCATTCTGTGAAGATCTTATTGTTGCAGCTTCAAAGTATTTGTGCTCGCAACTAGCCACACATATAAAAGTAAAAAAAAAAAAGTGTTCTTTCTGTTGCGGGAGAATAAAAAGTGTTATTGAAAAGCCATCGCGACAAACTAATAAAAAGGTAGTAAATAAGAAAAGTATATGATCATTTATGTATAGGATAACACATTTTTCAACAAATAATCACATCATGTTAAGAAAATTATCTTCCACCGGCCATTGGTTTCAAATGTTAAGTTACTTTCGAAAGGTACACACTTTTGGCAAAAGAAAAAAGAAGGGTACGCACTGCTTACGTAGCCTTCCTGAATTTCGGAGCCATATGCGTCAGATTTATGATCATCTTAGGGAGGAATTTTCTGTAATGGAACAAATCAGCTTCACAAAAAAATTAAATAAAAATGCTAGTACTAAGCACGTTGACATATTAATCTCAAATAGCCAGAAATGCGGCTGATGACAGCACCTGCCGGACACCATGGGCGCAAACTTCAGCGTCATGACTTGGCCGGTCACGTCTAATGGTTTAATTAGTTACTAAATTATACTTGTGCATTTGAATTGATTATCTCCATCGTTTTAATTAACTGGACGATTTCGTTGTCGCAGATCTACAGTACAAGGATGCTTAAAAGATTGATTCCGTACGTGGTCATGTAGTTATAGCTTGCGTGTACATACGTGCACGAGGCAATACTACGAATGATTATCTTATTTAACCATAACCATACAACTATGGTTTGATTGGTATCTAATCGTGAGTGTGTATATTCTTAGATGAAGGAGTACGTATGAGATATTGCATAATTTACGTAAATAATGCACTATGCTGCTAAACCGTTAAAACTTTAATTTTAATATAATTTTACATGAGTTTAGTTTTAATTTTAATTGTTGGGCTAATTGTTTTTGTTCCGCAAAAAAAATCAGGTAAACTTAACAGCTGTGTGCAAAAGTCAAGTTGGTATATATACAAACAAGTCCAATCACTACAACTCCGTGTAGTAACCAGGGCCGTCCATGGGCCTGTGCGGGCTGTGCGATCGCACAGGGCCCCCAAATTTTAGGGGCCCCCAGTTTTGGGCCAGGGTAATATTATTTTTTAGGGTATTTCCTTTGTTCGCACGGTTTTGGGCCTGCTGGCCTGCTCTGATCGACCAAGCTCCCTCCCAATCGATGGCACGGCCCGAGCCTATCCGAAAGTCTCTCCCGATCAGGCCACGCTCGGGATCAGTAATGTCGCCGCTTCGTTCCCAATCTCCCAAGTCCCCCCACTCCATCAAATCTGCTTGGCTTCCGCGGCGGCAGAATCCGCGCCACGAATTCGAGCACAAATCAGCGTTAGCCAGGCCAGCAGGTGATTCCGGCCAAGCCAAGCCAGCGCAGTGGCGTTCAAGTTCGCCCAGAATCCCCAAACTACAGCCAGGCCAAGCAGATTCATTTTTGCCGGAAGGCGTTGGATGAGAACAAAGGTTGCTGCTGGCCGAGCGCCAAGGCTAAGGCCAAATTGATCGGGGGCTTTAATTTTAAAGCACTACCGACCAGTCCAATTATCCATGTCCATCAGGTGCGCAGATTTATTTTAGCCTATTTTTCTATTCAATATTTAATGACTAATGAGCATACGGTACATGTACTCTAGTTCTCCAGTTAATTAATAAATCGCTCTATGTTAATTATTTCGTCGTCGAATTGTTTTGAGGAAGGTAGTTTCTATATTGATATATTTGTGAATATTGTACAAATTAGCACATATTTAAAGTTATATAGTTTAAGTTAGAGACTTAGAGTATGCTTAGTTATAAGAAAAATTACATTTTAGGAACTCATTTGTATTTCGCACCGGGGCCCCAAATTCCTGGAGACGGCCCTGGTAGTAACCGTGTATTTTTATTAAATTAGTTGGTCCTTGTGGCTGCTAAAGTTGAAGAAAGAACAAGTTGTAAGAAACACATGTTTGTATGTGAACAAAGCTCTATGCCATGGTTCAGCAGGGTCTTTAGGTAATTTTGCTCACGAAGGTGCATTCTTCCTGGAATGTTTAGTAGTACTCCTCCAATCCAAATTAATTAACGCAGTTTTAGTACAATATTATAAGGCAATTATAAAGTTGTACTAAAGTTGCGTCAATTAATTTAGATCAGAGGGAGTAGTATCTTTCTAATAAAAGTGTTCATTTTGCTTTATCTTCGTCTTCTTCAAAAATTAAGTAAATCTATAATTTATCACAGCTTGGAATTCTCTTCTCGGCCCCTCCACCAAAACACCAGACCCTTTCTTTATCTTCTCCTCAACGATTGCCTCCTTCCTACCAACGTCCCCTCCTTAGGCTACGCATCCCCTCTTCTGATGAGTTCGGCACCCCTAAGTATTTAGATGTATTTTTTGTAAAGATGTGTTTTTTTTTTTTTGTAAAGATGTGTTTGTAATGACTTGTGATACTTAATGTATAGATTTAAGCCTTTGCGTAAAAATAAAATTCAAAATGTACAATAACAGATAGTAGTTTTTTCTTAAGGACGCCGATGCATTTATTCTATCTTCAGGTCAGAAGGGGACTGGACAATAAAAAAAAACGCTGAATCCCCTGCACCACACATGCGTGCACCCGTCATTGATTATTCCGGCCATTTTGATCCAGCTTGGAGGAGTAGTTTATGCATTATGTATTAGTTTTCTCAATTGCTACCACGGCGCGCCTGGATGCATCTTTCTTTCCGACTGACTGCTGTACATGTACACATCGCAGTTAGTAGTGGCATTCATGTAGGAGATCTCCGGTAATCTTGACCCGCCCTATCGCGGGCATCCTCGTGTGCACAGGTGGCCGTTCCGCGGCTCTTTGGAGGGGGACAGGTGGCAGCTTCGTTTCCCATGCCCATGCACTGTCGATGAGCGAGCGATACATATCGCGTTCATACAGATATACAGGTGTGTGTGTGCGCGCGCCTTGCATGTACTGCTCGGCCGTGGAAGCTAAATTATTTCTTTGTGGAATAGAGTATGTATGTATTTTCTGCAGCTATATTTTGGAATCAGATGTTGGAGCCGTTTGTTAATGGCTCAGGTTTTTTTTTTTGCGAAAAAACTTCTGATCTATTCATCTTCAATCATGGCAGTACAACGAACACCATAAATAATAAAAACTACAACCAGATTCGTAGACCACCTAGCGACGACTACATGCACTGAAGCGAGCCGAAGGCGCGCCGCCGTCATCGCCCCTCGCTCGCCGGAGCCGGGCAAAACTTGTTGTAGTAGACAGTCGGGAAGTCGTCGTGCTAAGGCCCCATAGGAGCAACACACCAGAACAGCAACCGCCGCCGTTGAAGAGTAGTGTAGATCAGAAGGATCCAACCTGAAAACACACGAACGTAGACGAACTGCGACCAGATCCGAGCAAATCCACCAATGACAGATCCACCGGAGACACACCTCCACACGCCCACCGACGATGCTAGACGCACCACCGGGACGGGGGCTAGGCGGGGAGAACATTATTCCATCTTCAGGGAGGCGCCGCCGTCTCATCTTTCCGAGCAGAACACAAACCCTAACAAAACTCGAAGAAAGATCTAAAAACGGAGCCCTCCCACCCGCAAGGGCCGGGATCCACTCCGCCCCCATGGCCCTAAGGCCACCGGAGACGAGGCGGACCGACGACGGCGCCGGCAGGAGGCAGAGAAACTTGCCCACGTGGCTGGCTGTATGGTGCAAACCTGGGCTGTTGCTCAGCTGTGCTGTGCCGTCCCTGTCCTTCCTCTGTTCTCCTGGAGTGTTTACAAAACTTTGCGATCATATATACTCCCCTGTCTCAAAATACGTGTTTTTGATTTAGTACAATTTTGTATTAAAGTTATACTAGGCTGTATTAGTTTCTCCGTCTCACATTAACTGACGCTCAAACGGGTATATCTTGACGTCCCGAAAACAAAACAAAACCTTCACGCTGGTGCATGATCACCTGGAAGGATGTGCTAATCCCTTTGGATGCAAATATAAGTCGGGCAACTAGCGAAACATGTATAATATGTCATAAAATATATTTAGAAAATTTGTTCCACGACGAATCTAAGGATGTTTTTTTAGGCGCACAACGCATGTTTCGTTAGTCAAGTCGATGACCGAAGAACCCGTTCGCGACTTATATTCCCACGCGAAGGGAGTAAGAAAGATAGCCTCTCAAGTCCCAGTCAATTACGTCTAGATGTCATTTTCATAAATGAACCCCTCAGGGCGCCCATGTGTGACCTAGGAGCGATTAGACTTTTCTTGTGGGAGCCACCATTGCCTTTTTACCACATTGTCGTCGTTGGGGGAGGCCTCCCCTACCCTCGTTGACGGCGACGACTCTCCTTGCTCACCCTTTTTGGTTTCTCTTTGTAGCATGACTTCTTAGCCAGCGTGTGCTAAGAGGCGTGGCGGCAATAGATGTGGTGCAACCAATCCAATGAGGTAAGACGCTTCTGGAGATCATGAGGATTTCAGGGTGGTTGATCGCGGTGGTTCGGCCATGTTTGGCAGATGGTGGTGGCGACGAGCTATTTTTGCATGTGCAGTTGTGAATCCACCTAGTTTCTTTCACACACACAAAAAAAGAATCTACCTGGTTTGATTGCAGTTCTACATGTCTCCTCCAGAGGCATCTCCTTTCACTGGTATCCTCCATTGTTTTGGCGGTACTTCTTTTCGATTTGAAGAGTAGTGCTGACCGTACTTTGGCCACGGTGATGGCTGACCAAGACACATTGTGGTGGCCTAGTCCTCAGATTTTGAAACGGCAATTCTTGCATGGTGAGGGCTCAATCAGACAATATATCTGTGACGCCCCCGGCCCGACCGTGCACTAATCATACACGCAAATGCACACGATCGAGATCAGAGACTCACGGGAAGATATCACAACACAACTCTAAACACAAATAAAAGGCATACAAGCTTTATATTACAAGCCAGGGGACTCGAGGGCTCGAATACATAAGCTCGCGATCAAGCGTCAGCGGAAACAACGAATATCTGAGTACAGACATAAAGTTAAACAAGATAAGCCTTAAGAAGGCGAAGACAAACAACGGCTCTGATCGAAAGAGGCAAGGCCTCCTGCCTGGGAGCCTCCTAAACTACTCCTGGTCGTCGACGGTCTCCACGTAGTAGTAGGCTCCACCGGAAGTGTAGTAGCAGTCGTCGGCAATAGCAGCTGGTTCCTGGGATCCGTCATCTGGTCGCAGCAATCGGGTATGGGGAAAAGAGTAGCAAAGCAACCGTGAGTACTCATCCAAAGTACTCGCAAGACTGACATCAGAACTATACTAAGTATGCATCGGTATCAAAGGAATGGGGCTATATCTTTGGACTAAACTGCAGAAATGCCAGAATAGAGGGGAAGGCCTAGCCTATCGAAGACTAGCGTCTTCAGCATCTTGCAGCATTAGAAGAGTGCAGATTAGCATATTATAAAGTAACAAGCATGTAGAAGCAAAGCCCCGAGATCCTTCCTCGACTCCCTGCGAGAAAGCAGTCCCGGAGCTTACAATTAATTAACATGTATCCAGTTCAAGTTGTAGTAGATCGGGATACAACACTGAGCGTCCTGTTACCGTGGACACGGCTATTCGAATAGATAACTTCCCTGCAGGGGTGCACTACTGTTACCCAACACGCTCGATTAACTCTGGCCGGACACACTTTTATCGGGTCATGCCCGACCTCGGCTGATCGACACAACGTAGTCCTACCTAGGCTCAACAGAGAGGTCCCCGCCGGTCTACATCCTAAGCGCTCAGGGGTCTTGGGCCCATCGCCCTTTGCACTCCGGGTCGTTGCGTGCAGGGTGAAGCCAGGCACCACCCGTGTGCTAGATGGTGCCGGTCCATCCCGGCCGCAATGCTGAACTGGACGTCTGAAAGAGCTTTCGGCTGATACATACGGCGCCGAGGGTCCCATAACCATTATCCCACGTGGTGGTAGTGCGTATAGGGCCAACGACCCACTCAGATCAATACCCAAATCCGTTAGCGAATTATTAGGAGCTCGCGGTGACGATCAGTACTCCCGTCGCCCCGTCTCGAGGAAGTGCAACAAGGGTCAGGCCCATCCCTCTCTAGGGCGGTCTCTGCCTGCCCGGCCGCGCCTCGTAATTATCTCGCGGGTACCCTCACGGTCAACCCGACTACACAACTCTCGCGGGTACCCCTCGGGGTCGACCCAACTTTACCCGGGGACTGTAGTAAAAGTAGGGTATCCGTGTGTTCATCACATCAAGGGGGAATCCGAGGAATCACCCTCTATGGATTCCTACTCGATGTAATCCGTCAAGGAGAACCAGGAGGAATCACCCTCGATGGTCCCCACTTGAGGGGTTGCACGACAGAGTCAACATCGGGAAGGGGAGAGCGAGGAATCACCCTCTGTAATCACCACCGATGTGCTATACTACAAAGATATCATCAGGAGTGCAGTACGAGGTATCACCCTCGGCACTCGATAGTAGCCCTGCAGAGCCATACAACTAAGGGGGTGTGCGGTGCTGTGTCGGTCTCGGCACATTGATCACATAGATCGAGGCACTGGTAACAAAGCGGGGCAACAGGGACAAGGGTGAGGGGTCACTGATGAATCACTAACCAACCTATTCTAAGCAGTTTAGGATGACAGGTAAAGTAACAACAACAGGTTACAAAAGCAGGCTATGCATCAGAATAGGAACAAGCAATTACAATAGCAAAATCTAATGCAAGCATGAGGGAGAAGGAATAGGCGATATAGGAATGATCAAGGGGGTTTTGCTTGCCTGGAAGCTCTGCTTAAAGGGGCTGGTCGACAGGGGCGTAGTCGATCACAGGGGCAGCGTCGGTCTCGGGGTCTACCGGAGGGAAGAGGGAGGAAGAAACAATAAATACAAGCAACAAATGCAATCACAGATGCATGGCATGGCAGCACACTATTCAAGGAGTGCCCTAACGCAGTACTACGCAAGTTAGTCGGAGCGGGAAACATCTGGAGGTGTTTTACCAGCTCCGGGCATTTATCGGACAGATGAATCGGAGGGGAAAGTTCCATGTTCACCAAGTTAGAGAGGTGTGGCAGGTATGGGAGTGGCATATTCTGATTCTTCATATTTTTCTGATAATTTTTCATATATAAATTATTTTCATCCGAGTTACGGTTTATTTTATATGATTTTTCAAAGTTTTATTCATTTTCTGGAATTTCTGGAATTATTTTAATTCGAAATTATTGCTATGGGTACACAGAAGTGTACCCAGAAATGTGCATGTGTGGCTGACAGGTGGGGCCAGTCAACTGCCCAGTCAGCAGTTGACTGGTCAACTGGGTCCAGTCAGCAGAGGCTGACTGGTGGGTCCCAGTGCTGAGTCAGTGGGCTGGGCCGTTTACTATTCGACTTAGGCCCGTAGGCACAGTAGAAGTTAGGACTTTTCCTGTTCTGTTTGTATTTTCTTTTAATAGCAAATTAGTTTAGAAAAATGTGGAGCTTGCCAAAACAAATGCCCTGCAATATTCTGCACTGCCACAATGGGTTTGGGATTTAAAAGAATTCATTTGAATTTTGTTTAATTGAAAATGGATTAAAAGTGGCTGTTTTGGGTACTGTTTTGGATGCTAGGGTCAACTTGGGATCTTTAATAATGTTGATTTCATTTTTGTAATTGCTTTGAGAATATTTGCAATATTATGAACATTTTTGTTCAATTATTTGAAGAAGTTTTTATCTGACTTGCATTTTGAATTTTAAATTGAAGTTGAATTATTTCCTAATGCAATTTAATGAAAAGGATCATGATGACATGGCACATTATTTAGCTTAAAAACAGGGTCAAGATCTGGGGATGTTACAATATCTATGGTGAAAATATATGTCTCGCCGTTGTCTACACCCGGTGAAAACGACATTTTATTGCTCCCCGTTCTGTTGAAGATATTGATGTGTGTTGATATGTATTGTCTAGGGTAAAAACCTATAACTTAGCCCTCATTTACTGAATCCGATGAAGATGATGTGACTTGATGTCTACTACACAACTTATTCTTGTAGACTCGTGTTGGGCCTCCAAGCATAGAGTTTTGTAGGACAGTAGCAATTTTCCCTCAAGTGGATGACCTAAGGTTTATCAATCCGTGGGAGGCGTAGAATGAAGATGGTCTCTCTCAAACAACCCTGCAATCAAATACAAGAAATCTCTTGTGTTCCCAACACACCCAATACAATGGTAAATTGTATAGGTGCACTAGTTCGGCGAAGAGATGGTGATACAAGTATAGTATGGATAGTAGATATAGGTTTTTGTAATCTGAAAATAAAAAAACAGCAAGTGATAAAATGGAGCACAAACGGTATTGCAATGCTTAGAAACAAGACCTAGGGTTCATACTTTCACTAGTGCAATCTCTCAACAGTGCTAACATAGTTGGATCATATAACAATCCCTCAACGTGCGATAAAGAATCACTCCAAAGTTCCTATTAGCGGAGAACATAAGATAGAAATTGTTGTAGGGTACGAAACCACCTCAAAGTTATCTTTTCCGATCAATCTATTGAGCCATTCCTATAAGTGTCACAAACAGCCCTAGAGTTCGTACTAAAATAACACCATATGATACGCATCAACCAACCCTAATGACACCTAGATACTCCAATGTCACCACAAGTATCCGTGAGTTGATTATTCGATATGCATCAAACAACTTCAGATTCATAATATTCAATCCACACAAAGAACTTCAAAGACTGCCCCAAGATTTCTACCGGAGAAAGTAGGACAAAAACGTGCATCAACCCCTATGCATAGATTACCCCAATGTCACCTCGGGAAATCCGCGAGTTGAGTGCCAAAACATACATCAAGTGAATCAATATAATACCCTATTGTCACCACGGGTATTCATATGCAAGACATACATCAAGTGTTCTCAAATCCATAAAAGTATTCAATCCGATAATAGTGAAACCTTAAAGGTAAAAACTCAATTCATCACAACAAGATAGAGAGGGAGAAACACCATATGATCCAACTATATTAACAAAGCTCACGGTACATCAAGATCGTGCCAAATCAAGAACACGAGAGAGAGAGAGATTAAACACATAGCTACTAGTACATACCCTCAGCCCCGAGGGTGAACTACTCCCTCCTCGTCATGGAGACCGCCGGGATGATGAAGATGGCCTCCGATGAAGATTTCCCCCCTTCGGCAGGGTGCCAGAAAAGGGATGTAGATGGTATTTCGAAGGTACAGAGGCTTGCGGCGGCGGAGTCCAAAATCTAGGGTTATTTCTGGGGGTTTCTTTATTTATAGGATTTTTCAGCGTTGGAATCACGTCAAGATGGGCTAAGATGGGCCCACGAGGCACCACGGCACGCCACCCCCCTGGCGCGCCGTGGTGGCTTGTGAGCACCTCGTGAGGCTTCTGGTCCTTCCACGAAGCTTCGGGGGTCTCTTTTGGTCCCAAAAAAATCATCAAAAAGTTTCGCTGCATTTGGAGAACTTTTATTTCTGCACAAAAAACAACACCACGGTAGTTCTGCAGAAAACAGCGTCAGTCCGGGTTAGTTCTAATCAAATCATACCAAAACCATATAAAATTGTTATAAATATGGCATGAATACTTCATAAATTATAGATACGTTGGAGACGTATCAGCATCCCCAAGCTTAATTCCTTCTCATCCTCGAGTAGGTAAATGATAAAAGAAATAATTTATGAAGTGTGAATGCTAGCATAGTGCATAAGTTTGATCAATGATAATTTCAATCACATTTCCTAGCATCATAACAACAACTTTTCTCATAAAAGTCATCATGATAAAGTAACAATTAAAAACAGAAATTTTGATGTGGAATGCTACCTATCATAATCATCATATAATCTTTTCTTTTGTTGCATGGACACTTGGACTTGAATGATTCAAAGCAATAGTCTATAATTTGACATGAAGACATAAATACTCAAGCATACTAACAAGCAACCATGTGTTTCAAAATATCAATACTAAAGAAAGTTATCCCTAGCCCATTATGCTCAATCATTGATCCGTTCATGAAACACACTCAATATTAGCTACATCCAATGCACAAGTATGACAATAGTGCTCTCCAATTGGTGCTTTATAAGAGAAGATGGAGACTCAAAATAAAAATAAAAATTGCATAAAAGTAAAGTAGATAGGCCCTTCGCAGAGGGAAGCAGAGATTTGCAGAGGTGCCAGAGCTCAAGGTTTAAAATAGAGAGATAAAATTATTTTGAGAGGCATGCTTTTCTTGTCAATGAAAACGACCGAGAATTCCCAATATCTTCCATGCTAGACACATTATAGGCAGTTCCCAAACATAAAATAAAGTTTATTTCCTTTCCACCATTCTTTCATAATCCATGGCTAGCCGTATCCACGGGTGTCCTCCATACCAACACTTTCCAAGGAATTTATTATTATCATCATATTAAATTTCTCTTTGCATTTCGGGACTAGGCATCCCTAATACCTGCCACTCTCTCGTGCAATGACAAGTGAATAAACACTCATCGTGAGAATAACACACCTAGCATGGAAAATATTGGCCACCCCTTGCCGCTTCATGAGCGGTGCGGGCACACAAAACGGAAAAATTATTTTGAAAAATTAGAGTTGGCACATGCAAATTTACTTGGAACGGCATGGAAATACCGCATATAGGTAGGTATGGTGGACTCGTTTGGCACAACTTTGGGTTTAGGGAATTGGATGCACAAGCAGTATTCCCGCTTAGTACAAATGAAGGCTAGCAAATAGATTAAGAAGCAACCAACCAAAAAGCGAAAACGGTCATAAACATGCATTGAACATAACTAACACTGAATAATGCACCATAAGTAGGATATAATTTCGTTGCATAACTATTGATTTTACGTGCATGCATAGGGAATCACAAACCTTAACACCAATATTCTTACTAAATCACAATTACTCACTAACATGACTCACATATTAGCACCTTCATATCGCAAAACTATTGCAAGGAATCAAACTTATCATATTCAGTGGTCTACATAAAAGTTTTTATTATATCCTTCTTAAATATCCATCACATTAGGACCAAATTCATATCTTAAGCATATTGCCGTTACTATTGTCAACTCTCAAAATAATATAAGTGAAGCATGAGAGTGTATGACAAACTACTCCAAAAGATATAAATGAAGATCAATGAGTAGTTAAACAATTAAGTAGCTATGTGAAGACTCTCTCCAAATAAAGATTTCAGATCTTGATAATTTTATTAAAACAGCAAACAAAATGAAAATAAAAGGACACTCCAAGAATAGCACATATCATGTGAAGAAGTAAAAACTTAGGCTAACCGATAGGCGTTGATGAAGAAAGGTGGGATGCCAACCGGGGCATCCCCAAGCTTAGTTGCTTGAGACTTCTTGGAATGTTATCTTGGGGTGCCTTGGGCATCCCCAAGCTTGAGCTCTTGTTTCTCCTTAATTCCTCTCATATCATGGCTTCTCCTAAATCTTTAAAAACTTCATCCACACAAAACTCAACAAGAACTCGTGAGATAAGTTAGTATAAATCAACTCAAAACCTTAACATTCTCTACTGTAGCAAATCACTAAAATTATAATTAAACATTGCATACTAAATGCCTCTGCATATTTAATACTGCTATCCACAAATAGAAACATTAAACAAGCAACATATGCAAACAATGCAACTATAACCGAAATCTGCCAAAACAGAACAGTCTGTAAAGGGTGAATAAGAATTCATACTTCCCTAACTCCAAAAATTCTGAAAAATTACCACGTGACAGAGAACTCATGCATGCTTACTGTGTAAAAATTTCAGATTTTTATCATGTTCTGACAATTCACAAAAATTCAGGACATAACAGAAAACTTTCTGTTTTCAAACAGCAACACATAAACTTGCAAACTGAGCATGGTAAAGGCTATAATTGGCATTTTATTGAATTAAAAGATACAAAATATGATTATTTATAACAGCAAGAAAATCTCACTAAAATAAATGATGCTCCAAGCAAAACACATATCATATGACGAATAAAAATATAGCTCCAAGTAAGGTTACCGATAATGTTGAAGACGAAAGAGGGGATGCCTTCCGGGGCATCCCCAAGCTTAGTTGTTTGGGTCTTCCTTGAATATTACCTTGGGGTGCCTTGGGAATCCCCAAGCTTAGGGTCTTGCCGCTCCTTATTCTCCTCATATCGATATCTCACCCAAAACTTGAAAACTTCAATCACATAAAACTTAACGGGACTCCGTGAGATAAGTTAGTATGATAAAAATAAATCATCCACTTTGGTACTGTAAAGACATGATTCATAATTGTTATCACATAATTCCTACTGTACTCTATCATTTCCACAATTTATATTACTCAATATAAGCTATGGAAACACTAAAACAAGCAAACTATGCACCGAAAACAGAATCTATCAAAAACAGAACAGCATGTAGTGAGCGATTTAAAAACCATACTTATGTACCTCCAAAAATTCTAAAAAATTAGGAAAACATAAAACATTTGTTACCCAATACTCTGTAAAAATTTCAGAATTTTATCACGCTCCAGTACAGAATAGAAATTCCAGCACTGGATGCAAAAGTTTCTGTTTTTGCACAGAATCAAATCAACAAGCATCCACACTATCCCAAAGGCTTTACTTGGCACATTATTGAAACAAAACATATAAAACATGATTACTACAGTAGCTTAATCATGTGAACACAAAAAAACAGTAGGTATAAATATTGGGTTGTCTCCCAACAAGCGCTTTTCTTTAATGCCTTTTAGCTAGGCATGATGATTTCAATGATGCTCACATAAAAGTAAAGAGTTGAAACACAATGGGAGCATCATGAAACATATGGCAAGCACATTTAAGCCTAACCCACTTCCTATGCCTAGGGATTTTGTGAGCAAACAATTTATGGGAGCAAGAATCAACTAGCATAGGAAGGCAAAACAAGCATGACTTCAAAACTTTCAACACATAGAGGGGAAACTTGATATTATTGCCATATGTAAAAGCATATGTTCCTCTCTCATAGTAATTTTCAGTAGCATCATGAATGAATTCAATAATATAGCTATCACATAAAGCATTCTTTTCATGATTCATAAGCATAGAAATTTTATTACTCTCCACATAAGCAAATTTATTCTCATCAATAGTAGTGGGAGCAAACTCAACAAAATAACTATCATGTGATACTTGATTGGAATAATCCAATTGAAAATAAAAATCATGATGACAAGTTTCATGGTTATCGTTATTCTTTATAGCATACATGTCATCACAATAATCATCATAGATAGCAACTTTGTTGTCATAATCAATTGAAACCTCTTCCGAAATAGTGGATTCATTATTAAATAAAGTCATGACCTCTCCAAATCCACTTTCATAATTATTATAATAAGATTCAACACCCTCCAAAATAGTGGGATCATTATTACATAAAGTTGACACTTTTCCAAACCCACTTTCATCAATATATTCATCATAAATAGGAGGCATGGTTTCATCATAACAAATTTTCTCATCAAAACTTGGGGGACTAAAAATTTCATCTTCATCAAACATAGCATCCCCAAGCTTATGGCTTTGCATATCACTAGCATCATGGATATTCAAAGAATTCATACTAGCAACATTGCAATCATGCTTATCATTCATGGATTTTATGCCAAACATTTTATTGAATTCTTCTTCTATCAATTGAGCACAATTTTCCGATCCATCATTTTCAAGAAAGACATTATAAAGATGAATAATATGAGGCAACCTCAATTCCATTTTTTTAGTTTTATTTTTGTAAGCCAAACTAGTGACAAAACAAGAAACTAAAAGATTCAATTGCAAGATCTAAAGATATACCTTCAAGCACTCACCTCCCCGGCAACGGCGCCAGAAAAGAGATTGATGTCTACTACACAACTTATTCTTGTAGACTCGTGTTGGGCCTCCAAGCGCAGAGTTTTGAAGGACAGTAGCAATTTTCCCTCAAGTGGATGACCTAAGGTTTATCAATTCGTGGGAGGCGTAGGATGAAGATGGTCTCTCTCAAACAACCCTGCAATCAAATACAAGAAATCTCTTGTGTCCCCAACACACCCAATACAATGGTAAATTGTATAGGTGCACTAGTTCGGCGAAGAGATGGTGATACAAGTGTAGTATGGATAGTAGATATAGGTTTTTGTAATCTGAAAATAAAAAAACAGCAATGTAGCAAGTGATAAACGGAGCACAAACGGTATTGCAATGCTTAGAAACAAGGCCTAGGGTTCATACTTTCACTAGTGCAATCTCTCAACAGTGCTAACATAGTTGGATCATATAACAATCCCTCAACGTGCGATAAAGAATCACTCCAAAGTTCCTATTAGCGGAGAACATAAGATAGAAATTGTTGTAGGGTACGAAACCACCTCAAAGTTATCTTTTCCGATCAATCTATTGAGCCATCCCTATAAGTGTCACAAACAGCCCTAGAGTTCGTACTAAAATAACACCATATGATACGCATCAACCAACCCTAATGTCACCTAGATACTCCAATGTCACCACAAATATCCATGAGTTGATTATTCGATATGCATCAAACAACTTCAGATTCATAATATTCAGTCCACACAAAGAACTTCAAAGAGTGCCCCAAGATTTCTACCGGAGAAAGTAGGACGAAAACGTGCATCAACCCCTATGCATAGATTACCCCAATGTCACCTCGGGAATCCACGAGTTGAGTGCCAAAACATACATCAAGTGAATCAATATAATACCCCATTGTCACCACGGGTATTCATATGCAAGACATACATCAAGTGTTCTCAAATCCATAAAAGTATTCAATCCGATAATAGTGAAACCTCAAAGGTAAAAACTCAATTCATCACAACAAGATAGAGAGGGAGAAACACCATATGATCCAACTATATTAACAAAGCTCGCGGTACATCAAGATCGTGCCAAATCAAGAACACGAGAGAGAGAGAGAGAGAGATTAAACACATAGTTACTAGTACATACCCTCAGCCCCGAGGGTGAACTACTCCCTCCTCGTCATGGAGACCGCCGGGATGATGAAGATGGCCTTCGGTGATGATTTCCCCCCACCGGCAGGGTGCCGGAAAAGGGCTGTAGATGGTATTTCGAAGGTACAGAGGCTTGCGGCGGTGGAGTCCAAAATCTAGGGTTATTTCTGGGTGTTTCTCTATTTATAGGATTTTTCAGCGTTGGAATCACGTCAAGATGGGCTAAGATGGGCCCACGAGGCACCACGGCACGCCACCCCCCCTGGCGCGCCATGGTGGCTTGTGAGCACCTCGTGAGGCTTCTGGTCCTTCCACAAAGCTTCGGGGGTCTCTTTTGGTCCCAAAAAAATCATCAAAAAGTTTCACTGCATTTGGAGAACTTTTATTTCTGCACAAAAAACAACACCACGGCAGTTCTGCTGAAAACAACGTCAGTTCGGGTGTGACGCACCTGACTTAATCGTGCACTAATCATACACGCAAATGCACACGATCAAGCCTAAGGACTCACTTGAAGATATCACAACGCAACTCTAAACACAAATAAAAGTCATACAAGCTTGATATTACAAGCCAGGGGCCTCGAGGGCTCGAATACATAAGCTTGAGTCATACAAGCATCAGATATCTGAGTACAGACATAAATGTTAAACAGATAAGCCTTAAGAAGGCGGGCAAAACAACGACAAAGAACGAAAGGCGCAGGCCTCCTGCCTGGGTGCCTCGTATCTACTCCTGGTCGTCGGTGGTCTCCACGTAGTAGTACTCTCCACCAGAGGGGTAGTAGTAGTAGTCGTCGGCTGGTGCAGTGATACGTCCATTTTGCATCATGTTTTGCTGCTGTTATTTATAGTGTTATTAATCAATATAACACTTTGTGGAGCAATTCTAATGCCTTTTCTCTCTTAATATGCAAGATTTACACAAGGAGGGAGAATGCCAGCAGCTGGAATTCTGGACCTGAAAAAGCTATGTCAGAGATACCTATTCTGCACATCTCCAAATGAGCTGAAATTTCATGGAGAATTATTTTGGAATAAATAACAAATATTAGAATCAAGAAGTACCAGAGGGGGCCACCCAGGTGCCCACGAGGCACCAGGGCGCGCCACCCCCCCCCAGGCGCGCCCTGGTACCTCGTGGGGCCCCTGGCCATCCTCTAGCCCCCATTTTCTGGTATATAATTCATTTTTCCCTAGAAAAAATATAGAGAATACTTTCAGAATGGTGCGCCGCCGTCTCGAGGCGGAACTTGGGCAGGAGCACTTTTGCTCTCCGGCGGAGAGATTCTGCCGGGGATACTTCCCTCCGGGAGGGGGAAATCGTCGCCATCGACATCACCAGCGATCCTCTCATCGTGGGAGGACTAATCTTCATCAACATCTTCACCAGCACCATCTCATCTCAAACCCTAGTTCATCTCTTGTATTCAATCTTTGTCTCAAAACCTCAGATTGGTACCTGTGGGTTGCTAGTAGTGTTGATTACACCTTGTAGTTGATGCTAGTTGGTTTATTTGGTGGAAGATTATATGTTCAGATCTATTATGCTATTCAATACCCCTCTGATCTTGAACATGATTATGCTTTGTGAGTAGTTACTTTTGTTCTTGAGGACATGGGAGAAGTCTTGTCATAAGTAATCATGTGAATTTGGTATTCGTTCGATATTTTGATGATATGTATGTTGTTGATTCTCTTAGTGGTGTCATGTGAACGTCGACTACATGACACTTCACCATCTTTGGGCCTAAGGGAATGCATTGTGGAGTAGTTATTAGATGATGGGTTGCTAGAGTGACAGAAGCTTAAACCCTAGTTTATGCGCTATTCCGTAAGGGGCTGATTTGGATCCATATGTTTAATGCTATGGTTAGAGTTATCTTTATTCTTCTTTCGTAGTTGCGGATGCTTGCGAGATGGGGTAATCATAAGTGGGAGGTTTTTTCAAGTAAGAACATCACCCAAGCACCGGTCCACCCACATATCAAATTATCAAAGTAGCGAACGCGAATCAAACAAACATGATGAAAGTGAATAGATGAAATTCCCATGTGTCCTCGAGAACGCTTTACATACTATAAGAGATCGTTCCGGCTTGTCCTTTGATATAAAAAGGATTGGGCCACCTTGCTGCACTCTTTATTACTATTGCTACTTGTCACTTGTTGCAAATTATCTTGCTATCAAACTACTCGTTACCGATAATTTCAGTGCTTGCAGAAAATACCTTGCTGAAAACCGCTTGTCATTTCCTTCTGCTCCTCGCTGGGTTCGACACTCTTACTTATCGAAAGGACTATGATTGATCCCCTATACTTGTGGGTCATCAAGACTCTTTTCTTGCGCCATTGCCGGGGAGTGAAGCGCCTTTGGTGAGTGGAATTTGGTAAGGAAACATTTATATTACGTGCTGAAATTTACTGTTGCTTGTCACTATGGAAGGTAATCCTTTGAGGGGTTTGTTTGGGGTATCTTCACCTCGACCGAAAACACAAATAGTTGCTCCTCAACCTACTGCACCTACTGAAAATATTTATTATGAGATTCCTCCGGGTATGATAGAGAAACTGCTAGCTAATCCTTATGCAGGAGATGGAACAGTACATCCTGATATGCACTTAATCTATGTGGATGAAATTTGTGGATTGTTTAAGCTTGCAGGTATATCCGGAGATGGAGTTAAGAAGAAAGTATTCCCTTTATGTTTGGAGGGAAAGGCATTAATGTGGTATAGGCTATGTGATGATACTGATACATGGGACTGGAACCGATTGAAACTAGAATTCCATCAGAAATTTTATCCTATGCATTTGGTTCATCATGATCGGAATTATATATATAATTTTTGGCCTCGTGAAGGAGAAAGCATCGCTCAAGCTTGGGGGACGCTTAAGTACATGATGTACACATGCCCTAATCATGAACTCTCAAAAGAAATTATCTTATAGAATTTTTATGCTCGGCTTTCTCATGATAATCAAACTACGCTCGATTCTTCTTCGACTGGCTCCTTCATGAAGAAAACTATTGAATTCAGATGGGATCTTCTGGAAAGAATTAAACGCAACTCTGAAGATTGGGAACTCGACAAAGGTAATGAGTCAGGTATAATACTTAAGTTCGATTGTGTTAAATCTTTTATGGCCACTGATGCTTTTCATAAGTTTAGCACTAAATATGGACTTGACTCTGAGATAGTAGCTTCCTTTTGTGAATCATTTGCTACTCATGTTGATCTCCCTAAGGAGAAGTGGTTTAAGTATCATCCCCCTGTTAAAGAAAAGATTGAGGAACCCGTTAGTGTTAAAGAAGAAACAATTGTCTACCATGTTGATCCAGTTGTGCCTACTGCTTATATTGAGAAACCACCTTTTCCTGTTAGGATTAAGGAACATGCGAAAGCTTCAATTGTGGTTAACAAAAGTAATATTAGAGCACCTAGACCCTCTGAACAAATTAAAGTTGAACCTGATGTTTCTATGGTTAAATATCTCTTAGTGGATAATATAGATGGGCATGTTATTTACTTTTGTGATGAGGCTGCTAGAATTGCTAAACCTGTTAGAAATGAACGAGATAAGTTAGACAAGAACAAGCCCGTAGTTGGTATGCCTGTTGTCTGTTAAGATTGGAGATCATTGCTATCATGGTTTGTGTGATATGGGTGCTAGCGTGAGTGCTATTCCATTTTCTTTATATCAAGAAGTAATGCATGAAATTGCACCTGTTGAGATTGAAGATATTGATGTTACTATTAAGCTTGCGAATAGAGATACTATTACACCACTTGGGATTGTTAGAGATGTTGAAGTCTTGTGTGGCAAAATCAAACACCCTACTGATTTCTTAGTACTTGGTTCACAAAAAGATAATTTTTGTCCCATTATATTTGGTAGACCTTTCTTGAATACCGTTAATGCTGAAATTGATTGTGTTAAAGAAAAGGTTCGAGTTAAGTTTGGTGATATATCTCATGAATTTAATTTCTCCAAGTTTCGTAGATAACCTCATGATAAAGAATTGCCTAGTAAAGATGAAATTATTGGTCTTTCTTCTATTGCCGTACCTCCTACCGATCCGTTAGAACAATATTTGCTAGACCATGAAAACGATATGCATATGAACGAAAGAAATGAAATAGATAAGATGTTCTTTGATCAACCACCTATCCTTAAACATAATTTGCCTGTTGAAACTCTTGGAGGCCCTCCTCCGCCTAAAGGTGATCCTGTATTTGAATGGAAGCAATTGCCCGATACATTGAAATATGCTTATCTTGATGAAAAGAAGACATATCCTATTATAATTAGTGCTAACCTTTCAGCGCATGAAGAAAAGAGATTACTAAAAACTCTAAGGAAGCACCGAGCTGCTATTGGATATACTCTTGATGATCTTAAGGGCATTAGTCCCACTCTATGTCAGCACAAAATTAATATGGAGCCGGATGCTAAACCAGTTGTCGACCACCAACGACGATTAAATCCTAAGATGAAAGAGGTGGTAAGAACTAAAATATTAAAGCTTCTGGAAGCAGGTATAATCTATCCCATAGCTGATAGTAGATGGGTAAGTCCAGTTCATTGTGTCCCTAAGAAAGGAGGTATTACCGTTGTTCCTAATGATAAAAATGAACTCATTCCACAAAGAATTGTAACTGGTTATAGGATGGTAATTGATTTTAGAAAATTAAACAAAGCTACTAGAAAAGATCATTACCCCTTACCTTTTATTGATCAAATGTTAGAAAGATTATCTAAGCATACACACTTTTGTTTTCTAGATGGTTATTCTGGTTTTTCTCAAATACCTGTGTCACAACCCGATCAAGAGAAAACAACCTTCACTTGTCCTTTTGGAACTTATGCTTATAGACGTATGCCTTTTGGTTTATGCAATGCACCTTCTACCTTTCAAAGATGTATGACTGCTATTCTCTGATTTTTGTGAAAAGATTGTTGAGGTGTTCATGGATGATTTTTCCGTTTACGGAACTTCTTTTGATGATTGCTTAAGCAACCTTGATCGAGTTTTGTAGAGATGTGAAGAAACTAATCTTGTCTTGAATTGGGAGAAGTGCCACTTTATGGTGAATGAAGGCATTGTCTTGGGGCATAAAATTTCTGAAAGAGGTATTGAAGTTGATAAAGCTAAGGTTGATGCTATTGAGAAAATGCCATGTCCTAAAGATATTAAAGGTATAAGAAGTTTCCTTGGTCATGCTGGTTTCTATAGGAGATTTATTAAAGACTTCTCTAAAATTTCTAGGCCTCTTACCAATCTTTTGCAAAAAGATGTTCCATTTATTTTTGATGATGATTGTCTAGAAGCCTTTGAAACACTTAAGAAAGCCTTAACCACTGCACCTATTGTTCAACCACCTGATTGGAACTTGCCTTTTGAAATTATGTGTGATGCTAGTGATTATGCTGTTGGTGCTATTCTAGGACAAAGAGTTGACAAGAAATTAAATGTTATCCATTATGCTAGTAAAACTCTAGACAGTGCCCAAAGAAATTATGCTACTACTGAAAAAGAATTTCTAGCAGTTGTGTTTGCATGTGATAAATTCAGATCTTACATAGTTGATTCTAAATTAATTGTTCACACCGATCATGCTACTATTAAATATCTTATGGAAAAGAAAGATGCTAAACCTAGACTCATTAGGTGGGTTTTATTGCTACAAGAATTTGACTTGCATATTATTGATAGAAAGGGAGCTGAGAATCCCGTAGCAGATAATTTGTCTTGAATGGAAAATGTTCTTGATGACCCACTACCTATTAATGATGATTTTCCTGATGAACAATTAGCTGTCATAAATGCTTCTCTTAATACTCCATGGTATGCGGACTATCATAATTACATTGTTGCTAAATACAGACCACCTAGTTTCACGTACCAACAAAAGAAAAAGTTCTTCTTTGATTTAAGACATTACTTTTGGGATGACCCACATCTTTATAAAGAAGGAGTAGATGGTATTATTAGACGTTGTATACCTGAGCATGAACAGGAACAAATCCTATGGAAGTGTCATTCCGAGGCTTACGGAGGACACCACGCGGGAGACAGAACTGCACATAAGGTATTGCAATCTGGTTTTTATTGGCCTACTCTTTTCAAGGATGCTCGTAAGTTTGTCTTATCTTGTGATGAATGTCAAATAATTGGTAATGTTGGTAGACGTCAGGAAATGCCTATGAATTATTCACTTGATGTTGAACCATTTGATGTTTGGGGATTTGATTATATGGGACCTTTTCCTAAATCCAATGGGTATACTCATATTTTAGTTGCTGTTGATTACATTACTAAGTGGGTAGAAGCTATTCCAACTAGTAGTGCTGATCATAACACTTCTATTAAAATGCTTAAAGAAGTTATTTTCCCGAGGTTTGTAGTCCCTAGATATTTGATGACTGATGGTGGTTCACATTTTATTCATGGTGCATTCCGTAAATTGCTTGCTAAATATGATGTTAACCATAGAATTACATCTCCCTATCACCCTCAAACTAGTGGTCAAGTAGAATTGAGTAATAGAGAAATAAAATTAATTTTGCAAAAAACCGTCAATAGATCTAGAAAGAATTGGTCTAAGAAACTTGACGATGCATTATGGGCATATAGAACTGCTTATAAAAATCCTATGGGTATGTCTCCTTATAAAATGGTTTATGGAAAAGCATGTCATTTACCTCTTTAGTTAGAACATAAAGCATATTAGGCAATTAAGGAACTAAATTATGATTTGAAACTTGCCGGTGAAAAGAGGTTATTTGATATTAGCTCATTAGATGAATGGAGAACCCAAGCTTATGAAAATGCCAAATTATTTAAAGAGAAAGTTAAAAGATGGCATGATAGAAGAATTCAAAAACGGGAATTTAAAGTAGGTGAACATGTTCTATTGTACAATTCTCGTTTGAGATTCTTTGCAGGAAAACTTCTCTCTAAATGGGAAGGACCGTATATCATCGAAGAAGTTTATCGCTCCGGAGCCATCAAAATAAATAACTCCGAAGGCACTAATCCGAGAGTGGTGAATGGGCAAAGAATTAAGCACTATATTTTAGGTACTCCCATTAATGTTGAAACTAATATTATTGAAAAAGTTACACCGGAGGAATACATAAGAGAGACCTTCCGGAACACTCCAGAACCCTGAAAAGGGAGAGGTATGTGATACGGTAAGTAAACCGACTCCAAAAATTCCATAAAAATACTTTCTGTCAGTTTTGGAATATTAGAAAAAATACAAAAATAAGAAACAACCGAGGGGACCCACCTGGTGCCCACGAGGCACCAGGGCGCGCCACCCCGCCTAGCACGCCCTGGTGGCTCGTGGACCCCACGTGAGCCTTCCCGACTCCGTTTTCTTCTGGATTTCTTGTTTTGCAAGATAAAAAATCTTTATATATACTCCCGGATGTTTTGACCACCGTATCACAGAAATCTCCTTTGTTCTTGTTTCATGCTATTTTTCTGACAGATCCGAAAGTATGTCGTCTCAAGGCTCGGTTGGAGAGAGCCATGTCTCTTATGTTGCTGCAAGCCCAAGAGCCTATGATGATGAAGATCACCATGGGTGGTCAATCAACGAGGAGGTCGAAGCTGACTTAAAGAGGATAGATTCCATGGAGGAGGAAGAAACTTCTCGACCACAGTCCAGGAACATGCACGTGGAATACGGGGAATCGAGCTTACCGGATACGGTTAAACCTCCCAACACTCAATTTGTTTCTTATCGTAACTTGAAAAAGAGTGTTGCTTCATCTCCTTCAGCCAGGAAACACCCTTGGGTGGATGGTGCATTAACTGTCACCTGGAAGCTCCGGAAGGAAATTATGGATCTTAAGCATCAAGTCAATAAGCTTGAAGAGGAAAATCACATCCTCAAGGACATCATCGACAAGCTCACCACACCACCATCACCACCATCACCGAAGAAGGAAACTTGAGCACATGGGTATGGGCACTCCCCTTGGCTTGTGCCAAGCTTGGGGGAGGTGCCCCGGTATCGTATCACCATCACTTTTATTATCTTTACCTATTTTTAGTTCGATCGTTAGTTATTTCATGATCTAGTTGAATAAAAGTTTAGTATGATCTATTTTCGAGTGTTAGCTTCGTGATCTAGTTGAATAAAAGTTTAGTATGATCCATTTTTGAGTGTTAGCTTCGTGATCTATCTATCTATGTAATCGAGTTGAGAGTTATATAATAAAGAGTAGTTTTAGTTTTTGCTTCTTTACTTTCATGTTCCAATTCTAGCAATGAAAATAATGAAAAAGACCAGATGCTAATCTTATGGAAAGTAATGACATTACATAAAGAAAAGTATAAGTGGTAAAATTTATTGAAAGTTAACAAACATAGCATTAGTTAAAGATGTAATTCATGAAAGAATTAATAAGGGAAGAGAAGATTCACATGCAAATATACTATCTTGGACATCTTTTATGATTGTGAGCCCCCATTAAGTATTTTATGCCAAATTGTTGACGTTGGACAAGGAAGACAACGTAATGAATTATGTTTGTTCATATTCACATAGAAGTTATATTGTTATAGATCCTCCAACATGTGGTGCTTGCCCAATATCTTTGCAAGCCAAAAATCCGCACCAAGTAGAGATACTACTTGTGCATCCAAAACCTTTAAACCCAGTTTCATGTCATGAGAGTCCACTATATCTACCTATGGATTAAATAAGATCCTTCAAGTAAGTTGTCATCGGTGCAAAAAGCAATAAAAATTGCTTCTAAATATGTCTGAACTTTTATTGTAAGGGAAATAAGCTTTGTACGAACTTGTGATGATAAATAAATAAAAGCGACAGACTGCATAATAAAGGTTGCTATCACAAGGGGCAATATAAAGTGACGTTCCTTTGCATTAAGAGCTCTTGCATCCAACAAAAAAAAGCGCATGACAACCTTTGCTTCCCTCTGCGAAGGGCCTATCCTTTACTTTTATGTATTTACTTTTTATGCAAGAGTCAATAGTGTTCTCCTCTACTTCCTTTTTATTTTTCTCTTTTGTAAGCATCATGTGGTGGGGAAAGATCTAAGCATATATATCCAGTTGGATATGAGTGATCATGAGTTATTATTGTTGGCATCATCCTTGAGGTGAATAAGTTGGGAGGCGAACTCACAAGCCCCTATCTTTCTATGTGTCTGGCTGAAACTTTTTTCTCCATATATATGTCGTTAGTGTTAGCAATCATAGAAGACTAAATGATGGTTGAGTATGTGGACTTGCTGAAAAGCTCCTACATGAGACCCTTCCTAAAAATATGATGAATTGCAATTGCATTGTTGACTGAGAACATAGTTTGTTAGTTTTCAAGAAAGTTTATGCCTTATACTCCATTGTTGTGATGAATTGTTACTTGCTCATGAGAAGTTTATGATAATAAATATTGCTGTTATAATAATGATCATGATGCTACTATGTCCGTATTTTGTTTTTATCGACACCTCTCTCTCTAAACATGTGGACATGATTATCAATATCGGCTTTCGCTTGAGGACAAGCGAGGTCTAAGCTTGGGGGAGTTGATACGTCCATTTTGCATCATGTTTTGCTACTGTTATTTATAGTGTTTTTTTATCAATATAACACTTTGTGAAGCAATTCTAATGCATTTTATCTCTTAATATGCAAGATTTACACAAGGAGGGAGAATGCCAGCAACTGGAATTCTGGACCTGAAAAAGCTATGTCAGAGATACCTATTCTGCACATCTCCAAATGAGCTGAAATTTCACAGATAATTATTTTGGAATAAATAAAAAATATTGGAATCAAGAAGTACCAGAGGGGGCCAACCAGGTGCCCACGAGGCACCAGGGCGCGCCACCCCCCCAGGCGCGCCCTGGTACCTCGTGCGACCCCTGGCCATCCTCTGGCCCCCATTTTCTGGTATATAAGTCATTTTGCCCTAGAAAAAATATAGAGAAGACTTTCAGGACGGTGCGCCGCCGTCTCGAGGTGGAACTTGGGCAGGAGCACTTTTGCTCTCCGGCGGAGAGATTTTGCCGGGGATACTTCCCTCCGGGAGGGGGAAATCGTTGCCATCGACATCACTAGCGATCCTCTCATCGTGGGAGGACTAATCTTCATCAACATCTTCACCATCACCATCTCATCTCAAACCCTAGTTCATCTCTTGTATTCAATCTTTCTCTCAAAACCTCAGATTGGTACCTGTGGGTTGCTAGTAGTGTTGATTACACCTTGTAGTTGATGCTAGTTGGTTTATTTGGTGGAAGATTATATGTTCAGATCTATTATGCTATTCAATACCCCTCTGATCTTGAACATGATTATGTTTTGTGAGTAGTTACTTTTGTTCTTGAGGACATGGGAGAAGTCGTGTCATAAGTAATCATGTGAATTTGATATTCGTTTGATATTTTGATGATATGTATGTTGTTGATTCTCTTAGTGGTGTCATGTGAACGTCGACTACATGACACTTCACCATCTTTGGGCCTAAGGGAATGCATTGTGGAGTAGTAATTAGATGATGGGTTGCTAGAGTGACAGAAGCTTAAACCCTAGTTTATGCGCTATTCCGTAAGGGGCTGATTTGGATCCATATGTTCAATGCTATGGTTAGAGTTATCTTAATTCTTCTTTCGTAGTTGCGGATGCTTGCGAGAGGGGGTAATCATAAGGGGAGGTTTTTTCAAGTAAGAATAGCACCCAAGCACCGGTCCACCCACATATCAAATTATCAAAGTAGCGAACGCGAATCAAACAAACATGATGAAAGTGACTAGATGAAATTCCCATGTGTCCTCGAGAACGCTTTACATACTATAAGAGATCGTTCCGGCTTGTCCTTTGCTATAAAAAGGATTGGGCCACCTTGCTGCACTCTTTGTTACTATTGCTACTTGTCACTTGTTGCAAATTATCTTGCTATCAAACTACTCGTTACCGATAATTTCAGTGCTTGCAGAAAATACCTTGCTGAAAACCGCTTGTCATTTCCTTCTGCTCCTCGTTGGGTTCGACACTCTTACTTATCGAAAGGACTACGATTGATCCCCTATACTTGTGGGTCATCACGTAGCTGGCTCCGGGGCTCCGTCATCTGATCGCAGCAATCGGGTATAGGGGGAAAAAGGGAAGCAAAGCAACCGTGAGTACTCATCCAAAGTACTTGCAAGACTTACATCATATCTATTCTAAATATGCATCGGTATCAAAGAAGGGCTATATTAGTGGACTGAACTGCAGAAATGCCAGAATAGAGGGGAAAAGGCCTAGCCTATCGAAGACTAGCATCTTCAGCGTCTTGCAGCATTAGAAGAGTGCAGATTAGTACATAAGTATAGTAGTAACAACAAGTATAATAGTAGCCACGCCCAGAGATCCTTCCTCGACTCCCTGCGAGAAAGCGATCCCGGAGCTATTATATTACCCAGTTCTAGTTGTAGTAGATCGGGATACTTTCCGAGCGTCCTGTTACCGTGGACACGGCTATTCGAATAGATATACTTCCCTGCAGGGGTGCACCAACTTACCCAACACGCTCGATTAACTCTGGCCGGACACACTTGCTTGGTCCATGCCCGGCCTCGGCTGATCGACACGTCGTAGTCCTACCTAGGCTCAACAGAGAGGCCAGCACGCCGGTCTACATAATAAGCGCTCAGGGGTCTTGGGCCCATCACCCTTTGCACTCCTGCGCGTTGCGAGGACGGCTGGGAGCAGACCTAGCCCCCTTAATACAAGCGCAGGCTTTCGCGGTCCAACCCGGGCGCATGCCGCTCAACTGCTGACATCTGAAGAACTTCGGCTGATACCACGACGCCGAGTGCCCATACTATTCCCACGTGGTGGTTAGTGCGATAAGGCCAGAGGCCTACTCAGATCACATATCCTAACCCATTAGTGCGTTGGGACCTCGCGGTGACAAGCAGAGACTCATGATCATGTGACCCCGTCGCCCCGTCTCGTGGACTTACGGCAAGGGCTAGGAATGCCCGGCCGTGCCACGTAATCACCTCTCGGGTACCCTCATGGTCAACCCGATACCACATCTCTCGTGGGTACCCCTCGGGGCCGACCGGACTTTATTCAGTAACAGTAGTAAAGCCAAAGTATCCGTGTGTCCATGACATCAAGAAGGAACCCGAGGAATCACCCTCGTTGGATTCTCACTCGATGTACCCGTCAAGGTGAACCCGGAGGAATCACCCTCGATGGTATTCACACTTGCGGGGTTGCACGACAGAAGCTTCATCGGAAGTGGTGAAAGAGGAATCACCCTCGGTAACCCACAACCGACTAGCTGTACTACAGAGGCAACATCAGGAGTGAGATAAGAGGTATCACCCTCGGCACTCGATGGTAACTCTGCAGAGTCGAGCAACTTAGGGGGTGTGCGGTGATGTGCTGGTCTCAGCCCGTCGATCACATCGAACGGGGTACTGGTAACTAAGCGGGGCAACTAAGAACAAGGAAGAGGGGCCACAGATGGTTTACTAACCACCCTACACTAAGCATTTAGGATATCAGGTAAAGTATCAAAAGGCAGTTTACAAAACGGGCTATGCATTAGAATAGGTATTCAGAACAAAAACTGTAGCAATTCTAATGCAAGCATGAGGGAGAAGGAATAGGCGATATAGGCATGCTCAAGGGGGGGTTGCTTGCCTGGAAGCTCTGCGGCAAACGAGGGGTCGCCAACGGTGTAGTCGGACTCCGGAGCTGCATCGGTCTCGGGGTCTACCAGATAAGAAGAGGGGGAAGAAACAATAAATAAAAGCAAACAATTGCAACACAATGCATGGCATGGCAATATGCAGTGCTGGTGGTGACCTAATGCAATGCTACATGTCGCAGACGAAGCGGGAAAATATCGGTATGGCAATATGCAGTTCTTTAGGTGGATTTCGGTATACTGAACCGGAGGGGAAGGTTCCATGTTCAGATAGATAGGAATGATGGTCAAGCATTTTGACCACATATTCGGATTTGTCTCATTTTTCTGATCAACTTTCATGTTGAAAACTTTTTGATCCGAGCTACGGTTGAATTTCTACGATTTTTCAAAGATTTAAACCTTTTTCTGAAATTCTAGAATTTAAATCTAATTCGAAAAATAACAAAAAAAGAAAATACTACGTCAGCATGACGTCAGTGGTCAACCCTAGCTGTTCCAGGTCAAACCTGACAGCTGGGTCCCACCAGTCAGTGACAGAGAACTAAATTAGGTTTAAATTAAACCAATAGAGGTTAATTAGGTGGGCCTCACATGTCAGTGTCTATTTAGTTTAACTAATTAATTTTAATTACAAAACGTTAATTAAACGAGTGGGGCCCGCCTGTAAGTGGCACTGTGCTGGAACGTCAGCGCGTTGACCGGTCAGCGCGGTCAACTGGGTCCCCTGGGCCCACTGGTCAGCGACCCTGGGAGCCCCACGTGGCAGCCATCTCAGCGGCGCCGGCGTTTAAACGCCGGCGGCCTCATTTCACGGCGGTGGCATACGGGCGCTCGCCGGATTTCGCGTGTAGGAGGCCGTTCGGCGCGTGGCTAGGCGTGTTCGAACGAGCGCTCGAAGGCACGTCGACTGGTTGTGGTGGCGTCGCCGGAGTCGGCCAGAAATGGCGATGGCGAGCGGCGGAGGCGGCGGCCGGAATCGGGCCTCGACGGTTTCGGCGATGCAAGGCACGGGGAGGCGCGCTAGCGGTGGCGTTGGGTTCCTACGGCTACGCTGAGCACGGCTGCGTGCTCGGACGCACTCGACAACGACGGGATTGATGGCGACGAGCTCGACGGCGGCGATGCATACGGCCGCGGCGAGATCGGCCGCTACGGGCGCGGAGAAGGGCGGAAAAGAGAGGGGAGAGGGGAAGAAGATCACCGAGCAGGCACACGGTGGCCCGGCGAGTAAACGGTAGCGCAGGGCGGCCGGAATTGACGGGGAGGCGCCGGCGACCCGAGGAAGAAGACGGCGTCGAGGAGCTCGATGCAGCGGTCCCCGGCTCAAATAGAGGGCACCGGACGGCGTAGCAGTCCACGGCGGAGCGCTACGACATGTCGGTGAGGCGAGGCGGTGACAGTGGCCGCGGGATCGACGTCGAGCGGCGACGGCAGCGTTCGGGCGAGGAGAAAAGCGAGCGGGCGAGCGAGGGAGAGGGGGAGGCGAGTGGATGAGGATGACGGGGTGGCAGCGGGCGCCGTTCTTATCCGCTCGGCGGCTCCTGTAGCGCCGCGGTGTCGGCAGCTCGCCGGTGCGCGCGCGTGCGTCCACGGCGACGGCGACACGGGGAGGAGAGAGGCGGGTGGAGGGAGACAAGCCGGGGTGGGCTGGGCCGAGTGCACTGTGCACTTAGGCCCAGTCGGTTTAGGCCTTTTTATTTTCTTTTTCTGTTTTTCTTTTTACAGAAGGTTTAGAAAATAAAATGAGCTACCAAATATCATTTAGTAAAATGTGAAACTTGTCCACAAAAATACTTTGCATTATTCTGCACTGCCACAAAAAGTTTGGGCAATTTTTCAATCCATTTGAATTTTTCATAATTGAAATGGCATTTAAAGTGCTCTTTTTGCACTGTTTAATTGCCCTAGTCCACATTTAGCATTGATGGTGATGTTGCTTTCCTGAACAAATATTTGTTTTGGAATTTTTGCTAAATGATGAAATTTTTCTCAGGGATTTTTGAGCAACTTCAAATTTCACTTTGAATTTGAATTGATTTCAGTGGAGGAATTTGAAATGAGATATTATTCCAACATGATTAAACATTGCAAATCACAGTGTTTTGGCATAATCATCATGGATTACTGTATCTCATTACACAGGGGTGTTACAATTCTCCTCCTCTAAAATAAATTCTTGTCCCGAGAATTCAGGAGGTAGAAGGGAAGAGATCGGGATATTCCTCGCGAAGACGATCCTCGCGTTCCCAAGTGGCTTCATCTTCAGTGTGATTCGACCACTGCACTTTAAGGAACTTGGTTGTCTTCTGGCGGGTTCGACGTTCAGCTTGATCGAGAATGCGGATCGGATGCTCCTTATAAGATAAATCATCTTGCAAATCAAGCATTTCATGATACACTGCTTGGTGCGGAGATTCTTTGAAGCAACGGCGAAGTTGCGACACATGGAAGACGTCGTGGATGTGAGAGAATTGCAGCGACAATTCCAATTTATAAGCCACATGTCCATGTCTGGCGAGAATGCGGAAGGGGCCGATGTAGCGAGGAGCTAACTTGCCCTTGATTCCAAAGCGATGAGTGCCCTTCATCGGAGTGACACGCAAATAAGCTTGCTCACCAGGTTGATAGATCGATCCCCAGTGTTTTCGATCATAATTGCTCTTCTGGCGAGATTGAGCCGCCTTGAGGTTTTCCCGGACGATACGGACTTGCTCTTCAGCGTGTTGAATAACATCCGGACCAATGAGCGGTCATTCCCCAGTTTCTGACCAATTCAGAGGTGTTCGACACTTACGTCCATAAAGTACCTCGAAGGGGGCCATTTTCAAACTTGCCTGATAGCTGTAGTTGTATGAAAATTCGGCATACGGGAGAGATTCCTCCCACTTCTTGCCAAATGAAATAACACAAGCACGCAGCATATCTTCGAGCACTTGATTCACTCGCTCGACTTGGCCTTGGGACTGGGGGTGATAAGCTGAACTCCAGGTTATATGAGTTCCCATAGCCTCTTGGAAACTTGCCCAGAATTTAGAAGTGAAAAGGCTGCCACGATCCGAACTGATCTCCTTCGGAATACCGTGGAGTGATACAATCCTGGAGATATACAGATCTGCCAACTGACTAGCAGTGATCGTCTCCTTGACTGGCAGAAAGTGTGCAACTTTGGAGAGTTGGTCGATGACGACAAGAATAGCATCATGACCCTTTTGTGACCTGGGAAGACCAGGGATAAGATCCATTTGCACTTTGTCCCATTTCCACTCAGGGATAGGGAGCAGTTGCAGAATTCCAGCAGGCTTCTGATGTTCTGCTTTAACGCAACGACAAATCTCACATTCAGCAACATAACGAGCAATGTCATGCTTCATCTTAGATCACCAGTACCTTTGACGGAGATCACGATACATCTTGGTGCTACCCGGATGAATAGACAGCGGTGTATCATGTGCCTCCTTCATAACTTTGTCGGTCATAAGCTCGAACCGAGGTACCACAATGCGGTCTCTGAAATACAAAGTTCCATCTTCAGCAAGTAAGAAATCTCTGTACTTTTCAAGGTTAAGATATCTTTTCATCCGATCAACTTCAGCATCCTTAGCTTGCGCATGCTTAACAGCTTTCTCAAGATCTGGCTGTATAACAAGGGTATTAAGAGAACCCTGTGGAACAATGTGGAGGTTCAGCTTGCGCAGTTCTTCATACAGATGAGGTTGAGCTCGCTGAACCATGAGGTTGTTGCAATAGGACTTGCGGCTCAAGGCATCGGCCATCACATTAGCCTTGACAGGGGTATAAGAAATAACGCAGTCATAGTCCGTAATCGTTTCCAACCATCGCTGTTGGCGGAGATTGAGATCCGGCTGAGTAAACAAATACTTCAGACTTTGATGATCAGTATAAATCTCACATCGATTACCAAGGAGGTAATGTCACCACAGCTTCAATGCATATATCACTGCAACTAGTTCAAGATCATGCACTGGATAATTCTCTTCATGAGGATGCAACTGTCACGAGGCATAAGCAATTACTCTGCGTTCTTGCATCAGGACACAGCCTAATCCCTGACGAGAAGCGTCACAATAGATCACGAAGTCCTTGCGAGAATTCGGAGGAGCAAGCACTGGTGCAGAGGTCAGCTTGTCCTTAATGGTCTGGAAACTTTCCTGACATTTATCTGTCCACTCAAACTTAACGCCTTTGTGAAGCAGATTAGTCAGAGGCTTGGCAATTTTAGAAAAGTTCTCGACAAATCGACGACAATAGCTTGCGAGTCCGAGAAAACTTCTGACTTGCTTGACATTGTTCGGAGGATTCCAGTTAAGAATAGCCTGAACTCATTCTGGGTTGACAGCAATGCCATCCTTGGAAATCACGTGACCAAGGTAGGTTACTTCAGATAACCAGAATTCACACTTGGAATATTTGGCATATAGCTGATGCTCTCGAAGCTTTTCCAGAACAAGATGAAGATGTTCAGCGTGTTCTTCCTTATTCTTGGAAAACACCAGGATATCATCCAGATAAACCACGACGAATTTGTCGAGGTAATCCATGAAGATATAATTCATCAGACGGGAGAACGTTGCTGGAGCATTAGTTAAGCCAAAAGACATGACAGTGTACTCATAAGAGCCATAGCGAGTTATAAAGGCAGTCTTGGGGATATCCTCTTCGCGAACGCGGATCTGATGATAACCCAACCTCAAGTCGAGTTTAGAGAACACTGATGATCCAGCAAGTTGATCATACAGGTCATTGATCTGAGGAAGCGGATACTTGTTCTGAATGGTGGCTTGGTTGATAGGCCGGTAATCTTGGACTGATCGGTTTGTACCATCTTTCTTTTTGACAAAGAGAGAAGGTGCTCCCCAGGCAGAGGAACTTGGGCGAATGAAACCCTTGCGAAGTGATTTGTCGAGTTCCTCCTTAAGCTCAAGGAGTTCATGAGGAGGCATCTTATAAGGACGCTTCGCAATAGGAGTGGTGCCTGGTTTTAGGTCGATGACAAACTCGACAGCTCTAGCAGGGGGTACTCCTGGGAGTTCTTTCGGAAAGACATCTTGGAAGTCGCGAACGACTAGAACGTTTTCGATCCCCTCAAGAGGAGAAGCGTTTAACGCATTCAGAGCATAAATCTGAGCCTCGGCACTTTGAACAACATGAGCATGGTAACTTACTATCTCATCCGAGGGATGCAGAAGTTGGACAGACTTGGTGGCACAATTGATTAAGGCGATGTGAGCCTTCAACCAATCCATTCCCAGAATGAGGTCAACCTTAGAAAACTTCAAAATAATGGGAAATGCATGGAATTCCAACCCTTCGATTTCAATGGTAACATCGGGGTTGAACATAGAGGTTCGACAATGGCCCGTGGGAGTGTTAACCACTAACGGCTGGTGCAAATTTTCATGTTTAATGCCATGAAACTCTTCTGATATGAAAGAATGCGATGCTCCTGAATCAAACAAAACAGAAGCTGGTACTGAATTAACAGGAAGTGTACCCATCACAGTAGCTGGTTGGTCTGGTCTTCATTCATGTTGACATGATAAACCTGACCACGACCATAAGAAGGCCTGGCATTGTTGTTGCGGGGCTGATTGTTGCCACGGCCAGCAGATGGAAGCACAAGCTAATTCTAACTCTGGGAGCAGTCTCTGGCACGATGACCTGGATGGCCACACTTGAAGCAGAGTCCATTGTCGGGACGGGGAGCAGGAGCTCGAGGCATTGGAGCTTGAGGTCTGAACTACCTCAAAGGTGGAGGAGGCATACGAGGTGCAACATAGGATGGCCTCGGAACAGGTACAGTCGGGCGGTACATGCTGTTAGGGATCCATATGCGGCGCTTCTGGGAAGATGAGCCCGCTTCACAAGTGCGCTTAAGAGCGTCCTTGTGATCCTTCAGACCAGTCTCAACCTGTATAGCCTTGTTCACCAAGGTGGTGAAGTTGGCAAAGTCTTGAACTAACAGTGCAAGCTTGATGTCAGGGTTGAGCCCTTCACGAAACTTCTCCTATCTGCGCGCATCGGTAGCAATGTCCTCTTCAGCATAGCGAGAAAGTTCCAGAAATTCCTGTTGATAGGCTTCCACAGACTTGTTGCCCTGGGTAAGGTTGTGGAACTCTCGCTTCTTGTGATCCATGACTCCCTGAGGAATATAACGGGCTCGGAAAGCAGCTTTGAACTCCACCCAGGTGATGATAGTCCCAGCAGCTAAGGTTTGCCTGTGAGTGTCCCACCAGTGGGCTGCGGGTCCCTTCAGAAAGTAGGAGGCGAAGGTGACATAGCTGGCAGGGGCCACATTCGCAGACTCCGTCTCAAAGGTGATGTCACGGAGCCAATCATCAGCGTCAAGCGGCTAGACTGAGTTGCGGAAGATGGTTGGATTCATGCGCACAAACTCGTGCAAAGTGATTGAGGCCGGCTGCTGGTTGGCATTGGGGCGGGGAAACTGATCCATAAGCCCTTGCATAAACTGGCGGTGCATTTCGAATTATTGCATCATTGCAGCCATATAGTCGGGCGGTGGTGGATTGTTGGCACCACGGCCACGACCTGTTGGTCTAACCATCCTGCTAAAATTCAATAGGGGGTAGTTTAGCAACGAGCATTTGCAGTTGTATGGAATCATTCATGAAGTAACATGCACAACAAAAGGAAGTGCAATAGATACATAAACATAGTCAACATGACATACCGATCCATACATAGATTCGGTTACAAGCTAGTGTTACAACAGCGAAAAGGGAAAGCTAGACAACTAGGCGGCACGCAGGCACGCGGTGGAGGGATACAACAACGTGACATAGCGATATGCTACATCAACGTCAGAGAAAACCACTGAAGCCAGGCAGATGCAGGTGACGACGTAGGGTACCCTCGATATAAGGATCCTGCGCTCCGTGAACACTCTGATGCAGAACCTGGTCCCGAACTAGAAGAAGAGGACCACGTGGAGGGGTAAGACCTCCAATAGCAGGCCACTCAAGACCTGGTGGCATCTCCGTCCTGCGCGGGTAAAGAATGTACTCTGGGTGCATCCGTGCACTGACTGCTGGTAGCAACTGTGTCAGAGCGTCGTAAAGACGAGCACGAGTAGCGTACAACTCGAAAGCAAGAGCTCGAGTAGTGTGGTCCAGAGTCTGAGTGTACTGTACCAAAACCTGTGGGTCATAACGACACGGCACGTAAGGTGTACAGACAGCAGTATAATATCCAGTCTCATCCCCAGCGGGGGCATAAGGGATGTATCTGAAAGCAATCTCCTCCAAGCGACTGTTGTGCTCTCCACGAAGACGGGCAATAGCAGTATAGGCAGCATCATGGACGGCCATGCCGACAGTCACTCCAACACCATGAAAGGTGTGTAACTCGGTGCTGGAGATGTCCTGCCGATCAAAAATGCGAACCACAACATGGTACTACTCCTGGTTGAACTCGTGGTAATCCTCGTAAACTGTGTACTTGGGGTACCAGCGATATCCCAGCCTGGTCAAGAGGTCGACCAAGATAGCAGGGAACCCAGTCGCATCAACAGCCTTAGTCTGGCGCACAAGCTATCTTGCGGGACGCATCTGAAACAAGGAGTGCAAGAAGTCAAATGACAGTGTGAGAAGCATAACATAGCATTGGAAATAAAGGTTTGCAGATAATCCAGCTCTCCGGGTGAATGTGAACACGAGAACCTAATGTCAGAGTTAGCAAAATCTTTTAACCCGAAAGGAAGAGAGATCAGAGTCCCAGAGTATGGAAGAGGAATAAAAGATCCTAATATCACCCATTGGCGACGTGGGCCCGTAAGCCACAGAGCCATGTTAGTAAAACAGTTTTGCAAAGACTAGACTCAACTTCGGCCAAGGAGTTGGAAAGGGGGGTCCTACAGGCAGTTGGCTCTGATACCAATTTGTGACGCCCCTGACTTAATCGTGCACTAATCATACACGCAAATGCACACGATCAAGCCTAAGGACTCACTTGAAGATATCACAACGCAACTCTAAACACAAATAAAAGTCATACAAGCTTTATATTACAAGCCAGGGGCCTCGAGGGCTCGAATACATAAGCTTGAGTCATACAAGCATCAGCGGAAGCATCAGATATCTGAGTACAGACATAAAAGTTAAACAGACAAGCCTTAAGAAGGCGGGCAAAAGAACGACAAAGATCGAAAGGCGTAGGCCTCCTGCCTGGGTGCCTCGTATCTACTCCTGGTCGTCGGTGGTCTCCACGTAGTAGTACTCTCCACCAGAGGGGTAGTAGTAGTAGTCGTCGGCTGGCGCAGCTAGCTCCGGGGCTCCGTCATCTGATCGCAGCAATCGGGTATAGAGGAAAAAGGGAAGCAAAGCAACCATGAGTACTCATCCAAAGTACTCGCAAGACTTACATCATATGTATTCTAAATATGCATCGGTATCAAAGAAGGGCTGTATTAGTGGACTGAACTGCAGAAATGCCAGAATAGAGGGGAAAAGGCCTAGCCTATCGAAGACTAGCATCTTCAGCGTCTTGTAGCATTAGAAGAGTGCAGATTAGTACATAAGTATGGTAGTAACAACAAGTATAACAATAGCCACGCCCAGAGATCCTTCCTCGACTCCCTGCGAGAAAGCGATCCCGGAGCTATCATATTACCCAGTTCTAGTTGTAGTAGATCGGGATACTTTCTGAGCATCCTGTTACCGTGAACACGGCTATTCGAATAGATATACTTCCCTGCAGGGGTGCACCAACTTACCCAACACGCTCGATTAACTCTGGCCGGACACACTTTCTTGGTCCATGCTCGGCCTCGGCTGATCGACATGTCGTAGCCCTACCTAGGCTCAACAGAGAGGCCAACACGCCGGTCAACATCCTAAGCGCTCAGGGGTCTTGGGCCCATCGCCCTTTGCACTCCTGCGCGTTGCGAGGACGGCCGGGAGCAGACCTAGCCCCCTTAATACAAGCACAGGCTTTCGCGGTCCAACCCGGGCGCGTACCGATCAACTGCTGACATCTGAAGAACTTCGGCTGATACCACGACGCCGAGTGCCCATACTATTCCCACGTGGTGGTTAGTGCGATAAGGCCGGAGGCCGACTCAGATCACATATCCTAACCCATTAGTGCGTTGGGAGCTCGCGGTGACAAGCAGCGACTCACGATCATGTGACCCCGTCGCCCCGTCTCGTGGACTTACGGCAAGGGCTAGGAATGCCCGGCCGTGCCACGTAATCACCTCTCGGGTACCCTCATGGTCAACCCGATACCACATCTCTCGCGGGTACCCCTCGGGGCCGACCCGACTTTATTCAGTAACAGTAGTAAAGCCAAAGTATCCGTGTGTCCGTGACATCAAGAAGGAACCCGAGGAATCACCCTCGTTGGATTCCCACTCGATGTACCCGTCAAGGTGAACCCGGAGGAATCACCCTCGATGGTATTCACACTTGCGGGGTTGCACGACAGAAGCTTCATCAGAAGTGGTGAAAGAGGAATCACCCTCGGTAACCCACAACTGACTAGCTGTACTACAGAGGCAACATCAGGAGTGAGATAAGAGGTATCACCCTCGGCACTTGATGGTAACTCTGCAGAGTCGAGCAACTTAGGGGGTGTGCGGTGATGTGCTGGTCTCAGCCCGTCGATCACATCGAACGGGGCACTGGTAACTAAGCGGGGCAACTAAGAACAAGGAAGAGGGGCCACAGATGGTTTACTAACCACCCTACACTAAGCATTTAGGATATCAGGTAAAGTATCAAAAGGCAGTTTACAAAACAGGCTATGCATCAGAATAGGTATTCAGAACAAAAACTGTAGCAATTCTAATGCAAGCATGAGGGAGAAGGAATAGGCGATATAGGCATGCTCAAGGGGGGGTTGCTTGCCTGGAAGCTCTGCGGCAAAGGAGGGGTCCTCAACGGTGTAGTCGGACTTCGGAGTTGCGTTGGTCTCGGGGTCTACTGGATAAGAAGAGGGGGAAGAAACAATAAATAAAAGCAAACAATTGCAACACAATGCATGGCATGGCAATATGCAGTGCTGGTGGTGACCTAATGCAATGCTACATGTCGCAGACGAAGCGGGAAAATATCTGGGATATTTTCCCGGCGTTTAGGCGGATTTCGGTATACTGAACCGGAGGGGAAGGTTCCATGTTCAGATAGATAGGAGTGATGGTCAAGCATTTTGACCACATATTCGGATTCGTCTCATTTTTCTGATCAACTTTCATGTTGAAAACTTTTCGATCCGAGCTACGGTTGAATTTCTACGAATTTTCTAAGATTTAAACCTTTTTCTGAAATTCTAGAATTTAAATCTAATTCGAAAAATAACAGAAAAAGAAAATACTACGTCAGCATGATGTCAGCATGACGTCAGTGGTCAACCCCAGCTGTTCCAGGTCAAACCTGACAGCTGGGTCCCACCAGTTAGTGACAGAGAACTAAATTAGGTTTAAATTAAACTAACAGAGGTTAAGTAGCACGTGGGCCCTACATGCCAGTGTCTATTTAGTTTAACTAATTAATTTTAATTACAAAATGTTAATTAAATAGGTGGGGCCCGCCTGTCAGTGGCACTGTGCTGGCACGTCAACGCGTTGACCGGTCAGCGCGGTCAACTGAGTCCCCTGGGCCCACTGGTCAGCGACCCAGGGAGCCCCACGTGGCAGCCAGCTTAGCGGTGCCGGCGTTTAAACGCCGGCGGCCTCGTTTCAGGGCGGTGGCGTACGGGCGCTCGCCAGATTTCGCGTGTAGGAGGCCGTTCGGCACGCGGCTAGGCGCGTTCGAACGAGCGCTCGAAGGCGCGTCGACTGGTAGCGGTGGCGTCGCCGGAGTCGGCCGGAAATGGCGACGGCGAGCGGCAGAGGCGGCGGCCGGAATCGGGCCTCGACGGTTTCGGCGAGGCAAGGCACGGGGAGGCGCGCTAGCGGTGGCGTTGGGTTCCTACGGCTACGCTGAGCACGGCTGCATGCTCGGACGCGCTCGACGGCGACGGCATTGACGGCGACGAGCTCGACGGCGGCGATGCATACGGCCACGGCGAGATCGGCCGCTACGGGTGCGGAGAAGGGCGGAAAAGAGAGGGGAGAGGGGAAGAAGCTCACCGAGCAGGCACACGGTGGCCCGACGAGTAAACGGTAGCGCAGGGCGGCCGGAATCGACGGGGAGGCGCCGGCGACCCGAGGAAGAAGACGGCATCGAGGAGCTCGATGCAGCGGTCCCCGGCTCAAATGGAGGGCACCGGACGGCGTATCGGTCCACGGCGGAGAGCTACGACATGTCAGCGAGGCGAGGCGGTGACGGTGGCCGCGGGATCGACGTCGAGCGGCGACGGCAGCGTTCGGGCGAGGAGTAAAGCGAGCGGGCGAGCGAGGGAGAGGGGGAGGCGAGTGGATGAGGACGACGGGGTGGCAGCGGGCGCCGTTCTTATCCGCTCGGTGGCTCCTGTAGCGCCGCGGTGTCGGCAGCTCGCCGGTGCGCGCGCGCGCGTCCTCGGCGACGGCGACACGGGGAGGAGAGAGGCGGGAGGAGGGAGACAGGCCGGGGTGGGCTGGGCCGAGTGCACTGTGCACTTAGGCCCAGTCGGTTTAGGCCTTTTTATTTTCTTTTTCTGTTTTTCTTTTTATAGAAGGTTTAGAAAATAAAATGAGCTGCCAAATTGCATTTAGTAAAATGTGAAACTTGTCCACAAAAATACTTTGCATTATTCTGCACTGCCACAAAAAGTTTGGGCAATTTTTCAATCCATTTGAATTTTTCATAATTGAAATGGCATTTAAAGTGTTGTTTTTGCACTGTTTAATTGCCCTAGTCCACATTTAGCATTGATGGTGATGTTGTTTTCCTGAACAAATATTTGTTTTGGAATTTTTGCCAAATGATGAACTTTTTCTCAGGCATTTTTGAGCAACTTCAAATTTCACTTTGAATTTGAATTGATTTCAGTGAAGGAATTTGAAATGAGATATTATTCCAACATGATTAAACATTGCAAATCACAGTGTTTTGGCATAATCATCATGGATTATTGTATCTCATTACACAGGGGTGTTACACCGGGTTAGTTCTAATCAAATCATACCAAAACCATATAGAATTGTTATAAATATGGCATGAATACTTCATAAATTATAGATACGTTGGAGACGTATCATGACTCACGGTGTTATCATAATCAATATCTATCATGTGATTCTACGTTTATTTTCAAATTGATCGGATTGATTCGCTTATTTACCAAATCCGGTGATGATAATGTGAGTCGTGGTTATCATAATAGCTATCTATCATGCGATTCTACGAGTTTAATATCCAAATTGATCGGCTTGATTCTACTCGGTAGAATCTATGATTTTAAGACATGACAATAACGATTTCTACGATTGTCGATCTTACTTTATGGGTTGTGATCCATTTTAGAATCGTGATCTTGATAACCTTGGTTAGTCATACAACTCGATTAAGGTGTCAATTTGGCAATTAGCCTCATCCACCGTGCGTGGTTGATGTTGCGTGTAGGTGATTTCTTGTAGCCCTTGTGCAAGGGTTACGAGAACTCAACTTTGTCATGTTTTTTGTAAGAGAAGTGTTGCATTTATTTTTATAATATTAGCATGTTGCATCACATATAGCATCTCTCGGGAGAAATCCAGAAAGACAACACACCAAGCGAAATTACAGGCAACAGAGAAAATTTACAGATAAAATCTTGTTTATCCTTGCAGTTACCAACAAACAGATTAAAATCTCTAGCCACCGTCCGTCGGAAAGGAGAAGAAACCGTATGCACCAAGCCAAGATCCAAAAGAAAAGCATAACAGCAAAACTACGTTGTGAGCCTCTAAACAGGCGCCACCGCGAATGGCGTCACGTTTGTCGCTGTGGGTTGTCGGTCGGACTTCATGTATTGATACCACAATCCAAGAGGAGTGAAGATTTGCTTTGTCATGCATTGTGTTTGGCAATTCTGCATGGCATGCGGTTTTTTTTTACTCCACTACAAATCTGACGTCAAATTTTTAACCATGGCAAATCGAACGTTTTTCATGGTAAATTATGTTTTCCGAGGATGGCAAGTTTAGTTGGCGGGTATGCAAATCCGTCTCAGTTATTTCTTTTTTTGTCAGAAAATTACCGTGCTTGCACACTAGATTTGTCATCATCGCGCCAACATAAATTGACACGAAAAAGGTCTGATTTGCCATGCCTAAAAATCGGACGTCTGAGTGTTTCCTTTTTTTTTTTTCCTCACCAGCCTTTGGACTTTGTGGTGCAGATGCAGATAACGAAAACTTTCAAGGACGTCTGAGTGGTTAGCCTTACATGGTTAGAATCAAACGCAAAGTTAGCCATATGGACACTTATATTTTCCCAATGGTGACATGACATATGCATGTCAAGATACTACACGGCATATTCCGTAAGAAGCAAGTAGTAGTTCCTTCGAATGCACCGTGGCCTGGAGCGAGCCGTCGCCCCCTAGCCACCGGTACCCATGATTACTGCGAGTCGTTGGGGCTGGACAAACACCTGCACACAAAGGTCCGTCTTTTTTTTCTACAGGACAAGAAGGTATTAAATCCGTTGCGCCCGTTTGGCCGACCTCGAGCAGGAGACACAAGCATACTATATGTACTTGGGACAGCTAGTTTAATTTAGATCCATCGATCGCCGGCCGGCCGATACATGCACCCATTTACTCTTTCGTGGCGCCTATGAGTGAACACCTGTGGTGGATGGAGATCACTTTATATATTCATTTTTCCTCAACAATTATATTATATATTACCCCTCTTCGATTCATTCATTCATTCACGAAAATCTCTGTAGGGTCGGCGAGTTGTCGAAATTAATCGGTCATCGGTGCAAAAGAAAAGGGTGTGTCTAGGGCACATCTAGATGTGACATAGTTATTGCACATCTAAATGACTAAATGAAACATAAAAAGGAAAAGAAAAAGAAAAAGAAAATATCCGCACGAATCTTCACATAAGATCAATGATATAAGACTTAGATGTGCAATACTTATGTCACATCTAGATATGATTTAGCAAAACCTAAAAGAAAAATGTTCTTCGAGGTACTTTGGCTCCGTGGGTGGGTATCAATCGGTGCAGAGGCTGGAGTTTTCGCCACCTTACTTATCAGAAGAAGAAAAATGACTCTTCAGCTCCAACCAGAAATATCAATGATTCCATGCGCTAAATAATTAAGCTACTTAGTTTACATCGATTCAACATAAGGATAGAGTAATTACGGAGATAATTAAGAAGATGATCATGTTTAGACACATGTTGTGGTTGAATACATGAGAGCATTTGAAACGATAAACTCGAAAACAAATCCAAGATCCATGCGTACAAAAGTAGAAGGAGGCGTGCTCTATCGATCGATGCAAACTACTCACGACCACACCAAGTCATGTCATCGACTCATCACGTGGTATAACGAAAGCGATCGACCTGTTCAGCAATAGAAATTTTACTGTGCAGTAAAAGTCAATAGCTTATACCACGAAGAGTTTGAATTTATCCGCGCGTTACCACGCAACAACCACAGCCCCAGAAAGTTCGCTCGCGCCGCTCCCGCGAGCGGCCGGGCGAAACCCTAGTCCGCCGCCGCCGCCTCCCACACCTTGGCCTCCTCCTCCCTCGCCGCCGCCAGGGGACGGCGCCGGGCAAAGCCCGTGCGTGCGTCGGCGGCGGCGGGGTCCTTCCCTCCCCACGAGGCGCGGGCGGCGCGGGACGTCCGGCTTCCGTGGTGGCGCGCGTGGCCAGGAATGGCGTGCAGTCGAGTGGATCTGGCGTGGGGGCGGCCAGGAGAGGGCGGATCTGGCGCCGGCGAGGGCGTGGCGCGCGGCGCGTCCAGGGCGGGCGGCCTGCCGCGGAGGCGGCCAGGCTAGCGGATCTGGCGCCGGTGAGGGCGCGCGTCCAGGGGCGAGCGGGCGTGGTGCGCGGCCTAGCCCGGTGGCGGCCAGGCGAGGGCACGTGCGGACGCGGCCCGGGGTGGGCGCGACCTGGCGCGGTGGCGGCCAGGCGAGGGGGCGTGGAGGTCCGCGGTCCAGGCGTGGGTCGCTCGTCACGGGGGCCTAGGGAGCGTGCGGGGCCGGCGTGGCTTGCCCCTCCGGGTGAGTGGCGGCCGGGCCTGGCCAGATCCGAGGGCGGCGTGCTGGTGGTTGCCTCGGATTCGGCGCGGGCTGGCGGGGCGGCGCCCCTCCGGCGTGTGGCGGCCGGATCTGGACGAACCTGGCCAGATCCGTGGTGTGTTGGACGCGCGCCGGCCCTGCGCGTTGGTCCTGTGATGCTGGAGCAGGCGGCTCCGGCCGTGATAGATGCGGGATGCAGGGACTGATCTGGTCACTGTAGACTCGCCGTGGGCGGGGTGGACCACGACTCCATGGCTTCTACGACTAGGTTCTGCGGCGGTGGCGGTGCGAGACTGCATGGACGAGCTTCTGTGGGCACGAGCGAAGGTGTGCGGCGATACGGACGAAAGTCCTGCACGACCAGAGGCCGGTGGCGATGGCGCCTGTGGGTGTCATTTTCCTCCTTGGAGGCGTCACCTGAGGTGTGTCGGCATCTTCCTCGTGCTCGGATGGTGGTTTGTCTCCGGGCGAAATCCTAGGTCCGGTGTTGGATCGGCGTGATGGCGGCGTGTTTGACATCGTTCCTCTGTTGGGAGCATCACGTTTGGAGACATTTCCTGGAAGCTCTTTGCGGCGCTCCTCCGGTGCTCGCCGCTGTTCAAGGTGAAGCTCCAGGCGCAATGTACGAAATCATCGATGAGTCCAAGACGAAGCTCTTCTTGGGATCGACCAAGTCCCGCCATCTACCCCCTGCTTCCAGGGTGGATGGTGCGTTGGCGAGGGAAGTTTTTAGTTGGAGCTGCTGTCTTCGGAGGTGATCGGCGTTGTTCGAGACGCGGTGGTGATGCTTAGCTTAGAACAGGTGCTTCGGTTGTGTAGTCGTGTTGTATGTGGTGGGTGTAGCTCTCTGCAGCTAATAGGGCCGCAGTTTTTCCTTTCTCTTTTGATCTTCGGATCTTCACCATGTTGTTCTGCCGCTGCTTTCTGCTAAATCTGAATCAAGCCAGCAATTTGCTGGATCTTTCAAAAAAAAAAAAAAACATCCGCGCGTTGTTGAAATAATTAGGTTCAACAAAGTTGATGTGTCCTAAAACAAGCAAGCCAACATCAATATCAAGCAATTGCTTCACATATCTGAGGTGGTATGACAAGTTAATTTCTGAAAACTACATCGCATGGACAAAGTATCACCAGAGAGCTATCAGCTTGAGGTTGGTTCATTTCATCCACAATAAAACCCATAATTTTGCTCATATGTACATTCGATTCTTATGTTCAAATTCGACTCACATCTAAGCTAAATTGGTCACAAACATCTCAACTTACAAGTAGTCCCAATACAAACATGCGCAAACCAAACGAGAAAGCGAAATGTGTGCCTCATTTTAAGCAGCACTAGAAAACCACACAAAACCAAGAAAATAAGAAGAAGAAAGGAAATTAAGGGGTTGTTTTACAGCAAGCCTAATTAATACTCCCACAGGAGAGGCTGGAAGCCGATTGGGTCGAGACAATCGTACGCCGTCCAGCAGTGATCGGACGGCGTGAAATCCACCACGTCCTCCACCCACAGCGGCGCCAGCTCGTCGAACACCATCTCCACCTGCGTAGCCGTGAGCTGCTGCTCATTTCCCTGGCTCGGCTGGAACGGCTCATGCTCCGACTCCGGCTCGTCTCGCGTGGCCGGCTGGTCGCTTGGCGCCGGGGCATTGCCGCACGGGGAGGCCGGCGCGGCGGCGGGAGAGGTTGAAGCGGAGCAGCACTGGTGGTCGTGGTCGTGCATGAGGGCGGCGCGCGCGGCGGCGGCCTGGACGTCGCACGGGGCGAGGGAGGCCGGACGGGGGAGCGCGGGCGCGAGGTCCGGGAAGTTGAGCACCGCGCGTGCGCCCTTGATACTGAGCGCGGCGGCGTCGTGGGCGCGCGCGGCCATCTCCGGGCACGGGAAGGTGCCGAGCCAGATGCGGGACTTCTTGCGCGGCTCCCTGATCTCCGACACCCACTTGCCCCACGCCCGCATCCGCACGCCGCGGTACGACGCCGCCGCCGCCGGGGCCGCCTCCTCGTCGGCCGCCGCGCGCTTCCGCTTGTTGCCGCCGTCCTGCTTCTTGTCGTCGGCCCTGGGCGAGCACGAGGACGTGGAGTAGGAGGAAGTGTAGGACGACGTGGTCGTCGCCGTCGTCGACGAGGACTCGGAGCTCTGCTCGCTCGCCGCCATGCGCGCGCAGAGACCACCACGTACCCCGCCCGTATGAGATGGAGATGCCACGCGCTCGCTCGTGATAATGGGAGGACCGTGCGAGGGGTAAGACTCGAGTTACTACGAGCGAGGAGAGGGATGTAGAGAGGGAAGAGGGAGGTGGTGCTGTATATGTAGAGGAGAGTGGAGGCAACGTGGCGTGGGATAGGAACCCATGAACGACAGCTGACTCCGCCATGATCAATAATTAGGGTCGTATGGTCTCTGCACGGACCGGCCCGGCCCGGAGCTGCAGGCTCTGGCTACACCTAGATATTCAATTCCTCCCGACGATTTACTTAACTCCCTGACATTTCAGAACGCAGCACACCTTCTTCAAAACTATATATGATGCCTTACAAATAAAAACGTCTATAGCACAGTAGAATTAGAAATGGTTATTTCTCACTCACATTTTTTTTGAAGGGCAACAGTAGGATAAAACCCCACTGCAATTTTTATAAATTAATTGAAGAGTGAATTCTATTTTTACCCCCTAGTTTCACTTTTGTGACAACAATTATCCCATTAGTTTTTCCATATTTTACACAATTTAAGCAAACTTGTGCCAAAAATTGTCCCATTTACTTTCTTCCCCTGTTTCGGTGTTGACTGTGCATGCCATGTTGGCTGATTAATTTTACTGTTTGGTTTTGTCTGGTTCGCTCTCGATTTGGCAGGGGATGAGTCCAACGTGTCAACGGGGGAGATTTCGGGTTAGAACCATAGCCGCACCTTCTATTTTTCACTCGCGTTTCTTTCTCCAGCCATTGCTTTTATATGTGAATAAAATTACAATATGATGAAAATATTTTTCACAATAAATTTAATGATATTTTTTTTACCTATCTGATCGTCGTATTTTCTATGCATGTAGTGTGTCAAAATTGATGAGAGTGGCTATTCGGATCCTGAGCTCGTCTACTCGCACGAGGAACATTAAATTGAAAAAAATAGCAAACAAAATCAAAACAATCTCGATTTTTTTTAGCACCAAAGATGCACAAGTTTTGTAGGTATGTGCAGAAATCTTTGGTGATATGAGATCGGGGGAGCTCTGGACAAAAATAACAAAATTGGAGCTCTAAAAAAGGTTTGAAACTCTGGATTTTGGAGCACGATTTTTTTGTCCAAAGCTTCCCTAGGGTCATACCGTCACAAAATTTTGCAGGAACCTAGAAAACTTGAGCATCTTTGACGCAAAAAAAAAAACAGTTTTTTTTTTATTTTGTTGCTTTCTTTAATTCATTATTCATTTGGTAGCGGACGGCAATTACCGAAAATTCATGAGCTATATGTACACAATAATCTCCCCGCAAAAAAAGTGCACACTAATCTATGAGGATGTGTATTCCTGAATTGCGATGTGATGACCTTATTGTACGATCTGCTTTACAAAGCAAAAGAAAAGAATATCGATTGGTTAAAATCTTGATTCACCGCAATGCCCAATGCAACATTAACCGTGAGGGTCCCCGCGAAAGAAAAACATAAACCGGGAGGGAGGTGTTGAATTATAGATGGGCTTTGGACCATATAAAACAGTAATTCCAGGTTAATCTCTAAGGCCCATGTAGGTGCATGGCAAGTGGTGGAAGGTTTAGTGCCACCTTACAAGTTGAGGAGAGTTGAGACCCCTTTATAAGGGTTGCTCTTCCACTAGCCATTGTAAACTTGAGAGGAGGAATGGTACATGTGCACTTCTCCTCCTCCTCTGCCCACCTCGCGCGCGCGCTGTGTTTCGTGAATGAGTCGAGCTCAAACCTATGTTTGCGCTTTTATTTTTGCCGGTCAGGAATGGTTAATTAATGAGTCACTAACGGTTGTCTGAGACGTTGGACCGTGGGCCGTTTTCCGACTCGGTTGTGGGCCTAAAGCCCAGGCCCATGAGTCCCTACCCGACCACATTTATATATAGGAGGCGTTTGCCAGTGCAGTCAACACTCTCACTCCCTCCTTGCTCAACCCTAGTTGTCATTCCACGTTCCTCTCATTGTGCTGCTTCCGGCGATCCCATCTCGTTGGCCGTGTGCACGACCGACGGGAGAGCAAGCCTCCGAAACCCCGTCCTTCGAGATCTTGCACCGGGAGAAGGGCGATAAGGTCACTACTAGGGAAAGCCCTAGTAGTAGCGCGGGGTTATGGGCTAGTGAAAGCACATTTGCTCCCTTGGTGGTTATGGTAATTCATAACAACATATATCTCATTATGCTAAAGATTTCAGGATGTTCAATGATTGGCATGGCAAGGACTAGAGATGTGGACCCCTCAAAATGCTAAGGACAAGGATTGGCAAAAGATCAAGACTCTACATTTTTGGTTTAGTGATCCAAGATCACATTGAGTCCATAGGAAAGCCAATACTATTAAAAGGGGATGAGGTGTTGCTTAATGGTCTTTTTGCTCAAGTGCTTAGTGACAGTACCCCTAAACCTCCAACTGCTTTCTCTACCCAAATATGTCCAAAACCTACATTCCAACTCGACCCCACCGAAATTCTCTATCCGAAGCCACCGAGTTCATCTGGACTTAGCCACTGCCAAAACCTAACAAATCGGATCCACCGATATGGATCTCGGTCTCACCGAGATGGCCTTGCCAACTCTCTGTAATCGTTTGCAGTCACTTCGGTTTCACCGAGTTTTGCAAATCGGTCTCACCGAGATGGCTTGCCAACTCTCTGTTGCCTTATTGCTTCACTTCGGTCTTACCGAGTTGATGCAATCGGTGCCACTGAGACGAGGTTTGCCCTAGCCATTGCACTTCGGTCCATCCGAGTTGTTCCAGTCGGTCCCACCGAGATTCCTAACGTTCATACCTTTTACACAGTTCGGTGCCACCGAGATTTCTGAATCGATGCCACCGAGTTGGGTCAAAAGTGTGTAACGGTTGGATTTTGTGTGGAGGCTATATATACCCCTCCACCACTTCCTTCTCAGTAAGGAGAGCCATCAGAACATGCCTACACTTCCACCATACATTTTCTGAGAGAGAACCACCTACTCATGTGTTGAGATCAAGTCATTCCAATCCAACCATGTGAACCTTGATTTCTAGCCTTTCCCAAGCTGCTTTCCACTCAAATCCTTCTTCCACCATAGCCAAATCTGTGAGGAGTTGTTTGAGTGTTGGGAAGATTATCATTTGAAGCACAAGAGCAAGGAGTTCATCAACAACACACCGTCTATTACCTTTTGGAGAGTGGTGTCTCCTAGATTGGTTAGGTGTCACTTGGGAGCCTCCGACATGATGTGGAGTTGAACCATGGAGTTTGTAAGGGCAAGGAGATCGCCTACTTCGTGAAGATCTACCCGAGTGAGGCTAGTCCTTCGTGGACGTAAGCCATGGTGGGATAGACAAGGTTGCTTCTTCGTGGACCCTTCGTGGGTGGAGCCCTCCGTGGACTCGCGCAGCCGTTACCCTTCGTGGGTTGAAGTCTCCATCAACGTGGACGTACGATAGCACCATCTATCGGAACCACACCAAAAACCACCGTGTCTTCATTGCGTTTGAAATCTCCGATCCCCTCCTTTACTTACATATGCAATTGTTTATTTTCCGCTGCTACACTCTTAGAATTGCATGTGTAGGGTGATGCTTGACTTGTATGCGTGCTAAAATCTGCCTACTTCTAAAATTGGGAAAAGGTTAGGTTTTTATTTGGTCAAGTAGTCTAATCACCCCCCCCCCCTCTAGACATACTTTCGATCCTACAAGTGGTATCAGAGCTTTGGTCTCCGTAAGCCTTGATTTCCATTGCTTTGGTGATCATAGCCTTGGTTTCACAACCTAGGAGAGTATGGCGTCTAGTGAGGGTAACTATCACCGTAGAGGTCCATATTTTGATGGTACAAACTTTGCTAGTTGGAAACATAAGATGAAAATGCATATTCTTGGTCATAACCCCACCGTTTGGGTTGTTGTTCGTGTTGGCTTGCAAGGTGATTTCTTTGAGGATGGCAAGGAACCGGATCGTGAAGCAACCCCGGAAGAATTGAAGATGTTGCAATATAATGCTCAAGCTTGTGACATTCTCTTCAACGGTTTGTGTCCCGAGGAATTCAACAAAATCAGCCGCCTCGAGAATGCAAAGGAAATTTGGGATACTTTGGTTGATATGCATGAGGGTGCCGAGTCCGTCAAGGAATCTAAGTTGGATGTGCTTCAAAGTCAACTTGACAAGTTCAAAATGAAGGATGGTGAAGGAGTAGCAGAAATGTACTCTAGGCTTGCTCTCATCACAAATGAGATTGCCGGCTTAGGAAGTGAAGAGATGACCGACAAATTCATCATCAAGAAGATACTTAGAGCTTTGGATGGAAAATATGATACCGTTTGCACATTGATCCAAATGATGCCAAATTACAAAGATCTCAAGCCCACGGAAGTCATTGGAAGGATTGTTGCTCATGAAATGTCACTCAAGGACAAAGAGGAGCTACACAACAAATCAAGTGGTGCTTACAAAGCCTCAACCGATGCACCAACAACTCCAAGTGACAAGCTAGTATCCAATGAAGAGATAAGCCTAATGGTGAAAAGATTCAACAAGTTCTACAAGAACAAAGGGAAAGAAAGAAGCTCTAGCTCAAGACACTATGAGAGAATATCATCAAGTCGTGACCGTAATTGCTACAATTGTGGAAAACCCGAACACTATTCCAATGAGTGTACGGATCCCTACAAGAAAAGAGACGAATCACCAAGAGGAAGACATAGAAGAGATGAATCACCTCACAAGGAGAGAAGGAGTAGAGATGATCGTTATGAACGAAGACACTCTCTAAGAAGCAAGGATTCAGAGAGGAAGGACAAGTCATCCAAGAGCTACACAAGAAGAAGACATCAAGCTCATGTTGGTGAATGGGTTTCCGGCTCCGACTCCGACAACCACTCCGAGAGAAGTTATCACTCCAACTCCGACTATAGTCAAGATGAAGGTGTTGCCGGACTTGCTCTTGTGTCATCCAACTCCCATGATCTATTTGACTCACCAAATGAAGGAATTGGAAGATGCTTCATGGCAAAAGGCCCCAAGGTATCACACCCCGAGTATCTTGATTTCAATAGTGATGAAGATGATTTGCTTGATGATGATGATTTACTTGTTGATAAGGCTAGTGATGTGAGCTATAATGAAAATGCTAGTAATCATGATAGTCAAGAGGAAACGAGTGACAATGCTATGAAGGAGATTGAGCGTCTAACTAAAGAACTAAATGCTCTTAAGTTAGCTCATGAAACAACTCAAGAGGATCATAGAGAACTTCTAAGAACTCATGAGAAGCTATGCTTCGAGAAGCTAAATTTAGAGCAAGAGCATGAGTTTCTCAAAGCTATCAATGACGATCTTTGAAAGAAGAGTTCTTCATATCTTGCCAAGCGTTTACTCTTGTCTACCTTTATGCCACAAGTTAAACCTAAGCAAACTAGCAACAAGGGTAAAAAGGGTTCTACCTCTAGTAGTAACAATAACAATGCTAAATCCAATGTTGTTGCTTCTAGTAGTTCTATTGATTCCACTAATGATTCTCTTAGCCAAGTTACACTTGAGCAAGAAAATATGCTATTGAAAGGAATTATAGAAAAAGGGTGTCTACAAGAGTCTTGCCGGGAGTAAGCAATTTGAGGAAATTGTACGCAAGCAAGGAAGGCACCGGAAGAACCAAGGTGTTGGTTTTGAACGAAAGTTCAATGCCAATGGAGTTGAGTGGGAAGAAGATCAATACCCCAAGACGAAGTTTGTTCCTCAGCAAGAGAAGTATGATCCTACTTCCTTCAAGGGAACACAAGCTCAAGAAGATCTTCCACCACAAGACCACAAGCTAAAAGGCAAGGACAAGCTTCAAGAAGAGATTGATTCATTTGAAGAAGCTCCTCAAGTCTTGGTCAAGTGGGTTCCCAAGACTTCATCAAGTTCTACTTCATCAAGTGCTACTACAACTCCAAGGATTCCCATCAAGTTGATGTGGGTCCAAAAGAAGAAGAACTAGAGAGTTCCTGAGGGTGACTCCGCCAACAAACTTCACTCATATTCATTATGGCAAGAACCTGTGCAACCAACTTCCACATTTTCCACTAGTTCATGGAGTCACAAACCCTCTTGTTGGTAAGGCAAGGGATAAGGTAATCAATGCATTCATGGACATCATATATGTGTATTTCATTCTATGTCTATGGATATCCTTGTATGTTCCTTGTGTGGGACTAACCCATGTAGGTATTGAAAGCACAAAACTCCAAAGGATTGCTCCCAACTCTTGATGGTCTACATCAACATTGAGCATCCACATCTTCAACATCTACATGAAGTCATCATCGACAAAACCCAAGGTTAGTTCATCCCTCTTAGGGGGGATATCACATCTAGGGGGAGCTTTGCTCTAAACAATTGAGCTAAAGCAACTCTAATGGTGTGAACACATCAATGCTTTATGTAAAAGTGGCAACCCCACTTGTGCTTAAACGATGAGTATGACCTATGATCAAATGTTCTCATTTGGCTCCTAAGTCAATATACTCATATATAGATGACTTAGTCATCGCCATTGCTTGATAGATGCTAGAATTGGTTGTGCATGTTTGACACATATTTTATTTGCTATCTTATTGTGTGAGCATGTTGGTTTGCATGTTTTCATCATTCGAGGACATTCATTTGTTGTTTTGATTGTCTTGGTTTTTCTGGCCAAGTGGATGTACAAGAATGCCTAAGTACCTTCTCTAGCTATCTATGCTTTCTTGTCTCAAATTCTATTCTTGCTACATCACAAAAATTGAAAAAGTCATTTTCGGACCCTCCGGGTGAGGAGCACTCGGAGCCACCGATCTGAAAGGGCTGAACCTCCAAAACCTTCTACATGATTTCGGCCGAACCAATTCACTCAAACTCGGTCCAACCGAAATCATTTAGATTGTTCTAGGTTTTCATCTCGGTGTCATCGAGTTGAACCATTTCGGCGCCACCGATGTGCTAACCTGCTTGCAGTTACACATATCGTTGCCACCGAGTTGTCCAACTCGGAGCCACTGACAGCATACGGGTATATATATCTGGCGTGACCGTACGGTTGAAATTTCTCGATCCCCTACGACCTTGCGCCCCACGGATGCCGTCGCCCTCGTCTCCGGACTTCGTCGTTGTCTCCAGCGCGCCCTCGCCGCCGGATTCCGCCGCTGTCAAGGGCAATCTACTCCGCCGTTGCCGTCGTAGAGGATCTCCACCGAGTTAGGGTGAGATTCGACCCCTTTCGTGCTCCAATTTCTGATTCAATGCACGATTGGATTGCCATGATTCTTGCCACGGATTAAGAATTCCTATTACACTGCAATGTCCATAGATTAGATTCGAGTAAAAAATTTAGGTTTAAGTTTCCGCCGAACGCATCTCGGACCGACCGATTAGAAATTTTCGGAGTCACCGATTTGGCCCCAGGCCATAGCACTAGTACGTCTCGGTGCCACCGAGTTGTACGAATCGGTGAGACCGAAAGTAAAATCTCTGTGAAACCCTAGCATCTCGGAGTCACCGAACCCCATCTCGGTCTGACCGAAATGGCGTGTAAAGTTTCTGTTGAGTGCTTCGGTATCACCGAGATGATCAACTCGGTCCATCCGAAATGCCTTCTGTGAAAACTTGAAACTAAGAGTTGAACTCAATTTTTATGAAAAACTTCTGCTTTTTGTGACGACTCACCTACTCTGCCCATACCCATCTATTCACAGGGTCAGCTTTGCAAGATGTCTAATGCCAGCGATAGCCAGAACATGTCAGAGCAGCACACAGATCTCAGCGCAGGCTCTAGCCCTACAGAAAGCTTTTATGAGGGAGAGAGAAGCTCTCCAGATCTTCCAAAGGCTGCAACAAGAACCAGGAAGAAGAGAACCTTAGACAGTGAGGATGAGGACTTTGTTGCTAGTGAAGCAGGAACAAAGAAGAAGAGAGTTGTGCTTGCAAAGGAATATAGCACCAAGCCAACTGCCGCCAAACATAAAACTGCTGTGAAGAAAGTTCCCAAGAAAACTATGCAATTTACACTTGAAGAGCCAAGTGACACAGAAACAGCTGCAGGTGGAAAGAAGAAGAGAGCAAGGAAAACTACTGCTCATGTGCTTGGAAAACCCTCCATGAGGAATGATTCAGAGGAGGAGGAGGAGCCAGCAGCTAATGCACCCCCTGCAAAAGCTCAGAAGCTCATGTCAGATGCTATCAGGACTGCTACCCCCAAGTCCAAACCAAAAGCTCCAGCACCCAAAAGGTCGACCAGAAACATTTCTGCTAGTGAGAAGAACAAGGCCCCAGTGCCTGAAGCCCATGTTGATGAAGAGCCACTAGTGCTCAGAAAATTGAAGCCCAAGATTCCAGACCATGACGATGCACACCCAGTTGCAGAGAATATGATGCTAAGGAAGGACAAAGGACTACGTCAGTGGAGACTGTCACATCCCTATGCCGCCAGGAGGAGAACAGCTTGTGACTACCGCTTCCAGACCAGAGAGGAGCAAGACTTTTATGAGACAGTTCTACTTGATAAGAAGCCAATTGTCAGCGACATGAGATGGGTGGATTGGAAGTACATTGATGCCAATGAGGATTATTTCCCCTATGTTCATGAGAGTTTCCGGATTGCTGGTGTTGATGAGTTTGTTGGACAGAAGTTGACAAAGTGGAATGATGAGATGATCATGCAATTCTACTCCACAGCTCATTTCTATCCTGATGGCAGGATTGTGTGGATGACTGAGGGTTCCAGGTACCAGTCAACCATCTCTGAGTGGGCTACTCTTCTTGGTGCTCCAGAAGAAGAAGATGATGATGTCGATATCTATGCCAAGCTCAAGATGGACCACAACTCCATGGCCAACATGTACACAGCGATTCCAGAGAAGGACATCGAGACACACAAGCTAGGGTCAGTGAAGCACCTGCTGCCTGGTTTGGCCACCACAAATACTATCTTGCGGTACACTCTGTTGCCCAAGTCAGGAGATGATAAGATGATACATGGCCACTCCTTAACCCTGCTGCACCTCTTTGACACTCCTCAGAAGTTCAAGGTGATGAGCTTGATTGTTGAAACCATCAAGAGGACAGCTGCTGATCAGAAGAGATCTTGCGGATATGCTCCACACATCCAGATGCTCGTCAATTCCAAGGTTGGAACGAGCACTTATCTTCTTGATCGTGAGCATCTCCCACTGTGTCCAGAGTTTGAGGACAATGTCATTGTGATGGATCCTTCACATCCCACCTCTGCTCAAGCACAAGAGAAGATCCGAGTAGCCAAGGAAGCAAAAGCAGCCAAGAAGGCTTCTGCTCCCAATGTTCCCATTGCCAACCTCAAGTTTAAGAGTGATCAAATGACTTATCTGCTAGAAGCCACCCTGAGGATTGAGCGAAGTTTGGCCAACCTAACCCAGAACCAGGCTAGCTTAGAGCGGATAGTCGAGACGAAGATTCATGATCTAGATGTCAAGATCACGGAGGTCCAGACTATAGTGGAGAAGCTGAAGGACGATGTTGATGTAGCCAGGGCAGCCGCTTCAGATGATAGTGGAGATGACAGACCCACTACGGAGAGATTCCAGACAGTGCCCAGGGCAGCCAGGTCTGCTGCAGTGCGAGTTGTGGATCCAAGGACCACAGTCTCTGCACCTGCTGCTGCTGCTACAGTGCCACCTCCGGTCTCCACTCCACCAGCCCAGCAAACATCAGCTGAAGCCTTCGCGGATGCTCTTCTCTCGACGCCATCTACGCACACCGGAGCTGCCAGCCGGAGATCCCCTTCAGGAGCTTCCGAGGATCGTGCCTAGAGTGTCGTATTAGTCCTATACCTATTCGAGCTTTTTGGTACTTGTTGCCAAAGGGGGAGAATTTGTATAGATCTTAGCTTCGAGAGAGAGAGTCTTGCTTTGCTTTGCTCGTTGGATTTTTCTCGAGTTCTTCTGCTACAATTTGCTTTATGGTACTTTGTTTCGATGTGTGTGCTTGATACTATGTCTGTGAGTACTTTGATCATTATGATTGTGAGCTACTACTTGATGTGATTGATCATACTATGCTCTATGTGATACTATTGCTTATCATTATCTTGTATGATCATTCACTTGTGTTGGTGATGCGTGCCTACTATTCCACTCATATCTTTTTGCGCGCTCCACCAAGTTGTACGTGACATGGAATAATGACCCATGATCCTAATCGATTGTGCATTTGCATTCAAACACAAATTTTTAATAATGCACAAATTTAGGGGGAGCTCTTGCTTATCACATACTTCTCAAAGCGACGATGTATTTCATTCATTTAATCATTTGTCGAAGCTTTGATCTATATGTTGTCATCAATTACCAAAAAGGGGGAGATTGAAAGCACATTTGCTCCCTTGGTGGTTTTGATAATTCATAACAACATATATCTCATTGAACTAATGTCCATTCAAGTTAAAGATTTCAGGATGTTCAATGATTGGCATGGCAAGGACTAGAGCTGTGGACCCCTCAAAATGCTAAGGACAAGGATTGGCAAAAGATCAAGACTCTACATTTTTGGTTTAGTGATCCAAGATCACATTGAGTCCATAGGAAAGCCAATACTATTAAAAGGGGATGAGGTGTTGCTTTATGGTCTTTTTGCTCAAGTGCTTAGTGACAGTACCCCTAAACCTTCAACTACTTTCTCTACCCAAATATGTCCAAAACCTACATTCCAACTCGGCCCCACCGAAATTCTCTATCCGGAGCCACCGAGTTCATCTAGACTTAGCCACTGCCAAAACCCTAACAAATTGGATCCACCGATATGGATCTCGGTCTCACCGAGATGGCCTTGCCAACTCTCTATAATCGTTTGCACTCACTTCGGTTTCACCGAGTTTTGCAAATCGGTCTCACCGAGATGGCTTGCCAACTCTCTGTTGCTTTATTGCTTCACTTCGGTCTTACCGAGTTGATGCAATCGGTGCCACCGAGACGAGGTTAGCCCTAGCCATTGCACTTCGGTCCATCCGAGTTGTTCCAGTCGGTCCCACCAAGATTCCTAACGTTCATATATTTTACACAGTTCGGTGCCACCGAGATTTCTGAATCGGTGCCACCGAGTTGGGTCAAAAGTGTGTAACGGTTGGATTTTGTGTGGAGGCTATATATACCCCTCCACCACTTCCTTCTCAGTAAGGAGAGCCATTAGAACGTGCCTACACTTCCACCATACATTTTCTAAGAGAGAACCACCTACTCATGTGTTGATATCAAGTCATTCCAATCCAACCATTTGAACCTTGATTTCTAGCCTTTCCCAAGCTGCTTTCCACTCAAATCCTTCTTCCACCATAGCCAAATCTGTGAGGAGTTGTTTGAGTGTTGGGAAGACTATCATTTGAAGCACAAGAGCAAGGAGTTCATCAACAACACACCGTCTATTACCTTTTGGAGAGTGGTGTCTCCTAGATTGGTTAGGTGTCACTTGGGAGCCTCCGACATGATGTGGAGTTCAACCAAGGAGTTTGTAAGGGCAAGGAGAACGCCTACTTCACGAAGATCTACCCGAGTGAGGCTAGTCCTTCGTGGACGTAAGCCATGGTGGGATAGACAAGGTTGCTTCTTCGTGGACCCTTCGTGGGAGGAGCCCTCCGTGGACTCGCGCAGCCGTTACCCTTCGTGGGTTGAAGTCTCCATCAACGTGGACGTACGATAGCACCACCTATCGGAACCACGCCAAAAACCACCGTGTCTTCATTGCGTTTGAAATCTCCGATCCCCTCCTTTACTTACATATGCAATTGTTTATTTTCCGCTGCTACACTCTTAGAATTGCATGTGTAGGGTGATGCTTGACTTGTATGCTTGTTAAAATCTGCCTACTTCTAAAATTGGGAAAAGGTTAGGTTTTTATTTGGTCAAGTAGTCTAACCACCCCCCCCCTCTAGACATACTTTCGATCCTACAGCTAGCAGTAGCGTGCGGTTCCACGCTACTGCTAGGGCGCTATAGCTAAGTGTTAGTAGTAGCGCGGGCCTAACCCCACGCTACTACTACTTATGTTAGCAGTAGCGTGGGGTTGGACCCGCGCTACTGCTAAATAGCAGCAGCGCCGGTTGTTGCCCCGCGCCACTACTATTCGTGTGTATTTCATTTCTTTATATTTATACTGTATTTATACCGTTATACAAATTTTTATACAGTAGCAATGAAGAGGTTGTGGAAGAAACACTGATTAGATTAAAATGGATGGATCCAAGTGACTAAGTTGAATTAGTAGGAAGATATGATGTTGGGACGGCACACAAGTGTCGAATGAAGGCAATGCCTATCAAGTCCAATTTGCATTGGGGGCATATATAAGGAGGTTGTTGCATCCTCGGAAGTCAAATCACTCAAAGTGTTTGCAACTAAGGTGGTCAAGGCTCCTCGAGTGATTTGACTTCCAAGGATGCAACAACCTCCTTATATGTACCCTAATGCAAATTGGAATTGATAGGCGTTGCCTTCATTCGACACTTGTGTGCCGTCCCAACATCATATCGCCCTACTAATTCAACTTGGTCACTTGGATCCATCCACTTTAATCTAATCCATGTTTCTTCCACCCCAATGATATAAAAACTCATCATTATCATAATGATATAACAACTCATCAGCATCGTAGTCATATAACAACTCATCATCCGTAGTCATATAATAAATCATCATCATTCTAGCACATGACAAGTACTACGGCCTCGTTGCTACTTGTAGCTTGCGTTGGTATTTCCCCGAAGAGGAAGGGATGATGCAGCACAGTAGAGATAAGTATTTCCCTCAGTTATGAAACCAAGGTTATCGAACCAGTAGGAGAATCACACAACACCTCGTTAGCAGCACCTACACACAAACAACAAATCCTTGCACCCAACGCAAACGAGGGGTTGTCAATCCCTCGGCGGTCAATTGCAAGATTAAATTGTATGTGATAGATAGATAGATGGAAACAAAAACACAAAATAAAATAAATAAAAGAAAATGGCAGCAATATTTTTAGGGTTTTAGTAATATGATTTTGATAGACCCGGGGGCCATAGGTTTCACTAGAGGCTTCTCTCAAGAAAATAGCATACGGTGGGTAGACAAATTACTGTTGGGCAATTGATAGAAAAGCAAATAATCATGACGATATCCAAGGCAATGATCTTGTATATAGGCATCATGTCCAATACAAGAAGACCGACTCCTGCCTGCATCTACTACTATTACTCCACACATCGACCGCTATCCAGCATGCATCTAGTGTATTAAGTCCATAAGAACGGAGTAACGCCTTAAGAACGATGACATGATGTAGACAAGATAAACTCATGTATGAATAAACCCCATCTTTTTACCCTTAGTAGCAACGATACATACGTGTCATGTCCCTTTCTGTCACTGGGATTGAGCACCGCAAGATCGAACCCACTACAAAGCTCCTCTTCCCATGGAAAGATAAATCAATCTAGTTGGCCAAACCAAATCAATAGATCGGAGAAGAAATATGAGGCTATAATAATCATGCATAAAAGAGATCAAAAAAGACTCAAATAATTTCATGGATAATCTGATCATAAACTCACAATTCATCGGATCCCAACAAACACACCGCAAAAAGTGATTACATCAGATAGAACTCCAAGAACATCGAGGAGAACATTGTATTGAAGATCAAAAAGAGAGAAGAAGCCATCTAGCTACTGCCTATGGACCCGAAGGTCTGTGGAAAACTACTCACGCATCATCGGAAGGGCAGCAAGGTTGATGTAGAACCCCTCCGTGATCGATTCCCACTCCGGCAGATCACCGGAGAAGGACCCCAGATGGGATCTCTCTGGAACAGAAACTTGCGGCGGCGTAAAAAGTATTTCGTGGACTCCCCTGAGGGTTTCTGATTTTTTTGGAAATTTATAGTGCTGGAATTAGGTCAAACGGAGCTGGGTGGGCCCCACGAGGTACCAGGGCGCGCCACCCCCCTGGGGCGCGCCCTGGTGCCTCGTGGCCCACTCCTTCATCTTCTGGCCCTCTCCCAAAGCTTCTAGTGTTTATCTTGTCCAATAAAAAATCTCCAAAAAGTTTCGTGGCATTTGGACTTCGTTTGGTGATGATTTTCTGTAAAACAAAAACAGGGCAGAAAACAACAACTGGCACTGGGCACTAGATTAATAGGTTAGTCTCCAAAAATGATATATAATTGCTGTAAATGATTATAAAAACCTCCAAGATTGATATTATAATAGCATGGAATAATAAAAAATTATAGATACGTTGGAGACGTATCAGCATCCCCAAGCTTAATTCCTGCTCGTCCTCGAGTAGGTAAATGATAAAAACAGAATTTTGATGTGGAATGCTGCCTAACATATTCATCACATATTCTTTTCTTTTGTAGCATGGACATTGGACTTGAATTATTCAAAGCAATAGTCTATAATTTGACATGAACATATAAATACTCAAGCATGCTAACAAGCAACCATGTCTTTCAAAATATCAACGCTAAAGAAAGTTACCCCTAGCCCATTATGCTCAATCATTGATCCATTCATGAAACACAATCAAATATTAGTTACACACAATGCACAAGTATGACAATAGTGCTCTCTAGTAGGTGCTTTTGTAAGAGAAGATGGAGACTCAAAAAATAAAAATTGCATAAAAGTAAATAGATAGGCCCTTCGCAGAGGGAAGCAGAGATTTGTCAAATGTGCTAGAGCTCAAAGCTGAAATTTAAGAGATAAAAATATTTTGAGAGGCATGCTTTTCCTGTCAACGAAAACGACCGAGAATTCCCAATATTTTCCATGCTAGACACATCATAGGCGGTTCCCAAACAGAAAGTAAAGTTTATTTCCTTTCCACCATTCTTTCACAATCCATGGCTAGCCGTATCCACGGGTGCCCTCCATACCAACACTTTACAAGGAATTTTGTTGTTATTAATTTGATTTCATGTGGGACTGGGCATCCCTATTACCAACCATTCTCTCGTGCAATGACAAGTGAATAAACACTCATCGTGTGAATAACACACCTAGCATGGAATATAATGGCCACCCCCTGCCATTTCATGAGCGGTACGGGCACACAAAATGGATTTTTTTTGAAAATTAGAGTTGGCACACGCAAATTTACTTGGAACGGCATTGAAATACCGCATATAGGTAGATATAGCGGACTCATTTGGCACAACTTGGGTTTAAGGATTTTGGATGCACAAGCAGTATTTCCGCTTAGTACAAATGAATGCTAGCTAATAGATTGAGAAGCATCCAACCAAAAACCGAAAACGGTCATAAACATGCATTGAACACAACTAACACCGAATAATGCACCATAAGTAGGATATAATTTCATTGCATAACTATTAACTTAACGTGCATGCATAGGGAATCACAAACCTTAACACTAATATTTTTACTAAATCACAATTACTCACTAACATGACTCACATATTATCATTTCCATATCGCAAAACTATTGCAAGGAATCACACTTATCATATCCAATTATCTATATGAAAGTTTTTATTTATATCCCTCCTGAATATTCATCACTTTGGGACCAACTTCATATCTTGTGCAAATTACCGTTACTATCATCAACTCTCAAGAAGATTTAAGTGAAGCATGAGAGTTCAAATATTTCTTCAAAATTTCAATCTTATCAATTCTCAAAATAATATAAGTAAAGCATGAGAATTCATTTCTTCAAAATTTTAATCAACTCTCAAAATAATATAAGTGAAGCATGAGAGTTCATTTCTTCAAAATTTTAATCAACTCTCAAAATAATATAAGTGATGCATGATAGTTTATTTCTTCAAAATATAGCCACCACCGTGCTCAAAAAGATTTAAGTGAAGCACTAGAGCAACTGCCTAGCACAAAAAATTTAAGTGAAGCACATAGAGTATTCTAACAAATGATGATAAACATGTGGCTCTCTCAAAATAGGTGTGTTCAGCAAAGATGATTGTGACAAACTAAAAAGCAAGCAAAGCAAAGACTCATATAATACAAGATGGTCCAAGCAAAACTCATATCATGTGACGAATAAAAATATAGCTCCAAGTAAAATTACCGATGGTTGGTAGAAGAAAGAGGGGATGCCTTCCGGGGCATCCCCAAGCTTAGACGCTTGAGTCTTCCTTGAATATTACCTTGGGGTGCCTCGGGCGTCCCCAAGCTTAACTTTTTACTACTCCTTATTCCTTCATCCATCGTGATCTCACCCAAAACTTGAAAACTTCAATCACACAAAACTCAACAAAACCTTCGTGAGATCCATTAGTATAACAAAATAAATCACTACTATAAGTACTGTTGCAAACCCATTCATATTTTATTTTTGCATTGTACCTACTGTACTCTAACTTCACCATGGCTTATACCCCCCGATACAATCCATAGATTCATCAAAACAAGCAAGTAGTGCATCAAAAACAGAATCTGTCAAAAACAGAACAGTCTGTCGAGATCTGAATTATGGTCATACTTCTGTAACTCCAAAAATTCTAAAAAATTAGGACAACGTGGAAAATTCATATATCAATATTGTGTAAAAATTTCAGAAGGTTCTGGCGTTCCATAGAAAAACCAAAATTCCAGCACTGGACGCAAAACTTTCTGTTTTCAAACAGCATCAATTATACTATCTTCCAAATCATCCTAAAGGCTTTACTTGGCACAAACACTAATTAAAAACACAAAAACACAATCATACCAGTAGCATGACAGTGAAAACATACAATAACAGAAAATTTTATTTTATTTATTGGGTTGCCTCCCAACAAGCGCTATTGTTTTATGCCCCTAGCTAGGCATAATGCATAATTTCAAGTATTGTCATCTTTCTTGTTCTTATCCAAAGGTGCACTTTTATCAAGGGGTTTTTCAAAGGTAATATGAAATATATCATCCATAGAATTTTTTGCATTAGCAAGTTGTCCATCTTTAAATCCCTCTTGATTACCGGCTACAATCCAAGAGTATTGTCTATTGACGCTATTGAAAACTTGTTGGATTATATTCAAAGGAGGAACTTCCTTTTTAATATTCTCATCAAAGATGTGGTCATTGCGGAACAAATATCTCAGCAAGTAATCATTATTATAAAGGATCTCATCTATTACCGGTTTTTCACGGCTCATACCATAAAAGTCAAAGATTTCCCTAGCTTCTCGCACTATATGATCAAATTCATTCATGAGAACCAGGATAGCTATTTTCTTAGCTCTAGGATCTTTTATAACTGGTAACTCATAAAACAATCTTTGCAAAGTAGGATGGGTGCGAATAAATCTTCTTTCAAGTTTAAGAACAAGTGCGGAAATAGCATCGGCATAATTATTAGTTTCTTTAAGTACAGGTCCATCATCAAAAGCCAAGGTCCCAATGCAATTAAAGAATTCTTGGATGACACTTTTTCCTATAACATTACCATGTCCCAACACAAAAGTTTTAGCATCAAGATTGGTAGAACTTCCCTTTTTAGGAGTTTTACCATCATCGGTTTCCGCCATGCCAAAATCACTCATGATAAAAAGTTTCAAGCAAGCAAACAAGCAAACAAGAAAAAGGCAAACGGAAAATATTTTTGTATTTTTGTAAAAATGTTTTAGAAGTGGGGGAGATGAAAACAAGAGGAAAATGGCAAATAAAGTAAATGCAAGGAGATGAGAGTTTATGCAAAGGTACTTGATAGATGTTGATGATGTCTCCCCGGCAACGGCGCCAGAAATTCTTTCTGGTACTTGTAGCTTGCGTTGGTATTTCCCCGAAGAGTAAGGGATGATGCAGCACAGTAGAGATAAGTATTTCCCTTAGTTATGAAACCAAGGTTATCAAACCAGTAGGAGAATCACACAACACCTCGTTAGCAGCACCTGCACACAAACAACAAATCCTTGCACCCAACGCAAACGAGGGGTTGTCAATCCCTCGGCGGTCAATTGCAAGATTAAATTGTATGTGATAGATAGATAGATTGAAACAAAAACACAAAATAAAATAAATAAAAGAAAATGGCAGCAATATTTTTAGGGTTTTAGTAATATGATTTTGATAGACCCGGGGGCCATAGGTTTCACTAGAGGCTTCTCTCAAGAAAATAGCATACGGTGGGTAGACAGATTACCGTTGGGCAATTGATAGAAAAACAAATAATCATGACGATATCCAAGGCAATGATCATGTATATATGCATCATGTCCAATACAAGTAGACTGACTCCTGCCTGCATCTACTACTATTACTCCACACATCGACCGCTATCCAGCATGCATCTAGTGTATTAAGTCCATAAGAACGGAGTAACGCCTTAAGAACGATGACATGATGTAGGCAAGATAAACTCATGTATGAATAAACCCCATCTTTTTAGCCTTAGTAGCAATGATACATACGTGCCATGTTTCTTTCTGTCACTGGAATTGAGCACCGCAAGATCGAACCCACTACAAAGCACCTCTTCCCATGGCAAGATAAATCAATCTATTTGGCCAAACCAAATCAATAGATCGGAGAAGAAATACGAGGCTATAATAATCATGCATAAAAGAGATCAGAAAAGACTCAAATAATTTCATGGATAATCTGATCATAAACTCACAATTCATCGGATCCCAACAAACACACCGCAAAAAGTGATTACATCGGATAGAACTCCAAGAACATCGAGGAGAGATCAAAAAGAGAGAAGAAGCCATCTAGCTACTGCCTATGGACCCAAAGGTCTGTGGTAAACTACTCACGCATCATCGGAAGGGCAGCAAGGTTGATGTAGAACCCCTCCGTGGTCGATTCCCCCTCCGGCAGATCACCGGAGAAGGACCCCAGATGGGATCTCTCTAGAACAGAAACTTGCGGTGGCGTAAAAAGTATTTCGTGGACTCCCCTGAGGGTTTCTGATTTTTCTGGAATTTATAGTGCTGGAATTAGGTCAAACGGAGCTGGGTGGGCCCCACGAGGTACCAGGGTGCGCCACCCCCCCTGGGGCGTGCCCTGGTGCCTCGTGGCCCACTCCTTCATCTTCTGGCCCTCTCCCAATGCTTCCAGTGTTTATCTTGTCCAATAAAAAATCTCCAAAAAGTTTCGTGGCATTTGGACTTTGTTTGGTATTGATTTTCTGTAAAACAAAAACAGGGCAGAAAACAGCAACTGGCACTGGGCACTAGGTTAATAGGTTAGTCTCCAAAAATGATATATAATTGCTGTAAATGATTATAAAACCATCCAAGATTGATATTATAACAGCATGGAACAATCAAAAATTATAGATACGTTGGAGACGTATCACTCGTCATCATCATCGTAGTCATATAACAACTCATCATCCGTAGTCATATAATAACTCACCATCAATATAATACATGACAAGTTAACCAACACTAGCTAATTGTTATCATCCCAGGTAAATAACTCATTATCATTCTAGCACATGAAAAGTACTAGCTAGGACCTACTCCTCTCTCTTAGGTAAAATAGAATAAAATAGGTAAACCCCTTCATCTCCAATATGGAGAATGGAGATCCACCTATCTCCAATTTGTGGCATGCGCACATTCATTCTGTCTCCAATTGGTTCCCTGTGCGCATTCATTACTTTTCTTCATCCTTTGATTTTGAGGCCTTCATCTGTTAGAGAAGTCAAGTATGCACTTTGGAAAGCCACTGGCGGACTTGGCCGTAAGCTAATAATACTCATCTCACCTTCGGCATACAGACGACGCACACCTTCGGCATACATCAGCTAAGGCACAACATCCTTTGGGAGCTTCTGTTGAAGAACATAATAGTAACATAGTTAGCAATGTAGTTTACTTAAGAAGAATGTATGCAAAAGATGGACTAGTGACACAATAGTACAAAATCTTACCATGCTATTTGCACGGATATTACCATCGGTCAACTCGTGGACTAGTGGCACGTATCCACTATAATTTTGGCTAACTTCATAATTGATCTTAAAAGTCTGAACATCATTAACAAATGAGACAAGAGAATTTTTCTCCTCCCAAGTTAGCTCTGAGCCATAACTGTAGTAGGTCTTGTCTACTACCTTCCGTGTATTCTTGGAGAAAGGAAATAAGCTGTCAATTATAAATAAACAAGTTTAGTAGGGATGAATACCAACTATTTTTAAATAAACAATATAAATTACTTAACAAATTTGTTTGACAAACTCACATGGAGGTAGAATTGGAATCATGTCCACATCCACCCAAATGTCGATATTATCTTCAGGATCATCTTCAGGACCAATATCGAAGGTTATTTTCATATCCTCCTGAAATCTATAGGCCTTGCATAGTCCTCTCCAAATTTGAACAACCAAAATGTGTGTGATTTACTGCATTGTAGAGCTTAACCTCAAAAACGAAACCATGTTTCGTCTTAAGGTGAGCTTTCTTCGTCTCCATACTCTCCCGATCTTTGAAATCGAGCTTCTCTAAGACATAAGGTCTTGCATAGCAGGGGATGCACTAGGTGAATTGTAAAAAACAGAAATTACACGTTAAAGCAAAAAGCACAAGTCATGCTTAATTACGAAAAAATACTTGCCGTCGTTACATGCCGTAAAATATTCGAAGGTCTCCTTCAGCGTGAGGGTGAAGCACCTATCATTTTCCAGGTGAGTCCTGTCGCACATACCCCCGTCGTTGGTGCAGTAATCGCACTTGGGGATCCTATCGTCGTCAGACATTTCCTGTGTTCATAATTGAAAGATTAAAAACCGACAGCAAATACCAGGAGCTCAACACACAGATCACTATTCAGCACGGGTTGACTTTCGGTCTGTCGAGTCTTCCTTGAAAAACTCTCATCTCTCGTGGTGTATATAGTGGGCACTCCCTCTCTGATTTTTCGACCGTCGGTGATGGTTGCTCCTCCCTTCTTTCCCGAGTGCATTACCAAAAGGTCTAGCACTTGGGAAAGAATGAGAAGCGACCCCCACGACAACAGTCGGGATTCTCCCTCACTAATATATTGACCGTATTTGGTGGTGTATATGGTGGACACTCCCTCTCTGATATTTCGACTGTCGGTGATGGTCGCCTCCTCCCCTCTCTCGTGCACTACCAAGGTATATCAGGAGAACAAGAAGAGGGACACGACCCCCATGACAACAATCGGGATCATTCCTTCAAGAACAGACTGAAAGTCACACAAGCAGCCCCAATAGACTGAAAGTCAACCCTAAGCATCAGTCAATTAACATTACATGTATCGAGTAATGACATACAAAATGGCCTATGTTTCTCGGAATGTCATTTCATTCCTGTTCCGGCAAATCCCGGGCACTCGATATGTCCTACTTTCTAGCACAAGTCCTGCCAAAATTCACGGGAAATTTCTGCATGACCTTTGCTAATAACAGGACATATCGAGGGCCTGAAATTTGCCGGAACGGAAATGAATCAACATTCTGGCAAAACATAGGCCACTCCGAGTTTCCTGCAAACAATAAAAGCCAAGATAGCACTTGGGCAAGCACATACACATGTAGTAGACATATCCATCATATCATATTTCCAAATATCAATGTGTAACAGCACTATTACTACACAGCACTACTCCACATATCACATGTCCAAATAGACCATCTTTACTCACTAGATGGTTGTAGAGGATGCGGGTGTCGTCGGTGATCTTCTGGGCGTCGTCGAGCGGCTCGTCGGTGATCTACCCTGCACCACATGAGCATGTAAACACTATTGAGCAGGTTACTAGTATATGAGTAAATAGTCTCAGGATCACTTTAACCATGAACAGAGTCAAGTTCTTTTTTATATAGAAAAGTTCAAACTTGAAATGCTACTTAAATATATTATCATTTCAAAAAAAATACTAGCTTCACATTTTCATTTCAAAAAATACTAGCTTCACATTTTCATTTCAAAAAAAATAGTAGCTTAACATTTTCATTTAAAAAAAATACTAGTTTCACATTTTCATTTAAAAAAAATAGTAGCTTCACATTTAATTTCAAAAAAAATACTTGCTTCACATTTTCATTTAAAAATAATACTAGCTTCACATTTTCATTTCAAAAAAAATAGTAGCTTCACATATTCATTTAAAAAAAATACTAGTTTCACATTTTCATTTCAAAAAAATACTAGCCTCACATTTTCATAGCTACTCATCTACTACTACTACATCTATGAAAACATCTATGAATTTTCTGAACATCATCTCCATCTAGACCTAGAACTTGAATAAATTCTAAAACTTTAAGAAAATCCCCAAAACCTAGCTAGGGAGGAGGGGCGGCGGCTAGAGGAGGGAGGGGGGCGGCGGCTGGAGGAGGGAGGAGGGGCGGTGGCTGGAGAAGGGAGGAGGGCCGGCGGCCGGAGGAGGGAGGAGGGAGGAGGAGTGAGGAGGGAGGAGGGGCGGTGGCTGGAGAAGGGAGGAGGGAGGACGCTTACCTAGCAGGACGGCGGTGAGGCGACGGTGCGGGAGAATGAGGGCGCGCGGTGAGGGAGGGAGACAGAGTGAGGAGGGAGAGTGAGCAACGCGGGCGAGGTAGCGGATAAGGGTAGCATAGCAGTAGCACGGGGCAAGGAAGCGTGCTACTGCTAGCTCCTTACATGTAGCACCGGGTCCAGGCCCTATGCTACTGCTAGACGGGGCCCACAAGCTGGCTTCGTGTATAAATAGTAGCAGCGCGGGGTCCTAGCCCTATGCTACTGCTATGATATTAGTAGCAGCGCGGGAGGTACACCCAACGCTGCTACTGTTGCCTCCCCCAGGGGTGTCGTGGGGGACCACTTAGTAGTAGCGCCGGGTTGCCAAGCCCGCGCTGCTACTAATGTGTACATGTAGCACGTGTTTTTGGACCGCGCTACTGCTATGTAACAGTAGCGCCGGCTGTGAGCCCAGCGCTACTGCTAAGCATCTACCTATAAGGTATTTCCTAGTAGTTGGTTTTTGGGGAGCGCCTCGGTGCGACTACTCCTGATCCGTCCTCTGCTTCGGCTACTTCCCTTGCACCGATGCCATGGTCGACGACGCCGCTGCCAAGAAGAAGGCCTCGGACGAAGCCGAGGTTGTTGCTGCCATCGCGACTCTTGCCTAGCCTAAAGGAGGGTATGATTTATTCATCCCCTATTTACTCGTTTATGTGCTAGTCGTATATGCTCTGGTCATAGATGTTTCGGTTCTATGTTCTGTACATTCTCAAATGTGTAGGTAGTTCAGAACGATATGTCTACTTAATGTGAGCTTTAAGATCTTTACAAAAGTTGGTATTAATCACCTCACACAGATTGCGCATACTGTGGTGCAGTCGACTCAGACGGCTTTCATGCCGGATCGACATATCCTGGAGGGTGTGGTCGTTCTACATGAAACCGTACATGAAATTCACTCGAAGAAACTGGATGGAGTTGTCTTCAAAGTGGACTTCGAGAAGGCCTACGATAAAGTTAAATGACCATTTTTGCAACAGGCTTTGCGTATGAAGGGTTTTGATGCGGCCTGAAGAAAGCAGGTCGAATCCTTTGTACAAAAAGTCAGTGTAGGGATCAAGATAAATGATGAGATGGGTCATTATTTCCAAACGCAAAAGGGACTAAGACAGTGGGATCCGATGTCTCCTATCTTGTTTAATATATGTTGACGGTTCTCATTGGTCTAGTCAAAGAAGATAGTCAGGTGGGTGGGCTTATCCCTCATCTTGTAGATGGTGGGGGGTGTCCATACTACAATATGCAGATTATACAATTATGTTCATGGAACATGATTTGCCAAAGGCTAGAAATATAAAACTGTTTTTTGTCTTTTCTTTGAAAATCAATTTCAACAAGAGCGAACTGATCTGTTTTGAGCGCGCCAAGGAAGAACAGAAAAATCATAGATAGTTGTTTGGGTGTGAGTTGGAGTCTCTACCATTTAGTTATCAGGGAATCCCAATTCATCACTGAAAATTAACCAACAAAGAATGGAAGTTCATAGAGGATTGATACGTCTTCAACGTATCTATAATTTTTTATTGTTCCATGCTATTATAGTATCAATCTTGGATGTTTTTATATGCAATTATATATAATTTTTTGGGACTAACCTATTAACCTAGTGCCCAGTGCCAGTTGTTATTTTCTGCTTGTTTTTGGTTTTTCAGGAAATCAGTACCAAACGGAGTCCAAATGCCATGAAACTTTTGGGAAAAAAATTTCTGGACAAAAGAGACCCTGGAGACTTGGAGAGGAGGCCAGAAGGTTCACGAAGCCTCCACAAGGCAACAGGGCGCGGCCTCACGGGGGGCGCCCTGATGCCTTGTGGGGCCCCCGTGGCTCCGTTTGACCTAATTCCACTTCTATAAATTCTCAAATATTTGGAAACCAATAGAGAGCCACCCCGAATAACTTTTACGCCGCCGCAAGCCTTTGTTCTTCTGCGATCCCATCTGGAGGCCTTGTCCGGTACTCTGCCGGAGGGGGAATCGATCACGGAGGGCTTCTACATTAACCTTGATGCCCTTCCGATGATATGTGAGTAGTTTACCACAGACCTACGGGTCCATAGCTAGTAGCTAGATGGCCTCTTCTCTCTCATTGATCTTCAATACCATGTTCTCCTCGATGTTCTTGGAGTTCTATCCGATGTAATCTTATTTTGCGGTGTGTTTGTTGGGATCCGATGAATTGTGAGTTTATGATCAGATTATTCATGAGAAATATTTGAGTCTTCTCTGAATTCTTTTATGCATGATTATTATAGCTTTGTATTTCTCTCCGATCTATCGATTTGGTTTGGCCAACTAGATTGGTTTATCTTGCAATGGGAGAGGTGCTTTGTGATGGGTTCAATCTTGCGGTGCTCAATCCCAGTGACAGAAAGGGACATGACACGTATTTGTATTGTTGCCATTAAGGATAAAAAGATGGGGTTTAATCATATTGCTTGAGTTTACTTTGTCTACATCATGTCATCTTGCTTAAGGCGTTACTCTGATTCCTACATAATACCCTAGATGCATGCTGGATAGCGGTCGATGGGTGGAGTAATAGTAGTAGATGCAGGCAGGAGTCGGTCTACTTGTCTCAGACGTGATGCCTATATACATGATCATTGCCATGAATCCGTCATAATTATTTGCTTTTCTATCAATTGCCCAACAGTAATTTGTTTACCCACCGTATGCTATGTGTTCGAGAGAGAAGCCTCTAGTGAAAACTATGGCCCCCGGGTCTACTTTTATCATATATTAAAAACCAAAAATACCTTGCTGCAATTTATTTACTTTTATTTTATTTAGTATTTTATTTTATCTATCTATCACTATCAGAATTAATCCTTGCAAATAACCGCTAAGAGGATTGACAACCCTCTTATTTGCGTTGGGTGCAAGTGTTTGCTTTTGTGTGTGCAGGTGCGTCTAACGGGATTTTGCTTGGTTCTCCTACTGGATTGATAACCTTGGTTCTTAACTGAGGGAAATACTTATCTCTACTATACTGCATCATCCTCTCCTCTTCGGGTAAATACCAACGCAGTCTACAAGTAGCAGGAAGAATTTCTGGCGCCGTTGCCGGGGAGACATCATCAAAATTACCAAGTACCTTCGCACAAACTATCATTCACTTGCATTTATTTTATTTGCATTTTTATTTGTATTTGTCTCTCATTTTTATCTCCCCCCACTTTTTTTTTTACAAAAACACAAAAATATTTGCTTGTTTGCTTGCTTTCCTTGAAGTTGCCATCATGTCTTAGTTTGTTATTGAAAAGAGTGAGGATGGTAAAATCACTAAGATAGAAATTCCCTCAAATTTAGACTCAAAAATTTTTGTAGTAGGGAGTGGAAACATCATAGGGAAAAACATTATTCAAGAGTTCTTTAATTGTACGGGAACTTTGGTTTGCAATGATACTCCAATTCTTAAAAGAACCAACAGTTATGGGGAAGCTATCTCCGCACTCGTTCTTAAACTTGAAAGAAGATTTATTCGTACTTATCCCACCTTGCAAAGATTGTTTTATGAGTTACCTGTTATAAACAACCCTAAGGCTAAAAAGATAGCTACTCTTATCCTTATGAATGAGTTTGATTGCATAGTGCAAGAAGCTAGAGAGATCTTTGATTTCTACAATATGAGCCAAGAAAGACCGGTGATAGATGAAATTTTATATAATGAGGAATATATGTTGACATATGTTTTCCATGATCACCATGCTTTTGATGAAAATACTAAAAAGGAAGTTCCTCCTCTTCATATCATCCAACAAGTTTTCAATGGTATTAATCAGAAATATTCCTGGATCGTAAAAGGGAACCAACAAGGGTTTGAAGAAAGTAGCCTTAATGACCCTAAAATTTTGGTTGATGATGTGTTCCCCATTGTTTTTGAAAAACTTCCTGAAAATCACACCCCTAAGGATGTCAAAACCGAGGATGACAACACTTGAAACTATGCATTATGCCTAGCTAGGGGCATAAAACAATAGCGCTTGTTGGGAGGCAACCCAATGAATAAAATAATTTTTTTTGTTTTACCTTATGTTTTTGTGTGTTTACACAATTATAGCCTCTGTTATGATTGTGTTTTTATCTTTTAATTAGTGTTTGTGCCAAGTAATGCCTTTGGGATGATTTGGATGATAGTATAATTAATGCTGTTTGGAAAACAGAAAGTTTTGCGTCTAGTGTTTGATTTTTGATTCTGTACTGGAGTGTCATAAAAATCTGAAATTTTTACACAGTATTGGTATATGAATTTTCTACGTTTTCCTAATTTTTCAGAATTTTTGGAGTTACATAAGTACATATTTTAAATAGATCTTTACAGACTGTTCTGTTTTAAACAGATTCTGTTGATGTTGCATAGTTTGCTTATTTTGGTGAATCTATGGATCGTATCGGGGGGTATGAGTCATGGAGAAGTTGGAGTACAGTAGAATTATGCCAATATTAAATATGAATCAATTTACAATAGTACCTAAAGTTTAAGATTTGTTTGTTATACTAACGGATCTCACGAGGTTTCTGTTGAGTTTTGTGTACTGAAGTTTTCAAGTTTTGGGTGAGACTACGATGGATAAAGGAATAAGGAGCAACAAGAGCTTAAGCTTGGGGATGTCCAAGGCACCCCAAGGTAATATTCAAGGAAGACTCAAGCGTCTAAGCTTGGGGATGCCCCAGAAGGCATCCCCTCTTTCGTCTACAATCTATCGGTAACTCACTTGGAGCTATATTTTTATTCATCACATGATATGTGTTTTACTTGGAGCGTCTTGTGATATAGTTTGTTTGCTTTTTAGTCTTGTGATATAGTTTTTTTGCTTTTGTTTGATTTTGTTAGCTTTTTGAGAGGGACACACATTATTTGTGATTTGTTAGAATACTCTATGTGCTTCACTTATATCTTTTGAGCTAGGCAGTTGCTCTAGTGCTTCATTTATATCTTTTAGAGCACGGCGGTGGTTATATTTTAAAGAAATAGTTGCACTCTCATGCTTCACTTATATATTTTTGAGAGTCTAATGAATAGCAATGGTAATATGCATGGGTTATGAATTTGGTCCTAATATGATAGGTATTCAAGAGGGATATGATAAAAACTTTCATGTAGATCACTGAATATGATAAGTTTGATTCCTTGCAATAGTTTTGCGATATTAAGATGGTAATATGTGGGAGGTGCTAGTAGATAATTGTGGTTTAGTAAGAATATTGGTGTTAAGATTTGTGATTCCCGAAGCATGCACGTATGATCTGACGTTATGCTAAGAAGTTGGAGCATGATTTATTCTTGATTGTCTACCTTATGAGTGGCGGTCGGGGACGAGCGATGGTCTTTTCCTTCCAATCTATCCCCCTAGGGGCATGCGTAGTAGTACTTTGCTTCGAGGGCTAATAAACTTTCGCAATAAGTATGTGAGTTCTTTATGGCTAATGTGAGTCCATGGATTATACGCACTCTCACCTTTCCGCAATTTGCTAGCCTCTTCGGTACCGTGCATTGCCCTTTCTCACATCGAGAGTTGGTGCAAACTTCACCGGTGCATCCAAACCCCATGATATGATACGCTCTATCACACATAAGCCTCTTTATATCTTCCTCAAAACAGCCACCATACCTACCTATCATGGCATTTACATAGCCATTCCGAGATATATTGCCATGCAACTTCCACCGTTTCGTTTTTTATGACACACATCGTCATTGTCATATTGCTTTGCATGATCATATAGCTGACATAGTATTTGTGGCTCAGCCACCGTTCATCATTTTTTATACATGTTACGCTAGTATCATTGCAAATCCTAGTACACCGCCAGAGGCATTCATATAGAGTCATATTGTTGTTCTAGTTTCGAGTTGTAATTTTTTGAGTTGTAAGTAAATAGAAGTAGGATGATCATCATTATTAGAGCATTGTCCCAGTGAGGAAATAAAAAAAAATAGGCCAAAAAGAGCCCACGAAAAAAAATGAGAGAAAAAGAGAGAAGGGGCAGTGTTACTATCATTTTCCATACTTGTGCTTCAAAGTAGCACCATGTTTTTCATAGAGAGTCTCCTGCTTAGTCACTTTCATATACTAGTGAGAATTTTTCATTATAGAACTTGGCTTGTATATTCCGATGATGGGCTTCCTCAAATGCCCGAGGTCTTCATGAGCAAGCAAGTTGGATGCACACCCACTTAGTTTTCATGTTGAGCTTTTATACACTTATAGCTCTTAGTGCATCCGTTGCATGGCAATCCCTACTCCTCGCGTTGACATCAATTGATGGGCATCTCCATAGCCCGTTGATTAGCCTTGTTGATGTGAGACTATCTTCTTATTTTTGACTTCCCCTTATTTATCTCTACCACCACACTCTATTCCACCCGTAGTGCTATATCCATGGCTTGCGCTCTGATGTCTACTACGCAACTTTTATTCTTGTAGACGTTGTTGGGCCTCCAAGTGCAGAGTTTTGTAGGACAGTAGCAAATTTCCCTCAAGTGGATGACCTAAGGTTTATCAATCCGTGGGAGGCGTAGGATGACGATGGTCTCTCTCAAACAACCCTGCAATCAAATACAAGAAATCTCTTGTGTCCCCAACACACCCAATACAATGGCAAATTGTATAGGTGCACTAGTTCGGCGAAGAGATGGTGATACAAGTGTAGTATGGATAGTAGATATAGGTTTTTGCAATCTGAAAATAAAAAACAGCAAGGTAGCAAGTAACAAAAGTGAGCACAAACGGTATTGCAATGCTTGAACACAAGGCCTAGGGTTCATACTTTCACTAGTGCAATCTCTCAACAGTGCTAACATAATTGGATCATATAACAATCCCTCAACGTGCGATAAAGAATCACTCCAAAGTTCCTATTAGCGGAGAACATAAGATGAAATTGTTGTAGGGTACGAAACCACCTCAAAGTTATCCTTTCCGATCAATCTATTGAGCCATCCCTATAAGTGTCACAAATAGGCCTAGAGTTCGTACTAAAATAACACCATATGATACGCATCAACCAACTCTAATGTCACCTAGATACTCCAATGTCACCACAAGTATCCGTGAGTTGATTATTCGATATGCATCAAAACAACTTCAGATTCATAATATTCAATCCACACAAAGAACTTCAAAGACTACCCCAAAGTTTCTATCGGAGAAAAGGAGATGAAAACGTGCAACCAACCCCTATGCCTAGATCACCCCAAGGTCACGAGAATCCGTGAGTTGATTACCAAAACATACATCAAGTGTAGAATACCCCATTGTCACCACGGGTATCCACATGCAAGACATACATCAAGTGTTCTCAAATCCAAAATATTCAATCCGACAATAACGAAACCTCAAAGGGAAAGACTCAATTCATCGCAAGAAGATAGAGAGGGAAGAAACACCATATGATCCAACTATATTAACAAAGCTCGCGGTACATCAAGATCGTGCCAAATCAAAAACGTGAGAGAGAGAGATCAAACACATAGCTACTAGTACATACCCTCAGCCCCGAGGGTGAACTACTCCCTCCTCGGCATGGAGACCGCCGGGATGATGAAGATGGCCTCCGGTGATGATTCCCCCCTCTGGCAGGGAGCCGGAACAGGGCTCCAGATGGTATTTCTTTGGTACAGAGGCGTGCGGCGGCGGCGTCGAAGTTCTAGGTTTATTTCTGGGGGTTTCTCTATTTATAGGATTTTCAGCATTGGAATCACGTGAAAAGGAGCTACGAGGGCCCCACAAGGCAGCACGGCGCGACCCCCCCCCCCCCAGGCCGCGCCGTGGTGCCTTGTGAGAACCTCGTGAGGCTTCTGGTCCTTCCACGAAGTTTCGGGGGTCTCTTTTGGTCCAAAAAAATCGTCAAAAAGTTTCGTCCAATTTCGAGAACTTTTATTTCTGCACAAAAAACAACACCACGGTAGTTCTGCTGAAAGCAGCGTCAGTACGGGTTAGTGCTACTTGTAGCTTGCGTTGGTATTTCCCCGAAGAGGAAGGGATGATGCAGCACAGTAGAGATAAGTATTTCCCTCTGTTATGAAACCAAGGTTATCGAACCATTAGGAGAATCACGCAACACCTCGTTAGCAGCACCTGCGCACAAACAACAAATCCTTGCACCCAACGCAAACGAGGGGTTGTCAATCCCTCGGCGGTCAATTGCAAGATTAAATTGTATATGATAGATAGATAGATTGAAACAAAAATACAAAATAAAATAAATAAAAGAAAATGGCAGCAATATTTTTAGGGTTTTAGTAATATGATTTAGATAGACCTGGGGGCCATAGATTTCACTAGAGGCTTCTCTCGAGAAAATAGCATACGGTGGGTAGACAAATTACTGTTGGGCAATTGATAGAAAAGCAAATAATCATGACGATATCCAAGGCAATGATCATGTATGTAGGCATCACGTCCAAGATTAGTAGACCGACTCCTGCCTGCATCTACTACTATTACTCCACACATCGACCGCTATCCAGCATGCATCTAGTGTATTAAGTCCATAAAGAACGGAGTAACGCCTTAAGAACGATGACATGATGTAGACAGGATAAACTCACGTATGAATAAACCCCATATTTTTACCCTTAATAGCAATGATACATACGCGTCATGTCCCTTTCTGTCACTGGGATTGAGCAACGCAAGATCGAACCCATTCCAAAGCACCTCTTCCCATGGCAAGATAAATCAACTCAGTTGGCCAAACCAAATCAATAGATCGGAGAAGAAATACGAGGCTATAATAATCATGCATAAAAGAGTGCAGCAAAGACTCAAATAATTTCATGGATAATCTGATCATAAACTCACAATTCATCGGATCCCAACAAACACACCGCAAAAAGTGATTACATCGGATAGAACTCCAAGAACATCGAGGAGAACATTGTAGTGAAGATCAAAAAGAGAGAAGAAGCCATCTAGCTACTGCCTATGGACCCGAAGGTCTATGGTAAACTACTCACGCATCATCGGAAGGGCAGCAAGGTTGATGTACATCCCCTCCGTGATCGATTCCCCCTCCGGCAAAATACCGGAGAAGGACCCCAGATGGGATCTCTCTGGAACAGAAACTTGCGGCGGCGGAAAAAGTATTTCGTCGACTCTCTTGAGGGTTTCTGATTTTTTCTGAATTTATAGTGGAAGAATTAGGTCAAACGGAGCTGGGTGGGCCCCACGAGGTACCAGGGCGTGCCACCCCCCCTGGGGCGCGCCCTGGTGCCTCGTGGCCCACTCCTTCATCTTCTGGCCTTCTCCCGAAGCTTCTAGTGTTTATCTTGTCCAATAAAAAATCTCCAAAAAGTTTCGTGGCATTTGGACTTCGTTTGGTATTGATTTTCTGTAAAAAAAAAACAGGGCAGAAAACAGCAACTGGCACTGGGCACTAGGTTAATAGGTTAGTCTCCAAAAATGATATAAAATTGCTGTAAATGATTATAAAAACATCCAAGATTGATATTATAACATCATGGAACAATCAAAAATTATAGATACGTTGGAGACGTATCAGCATCCCCAAGCTTAATTCCTGCTCGTCCTCGAGTAGGAAAATGATAAAAACAGAATTTTTGATGTGGAATGCTGCCTAACATATTCATCACATATTCTTTTTTTTTGTAGCATGGACATTGGACTTGAATGATTCAAAGCAATAGTCTATAATTTTACATGAACATATAAATACTCAAGCATGCTAACAAGCAACCATGTCTTTCAAAATATCAACGCTAAAGAAAGTTATCCCTAGCCCATTATGCTCAATCATTGATCCATTCATGAAACACACTCAAATATTAGCTACACACAATGCACAAGTATGACAATAGTGCTCTCTAGTTGGTGCTTTTGTAAGAGAAGATGGAGACTCAAAAAATAAAAATTGCATAAAAGTAAATAGATAGGCCCTTCTCAGAGGGAAGCGGAGATTTGTCAAATGTGCCAGAGCTCAAAGATGAAATTAAAGAGATAAAAATATTTTGAGAGGCATGCTTTTCCTGTCAACGGAAATGACCGAGAATTCCGAATATTTTCCATGCTAGACACATCATAGGCGGTTCTCAAACAGAATGTAAAGTTTATTTCCTTTCCACCATTCTTTCACAATCCATGGCTAGCCGTATCCACGGGTGCCCTCCATACCAACACTTTCCAAGGAATTTTGTTGTTATTAATTTGATTTCATGTGGTACTGGGCATCCCTATTACCAACCATTCTCTCGTGCAATGACAAGTGAATAAACACTCATCGTGAGAATAACACACATAGCATGGAAAATAATGGCCACCCCTGTCGCTTCATGACCGGTACGGGCACACAAAATGGAAAATTATTTTGAAAATTAGAGTTGGCACACGCAAATTTACTTGGAACGGCATTGAAATACCGCATATAGGTAGATATAGCGGACTCATTTGGCACAAGTTGGGTTTAAGGATTTTGGATGCACATGCAGTATTTCCGCTTAAAGATTGAGAAGCAACCAACCAAAAAACGAAAACGGTCATAAACAAGCATTGAACATAACTAACACCGAATAATGCACCATAAGTAGGATATAATTTCTTTGCATAACGATTGACTTGATGTGCATGCATTGGGAATCACAAACCTTAACACCAATATTCTTACTAAATCACAATTACTCACTAACATGACTCACATATTATCAATTCCATATCGCAAAACTATTGCAAGGAATCACACTTATCATATCCAATGATCTATATGAAAGTTTTCATTTATATCCCTCTTGAATATTCATCACTTTGGGACCAAATTCATATCTTGTGCAAATTACCGTTACTATCATCAACTCTCAAAAAGATTTAAGTGAAGCATGAGAGTGCAAATATTTCTTCAAAATTTCAATCTTATCATTTCTCAAAATAATATAAGTGAAGCATGAGAATTCATTTCTTCAAAATTTTAATCAACTCTCAAAATAATATAAGTGAAGCATGAGAGTTTATTTCTTCAAAATTTTAAACAACTCTCAAAATAATATAAGTGAAGCATTAGAGTTTATTTCTTCAAAATTTAGCCACCACCGTGCTGAAAAAGATTTAAGTGAATCACTAGATCAACTGCCTAGCTCAAAAAATTTAAGTGAAGCACATAGAGTATTCTAACAAATGATGATAAACGTGTGGCTCTCTCAAGATAGGTGTGTTCAGCAAAGATGATTGTGACAAACTAAAAAGCAAACAAAGCAAAGACTCATATAATACAAGACGCTCCAAGCAAAACACATATCATGTGACGAATAAAAATATAGCTCCAAGTAAAATTATCGATGGTTGGTAGAAGAAAGAGGGGATGCCTTCCGGGGCATCCCCAAGCTTAGACGCTTGAGTCTTCATAGAATATTACCTTGGGGTGCCTCGGGCATCCCCAAGCTTAGGCTTTTGCTACTCCTTATTCCTTCATCCATCGTGATGTCACCCAAAACTTGAAAACTTCAATCACACAAAACTCAACAAAACCTTCGTGAGATCCGTTAGTATAACAAAATAAATCACCCTTCTAAGTACTGTTGCAAACCCATTCATATTTTATTTTTGCATTATACCTACTGTACTCTAACTTCACCATGGCTTATACCCCCCGATACAATCCATAGATTCATCAAAACAAGCAAGTAGTGCATCAAAAACAGAATCTGTCAAAAATAGAACAGTCTGTAGAAATCTATTTAAAATCCATACTTATGTAATTCTAAAAATTCTGAAAAATTAGGAAAACTTGGGTAATTCGTATACCAATACTGTGTAAAAATTTCAGATTTTTATGACGCTCCAGTACAGAAACAAAATTCGGGCACTGGACGCAAAACTTTCTGTTTTACAAACAGCATCATTTATACTATCTTCCAAATCATCCTAAAGGCTTTACTTGGCACAAACACTAACTAAAAACACAAAAACACAATCATACCAGTAACTTAAACAATTTAAACACAAAATAACAGAAAAAAAATTATTTTATTCATTGGGTTGCCTCCCAACAAGCGCTATGGTTTTATGCCCCTAGCTTGGCATAATGCATAATTTCAACTATTGTCATCTTTCAAGTTGATTCCATAAGTGGCCCTCATAATTGATTCATATGGTGCTTTAATTTTCTTTCTAGGGAAATGTTCCATACCCTTTTTTAGTGGAAACTGAAATTTTATATTCCCTTCTTTCACTACAGGAATCAAAGAATTTGCCATCAGTCCACTCTTTGCCGTCTGCTAGCGGACGGCACGGATGGTCATTGTTGTACGCTTCCATAAAGCAGACGGCAAAGAAAGGCCTCATGGCAAAGATGGTTTTTGCCGTCAGTCCATTCTTTGCCATCGGCTAGCGGATGGCAAAGAGCCTAAAAAGCAGACGACAAAGGCAGGCGGACGGCAACTAGCAAAATCGCAGACGGCAAAGAGCCCATCTCTGGGCCCCACTGGAGCGCGGCGCTGGTTAGGTCAAACGGACGGCCTAGATGCCGTCCGCTAGCGGACAGCAAAGAGCAGCAGACGACAAAGATCATCAAAAAGCAGACGGCAAAGAAAATTTTCACTAACATTTGTAACGGCCGCCGCGCGCGCCTCTCTCTCTCTCTCTCTCACCGCGCCCCTCCACTCCCCTCTCTCTATTTCTCTCTCTCGCCGCTGCACCCGTCGTCGCCGATGACCCACCGCCCCGCTGCGCCCGTCGCCGCCGCCGACCCACCGCCCCACCGCGCCCGTCGCTGCCGACGACCCGACGCCCCGCCGCCCCACCGGGCCCTGGTGCAGATCCACCGCCCCGCCGCCCCACCGTCCGCGGCCGCCACCCCGCCGCCCCGCCGCTCCACTCTGCCACCGCCGCCCCGCCGACACACCGTCCGCGGCTCCGCCGCCCCCGACGCCACCCTCCGGTGAGTCCTCCCCTTATTCTTTGTTTTTTTTCTTTTTTTCATTTAATTGCTACTGTTAGTGCTATATTACTCATATTTAGTTAGTATAGTGCTAGGTTAGGTTAGAAAAGAACTAGGAGAAGAAGATTTTAGGTTAGTCATATTTTAGGTTAGTCAAATTTAGAAGAAGAAGAAGATGATGAAAAAAAAAGAAGAAAAGAAGAATAAGTAGAAGAAGAGGAAAAAGGAAAAGAAGGAAGAAGAAGAAGAAGAAGAAGAAGAAGAAGAAGAAGAAGAGGAGGAGGAGGAGAAGAAAAGAAGAAGAAGAAGAAGAAGAAGAAGAAGAAGAAGAAGAAGAAGAAGAAGAAGAAGAAGAAGAAGAAGAAGAAGAAGAAGAAGAAGAAAAAGAGGAGAAGAGGAGAAGAGGAGAAGAAGAAGAAGAGGAGAAGAAGAAGAAGAAGAAGAAGAAGAAGAAGAAGAGGAGGAGGAGAAGAAAAGAAGAAGAAGAAGAAGAAGAAGAAGAAGAAGAAGAAGAAGAAGAAGAAGAAGAAGAAGAAGAAGAAGAAGAAGAAGAAGAAGAAGAAGAAAAAGAGGAGAAGAGGAGAAGAAGAAGAGGAGAAGAAGAGGAAAAACAGGAGAATAGGAGAAGAAGAAGAAAAAGAGGAGAAGAAGAAGAGGAGAAGAAAAGAAGAAGAAGAAGAAGAAATAGAGATTTTTTTATATGTATAGAGATTTTTTATATATAGAGATTTTTTATCGGGATTGAATATTCGTGTTGATCAGGTGGATTTAAATGTGCAGTTGTTTCGTCGCTGCGAGGGTCTGGTGTTCGACGACCTCCCCGTGCGTTCAATGAGCTCCCCTGCGTTCGTGGGTGAGCACAAATGACATCTCCTCCTCCCCCCTTCATTTGCTCTGTTCCGGTCTTCGTGCCGATGATACTTGCTAGCTATAGGTAGATTCAATCATCAGTATGCGTGACCAGCATGCGTCTCCCGTTCGAAAGGGTTACAGTTATAAATATGCATGCATTTGCATATTTATAACCGTGATTCTTTCGAATTGTCCAACGTTATCCATGGACAGCCCGAGTATGTGTAGATTGGGTTCGTTTTCCCATGCTCTGCTCCGGATCCGATGCAGAATTTCGTCAGTGCCTCCCTGTTGTTCTCTGGGTACACATCCTCTCTGTTTATTGCCGAGACATGTATCAGGAGAACAGCGGGGAGGTGCTGCCGAAATTTTGCGTCGGATCCGGAGCAGAGCATGGAAAAACAAACCCAATCTACACATACTCGGGTGGGATTAGGACCTATCTTTACCTATTAGCGTGTAGGTTGCATGGACGTAATAAAATTGACAAACTTGATTAACTGATGAATATATATGCTGAATTATATATATATTTATTGTGTGTTTAGTAGGTTGGCAAGATGAGTGATCGTGCGTGGATGTACACCGGTCACACTAGTCAGAAAGACACGACCAATGAATGGTTAACAAAAACCAAGGGGTTTGTGAAAGCCGCATTTGCAAATGGCCAGAGAAAAACCTGGTGCCCCTGTGTTAGGTGCGATAACTTTTCACAGAGGACAGAGGGTGAAATGGGTAAACACCTGCAGAAGTGGGGTTTTACGCCTGATTATACGGTGTGGACATTTCATGGTGAGTCTGCCCAACGTACCAGAGATGAGGTGGTTCGTCGTCGCACCAACGAGCATGGTACCGGGATTGAAGACATGGTGCAAGACTTTGATGATGCTCGGGATTCGGACGATGAGATGGTGGAATCTGCAAATGCCTTCAATGAAATGTTGGAGTCTTCAAAACGCCCTCTCCACGAGCACACTGAGCTTTGTCAGCTGGATGCCATCACACAAGTAATGGCTCTGAAGGCTCAATTCAACTTGGGCAGAGAATGCTACGACGCGATGATGACACTATTTGGACGCTTTCTACCCAAAGGCCATGTAATGCCTGCAAACCTGTACCAGTCGGACAAAATCCTCCGTGTACTTAAGATGCCCTATGAGAAGATAGATGCCTGTGAGAAAGGATGTGCCTTATTTAGCTTGAGTATGCGGGCTTCAACTATTGTCCCATTTGCAAGTCTTCCAGGTATGTTGTGGTAGACAACGGTATGGGTGAGAAGAGGCAGACCAACATCCCCGTTAATGTTCTTCGGTATCTACCAATCGTACCAAGACTTCAACGTCTTTTCATGGTCGAAGAGATGGCCAGACAGAGGACATGGCACAAATTGGGCAAAAGAACCGAACTAGATGCAGATGGGAATCAGATGTTGGTACACACATCGGATGCTTTTGCGTGGAAGCACTTCGATGCATTACATAAGGATAAAGCGGCAGATCCAAGGCATCCTTGAGTTTGCATCGGCACGGATGGGTTCAATCCGTTTGGTATGACGGCAACCGAATACAGTTGTTGGCCTGTATTTGTCATTCCACTCAATCTCCCCCCCGGACAGATTATGCAAAGAAAGAACATTTTCCTGACGTTGATAATTCCAGGGCCCAACTATCCGGGGAAGAATATGAATGTGTACATGCAGCCGCTTAAGGATGAATTGCAAGAAGCTTGGGATAATGGGTTCAAGACATACGACGCCACTAGAAAACAAAACTTCACAATGCATGTCTGGTACATGTACTCGATGCATGACTTGCCGGCGTATGCGCTATTCGTTGGCTGGTGTGTGCATGCAAGGTTCCCGTGCCCCACATGCAAGGCAGCTCTTCAGTTTCGTTGGCTGGAGGCGGGTCGCAAGTATTCTTGCTTCGACTTGCATAGACCGTTCCTGGATCCTCGCCATAAGTTCAGAAAAGACAAGAAGAACTTCATCAAAGGTAGAGTTGTCAAAAACTCTGCACCACCTGCGTTGACAGGCCAACAGATCCTGGATCAGTTAAATGCTCTCGAGCCTGATCCAGAGCGTCCAGGGTATTTCAAGGGGTATAATTCGGAACACGCCTGGACTCACAAGACATGCTTGTGGGATTTGCCTTACTTCAAAGACCTCCTTCTTCCACACAACATCGACGTGATGCACACTGAAAAGAATATCGGCGAGGCCCTTTTTGGTACATTGTTCGGCATAGAGGGGAAGTCAAAGGATAATCCTAAGGCTAGAGTCGATCAGTAGACTCTATGTGATAGACCGTTACAAAACATGCGACAACCGAAAGGAAAGAAGAACTGGTCGAAGCCAAAGGCCTGGTTCAATCTTGGAAGGGGAGCTATGAGGGAAATTATCTTGTGGGTGAAAATGCAGTTGATGTTCCCCGATGGGTATACAGCGAATCTAAAGAGGGGAGCGAGTCTTGAAAAATTGAAAATATTTGGTCTCAAGAGTCATGATTGGCACATATGGCTTGAGCGGGTAATGCCGGTGATGTTGCGTGGCTTTATCCCTGAGGATGAATGGCTAGTACTGGCAGAGCTGAGCTATTTCTTCCGTGTTCTTTGTGCGAAAGAACTATCGCCTGGCATGCTAGATGACATGGAAAAGTTGGCGCCTGAGTTGCTTTGCAAGTTAGAGAAGATCTTTCCACCGGGCTTCTTTAATCCAATGCAGCATTTGATTTTACATCTCCCAACCGAGGCAAGATTGGGGGGGCCCGTGCAAAATCGTTGGTGCTATGCAACTGAGAGGATGCAGAAGACGCTTCGAGCAAAATGTAAAAATAAACGTAGAATTGAAGCATCGATGGCCGAGGCATTCATTACTGACGAGGCGGCAAACTTCGTGACAGCACACTACGAAGCCAAAAATCGTCATTTGCATAATCCGAAGCCTCGGTACAATGCTGGCGACCCTAAAAAAGGTGGATCCAACCTCAGCCTATTCAAAGGGAAGCTCGCACCAGCCGGTGCTTCGAAACCAATACCGTTGGATGTCGAAGAATGGCGGACCATTTCGTTGTATATCTTCAACAACCTAACAGAAGTGCGGCCGTACATCGAGTAAGTTCTCGGTACATTGTTTCGCAACTTCTAATTCCTTTGAACTGCTCTTATTCCCGGATATTTGATACAGTCGATACGTCGCCAAATTCTTGGATGGAGCGGTGATCCAAAAGGATTCCATCGAAGAGTATGAGCTTCTGGCAAAGCATGGAGGCGGCTATTCCGGTTTCATCTCTTGGTTCAAACAAACGATAATTACCATTAATAGACCATTTCATTTCTTCGTCTAATTTGCGGCTAATGCAACAATCCTTTCGTATTAAACTTGTAGGCTAATTCAGAGTCTATGGACGCCGAATTGAGACAAGCCGCTAATGGTTTTTACTATAAGGTCCGTTCATTTGAGAAATACGACATCAACGGGTATCGCTTTCTTACCTTTGGCAAAGAGCTATCTATGGCCGACCGAAAATCAACAAATTGTGGTGTCTCTGCTATCGGCAAAGGAGGTACCGAGTATTATGGAAGAGTTGAAGCAATTTATGAACTTCTATTCTATGGTGAAAACCCACCGAACGTCGTAGTCTTCAAATGTTATTGGTTCCAGCCGAAGGAGACTAGAAGGACTCATGAACATATAGGGCTAGTCGAAATCAAACAAAGCACCCATTTAGATGTTCCCGATGTCTATATTACGGCTCAACAGGCGACCCAAGTTTTCTATCTACCGTGGGCCTGCCAAACTAATACAAATCTGAATGGTTGGGATGTCGTTTATGAAGTGCCGCCACGTGCTAGACCAGCTCCCCCCAATGAAGAGGATTATGAACCTCACATTAACCCATACACATATGAAGGAGAATTCTTCCAAGAAACACGTCTTTCCAAAAAACGTTTCAAGAACCGCTCTACTTCACCCCAGAAAATGGAAGTAGACAGGGACAGTGAATCCGACTTCACCCCTGAGCCGGAACAAGAAGAGGTTACTGCTGCGGATGACCTGTCAATGCTTGACCGATTACAGAAAGGCCTTCCACATGTTGATGTCGTTGAACCCGATGAGCACGTCATTCATGACGACACGCGTGATAGTGATGATGATGATGATGCATTTATTGATCCAGACGATCCAGACTATTATTAGTTTGTATGCATCCCAACTTAAATTATATACATATTATTATTCATGTCAGGTATTCAATTTTTTTATGTTGTACTAATTTCGTTTACTCTTTGTCATGGCAGGTGTTGAAAGATGGTGGGCGCGGGTCGAGAGCGCTCCGCGGGTACTTCTTCGGCGGTGGCCCGCGGGAGGGCTACTTCCATTCCACCCCTACCTCTTCGGAGAGCGTTGATAGAGAGTATGGGGACACCGGCGGGCGCTTCTTCGTCGGCGTCGTTGCCCACCGGGAGAGGAGGTCGGGGAAGGAAGAAGAGAGGTGGAGGACGTGGCCGCGGGAGAGGTAGGCAGACTGCTACGCCTTCCTCGCCGCCACCCCTAGCTCATTCACCCGAGCACAGGACTGCTAGGGTGGACCCGTCTGAGGTGGAGGCTACGGGGACTCCGGACCACGAGCCTCCGGTCGACGGGCCTTCGGCCCACGAGACTCCGGTCCCAGAGGCTTCGGCCCACGAGACTCCGGACCAGGACGGGGATCGGGCTACGTCCCAGGAGACGTCCGGATGGGGTACCTGGCCGGATCTGTCTCAGGGGCCCAGTGGCCATGCTGATGGCGGCGGGGATCAGTTTACAGATAGTGAGGGCGAGGTGGTTGAGGGGGTCACCGTGTACCAGCGTGGTAGTACACGGCTCCCGCCCCTGCCGGCGACCCACGAGCAGAGGCCGGTGATTAGGCCTGATGGGGAGAAGTAAGTGCATTTACTCTTTTTGTACCTTTTGCATTCACGTTTCTTCAAATATCTAATGCGTTGGCCTTGTCATACTGCAGGGGTTGGGTACACACCAGTGGAGTCCGCAGGCCCAACAGCATCCTTGGTGTGCTTTGCCGGCAAAATTTCCCGGGGTTTGTCACGCTGCCTGGTGAGGGTCAGCTTCCACAGCTAGGATTGAGCTGGGAGCACTACTTGGCTGCCTAGGCCCCGCCGGAGGAGATGATCGACGGTGTCTTGTGCCACACAAGGGCCGAGATGGTGATCAGAAGCTTTTGGGTAATTTCTCCTTTACACAATTAAATATTAACAATAGCTAGTTATTATACTAATCAGTGTTGTCTCATTTGATTGCAGACCTTCTACAGGTGTGAGGAGGGATACGAGGAGGACGCGGCAAAGGATATCGATACCGAGTGCAAGCACCTATTACAAAACTTACGGCACGAGGCTCGGCTGCAGGCTGTTCGAGACTACTATGCCACGCGTGGAATTAAGAAGGACAAGCCGTCGTGCCACGAAAAGTTTCTGAAGAAGCATCAGTACATGAAGGTAATTACCTATTCTTAAGGCCTTGTACTTAGTTTCCTTGATTTGATTCGTAGGCGTAGCGCTCAAATTTCTCTTTACTAACTTAGGTGCCCCCGAGATGGTGTGCGGATAAGATGGATTGTTGGGAGGCGTTGGTGGATGAGTGGTGCACAGACCACTGGCGAGCCGTCCACAACAATGCCAAGGACCGGCGTGCCCAAATGGTTGGTGTGCCACACCATCAAGGCAGCGCCAACTTATTTCAGTACGGGCGGAACTGGTTATGTGGTTTGCTTCATGATTCATGCAATTCATTCTTCATGCTAGCTTGAGCCCTTTACTAATACTTTGTTCCTCTCTTTTAGGCGCAACACAATAAGACGGAGGTGCCAGAGGTGTACGACCTCTATGCCATGGCCCATACTGCCTCGTACAAGAAGGCCAAGGCATTCTCTGAGTCTGACCTCGATCATCTAGAAAAGTTCACCAACATCTCCTCCCACCACAAGCTCGTGATGTACAACAAGGAGGCGAAGGCGAGGAAAGGGGAGGACTATAACCCGAGCCAGAATCCTATTGATCCAGAGCTGGTGATGATAGCTGGTCGCGGGAGGCCCCATGGCTCGATAGCCATTGGAGATGGACTGATACGTTGTCCCCTCACTCTCCCGGAGATCAAGGTGCGCCAAACGAGCTCCTCGCCTGAGATAAGGACTCGTCCACGGCCAGTCGATCTCGCCATCGAGGTTAGTTATATGGACTCAGATATCTTTCCTCCATCACATTGTGTGTGCGGCCATCGATGATTACAATGCTAACGAGGAGTGGTGTTGCAGGCTGCTCTTCAGAAAGAGAGAGCGACAACCCAGGCGCTTCTGGAGGAGAGGGACCGAGTGGCGGCGGAGAAGGAACTACTTTTGGAGGAGAAGACGGCTAGGTTGTTGGAGGAGGAGAGGGCACGGAATGAGGCGGCTCACCGGGCCATCTACGAGCTCCTCGTGGTAAGTTTCTTCTGCATATTAGCCAAATCATGCACATAATGTTCGTTTCATTACTAACTAATATGACTGACTCATCAAAACCAAATGTGCAGTCTATGTGCGAGAAGACCGGTCAGACCCCTCCGCCGATGCCAGTCATTACTCCGGTGGGAATGGTGAGTTTCATTTGAATGGTCATTAGTTTCTAGTCTTAACATTTGAGTGTCATCATGCTAACGAGACATTGCAAATGATCTTTGGTGCAGCATAACTCCCGAGCCGCATCGCACAACCCTTCTGAAGGGCAACCTTCTCCAGGTGAAACCGGCCCAAGAAACCCCGGTGCTTGACCTCCGTGATGATGACGACGGTAAGTTTTCTCTAGTGTTTTGCTTAACAAATGCATACTTAGCTTCGTACATGCTAGTTAGCCCTAATATGCCACATACTTAGCTTATTTTCCCCAAAAAGACATACTTAGCTAATTATCCTCCAAAATGACATAATTAGCTTATTTAGTTCATTTATGACATAATTAGCTTAGTTAGGTCAAAAATGGCATAATAACCTTGGTTAGCTCATAAATGTCATATACTTAGCTTATTTTCCTCCAAAATGACATAATTAGCTTATTTAGTTCATTTATGACATAATTAGCTTAGTTAGGTCAAAAATGGCATAATAACCTTGGTTAGCTCATAAATGTCATATACTTAGCTTATTTTCCTCCAAAATGACATAATAAGCTAAGTTAGCTCAATAATGACCTATACTTACCTAAGTTAGCTCAATAATGACCTATACTTAGCTTCGTTTCCTCCAAAATGACATAATAAGCTTAGTTAGCTCAAAAATGGCATAATTACCTAGGTTAGCTCAGTAATGACCTATACTTACCTTATTTTCCTCCAAAATGACATAATATGCTTAGTTAGCTCCAAAATGGCATAATTACCTAAGTTAGCTCAATAATGACCTATACTTAACTTCTTTTCCTCCAAAATGACATAATAAGCTTAGTTAGCTAAAAAATGGCATAATTACCTAAGTTAGCTCAATAATGACCTATACTTACCTTATTTTCCTCCAAAATGACATATTAAGCTTAGTTAGCTCCAAAATGGCATAATTACCTATGTTAGCTCAATAATGATCTATACTTACCTTTTTTTCCTCCAAAATGTCATAATAAGCTTAGTTAGCTCAAAACTGGCATAATTACCTAAGTTAGCACAAAAATGACCTATACTTACCTTATTTTCCTCCAAATTGACATAATAAGCTTAGTTAGCTCAAAAATGGCATAATTACCTAAGTTAGCTCAATAATGACCTATACTTACCTTATTTTCCTCCAAAATGACATAATATGCTTAGTTAGCTCTAAAATGGCATAATTACCTAAGTTAGCTCTAAAATGACACAAATAAGGAATAAGAAGAAGAAAAACAAGGAAGAGGAGAAAAAGAAAGAATAGAAGAAGAAAGAGAAGAAAAAGAAAGAATAAAAGAAGAAGAATGATAAGGAAAAGGATAAAAAGATAGAAGAGAGAAGAAGAAGAAAATATATTCTTATTCTTCCTTTTTCTCTTCTTTCTTTTTCTCCATCTTCTACTCCTTCTTATTCTTATTCTTCTTCTTTCTTCGTCTTCTTTCTTCTTCTTCTTCTTCTTCTTCTTCTTCTTCTTCTTCTTCTTTCTTTCTTTCTTCCTATTATTTTTCTTCTCTTTCTTCTTCTTCTTCTTCTTCTTCTTCTTCTTCTTATTCTTCTAGTCTTCTTCTTCTTCTTCTTCTTCTAACTTTCTTATTCCCATTTTACAGATTTGATTCACTTCATGGAAGCTGGCATTGATGGACTGCTAGTGTTTAGTTTTTGTTTTGATTTGTATTGATGAACAATGTGAAACTATGTATGTATATATGGATGAACAGGGTGAAACTATGTATGTATTGGTTCTTTTAATAGCCTATGTGTTCTCTTGTTCAATATTTCACGATTATGTTGGATAGTACATACTATTTGTTGGAATACATGGCCTATGCTTCAGCTTGAAACTATATATATCATATATGTGTTGTGAAAATACAGGGAAATAACAGAAAACAGATAAAAAAGTGGTAATACAGGCACTTTGCCGTCTGCCAACGGACTGCAAATCCCTTTGCCGTCGGTAGGCTGACGGCAAAGGTGCCACATGGTAGCAACCTGTGCAACCTGGGAGCACCATGCCTGACCCATTTGGTCAGTCTGCCGTCAGCTGGCAGACGGCAAAGACCACACTGGCAGACGGCAAAGACAAAGCAGGACTGATGTGCAGCCACAGGCCTACTGACGTCACTCGGCAGACGGCAAAGGCAAGTGTTTGTTTGCCGTCCGCAGGCAGACGGCAAAGTCTGCCCTTAGCCACCTGACGGGGCTAACAGCTACACTTTGCCGTCCAGGACCTTTGCCGTCAGCTGTGCCAGGAAGGCGGACGGTAAAAGTCTTTGCCGTCCGCGGCGCTTCTGCAGACGGCAAAGATGCTGATTACCGTGACTTTCAGTGCTGAAAGTTGTGCCGTCAGCCAGCAGACGGCAAAGATGTTTGCCGTCCGTGGTCTGGTCCTTTGCCGTCTGCTATGGCAGACGGCAAAGGACCTGATTCCTGTAGTGTTTCATATCAATAACGGCACCTATAGTTCGTAAGAACGGTCTACCAAGTATTATGGGGCAAGAAGGATTGCATTCAATATCAAGAACAATAAAATCAACAGGCACATAATTTCTATTTGCAAGAATAAGAACATCATTAGATCTACCCATAGGTTTTTTAATAGTGGAATCCGCAAGATGCAAATTGAGAGAACATTCATCTATATTGGTAAAACCTTGCACATCACATAAAGATTTTGGAATTGTGGAAACGCTAGCACCCAAATCACATAAAGCATTGCACTCATAATTTTTAATTTTAACTTTAATGGTGGGTTCCCATTCATCATATAATTTTCTAGGAATCGAAATCTCTAGTTCTAACTTTTCATCTAACGCTTTCATCATCGCTTCTACGATGTGTTTAGTAAAAGCCTTGTTTTGCTCATAAGCGTTGGGTGAATTTAACATGGATTGTAACAAAGAAATGCACTCAATCAAAGAAAAATTATCATAATTAAAATCTTTGCAATCCAAGAGAGTGGGCACATCGCTATTTAAAGTTTTTACCTCTCCAAACCCACTTTTAGCAATTTTCTTATCAAGATTTTCACCCTCCGAATTATGAGGACGCTCTTTAGCTAAAGTTGACTCTTCTTCAGTCCCCTTTTCATCAAGTTTTATATTGCTAAACAAAGAGTCAATAGATGAAACATCAATCATTTTAATATCCTCATCATTACTACGATAGAACCGGGAGGAATCGCTTTTTCTAAAAATTCCCGTTTAGCTTTTAGCATGGAGGTTCTTTTCTTACTCTCATCCATGGAGACATATAAACCTTTAATTGATTCACTATTATCAATTTTGGGTGGCAGAATTTTAGTCTTAAGATTTTCTACATCATGAATAATTCTATCAATGCTCCTAGACATATCATCAATTTTACTCAATTTTTCTTCTACCGTAGTGTTGAAAACTTTTTGAGCATTAATAAATTCTTGAATATTACTTTCAAGATAAGAGGGCATCCTATTATTATTATTGTAAGAATTACCATAAGGATTGCCATAATTATTAGAGGAATTTCCAGGAAACGGTCTAGCGTTGAAATTACCTCTATAAGCATTATTATTAAAATTGTTTCGCGAGACAAAATTCACCTCTACGGGATCATTATTTTGCTCAATCAAAGTGGACAAAGGCACATCATTAGGATCAATAGGAGCATTTTTGCTAGCAACCAATTTCATAAGCGCATCAACTTTATCACTCAAAGTATTAATTTCTTCAATAGAATTCACCTTTTTACTAGTAGGAGTTCTTTCAGTATGCCATTGTGAATAATTTGCCATGATATTATCAAGCAATTTAGTAGCTTCACCCAAAGTAATTTCCATAAAAGTACCACCCGCGGCGGAATCTAAAAGATTTCTAGAGACAAAATTCAATCCCGCATAAAGTTTTTGTATGATCATCCATAAATTTAAACCATGAGTAGGGCAATTTCTTATCATTAATTTCGTCCTCTCCCAAGATTGGGCAACATGTTCATGATCAAGTTGCTTAAAATTCATAATTTGATTTCTAAGTGAAATAATTTTCGCGGGAGGAAAATACTTAGTAATAAAAGCATCTTTACACCTATCCCAAGAATTGATACTATTTCGTGGTAAAGATGAGAACCAAATTTTTGCACGATCCCGCAATGAGAATGGGAATAATTTTAATTTCACAATATCATTATCCACATCTTTTTTCTTTTGCATGTCACACAATTCTACGAAAGTGTTAAGATGGGATGCAGCATCTTCATTAGGACTACCGGAAAATTGATCTTTCATGACAAGATTTAGCAAAGCGGCATTAATATCACAAGTCTCTGCACTAGCGGCGAGTGGAGCAATCAGAGTACTAATAAAATCATTATTATTAGTATTGGAAAAATCACACAAATTTGTATTTTCTTGAGACATCGTGACTACGCAAACAAGATAACAAGCAAGCAAACAAGCAAACAAGAAAAAGGGCAAACGAAAAATATTTTTATATTTTTGTAAAAACGTTTTAAAAGTGGGAGAGATGAAAACAAGAGGCAAATGGCAAATAAAGTAAATGCAAGGAGATGAGAGTTTGTGCAAAGGTACTTGATAGATGTTGATGATGTCTCCCCGGCAACGGCGCCAGAAATTCTTCCTGCTACTTGTAGCTTGCGTTGGTATTTCCCTGAAGAGGAAGGGATGATGCAGCACAGTAGAGATAAGTATTTCCCTCAGTTATGAAACCAAGGTTATTGAACCAGTAGGAGAATCACGCAACACCTCGTTAACAGCACCTGCACACAAACAACAAATCCTTGCACCCAACGCAAACGAGGGGTTGTCAATCCCTCGGCGATCAATTGCAAGATTAAATTGTATATGATAGATAGATATATTGAAACAAAAATACAAAATAAAATAAATAAAAGAAAATGGCAGCAATATTTTTAGGGTTTTAGTAATATGATTTAGATAGACCCGGGGGCCATAGATTTCACTAGAGGCTTCTCTCTAGAAAATAGCATACGGTGGGTAGACAACTTACTGTTGGGCAATTGATAGAAAAGCAAATAATCATGACGATATCCAAGGCAATGATCATGTATGTAGGCATCACGTCCAAGATTAGTAGACCGACTCCTGCCTGCATCTACTACTATTACTCCACACATCGACCGCTATCCAGCATGCGTCTAGTGTATTAAGTCCATAAAGAACGGAGTAACGCCTTAAGAACGATGACATGATATAGACAATATAAACTCACGTACGAATAAACCCCATATTTTTACCCTTAATAGCAATGATACATACGCGTCATGTCCCTTTCTGTCACTGGGATTGAGCAACGCAAGATCGAACCCATTACAAAGCACTTCTTCCCATGGCAAGCTAAATCAACTCAGTTGGCCAAACCAAATCAATAGATCGGAGAATAAATACGAGGCTATAATAATCATGCATAAAAGAGTGCAGCAAAGACTCAAATAATTTCATGGATAATCTGATCATAAACTCACAATTCATCGGATCCCAACAAACACACCTCAAAAAGTGATTACATCGGATAGAACTCCAAGAACATCGAGGAGAACATTGAATTGAAGATCAAAAAGAGAGAAGAAGCCATCTAGCTACTGCCTATGGACCCGAAGGTCTATGGTAAACTATTCACGCATCATCTGAAAGGCAGCAAGGTTGATGTAGAACCCCTCCATGATCGATTCCCCCTCCGGCAGATTACCGGAGAAGGACCCCAGATGGGATCTCTCTAGAACAGAAACTTGCGGCGGTGGAAAAAGTATTTCGTGGACTCTCCTGAGGGTTTCTGATTTTTTCTGAATTTATAGTGGAAGAATTAGGTCAAATGGAGCTGGGTGGGCCCCACGAGGTACCAGGGCGCGCCACCCCCCCTGGGGCGCGCCCTGGTGCCTCGTGGCCCACTCCTTCATCTTCTGGCCTTCTCCCAAAGCTTCTAGTGTTTATCTTGTCTAATAAAAAATCTCCAAAAAGTTTCGTGGCATTTGGACTTCGTTTGGTATTGATTTTCTGTAAAACAAAAACAGGGCAGAAAACAGCAACTGGCACTGGGCACTAGGTTAATAGGTTAGTCTCCAAAAATGATATATAATTGTTGTAAATGATTATAAAAACATCCAAGATTGATATTATAACAGCATGGAACAATCAAAAATTATAGATACGTTGGAGACGTATCAGGTTGTTCTAATCAAATCATACCAAAACCATATAAAATTGTTATAAACATGGCATGAATACTTCATAAATTATAGATACGTTGGAGATGTATCAGCATCCCCAAGCTTAATTCCTGCTCGTCCTCGAGTAGGTAAATGATAAAAGAAATAATTTATCAAGTATGAATGCTAGCATAGTGCATAAGTTTGATCAATGATAATTTCAATCACTTTTCCTAGCATCATAACAGCAACTCTTTCTCATAAAACTCATCATGATAAAGTAGCAATCAATTCACATGTTATGGTTCAAACAATGCATTCTCTTGAAACTTAACAACCTATGTTCTTAGTCACCAAACAATTGCGATTCAACTTATCTTCAACAGAGTCTAAGTAAGAGCTTCACATACTCAATTATCATATAGTCTTCTATGATTGCTAGTACTCAAAGCATATTTTTAGAACAAATGGCATCCATCGAACACAGAGAAAGATAGGGGCTTAATGTTTCGCCTCCCAACTCATTTATCATAGAGATAATTGTCAACAATAATAAATCATGATCAAATATATTTGAATGGATATATGTGCCTGGATCTATCCCCACCACATGATGCTTGCCAACTATAGAATAGGTTGGAATAAGAAGTTGACTCAACATAAATAAATAACATGAAAGTAAATAACATAAAAAGTAAATAGAATGTCCCTTCGCAGAGGGAAGCAGTGATTTGCAGAGGTGCCAGAGCTCATTGCTAAAAACAGAGATGAATACATTTTGAGAGGCATGCCTTTCCTGTCAACGTCACGACCGAGAGTTCTCAATATCTTCCATGCTAAACACATTATAGGTGGTTCCCAAGCGAAAAGGTAAAGTTTACTCCCCCTCAACCATTCAAACACAAGCCATGGCTAGCCGAATCCTCGGGTGCCCTCCATACAATCAACTTTCCGGGGGAGTTTGTTTGCATTATATAATTCGATTTTGAGCATAGGACTGGGCATCCCAATTACTGCCCTGTCTCGTGCAATGACAAGTGAATAAACACTCATCATGAGAATAACTTGCTTAACATGGAAGATACTGACCACCCACTGCCGCTTCATGAGCGGTACGGGCACACAAAACAAATGTTTATTTGAAGGTTTTAGAGATGGCACATTCAAATTTACTTGGAACGGCAAGGTAATACCGTATATAGGTAGGTATGGTGGACACTCATGGAAGAAACTTGGCTCAAGGATCTTGGATGCACAAGCAGTATTCCCGCTTAGTACACAAATTTAGGCTAGCAAAAGATTCTAAACAAGCACCACATGTTAGAGGATCCATAACAATATAACTTCTATGCAAATATACCCAAACATAACTCATTACGTTGTCTTCCTTGTCCAACTTCAACTAATTTTCTCAAGTTGAAAATAATTAATGGGTATTCACAATCATAAAAGATGTCCAAGATAATATATTTGTATGTGAAAGTTCTCTTCCATATACTATCTTTCATGAATTGCTTGTATGACTAATATTGTGATTGCCAAACTTCAATAGATTTTCCTTTCTAAACCAAATGTGAAATTACTACTAAACATATGGAACAATATAATTTCAGATTTGTGATATTCAATTCATTCAAAAATTTACTCAAAGGATATAAGTGAAGCACAAGAATGAATGATAAACTACTCAAAAAGATATAAGTGAAGAAAGATGAGTAGTTAAACAATTAAGTAGCTATGTGAAGACTCTCTCTCAATAAAGATTTCAGATCTTGATAATTTTATTCAAACAACAAACAAAATGAAAATAAAAGGACACTCCAAGAATAGCACATATCATGTGAACAAGTAAAAACTTAGGCTAACCGATAGTTGTTGATGAAGAAAGGTGGGATGCCTACCGGGGCATCCCCAAGCTTAGTTGCTTGAGACTTCTTCGAATGTTAACTTGGGGTGCCTTGGACATCCCCAAGCTTGAGCTCTTGTGTCTCCTTAATTCCTCTCATATCATGGCTTCTCCTAAATCTTAAAAACTTCATCCACACAAAACTCAACAAGAACTCGTGAGATAAGTTAGTATAAATCAACTCAAAACCTTAACATTCTATACTGTAGCAAATCATTAAAATTATAATTAAACATTGCATACTAAATGCCTCTTCTTATTTAATACTCCTATCCACAAATAGAAATATTAAACAAGCAATCATATGCAAACAATGCAACTATAACCGAAATCTGTCTAAATAGAATAGTCTGTAAAGGGTGAATAACAATTCATACTTTCCTAACTCTAAAAATTCTGAAAAATTACCATGTGACAGAGAACTAATGCATGCTTACTGTGTCAAAATTTCAGATTTTTATCATATTCTGACTATTCGGGAATATTCTGGACATAACAGAAAACTTTCTGTTTTCAAACAGCAACACATAAACTTGCAAACTGAGCATGGTAAAGGCTATAATTGGCATTTTATTGAACTAAAAGATACAAAAAATGATTATTTATAACACCAAGCAAATATCAACAGAATAAAATGACGCTCCAAGCAAAACTCATATTACGTGATGAATAAAAATATAGCTCCAAGTGAGGTTACCGATAATGTTGAAGACGAAAGAGGGGGTGCCTTCCGGGGCATCCCCAAGCTTAGACGCTTGAGTCTTCCTTGAGTATTACCTTGGGGTTCCTTTGGAATCCCCAAGCTTAGGGTCTTGCCACTCCTTATTCTCCTCATATCGATATCTCACCCAAAACTTGAAAACCTCAATCGCACAAAACTTAACGGAACTTGTGATATAGGTTAGTATGATAAAAATAAATCATCCACTTAGGTACTGTCAAGACAAGATTCATAATTGTTCTCACATAATTCCTACTGTATTCTATCATTTACACAATTTATATTACTCAATATAAGCTATGGAAACACTAAAACAAGCAAACTATGCACCGAAAACAGAATCTGTCAAAAACAGAACAGCGTGTAGTGAGAGATTTAAAAACCATACTTCTGTACCTCCAAGAATTCTGAAAAATTATAAAAACGTAAAAAATTTGTAACCCAATACTGTGTAAAAATTTCAGAATTTTCTCACGCTCCAGTACAGAATAAAAATTCCAGCAGTGGACGCAAAAGTTTCTGTTTTTGCACAGAATCAAATCAACAAGCATCCACACTATCCCAAAGGCTTTACTTGGCACATTATTGAAATAAAACATATAAAACATGATTACTACAGTAGCTTAATCATGTGGACACACAAAAACAGTAGGTACAAATATTGGGTTGTCTCCCAACAAGCGCTTTTCTTTAATGCCTTTTAGCTAGGCATGATGATTTCAATGATGCTCGCATAAAAGTAAAGAATTGAAACACAAAGGGAGCATCATGAATCATATGACTAGCACATTTAAGCCTAAACCCACTTCCTATGCATAGGGATTTTGTGAGCAAATAGTTTATGGGAGCAAGAATCAACTAGCATAGGAAGGCAAAACAAGCATAACTTCAAAACTTTCAACACATAGAGAGGAAACTTGATATTATTGAAATATATATAAGCATATCTTCCCCTCTCATAATAATTTTCAGTAGCATCATGAATAAATTCAACAATATAGCTATCACATAAAGCATTCTTTTCATGACCTACAAGCATAGAAATTTTAGTACTCTCCACATAAGCAATTTTCTTCTCATTCATAATAGTGGGAGCAAACTCAACAAAATAACTATCATTAGATACTTGATTGGCATAATCCAATTGAAAATTAAAATCATGATGACAAGTTTCATAGTTATCATTATTCTTTATAGCATACATTTCATCACCATAATCATCATAGATAGCAACTTTGCTGTCATAATCAATTGAAACCTCTTACAAAATAGTGGAATCATCATTAAATAAAGTTGTGACCTCTCCAAATCCACTTTCATAATTATTACAATAAGATTCAACACCCGCCAAAATAGTGGGATCATTACTACCTAGAGTTGGCACTCTTCCAAACCCACTTTCACCAATATAATCATCATAAATAGGAGGCATCTTATCATCATAATAAATTTGCTCATCAAAACTTGGGGGACTAAAAATATCATCTTCATCAAACATAGCATCCCCAAGCTTGTAGCTTTGCATATCATTAGCATCATGGATATTCATAGAAAGCATACTAACAACATTGCAATCATGCTCATCATTCAAAGGACTCACATTAAACATTTTATTAAATTCTTCCTCTAACAATTGAGCACAATTATCGGAGTCCTTATTTTCAAGAAAGACATCATATAGATGAAGCATGTGAGGCAACCTCAATTCCATTTTTTTGTAGTTTTCTTTTATAAAACCAAACTAGTGATAAAACAAGAAACTAAAAGATTCAATTGCAAGATCTAAAGATATACCTTCAAGCACTCACCTCCTCGGCAACGGCGCCAGAAAAGAACTTGATGTCTACTACGCAACTTTTATTCTTGTAGACGTTGTTGGGCCTCCAAGTGCAGAGTTTTGTAGGACAGTAGCAAATTTCCCTCAAGTGGATGACCTAAGGTTTATCAATCCGTGGGAGGCGTAGGATGAAGATGGTCTCTCTCAAACAACCCTGCAATCAAATACAAGAAATCTCTTGTGTCCCCAACACACCCAATACAATGGTAAATTGTATAGGTGCACTAGTTCGGCGAAGAGATTGTGATACAAGTGTAGTATGGATAGTAGATATAGGTTTTTGTAATCTGAAAATAAAAAAACAGCAAGGTAGCAAGTAACAAAAGTGAGCACAAACGGTATTGCAATGCTTGAAAACAAGGCCTAGGTTTCATACTTTCAATAGTGCAATCTGTCAACAGTGCTAACATAATTGGATCATATAACAATCCCTCAACGTGCGATAAAGAATCACTCCAAAGTTCCTATTAGCGGAGAACATAAGATGAAATTGTTGTAGGGTACGAAACCACCTCAAAGTTATCCTTTCCGATCAATCTATTGAGCCATCCCTATAAGTGTCACAAATAGCCCTAGAGTTCGTACTAAAATAACACCATATGATACGCATCAACCAACTCTAATGTCACCTAGATACTCCAATGTCACCACAAGTATCCGTGAGTTGATTATTCGATATGCATCAAAACAACTTCAGATTCATAATATTCAATCCACACAAAGAACTTCAAAGAGTACCCCAAAGTTTCTATCGGAGAAAGGGAGATGAAAACGTGCAACCAACCCCTATGCCTAGATCACCCCAAGGTCACGAGAATCCGCGAGTTGATTACCAAAACATACATCAAGTGTAGAATACCCCATTGTCACCACAGGTATCCACATGCAAGACATACATCAAGTGTTCTCAAATCCAAAATATTCAATCCGACAATAACGAAACCTCAAAGGGAAAGACTCAATTCATCGCAAGAAGATAGAGAGGGAAGAAACACCATATGATTCAACTATATTAACAAAGCTCGCGGTACATCAAGATCGTGCCAAATCAAGAACACGAGAGAGAGAGATCAAACACATAGCTACTAGTACATACCCTCAGCCCCGAGGATGAACTACTCCCTCCTCGTCATGGAGACCGCCGGGATGATGAAGATGGCCTCCGGTGATGATTTCCTCCTCCGGCAGGGTGCCAGAACAGGGCTCTAGATGGTATTTCTTCGGTACAGAGGCGTGCAGCGGCGGCGTCGAAGTTCTAGGTTTATTTCTGGGGGTTTCTCTATTTATAGGATTTTTCAGCGTTGGAATCATGCGAAAAGGAGCTACGAGGGCCCCACAAGGCAGCACGGCGCCCCCCCAGGCCGCGCCGTGGTGCCTTGTGAGCACCTCATGGGGCTTCTGGTCCTTCCACGAAACTTCGGGGGTCTCTTTTGGTCCAAAAAGATCGTCAAAAAGTTTCATCCAATTCCGAGAACTTCTATTTCTGCACAAAAAACAACACCACGGTAGTTTTGCTGAAAACAGCGTCAGTCTGGGTTAGTTCTAATCAAATCATACCAAAACCTTATAAAATTGTTATAAACATGGCATGAATACTTCATAAATTATATATACGTTGGAGACGTATCACGCTCATGTATTGCGTGGGGGTTGAAAAAGATAAAGCGCATTAAAAAGTATGAACCAATTGCTCGGCTTATCATCGGGGTAGTGCATGATAAATATTTTGTGTTAAGAAGATGGAGCATGGCAGGATTATATGATTTTGTAGGGATAACTTTCTTTAGCATTTTTATTTTGAAAGACATGATTGTTTATTGGGACATTTACATTTTTTTCCCCTGACTTTGTCCCGACCTCATCTTTACCCTTAAAAAAAACAGTGCTCAACTATACCCCTCTTCCGTTTGGTGCCCTTATGAAAATACCCTTTCGTGTCGTTTCCGTCCGGTCAAAGGCCTTTGACCGTCAGTGAGCTGTTATGTGGACATTTGTACCCCTCGCTGCCTATGTCACATACAGGTGGGACCCACTCAAAGAAAAGAAAAAAGAAAAAACTATCTCTCATCTCTACCACTTACACATGGGCCCCACCCCAAAGAAAAAAAATGGAACACACACACACACTCTCTCTCTCCTCTTCATCTCCGGCGAGCTCTCCGGCGAGTTCTCCGGCAGTCCGCCCGCACCAGTCATCCCGCTCGCCCATAGCCCTACCTTCCCCCGTCTCCCACCGCCGGGAAGCCCCTTTCATCGAGAAGCCCCGTCGCCGGTTCCTTTCTCTCTCTCCTCGAGGCCTCCACTCGCCCACGCTGCAAGCAGCAGCACGGCAGCGCGGCGGCAGCAGCAGCATGGCTGCGCGGCGGCGCAAGGGGCAGCGGTGGCGGGCGGTGCAAGGAGAAACGCGGCGGCGGCAGCACCATCGGCGGCGGGCAGCGCAAGCAGCAGCACAGCAGCGCGGCAAGCAGCAGCAGCGCGGTGGCGCAAGGAGCAGCGGTGGCGGGCGGCGCAAGGAGAAATGCGGCGGCGGCAGCACCATCGGTGGCGGGCAGCGCAAGCAGCGGCGGCGGCGCGACAAGCAGCAGCAGGTAGCCGCGGCCACAAGCAGCAGCACGGCCGGCCACCACCACAACCGGTGCCGCCATGGCCGTAGGGATCCGATTGCTTTTGTTAAAAAATTATAGGGACCCGATTGATTTTTTATTTTCTATTTTCTTTGGGGTGGGGCCCATGTGTAAGTGGTAGAGATGGGAGATAGTTTTTCTTTTTTCTTTTCTTTGAGTGGGTCCCACCTGTATGTGACATATAGGCAGCGAGGGGTACAAATGTCCACATAACAGCTCACTGACGGTCAAAGGCCTTTGACCGGACGGAAACGGCGCGGAGGGGTATTTCCTTAACGCCATCTAACGGAAGAGGGGTATAGTTGAGCACTGTTTTTTTAGGGGTAAAGATGAGCTCGGGACAAAGTTAGGGGGAAAATGGAATTGGCCCTTGTTTATTAGTATGCCTGAGTATTGATGTCTTTATATCAAACTATAGACTATTGCTTTGAATCATTCGGATCTTATTATTCATACCATAAGAGAAAGATTACATGATGAGACATGTTAGGTAGCATTCCACGTCAAAAATTCTGTTTTTATCATTTACCTACTCGAGGACGAGAAGGAATTAAGCTTGGGGATGCTTGATACGTCTCCAACGTATCTATAATTTTTGATTGTTCCATGCTATTATAGTATCAATCTTGAATGTTTTTATATGCAATTATATATCATTTTTGGGGACTAACCTATTAACCTAGTGCCCAACGCCAGTTGCTGTTTTCTGCTTGTTTTTGATTTTTTAGGAAATCAGTACCAAACGGAGTCCAAATGGCACGAAACTTTTTGGAGATTTTTTTCTGGACAAAAGAGACCCTGGCGACTTGGAGAGGAGGCTAGAAGGTTCACGAAGCCTCCACAAGGCAACAGGGCACGGCCCCAGGGGGCGCGCCCTGATGCCTTGTGGGGCCCTCGTGGCTCCGTTTGACCTAATTCCACTTCTATAAATTCTTAAATATTGGGAAACCAACAGAGAGCCACCCCGAATAACTTTTACACCGCTGCAAGCCTCTGTTCTTCCGCGATCCCATCTGGAGGCCTTTTCCGGTACGCCGCCGGAGGGGGAATCGATCACGAAGGGCTTCTACTTCAACCTTGCTACCCTTCCGATGATGTGTGAGTAGTTTACCACAGACCTACGGGTCCATAGCTAGTAGCTAGATGGCGTCTTCTCTCATTGATCTTCAATACCATGTTCTCCTCGATGTTCTTGGAGTTCTATCCGATGTAATCTTCTTTTGCGGTGTGTTTGTTGGGATCCGATGAATTGTGAGTTTCTCAGATTATTCATGAGAAATATTTGAGTCTTCTCTGAACTCTTTTATGCATGATTATTATAGCTTTGTATTTCTCTCCGATCGATCGATTTGGTTTGGCCAACTAGATTGGTTTATTTTGCAATGGGAGAGGTGCTTTGTGATGGGTTCAATCTTGCGGTGCTCAATCCCAGTGACAAAAATGTACATGACACGTATTTGTATTGTTGCCATTAAGGATAAAAAAATGGGGTTTAATCATATTGCTTGAGTTTACTTTGTCTACATCATATCATCTTGCTTAAGGCGTTACTCTGTTTCATACTTAATACCCTAGATGCATGCTGGATAGCGGTCGATGGGTGGAGTAATAGTAGTAGATGCAGGCAGGAGTTGGTCTACTTGCCTCGGACGTGATGCCTATATACATAATCATTGACATGAATCCGTCATAATTATTTGCTTTTTTATCAATTGCCCAACAGTAATTTGTTTACCCACCGTATGCTATGTGTTCGAGAGAGAAGCCTCTAGTGAAAACTATGGCCCCCCGGGTCTACTTTTATCATATATTAAAAACCAAAAATACCTTGCTGCAATTTATTTACTTTTATTTTATTTAGTATTTTAGTTTATCTATCTATCACTATCAGAATTAATCCTTGCAAATAACCGCTAAAAGGATTGACAACCCTCTTATTTGCGTTGGGTGCAAGTGTTTGCTTTTGTGTGTGCAGGTGCGTCTAAAGGGATTTTTCTTGGTTCTCCTACTGGATTGATAACCTTGGTTCTTAACTGAGGGAAATACTTATCTCTACTATACTGCATCATCCTCTCCTCTTCGGGGAAATACCAACGCAGTCTACAAGTAGCAAGGATCGATTTGAGAAGAAGCTAAGTTGCTGGAAGGGCAAGCTTATGTCTTATGGGGTCGGCTAATTCTGATAAATTCCGTGCTTACAAGTATGCCGATGTTCCTATTGTCCTTCTTTGAAGTATCCATGGGGGTACGAAAAAGGTTGGACTTTTAGCGATCACATTTTTTTAGGCAAAGCGATGAGAATAAATCCAAGTGCAGGTTGGCCAAGTGAGATATAATTTATAGGCCGAAGGACCAAGGGGGTTTAGGGATTGAAAACCTTGAGGTAAAGAACATGTGCCTGCTCAGTAAATGGCTATATACAGACTTTTTGTAGAGGAGGTTATGTGGGTACAGTTATTGCGTAACAAGTATTTGCAATCCAAGACCCTCGCACAAGTAACGGCGCAGCCGAATGATTCCCTTTTTGGGAAGGGGCTGATGTAGACAAAGGTGGCCTTTTTTAACTGTACCAAATTCATTGTAGGGAACGAAAATAATACTAGATTTTGGGAAGATACATGGCTAGGGGAGACACCAGTGGCCATATGATATCCAACCCTTTACAATATTGTATAACGTAAAGACGCTTTCGTAAATACAATATTAGGATCGGTTCCCTTAAACATTCAGTTCAGGAGATCCCTGGTGGGGAACGATGGGATAGATGGCTACATCTTGTGCATAGGTTGATGGACGTTAACCTTCCTGATGAGCCAGATACACTACACTGGAAACTTTCGGTGTCAGGGGTATTTTCAGTGAAATCTATGTATAGATTTGATAAACACTGGTCCAATCCCAAAATCGCTTCAAAATTAAGGTGCCTTTAAAAATAAAGGTCTTTATGTGATTTGTTCATAAGAAAGTGATCTTGACTAAGGACAACTTGGCAAAGCGTAGTTGGGAGGGTAGTAAACGGTATTGTATCTGTGATCAGGATGAAACTATTCAACATTATGTTCTCAAATGCCCACTAGCCAAGTTACTATGGCGTACATTACATGTGGCCTTTAATGTCAGTTCTCCTAATAGCATTGTCACTTTGACGTGGCTAAATGGGGTAGAGCCTAAAACATCGGTGCATATTCGAGTCGGAGTGTGTGCATTATTTTGGGCTATATGAAACTATCGGAATGACGTGATTTTTAACAGACACATGTCATCTACTAGGCAACTGGCTGGATCCCTACGTGGTCGTTACTCAGCCATACGGAAGTCAAGGAGCATATGGCTTATGGGTGCAACCGTTGGCAGACGGTAGCACGGGATACTTACAACCGGTTTGGATGGCGGTCCAACAATAGGATAGATGTATTCTTGTCCTTTTTTTGTCGGTTGTGACAATTTTTATTTTATTACAGCTCGTTTTGCGAATTTGTATCGAACTACATACTTGGTGGCTACTTTGTTTAATAATATGGATGCATGCATCATTTTGATGCAGAGAGGTCGGGATAATCCTCCTTTTTTTTTAAATAATATCGATATAAGTTGCATACTGTGAATGCCACTCGCGGATTAGATTAATTGAAAATGTGCTAATATATCCAACAGAAGGCAATAAATTAACACCAGTTTAAGCGACTCTAATGTGGTCTCATATATAAACACGTCGGCGTTTTGTCTTGGATGGTACGTCGGCCATTAGTGGCAAGTTGAGCAGCCAATTATATGGCGCCTATTCTCCTATTCGGACTAGCTAGTAGACAGCGACGAGGCAGGGGATTAATTAGTTGGTGCAACGGGACAAACGAGGGCTATATTGAACCCGTTGAACGTCAGGTACGTGAACAGCCATGCATGCCCCACCCTTTCTTGGTTCAGCAGCTGCTTCCCGGAAACGGAATCGTTTCTCCATGTTGGCGCTAGCACAGATCCAAGAAAACTCTACGCTACGCACAGCGTCGCTCGATCGGATGAGACGCCGCAACCACTGGAAATTGTGCGATTACTCTGTGGTTGCTGCGTAGGATGGAAACCATTTTTGCAGCACGATGATCAGTCGTCCAGTGCGTGCATGCGACGAGCGCTTCCCAAATGAGACGGCGTTTTTGCTGCGGCGCTGCCTCCGCAGGGCCACACAGCCTTGATGCCAATCATTCTCGGGCTACCAACCAAAACCCCCAGGAAAGAAAGGTCCCAAATGCGGCGGGCCAGGCTTCAGCCAGGTTAGATCGATTGCGCAACCCTTTCCACTTCCATCTGCAAGCAAGAGTAGACATCACCAGATCGATCACACCCTCATTTTTATTTTGCGCACATGAGATCACATCACGTTCACATCATCTCATGGGATGAGAGGAGTCGCACGGAAATTCACTCAATCGGTTACTCCCTCTGTAAAGAAAAGAAATATAAGATCGTTTAGATCACTAAATTTCACAACCAGGTCTCACTGAACTGGCATGCTCGATTCACTTTGGGCACATTACCCTCTTGCAGATAGCTAGCTGGACCTGCGGGCACGCGATGCATCTTCAATCCTACCACTGGACGAGAGCGAGATCGAGCACGCACGTATCTTTCCCTCTCCCAGCACTGTGCATTCCTGCAGCCCTAGCTTGGCGCCTTAATTTGGGTCTCTCCGGAGACTTGCACGCATGGAGGCGAGCACGCGTAGGCGCGCGAGGTTAATGCGGTGCTGGGCTGGGTGCATGTATGTATGTGCGCCGGCCCGGATTCATCGATCAATCCAGCGCAGCATGGGTTCGTGTTCCCGGATTCGGAGTAAAGAACGCACCTCTTCTTCTTCTGCTTATTTTTTTTTACCGCAGTGAAAATTGTTTACTGCATGCTTTAACACCACTCTCTAACACTAGCTATGTGATCGGTGATCGATTTTTTGATATAGGACACTTTTATTCACTTCGAATGTAGCATCGAGCGGATACAAAACATAATGAGCGACATCCGATCTGTGCATAGCTAAGATGCACGCAGTCATCAAATGAACCATCTTAGAATGAATATAAAGATGACGGCGCCTATGCCGATGGAGGAGGTGGATTGATCAATCGATTACTACCAAAATAACGATTCCCCGGTTGGGTATGGATTAATTTGGTTTTCCAAGCGTACTGAGCGGCCTAGAATTCTCCAGCAGTTTGAGTAATGGGTATTGGAATGATGAATTAATTGACCTTGTGCAGGGGTATGTACTACTAGATGTAATGTCCGTACTGTCCTGCCTCTTGAAGATAGATAGATTAGATTGCATGAAATTCGTAGCGAGAATTGAATCGGCAAGCGGACCAAGCTTCAAAAAATCGTTTACGTACCACTGCGTACTTGCCACGACGCCATTGTTCATGATTAGAAGCATCAAATTTAGGAAGTCTGCCGCCCTCCTCCTCCTCCTCCTCCTTCATCCGTCCACAATTCTGCATGCCGGGCACCACTGTGTTTTGGCCTTTCTTAACCCACCCACTGACAGAAAACGAGGCACATCGGTGTCCAAGTGCAAGTAGTAACCCTCAGAATAGTGCATAACTGTACTACACCAAAACGAGGGAGCACATGCATGACGGCCGGTGGTAACGGAACTGTGTGGTGCATCCATCCATTATCCATCCGTTGGCGTGGCGTAACCCGGCCGGTGGTTAGGATACGGAGAATGACCTGCCGTTGGGGGCAAGAGATACCCATCACGTCAACCATCGCCAGGCACATCTGCAAAAGAGACAGGAGACTACAGATACGTGCGTGCGTGGGCAAAGCTAGCTAGCGGGCCATTTGGGCACTAGAAAGATCAAGCATGGCCCGATCCTGCACTGATTAATCAGCTGGGTTTCACTCCAACCCCTCAAAAAAAAAAAAACTGGGTTTCACTCCCAAAAAAAAAAGATTAATCAGCTGGGTCACGAAAAAGGGCCAAGCTAGTTGTTCGCCGCTGGGTGCTCTCTCAGAGATGAGCAGAGCTGTATAGAGGTAGCTGGCTAGCGAGCTAGCTCACGGACCAGCCAAACGACGATGGAAACCAAATACCGGGGCACACTTGTGGTTCCTGTGCGCGCGCGCATGGTTCATGAGATAACCGAAGCTTGTGAGATCCATTTTGCTGCCGTTGAGATCCACTTTTCCTTCTTTCTTTCCAGTGTTTCCTCTGTAATCTGTCTTCACATGCCCCACTCTTGAATGAGCGAAATGCAGGGCTTCAGTCAAATTAAGAGAGAGTTGGACGGACGGATGGACCGATGTAAGCTGTAAATGCTGATGGGCCTGCATACATACATCCAGACTGGAGCACGAATCGGTACGTATGTGTTCATGGCGTGCAGTGCGCCGCCCATCTGTTCGTGTTGGCGACCTCGGAATTGGATGGAGCTCTCTAGCGCCTGCATGGGTGGGGGTGGGCGATCAGATCAGATCACACCGATCGACACACTTGTTTACTTACAGACCGTGGGTTGCAGAGAGTAGTACGTAGTAATGAGCAATGGCCTGTCTGCACAGATAACATAAGCAATAACCTGCCTCGCCAGTATGTACTGTTCCTTCTTTTTTCTTTTTTTTTTTCTTTTTTTGCGGGTGAGTATGTACTGCTCCTAACTGGCTAACTGGATGGGGATCCATTGCTTCTGAATATGCCAAGGATAATGAAAGCAAAGTTTGAAAGCATCAGCACAGAGCGTTTTTCAGAGATCGAGAGACCGTTTTTCAACCTTTCCAATCAGTTCGCGAATTCAAAAAAAGGTTCATCAATTTAAAAAAGGTTCATGAATTTGAAAATGTTCATGAATTCGAAAAAGGTTCAAATCGAAAAGTATTCACGAATTCATAAAATATTTGTGAATTTTAAAAAATGTTCATGAATTCGAGAAATGTTCACAAATTCAAACAATGTCCGTGAATTAAAAAAATGTTTGAGATTTCAAAAAGAAAATGTGAATTAGAAAAATCACATGTTCAAAAATTGTTCGCAGATCCGAAAATTGTTCGCGAATTCGAAATATGTTTGTGGTGAATTCAAAAAACTTTCGCGAACTAGAAAAAAGTTCTCGGATTAAAAAATTCCCGTGAATTGGAAAAAAATGAAAAAAAAGGCTGGAAATCAGGAAACCGACTGAGAAACAAATGAAAATAATGGCCTAATAGAAACCGAGAAAATTCATGCAGAAAAACATGTAATCTTCTAGAACCATTCAAAATGGGACAGAATGTTCCAGTAGCTTCCTGAAATCCACCTTAGTAGGCCCGTCATGTCGGAGCGAACGTATTAACTACTACTTCCGTCTCATAATATAAGAGCGCACTAGTGTAAAAAACGCTCTTATATTATGGGACGGAGGGAGTAGCAAGAAACCAGGTGTATAGTCCGAGCGAGTGCACGAACTAAAAATATTTGTTTTACAGGCGCCCCAGGTGGCGGTCACCGTGGGTCGTTAGATATTGCTCACAGAGAGCGATATATACTAATTGCGCTCCCGTGGTACCAGACCGAGTACCGTCCCGCACTAGGCGACCGGTAGGATGGGCGGGCCCAATTAACACGTACATAAGCGGTTTTGCCAAGGTTCTACACCGATTCGTGGAACCTTCCATTGGCTCCGACCGTTTTGGGGAAGGTTTACGACGTTCTTTTCTTTTGTATTACTAGCAGAAATGCCCGTGCGTTGCAACGGGAGATAAAAATAGCACATTTTTTTAAAATGATAAGCATTTCAAGACCTTCGTATGTTTACGTCCTATGTTTTAACATGGCGTACAATGGATCAATTGATGGCAGGTTTTTTCAGGATACCATTTCGAAACATGAGATGTGGCCCCGAGCCAACTTAGTTCAATTTACTAGTTCATTCTAAAATTTAACAATTTGGACCTAATGCCACGAGCTAAATTTAAAAGTAAACGGAAAGAAATAATAATGATAAAAAATTTAAAGTAAGGCGTTGAACCGATAAATCTAGAGTAAGAGTGACAGCAAGCAAAACCTTATCAACACCTCGCCTTCCACTTATCAACACATCCCCTTCAACTTGTTTGTGTTTGGAGAGACTTTGTGTTAGGCAAGATCAGGAATGATACCTTGTCAACACCCCCACCCCCCACCCCCACTCGACTTACGCGAACTCTAAACCCTAGCCCTCAACTCCAACATTGCTCTTTATCGGTCACTTGTCATTTGTAGCCAACGAACCATAAATGCTCGGGCGTTGCTATAGGAGAAACTTTGACTTGTATTGCAAAACACATTCGCATTTCATAAGAATTCTACGCCCCGTTGCATGGTATTCAATATTTTACCTACCGTAGCTCCCAGTCAGTTTGCTTCAGTCCAAATCATCATCATGTCTGTGTCCTGTGAAATCATCACCAGTGAAATACACAATTCATTTTCTTTTTTAAAATTGCTATAAGGAAAATCATCATCCTGTCCCGTGGTCCTAGCATCTGCCTTAACTTTCTTTGCCACTTTGATCTCTGGTACCTTCTCTTAACCTTCCTCCACTTGCTGCACCTGCATAGACAGAGGTGGCGTGCCTGCAGCCACCATTACATTAACGGTTGGGGAAGCAGCCGCAGTAGTATGTCCGACAAAGAGAGGGATCAAACTGAATCCAAGTGGGTATGTGGGCTCCTGAACATCAGCCTGACTCTGCACCACGAACATGTATGTTGTCACTCCGTCTCCAGGAATTTGAGGCCCCGGAGCAAATGAAAAATGGGACCCTAATATTTTAGAAATTTATAAAAATTATAGTACCTAAATTATACGACTTGGTGTTATTTCGTACATATTTAGAAATATATATGCAGTATTATGCAAGATAGTAAAAATTGTACTGAACCAATAAACTGATCAAATATTCTATGGAAAAGCGTTATGATAAAAAATGATATTAGTAGTATTTTTTATAATCAGTGCAACAGCTAGATGAACAATAAATTGATCAATGATTCGATGGAGTACACGCGCTCGGCGCCGGATGACTTTCTGGGCAGGCCGAGATCTCTTTTTCTTCCACGTTAACACCTCTGCGCCGGATGACCGCTCCTCGCCGTCGGCGTTGCCGGCTCACCAGCGGCATTGGGTAACCCTCCCCCTTAATTATGCAGCATATGCATGCTTGTCTCCGTTTAATAGCCCACAGGTCAATTAGGCTGAATCTCTTTGCTTCCTTATTAGCCGCTCTTTGCTGCCTTTCTCTCTCATGTCCCTTCGAAATCCTACGTCAGTCCAGCCTCTCCTTCCTTTCTTATTTGTGCTCTCTCTTTCCTTATTCCCAAGACGACTTCTTAACACCCAACAAAGGCAAAGTTGTATATAAATCAGAGGAATTGAATCTAAAGGGCCGATGTGGGACAATTTAACAACTTAATTGATCTTCTACCTAACAAAAGCACAACTTAGCTTAGTTGGCCACTGCACCCTATAGAGGACGGGAGGTTGCGGGTTCAACTTTGACTACGAGCAATTATTTTATTTTTGGCTCGCTCGTCAGGATAGGTGGCGGGCCAGCACACGGGCAGGTTTGGGTTTGGAGGGCCAGAATTTGTTTAGCCCACCTGAGGCTGACGAAGAAGTTTTTAACGAAAGGAAAGCGGACGTATATACCAGGTTGACGGACGAAAACAACGACGGACGAAGTTGACGGACCAAATTACGGTGGCAAGAAGCAATAGCCTCTTTATTATATATATATATGGCTCCGGCGAACTCCTGCTTAGGTCGCCGCACCGCCCCTCCTTTCCCCCTTCTTCTCTCCCTCACCTCCATATCTCCTTTGTGCCCAGGAGCCGCGGATGCCATTGATCCACTCCGGGAAGCCGCGTTCCTGTCTTCCTCGTCGTCACCGGCGACCCCGCCTCGCCTCCCGCCTCCGGATTCGCCGGCGACACGGCGGCTGGTCTGGAAGGCGAGCGCGCGGGCGCTGGGCACTGGGAAAGGGGGGGGAGGCGACGGCGGGCTGTAGCGGGGGCAGCAGCCGATCCGCTGCGGCGAGCGGAGGTGGGGCGACGGCGGGCTGTAGCGGGGGCTGGGGCGGCGGCGGATTCATCCGCCCGTGAGAAGGGGAGGATAGAGGAGACTGCTATTGGGGACTGCGGGTTGATTCTTAAAGAGATCAGGGACTTTTTTGCAAAACTGAATCGTTTTTTCATAATACACTTAAGTACGGACTGCGGGTTCAATTTCCAGAAAACAGGAGGGCCTTTTTACAAAAAGACCGCGACGGGTGAGCGGGCAGAAGCGATGCGTGCTTTATTATATGATATATATATATAATATATATATAATATAAAAAAATATAAATAAATATATATATATATATATATATATATATTAGGTAAAGATTCTGTGTTTCTTTATAGTTTTCCCCGGTTTCTGTTTTTGGCCTTTTTTGTTCGTTTTCTCTTTTAATTATTTTTTGTTTTAAGACACTACAACTTTTTTAATACACGCCATATATATTTTGTATGCACAATAAATATTTTTTGGATATACTTTGAGCATTTTTCTAAAGTATGATGAACATATTTTTTCAAAATACATGTTTGAACAATTTTTTTTAATACATGTTAAACCTTTTTTGAATACACGTTGAGCATTTTTCTAAAGAAAAATGATCTTTTTTTTTCAAAAATACATGTTTGAATATTTTTTCGAGTACATGTTAAAGCTTTCTTGAATACACATTGAATATTTTTTTAATATATGTGAAAAATAATCAGATTCACTTTGAAATTTTTCAATAATACATGATGATTTTTTTCAACTACACTATGATTTTTCTTAATACAGATGGTCTTTTATACAGAAAACAAAAAAATTCGGTAAAGCGAGCACGCCCAGGATCACTATGGAGATGCATACAAGGTTTGATCTGATCATTACCGACTCGTAGCGCAGTGGAAGTAGAGTCGATGTAGATCGTCGGTGCAGATCCCCGCAGCTAGGATTTAGAACCTCCCAACCGCGAGGATGTACTCCCTCGTCAGTCCCTCGGACAGCCCTTCGGGAGGCGGTCGAACAGTCCGCCGACAGCCCTTCGGGAGGCACTCACAGAAACTCGGACGGTCATTCGGACAGCCCTTCGGGAGGCACTCTCGAACAGCCCCTCGGGCAAAAAAGATCAAACCTACGACCTCTCTACGGGGTTGCACACATACGGTGTCATCTATCCGGCAGGGCTTCGCCGTCCAGAACTAATTCCCACCGGAACCCAGACAGCCTTTCGGCTCTACGAAACTATTTCGCGGGGAGGGAGAGAGAAGCCCAGATCATGCATGGCATTTGTATGTGAGAAAGAGTGAGTGTGGAGAGTGTCTCTCCACCTCTATTTATAGAAAAACCCAAGGGGTAGGGTGGCTCTCATCCATCTATGTCATCCCTAAGCTATTTTGGGACAAAGCCCAAAAATGTGGCTTTCCATACAGTAACCAGAAAGTGATTTTCACTATTCACGAAAACATTTTTCCGCGACCGTTAAATCCGAAAATATTTCTGTAGGTCTTAGAACATTTCCAGTACCCACTAAAATAATTTTGGACGCGTTCCGAAACAATTCCGGATTAGTGATTTTCATCTGCGAAAAGCAACCAAAGCGGTTCCGGCAGCTCCGGAACATATCCGGGTTTTTTCTCCAGAAAAATCCCAGAAGTTCCCAGAACAATTCTGGCACCCTCCAAGAATTTCCAGGCGTGTGCCGAAACCAATTTGACTTAATGGTATACCCCGAAACAACTTTTCAGTTTTACCGAAACTCTTCCGGTGTTCTCTCTCCGAAACTCTTCCGTTGTCTTCGAAACTTTTCCGGTGACTTTTTCTCAGACTCCCTGTCTAGCATTCAGTAGATAGATGACCCTTAAGCGTGTGACCCTATAGGTTCGGTGAAGTATAGACATGACCGGAACACTTTCCGATCAATGATCAACATCGGAGCCGTGGACACCCATATTGACCCCTATACCCACACAAATAAAAATTCGTGTGAACCTCCAGTTGCCATGTGCTATTCCTGTTCCTTAGCGATATGTTACAAATACCCGAGGTGAGATTTATCGGCATCCCCGTGAATCAACAACTTCTCCACTATGCCAATTACCTCGTTACCGGTTTTGTTCTCTTTTCTCGTTCCCGTGTTTCGGTATCCCTGTGATCAAATCACAATGTGTCTGGCCAGACGATGATGGATACCGTAACACCGAGAGGGCCCAAAGAATATCTCTCCATCGTCGGAGGAGCAAATCCCAATCTTGAGCTATCAAGTCCCTTGACATACTTTTCCATGAACCCGTAAGCCGCCGTAATAGCCACCCATTTACGGATGACGTTTAACAAACCTCAAAGTTCATGAAGCAAGCATGAAGAAACTCGATACTCTCATGGTCTAAGGAATTATGCAAACGTTAACTTTCTCTGTGTTATTAACCATTAACTTGTGACGAATGTATCTCGTAGCATAACATCAATCGGGTCGATTCAACACAAGTGTTCTCCTAACATTGTGCCCTCAAAATTGCTGGCATAAACATGCCCATGATCAGGAAAACGTGATCATCATGCAACACTTGAGCCAGTCTTAGAGGCTTGACTAGGAATACTTTTTACCGTTTATTATTCCACACGTGCACATGGGTTTTCCTCAGAGCCTTTATGGATATACGGGCTCGGGAACCATAGCAATTATAGCATGGAACATAAACTTAATTAGGAACATGGGGATAAATAATAACATTTATTACTGCCTCTAGGGCATATCTCCTACAGACTCCCACTTGCACTAGAGTCAATAATCTAGTCAATGCTAATGCACTTTACACCTATGGCATACCGGTGTAAAATATTCTTCGCCATGTGGTATAGTCTACGTCTAACGGACCTGACATCTTCAGTTTCGTGTGCATCTTTGCATATCCTCGCATTTTCACGCTTTCACAAAATACATATTTTGTGTGGACTTGGCTTTGTATATATGTGAATCACAGGTCAAACCTTGATTCCTCAGACTGAGCTATGAAGCAACTATCTGCAATAGTGTCCCATTAACCAAAGCCATCTTGTGTTAGGACTGAGAGTATATCGACCAGAGGGGGGTGAATGGGAGATTCAAAAAAAATTCTCGCGAATGTTTTGAACTGATGCCAATCACAGCAGCGGAAATAAGATACGGTAGAAAAACACTTAATGTATGAAGGCAAATATCATTCGAACACAGGTTGACAGATATGAAGGTAATACAGTGTACGAGCTGATGTTTCAGTACGAGGGAAAACAATGCATGGACTACGATGGAAATGTACGGGAAGTGGTGACACGATGAATAAATGCGGCACTGAATGAAATCACTCAGACTTGCATAAATACGAGGATAAACAAATTGACATGAGATGATGGAAATGAATGGTGAAAATATAACAGATAATTGATGAACTAAGATTGATCAGATAAGACTATCATCACAGAGCACGAATGTAAACTGCTGAAAGAAATGCAGTAATGTAAAATGAACCAGTGGTGCTCGATGGCGACAGATGAATTTGGTAGACCAGTTCGCCCTTCTGCCAAAGGACTACGTCTGGTTGGAGGGGTTGTGATTTAACACAGAGGATAAACTCTCCTCGCCCTATTCTCCTTCAACTCTGAGTTGATCAGACTCCAGTTGATTTCACTCGTGGTAGATACTTGTCGGCGATCTCCAAACCTTCGACAGACTTCTTCGCGAACCACAATGACTCTTGGTTGCTGAAGATCTTGCTCGGTGAAGACAATTAATCTTCGACACTCGAGCCGACACCTATCCGTCTAGAGAGTGTGCAGCTCTCAAGAGTAATAGGTACAAGAACTCTAACTCAGAACTGTTGTGATGCTCAACCACTGTCTAAGTTTTGGCTCTTGATTTTTCTCTCGGTGGATCTTAAACTCAAATCACTCGGAGAGGGGATGCTCAATCAATCTTCTCGGAAATCTTAAGCGGAGCAGCCAACGGGCAACGTTGGAGCGGGGTGGCTATTTATAGCCGCAGCCTTCCCGGATGGGAAATGACCAAATTGGACATGTGGAGCAGCCAACGGCCGAACGACACGAGTCCAACGGTCGGAATTGAGCACAACGGTAACATTACGTGCGGAGCAAGTAATGCTAACTCCTCAGTACGAAAGATATCTCCTGCAGCACCGAAGAACAACGTCTTCTGCTGGCAGGTAATCATTCAAAACATAAAGAGATTTCTCTCAGTCTCGCATAGGTTTTGGGCTAAGCATCACATCGGATCTAAGCTTCGAGAACCTATACCCCTCTTAATAGTACGGAGGTCCTATGACTCAAATAAATGAAAGAAGAACAACGAAAAGAATGATACGTCTTAAGTTCGTCTTCGTCTTCCATTGCTTCAGTCAATTTTCTTCGGACCGAATCACCGAACCAATTGCTTCGCTTCAGCAGTAAACTTTCGAGGGGTCAACTCCTTCACGTCATTCTTCTCGTCTACAAGACTTCAAAGGATATAGCACATTCTTCTCTGCCGTGCAGATATTCTTCGGTGAAGTTCCTCGAACTGGACACCGAAGACATCATTCTCTTCGGTACTTCATGGACTATTTCTCTCTGTGTGCACTAGCAAACAAATCAGTCCATGACTGTTTCTGTCAACAATCTCCAAAACATAAGAGGGCAAGAATTGCACCAACAATCTCCCCCTTTTTGGACGATTGTTGACAAAACAGAACACATCGAAAGATAGGAAATGGAATGAAATGGAATGTGAAGGAAGGTGAAAGACGAGAGATAATAACGAAGATAAAAACACGCTCCCCCTGAAGATATGCATCATTCTGATTGGAGTGAGCATAGGAGATAATGCGAAGGGTAGCGAGGTGAATCTTCGTATAAGTGACAATGGCAGATGATTTCATTCGAAGTTTCATCCAATGCACTCGGCGGTGTCTGAGGTATTTCCTGCCACACACACACAACTAACGAAGTAGATTTGTTAGATAGCGAGGATATATAGAAGTGAGTTGTGGCAATGGATAAGCCATGAAGATTTTCTCAGAACACAGTTTAATTCCACACGAGATATAGATTCCCTGCAAATTAGATGTTCGAGGAATAATCAGAGCAAAGGGGTCACAAGTGTATTGCTCAGAGTGGATATGTTTCAGTCGAGGTTTTCCTACAACAAGGATGATTCGATAGAAATATGCGAGGAAAAACGATTCAGAGCAATCTGCTCAGAGACGACCTTTCTTCTCCTGCATCATTAGATAGCGAAAGATAAACATAGGAGTAAGATATATGCGGTTGCAAGTTTCAATAACCCTTGCATGATAGAAAAGTATCGAGGATAATCCTTGCAAGGAAGTAAGCATTCGATAGCACCTGCAAACAAATAACGATAGCAAATATAGCATTGCAGGGGTTATTAACGGTACATGACGACGTAGAAAGCCATCACCACAGGCGGTGAGATTAAGTTTCACGACCAAGAGTGCCAAAAGCAAATTGTTCGAAAGAAGAGCAAATGGCGAATAAAAACACCCTGCAAATAACCCGCTTTTCTATCTCTCAATGTTCTTCTCCCCCTTTTTGTCAACAAGTGTCAAAAAGCGAAAGAGAACACATGCGAGGAACTACTCGTCCGAAGAATCCCCAAAGCTCGAATTGTTTGGCGAAGCAGAATGAGCGATGGTCGAGGCCGAAGCAGGAGTTGGAGAAGCAACACGGGCCTCGGAATCAGCTTCGGGAGTAGCAGAGCGAGGTGCATCTGGCTTGTATATATAGGTGCCTGCTGTGTCGTCAAGTTCATCATCAGGTTCAACAAACAGCAGGTCGGTGGAGGCAGAACGCTGAGGAAGCACTGGGGTTTGCCTTCGAATACGAGGAACTTCAAACAGCTCCAGATAATCATATTCTTTCTCGATACCCTTGGCAGATAGTTGAGTGCGAGAATAATGCTTGCGCAGAAGGGTCCACGAGCGCTTCTTCTGTTCTTTCTCATACAGCAGAGCTTGACGAGCATAATTGTGAAGCAAATTGATCTCAGTCATCATTTCCAGCTTTCCTTTGCGATCGAGCTTGATGTGACTCTCCAGGGCTTGCTGAGTGCGAAGACAAATCTCGTACAGAGAGGGATTTTCTTCACGAGGGATTTCTACTGTGACCTTCTTGACCTTCGGAGCTCTAGCAGATGCAAAAGCAGTGGCATCAATAGGTGTCTTCCCTTTGCCAATGTCCTTCACAATTCGGAGAGTGTCTCGGACGGGTGGCATGAAAACTTTCGGGACATATGGGCAGAAGAACTTTTTCTCGATAAGCTGCTCAATGGCGAACATGACCCATGGTGCATATGGCTTCAAGACTCGAGGGCTATCAGCTGCATAGGCCAAGTTACGAATGAGAAGATCTGGAATGTCAAACCGAATGCCATGAGCTATTGCTTGAAGAGCATTTGCTACGATGCCATGAATGGTTTCGGGCCGGTTTGTTGGCGTGAGAGAGTTGCAGAGGATATAGAACAGAACTTTGTTCTCATAGGCTAAATTCTTGGGATTTGCCTCGGTACACTCATCTCCAACGAGTTTGGGGTCCATCAGCATGTGAAGTTCAGCTTCAGATACTTCCCAGAAGTGCAGTATGTGTTCACGTGAGGCATCAAATTCGCACTGAGGAAGATTCAACAGTGCCAAAAACTGGTCAGCCGAGCATTTTATCTTTTCCTCCTCGGTCATCCATTCAAGAATCCAAGTACTGCTGTTTGTAAGGTCCCCTGAGATATATAGAGTGGCGTAGAACTGAAGGATAACTTCACGGTTCCAGCCATGATTGAAACGAAGAAAATTCTTCAGGAAGACCTGTTCAATCTGCTCGATGGTGTGATGGAAGCAGGGTAAACTTTTGAGCTCAGCAAAATCCAGAATCTTATGCTTGAAGATGCGATTCTTGCCATACAGAATGCGAGCATAATACACGGCCTGTTCCTTTGTCCAGAATCTCGGTGACATGGAAGTTCTTTCTCCTTCATATGGGCTGGTCCCAAAGAATGCAAGTTTCGTATGATGAAACTGCTCATTGAAAGCTAGGCCATTTGGGCCATCATCAACAGGAAACAACGGATAAGTCTCCAGAGGGTTACTCAGCGGTTTTACATCGGCCATGGATTGGGTCCGAACATCATCAGGCGCAGGCACACCTTCCTCAATTGGCTTGAGAGGGGCACGAAGCTTCTTCGATTTTTCTCGTGCAGATGGCTTTGAGGAATTTGACTGACTGTTGTTCTTGCTCACCGAAACTCCTTCGGCATCCTCTTGACTTTCGGGCTCAAGGGCTTTTTCTTTCCTTGCACCTTCTTCGGCTGGAGACATGACGACCTCTTTCTCAGACACTTGGGTCATGACTGGTGGGACAGTTTCTTCTTGAGCCATCGGCTCATCAGATTTCTTTTCTTCCTATACCAACTGTGGTGCAGTGATAGAAGGAGCAGGATCAACATCCATCCAGGTAGGGGCACCAGATCATGTGGCCGGGGGTGTTTTCTCTCGGGAAGCATTTAGCTCCCCCTCGTTCTTGTCATTTTCCTCCTTATTAGGTTAGGAGGGCTTTGCTTGCTCTGTTCTTGGTGGCGATGGATCTGCCTTCTCAACATCAATCTCTTCATCAACCTCATCAGCTGGGATTTGCTGCTTAGGAGGTGCATTTTCCTCATCAGTCTTTTCAAGGAATATATCAACAACTTCATGTTGCTCTTGGGCTTCTGGCGCATGAATGATATCCTCTTCAGCACCAACCTGTTGCATGGGTTCATCCTCGAGAGGTGGAGATGGAGGAACTTGCTGCAAGGGTACATGGGAATCCAGTGTGGGATCAGCAATGACATTCTGAAGGCGGCGATCTATGATAGTTTTCGGCTTGCTCACTCTCGCTCTAGCCTTCTGACGTTTTTCTTCCTGAATTCTTCTTCGAGCGAGATCTGCCTTGCGGTCAATCTCCTCGTTTCTCCTGTCACACAGCTGAGATACATCCATGTGCAGACGCGAGTGCCGCTCAATTTTCTCATTTCGTAAGACAAGGAGAGCCTTGGTGAGTTCAACAATTTCTTTGTTCCTCTTTTTCCTTTCGGATTCTGTCTTGGCCTCATTTCTCATTTTCTCGACAGCTTGCCTATCTTTGACAGCTTTGTTCAGCTTCTTGGAGATTTTCCTCAGCTCGATAAAATGCTTAGTTACCATTTCGGCAACATCATCAGGTAGTCCCAGACCGCTCACATCATCAGCTTTCGCATCATATGCAGCACTGTCAATCACATCGATCATGAAATTGAAATCATACTTCTGTTCCTCTGGAGAGGCAGATATTGTTGGGGAACGGAGCATGAATTTCAAAAATTTCCTACGCTCACACAAGATCTATCCATGGAGATGCATCGCTACGAGAGGGGAGAGTGTGTCTACGTACCCTCGTAGACCGTTTAGCGGAAGCGTCTCACAACGCGGTTGATGTAGTCGAACAATCCTTCGAGCTCCACCGATCGAGTACCGAACGTACGGCACCTCCGAGTTCTACACACGTGTAGCTCGGTGACGTTCCTCGCCTTCTTGATCCAGCAAGACGTTGAGGTAGTAGATGAGTTCCGTCAGCACGACGGCGTGGCGACGGTGACGGTGAAGTGATTCCGGCAGGGCTTCGCCTAAGCTCTCCGAAAATATGACCGAGGTGGAAAACGGAGATCGGGGCACCGCACACGGCTATGGGACAATTGTGTACTTTGGGGTACCCCCTTGCCCCCGTATATAAAGGATGAGAGGGAGGAGGCCGGCCCCCTAGGGGTGCGCCAAGTGTGGAGAGTCCTACTAGGACTCCTTAGTCCTAGTAGGATTCCACCTCCCATACGGAGTAGGAAAGGGGGAAGGGAGAGGGAAAGGAAAGAGGGGGCTGCGCCCCCTCCCCTAGTCCAATTCGGTTTGGGCAAGTGGGGGCGCGCGCCTCCTCACGTGGCCTACCTCTCCTTTTCCCGTATGGCCCAATAAGGCCCATTACTTCTCCCGGTGAATTCCCGTAACTCCCCGGTACTCCAAAAAATACCCGAATCACTCGGAACCTTTCTGACGTCCGAATATAGCCTTCCAATATATGAATCTTTACCTCTCGACCATTTCGAGACTCCTCGTCATGTCCGTAATCTCATCCGGGACTCCGAACAAACTTCAGCCACCAATCACATAACTCATATAATACTAAATCGTCATCGAACCTTAAGTGTGCGGACCCTACGGGTTCGGGAATGATGTAGACATGATCGAGACGACTCTCCGGTCAATAACCAACAGCGGAACCTGGATTCTCATATTGGTTCCTACATATTCCACGAAGATCTTTATCGGTGAACCTCATATGTCAACATACGTTGTTCCCTTTGTCTGGCGGTATGTTACTTGCCCGAGATTCGATCGTCGGTATCTAATACCTAGTTCAATCTCGTTACCGGCAAGTCTCTTTACTCGTTCCGTAATACATCATCTTGCAACTAACTCTTTAGTCACGGTGCTTGCAAGGCTTCTGTGATGCTGTATTACCGAGAGGGCCCAGAGATACCTCTCCGATAGTCAGAGTGACAAATCCCAATCTCGATCCATGCCAACTCAACAAACACTTTCGGAGATACCTGTAGTGCACCTTTATAATCACCCAGTAACGTTGTGACGTTTGATACACCCAAATTATTCCTACGGTATCCGGGAGTTGCATGATCTCATGGTCAGAGGAACGTGTATTTGACATAGTGAAAGCAATAGCAATAAACTGAACGATCATTTGCTATGCTAACGGTTGGGTCATGTCCATCACATCATTCTCCTAATGATGTGATCCCGTTATCAAATGACAACTCATGTCCATGGTCAGGAAACCTTGACCATCTTTTGATCAACGAGCTAGTCTAGTAGAGGCATACTAGGGACATAGTATTTGTCTATTATCCACACATGTATTTAGTTTCCGGTCAATACAATTCTAGCATGAATAATAAACTATTATCATGAATGGGGAAATATGATAATAACTAATTTATTATTGCCTCTAGGGCATATTTCCAACAGTCTCCCACTTGCACTAGAGTCAATAATCTAGATTACATCTCCATGTAATTAACACTTAATCAGTTCTAAAGCTGATCATGTTTTGCTTGTGAGAGAGGTTTTAGTCAACGGGTCTGCAATATTCAGATCCGTGTGTTCTTGGCAAATCTCTATGTTATATGTAGATGCTGCTACCACACTCTGTTTGGAGCTACTCCAAAAGATTTCCCCACTATACTTATCCGGTCTGAGACTCATAGTCTTTCGGATCAGTGTTTAAAGCTTGCATCGACGTAACCCCTTACGACGAACTCTTTATCATCTCTATTCCTGAGAAATTCTTCCTTAGTCACCTTAAGGATAATTTGACCGCTGTCCAGTGATCTACTCCTGGATCACTTTGGTACCTCTTTTGCCAGACACATGGCAAGGCACACAGCTTGGCATACTTTATAGAACCTACGGCCGAGGCATAGGGGATAACCTTCATCCATTCTATTTATTTTGCCGTGGTCGAGATTTGAGTCTTACTCAACTTCACACCTTTCACCACAGTCAAGAACTCCTTCTTTGACTGATCCATTTTGAACTTCTTCAAAATCTTGTCAAGGTATATGTTTTGTGAAAGTCATATGAGGCGTCTCAATCTATCTCTATAGATTTTGATGCCTAACATGTAAACAACCTTTACCTAGATCTTCAAGTCTTACTCCACTTCACACCAGCCAAGAACTTATTTCTTTTGACTTGATCCATTTTGAACTTCTTCAAAATCTCATCAAGGTGTGTGAAAATCTTTTATCAGGTGTCTTGATCTATCTCTATAGATCTCGATGCCCAAACTGTGGATAACTCAAAAACAGGTTTTATTGAAAAACTCCTTTCAATTAATTCTTTATGCTTTCCAGAAATTCTACATCATTTCCAATCACATATACTTATTAGAAATGTTATAGAGCTCCCACTCACTTTGTTGTAAATACAAGTTTCTCCATAAACTTGCATAAACCCAAACGCTTTGATCACTTCATCAAAGCGAGTATTCCAGCTCCGAGATGCTTGCACCAGTCCATAGATGGATCGTTGGAGCTTGCATACTTTGTTAGCACCTTTAGGATCGACAAAACCTTCCGGTTGCATCATATACAATTCTTCCTTAAGGAATCCATTAAGGAATGCCGTTTTGACGTCCATTTGCCAGATTTCATAATCATAAAATGCGGCAATTGCTAACATAATTCTGACAGACTTTAGCATCGCTACGGGTGAGAAAGTCTCATCGTAGTCAACTCCTTGAACTTGTCGATAACCTTTAGCAACAAGTCGTGCTTTATAGACGGTGACATTACCATCAGCGTCCGTCTTCTTCATAAAGATCCATTTATTTTTAATAGCTCGCCGTTCATCGGGCAAGTCTACCAAAGTCCACACTTTGTTCTCATACATGGATCTAATCTCGGATTTCATGGCCTCAAGCCATTTGTCGGAATCCGGGCTCGCCATCGTTTCTTCATAGTTCGTAGGTTCACCGTTGTCTAACAACATGACCTCCAAGACAGGATTGCCGTACCAATCTGGTGCGGAGCGTGTCCTGGTTGACCTACGAGGTTCTGTAGCAACTTGATCCGAAGCTTCATGATCATCATCATCTACTTCCTCTATGGTCTGTGTCGGTGTCACAGAAATTTCTTTCTGTGGCGTACTACTATCCAGAGGAGGTACAATTACCTCATCAAGTTCTACTTTCCTCCCACTCACTTCTTTCGAGAGAAACTCCTTCTCTAGAAAGGATCCATTCTTAGCAACGAATACTTTGCCTTCGGATCTGTGGTAGAAGGTGTACCCAACGGTCTCCTTTGGGTATCCTATGAAGACGCACTTATCCGCTTTGGGTTCGAGCTTATCTGGCTGAAGCCTTTTCACATAAGCATCGCATCCCCAAACTTTCAGAAACGACAGCTTAGGTTTCTTACCAAACCACAGTTCATACGGTGTCGTCTCAACGGATTTAGACGGTGCCCTATTTAAAGTGAATGCAGCTGTCATTAATGCATAACCCCAAAATGATAGTGGCAAATCGGTAAGAGACATCATAGAACGCACCATATCTAATAGAGTACGATTACGACGTTCGGACACACCATTACGCTGTGGTGTTCCAGGTGGCGTGAGCTGTGAAACAATTCCACATTGTCTTAAGTGATTGCCAAACTCGTAACTCAAATATTCTCCTCCACGATCAGATCGTAAGAACTTTATTTTCTTGTTACGATGGTTCTCTACTTCACTCTGAAATTCTTTGAACTTTTCAAATGTTTCAGATTTATGCTTCATCAAGTAGACATAGCCATATCTACTCAAATCATCTGTGAACGTGAGAACATAACGATATCCACCACGCGCCTCAACACTCATCGGACCGCATACATCGGTATGTATTATTTCCAATAAGTTGGTTGCTCGCTCCATTGTTCCGAAGAACGGAGTTTTAGTCATCTTGCCAATAAGGCACGGTTCACATGTCTCAAATGATTCATAATCAAGAGATTCCAAAAACCCATCTGCATGGAGTTTCTTCATGTGTTTAACACTGATATGACCTAAGCGGCAGTGCCACAAATATGTGGTACTATCATTATCTTTTGGCATTCGTGTTATGAACATATGTATTACTACGATCAAGATTCAATAAACCTTTCATTTTAAGTGCATGATCATCAATGATATTATCCAAATAGAATAACAATTATTCTCTGAAATTGAATAACCGTCTTGCAATAAACACTATCAGATATAATGTTCATGCTTAACGCAAGCACCAAATAACAATTATTTAGGTTCATCACTAATCCTGAAGGTAGAGAGAGCGTGGCGATGGTGATCACATCAACCTTGGAGACACTTCCAATGCACATCATCACCTCGTTCTTTAGCTAGCCCTCGTTTATTCCGAAGCTCCATGTTTCAAGTTGCAAGCAACTGAACAAGTATCAAATACCCAGGTGCTCCTACGAGTACTAGTAAGGTACACATCAATAACATGTATATCAAATATCTTTGTTGACATTGCCAGTCTTATTACCTGCCAGTTACTTTGGGGAAGTTCCGCTCCTTGTGACATTTCCCTTTGCAATGGGAGCACTAAGTCTCGGGTTTGGTTCAGCCTTGGGTTTCTTCGCGTGAGCGGCAACTGTTTTACCGTTCTTCTTGAAGTTCCCTTTTCTTTCCCTTGCCCTTCTTGAAACTAGTGGTCTTATTAACCATCAACACTTGATGCTCCCTTTTTTGATTTCTACATCCGCAGATTGTAGCATCGCGAATAGCTTAAGGATCTTCTATCCCTTGCATGTTTATAGTTCATCACGAAGATCCAGTAGCTTAGTGATAGTGACTGGAGAACTCTATCAATCACCACTTTATTCGGAAGTCTAACTCCCACTTGATTCAAGTGTTTGAAGTACTCAGACATTCTGAGTACATGCTCACTAACGGAGTTGTTCTCCTCCATCTTGTAGCTATAGAACCTGTCGAAGGTGTCATACCTCTCGACCCAGGTGTGAGCTTGAAAAACAAATTTTCAGCTCTTGGAACATCTCATATGCTCCGTGTTGCTCAAAACATATTTGGAGCTCCGGTTCTAAGCCGTAAAGTATGGCGCACTGAACTATCGAGTAGTCATCTTTTCTTGTCTGCCAGACGTTCATAACGTCCTCAGACGAAGCCGTAGGGGTATTTCACTGAGCGGTGCATTAAGGACATAAGCCTTCTGTGCAGCAGTGAGGACAATCCTCAGATCACGGACCTAGTCCGCATAGTTGCTTCCATCAACTTTCAACTTCGTTTTCTCTAGGAACATAATAAAAACAGGGGAACTACAGCGCGGTCTATTGATCTACAACATAAAATTGCAAAGATTATTTAGACTATGTTCATGATAATTGAAGTTCAATTAATCAAATTACTTAAGAACTCCCACTTAGATTAACATCCCTCAAGTTTTCTAAGTGTAACATGATCCACATCAACTAAACCACGTCCGATCATCACGTGAGGTGGATTAGTTATCAATGGTGAACATCTTTCATGTTGATCCTATCTACTATATGACTCATGTTCGACCTTTCGATCTCTTGTGTTCCGAGGCCATGTCTGTACATGCTAGGCTCGTCAAGTTTAACCCAAGTATTCTGCGTGTGTAAAACTGGCTTACACCCGTTGTATGCGAACGAAAGAATCCATCACACCCGATCATCACGTGGTGCTTAGAAGCATCGAACCTTCGCAACGGTGCATACTAGGGGAGAACACTTATCTTGAAATTTAGTGAAGGGATCATCTTATAATGCTACCGTCGTCCTAAGCAAAATAAGATGCATAAAAGGATTAACATCACATGCAATTCAATATATGTGACATGATATGGCCATCATCGTCTTGTGCTTTTGATCTCCATCAGCAAAGCACCATCATGATCTCCATCGTCACCGGGTTGACACCTTGATCTCCATCGTAGCGTCGTGACACCTTGATCTCCATCGTAGCGTCGTGACACCTTGATCTCCATCATAGCGTCGTGGTCGTCTCGCCAATTATTGCTATTACTACTACTACTGCTAACTCATAGCGGTAAAGTAAAGCAATTACATAGCGTTGGCATTGCATACAATAAAGAGACAACCATAAGGCTCCTGCCGGTTGCCTGATAATTTACAAAACATGATCATCTCATACAACAACTTATATCACATCATGTCTTGGCCATATCACATCACCAGCATACCCTGCAAAAACAAGTTAGACGTCCTCTACTTTGTAGTTGCAAGTTTTACGTGGCTGCTACGGGTTTGCAAGAACCATTCTTACCTACCTAAAACCACAACGTGGTGTAGTGATTGCTTTTTGATCTTCTAAAAGAACCCTCTTCATTGAAACCGATTCAACTAAAGTGAGAGAGACAGACACCCGCCAGTCACCTTTATGCAACGAGTGCACGTAGCGGTGAAACCTGTCTCGCGTAAGCGTACGTGTAATGTCGGTCCGGGCCGCTTCATCTCACAATACCGCCGAATCAAGTATCAACTAGTAACGGCAAGCAATATGTATACACCCACGCCCACAACTCGTTTGTGTTCTACTTGTGCAAATCACATCTACGCATAGACCTGGCTCGGATGCCACTGTTGGGGAACGGAGCATGAATTTCAAAAATTTCCTACGCTCACACAAGATCTATCCATGGAGATGCATCGCTACGAGAGGGGAGAGTGTGTCTACGTACCCTCGTAGACCGTTTAGCGGAAGCGTCTCACTACGCGGTTGATGTAGTCGAACAATCCTTCGAGCTACACCGATCGAGTACCGAACGTACGGCACCTTCGAGTTCTACACACGTGTAGCTCGGTGACGTTCCTCGCCTTCTTGATCCAGCAAGACGTCGAGGTAGTAGATGAGTTCCGTCAGCACGACGGTGTGGCGACGGTGACGGTGAAGTGATTCCGGCAGGGCTTCGCCTAAGCTCTCCGAAAATATGACCGAGGTGGAAAACGGAGATCGGGGCACCGCACACGGCTATGGGACAATTGTGTACTTTGGGGTGCCCCCTTGCCCCCGTATATAAAGGATGAGAGGGAGGAGGCCGGCCCCCTAGGGGTGCGCCAAGTGTGGAGAGTCCTACTAGGACTCCTTAGTCCTAGTAGGATTCCACCTCCCATACGGAGTAGGAAAGGGGGAAGGGAGAGGGAAAGGAAAGAGGGGGCTGCGCCCCCTCCCCTAGTCCAATTCGGTTTGGGCAAGTGGGGGCGCGCGCCTCCTCACGTGGCCTGCCTCTCCTTTTCCCGTATGGCCCAATAAGGCCCATTACTTCTCCCGGTGAATTCCCGTAACTCCCCGGTACTCCAAAAAATACCCGAATCACTCGGAACCTTTCCGACGTCCGAATATAGCCTTCCAATATATGAATCTTTACCTCTCGACCATTTTGAGACTCCTCATCATGTCCGTGATCTCATCCGGGACTCCGAACAAACTTCGGCCACCAATCACATAACTCATATAATACTAAATCGTCATCGAACCTTAAGTGTGCGGACCCTACGGGTTCGGGAATGATGTAGACATGATCGAGACGACTCTCCGGTCAATAACCAACAGCGGAACCTGGATGCTCATATTGGTTCCTACATATTCCACGAAGATCTTTATCGGTGAACCTCATATGTCAACATACGTTGTTCCCTTTGTCTGGCGGTATGTTACTTGCCCGAGATTCGATCGTCGGTATCTAATACCTAGTTCAATCTCATTACCGGCAAGTCTCTTTACTCGTTCCGTAATACATCATCTTGCAACTAACTCTTTAGTCACGGTGCTTGCAAGGCTTCTGTGATGCTGTATTACCGAGAGGGCCCAGAGATACCTCTCCGATAGTCGGAGTGACAAATCCCAATCTCGATCCATGCCAACTCAACAAACACTTTCGGAGATACCTGTAGTGCACCTTTATAATCACCCAGTAACGTTGTGACGTTTGATACACCCAAAGTTTTCCTACGGTATCCGGGAGTTGCATGATCTCATGGTCAGAGGAACGTGTATTTGACATAGTGAAAGCAATAGCAATAAACTGAATGATCATTTGCTATGCTAACGGTTGGGTCATGTCCATCACATCATTCTCCTAATGATGTGATCCCGTTATCAAATGACAACTCATGTCCATGGTCGGGAAACCTTGACCATCTTTTGATCAACGAGCTAGTCTAGTAGAGGCATACTAGGGACATAGTATTTGTCTATTATCCACACATGTATTTAGTTTCCGGTCAATACAATTCTAGCATGAATAATAAACTATTATCATGAACGGGGAAATATGATAATAACTAATTTATTATTGCCTCTAGGGCATATTTCCAACAGGTACAGTGAGCTTGGTCTTCTTGGCAGCCACATCTGCTTGCTCTTCAGAGTGCAGCTTTCTCTTCGCTGATGTGCTTGTCAAAGTTCTCGGAGCTGCTGAACCCGAAGCTTTATTAGTGGACAGAATGGATGCATGCCTGGGTGATTTCCTCGGAATTGGCAAAGCTTTCACTGGTGAGGGAGTCATGGATGGCTTGTTGAGAATAGCGGGACGATCATACAATGGGATTTCATCAGGGGTGTCTTCTCTGGATGACTCATCAGACGAGTCGGGAGCTGCCTTCTTGGTTCTTTTGGTGAGAGTTTTCTTTCGAGGTGCACGAGGGGAAACTAATTTCCCAGATTTGCTTTCCTTCGAAGCTGATGCACGATCCTTCTTCTTCTGTGCGTCTTGCTGGGTCAGCGCGACGTTTTTTGCTTCAATTTGGTTTTTCTTTGCTTCTCTAGCTTCACGCTTGGCTTTGGCCTTCGCCCTCTTAGCTACTTCATCGGGAAAATCAGCGATGGTTTTGAGGGAGTCGGGGTGAGCATTTGATGGTTGTGGTGGTCTGACTTTTTCGTCATCGGGGCCAATGCAGTTTTCAGCAATGCAGTCATTCCACGGTGGTGTGAAGGCAAACAAAATCTGATACTTCTCGCGAACATTTTCATATCTATACCATTTGCCAGCCCAGTGGCGGCGAATTCTTTGAAGCCTATTGTTGCGATCTGTCGTTGATTCACCCTCAGGTGGAGTTCTGTAACTGTCAGGATCAGACATCTCAGCAGTGGTGTTCTTTTCTCTGCCACGACCGCCCTTTTTAGGATTTCCATCGGAGAAGATGGTTAGAGCGTCTGTGACCAATTCATCCTCGGGCTGACTGTGAGCAGAGGGGATTTCCTCATCATCTTCTTTGTGCTCAGACTCGTGTTTCTTCTTCGGGGCCTTGGATGACTTCGAAGATTTTCCACCTCCAGTCATTCTTGTTTGTTCAGACCTAGGTGGAAGCTGAGGCAAATATCCTTCAGAATTTGAATGCTCTTCTGAACTCTGTGACATGACCAACCTGTGAAGGAGAATAGATGCGAGAAAAAAAAGGGTAGGGTCATAAGCATGCACAGAAAGGTTTTGAATGAAAAATGATTTTGATGGAGTCCAACAAGGGACACATGGTAAAACAGAAAGATTTCATCGATAGATTTTACAAGCTAGCCATAGACAATTCTAGGCAGGTTGATAGCTATCTAATCTTTCGGATAATTACACATGAGCCCTAGATGAGCAGAACCAGCACGAGGAAGATCTACAAACCGTACCAGTCAAATCCTAGTGATTCCTAAAGATCTACCGCAGTGAAATAAATCGAAGAAAATTGCATCGGTAAGAACTGCCCTAAGAACAGAGAGATTGGGAGGAGCAGTTCCAGATCTAAGTGCCCTAACTTGGCGACTCAGATCAACTACGGCAATGCGGGAGGACGGATTACCGCACCGGCGTGATCAGCTGCGACGAGACTTCACCGGAGTTGCACGGCGGAGCTTCTTGCCGGAGTTGCTTCGAGCTCAGGCTCGGGTGAAGGTGAGACAAGGGTTTGTGCAGATGAGGAAGAAGACGCGACGAGGGGTATATATATAGCTGGAGAACAGATCTTCTGCTCTGAAATCTACGGCCCACAGTTGCGGGATGATCCGCATTCGACGGACACGATCACGATAGTGGAGATCATGGGCACGTGGCAACCGTTTTCTGCGAGAACCTCGGGAGGAGAGCGGGAGGACGAAAGGTTTGAAGGGCAGAACGCCAAAAGTGAGTAAAAGTTTGAAGTTGATTCCTTTCGCGACCAAGGATGTCGGAGAGAGATCTTCTTCAGATCAAAGTTGCATGCTTACGACGGACATCATAGATTTAGAAGAGAAAGAATAGAGGTATAAAAGGGTCCGAAACAAAACACTCAGTCAGAAAATAAAGGAAACACCAAACGAGGAGCTATGAATGAGTTGTTCATCGGACGAAACACAAACACGGCAATTCGAAGACAAACAACAAACGGAGAACTAATTAACACGAAGAACCGGCACCAACAAGATAGATCTCAGGGCTAAAGATAATCGAATGAAATTCCTGAGATAGAGTTCCTGCAAGAAAAGTTAGTTCTTTCTCGCAACCCACACTTGTGTGGATGGCGCGGACCTCATTTGTCTTGACCGAGCAGGGACGTTCCTTCGTTGATTTTGGTGGTTCACCTTGGATTTCGAGAGTAATCATATGAGTAAGCATTGAAATTGTTCCCAGACACATGAGTATAATGATTCGAGGAGATACGCATGTACTCCTTTTGTCGAATACTTAATCGACATTCATTCGAGGGAGTTGCAGCGCCAGTCTGCGAGTGATTTTCATTTCCTCGAGAAGAGTTACTCTGCAAATCCAGGTTAGTAGTGACAGATAAACTTTCAATGCAGCACTTCTTGACCCAGATTTGCTTCTTGGGTGAACCAGACCTGCAGTTAGTCCCAACATACCGAGCGAAAACCTTACCATTCTGTTGTTTGAAAAGTTTGTAGTTTGAGTCATTTGACTCGTCAGAAGCAACAGGAATGGGAGTATCATATCCAGACGGGAGTGCAGGTTCGAGAGTTTTGCTTTTAGCAAGAACCCAACTAGTACGAGGATATTGCTTGGGAGTCCAGTAGGTTCCATCAACGTTGAGTTTCCTTTCGAAACCCAACCCTTCTTTTCGGGGATTTTTGTGCAGTATTGACTTCTTGAGCACATCACAGAGTGTTTGATGTCCTTTGAGGCTCTTTAGCATTCCTGTCTCAAGCAAGTTCTTTAGCCTGCAATTTTCATCAGAGATAGCAACAAATTCCTCGGAAGAGGGGTTAGAAATATCATTTGTAGTGGTTGCAGTATCCTTGATGGTAGTATTGGATATTTCAGCATTTGAATCAGCATTGCTACGTTCTAGGCATTTTGAGCAAGGAGGTACAAAATCATCAGGAAGGTTGTCAGATTGCTCGGCGAAGAGAGAAGCTTTTTCTTTCGCGAGTACGTTATAGGACTCTCTCAGTGACTCGAGTTCTTGATTCCTGCTAAGGAGTTCATCTGATAAATTCTTGTAGTCGACTGTAAGAGAATCATATCGTTCGGAAAGATCATCAATCGTTGAAGAAAAAGCATCGTGCTTTTCAGTCAACTCTTGATTCTTCTCCATCTCTTCGACCAGTAATCCTTCGGTTTTCCTGAGATTCATCTCAAGTTTTTCAAGCTCATCTTGTTGAGATTTTGCAATCTTAACAAGTTTAGCATAGGCAATGTATTCAGAGGAATATTCAGTCATTGATTTTTGGTGTTTTGCTGATACCTGATCCTTTGAGGTTTTTGCCATGAGACAGAGTGCGATTGGTTCATCATCACTTGAAGCATTATCATCAGTGTCTGATTCGAGAGACTTCTCGGATGATTCATAAGTGACGAATGCATTGCTTCTTCCTTGTCTTCTGTAAAGCTCTTCGTCTTCTGATTCCATATTCATTTCAGCACATACTCTAGTCAGCTGCGATATTCTCTTCATATTAGATTCAATGGTCGCTCTGGTTTGCGCGTCAGTGACTGGTCTCGTTGAAGGAAAAACGTCAGATTCATTTTTCTTCGTGAGCTTAGTGTGACGTTCTACTCGAGTGAATCTAGAGCAGTGAAGATAAATCCATCTGCTGCTAGGTTTTTCATCTTGCTCCCAGCAGTAAGGACAGTCTGTGAAGTAGTGCCCGAATTGTTCGCATTTTAAGCACTTAATTTCATTCGAAGGTAATCTTCTTGAAGATTCAGGCAAGTCAACTTCGTCATCATTTGTGAGACACAGATTTTGTCTTCTGAGATCACCAAGTCTTCCTGTGAGCATTTCAAGTTCTCGTGTGATAGAGTGTTGATTCTCGACATCTTCTTGTGAACTGCCATAGTGTGAAAGAATTTCCCCTTCACTTTCCGAAGAAGATTCTTGATGCTCATTTTCAAGTTCCATCTTTTCTTCGTGAATAGATAACAGCGTCATGACCTCGACATAGTGAAGTTCTTCAAAGTCTGGTCTTTGCTTGATTTCAGCCACGATTGGATCGAAGGTTGCATCAAGAGCACTCAGTAGTTTGTTGACCACATCTCTATCGGTGATATCTGTTACTCCTCGTTGATGAAGTCTTTCAACAATATTTGTCAACCGATCAGTGAGTTCCATAGCACTTTCCCTACGAAGACTCCTGAAGCCTGCAAACATGGCACGAAGCATATCTGTGTGTTGATCTGTTCTGGCAATGGATTCTTCATGAACATCCTTGATGGCATCCCAGAGTTGCTTTGCCGAGTCAAGCTTTCGAAATCGAATGAAAATATCTTTTGAGATGCTGTCACAGATGATATCTTTTGCTTGAGCATTCAATCGCATTCTAATTTTGTCATCGGAGGTAGGATCATTAGGGTGTTGAACAGTATATCCATTTTCCACAATCTGCCAAAGTTCAATGTTGACGGCTTGAAGTCTGATTTTCATTCGCTCTTTCCAGTAGACATAGTCATTTCCATCGAAGATAGGAAACCTTTCAGAGTGCGAGGATCTACCTGCAAACGACATACTCAAAACTCCAAGGTTGTTAGACCTTTAATAAACAGAGACAGGGAGAAACCGCTCTGATACCAATTGTTAGGACCGAGAGTATATCGACCAGAGGGGGGGTGAATGGGAGATTCAAAAAAAATTCTCGCGAATGTTTTGAACTGATCCCAATCACAGCAGCAGAAATAAGATACGGTAGTAAAACACTTAATGTATGAAGGCAGATATCATTCGAACACAGGTTGACAGATATGAAGGTAATACAGTGTACGAGCTGATGTTTCAGTACGAGGGAAAACAATGCATGGACTACGATGGAAATGTACGGGAAGTGGTGACACGATGAATAAATGCGGCACTGAATGAAATCACTCAGACTTGCATAAATACGAGGATAAACAAATTGACATGAGACGATGGAAATGAATGGTGAAAATATAACAGATAATTGATGAACTAAGATTGATCAGATAACACTATCATCACAGAGCACGAATGTAAACTGCTGAAAGAAATACAGTAATGTAAAATGAACCAGTGGTGCTCGATGGCGACAGATGAATTTGGTAGACCAGTTCGCCCTTATGCCAAAGGACTACGTCTGGTTGGAGGGGTTGTGATTTAACACAGAGGATAAACTCTCCTCGCCCTATTCTCCTTCAACTCTGAGTTGATCAGACTCCAGTTGATTTCACTCGTGGTAGATACTTGTCGGCGATCTCCAAACCTTCGACAGACTTCTTCGTGAACCACAATGACTCTTGGTTGCTGAAGATCTTGCTCGGTGAAGACAATTACTCTTCGACACTCGAGCCGACACCTATCCGTCTAGAGAGTGTGCAGCTCTCAAGAGTAATAGGTACAAGAACTCTAACTCAGAACTGTTGTGATGCTCAACCACTGTCTAAGTTTTGGCTCTTGATTTTTCTCTCGGTGGATCTTAAACTCAAATCACTCGGAGAGGAGATGCTCAATCAATCTTCTCGGAAATCTTAAGCGGAGCAGCCAACGGGCAACATTGGAGCGGGGTGGCTATTTATAGCCGCAGCCTTCCCGGATGGGAAATGACCAAATTGGACATGTGGAGCAGCCAACGGCCGAACGACACGAGTCCAACGGTCGGAATTGAGCACAACGGTAACATTACGTGTGGAGCAAGTAATGCTAACTCCTCAGTACGAAAGATATCTCCTGCAGCACCGAAGAACAATGTCTTCTGCTGGCAGGTAATCATTCGAAACATAAAGAGATTTCTCTCAGTCTCGCATAGGTTTTGGGCTAAGCATCACATCGGATCTAAGCTTCGAGAACCTATACCCCTCTTAATAGTACGGAGGTCCTATGACTCAAATAAATGAAAGAAGAACAACAAAAAGAATGCTACGTCTTCAGTTCGTCTTCGTCTTCCATTGCTTCAGTCAATTTTCTTCGGACCGAATCACCGAACCAATTGCTTCGCGTCAGCAGTAAACTTTCAAGGGGTCAACTCCTTCACGTCATTCTTCTCGTCTACAAGACTTCAAAGGATATAGCACATTCTTCTCTGCCGTGCAGATATTCTTCGGTGAAGTTCCTCGAACTGGACACCGGAGACAACATTCTCTTCGGTACTTCATGGACTATTTCTCTCTGTGTGCACTAGCAAACAAATCAGTCCATGACTGTTTCTGTCAACAATCTCCAAAACATAAGAGGGCAAGAATTGCACCAACATCTTGGAACCATACTAAGTTCATGAATGAACTATATGATTCAACATCTTCTTTGTCGCTTCCAAAGCATCAACATACTTAGCCTTTGTTATAGAATTCGCCACAGTAACATGTTTGGAACAATTTCCAACTACTATGCCACCATATCATGTATTACACAAAAGCCCTTAACTTAAATCGAAAATCACTTGGAGCATTGATGAAGACTGTATCGATGTATTGCATTACGACGAGTACTTCATAATCTCAGTTTGCGAGCAAACATGTTATCAGTGCTACTTTAGTACTCAACGACATTTTTCACTGTTGTCCTATGATCAGTATTTTGATCACTTTGGTATCTTTACTCGCAACTCCTTGGGAGTACCGGACATATAGGGTTGTTTTACATACCATGGAATACATGATTAATCCAAACACAAAAGTGTGTGGAAATTCCATCATGTATTTTGCTCATCAGTGTTTTAGGACACCGAGTCTTGCAAAAACTCTTTCCATGTGACTTCGGCAAGAATCACTCCTTGGTGTTTTTAATGCTAAACTGTTTCAGCATCTTGTCAATATGAATTTTTGCTTAGCCCTATTAGGCAATTCTATCTCCATAGATAAATATGCCTAATATCAAGGCTACTCAGCCCAAGTACTTCATCGAAAAACTAATTTTCAATGAAGTCATAATTTGTGTCAAGAAATTTATATTATTTCCAATCAACAATGTGTCAAGCACACAAGGTTTTTAGAAATATTATTATGCTCCCACTTACTTTCTTGTAACCACAAGCATCTTCGTTATCCATTGATGAAATCAAACTCTTTTGATTATTTCATCAAAAACGAAGATTCCAACTCCATTTTGCTCTCTTCTGTCCATTGCTGAAACTCTGAAGTTTGCATACTCACTAGCATCCTCTGGATAGACAAAATACCTTGGACTGTATCACATGCAAGTCCTAGGTAGCATTTCCAACACATGGAAATCCTTTTGGCATCCAAGTATCATATCTCATCATTGAAATATGTATTAATTGCTAGTTTAACCCGAACCGACTTTAAGCATCGCTACGGTGAGACAATCTCATCGCAGTTAATTCCTTGAATTTGTTATAAGCAACAAGTCGAGCTTTATGGATAAAACATTTTTATCCGTATTAGTTTATAGTTCCATTAATATTCGTTAGACTTCAAGTCTTCCGAAGGGTTTATCAAGATCAAATCTTGAATCATTTATATGGAAACTATCTCGGATTATATTGGCATTTAGCCAATTCCGGAGTCAGGGCCCATCAACGCTTCCTTGTGTATCGTAGGTATACTGTTGTCTAGCAACAATATCTCGTCTGCGCACCTGAGAGGTTTGCATGAGTTTTGCCTATGTGGTTCAGCTACAAGTTCGACCGAAGTCCATACATCTCATGACGAAGATACTGTTATCTCGTCGAGTTGCACTGTCCTCCCACTCACCTTTTTGCAAGAACTATTTTCTTCAAAATCATACCGCTCTTTGTGGCAAACATTTTTGCCTCGGTATAGTGATGGAGGAATACCCAATAAATTAGGATAACCTACAAAGTAGCACTTGTCTGATTTGGAATAGGTTTGTAAATATTTTACACAAGCCCCATATTCCAAATATTAAGAAAATACATAACATGGTTGGGTGTACCATACCATGGCGTCATTTCAACAGATTTGATGGCGCTCTTTTCAGTGTAAAAGCCGCAGTCTCTAAAGCATTACTTTAAAAGGGATAATGGCAAATTGATTTATGTCATCTTTGATCTTACCATGTCATAAATGGTTTGATTACATCTTCACGGACATTTCACTCACAGTGGTGCTCCGGGAGGTGTAAGTTATGAAACTCTTTTCACAACTCATCAGACATTCGCTAAACTTGTAACTCAAAATTTCTTTCCGCAATCCAATTGCAGAAACATAATTTTAATTTCTTATTCATTTTGAAAACCTTTTGAATGATTTCAAAAGATCCAGACTTACATCTCATCAAGTAAATATCCATATATCTACTTGAGTCATTTCAGAAGATAGACAAATCCACTGCCAGCAACAACATTTATCGGACTACACACATCATGATGTATGATCACCAATAAGTTCTTTGCTCGTTCCTTATGGCCTATGAACGGTATTTTAGTCACTTCACTTTTCGGAGGAAAGTTGCAAGTGTCAGATGATTCATAATCAAACGACTTCAAAATCCATCATTATGGAATTTCTCCATGCGGGTTTCTCCAATGTGACCAAATGCAGTGCCACACATGTGTGGTATTCTTTTAGTCTTGCGACATTTAGCGTCAGTGTTATGGATGTATCATATTACCATCAATATTCATAACATACATCCCATCCATGATGGAAGTATGGCCCTTATGTTATTCATAATACTGAACAACAATTGTTCTTTTATGAACAACACTCTTGCAACAAACATTATGCAAATGGACTAGAGTGTATAAAACTCTAAAATGAATTATGAAAGTAAATACAGAGGTAATGTATTATTATCAATATTCATAACATACATCTCATTCATAATGAAAGTATGGCCCTTATGTTATTCATAACACCGAACATCAAAAGTTCTCTTATGAACAACCTTCTTGCAAGATACCTTATGCAATGGGCTAGAGTGTATGAAACTCCAAAAATGAATTATAAAAATAAATACATAGGTAATACACTGATGGAAGGTATAGTAACATTTACTATGTTCCCAGCGCGTATCTAAACCTCATTTCCGACAAGTCTTTTAGGCCATAGTAGTTCTTCCATCGAGTCGCAACAGAATGCAATCGAGCGGGTATCTCTGTGATCAACTCACAATACCCAAGAATCAGTGATTAACATGTTTAATCATAATTCCCAAGAACTATTTCTTTGACCAGCCTTCTATACATCAATAGCTTGTATGACTTTCATACACGAGCTGGATATTCCAGTATTCTCTCTTTTTGCCTTTATACTTCTAACAGTTTTACTTTTAGTATTTCTCTTACTCTCAGAAGAAGCACCCAACCTTTAAGAGTGGCGTTAGCCCCGGACTTCCTAGGCGTGTAAGTCACACTAACACCCTTTGGACATTTCCTTTCTCTTTAAGTTGTTGTTTTATTCACCTTCATTTCATGACAGGCGTTCTTCTGGATCCCTCTTGTATTAGTCTAATGCATAGTAAACACTTTTATTAATAGTTTGCAAACAAACATTGCTTTGGATATTTTATATCTTTTAGCCTTTGTTTGTATCTGAAAATAATTTTCAGTTTCATGAATATCACATAACTATCCCAAACCTTTGAAGTTCGGGTCTCATGGAAGCAAACATATTGCACTTTGACCGTAACGGAATTCTAGCTTTTGGATTGAAGGACGAGAGTCACATTATCCATAGCATTCGTGGGAGAATACCGAAAGCATGCGATAGGACAAACTCGTTCTCGGCACTATTGAGGACAATCCTCACATTACGTTACCAACCGTAAAGTTTTAACCAGATAAATAACAGCTTATTCAATTTTAATAGGGAAGGTGGAAACGCGAGCCAATATTCTATAATTATTATGCAAATTTCACTTAGACAATGTTCATAATTAATTTGCACTAGTGAATAAACAATTTTATTCTAAAGTGCGCTCCCACTCAAATCAATATCTCTCATAATTGATTGCGAGTGATTCAAGATCCGTATTTCAATTCGACGCCATTGATGGGTTCATCACTGATGACGTGAATTTCAATCGGTAGGCCAACTTGCCAATCACATCTCTATGTGACTCTTGTCCATCTTTCGATGCGCGTGTTCCGAGCTTAGGACTGTCCTGCCTGAACGTCAAGACAACCAAGTGATCACGCAGTGAGGTCTGACCTTCACCCGCCTTACACCTCTCTAATCGTTCGTGCTGATGTGTACATGGCGCACCCCGAAAAGATACGTGTTGTAGACGGTGCTACACTTGGGAGAACACTAACTACTTGATATTTTTAAGTGAGAGATCACCCTAATAAAAGCGACTACCACGCAATCAAAAAGGGTGCATCATAAGGAATAAACATCTCAGGCAATTCATAATAGCATGATATGGTATAGCCTTTCTGACGGAGAAGTCTTTATTTTCTTCGTCTTCGGCATTCGCGTCGGTGTTCACCTTCGCGAAGATTGCCACCACCTTGTCGATGCACCAGATAATATTGCTATCTCTATAGCTAATAAAATAAGTGCATTACTTAAGCTTGACACACAGGTCATTAAAGTGACAATCATATGGCTCCAGCCATCATGCCGAATCATGACACGCAGGTCATGTTAATTAATTTTACATCATATAGTCATCGCATACATAATCAAATTAATATGAGCACTGCTATACCACATCACATGCACATCCTGCAAAACCAAGTTAGACGTCTCTAATCAGTTTATGCAAAATTTTATTTTACGTGGCTTCTAAGGTTTCAACCAAACCGCAGCTACCAACGTTTATCATCAAGCATGATAATTCAAGTCACTAGATTAACTTTGCGGGGCGTATGAAACACGAGATAATAAAATCTTGAGCCCCATACTGAACTTCGTCATACGCATGACCCCCGTGCATATCATATCTGCATTGCCCTTTTGTCTGCGAAATTTCATCTTTCTTTTAACTATGGTGGAATTCAATGAACTGTTAGCACTTCGTTGATCAATCAGGATCGCGGATTGCCAGAACTTTGAAACTCCACCATGCCGTTATTAAGATCAGAAATACTCAAATTTCAGGGAAGCAACAAGAACATCGGGTAACAGATTTCATCTGCTACCCGCACAAATAATTTCAGTAATAGAACTCATCTACTACAAATTATATTGTGCAATACCCATACATCTCTATGTATTCTAGATCGTAACCTGCATCTACGCATAGCACGGCTCATGATGCCACTGTAGTGGAACGCGACAGAAAACAAAAAAAATCGGTACAGCGAGCACGCCCAGGATCACTATGGAGATGCATACAAGGTTTGATCTGACCATTACCGACTCGTAGCGCAGCGGAAGTAGATTCGATGTAGATCGTCAGTGCAGATCCCCGCAGCTAGGATTTAGAACCTCCCAACCGCGAGGATGTACTCCCTCGTCAGTCCCTCGGACAGCCCTTCGGGAGGCGGTCGGACAGTCCCCCGGACGGTGTCACGGACAGCCCTTCGGGAGGCACTCACAGAAACACGGAAAGCCCTTCGGGAGGCACTCTCGAACAGCCCCTCGGGCAAAAAAGATCGAACCTACGACCTCTCTACAGGGTTGCACACATACGGTGTCATCTATCCGGCAGGGCTTCGCCTTCCAGAACTAGTTCCCACCGGAACCTAGACAGCCTTTCGGCTCTACGAAACTATTTCGCGGGGAGGGATAGAGAAGCCCAGATCATGCATGGCATTTGTATGTGAGAAAGAGTGAGTGTGGAGAGTGCCTCTCCACCTCTATTTATAGGAAAACCCAAGGGGTAGGGTGGATCTCATCCCAAAAAGGTGGCTTTCCATAAAGTAACCATAAAGTGATTTTCACTATTCACGGAAACATTTTTCCGCGACCGTTAAATCCGAAAATATTTCTGTAGGTCTTAGAACATTTCCAGTACCCACTAAAATAATTTTGGACGCGTTCTGAAACAATTCCGGATTAGTGATTTTCATCTGCGAAAAGCAACCAAAGCGGTTCCGGCAGCTCCGGAACATTTTTGGGTTTTTTCTCCGGAAAAATCCCAGAAGTTCCCAGAACAATTCTGGCACCCTCCAAGAATTTCCAGGCGTGTTCCGAAACCAATTTGACTTAATGGTATACCCCGAAACAACTTTTCAGTTTTACCGAAACTCTTCCGGTGTTCTCTCTTCGGAAATCTTCCGTTGTCTCCGAAACTTTTCCGATGACTTTCTCTCAGACTCCCTGTCAAGCATTCAGCAGATAAATGACCCTTAAGTGTGTGACCCTATAGGTTCGGTGAAGTATAGACATGATCGGAACACTTTCCGATCAATGATCAACATCGGAGCCGTGGACACCCATATTGACCCCTATACCCACACGAATAAAAATTCGAGTGAACCTCCAGTTGCCGTGTGTTATTCCTGTTGCTTCGCGATATGTTACAAATACCCGAGGTGAGATTTATCGGCATCCCCGTGAATCAACAACTTCTCCACTATGCCAGTTACCTCGTTACCGGTTTTGTTCTCTTTTCTCGTTCCCGTGTTCCGGTATCCCTGTGATCAAATCACAATGTGTCTGGCTAGACGATGATGGATACCGTAACACCGAGAGGGCCCAAAGAATATCTCTCCATCGTCGGAGGAGCAAATCCCAATCTTGAGCTATCAAGTTCCTTGACATACTTTTTCATGAACCCGTAAGCCGCCATAATAGCCACCCATTTACGGATGACGTTTAACAAACCCCAAAGTTCATGAAGCAAGCATGAAGAAACTCGATAGTCTCATAGTCTAAGGAATTATGCAAACGTTAACTTTCTCTGTGTTATTAACCATTAACTTGTGACGAATGTATCTCATAGCATAACATCAATCGGGTCGATTCAACACAAGTGTTCTCCTAACATTGTGCCCTCAAAATTGCCGGCATAGACATGCCCATGATCAGGAAAACGTGATCATCATGCAACACTTGAGCCAGTCTTAGAGGCTTGACTAGGAATACTTTTTACCGTTTATTATTCCACACGTGCACATGGGTTTTTCTCAGAGCCTTTATGGATATACGGGCTCGGGAACCATAGCAGTTATAGCATGGAACATACACTTAATTATGAACATGGGGATAAATGATAACATTTATTATTGCCTCTAGGGCATATTTCTTACAGATTGATCAATTTTCAATATGTGATGAAAATTATTTTTCAACATGTCATGGACATAAATTTAAACGTGTAAACATTTTTAAATACCATGAACATATTTTTGAATGGAATTACGCAAAGAAAAAATTTACACTGCTTGAACATGTTTTAAATGCGTGAACATTTCTTTTGAAAGGCACAAACATTTAATTTTTTTTAAATGTAGACACGTTTTTTAAAATCACGGGAACAGAAAAAAATTCATTCCCCTGACAATTTATAATACGCAGTTCATCATGGCCCAGCACTTTGACAGAAGCGGTTCCTGCGTCTTGGAGCAGACGAGACGGAATATTCTATTCAACGTATTTTGCATCAAAGTATCGTCCCTTCCCATGGGGCGGCTGCTCCTATATCTCCCCTTCAGTGAGTCCAGCTTCTGACTAGCTGACGGGGGAGAGATATGACCCGGCCCACCCACGCGGCAGGCCACGGCCTCTTTTTTCTGTTTTCTGTTCTCATTTTTTGCTTTACTTTTGTACTTTATACTTTAAAATATTCTACATATATATATTACAAAAAACACTCTACAAAATAAATTTGAAAAATGTTGAACAAGTATTTAAAAAATGTAGAACAAGCATTTGGAAAAATGTTGAATGTGTATAGAAAAATTGTTGATCATGTATTAGAAAATGATGAAATTTTTTTATCGTGTAATAAAAATGTTAATCAAGCATTTTGAAAAAAAAATATTGAACAAGTGATTGGAAAATGTTAATCAAGCGTTTGAAAAATGTTG